>JASUAB010000010.1:12507500-13757500 GCA_037013595.1 Dicorynia guianensis | reverse complement strand
GGCCTGACTCGAGGCGCAAATGATAAGGTTGAGCCAAATGAGGCCTGACTCGAGGCACAAATGATCAGGCTGAGTCAAACGAGGCCCGACTAGAGGTACAAATGGTAAGGTTGAGTTAAACGAGGCCCGACTCGAGGCGCAATTCATAAGGTTGAGTAAAACGAGGCCCGACTCGAGGTGCAAATGATAAGGTTGAGTCAAATGAGGCCCGACTCAAGGCACAAATAAGAAGGTTGAGTCAAACGATGCCCATCTCAAGGCACAAATGATATGGTTGAGTGAAACGAGGCCCAACTAGAGGAGCAAATGATAAGGGTGGGTCAAACGATGCTCGACTCGAGGCGCAAATGATAAGGTTGAGTCAAATGAGGCCTAACTCGAGGTGCAAGTGATAAGGTTGAGTCGAACAAGGCCCGATTCGTGGCACAAATGATAAGGTTGAGTCAAATGAGGCCCAACTCGAGGCACAAATGATAAGCTTGAGTCAAACGAAACCCGACTCATGGCACAAATAATAAGGTTAAGTCAAACGAGGCTCGCCTCAAGGCGCAAATGATATGGTTGAGTCGAATGAGTCCTAGCTCAAGGCATAAATGATAAGGTTCAGTCAAACGAGGCAAGGCTCAAAGCACAAATGATAAGGTTAAGCCGAATGAAGCCCGTGTCGAGGCACAGATGATAAGGTGGAGTCGAACGAGGCCGACTTGAGGCGCAAATGATAAGGTTGAGTCAAACGAGGCCTGACTCGAGGCACAAATAAGAAGGTTGAGTCAAACGAGGCCCGACTCAAGGCGCAAATGATATGGATGAGTGAAACGAGGCCTGACTTGAGGCGCAGATGATAAGGTTGAATCAAACGAGGCCCGACTTGAGGCGCAAATGATATGGTTGAGTGAAACGAGGCCCGACTCGAGGCACAATTGATATGGTTGAGTGAAACGAGGCTCGACTCGAGGCATAAATGAGAAGGTTAAGTCAAACGAGACCCGAGTCGAGGCGCAAATGATAAGGTTGAGTCAAACGAGGCCCGACTCGAGGCACAAATAAGAAGGTTGAGTCAAACGAGGCCCGACTCGAGGCGCAAATGATAAGGTTGAGCCAAATGAGGCCTAACTCGAGGCACAAACGATAAGGCTGAGTCAAACAAGGCCCGACTAGAGGCACAAATGGTAAGGTTGAGTTAAACGAGGCCTGACTCAAGGTACAATTGATAAGGTTGAGTCAAACGAGACCCGACTCGAGGTGCAAATGATAAGGTTGAGTCAAACGAGGCCCAACTCGAGGCACAAATAAGAAGGTTGAGTCAAACGATGCCCATCTCAAGGCACAAATGATATGGTTAAGTGAAACAAGGCTCAACTAGAGGAGCAAATGGTAAGGGTGAGTCAAACGATGCCTGACTCAAGGCACAAATGATAAGGTTGAGTCAAACAACGCCTAACTCGAGGTGCAAATGATAAGGTTGAGTCGAACGAGGACCGACTCGAGGCACAAATCAAAAGGCTAAGTCGAACGAGGCCCGACTCGACGTGCAAATGAAAAGGTTGAGTCAAACGAAACCCGTCTCGAGGTGCAAATGATAAGGTTGAGTCGAACGAGCCCTAACTCAAGGCACAAAAGATAAGGTTGAGTCAAACGAGGGCCAATTCGAGGCGTAAATGATATGGTTAAGTCAAAGGAGGCCTGATTCGAGGCGCAAATGATAAGGTTGAATCGAACGAGGTCCGACTCGAGTTGCAAATGACATGGTTCAGTCAAACGAGGCCCAGCTTGAGGCGTAAATGATAAGGTTGAGTGAAACGAGGCCCGATTCAAGGTCCAAATAATAAGGTTGAGTCAAACGAGGCCCGACTTGACGTGCAAATGATATGGTTGAGTCGATCGACGCCCAACTCGAGGCACAAATGATAAGGTTGAGTCGAACGAGGCCCGATTAGGGGAACAAATGATAACGTTGAGTCAAACTAAGCCTGTCTCGAGGTGCAAATGATAAGGTTGAGTCGAATGAGGCCTGACTGAAGGCGCAAATGATAAGGTTGAGGGAAACGAGGCCCGCCTAATGGCGCAAATGGTAAGGGTGAGTCAAATGATGACCAACACGAGGTACAAATGCTAAGGTTGAGTCAAACGATACCCGACTCGAGGCGCAAATGATAAGTTTGAGTGAAATGAGGGCTGACTTGAGGCACAAATGATATGGTTGAGTGAAACGTCGCCCAACTAGAGGAGCAAATGGTAAGGTTGAGTCAAATGAGGCCTGACTCGTGGTGTAAATGATAAGGTTGAGTCAAACAAGGCCCGACTCAAGGCGCAAATGATAAGGTTGAGTCGATTGAGGCCCGACTCGGGGCGTAGATGATAAGGTTGATCGAATGAGGCCCAACTCAAGGTGCAAATGTTAAGGTTGAGTTGAACGAGGCCCGACTCAAGGCACAAATAATAAGGTTGAGTCAAACGAGGCTTGCCTCAAGGCGCAAATGATATGGTTGAGTCGAACGAGTCCTGGCTCAAGGCGAAAATGATAAGGTTGAGTCGAACGATGCCTGACTTGAGGCACAAATAAGAAGGTTGAGTCAAACATCTACCAACTTGAGGTACAAATCAGAAGGTTAAGTCAAACGAGGCCCGACACGAGGTGCAAATGATACGGTTGAGTCAAACAAGGCCCGACTCGAGGTGCAAATGATATGGTTGAGTCGAACGAATCCCGGATCGATGCGCAAATGATAAGGTTGTGTCGTACGAGGCTCGACTTGAGGCACAAATGATAAGGTTGAGTCAAATGAAGCCTGTCTCGAGGCGCAAATGATAAGGTTGAGTCGAACGAGGCCCAACTCGAGGCGCAAATGATAAGGTTGAGTTGAACGTAACCCGACTTGAGGCACAAATGATAAGGTTGAGTCAAATGAGGCCTGACTCGTGGCGCAAATGATATTGTTTAGTGAAACAAGGCTCAACTAGAGGCGAAAAAGGTAAGGGTGAGTCAAATTATGCCTGACACAAGGCGCAAATGATAAGGTTGAGTCAAACGAGGCCCGACTCGACGTGCAAATGATATGGTTGAGTCGATTGACGCCCAACTCGAGGCACAAATGATAAGGTTGAGTCGAACGAGGCCCGATTAGGGGAACAAATGATAACGTTGAGTCAAACTAAGCCTGTCTCGAGGTGCAAACGATAAGGTTGAGTCGAATGAGGCCTGACTCAAGGCGCAAATGATAAGTTTGAGGGAAACGAGGCCCGCCTAATGGCGCAAATGGTAAGGGTGAGTCAAATGATGACCAACACGAGGTACAAATGCTAAGGTTGAGTCAAACGATACCCGACTCGAGGCGCAAATGATAAGTTTGAGTGAAATGAGGGCTGACTTGAGGCACAAATGATATGGTTGAGTGAAACGTCGCCCAACTAGAGGAGCAAATGGTAAGGTTGAGTCAAACGAGGCCCGACTCGTGGCGTAAATGATAAGGTTGAGTCAAACAAGGCCCGACTCAAGGCGCAAATGAGAAGGTTGAGTCGATTGAGGCCCGACTCGGGGCGTAGATGATAAGGTTGATCGAATGAGGCCCAACTCAAGGCGCAAATGACAAGGTTGAGTCAAACGAGGCCCGACTCAAGGCACAAATAATAAGGTTGAGTCAAACAAGGCTTGCCTCAAGGTGCAAATGATATGGTTGAGTCGAACGAGTCCTGGCTCAAGGCGCAAATGATAAGGTTGAGTCGAACGATGCCTGACTTAAGGCACAAATAAGAAGGTTGAGTCAAACATCTACCAACTTGAGGTACAAATCAGAAGGTTGAGTCAAACGAGGCCCGACTCGAGGTGCAAATGATACGGTTGAGTCAAACAAGGCCCGACTCGAGGTGCAAATGATATGGTTGAGTCGAACGAATCCCGGATCGATGCGCAAATGATAAGGTTGTGTCGAACGAGGCTCGACTTGAGGCACAAATGATAAGATTGAGTCAAATAAATCCCGTCTCGAGGCACAAATGATAAGGTTGAGTCGAACAAGGCCCAACTCGAGGCGCAAATGATAAGGTTGAGTTGAACGTAACCCGACTTGAGGCGCAAATGATAAGGATGAGTCAAACGAGGCCTGACTCGTGGCAAAAATAAGAAGGTTGAGTCAAACGAGGCCTGACTCGTGGCGCAAATGATATTGTTTAGTGAAACAAGGCTCGACTAGAGGCGAAAAAGGTAAGGGCGAGTCAAATTATGCCTGACACAAGGCGCAAATGATAAGGTTGAGTCAAACGAGGCCCGACTCGAGGCGCAAATGGTCAGGGTGTGTCAAATGAGGACCAACTCGAGGTGAAAATGGTAAGGTTGAGTCAAATGAGGCTTGACTTGGGGCACAAATGATAAGGTGGAGTTGAATGAGGCCTGACTCAAGGCGCAAATGACAAGGTTGAGTCAAACGAGGCCTGACTCGAGGCACAAATGATAAGGTTGTGTCGAACGAGGCAAGAATTGAGGCACAAATGATAAGCAAGAGTTAAACGAGGCCCGAGTCATGGCGAAAATGATATTGTTTAGTGAAACGAGGCTCGACTAGAGGCGAAAAAGGCAAGGGTGAGTCAAACTATGCCTGACACAAGGTGCAAATGATAAGGTTGAGTCAAACGAGGCCCAACTCGAGGCGCAAATGGTCAAGGTGTGTCAAATGAGGCCCGACTCGAGGCGAAAATGGTAAGGTTGAGTCAAATGAGGCTTGACTTGGGGCACAAATGATAAGGTTAAGTTGAACGAGGCCCGACTCAAGGCGCAAATGACAAGGTTGAGTCAAACGAGGCCGAACTCGAGGCACAAATGATAAGGTTGAGTCGAACAAGGCGAGAATTGAGGCACACATGATAAGGTTAAGTAAAACGAGGCCCGACTCGAGGCGCAAATGATATGGTTGAGTGAAACGGGGTCAGCCTCGAGGCACAAAGGATAAGGTTGAGTCAAATGAGGCCCGACTCAAAGCGCAAATGATAAGGTTCAGTCAAATGAGGCCTAACTCGAGGCGTAAATGATATGGTTAAGTCAAAGGAGGCCCGACTTGAAGCGCAAATGATAAGGTTGAATCGAACGAGGTTGGACTCAAGGCGCAAATGATATGGTTCAGTCAAACGAGGCCCGACACGAGGCACAAATGATAAGGTTGAGTAAAATGAGGCCCGACTTGAGGCGCAAATAATAAGGTTGTGTTGAATGAGGCCTGACTCGCAGCACAAATGGTAAGGTTGACTCAAACAAGGCCCGACTCGAGGCACAAATAATAAGGTTGAATCGAACGAGGCCTGACTCGAGTCACAAATGATATGGTTCAGTCAAAGGAGGCCCGGATCGAGGCACAAATGATGAGGTTAAGTCAAATGAGGCACGACTCGTGGCCCAAATAATAAGGTTGAGTCAAACGAGTCCTGACTCGAGGCGCAAATGATATGGTTGAGACGAACGAGGCCCAACTCGAGGCGCAAATGATAAGGTTGAGTCGAACGAGGCCCGATTCGGGGAACAAATGATAAGGTTGAGTCAAATGAAGCCCGTCTTGAGGTGCAAACGATAAGGTTTAGTCGAACGTGGCCCGACTCAAGACGCAAATGATAAGATTGAGGGAAATGAGGCCAGACTAGAGGCGCAAATGGTAAGGATGAGTCAAACGATGACCAACACGAGCCACAAATGATAAGGTTAAGTCAAACAAGGCCTGACTCAAGGTGCAAATAGTTAGGGTGAGTCAAACAAGGCCCGACTCGAGGTGCAAATGGTAAGGTTGAGTAAAATGAGGCCCGACTTGTGGCACAAATAATAAGGTTGAGTCGAACAAGGCCTGACTTGGGGCACAAATGATAAGGTTGAGTCATACGAGGCCCCCACTCGAGGCACAAATGATAAGTTTAAGTCAAACGAGCCCGACTCGAGGCACAAATAATAAGGTTGACATAAACAAAATGATAAGGTTAAGTCGAACGAGGCCCGACTCAAGGCGCAAATGATATGGTTGAGTTAAACGAGACCCGACTCGAGACACAAATGATAACGTTGAATCGAACGAGGCCCGACTCGAGGTGCAAATGATAAGGTTGAGTCAAATGAGAGTTGACTCAAGGTACACATGATATGGTTGAGTCAAATGAGGCCCGGCTCGAGGTGCAAATGGTAAGGGTGAGTCAAACGAGGCCTGACTCAAGGCACAAATGATATGGTTGAGTCAAATGTGGCCCGACTCGAGGGGCAAATGATAAGGTTGAGTCGAACGAGGCATGACATGAGGCGCAAATGATAAGGTTGAGTCAAACGAGGCCGCCTCGAGGTGTAAATGATATGATAGAGTCAAACAAGGATCAACTTGAGGCACAAACGATAAGGTTGAGTCAAACCTACCTGATTCGAGGCACAAATAATAAGGTAGAGTCGAACGAGGCATGCCTTGAGACGCAAATGATATGGTTGAGTCAAACGAGAACCAACACGAGGCACAAATGATATGGTTGAGTCAAACGAGGCCCGAGTCAAGGCGCAAATGGTCAAGTTGAGTGAAACAAAGCTCGACTCAGGGCACAAATGATAAGGTTGAGTTAAACGAGGCCCGACTCGAGGCATAAATGGGAAGGGTGAGTTGAACGAGGATGGACTCGAGGCACAAATGTTAAGGTTGAGTTGAATGAGGCCCGACTCGAGGCACAAATGATAAGGTTGAGTCAAACGAGTCCCGACTCGAGGTGCAAATGATAAGGTTAAGTAAAACGAGGCCCGACACGAAGCACAAATGATAAGGTTGAGTCGAACGAGACCTGACTTGAGGCACAAATGATAAGGTTGAGTCAAATGAGGCCCAACTCGAGGCACAAATGATAAGGTTGACTCAAACAAGGCTCGACTCGAGACGCAAATGATAAGGTTGAGTCCAATGAGGCCCAACTTGAGGTAGAAACGATAAGGTTGAGTCAAACGAGGCCTGACTAGAGGTGTAAATGGTAAGGGTGAGTCAAACGAGGCCCGACTTGAGGCACAAATGATAAGGTTGAGTCAAACGAGGCCCAGCTCAGGGCGCAAATGATATGGTTGAGTCAAACGAGGCCCGACTCAAGGTGCAAATGATAAGGTTGAATCGAACGAGGCCTGACTTGAGGCGCAAATGATAAGGTTGACTCCAACGAGGCCCAACTTGAGGGACAAATGATAAGGTTGAGTCAAATGAGACCCGACTAGAGGCACAAATGGACAGGGTGAGTCAAACAAAGACCGAATTGGGGTGCAAATGGTAAGGTTGAGTAAAACGAGGCCCGACTCGAGGCGTAAATGATAAGGTTGAGTCGAACGAGGCTCAACTCGGGGCACAAATGATAAGGTTGAGTAAAACGAGGCCCGACTCGAGGCACAAATGATAAGGTTGAGTCAAACGAGACCCAACTCAAGGCACAAATGATAAGGTTGAGACAAACAAATTGATAAGGTTGAGTCGAATGAGGCCCGACTCGAGGCACAAATATTAAGGTTGAGCAAACGAGGCCCGCCTCGAGGCGCAAATGATATGGTTGAGTCAAACAAGGCCCGACTCGAGGGGCAAATCATTAGGGTGAGGCAAACGAAGCCTGACTCGAAGCACAAATGATAAGGTTGAGTAAAACGAGGCCCAACTTGAGGCGCAAATGTAAGGTTAAGTCGAACAAGGCCTGCCTCGAGGCACAAACGATAAGGTTAAGTCAAACATGTCCCAACTCGAGGCACAAATATTAAGGTTGAGAAACGAAGCCTGCCTCGAGGCGCAAATGATATGGTTAGTCAAACGAGGACTGACTCGAGGTGCAAATCGTCACGGTGAGTCAAACGAAGCTCAGCTCGAGGCACAAATGGTCAAGTTGAGTAAAATGAGGCCCAACTTGAGGCGCAATTGGTAAAGTTGAGTCGAACGAGGCCCGACTCGAGGCACAAATGATAAGGTTGAGTTAAACGAGGCCTGACTCATGGCGCAAATGATAAGGTTAAGTAAAATGAGGCCCGACTTGGGGCACAAATGATAAGGTTGAGTCAAACGAGACCCAACTCCAGGCACAAATAATAAGGTTGAGTCAAACGAGCCCGACTCGAGGCACAAATAATAAGGTTGAGATAAACAAAATGATAAGGTTGAGTCGAACGAGGCCCGACTCGAGACGCAAATAATATGGTTGAGTTAAACGAGACCTGACTCGAGGCACAAATGATAAGGTTGAATCGAACGAGGCCCGACTCGAGGTGAAAATGATAAGGTTGAGTCAAACGAGGCTTGACTCAAGGTACTCATGATATGGTTGAGTCAAATGTGGCCCGGCTCAAGGCGCAAATGGTAAGGGTGAGTCAAACGAGGCCTGACTTAAGGCACAAATGATATGGGTGAGTCAAACGTGGCCTAACTCGAGTGGCAAATGATAAGGTTGAGTTGAACGAGGCACAATGTGAGGCGCAAATGATAAGGTTGAGTCAAACAAGGCCCGCCTCGAGGTGTAAATGATGTGGTTGAGTTAAACGAGTCCCAATTTGAGGTACAAACGATAAGGTGGAGTCAAACCTACCTGATTCAAGGCACAAATAATAAGGTAGAGTCGAACGAGGCACGCCTTGAGACGCAAATGATATGGTTGAGTCAAATGAGGACCAACACGAGGCACAAATGATATGGTTAAGCCAAACGAGGCCCGAGTCGAGGTGCAAATGGTCAGGGTGAGTCAAACAAAGCCAGACTCGAGGCACAAATGATAAGGATGAGTTAAACGGGGCCCGACTCAAGGCGTAAATGGGAAGGTTGAGTTGAACGAGGACCGATTCGAGGCACAAATGATAAGGGTGAGTTGAACGAGGACCGACTCAAGGCACAAATGATAAGGTTGAGTCAAACGAGTCCCGACTCAAGGTGCAAATGATAAGGTTGAGTCAAACGAGGCTTGACTTGAGGCGCAAATGGTAAGGTTATGTCAAACGTGGCCCGACTCGAGACACAAAAGGTAAGGTTGAGTAGACCGATGCCTGACTCAAGGCAGAAATGGTAAGCTTAGGTCGAACGAGGCCTAACTCGAGGCCCAAACGATAAGCTTGAGTCAAACGAGGCCCGACACGAGGCACAAATGATAAGGTTGAGTCAAACGTTGCCCGACTCGAGACGCAAATGGTAAGATTGAGTAGAACGAGGTCTAACTCAAGGCACAAATGATAAGGTTGAGTCAAACGTGGCCTAACTCCAGGCGCAATTGATATGGTTGAGTTAAACGAGGCCCGACTAGAGGAGCAAATGGTAAGGGAGAGTCAAACGAGGGCAGACACGAGGCACAAATGATATGGTTGAGTCAAACGAGGCCCAAGTCGAGTCGCAAATGGTTAGGGTGAGTCAAACATAGTCCGACTTGAGGCACAAATGATAAGGTTGAGTCAAACGAGTCCCGACTCGAGACGCAAATGATAAGGTTAAGTCCAATGAGGCCCAACTTGAGGTACAAACGATAAGGTTGAGTCAAACGAGGCCCGACTAGAGGCATAATTGGTAAGGGTGAGTCGAACGAGACCCAACTCGAGGCACAAATAATAAGGTTGAGTCAAACGAGGCCCGACTCATGGTGCAAATGATATGGTTGAATCAAACGAGGCCCGACTGGAGGCACAAATGATAAGGTTTGATTCGAGGTGCAAATGATAAGGTTGAGTCCAACAAGGCCCAACTTGAGGTGCAAATGATAAGGTTGAGTCAAACGAGACCCGACTAGAGGCACAAATGGACAGGGTGAGTCAAACAAGGACCGACTCGAGGTGCAAATGGTAAGGTTGAGTAAAACGAGGCCCGACTTGTGGCGCAAATAATAAGGTTGAGTCGAACAAGGCCTGACTTGGGGCACAAATGATAAGGTTGAGTCATACGAGGCCCCCACTCGAGGCACAAATGATAAGGTTAAGTCAAACGAGCCCGACTCGAGGCACAAATAATAAGGTTGACACAAACAAAATGATAAGGTTGAGTCGAACGAGGCCCGACTCGTGGCGCAAATGATATGGTTGAGTTAAACGAGACCCGACTCGAGACACAAATGATAAGGTTGAATCAAACGAGGCCTGACTTGAGGTGCAAATGATAAGGTTGAGTTAAACGAGGCTTGACTCAAGGTACACATGATATGGTTGAGTCAAATGAGGCCCGGCTCGAGGTGCAAATGGTAAGGGTGAGTCAAACGATGCCTGACTCAAGGCACAAATGATATGGTTGAGTCAAACGTGGTCTGACTCGACGGGCAAATGATAAGGTTGAGTCGAACGAGGCACGACGTGAGGCGCAAATGATAAGGTTGAGTCACACGAGGCCGCCTCGAAGTGTAAATGATATGGTAGAGTCAAACGAGGCTCAACTTGAGGCACAAACGATAAGGTTGAGTCAAACCTACCTGATTCGAGGCACTAATAATAAGGTAGAGTCGAATGAGGCACACCTTGAGGCGCAAATGATATCGTTGAGTCAAACGAGAACTAACACGAGGCACAAATGATATGGTTGAGTCAAACGAGGCCTGAGTCAAGGCGCAAATGGTCAGGGTAAGTCAAACGAAGCTCGACTCGAGGCACAAATGATAAGGTTGAGTTAAACGAGGCCCCACTCGAGGCATAAATGGGAAGGGTGAGTTGAACGAGGACAAACTCGAGGCACAAATGTTAAGGTTGAGTCGAATGAGGGCTGACTCGAGGCACAAATGATAAGGTTGAGTCAAACGAGTCCCGACTCGAGGTGCAAATGATAAGGTTGTAAAACGAGGCCCGCCACGAAGCACAAATGATAAGGTTGAGTCGAACGAGGCCTGACTTGAGGCACAAATGATAAGGTTGAGTCAAACGAGGCCAGACTCGAGGAACAAATGATAAGGTTGACTCAAACGAGGCCCGACTCGAGACGCAAATAATAAGGTTGAGTCCAACGAGGCCCAACTTGAGGTAGAAACGATAAGGTTGAGTCAAACGGGGCCCGACTAGAGGCGTAAATGGTAAGGGTGAGTCAAACGAGGCCTGACTCGAGGCACAAATGATAAGGTTGAGTTAAATGAGGCCCAGCTCATGGCGCAAATGATATGGTTGAGTCAAACAAGGCCCGACTCGAGGTGCAAATGATAAGGTTGAATCGAACGAGGCCTGACTTGAGGTGCAAATGATAAGGTTGACTCCAACGAGGCCCAACTTGAGGCGCAAATGATAAGGTTGTGTCAAATGAGACCCGACTAGAGGCACAAATGGACAAGGAGACTCAAACAAAGACCGACTCGGGGTGCAAATGGTAAGGTTGAGTAAAACGAGGCCCGACTTGAGGCATAAATAATAAGGTTGAGTCGAACGAGGCTCAACTCAAGGCACAAATGATAAGGTTGAGTCAAACGAGGCCCGACTCGAGGCACAAATGATAAGGTTGAGTCAAACGAGACCCGACTCAAGGCACAAATGATAAGGTTGAGACAAACAAATTGATAAGGTTGAGTCGAACGAGGCCCAACTCGAGGCACAAATATTAAGGTTGAGCAAACGAGGCCCCGCCTCGAGGCGCAAATGATATGGTTGAGTCAAACGAGGCCCGACTCAAGGGGAAAATCATTAGTGTGAGGCAAACAAAGCCCGACTCGAAGCGCAAATGATAAGGTTGAGTAAAACGAGGCCCAACTCGAGGCGCAAATGGTAAGGTTAAGTTGAACAAGGCCCGACTTGAGGCACAAACAATGTGGCTGAGTCAAACGAGGCCTGACTCAAGGCACAAACATAAAGGTTGAGTCAAACAAGGCCCGCCTCGAGGCACAAACGATAAGGTTAAGTCAAACATGTCCCAACTCGAGGCACAAATATTAAGGTTGAGAAACAAAGCCCACCTCGAGGCGCAAATGATATGGTTGAGTCAAACGAGGCCCGACTCGAGGTGCAAATCATTAGGGTGAGTCAAACGAAGCCCGGCTCGAGGCGCAAATGGTAAGGTTGAGTCGAACGAGGCCCGACTCGAGGCACAAATGATAAGGTTGAGTTAAACGAGGCCCGACTCGAGGCGCAAATGATAAGGTTGAGTACAATGAGCCCCGACTCAGGGCACAAATGATAAGGTTGAGTCAAACAAGACCCGACTCGAGGCACAAATAATAAGGTTGAGTCAAACGAGCCTGACTTGAGGCACAAATAATAAGGTTGAGACAAACAAAATGGTAAGGTTGAGTCGAACGAGGCCCGACTCGAGACGCAAATGATATGGTTGAGTTAAACGAGACTCGACTCAAGACACAAATGATAAGGTTGAATCGAACGAGGCCTGACTCGAGGTGCGAAGGATAAGATTGAGTCAAATGAGGCTTGACTCAAGGTACTCATGATATGGTTGAGTTAAATGTGGCCCGGCTCGAGGCGCAAATGGTAAGGGTGAGTCAAACGAGGCCTGACTCAAGGCACAAATGATATGGGTGAGTCAAACGTGGCCTAACTCGAGTGGCAAATGATAAGGTTAAGTTGAACGAGGCACGACGTGAGGCGCAAATGATAAGGTTGAGTCAAACGAGGCCCGCCTCGAGGTGTAAATTATATGGTTGAGTTAAACAAGGCCCAATTTCAGGCATAAACGATAAGGTGGAGTCAAACCTACCTGATTCGAGGCACAAATAATAAGGTAGAGTCAAACAAGGCACGCCTTGAGGCGCAAATGATATGGTTGAGTCAAATGAGGACCAACACGAGGAACAAATGATATGGTTAAGTCAAACGAGGCCTGAGTCGAGGTGCAAATGGTCAGAGTGAGTCAAACGAAGCCTGACTCGAGGCACAAATGATAAGGTTGAGTTAAATGAGGCCCAACTCGAGGCGTAAATGGGAAGGTTGAGTTGAACAAGGACCAATTCGAGGCACAAATGATAAGGGTGAGTTGAACGAGGACCGACACAAGGCACAAATAATAAGGTTGAGTCAAACGAGTCCCGACTCGAGGTGCAAATGATAAGGTTGAGTCAAACGAGGCCTAGCTTGAGGCTCAAATGGTAAGGTTATGTCAAACGAGGCCCGACTCGAGACACAAAAGGTAAGGTTGAGTAGAACGAGGCCTGAGTCGAGGCGCAAATGGTAAGGTTAGGTCGAACGAGGCCTAACTTGAGGCCCAAACGATAAGGTTGAGTCAAACGAGGCCGACACGAAGCACAAATGATAAGGTTGAGTCAAACGACGCCCGACTCGAGACACAAATGGTAAGGTTGAGTAGAACGAGGTCTGACTCGAGGCACAAATGATAAGGTTGAGTCAAACGTGGCCCAACTCTAGGCACAAATGATATGGTTGAGTCAAACGAGGCCCGACTAGAGGTGCAAATGGTAAGGGTGAGTCAAACGAGGGAAGACACGAGGCACAAATGATATGGTCGAGTCAAACGAGGCCCAAGTCGAGTCGCAAATGGTTAGGGTGAGTCAAACAAAGTCCGACTCGAGGAACAAATGATAAGGTTGAGTCAAACGAGTCCCAACTAGAGACGCAAATGATAAGGTTAAGTCCAACGAGGCCCAACTTGAGGTATAAATGATAAGGTTGAGTCAAACGAGGCCCGACTAGAGGCATAATTGGTAAGGGTGAGTCAACCGAGACCCAACTCGAGGCACAAATAATAAGGTTGAGTCAAACGAGGTCCGACTCGTGGTGCAAATGATATGGTTGAGTCAAACGAGGCCCGACTCGAGGTGCAAATGATAAGGTTGAATCAAACAAGGCCCGACTCGAGGCGCAAATGATAAGGTTAAGTCCAACGACGCCCAACTTGAGGTGCAAATGATAAGGTTGAGTCAAACGAGACCCGACTAGAGGCACAAATGGACAGGGTGAGTCAAGCAAAGACCGACTCGAGGTGCAAATGGTAAGGTTGAGTAAAATGAGGCCTAACTTGAGGCGCAAATAATAAGGTTGAGTTGAACGAGGCCTGACTCGGGGCACAAATGATAAGGTTGAGTCATACGAGGCCCACTCGAGGCACAAATGATAAGGTTAAGTCAAATGAGCCCAACTTGAGGCACAAATAATAAGGTTGAGACAAACAAAATGATAAGGTTGAGTCAAACGAGGCCCGACTCGAGGCGCAAATGATATGGTTGAGTTAAACGAGGCCAAGCTCGAGACACAAATGATAAGGTTGAATCGAACGAGGCCCGACTCGAGGTGCAAATGATAAGGTTGAGTCAAACGAGGCTTGACTCAAGGTACACATGATATGATTGAGTCAAATGAGGCCCGGCTCAAGGTGCAAATGGTAAGGGTGAGTCAAACGAGGCCTGACTCAAGGCACAAATGATATGGTTGAGTCAAACGTGGGCCGACTCGAGGGGCAAATGATAAGGTTGAGTCAAACGAGGCACGACTAGAGGCGTAAATGGTAAGGGTGAGTCAAACGAGGCCCGACTCGAGGCACAAATGACAAGGTTGAGTCAAACGAGGCCCAGCTCATGGCGCAAATGATATGGTTGAGTCAAACGATGCTCGACTCGAGGTGCAAATGATAAGGTTGAATCAAACGAGGCCTGACTTGAGGTGTAAATGATAAGGTTGACTCCAACGAGGCCTGACTTGAGCCGTAAATGATAAGGTTGAGTCAAATGAGACCCGACTAGAGGCACAAATAGACAAGGTGAGTCAAACAAAGACCAACTCGGGGTGCAAATGGTAAGGTTGAGTAAAATGAGGCCCAACTCAAGGCGTAAATAATAAGGTTGAGTCGAACGAGGCTCAACTCGGGGCACAAATGATAAGGTTGAGTCAAACGAGGCCTGACTCGAGGCACAAATGATAAGGTTGAGTCAAACGAGACCCGACTCAAGGCACAAATGATAAGGTTGAGACAAACAAATTAATAAGGTTGAGTCGAACGAGGCCCGACTCGAGACGCAAATGATAAGGCTGAGTCAAACGAGGCTCGACCTAAAGCACAAATAATAAGGTTGAGTCAAACGAGCCCGAATCGAGGCACAAATAATAAGGTTGACTCAAACGAGGCCCGACTCGAGGTGCAAATGATAAGGTTGACTCAAACGAGGCTTGACTCAAGCCGCAAATGATAAGGTTGAGTCAAACGTGTCCCGACACAAGATTCAAATAGTAAGGTTGAGTTAAATGAGGTCTGACTGGAGGCGCAAATAGTAAGGTTGTGTCAAACGATGCCCGACTCGAGACACAAATGGTAAGGTTGAGTCAAACGAGGCCTGACTAGAGGTGCAAATGATAAGGTTGAGTTAAACGAGGCCCGACTCGAGGCATAAATGGGAAGGGTGAGTTGAACGAGGACCAACTTGAAGCACAAATGATAAGGTTGAGTCGAACGAGGCCTGCCTTGAGGCCCAAATGATATGGTTGAGTCAAACGAGTCCCGACTCGAGGTACAAATGATAAGGTTGAGTCAAACGAGGCCTGACTAGAGGCGCAAATGGTAAGGTTGTGTCAAACGAGGCCCAACTCGAGACACAAATGGTAAGGTTGAGTCGAATGAGGCCTGACTCGAGGCGCAAATGGTCAGGTTGGGTCGAACGTGGCCTAACTCGAGGCACAAACGATAAGGTTGAGTCAAACGAGGCCCGACATGAGGCGCAAATGATAAGGTTGAGTCAAACGATGCTTGACTCGAGACGCAAATGGTAAGGTCGAGTAGAATGAGACCCAACTCGAGGCACAAATGATAAGGTTAAGTCAAACGAGGCACGACTCAAGGCACAAATGATAAGGTTAAGTCAAATGAGGCCCGACTCGAGATGCAAATGATAAGGTTGAGTCCAACGAGGCCCAACTTGAGGCACAAATGATAAGGTTGAGTCAAACGAGGCCCGACTAGAGGCGTAAATGGTAAGGGTGAGTCGAACGAGGCCTGACTCGAGGCACAAATAATAAGGTTGAGACAAACAAAATGATAAGGTTGAGTTGAACGAGGCCCGACTAGAGGCACAAATGATATGGTTGAGTTAAACGAGAGCCAACTCGAGACACAAATGATAAGGTTGAATCGAACGAGGCCCGACTCGAGGTGCAAATGATAAGGTTGAGTAAAACGAGGCTTGACTCAAGGTACCCATGATATGGTTGAGTCAAATGAGGCCTGGCTCAAGGCACAAATGGTAAGGGTGAGTCAAACGAGGCCTGACTCAAGGCACAAATGATATGGTTGAGTCAAACGTGGCCCGACTTGAGTGGCAAATCATAAGGTTGAGTCGAACGAGGCCCGATGTGAGGTGCAAATGATAAGGTTGAGTCAAACGAGGCCCACCTCGAGGTGTAAATGATATGGTTGAGTCAAACGAGGCCCAACTTTAGGCACAAACGATAAGGTTGAGTGAAACCTACCTGATTCGAGACACAAATAATAAGGTAGAATTGAACGAGGCACGCCTTGAGGCACAAATGATATGGTTGAGTCAAACGAGGACCAAGACAAGGCACAAATGATATGGTTGAGTCAAACGAGGCCCGAGTCGAGACGCAAATGGTCAGGGTGAGTCAAACGAGGACCGACACGAGGCATAAATGATATGGTTGAGTCAAACGAGGCCCACGTCGAGGCACAAAGGGTAAGGTTGAGTAAAACGAGGTCTGACTTGAGGCGCAAATGATAAAGTTGAGGTGAACGAGGACCGACTCGAGTCGCAAATGATAAGGTTGAGTCAAATGAGGCCCGACTCGAGGCACAAATAATAAGCTTGAGTGGTAAGAGGCCCAACTAGAGGCACAAATGATAAGGTTGAGTCAAACGAGGACCGACTCTAGGCGCAAATGATATGGTTGAGTCAAACGAGGCCCGACTAGAGGTGCAAATGGTAAGGGTGAGTCAAACGAGGACCGACACGAGGCACAAATATATGGTTGAGTCAAACGAGGCCTAACTCTAGGCGCAAACAATATGGTTGAGTGAAACAAGGGCCAACTCGAGGTACAAACGATAAGGTTGAGTCAAACGAGGCCCGACTCGAGGTGCAAATCGTTAGGGTGAGTTAAACGAAGCCCGACTCGAGGTACAAATGGTATGGTTGAGTAAAACGAGGCACAACTAGAGCTGCAAATGGTAAGGATGAGTCGAACGAGGCTCTACTCGAGGCGCAAAAGATATGGTTGAGTCAAACGAGGCCCGACTTGAGGCACAAACATTATGGTTGAGTCAAACGAGGCCCGCCTCAAGGCACAAACGATAAGGTTAAGTCAAACAAGTCCCAACTCGAGGCACAAATATTAAGGTTGAGCAAACGAGGCCCGCCTCGAGGCGCAAATGATATGGTTGAGTCAAACGAGGCCCGACTCGAGGGGCAAATCATTAGGGTGAGTCAAACAAAGCCCGACTCGATGCGTAAATGGTAAGGTTGAGTAAAATGAGGGCCAACTCGAGGCGCAAATGGTAAGGTTAAGTCGAACAAGGCCCAACTCGAGGCGCAAACAATATGGTTGAGTCAAACGAGGCCTGACTCGAGGCACAAACATTATGGTTAAGTCAAACAAGGCTCGCCTTGAGGCACAAACGATAAGGTTAAGTCAAACATGTCCCAACTCGAGGCACAAATGTTAAGGTTGAGCAAACAAAGCCTACCTCAAGGTGCAAATGATATGGTTGAGTCAAACGAGGCCCGACTCGAGGTGCAAATCATCAGGGTGAGTCAAACGAAGCTCGGCTCGAGGTACAAATGGTCAAGTTGAGTAAAACGAGGCCCGACTCGAGGCGCAAATGGTAAGGTTGAGTTAAACGAGGCCCGACTTGAGGCACAAATGATAAGGTTGAGTAAAACGAGGCTTGACTCGGGGAACAAATGATAAGGTTGAGTCAAATGAGATCCGACTCGCGGCACAAATGATAAGGTTAAGTAAAACGAGACCCGACTCAAGGACAAATAATAAGGTTGAGTCAAACGAGCCCAACTCGAGGCACAAATAATAAGGTTGAGACAAGCAAAATGATAAGGTTGAGTCCAACGAGGCCCGACTCGAGACGCAAATGATATGGTTGAGTTAAATGAGACCCGACTCGAGACACAAATGATAAGGTTGAATCGAACGAGGCCTGACTCGAGGCGCAAAGGATAAGGTTGAGTCAAACGAGGCTTGACTCAAGGTACTCATGATATGGTTGAGTCAAATGTGGCCCGGCTCGAGGCGCAAATGGTAAGGGTGAGTCAAACGAGGCCTGACTCAAGGCATAAATGATATGGTGAGTCAAATGTGGCCTAACTCGAGTGGCAAATGATAAGGTTGAGTTGAACGAGGCACGATGTGAGGCACAAATGTTAAGGTTGAGTCAAACGAGGCCCGTCTCGAGGTGTAAATAATATGGTTGAGTTAAACGAGGCCCGTCTCGAGGTGTAAATAATATGGTTGAGTTAAACGAGGCCCAATTTGAGGCACAAATAATAAGGTAGAGTTGAACGAGGCACGCCTTGAGGCGCAAATGATATGGTTGAGTCAAATGAGGACCAACACGAGGCACAAATGATATGGTTGAGTCAAACGAGGCCCGAGTCGAGGCGCAAATGGTCAGGGTGAGTCAAACGAAGCCCGACTCGAGGCACAAATGATAAGGTTGAGTTAAACGAGGCCCCGACTCGAGGCGTAAATGGGAAGGGTGAGTTGAACGAGCACCAATTCGAGGCACAAATGATAAGGGTGAGTTGAATGAGGACCGACTCAATGCACAAACGATAAGGTTGAGTCAAACGAGGCCCGACATGAGGCGCAAATGATAAGGTTGAGTCAAACGATGCTTGACTCGAGACGCAAATGGTAAGGTCGAGTAGAATGAGACCCAACTCGAGGCACAAATGATAAGGTTAAGTCAAACGAGGCACGACTCAAGGCACAAATGATAAGGTTAAGTCAAATGAGGCCCGACTCGAGATGCAAATGATAAGGTTGAGTCCAACGAGGCCCAACTTGAGGCACAAATGATAAGGTTGAGTCAAACGAGGCCCGACTAGAGGCGTAAATGGTAAGGGTGAGTCGAACGAGGCCTGACTCGAGGCACAAATAATAAGGTTGAGACAAACAAAATGATAAGGTTGAGTTGAACGAGGCCCGACTAGAGGCACAAATGATATGGTTGAGTTAAACGAGAGCCAACTCGAGACACAAATGATAAGGTTGAATCGAACGAGGCCCGACTCGAGGTGCAAATGATAAGGTTGAGTAAAACGAGGCTTGACTCAAGGTACCCATGATATGGTTGAGTCAAATGAGGCCTGGCTCAAGGCACAAATGGTAAGGGTGAGTCAAACGAGGCCTGACTCAAGGCACAAATGATATGGTTGAGTCAAACGTGGCCCGACTTGAGTGGCAAATCATAAGGTTGAGTCGAACGAGGCCCGATGTGAGGTGCAAATGATAAGGTTGAGTCAAACGAGGCCCACCTCGAGGTGTAAATGATATGGTTGAGTCAAACGAGGCCCAACTTTAGGCACAAACGATAAGGTTGAGTGAAACCTACCTGATTCGAGACACAAATAATAAGGTAGAATTGAACGAGGCACGCCTTGAGGCACAAATGATATGGTTGAGTCAAACGAGGACCAAGACAAGGCACAAATGATATGGTTGAGTCAAACGAGGCCCGAGTCGAGACGCAAATGGTCAGGGTGAGTCAAACGAGGACCGACACGAGGCATAAATGATATGGTTGAGTCAAACGAGGCCCACGTCGAGGCACAAAGGGTAAGGTTGAGTAAAACGAGGTCTGACTTGAGGCGCAAATGATAAAGTTGAGGTGAACGAGGACCGACTCGAGTCGCAAATGATAAGGTTGAGTCAAATGAGGCCCGACTCGAGGCACAAATAATAAGCTTGAGTGGTAAGAGGCCCAACTAGAGGCACAAATGATAAGGTTGAGTCAAACGAGGACCGACTCTAGGCGCAAATGATATGGTTGAGTCAAACGAGGCCCGACTAGAGGTGCAAATGGTAAGGGTGAGTCAAACGAGGACCGACACGAGGCACAAATATATGGTTGAGTCAAACGAGGCCTAACTCTAGGCGCAAACAATATGGTTGAGTGAAACAAGGGCCAACTCGAGGTACAAACGATAAGGTTGAGTCAAACGAGGCCCGACTCGAGGTGCAAATCGTTAGGGTGAGTTAAACGAAGCCCGACTCGAGGTACAAATGGTATGGTTGAGTAAAACGAGGCACAACTAGAGCTGCAAATGGTAAGGATGAGTCGAACGAGGCTCTACTCGAGGCGCAAAAGATATGGTTGAGTCAAACGAGGCCCGACTTGAGGCACAAACATTATGGTTGAGTCAAACGAGGCCCGCCTCAAGGCACAAACGATAAGGTTAAGTCAAACAAGTCCCAACTCGAGGCACAAATATTAAGGTTGAGCAAACGAGGCCCGCCTCGAGGCGCAAATGATATGGTTGAGTCAAACGAGGCCCGACTCGAGGGGCAAATCATTAGGGTGAGTCAAACAAAGCCCGACTCGATGCGTAAATGGTAAGGTTGAGTAAAATGAGGGCCAACTCGAGGCGCAAATGGTAAGGTTAAGTCGAACAAGGCCCAACTCGAGGCGCAAACAATATGGTTGAGTCAAACGAGGCCTGACTCGAGGCACAAACATTATGGTTAAGTCAAACAAGGCTCGCCTTGAGGCACAAACGATAAGGTTAAGTCAAACATGTCCCAACTCGAGGCACAAATGTTAAGGTTGAGCAAACAAAGCCTACCTCAAGGTGCAAATGATATGGTTGAGTCAAACGAGGCCCGACTCGAGGTGCAAATCATCAGGGTGAGTCAAACGAAGCTCGGCTCGAGGTACAAATGGTCAAGTTGAGTAAAACGAGGCCCGACTCGAGGCGCAAATGGTAAGGTTGAGTTAAACGAGGCCCGACTTGAGGCACAAATGATAAGGTTGAGTAAAACGAGGCTTGACTCGGGGAACAAATGATAAGGTTGAGTCAAATGAGATCCGACTCGCGGCACAAATGATAAGGTTAAGTAAAACGAGACCCGACTCAAGGACAAATAATAAGGTTGAGTCAAACGAGCCCAACTCGAGGCACAAATAATAAGGTTGAGACAAGCAAAATGATAAGGTTGAGTCCAACGAGGCCCGACTCGAGACGCAAATGATATGGTTGAGTTAAATGAGACCCGACTCGAGACACAAATGATAAGGTTGAATCGAACGAGGCCTGACTCGAGGCGCAAAGGATAAGGTTAAGTCAAACAAGGCTTGACTCAAGGTACTCATGATATGGTTGAGTCAAATGTGGCCCGGCTCGAGGCGCAAATGGTAAGGGTGAGTCAAACGAGGCCTGACTCAAGGCATAAATGATATGGTGAGTCAAATGTGGCCTAACTCGAGTGGCAAATGATAAGGTTGAGTTGAACGAGGCACGATGTGAGGCACAAATGTTAAGGTTGAGTCAAACGAGGCCCGTCTTGAGGTGTAAATAATATGGTTGAGTTAAACGAGGCCCAATTTGAGGCACAAACGATAAGGTGGAGTCAAACCTACCTGATTCGAGGCACAAATAATAAGGTAGAGTTGAACGAGGCACGCCTTGAGGCGCAAATGATATGGTTGAGTCAAATGAGGACCAACACGAGGCACAAATGATATGGTTGAGTCAAACGAGGCCCGAGTCGAGGCGCAAATGGTCAGGGTAAGTCAAACGAAGCCCGACTCGAGGCACAAATGATAAGGTTGAGTTAAACGAGGCCCCGACTCGAGGCGTAAATGGGAAGGGTGAGTTGAACGAGCACCAATTCGAGGCACAAATGATAAGGGTGAGTTGAATGAGGACCGACTCAATGCACAAACGATAAGGTTGAGTCAAACGAGGCCCGACATGAGGCGCAAATGATAAGGTTGAGTCAAACGATGCTTGACTCGAGACGCAAATGGTAAGGTCGAGTAGAATGAGACCCAACTCGAGGCACAAATGATAAGGTTACGTCAAACGAGGCACGACTCAAGGCACAAATGATAAGGTTAAGTCAAATGAGGCCCGACTCGAGATGCAAATGATAAGGTTGAGTCCAACGAGGCCCAACTTGAGGCACAAATGATAAGGTTGAGTCAAACGAGGCCCGACTAGAGGCGTAAATGGTAAGGGTGAGTCGAACGAGGCCTGACTCGAGGCACAAATAATAAGGTTGAGACAAACAAAATGATAAGGTTGAGTTGAACGAGGCCCGACTAGAGGCACAAATGATATGGTTGAGTTAAACGAGAGCCAACTCGAGACACAAATGATAAGGTTGAATCGAACGAGGCCCGACTCGAGGTGCAAATGATAAGGTTGAGTAAAACGAGGCTTGACTCAAGGTACCCATGATATGGTTGAGTCAAATGAGGCCTGGCTCAAGGCACAAATGGTAAGGGTGAGTCAAACGAGGCCTGACTCAAGGCACAAATGATATGGTTGAGTCAAACGTGGCCCGACTTGAGTGGCAAATCATAAGGTTGAGTCGAACGAGGCCCGATGTGAGGTGCAAATGATAAGGTTGAGTCAAACGAGGCCCACCTCGAGGTGTAAATGATATGGTTGAGTCAAACGAGGCCCAACTTTAGGCACAAACGATAAGGTTGAGTGAAACCTACCTGATTCGAGACACAAATAATAAGGTAGAATTGAACGAGGCACGCCTTGAGGCACAAATGATATGGTTGAGTCAAACGAGGACCAAGACAAGGCACAAATGATATGGTTGAGTCAAACGAGGCCCGAGTCGAGACGCAAATGGTCAGGGTGAGTCAAACGAGGACCGACACGAGGCATAAATGATATGGTTGAGTCAAACGAGGCCCACGTCGAGGCACAAAGGGTAAGGTTGAGTAAAACGAGGTCTGACTTGAGGCGCAAATGATAAAGTTGAGGTGAACGAGGACCGACTCGAGTCGCAAATGATAAGGTTGAGTCAAATGAGGCCCGACTCGAGGCACAAATAATAAGCTTGAGTGGTAAGAGGCCCAACTAGAGGCACAAATGATAAGGTTGAGTCAAACGAGGACCGACTCTAGGCGCAAATGATATGGTTGAGTCAAACGAGGCCCGACTAGAGGTGCAAATGGTAAGGGTGAGTCAAACGAGGACCGACACGAGGCACAAATATATGGTTGAGTCAAACGAGGCCTAACTCTAGGCGCAAACAATATGGTTGAGTGAAACAAGGGCCAACTCGAGGTACAAACGATAAGGTTGAGTCAAACGAGGCCCGACTCGAGGTGCAAATCGTTAGGGTGAGTTAAACGAAGCCCGACTCGAGGTACAAATGGTATGGTTGAGTAAAACGAGGCACAACTAGAGCTGCAAATGGTAAGGATGAGTCGAACGAGGCTCTACTCGAGGCGCAAAAGATATGGTTGAGTCAAACGAGGCCCGACTTGAGGCACAAACATTATGGTTGAGTCAAACGAGGCCCGCCTCAAGGCACAAACGATAAGGTTAAGTCAAACAAGTCCCAACTCGAGGCACAAATATTAAGGTTGAGCAAACGAGGCCCGCCTCGAGGCGCAAATGATATGGTTGAGTCAAACGAGGCCCGACTCGAGGGGCAAATCATTAGGGTGAGTCAAACAAAGCCCGACTCGATGCGTAAATGGTAAGGTTGAGTAAAATGAGGGCCAACTCGAGGCGCAAATGGTAAGGTTAAGTCGAACAAGGCCCAACTCGAGGCGCAAACAATATGGTTGAGTCAAACGAGGCCTGACTCGAGGCACAAACATTATGGTTAAGTCAAACAAGGCTCGCCTTGAGGCACAAACGATAAGGTTAAGTCAAACATGTCCCAACTCGAGGCACAAATGTTAAGGTTGAGCAAACAAAGCCTACCTCAAGGTGCAAATGATATGGTTGAGTCAAACGAGGCCCGACTCGAGGTGCAAATCATCAGGGTGAGTCAAACGAAGCTCGGCTCGAGGTACAAATGGTCAAGTTGAGTAAAACGAGGCCCGACTCGAGGCGCAAATGGTAAGGTTGAGTTAAACGAGGCCCGACTTGAGGCACAAATGATAAGGTTGAGTAAAACGAGGCTTGACTCGGGGAACAAATGATAAGGTTGAGTCAAATGAGATCCGACTCGCGGCACAAATGATAAGGTTAAGTAAAACGAGACCCGACTCAAGGACAAATAATAAGGTTGAGTCAAACGAGCCCAACTCGAGGCACAAATAATAAGGTTGAGACAAGCAAAATGATAAGGTTGAGTCCAACGAGGCCCGACTCGAGACGCAAATGATATGGTTGAGTTAAATGAGACCCGACTCGAGACACAAATGATAAGGTTGAATCGAACGAGGCCTGACTCGAGGCGCAAAGGATAAGGTTAAGTCAAACAAGGCTTGACTCAAGGTACTCATGATATGGTTGAGTCAAATGTGGCCCGGCTCGAGGCGCAAATGGTAAGGGTGAGTCAAACGAGGCCTGACTCAAGGCATAAATGATATGGTGAGTCAAATGTGGCCTAACTCGAGTGGCAAATGATAAGGTTGAGTTGAACGAGGCACGATGTGAGGCACAAATGTTAAGGTTGAGTCAAACGAGGCCCGTCTTGAGGTGTAAATAATATGGTTGAGTTAAACGAGGCCCAATTTGAGGCACAAACGATAAGGTGGAGTCAAACCTACCTGATTCGAGGCACAAATAATAAGGTAGAGTTGAACGAGGCACGCCTTGAGGCGCAAATGATATGGTTGAGTCAAATGAGGACCAACACGAGGCACAAATGATATGGTTGAGTCAAACGAGGCCCGAGTCGAGGCGCAAATGGTCAGGGTAAGTCAAACGAAGCCCGACTCGAGGCACAAATGATAAGGTTGAGTTAAACGAGGCCCCGACTCGAGGCGTAAATGGGAAGGGTGAGTTGAACGAGCACCAATTCGAGGCACAAATGATAAGGGTGAGTTGAATGAGGACCGACTCAATGCACAAACGATAAGGTTGAGTCAAACGAGGCCCGACATGAGGCGCAAATGATAAGGTTGAGTCAAACGATGCTTGACTCGAGACGCAAATGGTAAGGTCGAGTAGAATGAGACCCAACTCGAGGCACAAATGATAAGGTTAAGTCAAACGAGGCACGACTCAAGGCACAAATGATAAGGTTAAGTCAAATGAGGCCCGACTCGAGATGCAAATGATAAGGTTGAGTCCAACGAGGCCCAACTTGAGGCACAAATGATAAGGTTGAGTCAAACGAGGCCCGACTAGAGGCGTAAATGGTAAGGGTGAGTCGAACGAGGCCTGACTCGAGGCACAAATAATAAGGTTGAGACAAACAAAATGATAAGGTTGAGTTGAACGAGGCCCGACTAGAGGCACAAATGATATGGTTGAGTTAAACGAGAGCCAACTCGAGACACAAATGATAAGGTTGAATCGAACGAGGCCCGACTCGAGGTGCAAATGATAAGGTTGAGTAAAACGAGGCTTGACTCAAGGTACCCATGATATGGTTGAGTCAAATGAGGCCTGGCTCAAGGCACAAATGGTAAGGGTGAGTCAAACGAGGCCTGACTCAAGGCACAAATGATATGGTTGAGTCAAACGTGGCCCGACTTGAGTGGCAAATCATAAGGTTGAGTCGAACGAGGCCCGATGTGAGGTGCAAATGATAAGGTTGAGTCAAACGAGGCCCACCTCGAGGTGTAAATGATATGGTTGAGTCAAACGAGGCCCAACTTTAGGCACAAACGATAAGGTTGAGTGAAACCTACCTGATTCGAGACACAAATAATAAGGTAGAATTGAACGAGGCACGCCTTGAGGCACAAATGATATGGTTGAGTCAAACGAGGACCAAGACAAGGCACAAATGATATGGTTGAGTCAAACGAGGCCCGAGTCGAGACGCAAATGGTCAGGGTGAGTCAAACGAGGACCGACACGAGGCATAAATGATATGGTTGAGTCAAACGAGGCCCACGTCGAGGCACAAAGGGTAAGGTTGAGTAAAACGAGGTCTGACTTGAGGCGCAAATGATAAAGTTGAGGTGAACGAGGACCGACTCGAGTCGCAAATGATAAGGTTGAGTCAAATGAGGCCCGACTCGAGGCACAAATAATAAGCTTGAGTGGTAAGAGGCCCAACTAGAGGCACAAATGATAAGGTTGAGTCAAACGAGGACCGACTCTAGGCGCAAATGATATGGTTGAGTCAAACGAGGCCCGACTAGAGGTGCAAATGGTAAGGGTGAGTCAAACGAGGACCGACACGAGGCACAAATATATGGTTGAGTCAAACGAGGCCTAACTCTAGGCGCAAACAATATGGTTGAGTGAAACAAGGGCCAACTCGAGGTACAAACGATAAGGTTGAGTCAAACGAGGCCCGACTCGAGGTGCAAATCGTTAGGGTGAGTTAAACGAAGCCCGACTCGAGGTACAAATGGTATGGTTGAGTAAAACGAGGCACAACTAGAGCTGCAAATGGTAAGGATGAGTCGAACGAGGCTCTACTCGAGGCGCAAAAGATATGGTTGAGTCAAACGAGGCCCGACTTGAGGCACAAACATTATGGTTGAGTCAAATGAGGCCCGCCTCAAGGCACAAACGATAAGGTTAAGTCAAACAAGTCCCAACTCGAGGCACAAATATTAAGGTTGAGCAAACGAGGCCCGCCTCGAGGCGCAAATGATATGGTTGAGTCAAACGAGGCCCGACTCGAGGGGCAAATCATTAGGGTGAGTCAAACAAAGCCCGACTCGATGCGTAAATGGTAAGGTTGAGTAAAATGAGGGCCAACTCGAGGCGCAAATGGTAAGGTTAAGTCGAACAAGGCCCAACTCGAGGCGCAAACAATATGGTTGAGTCAAACGAGGCCTGACTCGAGGCACAAACATTATGGTTAAGTCAAACAAGGCTCGCCTTGAGGCACAAACGATAAGGTTAAGTCAAACATGTCCCAACTCGAGGCACAAATGTTAAGGTTGAGCAAACAAAGCCTACCTCAAGGTGCAAATGATATGGTTGAGTCAAACGAGGCCCGACTCGAGGTGCAAATCATCAGGGTGAGTCAAACGAAGCTCGGCTCGAGGTACAAATGGTCAAGTTGAGTAAAACGAGGCCCGACTCGAGGCGCAAATGGTAAGGTTGAGTCAAACGAGGCCCGACTCGAGGCGCAAATGATAAGGTTGAGTTAAACAAGGCCCGACTTGAGGCACAAATGATAAGGTTGAGTAAAACGAGGCTTGACTCGGGGAACAAATTATAAGGTTGAGTCAAATGAGATCCGACTCGCGGCACAAATGATAAGGTTAAGTAAAACGAGACCCGACTCAAGGACAAATAATAAGGTTGAGTCAAACGAGCCCAACTCGAGGCACAAATAATAAGGTTGAGACAAGCAAAATGATAAGGTTGAGTCCAACGAGGCCCGACTCGAGACGCAAATGATATGGTTGAGTTAAATGAGACCCGACTCGAGACACAAATGATAAGGTTGAATCGAACGAGGCCTGACTCGAGGCGCAAAGGATAAGGTTGAGTCAAACGAGGCTTGACTCAAGGTACTCATGATATGGTTGAGTCAAATGTGGCCCGGCTCGAGGCGCAAATGGTAAGGTTGAGTCAAACGAGGCCTGACTCAAGGCATAAATGATATGGTGAGTCAAATGTGGCCTAACTCGAGTGGCAAATGATAAGGTTGAGTTGAACGAGGCACGATGTGAGGCACAAATGTTAAGGTTGAGTCAAACGAGGCCCGTCTCGAGGTGTAAATAATATGGTTGAGTTAAACGAGGCCCAATTTGAGGCACAAACGATAAGGTGGAGTCAAACCTACCTGATTCGAGGCACAAATAATAAGGTAGAGTTGAATGAGGCATGCCTTGAGGCGCAAATGATATGGTTGAGTCAAATGAGGACCAACACGAGGCACAAATGATATGGTTGAGTCAAACGAGGCCCGAGTCGAGGCGCAAATGGTCAGGGTGAGTCAAACGAAGCCCGACTCGAGGCACAAATGATAAGGTTGAGTTAAACGAGGCCCCGACTCGAGGCGTAAATGGGAAGGGTGAGTTGAACGAGCACCAATTCGAGGCACAAATGATAAGGGTGAGTTGAATGAGGACCGACTCAATGCACAAATGATAAGGTTGAGTGAAACGAGTCCTGACTCGAGTTGCAAATGATAAGGTTGAGTCAAACGAGACCCGACTCAAGACACAAAAGGTAAGGTTGAGTAGAACGAGGCCTGACTCGAGGCGCAAATAGTAAGGTTAGGTCAAACGAGGCCTAACTCGAAGCCCAAACGATAAGGTTGAGTCAAACGAGGCCCAACACGAGACGTAAATGATAAGGTTGAGTCAAATGACGCCCGACTCGAGACGGAAATGGTAAGGTTGAGTAGAACGAGGCCTGACTCGAGGCACAAATGATAAGGTTTAGTCAAACGTGGCCCAACTCTAGGCGCAAATGATATGGTTGAGTCAAACGAGGCCCGACTAGAGGTGCAAATGGTAAGGGTGAGTCAAACGAGGGCAGACACGAGGCACAATTGATATGGTTGAGTCAAACGAGGTCCAAGTCAAGTCGCAAAAAGTTAGGGTGAGTCAAACAAAGTCCGACTCGAGGCACAAATGATAAGGTTGAGTCAAACGAGTCCCGACTCGAGATGCAAATGATAAGGTTAAGTCCAACGAGGCCCAACTTGAGGTACAAACGATAAGGTTGAGTCAAACGAGGCCCGACTAGAGGCATAATTGGTAAGGGTGAGTCGAACGAGACCCAACTCGAGGCACAAATAATAAGGTTGAGTCAAACGAGGCCTGACTCATGGTGCAAATGATATGGTTGAGTTAAACGAGGCCCGACTCGAGGTGCAAATGATAAGGTTGAATCAAACAAGGCCTGACTCAAGGCGCAAATGATAAGGTTGAGTCCAACGAGGCCCAACTTGAGGTGCAAATGATAAGGTTGAGTCAAATGAGACCCAACTAGAGGCACAAATGGACAGGGTGAGTCAAACAAAGACCGACTCGAGGTGCAAATGGTAAGGTTGAGTAAAATGAGGCCCGACTTGAGGCGCAAATAATAAGGTTGAGTCGAACGAGGCCTGACTCGGGACACAGATGATAAGGATGAGTCATACGAGGCCCGACTCAAGGCACAAATGATAAGATTAAGTTAAACGAGCCCGACTCGAGGCACAAATAATAAGGTTGAGATAAACAAAATGATAAGGTTGAGTCGAACGAGGCCCGACTCGAGGCGCAAATGATATGGTTGAGTTAAACGAGACCTGACTTGAGACACAAATGATAAGGTTGAATCGAACGAGGCCCGACTCGAGGTGCAAATGATAAGGTTGAGTCAAACGAGACTTGACTCAAGGTACACATGATATGGTTGAGTCAAATGAGGCCCGGCTCGAGGTGCAAATGGTAAGGGTGAGTCAAACGAGGCCTGACTCAAGGCACAAATGATATGGTTGAGTCAAACGTGGCCTGACTTGACGGGCAAATGATAAGGTTGAGTCGAACGAGGCACGACGTGAGGCGCAAATGATAAGGTTGAGTCACACGAGGCCGCCTCGAAGTGTAAATGATATGGTAGAGTCAAATGAGGCTCAACTTGAGGCACAAACGATAAGGTTGAGTCAAACCTACCTGATTCGAGGCACAAATAATAAGGTAGAGTCGAACGAGGCTCGCCTTGAGGCACAAATGATATGGTTGAGTCAAACGAGAACCAACACGAGGCACAAATGATATGGTTGAGTCAAACAAGGCCCGAGTCAAGGCGCAAATGGTCAGGGTGAGTCAAATGAAGCTCGACTCGAGGCACAAATGATAACGTTGAGTTAAACGAGGCCTGACTTGAGGCATAAGTGGGAAGGGTGAGTTGAACGAGGATGGACTCGAGGCACAGATGTTAAGGTTGAGTTGAATGAGGCCCGACTCGAGGCACAAATGATAAGGTTGAGTCAAACGAGTCCCAACTCGAGGTGCAAATGATAAGGTTGAGTCAAACGAGGCCTGACTTGAGGCACAAATGGTAAGGTTGTGTCAAACGAGGCCCGACTCGAGACACAAATGGTAAGGTTGAGTCGAACGAGGCCTGACTAGAGGCGCAAATGGTAAGGTTGGGTCAAACGAGGCCTAACTCGAGGCACAAACGATAAGGTTGAGTCAAACGAGGCCCGACACGAGGCACAAATGATAAGGTTGAGTCAAACGGGGCCTGGCTAGAGGAGTAAATGGTAAGAGTGAGTTGAACGAGGCCCGACTCAAGGCACAAATGATAAGGTTGAGTCAAACGAGGCCCATCTCGTGGCGCAAATGATAAGGTTGAGTCAAACAAGACCCGACTCGAGGCACAAATAATAAGGTTAAGTCAAACGAGGCCCGACTCGAGGTACAAATGATAAGGTTGAGTCAAACGAGGCCCGACTCGAGGCACAAATGATAAGGTTGAGTCAAACGAGACCCAACTCGAGGCACAAATAATAAGGTTGAGTCAAACGAGACTAACTCGAGGCACAAATAATAAAGTTGAGACAAACAAAATTATAAGGTTGAGTCGAACAAGGCCCAACTCGAGGCACAAATGTATGGTTGAATTAAATGAGACCCGAGTCAAGACACAAATGATAAGGTTGAATCAAACGAGGCTCGACTCGAGGCATAAATGATAAGGTTGAGTCAAACGAGGCTTGACTCAAGGTACTCATGATATGGTTGAGTCAAATGAGGACCGGCTCGAGGTGCAAATGGTAAGGGTGAGTCAAACGAGGCTTGGCTCAAGGCACAAATGATATGGTTGAGTCAAATGTGGCCCAACTCGAGGGGCAAATGATAAGGTTGAGTCGAACGAGGCACGACGTGAGGTGCAAATGATAAGGTTGAGTCAAACGAGGCCCAACACGAGGCACAAATGATATGGTTGAGTCAAACGAGGCCCGAGTCTAGGCGCAAATGGTCAGGGTGTGTCAAACGAGGACCGACACGCAGCATAAATGATATGGTTCAGTCAAATGAGGCCCACGTCGTGGTGCAAATGGTCAGGATGAGTCGAACAAAGTCTGACTCGAGGCGCAAAGGGTAAGGTTGAGTAAAACGAGGCCCGACTGGAGGCGTAAATGATAAGGTTGGGTCGAACGAGGACCGACTCGAGGCGCAATTGATAAGGTTAAGTCAAACAAGGCCCGACTCGAGGCGCAAATGATAAGCTTGAGTGGTAAGAGGCCCAACTTGAGGCACAAATGATAAGGTTGAGTCAAACAAGGACCAACTCTAGGCGCAAATGATATGGTTGAGTCAAACGAGGCCCGACTAGAGGTGCAAATGGTAAGGGTGAGTCAAACGAGGTCCGACACGAAGCACAAATGATATGGTTGAGTCAAACGAGGCCCGAGTCGAGTCGCAAATGGTTAGGGTGAGTCAAACATAGTCCGACTCGAGGCGTAAATGGTAAGAGTGAGTCAAACGAGCCCTAACCCGAGGCACAAATGAGATGGTTGAGTCAAACGAGCCCGACTCGTCGCGTAAATGATAAGGTTGAGTCAAACGAGGCCCAACTAGAGGCGCAAATGATAAGGTTGAGTCAAACGAAGCCTGACTCTTGGTGCAAACAATATGGTTGAGTCAAACGAGGCTTAACTCGAGGTACAAACGATGAGGTTGAGTCAAACGAGGCCCGACACGCGGCGCAAATGATAAGGTTGAGTCAAACGAGGCCTGACTCGAGACGCAAATTGTAAGGTTGAGTCAAACCAGCACGACTCGAGGCGCAAACAATATGGTCGAGTCAAATGTGGCCCGCCTCAAGGAACAAACGATAAGGTTGAGTCAAACAAGTCCTGACGCAAAGCACAAATATTAAGGTTGAGGAAACGAGCCTTGCCTCGAGGCGCAAATGATATGGTTGAGTAAAATAAGGCACGACCAGAGGTGCAAATGGTAAGGTTGAGTCGAACGAGGCTCGACTCGTGGTGCAAACAATAGGGTTGAGTCAAACGAGGCTTGACCTGAGGCACAAATGTTATGGTTGAGTCAAACGAGGCCTACCTCGAGGCACAAACAATAAGGTTAAGTCAAACAAGTCCCGACTCGAGGCACAAATATTAAGGTTGAGCAAACGAGGCCCACCTCGAGGCGCAAATGATATGGTTGAGTCAAACAAGGCCCGACTCGAGGTGCAAATCATTAGGGTGAGTCAAATGAAGCCCGACTCGAGGCGCAAATGGTAAGGTTGAGTCGAACGAGGCCCGACTTGAGGCGTAAACAACATGGTTGAGTCAAACGAGGCCTGACTCGAGGCACAAACATTATGGTTAAGTCAAACGAGGCCCGCCTCGAGGCACAAACGATAAGGTTAAGTCAAACGAGTCCCGACTCGAGGCTCAAATATAAAGGTTGAGCAAACAAGGCCCGCCTCGAGGCGCCAATGATATGGTTGAGTCAAACGAGCCCGACTCAAGGTGCAAATTGTCAGGGTGAGTCAAACGAAGCTCGGCTCGAGGCACAAATGGTAAAGTTGAGTAAAACGAGGCCCGACTCAAGGCGTAAATGGTAAGTTGAGTCGAACGAGGCCCAACTCGAGGCGCAAATGATAAGGTTGAGTCAAATGAGGCCTAACTCGAGGCACAAATAATAAGGTTGAGTCAAACGAGGCCCGACTCAAGGCACAAATGATAAGGTTGAGTCATACGAGGCCCCACTAGAGGCACAAATGGTAAGGGTGAGTCAAACGAGGCCCAACCCAAGGTACAAATGATATGGTTGAGTCAAATGAGGCCTGACTCTAGGCACAAATGGTCAGGCTGGGTGAAACGAAGCCCGACTCGAGGCGTAAATAGTAAGGTTGACTAAAACGAGGCCCGACTCAAGGCGCAAATGATAAACTTGAGTCGAATGAGGCCTGACTCGAGGGGCAAATGATAAGGTGGAGTCAAACGAGGCCCGCCTCGAGGTGTAAATGATATGGTTGAGTCAAACGAGGCCCAACTTGAGGCACAAACGATAAGGTTGAGTCAAACCTACCTAATTCAAGGCACAAATAATAAGGTTGAGTCGAACGAGGCATGCCTTGAGGTGCAAATGATATAGTTGAGTCAAACGAGCACAGACACAAGGCACAAATGATATGGTTGAGTTAAACGAGGCCCGAGTCGAGGCGCAAATGATCAGGGTGAGTCAAACGAGCACTAGCATGAGGCACAAATGATATGGTTGAGTCAAACGAGGCCTGACTCAAAGCACAAATGGTTAGGTTAAGTCGAACGAGGCCTAACTCGAGGCACAAACGATAAGGTTGAGTCAAACAAGGCCCGAGTTGAGGCACAAATGATAAGGTTGAGTCAAATGAAGCCTGACTCGAGACGCAAATCGTAAGGTTGCATCAAACGAGGCCCAACTCGAGGTGCAAATGATATGGGTGAGTCAAACGAGGCTTGACTCGAGGGGCAAACAATATGGTTGAGTCAAACGAGGCCCAACTCGAGGCGCAAACAATATGGTTGAGTCAAAGGAGGCCTACCTCGAGGCACAAACGATATGCTTGAGTAAAACGAGGCCCGACTCGAGGCGTAAATGATAAGATTTAGTCAATCGATGCCTGACTCGAGGCACAAATGATAAGGTTGAGTCAAATGAGGCCCGACTAGAGGCATAAATGGTAAGGGTGAGTCAAACGAGGCCCGACCCGAGGTACAAATGATATGGTTGAGTCAATCGAGGCTCGACTCAAGGCACAAATTATCAGGGTGAGTCAAATGAAGCCCAGCTTGAGCCGCAAACAATATGGTTGAGTCAAACGCGGCCCGACTCAAGGCGCAAATATTATGGTTGAGTTAAACAAGGCCCACCTCGAGGCACAAAGATACGGTTGAGTCAAACAAATCCTGACTCGAGGCACAAATAATAAGGTTGTGTCAAACGAGGCCCGACTTGGGGCACAAATGATAAGGTTGAGTCAAACGAGGCCTAACTAGAGGCACAAATGGTAAGGGTGAGTCAAACGAGGCCTGAACCGAGGCACAAATGATATGGTTGAGTCAAACGAGGCCCGACTCGAGGTGCAAATGGTCAGGATGAGTGAAACAAAGCCCGACTCGAGGCGCAAATGGTAAGGTTGAGTAAAACGAGGCCTAACTCAAGGCACAAATGATAAGCTTGAGTCGAACGAGGCCTGACTCGAGGCACAACTAATAAGGTTGAGTCAAATGAGGCACGACTCGAGGCACAAAAGATAAGGTTGAGAGGAATGAGGCTCGACCTCAGGCACAAATAATAAGGTTTATTCAAATGAGCCCGACTCGAGGCACAAATAATAAGGTTGAGTCGAACGAGGCCTGACTCGAGGCACAAATGATAAGGTTGAGTCAAACGAGCACCAACTCGTGACGCAAATGGTAAGGTTGAGTCAAACGAGGCCCAACTCAAGGTGCAAATGATATGGGTTTGTCAAACGAGACCCGACTCGAGGCGCAAATGGTAAGGGAGAGTTGAACGAGGTCCAACACGAGGCACAAATGATAACATTGAGACTAACAAGGACCAACTCAAGCCGCAAATGATAAGGTTGAGTTAAACGAGGCCCGACTCGAGGCACCAATGATAAGGTTATGTCAAACGATTCCCGACTCGAGATGCAAATGGTCAGGTTGAGTCGAACGAGGCCCGACTCGAGGCTCAAATGATATGGGTGAGTCAAACGAGGCCTGACCCAAGGCGTAAATGGTAAGGGTGAGTTGAACGAGACCCAACATAGGGCACAAATGATAAGGATGAGACAAACAAGGCCCAAAACGAGGCACAAATGATAAGGTTGAGTAGAACGAGGCCTAACACGAGGAGCAAATGATATGAAAGAGTCAAACGAGGCTTGACTCGAGGTACAAACAATATGGTTGAGTTAAATGAGACCCAACTCGAGGAGCAAACAATATGGTTGAGTCAAACGAGGCCCAACTCGAGGCACAAACAGCAAGGTTTAGTCAAACTACCCTGACTCGAGGCACAAATAATAAGGATGAGCAAACGAGGCTCGCCTCAAGGTGCAATTGATATGGTTGAGACAAATGAGGCTTGACTTGAGGCGCAAATCGTCAGGGTAAGTCAAACGGGGACTGACTCGAGGCACAAATAATATGGTTGAGTCAAACAACGCCTGACTCGAGGCACAAACATTATGGTTGAGTCAAACGAGGCCTGCCTCGAGCCGCAAATGATATGGTTGAGTCAAACGAGGCTTGACACGAGGTGCAAATCGTCAGGGTGAGTCAAACGAAGCCCGACTTGAGGCACAAATGGTAAGCTTGAGTAAAACGAGGCCCGACTAGAGGCGCAAATGGTAAGGTTTAGTCGAACGAGGCCTGACTCGAGGCACAAATGATAAGGTTATGTCAAACGAGGCCCGACTAGAGGAGCAAATAATAAGGTTGAGTGAAATACGGCCCGACTCAAGGTGCAATTGATAAGGTTGAGTCAAACGAGGCCCAACTAGAGACACAAATGGTAAGGGTGAGTCAAACGAGGCCCGACCCGAGGCACAAATGATATGATTGAGTCAAATGAGGCCCGACTCGAGGCACAAATAGTCATGGTGAGTGAAACGAAGCCCGACTCAAGGTGCAAATGGTAAGGTTAAGTAAAACAAGGCCCGACTCAAGGCGTAAATGATAAGGTTGAGTCGAACGAGGACCGACTCGAGGTAAAAATGACAAGGTTCAGTCAAACGACACCCGACTCGAGGCACAAACGATAAGGTCGAGTCGAACGAGGCTTGACTCGAGGCAGAAATAATAAGATTTATTTAAATGAGCCTGAATCGAGGCACAAATAATAAGGTTGAGTCAAACGAGGCCTGACTCGAGGCGCAAATGATAAGCTGGAGTCGTACGAGGCCCTACTCGAGGCACAAATGATAAGCTTGAGTCAAACGAGGCTCGACTCGAGGCCCAAATGACATGGTTGAGTCAAACGAGGCCCGACTCAAGGCATAAATGGTAAGGGTGAGTTGAACAAGGCCCAACTCGAGGCGCAAATGATAAGGTTGTGTCAAACGAGGATCGACTTGTGGCATAAATGGTAAGGGTGAGTTGAACGAGGACCAACTCAAGGCACAAATGATAAGGTTGAGTCGAACGAGGCCTGACTCGAGGTGCAAATGATAAGGTTGAGTCGAATAAGGGCTGACTCGAATGCGCAAATGATATGGGTGAGTCAAATGAGGTCTGACTCGAGGCGTAAATGGTAAGGATAAGTTGAACGTGGCCTGACTCGAGGTGCAAATGATAAGGTTGAGTTAAACGAGGCTCGACTTGAGGCAAAAATGATAAGGTTGAGTAAAATGAGGCCTGACTCGAGGCGTAAATAAGAAGGTTGAGTCAAATAAAGCCCAACTCGAGGCCCAAATGATAAGGTTGAGTCGAACGAGGCCCGACTCGAGGTGCAAATGATAAGGTTAAGTAAAACGAGGCCCGACACGAAGCACAAATGATAACGTTGAGTCGAACGAGGCCTGACTTGAGGCACAAATGATAAGGTTGAGTCAAACGAGGCCCGACTCGAGGGACAAGTGATAAAATTGAGTCGAACAAGGCCTGACTCAAAAGTGAAAATGATATGGGTGAGTCAAATGAGGCCTGACTCGAGGCGTAAATGGTAAGGATGAGTTGAACGAGGCCCGACTCGAGGTGCAAATGATAAGGTTGAGTCAAACGAGGCTCGACTCGAGGCACAAATGATAAGGTTGAGTAAAACGAGGCCTGACTCGAGGTGCAAATGATGAGGTTGAGTCGAACGACACCCGACTCAAGGCACAAATCGTAAGGTTGAGTAAAACGAGGCCCGACTCGTGGCGCAAATGGTAAGGATGAGTCGAACGAGGCCCAACTCGAGGCACAAACGATAAGGTTCAGTCAAAAGAGGCCAGACTCGAGGAACAAATGATATAGCTGAGTCAAACGAGGCCCGACTCGAGGTGCAAATGATAAGGTTGAATCGAACGAGGCCCGACTCGAGGCGCAAATGATAAGGTTGAGTCGAACGAGGCCCAACTCGAGGCACAAATGATAACCCGACTCGAGGCAAAAACGATAAGGTTGAGTCGAATGAGGCCCGACTTGAGGCACAAATGATAAGGTTGAGTGAAACGATGCCCCACTTGAGGGGCAAACGATAAGGTTGAGTCGAACGAGGCCCGACTTGAGGCGCAAATGATAAGATTGAGTGAAACAAGGACCGACTCGATGCCAAAGGATAAGGTTGAGTGAGTCCCGACTCCAGGCACAAATAATAAGGTTGAGTTAAATGAGGCCCGACTCGAGGTGCAAATGATAAGGTTGAGTCAAACAAGGCCCAACACGAGGCATAAATGATAAAGTTAAGTCAAATGAGACCCGACTCGAGGCACAAATGATGAGTTTGGGTTAAACGAGGCCTGACCCGAGGCGCAAATAATAAGGTTGAGTAAAATGAGGCCCGACTCGAGGCTCAAATATTAAGGTTGAGTTAAACGAGGCCCGACTCGAGGCACAAACGATAAGGTTGAGACGAAGGAGGCCCAACTCGAGGCGCAAATGATAAGGTTGGGTAAAATGAGGCCTGACTTGAGGTATAAATGTTAAGGATGAGAGGCCCGACTCGGGGCGCAAATGATAAGGTTGAGTCAAATGACACCCGACTCGAGGCCCAAATGATAAGGTTGAGTCAAACGAGGCCTGACACGAGGTGCAAATGATAAGGTTAAGTCGAACGAGGCCCAACTCGAGGCACAAATGATAAGGTTGAGTCAAACGAGGCCTGACTCGAGGCACAAATGATAAGGTTGAGTTAAACGAGGCCCGACTCAAGGCGCAAATGATAAGGTTGAGTTGAACGAGGCCCAACTCGAGGCACAAGTGATAAAGTTAAGATGAATAAGGGCTGACTCGAATGCGCAAATGATATGGGTGAGTCAAACGAGGCCCGACTCGAGGCGTAAATGGTAAGGATGAGTTGAACGTGGCCTGACTCGAGGTGCAAATGATAAGGTTAAGTTAAAAGAGGCCCAACTCAAGGCACAAATGATAAGGTTGAGAAAAACGAGGCCCGACTCGAGGCGCAAATGATAAGGTTGTGTTGAATGAGGCCTGACTCGAGGCACAAATGATAAGGTTGAGTCAAATGAGGCCCGACTCGAGGCACAAGTGATAAGGTTAAGTCAAACAAGGCCTGACTCAAATGTGCAAATGATAATGTTGAGTCAAACGAGGTTCGACTCGAGGCACAAATGATAAGGTGGAGTAAAACGAGGCCCGACTCGAGGCGCAAATGATAAGGTTGAGTCGAACGAGGCCCAACTCAAGGCACAAATGATAACGTTGAGTAAAATGAGGATTGACTCGAGGCGTAAATGGTAAGGGTGAGTTGAACGAGGCCCAACACGAGGCACAAATGATAAGGCTGAGTAAAGTGAGTCCCGACTCAGGGCACAAGTGATAAGGTTGCGTCGAATAAGGCCTGACTCGAATACGCAAATGATAAGTTTGAGTCAAATGAGGCCCGACTCGAGGCCCAAATGATAAGGTTAAGTCAAACGAGGCTCAACTCGAGTGCAAATGATAAGGTTGAGTCAAACGAGGCCCGACTCGAGGTGCAAATGGTAAGGATGAGTGAAACGAGGCCCAACTCGAGGCACAAACGATAAGGTTAAATCAAACGAGGCCTGATTCGAGGAACAAATGATATGGCTGAGTCAAACGAGGCCCGACTTGAGGAGCAATGATAAGGTTGAATCGAACGAGGACCGACTCGAGGCGCAAATGATAAGGTTGAGTTGAACGAGGCCCGACTCGAGGCACAAATGATAACCCGACTTGAGGCACAAATGATAAGGTTGAGTCAAATGAGGCCCGACTCGAGGTATAATTGATAAGGTTGAGTGAAACGATGCCTGACTTGAGGTGCAAATGATAAGGTTGAGTCGAACGAGGCCCGACTCGAGGCGTAAATGATAAGTTTGAGTGAAACGAGGACTGACTCGAGGCACAAATGATAAGGATGAGTCAAATGAGTCCTGACTCGAGGCACAAATGATAAGGTTGAGTTAAACGAGACCCGACTTAAGGCGCAAATGATAAGGTTGAGTAAAACGAGGCCCGACTCGAGGCACAAATGTTAAGGTTGAGTTAACGAGGCCCAACTCGAGGCACAAATGTTAAGGTTAAGTTAAACGAGGCCCGACTCGAGGCGCGAATGATAAGGTTGAGTCGAATGAGGCCTGACTTGAGGCCCAAATGATAAGGTTGAGTCGAATGAGGCCCGACTCGAGGTGCAAATGATAAGGTTAAGTTGAACGAGGCCTGACTCGAGGCACAAATGATAAGGTTGAGCCGAATAAGGCTAGACTCGAGGCACAAATCATAAGGTTGAGTCAAATGAGGCCAGACTCGAGGTGCAAATGATAAGGTTAAGTAAAACCAGGCTTGACACGAGGCATAAATGATAATGTTGAGTCAAACGAGGCCTGACTCGAGGCACAAATGATAAGGTTAAGTCAAATGAGGCCCGACTCGAGGCACAAGTGATAAGGTTGAGTTAAACAAGGCCTAACTTGAATGTGCAAATGATATGGGTGAGTCAAATGAGGCCCAACTCGAGGCATAAATGGTAAGGATGAGTTGAACGAGGCTCGACTTGAGGAGCAAATGATAAGGTTGAGTCAAACGAGGCTTGACTTGAGGCACAAATGATAAGGTTGAGTAAAAGAGGCCCGACTCGAGGCACAAATGATAAGGTTGAGTTGAATGACGCCCGACTCAAGGCCCAAATGATAAGGTTGAGTCGAACAAGTCCCGACTCGATGTGTAAATGATAAGGTTAAGTCGAACGAGGCTCGACTCGAGGCACAAGTGATAAGGTTGAGCTGACTGAGGCCGGACTCGAGGCGCAAATGATAAGGTTGAGCCAAACGAGGCCCGATTGGAGGCACAAATGATAAGGTTGAGTTAAACGAGTCCCGACTCGAGGTGCAAATGATAAGGTCGAGTCGAACGATCCCCGACTCGAGGCACAAGTGATAAGTTAGAGTCGAATATGGGTTGACTCGAATGCGCAAATGATATGAGTGAGTCAAACAATGCCCGACTCGAGGCGTAAATGGTAAGGATGAGTTGAATGAGGCCTGACTCAAGGCGCAAATGATAAGGTTAAGTTAAAATAGGCCCGACTCGAGGCACAAATGATAAGGTTGAGTAAAACAAGGCCTGACTCAGGGCACAAATGATAAGGTTGAGACGAATGAGGCCCTACTCGAGGCGCAATTGATAAGGTTGGGTAAAATGAGGCCCGACTCGAGGCACAAATGTTAAGGTTGAGTTAACGAGGCCTTACTCGAGGCACAAATGATAAGGTTGAGATGAATGAGGCCATACTCGAGGTGCAAATGATAAGGTTGGGAAAAATGAGGCCCGACTCGAAGCGTAAAAGATAAGGTTGAGTCGAATGAGACCCGACTCGAGGCACAAATGATAAGGTTGAGTCAAACGAGGCCCGACTCGAGGCCCAAATTATAAGGTTGAGTCAGACGAGGCCCGCCTGGAGGTGCAAATGATAAGGTTAAGTCGAACGAGGCCCGGCTCAAGGCACAAATGATAAGGTTGAGCCGAATGAGGCCGAACTCGAGGCGCAAATGATAAGGTTGAGTCAAAGGAGGCCCGAATTGAGGCACAAATGATAAGGTTGAGTTAAACGAGGCCTAACTCGAGGCGTAAATGATAAGGTTAAGTCGAACGAGGCCTGACTTGAGCCACAAGTGATAAGGTTGAGTCGAATAAGGGTTGACTCGAATTCGCAAATGATATGGGTGAGTCAAACGAGGCCCGACTCGAGGCATAAATGGTAAGGATGAGTTGAACGAGGCCTGACCTGAGGTGCAAATGATAAGGTTGAGTTAAAAGAGGCCTGACTCGAGCCACAAATGATAAGGTAGAGAAAAACGAGGCCTAACTCGAGGCGCAAATGACAAGGTTGAGTCAAACGAGACTCGACTCGAGGCACAAATGATAAGGTTGAGTTAAACGCGGTCCGACTTGAGGCACAAATGATAAGGTTGAGTCAAATGAATCCTGACACCAGGCACAAATGATAAGGTTGAGTTAAACGAGGCCCGACTCGAGGCGCAAATGATAAGGTTGAGTCAAACAAGGCCCAACACGAGGCACAAATGATAAGGTTAAGTCGAACGAGGCCTGACTCGAGGCACAAATGATAAGGTTGAGCCGAATGAGGCCAAACTCGAGCCGCAAATGATAAGGTTGAGTCAAACGAGGCCTGACTCGAGGCACAAATGATAAGATTGAGTTAAATGAGGCCCAACTTGAGGCACAAATGATAAGGTTGAGTCAAACGAGGCCCAACTCGAGGCACAAGTGATAAGGTTGAGTCGAATAAGGGCTGACTCGAATGCGCAAATGATATGAGTGAGTCAAACGAGGCCCGACTCGAGGCATAAATGGTAAGGATGAGTTGAACGAGGCCTGGCTTGAGGCGCAAATGATAAGGTTGAGTTAAACGAGGCCTGACTCGAGGCACAAAGGATAAGGTTGAGTAAAACGAGGCCCGACTCGAGGCGCAAATGATAAGGTTGAGTCGAATGAGGCCCGATTCGAGGCCCAAATGATAAGGTTGAGTCGAACGAGGCTTGACTCGAGGTGCAAATGATAAGGTTAAGTAAAACGAGGCCCGACACGAGGCACAAATGATAAGGTTGAGTCGAACGAGGCATGACTCGAGGCACAAATGATAAGGTTGAGTCAAATGAGGCCCGACTCGAGGCACAAATGTTAAGATTGAGTTAAACGAGGCCCGACTCGAGGCACAAATGATAAGGTTGAGTAAAACGAGGCCCGACTCACAGCGCAAATGATAAGGTTGAGACGAATGAGGCCTGACTCGAGGCACAAACGATAAGGTTGAGTCAAACAACTCCCAACTCGAGGCACAAATGGTAAGGATGAGTCGAACGAGGCCCAACTCAAAGCACAAACGATAAGGTTGAGTTAAACGACACCTGACTCGAGGAACAAATGATATGGCTGAGTCAAACGAGGCCCGACTCGAGGCACAAATGATAAGGTTGAGTAAAACGAGGCCCGACTCGAGGCACAAATGATAAGGTTGAGTCAAACGAGGCTCGACTCAAGGCACAAATGGTAAGGTTGAGTAAAATGAGGCTTGACTCGAGGTGTAAATGGTAAGGGCGAGTTGAACGAGGCCCAACATGAGGCACAAATGATAAGGCTGAGTCAAATGAGTCCCAACTCGAGGCACAAGTGATAAGGTTACGTCGAATAAGGCCTGACTCATATGCGCAAATGATAAGTTTGAGTCAAATGAGGCCTGACTCGAGGCCCTAATGATAAGACTAAGTCAAACAAGGCCTGACTCGAGGTGCAAACGATAAGGTTGAGTCAAATGAGGCCAAAATCGAGGCGCAAATAGTTAGCATGAGTTGAACGAGGCCCAACTCGAGGCACAAACTATAAGGCTGAGTCAAATGAGGCCTGACTTGAGGAACAAATGATATAGCTGAGTCAAACAAGGCCCGACTCGAGGTGCAAATGATAAGGTTGAATCGAACGAGGCCTGACTCGAGGCGCAAATGACAGGGTTGAGTCGAACGAGCCCTGACTCGAGGCACAAATGATAAGGTTAAGTCGAACGAGGCCCGACTCGAGGCACAAATGATAAGGTTGAGCCGAATGCGGCCGGACTCGAGCCGCAAATGATAAGGATGAGTCAAACGAGGCTCGACTCGAGGCACAAATGATAAGGTTGAGTTAAATGAGGCCCGACTCGACTCTAGGCACAAGTGATAAGGTTGAGTCGAATAAGTGCTAACTCGAATGCGCAAGTGATATGAGTGAGTCAAACGAGGCCTGACTTGAGGCATAAATGGTAAGGATGAGTTGAACGAGGCCTGGCTCGAGGCGTAAATGATAAGGTTGAGTTAAACGAGGCCCGACTCGAGGCACAAAGGATAAGGTTGAATAAAACGAGGCCCGACTCAAGGCGCAAATGATAAGGTTGAGTCGAATGAGGCCCAACTCGAGGCCCAAATGATAAGGTTGAGTCAAATGAGGCCCGACACGAGGCACAAACGATAAGGTTGAGTCGAACGAGGCATGACTCAAGGCACAAATGATAAGGTTGAGTCAAATGAGGCCCGACTTGAGGCACAAGTGATAAGGTTGAGATGAACAAGGCCGGACTCGAATGTGCAAATGATATGGGTGGGTCAAATGAGGCCCGACTCAAGGCACAAATGTTAAGGTTTAGTTAAACGAGGCCCGACTCAGGGCACAAATGATAAGGTGGAGACGAATGAGGCGCAACTCGAGGCACAAATGATAAGGTTGGGTAAAACGAGGCCCGACCCGAGGCACAAATGTTAAGGTTGACTTAAACGAGGCGCGACTCACGGCGCAAATAATAAGGTTGAGACGAATGAGGCCCGACGAGGTATAAACGATAAGGTTGAGTCAAACGAGGCCCAACTCGAGGCGCAAATGGTAAGGATGAGTCGAACGAGGCCCAACTCAAAGCACAAATGATAAGGTTAAGTCAAACGAGGCCTGACTCGAGGAACAAATGATATGGCTGAGTCAAACAAGGCCCAACTTGAGGCACAAATGATAAGGTTGAGTAAAACGAGGCCCGACTCGAGGCGCAAATGATAAGGTTGAGTTGAACGAGGCCCGACTCAAGGCACAAATGGTAAGGTTGAGTAAAATGAGGCTTGACTCGAGGCGTAAATGGTAAGGGTGAGTTGAACGAGGCCCAACACGAGGCACAAATGATAAGGTTGCATCGAATAAGGCCTAACTCGAATGCGCAAATGATAAGTTTGAGTTGAATGAGGCCTGACTCGAGGCCCAAATGATAAGACTAAGTCGAACAAGGCCTGACTCGAGGTGCAAACGATAAGGTTGAGTCAAACGAGGCCCAAATTGACGCACAAATAGTTAGCATGAGTCGAACGAGGCCCAACTCGAGGTACAAACCATAAGGCTGAGTCAAACGAGGCCTGACTCGAGGAACAAATGATATGGCTGAGTCAAACAAGGCCCAACTCGAGGTGCAAATGATAAGGTTGAATCAAACGAGGCCCGACTCGAGGTGCAAGTGACAAGGTTGAGTCCAATGAGGCTTGACTTGAGGCACAAATGATAAGGTTGAGTGAAATGATGCTCGACTTGAGGCGCAAATGATAAGGTTGAGTTGAACGAGACCCGACTCGATGCGCAAACAATAAGGTTAAGTCAAATGAGTCCTGACTGCAGGCACAAATGGTAAGGTTAAGTTAAATGAGGCCGACTCAAGGTGCAAATGATAAGGGTGAGTCAAACAAGGCCCAATACAAGGCACAAATGATAATGTTATGTCGAACGAGACCCGACTTGAGGCACAAATGATAAGGTTAAGTCGAACGAGACCCGACTTAAGGCACAAATGATAAGGTTCAGTTAAACGAGGCCCGACTCGAGGCGCAAATGATAAGGTTGGGTAAAATGAGGCCCGACTCGAGGCACAAATGTTAAGGTTGAGTTAAACGAGGCCCGACTAGAGGCGCAAATGATAAGGTTGAGTCGAATGAGGCCTGACTCAGGCCCAAATGATAAGGTTGAGTCAAACGAGGCTCGACTCGAGGGGCAAATGATAAGGTTCAGTCGAACGAGGCCCGACTCGAGGCACAAATATAAGGTTGAGCTGAATAAGGCCGACTCGAGGCGCAAATGATAAGGTTGAGTCAAATGAGGCTCGACTCGAGGCACAAATGATAAGGTTGAGTTAAACGAGGCTCGACTCGAGGCGCAAATGATAAGGATGAGTCGAACAAGGCCCGACTTGAGGCACAACTAATAAGGTTGAGTCAAATAAGGGCTGGCTCGAATGCGCAAATGTATGGGTGAGTCAAACGAGGGCCAACTCGAGGCGTAATTGGTAAGGATGAGTTGAACGAGGGCTGACTCGAGATGCAAATGATAAGGTTGAGTTAAAAGAGGCCTAACTCGAGGCACAAATGATAAGGTTGAGTAAAACGAGGCCTAACTCGAGGCGCAAAAGATAAGGTTGAGTTGAATGAGTCCCGAGTCGAGGTCCAAATGATAAGATGGAGTCAAATGAGGTCTGACTCGAGGCACAAATAATAAGGTGGAGTAAAATGAGGCTCGACTCGAGGCGCAAATGATAAGGTTGAGTCGAACGAGGCCCGACTCAAGGCACAAATGATAACGTTGAGTAAAATGAGGCTTAACTCGAGGCGTAAATGGTAAGGGTGATTTGAACGAGGCCCAACACGAGGCACAAATGATAAGGCTGAGTAAAACGAGTCCCGACTCGAGGCACAAGTGATAAGGTTGCATTGAACAAGGCCTGACTCGAATGCGCAAATGATAAGTTTGAGTCAAATGAGGCCCGACTTGAGGCCCAAATGATAAGGTTAAGTCAAACGAGGCTCGACTCGGCGTGCAAACGATAAGGTTGAGTCAAACGAGGCACGACTCGAGGTGCAAATGGTAAGGATGAGTCGAACGAGGCCCAACTCGAGGCAAAAACGATAAGGTTGAGTCAAACGAGGCCTGACTCGAGGAACAAATGATATGGCTGACTCAAACAAGGCCCGACTCGAGGTGCAATGATAAGGTTGAATCGAACGAGGCCCGACTTGAGGCGCAAATGATAAGGTTGAGTTGAACAAGACCCGACTTGAGGCACAAATGATAACCCGACTCGAGGCAGAAATGATAAGGTTGAGTCAAATGAGGCCCGACTCGAGGCACAAATGATAAGGTTGAGTGAAACGACGCCTGACTTGAGGTGCAAATGATAAGGTTGAGTCGAACGAGGCCCGACTCGAGGCGCAAATGATAAGGTTGAGTGAAACGAGGACTGACTCGAGGCACAAATGATAAGGTTGAGTCAAATGAGTCCCGACTCGAGGCACAAATGATAAGGTTGAGTTAAACGAGGCCCGACTTGAGGCGCAAATGATAAGGTTGAGTAAAATGAGGCCCGACTCGAGGCACAAATGTTAAGGTTGAGTTAACGAGGCCCAACTCGAGGCACAAATGATAAGGTTGAGACGAATGAGGCCCAACTCCAGGCACAAATGATAAGGTTGGGTAAAATGAGGCCCGACTCAAGGCACAAGTGATAAGGTTGAGTCAAACAAGGCCTGACTCGAATGTGCAAATGATATGGGTGAGTGAACTGAGGCCCAACTCGAGGCGTAAATGGTAAGGATGAGTTGAACGAGGCTCAACTCGAGGTGCAAATGATAAGGTTGAGTCAAACGAGGCTCGACTCGAGGCACAAATGATAAGGTTGAGTAAAACGAGGCCCGACTTGAGGCGCAAATGATAAGGTTGAGTCGAACGAGGCCCGACTCAAGGCACAAATCATAAGGTTGACTAAAACGAGGCTTGACTCGAGGCGTAAATGGTAAGGGTGAGTTGAACGAGGCCCAACACAAGGAACAAATGATAAGGCTGAGTAAAACGAGTCCCGACTCGGGGCACAAGTGATAAGGTTGCGTCGAACAAGGCCTGACTCGAATGTGCAAATGATAAGTTTGAGTCAAATGAGGCCCGACTCGAGGCCCAAATGATAAGGTTAAGTCGAACGAGGCTCGACTCGAGGTACAAACGATAAGGTTGAGTCAAACGAGGCCCGACTCGAGGGGCAAATGGTAAGGATGAGTCGAACGAGGCCCAACTCGAGGCACAAACAATATTGTTGAGTCAAACGAGGCCTGACTCGAGGAACAAATGATATGGCTGAGTCAAACGATGCCCGACACGAGGTGCAAATGATAAGGTTGAATCGAACGAGGCCCGACTCGAGGCGCAAATGATAAGGTTGAGTCGAACAAGGCCCGACTCGAGGCACAAATGATAACTCGACCCGAGGCGCAAATGATAATGTTGAGTCAAATGAGGCCCGACTTGAGGCCCAAATGATAAGGTTGAGTGAAACGACACTCGACTTGAGGCGCAAATGATAAGGTTGATACGAACGAGGCCTGACTCGTGGTGCAAATGATAAGGTTGAGTGAAACAAGGACTGACTCGAGGCACAAATGATAAGGTTGAGTCAAATGAGTCCCGACTCGAGGCACAAATGATAAGCTTGAGTTAAACGAGGCCCGACTTGAGGCGCAAATGATAAGGTTGAGTAAAACAAGGCCCTACTCAAGGCACAATTGTTAAGGTTGAGTTAACGAGGCCTAACTCGAGGCACAAATGATAAGGTTGAGATGAATGAGGCCCAACTTGAGGCACAAATGATAAGGTTGGGTAAAATGAGGCCCGACTCGAGGCACAAATGTTATGGTTGAGTTAAACAAGGCCTGACTCGAGGCGCGAATGATAAGGTTGAGTCGAATGAGGCCCGACTCAAGGCCCAAATGATAAGGTTGAGTCGAACGAGGTCCGACTCGAGATGCAAATGATAAGGTTAAGTTGAACGAGGCCTGACTCGAGGCACAAATGATAGGGTTGAGCTGAATGAGGCCGGACTCAAGGTGCAAATGATAAGGCTGAGTCAAATGAGGCCCGACTCGAGGCACAAATGATAAGGTTGAGTTAAACGAGGCCCCACTCGAGGCGCAAATGATAAGGTTGAGTCAAACGAGGCCCGACTCGAGGCACAAGTGATAAGGTTGAGTTGAATAAGGGCTGACTCGAATGCACAAATGATATGGGTGAGTCAAACAAGGCCCGATTCGAGGTGTAAATGGTAAGGATGAGTTGAATGAGGCCAGACTCGAGGTGCAAATGATAAAGTTGAGTTAAAAGAGGCTCGACTCGAGCCACAAATGATAAGGTTGAGTAAAACGAGGCCCGACTCGAGGCACAAATGATAAGGTTGAGTCGAATGAGGCCCGACTTGTAGCCCAAATGATAAGGTTGAGTCGAACAAGGCCAGACTTAAGGTGCAAATGATAAGGTTAAGTAAAACCAGGCTTGACACGAGGCACAAATGATAAGGTTGAGTCAAACAAGGCCTGACTCGAGGCACAAATGATAAGGTTGAGTCAAATGAGGCTCGACTCGAGGCACATGTGGTAAGGTTGAGTCAAACAAGGCCTAACTCAAGCCACAAATGACAAGGTTAAGTAATACGAGCTGGACTCGAGGCGTAAATGGTAAGGATGAGTTGAACGAGGCCCAACACGAGGCACAATTAATAAGGTTGAGTCAAATGAGTCTCGACTCGAGGCACAAGTGATAAGGTTGTGTCGAACAAGGCCAGACTCGAATGCGCAAATGATAAGTTTGAGTCGAATAAGGCCCGACTCGAGGCCCAAATGATAAGGTTAAGTTGAACAAGGCCCGACTCGAGTTGCAAATGATAAGGTTGAGTCAAACGAGGCCTGACTCGAGGTGCAAATGGTAAGGATGAGTCGAACGAGGTCCAACTCGAGGCACAAACGATAAGGATGAGTCAAACGAGGCCAGACTGGAGGAACAAATGATATGGCTGAGTCAAACGAGGCCTGACTCGAGGTGCAAATGATAAGGTTGAATCGAACGAGGACCGACTCAAGGCACAAATGATAAGGTTAAGTTGAATGAGGCCCGACTCGAGGCACAAATGATAACCCGACTCGAGGTACAAATGATAAGGTTGAGTCAAATGAGGCCCAACTCGAGGCACAAATGATAAGGTTGAGTGAAATGACGCCGGACTTGAGTTGCAAATGATAAGGTTGAGTTGAACGAGGACCAACTCGAGGCGCAAATGATATGGTTGAGTGAAACAAGGACCGACTTGAGGCACAAATGATAAGGTTGAGTCAAATGAGTCCCGACTCCAAGCACAAATGATAAGGTTGAGTTAAACGAGGCCCAACACGAGGCACAAATGATAAGGCTAAGTCAAATGAGTCCCGACTTGATGCACAAGTGATAAGGTTGCATCGAATAAGGCCTGAGTCGAATGCGCAAATGATAAGTTTGAGTCGAATGAGGCTTGACTCGAGGCCCAAATGATAAGACTAAGTTGAACAAGGCACGACTCGAGGTGCAAACGATAAGGTTGAGTCGAACGAGGCCCAAATCGAGGCGCAAATAGTTAGCATGAGTCAAACGAGGCCTGACTCGAGGAACAAATGATATGGCTGAGTCAAACAAGGCCCGACTCGAGGTGTAAATGATATGGTTGAATCGAACGAGGCCTGACTCAAGGTGCAAATGATAAGGTTGAGTCCAATGAGGCCTGACTTGAGGCACAAATGATAAGGTTGAGTGAAACGACGCTCGACTTGAGGCGCAAATGATAAGGTTGAGTCGAACGAGGCCTGACTCAAGATGCAAATGATAAGGTTAAGTCAACTGAGTCCCGACTCCAGGCACAAATGATAAGGTTAAGTTAAAAGAGGCCGACTCGAGGTGCAAATGATAAGGTTGAGTTAAACAAGGCCCAATACGAGGCACAAATGATAAGGTTAAGTCGAACGAGACCCGACTTATGGCACAAATGATAAGGTTAAGTCGAACGAGACCCGACTTAATGCATAAATGATTAGGTTAAGTTAAACAAGGCCTGACTCGAGGCGCAAATCATAAGGTTGAGTAAAACGAGACCCGACTCGAGGTATAAATGTTAAGGTTGAGTTAACGTGGCCCGAGTCGAGGCACAAATGATAAGGTTGAGACGAATGAGGCCCTACTCAAGGCGCAAATGATAAGGTTGGGTAAAATAAGGCCTGACTCGAGGCACAAATGTTAAGGTTGAGTTAAACGAGGCCCGACTCGAGGCGCAAATGATAAGGTTGAGTCGAATGAGGCCTAACTCGAGGCCCAAATGATAAGGTTGAGTCAAACGACGCCCGACTCGAGGTGCAAATGATAAGGTTAAGTCGAACGAGGCCCGACTCGAGGCACAAATGATAAGGTTGAGCTGAATAAGGCCGACTCGAGGCGTAAATGATAAGGTTGAGTCAAATGAGGCCTGACTCCAGGCACAAATGATAAGGTTGAGTTAAACGAGGCTCGACTCGAGGCGCAAATGATAAGGATGAGTTGAAAAAGGCCCGACTTGAGGCACAACTGATAAGGTTGAGTTGAATAAGGGATGGCTCGAATGCGCAAATGTATGGTGAGTCAAACGAGGGACGACTCTAGGCATAAATGGAAAGGATGAGTTGAACGAGGCCTGACTTGAGGTGCAAATGATAAGGTTGAGTTAAAAGAGGCCTAGCTCGAGGCACAAATGATAAGGTTGAGTAAAACGAGGCCCGACTCGAGGCGCAAAAGATAAGGTTGAGTTGAATGAGGCCCGAGTCGAGGCCCAAATGATAAGATTGAGTCGAACGAGGCCCGACTCGAGGTGCAAATGATAAGGTTAAGTAAAACAAGGCCCGACATGAGGGACAAATGATAAGATTGAGTCGAACGAGGCCTGACTCGAGGCACAAATAATAAGGTTGAGTCAAACGAGGCCCGACTCGAGGCGCAAGTGATAAGATTGAGTCGAACAAGGCCTGACTCGAATGCGCAAATGCTATGGGTGAGTCAAATGAGGCCTGAATCGAGGCGTAAATGGTAAGGATGAGTTGAACGAGGCCTGACTCGAGGTGCATATGATAAGTTTGAGTCAAACGATGGCTGACTCGAGGCATAAATGATAAGGTTGAGTAAAATGAGGCCCGACTTGAGGCGCAAATGATAAGGTTGAGTCAAACAAGGCCCGACTCAAGGTACAAATGATAAGGTTGAGTAAAATGAGGCTTGACTCGAGGCATAAATGGTAAGGGTGAGTTGAGCGAGGCCCAACACGAGGCACAAACGATAAGGCTGAGTCAAACGAGTGCCGACTCGAGGCACAAGTGATAAGGTTGTGTCGAACAAGGCCTGACTCGAGGTGCAAATGGTAAGGATGAGTCAAACGAGGTCCATCTCGAGGCAGAAACGATAAGGATGAGTCAAATGAAGCCTGACTCGAGGAACAAATGATATGGCTGAGTCATACGAGGCCCAACTCGAGGAGCAAATGATAAGGTTGAATCAAACGAGGCCCGACTCGAGGCGCAAATGATAAGGTTGAGTCGAACGAGGCCCGACTCAAGGCATAAATGATAACTTGACTTAAGGCACAAATGATAAGGTTGAGTCAAATAAGGCCCAACTTGAGGCACAAATGATAAGGTTGAGTGAAACGACACCCGACTCGAGGTGCAAATGATAAGGTTAAGTGAAACAAGGCCCAACACGAGGCGCAAATGATAAGGTTAAGTCAAATGAGTCCCGACTCCATGCACAAATGATAAGGTTGAGTTAAACGAGGCCCGACTTGAGGCGCAAATGATAAGGTTGAGTCAAACAAGGCCAACACGAGGCACAAATGATAAGGTTAAGTGGAACGAGGCCCGACTCAAGGCACAAATGATAAGGTTGAGTCGAAGGAGGCCCGACTCAAGGCTCAAATGAGAAGGTTGAGTAAAACGAGGCCTGACTCGAGGCACAAATGATAAGGTTAAGTTAAACGAGGCACGACTCGAGGCGCAAATGACAAGGTTGAGTCGAACGAGACCCGACTCGAGGCTCAAATGATAAAGTTGAATCAAATAAGGCCCAACTCGAGGCACAAATGATAAGGTTGAGTGAAACGATGCCCAACTCAGGGCACAAATGATAAGGTTGAGTCGAATGAGGCTCGACTAGAGGCGTAAATGATAAGGTTGAGTCAAACGAGGTCCGACTATAGGGGCAAATGGTAAGGGAGAGTTAAACGAGGCCTGACCCGAGGCACAAATGATATGGTTGAGTCAAATCAGGCCAGACTTGAGGCGCAAATGGTCAGGGCAAGTGAAACGAAGCCTGACTCAAGGCACAAATGGCAAGGTTCAGTAAAACGAGGCTCAACTCGAGGTACAAATGATAAGGTTGAGTGGAATGAGGCCCGACTCAAGCCACAAATGATAAGGTTGAGTCAAACGAGGCCCAACTCGAGGTGCAAGTGATTAGGTTAAGTCGAACAAGGCCTGACTCGAATGCACAAATGATATGGGAGAGTCAAACGAGGCCCAACTCGAGGCGTAAATTGTAAGGATGAGTTGAACAAGGCCCGACTTGAGGCACAAATGTTAAGGTTGAGTTAAACGAGGCCCGACTCGAGGCCCAAATGATAAGGTTGCGTCAAACGAGGCCTGACTCGAGGTGCAAATGATAAGGTTGTGTCAAACGAGGCCCGACTCGAGGCGCAAATGATAAGGTTGAGTCGAACGAGGACCGACTCGGGGCACAAATGATAAGGTTGAGTAAAACGGGGCCCAACTCGAGGCAAAAATGATAAGGTTGAGTCAAATGAGGCCCGACCCAAGGTCCAAATGATAAGGTTGTGTTGAACAAGGCCCGAGTCAAAGTGCAAATGATAAGGTTGAGTCAAACGAGGCTCGACTCGAGGCACAAATGATAAGGTTCAGTTAAACGAGGCTCGACTCGAGGCATAAATGGTAAGGGTGAGTTGATCGAGGCCCAACACAAGGCACAAATGATAAGGTTGAGTCAAACGAGGCCTGACTCGAGGCACAAATGATAAGGTTGAGTCGAACGAGGCCCGACTCGGGGCGCAAATGGCAAGGGTGAGTCAAACGAGGACCGACCCGAGACACAAATGATATGGTTGAGTCAAATGAGGCCCGACTTGAGGAACAATACATAAGGTTGACTTAAACGAGACCTGACTCGAGGCGCAAATGATAAGGTTGAGTTGAATGAGACCCAACTCGAGGCACAAATGATAAGGTTGAGTAAAATGAGGCCCACCTCGAGGCACAAATTATAAGGTTGAGTCGAATGAGGCCCGACTCAAGGCATAAATGATAAGGTTAAGTTAAACGAGGCTGGACTCGAGGTGCAAATGATAAGGTTGAGTCGAACGAGGCCCGGCTCAAGGCGCAAATGATAAGGTTGAGTCGAACAAGGCATGACTCGAGGCCCAAATGATAAGGCTGAGTCCAACGAGGCCCGCCTCAAGGCGCAAATAATAAGGTTGAGTCGAATGAGGCGCGACTCGAGGTTCAAATGATAAGGTTGAGTCGATAGAGGCCTGACTCGAGGCATAAATGGTAAGGGCGAGTTGAACGAGGCCCAACACGTGTCACAAATGATAAGGTTGAGTCCAACGAGGCCCGACTCGGGACGTAAATTATAAGGTTGAGTCCAACGACACCCGACTCGAGGCAGAAATGATAAGGTTGAGTAAAGCAAGGCCTGACTCGAGGCGCAAATGATAAGGATGAGTCGAACAAGGCCTGACTCGTGGCACAAATGATAAGGTTGAGTAAAATGAGGCCCGCCTCGAGGCACAAATTATAAGGTTGAGTCGAACGAGGCCCGACTCGAGGCGTAAATGGTAAGGGTGAGTTGAATGAGGCCCAACACGTGTCACAAATGATAAGGTTGAGTCCAATGAGGCCCAACTCGAGACGCAAATTATAAGGTTGAGTCAAACGAGGCCCGACTCGAGGCACAAATGATAAGGTTGAGTAAAGTGAGGCCCAACTCGATGCGCAAATGATAAGGATGAGTCGGACAAGGCCTGACTCGTGGCACAAATGATAAGGTTGAGTAAAATGAGGCCCAACTCGAGGCACAAATGTTAAGGTTGAGTTAAACGAGGCCCGACCCGAGGCACAAATAATATGGTTGAGTCAAATGAGGCCTGACTCGTGGTGCAAATGATAAGGTTGAGTCAAATGAGACCCAGGTCGGGATGCAAATGGTAAGGTTGAGTCGAATGAGGCCTAACTCGCGGTACAAATGGTAAGGTTGAGTCGAACAAGGCCCAACTTGAGGCATAAACAATAAGGTTGAGACAAACAAACCTTGACTCAAGGCACGAATGATAAGGTTGAATAAAACGAGGCCCGACTCAAGGCCCAAATGGAAAGGTTGAGTCAAATGAGGCCAAACTCGAGGCACAAACGAAAAGGTTGAGTCAAACAAGGCCTAACTCGAGGCACAAATGATATGGCTTAGTCAAACGAGTCCCAACTCGAGGTGCAAATGATAATGTCGCATCAAACGAGGCCTGACCCGAGGCGCAAATGATAAGGTTGAGTTGAACGAGGCCCGACTCGAGGCACAAATGATAACCTGACTCGAGGTGCAAATGATAAGCTTGAGTCAATTGAGTCCCGACTCGAGGAACAAATGATAAGGTTAAGCGAAACGAGGCCCGACTCGAGGCGTTAATGACAAGGTTGAGTGAAACGAGGCCCGACTCGAGGCGCAAATGATAAGGTTGAGTCAAACAAGTCCCGACTTGAGGCGCAAATGAAAAGGTTGAGTCAAACGAGACCTGACTCGAGGTGCAAATAATAAGGTTGAGTCAAACAAGGCCCGACTCGAGGCGCAAATGATAAGGTTGTGTCAAACGAGGTCCGACTAGATGCGCAAATGATAAGGTTGAGTCAAACGAGGCCCGACGCAGCGTGTAAATGGTCAGGGCGAGTGAAATGAACTCGACTCAAGGCACAAATGGTAAGGTTAACTAAAACGAGGCACGACTCGAGGGACAAATGATAAGGTTGAGGCAAATGAGGCCCAACTCGAGGTGCAAGTGATAGGCTTAAGTCGAACAAGGCCTGACTCGAATGCGCAAATGATATGGGTGAGTCAAACAAGGCCCGACTCGAGGTGTAAATGGTAAGGATGAGTTGAACGAGGCCTGACTCAAGGCGTAACTGATAAGGTTATGTCAAACGAGGCCTGACTCAAGGCACAAATGATAAGGTTGAGTCAAACAAGGCCCGACGCGACAAACAAATGGTAAGGGTGAGTTAAACGAGGCCCGACTCGAGGCGCAAATGATAAGGTTAAGTTGAACGAGGCCCGACTCGAGGCACAAATGATAAAGTTGAGTAAAACGAGGCCTGACTCGAGGGGCAAATGATAAGGTTAAGTCGAACGAGGCCCAACTCGAAGCGCAAATGAGAAAGTTGAGTCAAACGAGGCCCGACTAGAGGCACAAATGCTAAGGGTGAGTCAAACGAGGCCTGACCCGAGGCACAAATGATATGGTTGAGTCAAACAAGGCCTGACTCAAGGCGTAAAAGGTCAGGGTGAGTCAAACGAGACCTGACTCGAGATGCAAATGATGTGGGTGAGTCAAACGAGGCCCGACTCAAGGTGCAAATGGTAAGGGTGAGTTAAACAAGGCCCACCATGAGGCGCAAATGATAAGGTTGAGTCAAACGAAACCCGACTCAAGGACAAATGATAAGGTTGAGTTAAACGAGGCCCGACTTGAGCCACAAAAGATAAGGTTGAGTCGAATGAGGCCCCACTCGAGGCACAAACAATAAGGTTGAGTCAAACGAGACCCGACTCGAGTTGCAAATAATAAGGTTGAGTCAAATAAGGCCCAACTCGAGACGCAAACGGTAAGGATGACTCGAATAAGGCCAGACTCGAGGTACAAATGATAAGCTTTAGTCAAACGTGGCCCAACTCAGGGCACAAACGATAAGGTTGACTCAAACGAGGCCCAACTCGAGGCGCAAACGATAAGGTTGAGTCAAACGAGACCCTACTTGAGATGCAAATGGTAAGGTTAACTTGAACGAGGCCCAACTCGAGGTGCAAATGATATGCGTGAGTCAAACGAGGCCCGACTCGAGGTGCGAACAGTAAGGGTGAGTTAAACGAGGGCAAACACGAGGCACAAATGATAAGGTTGAGTCGAACGAGGCCCAACTTGAGGCACAAATGATATGCGTGAGTTAAACGAGGCCAAACTCGAGGTGCGAACGGTAAGGGTGAGTTAAACGAGGCCCAACACGAGGCACAAATGATAAGGTTGAGTCGAACGCGGCCCAACTCGAGCCACAAACGATAAGGTTGAGTCAAACGAGGCCCGGCTCAAGGCACAAATGATAAGGTTGAGTCAAACGAGGCCCGGCTCAAGGCACAAATGATAAGGGTGAGTCAAACGAAGCCCGCATCAAGGCACAAATAATAAGGTTGAGTCAAACGAGCCCCGACTTGAGGCACAAATAATAAGGTTGAGTCAAACAAGGCTCGACTAGAGGCACAAATTATAAGGCTGAGTCGAACGAGCCCCAAATCGAGGCACAAATGATAAGGTTGAGTCAAACAAGGCCTGACTCGAGGTATAAATGATAAGGTTAAGTCGAAGGAGCCCTGGCTCGAGGCACAAACAATAAGGTTGAGTTAAACGAGGCCCAACTCAAGACGCAAATGATAAGGTTGAGTCAAACGAGTCCCAACTCCGAATGCAAATGGTATGGTTGAGTCGAACGAGACCCGAATCGAGGCGCAAAGGATAAGGTTGAGTCAAACACAACCCAACTCAGAGCACAAACGATAAGGTTGAGTCAAACGAGGCCACACTCGAGGCGTAAATAATAAGGTTCAGTCAAACAAGGCCCAACTCGAGACGCAAATGGTAAGGTTAAGTCGAACGAGGCCCGACTCGAGGCGCAAATGATATTCATAAGTCAAACGAGGCCCAACTCGTGGCATAAATGGTAAGGGTGAGTCAAATGATGCCCAACACAAGGCGCAAATGATAAGGTTGAGTCAAACGAGGCCCGACTCGAGGCGTAAATGATAAGGTTGAATCCAGCGAGGCCTGACTCAAGGCGCAAATGATAAGGTTAAGTTAAACAAGTCCCGACTCGTGGCACAAATGATAAGGTTAAGTTAAACGAGGGCCGACTCGAGGTGCATATGATATGGTTGTGTCAAACGAGGCCCGACTCGAGGCACAAATGATAAGGGTGAGTCAAATGAGGGCCGACTCAATGCTCAAATGATAAGTTTGAGTTGAACGAGGTCCGACTTGAGGCACAAATGATAAGGTTGAGTCAAACGGGGCCCCACTCGAGAAGCAAAAGATAAGGTTGAGTCAAACGAGGCCTGACTCAAGGCACAAATGATAAGGTTGAGTCAAACGAGGCCCGGCTCGTGGCATAAATGATTTGGGTGAGTCAAATGAGGCCCAACTGGAGGCGCAAAAGATAAGGGTGAGACAAACGGGGACCGACTCTAGGCACAAATTATAAGGTTGAGTTGGACGAGGCCCGACTGGAGGTAAAAATGATAAGGTTAAGCCAAACGATGCCTGCCTCGAAGCACAAATGAAGTGGGTGAGTCAAATGAGGCCCGACTCGTGGCACAAATGGTAAGGTTGAGTTCAATGAGGCCTGACTCGTTGCGCAAATTATAAGGTTGAGTCAAACAAGGCCCGACTCGAGGCACAAATGATATGGGTGAGTCTGACTCGAGGCGCAAATGGTAAGGGTGTGTTGAACGAGGCCCGACTCTAGGCGTAAATGATAAGGTTGTGTCAAACGAGGCCTGACTCAAGGCACAAATGATAAGGTTGAGTCAAACAAGGGCCAACTCAATGCGCAAATGGTAAGGGTAAGTTGAACGATGGCCGACTCGAGGCAAAAATGATAAAGTTAAGTCAAACGAGGCCCGAATCAAGGCATAAATGATAAGGTTGAGTCAAACAAGGCCCAACTCGAGGCACAAATGATAAGGTTGAGTGAAACGAGGTCCGACTCGAGGTGCAATTGAGAAGGTTAAGTCAAACGAGGGCTGACTCGAGGCACAAATGGTAAGGGTGAGTTGAACGAGGCCCAACTCGAGGCACAAATGATAAGGTTGAGTAAAACGAGGCCCAACTAGAGGTGCAAATTATAAGGCTGAGTCGAACGAGCTCCAAATTGAGGCACAAATGATTAGGTTGTGTCAAATGAGGCTTGACTTGAAGCACAAATGATACGGTTGACTGAAACGAGGCCCGACTCGAGGTGCAAATGAGAAGGTTGAGTCAAACGAGGGCCAACTCGAGGCACAAATGATAAGGTTGAGTGAAACGAGGTCCGACTCGAGGTGCAATTGAGAAGGTTAAGTCAAACGAGGGCTGACTCGAGGCACAAATGGTAAGGGTGAGTTGAACGAGGCCCAACTCGAGGCACAAATGATAAGGTTGAGTAAAACGAGGCCCAACTAGAGGTGCAAATTATAAGGCTGAGTCGAACGAGCTCCAAATTGAGGCACAAATGATTAGGTTGTGTCAAATGAGGCTTGACTTGAAGCACAAATGATACGGTTGACTGAAACGAGGCCCGACTCGAGGTGCAAATGAGAAGGTTGAGTCAAACGAGGGCCAACTCGAGGCACAAATGGTAAGGGTGACTTGAACGAGGCCTGACTCGAGGCATAAATGATAAGGTTGAGCCGAATGAGGCCCGACTCGAGTTGCATATGATAAGATTGAGTCAAACGAGGCCCGACTCGAGGCAAAAATTATAAGGTTGAGTCAAACGTGACTCAACTCGAGGCGCAAATGGTAAGGGTCAATTAAACGAGGCCCGACTCAAGGCGCAAATGATAAGGTTGAGTCAAACAAGGCTCGGCTCGAGGCACAAATGATAAGGGTGAGTCAAACGAAGCCCGCATCAAGGCACAAATGATAAGGTTAAGTCGAACGAGCCCCGACTTGAGGCACAAATGATAAGGTTGAGTCAAACACAGCCCAACTCAGAGCACAAACGATAAGGTTGAGTCAAACGAGGCCACACTTGAGGCGTAAATGATAAGGTTGAGTCAAACAAGGCCCGACTCGGGACGCAAATGGTAAGGTTGAGTCGAACGAAGCCTGACTTGAGGTGCAAATGATATTCATAAGTCAAACGAGGCCCAACTCATGGCGCAAATGGTAAGGGTGAGTCAAATGACGCCCAACACGAGGCGCAAATGATAAGGTTGAGTCAAACGAGGCCTGACTCGAGGCGTAAATGATAAGGTTTAGTCAAACAAGGTCCAACTCGAGGCACAAACAATAAGGTTGAGTCAAACGAGACTTGACTCGAGGCGTAAATGATAAGGTTAAGTCAAACGAGCCCCGACTCGAGGCACAAATGATAAGGTTTAGTCAAACGAGGACCGGCTCAAGACGCAAATGATATGGGTCAGTCAAACAAAGCCTGACTCGAGGTGCAAATGGTAAGGGTGAGCTGAACGAAGAGTGACTCGAGGCACAAATGATATGGTTGAGTCGTACGTGGCCCGACTCGAGGTGCACATGAAATGGGTTAGTCAAACGAGGCCTGACTCGAGGCGCAAATGGTAAGGGTGAGTTGAACGAGGCCCGACTCAAGGCGTAAATGATAAGGTTGTGTCAAACGAGGCCCAACTCAAGGCACAAATGATAAGGTTGAGTTAAATGAGGCCCGACTCGATGCGCAAATGGTAAGGGTGAGTTGAACAATGCTCGACTCGAGGCAAAAATGATAAAGTTGAGTCAAACGAGGCCCGACTCGATGCGCAAATGGTCAGGGTGAGTTGAGCGATACCCGACTCGAGGCAAAAATGATAAAGTTGAGTCAAACGAGGCCCGACTCGAGGTGCAAATGATAAGGTTGAGTGAAACAAGCCTCGACTCGAGCCGCAAATGATAAGGTTGAGTCCAGCGAGGCCCGGCTTGAGGCACAATTGATAAGGGTGTGTCAAACGATGCCCAACTCGAGGCATAAATGATAAGTTTGAGTCGAACGAGGCTCGACTTAAGGCACAAATGATAAGGTTAAGCCAAACGAGGCCCAACTCGTGGCGCATATGATATGGTTGAGTCAAAGAGGCTTAACTCGAGGCGCAAATGATAAGGTTGAGTCCAGCGAGGCCTGACTCGAGGCGCAAATGATAAGGTTAAGTTAAACAAGTCCCGACTCGTGGCACAAATGATAAGGTTGAGTTAAACGAGGGCCGACTCAAGGTGCATATGATATGGTTGTGTCAAACGAGGCCCGACTCGAGGCGCAAATGATAAGGGTGAGTCAAACGAGGGCCGACTCAATGCTCAAATGATAAGTTTGAGTTGAACGAGGTCCGACTTGAGGCACAAATGATAAGGTTGAGTTAAACGAGGCCCGACTCGAGAAGCAAAAGATAAGGTTGAGTCAAACGAGGCCTGACTCGAGGCACAAATGATAAGGTTGAGTCAAACGAGGCCCGGCTCGTGGCATAAATGATTTGGGTGAGTCAAATGAGGCCCAACTGGAGGCGCAAAAGATAAGGGTCAGACAAACGGGGACCGACTCCAGGCACAAATTATAAGGTTGAGTTGGACGAGGCCCGACTGGAGGCAAAAATGATAAGGTTAAGCCAAACGATGCCTGCCTCGAGGCACAAATGAAGTGGGTGAGTCAAATGAGGCCTGACTCGTGGCACAAATGGTAAGGTTGAGTTGAATGAGGCCTGACTCGTTGCGCAAATTATAAGGTTGAGTCAAACAAGGCCCGACTCGAGGCGCAAATGGTAAGGGTGTGTTGAACGAGGCCCGACTCTAAGCGTAAATGATAAGGTTGTGTCAAACGAGGCCTGACTCAAGACACAAATGATAAGGTTGAGTCAAACGAGGGCCAACTCGATGCGTAAATGGTAAGGGTGAGTTGAACGATGGCTGACTCGAGGCAAAAATGATAAAGTTAAGTCAAACGAGGCCCGAATCAAGGCGTAAATGATAAGGTTGAGTCAAACAAGGCCCAACTCGAGGCACAAATGATAAGGTTGAGTCAAACGAGGTCCGACTCGAGGTGCAATTGAGAAGGTTGAGTCAAACGAGGGCTGACTCGAGGCACAAATGGTAAGGGTGAGTTGAACGAGGCCCAACTCGAGGCACAAATGATAAGGTTGAGTAAAATGAGGCCCAACTAGAGGTGCAAATTATAAGGCTGAGTCGAACAAGCTCCAAATCAAGGCACAAATGATTAGATTGTGTCAAACGAGGCTTGACTTGAGGCACAAATGATATGGTTGACTAAAACGAGGCCCGACTCGAGGTGCAAATGAGAAGGTTGAGTCGAACGAGGGCCAACTTGAGGCACAAATGGTAAGGGTGACTTGAACGAGGCCTGACTCAAGGAGTAAATGATAAGGTTGAGCCGAATGAGGCCCGAGTCGAGTTGCATATGATAAGGTTGAGTCAAACGAGGCTCGACTTGAGGCAAAAATTATAAGGTTGAGTCAAACAAGGCTCGACTACAGGCACAAATTATAAGGCTGAGTCGAATGAGCCCCAAATCGAGGCACAAATAATAAGGTTGAGTCAAACGAGGCCCGACTTGAGGCACAAATGATATGGTTGAGTGAAACGAGGCCTGACTTGAGGTACAAATGAGAAGGTTTAGTTAAACGAGGGCTGACTCGAGGCACAAATGGTAAGGGTGAGTTGAGCAAGGCCCAACTCGAGGCACAAATGATAAGGTTAAGTAAAACGAGGCCCGACTAGAGGTACAAATTATAAGGCTAAGTCAAACGAGCCCCGAATCGTGGCACAAATGATTAGGTTGTGTCAAACGAGGCCTGACTTGAGGCACAAATGATACAGTTGACTAAAACGAGGCCCAACTTAAGGTGCAAATGAGAAGGTTGAGTCGGACGAGGGCCAACTCGAGCACAAATGGTAAGGGTGAGTGGAACGAGGCCTGACTCGAGGCACAAATGATAAGGTTGAGACAAACGAGGTTTGACTTTAGGCACAAATGATATGGACGAGTCAAATAAGGCTCAACTTTAGGCGTAAATGGTAAGGGTGACTTTACAGAGGCCCGCCTCAAGCCGCAAATGATAAGGGTGAGTAAAATGAGGGCTGACTCAATGCACAAATGATAAGGTTGAGTCCAACGAGGCCCGACTTGAGGCGCGAATGGTAAGGTTGAGTCAAACGAGGCCCGATGGTAAGGTTGAGTTGAAGGAGGCCCGACTCGAGGCGCAAATGGTAAGGGTGAGTGGAACGAGGCCTGACTTGAGGCATAAATCATAAGGGTTATTAAAATGAGGGTTGATACAATACACAAATGATAAGTTTGAGTCAAACGAGGCTCAACATGAGGCACAAATGATAAGGTTAAGTCAAACGAGGCTTGACTCGAGGCGCAAATGATATGGTTGAGTCAAATGAGGCTGGACTTGAGCCGCAAATGGTATGTTTAAGTCGAACAAGGCCCGACTTGAGGCACAGATGATAAGGTTGAGTCAAACGAGGCCCGACTCAAGGTGCAAATGGTAAGGGTAAGTGGAACGAGAACTGACTCGAGGAACAAATCATAAGGGTGATTAAAATAAGGGTCGACACAATGCACAAATGATAAGTTTGAGCCAAACGAGGCCTGACCTGAGGCACAAATGATAAGGTTGAGTCAAATGAGGCTGGACTCGAGGCGCAAATGATATGGTTGAGTCAAATGAGGCCCGACTTGAGCCGCAAATGGTAAGTTTGAGTCGAATGAGGCTCAACTTGAGCCGCAAATGGTAAGTTTGAGTCGAATGAGGCCCGACTTGAGGCACAGATGATAAGGTTGAGTCAAACGAGGCCCGACTCGAGGCGTAAATGGTAAGGGTGAGTGGAACGAGGACTGACTCGAGGCACAAATCATAAGGGTGATTAAAATGAGGGTGGACACAATGCACAAATGATAAGTTTGAGTCAAACGAGGCCTAACATGAGGCACAAATGATAAGGTTGAGTCAAACGAGGCATGATTCGATGCGTAAATGATATGGTTGAGTCAAATGAGGCCCGACTTGAGCCACAAATGGTAAGTTTGAGTCAAACGAGGCCCGACTTGTGGCACAAATGATAAGGTTGAGTCAAACAAGGCCCAACTTGAGGCACAAATGATACAGTTGAGTGAAACGAGGCCAGACTTGAGGCGCAAATGGTAAGGGCGAGTGAAACGATGCCCGAGTCGAGGCACAAATAATAAGTTTGACTCGAACGAAGCTCGACTTGAGGCACAAATATAAGCTTAAGTCAAACAAGGCCCGACTCGAGGCGCAAATGATATGGGTGATTCAAATAAGGCTCATCTCGAGGCAGAATTGGTAAGGGTGACTTGAACGAGGCCCAACTCAAGGTGTAAATGATAAGGTTGAGTCGAACGACACCTGACTTGAGTTGCAAATGATAAGGTTGAGTCAAATGAGGCCCGACTCGACTCGAGGAACAAATGATATGGGTGAGTTGAATGATGCTTGACTCGAGGCGTAAATAATAAGGTTGAGTCAAACAAGGCCCGACTCGAGGCAAAATTAATAAGGTTAAGTCAAACATGGCTCAACTCGAGGCGCGAATGGTAAGGATCAGTTGAACGAGGCCCAACTCAAGTCACAAATGATAAGATTGAGTCAAACGAGGCCCAGCTCGAGGTACAAATGATAAGGGTGAGTCAAACGAAGCCCGCATCAAGGCACAAATGATAAGGTTAAGTCGAACGAGCCCTGACTTGAGGCACAAATGATAAGGTTGAGTCAAACAAGGCTCGACTAGAGGCACAAATTATAACGCTGAGTCGAACGAGCCCCGAATCAAAGCACAAATGATAAGGTTGAGTGAAACGAGGCCCAACTTGAGGCACAAATGATATGGTTGAGTGAAATGAGGCCCGACTTGAGGTGTAAATGAGAATGTTGAGTCGAACGAGGGCTGACTCGAGGCACAAATGGTAAGGTTGAGTTGAACAAGGCCTAACTCGAGGCACAAATGATAAGGTTGAGTCAAACGAGGCCTGACCCGAGGCACAAATCATAATGTTGAGTCAAACAAGGCCCAACTCAAGTTGCAAATGACATTGTTGAGTCAAACGAGGCCCAGCTCATGGCACAAATGATATGGGTGAGTCAAACGAGGACCGACTCAAGGCACAAATGATAAGGTTGAGTCCAACGAGGCCCGACTCGAGGCGTAAACTATATGGGTGAGTCAAACGAGGCCCAACTCGAGGCATAAATTATAAAGCTGAGTCGAATGAGCCTCGAATCGAGGAACAAATGATAAGGTTGAGTCAAACGAGGCTTGACTTGAGGCACAAATGATATGGTTGAGTGAAACGAGGCTCGACTTAAGGTGCAAATGAGAAGGTTGAGTCGAACGAGGGCTGACTCGAGGCACAAATGATAAGGTTGAGTCAAATGAGGCATGACTCGAGTTATAAATGATATTGTTGAGTCAAACGAGGCCCGGCTCGTGGTACAAATGATATGGGTGAGTCAAACGAGGACCGACTCAAGGTACAAATGATAAGGTTGAGTCCAACGATGCTCGACTCGAGGCACAAACTATATGGGTGAGTCAAACGAGGCCCGACTCGAGGCACAAATTGTAAGGATGAGTTGAACGAGGCCCGACTCGGGGTGCAAATGATAAGGTTGAGTCGAATGAGGCCAAACTTGATGTGCAAATGATAAGGTTGAGTCGAACGAGGTGTAACTTGAGGCGCAAATAATAAGGTTGAGTCAAACGAGGCCTAACTCATGGCGCAAATGATAAGGATGAGTCAAACGATGCCTGACTTGAGGCACAAACGATATGGGTGGCTTAAATGAGGCTCGACTCAAGGCGCAAATGGCAAGGGTGAGTTGAACGAGGCCAAACTTGTGGCACAAATGATAAGGTTAAGGCAAACGAGGCTTGACTCGGGGGACAAATGAAATCGGTGAGTTAAAAGAGGCCTGACTCGAGGTGCAAATGGTAAGGGTAAGTGGAACGATGCTTGACTCAAGGTGAAAATGATAAGGTTGAGTCAAACGAGGCCTGACTCGAGGCGCAAATGATATGGTTAACTCAAACAAGACCTGACTCGAGGCGCAAATGGTAAGGGTGAGTTGAACGAGGCTCGACTCGAGGTGCAAATGATAAGGTTTAGTCAAATGAGACCTGACTCGAGGCACAAGTGATAAGGTTAAGTCAAACGAGGCCCGACTCGAAGCAAAAATGGTAAGGATGAGTTGAACGAGGCACGACTCGAGGCGTAAATCATAAAGTTGGGTCAAACGAGGCCCGACTCGAGGCGCAAACGATAAGGTTGAGTCAAATGAGGCCTGACTCGAGGCCCAAATGATAAGGTTTCATCAAACGAGGCCTGACTCGAGGCGCAAATGATATGGGTGAGTTGAACGAGCCCAGACTTAAGGCGCAAATGATAAGGATGAGTCGAACGAAGCCTAACCCGAGGTACAATGGGTATGGTTGAGTTGAACGAGGCCCGACTCGAAGCGCAAATGATAAGGGTGAGTTGAACGAGGCCGGATGTGAGGTGCAAATTATAAGTTTGAGTCGAACGAGGCTCAACCCGGGGCACAAATGATAAGGTTGAGTCGAACGAGGCCTGACTTCAGGCAAAAATGATAAGGGTGAGTTGAAAGAGGCCAGACTTGAGGCACAAATGATAAGGTTGAGTCAAACGAGGCCCGACTCGAGTTGCAAATGATATTGTTGAGTCAAACGAGGCCCTACTTGGGGTACAAATGATATGTGTGAGTCAAATGAGGGCCGACTCAAGGCACAAATGATAAGGTTAAGTCCAACGACGCCCGACTCGAGGCGCAAACTATATAGGTGAGTCAAACAAGGCCCCACTCGAGGCACAAATTGTAAGGATGAGTTGAACGAGGCCTGACTTGGGGCGCAAATGATAAGGTCGAGTCGAACGAGGCCCGACTTGATGTGCAAATGATAAGGTTGAGTCGAACGAGGTGCAACTCGAGGTGCAAATTGTAAGGTTGTGTCAAACGAGGTCCGACTCATGGCGCAAATGATAAGGATGAGTCAAACAATGCCTAACTCGATGCACAAACGATATGGGTGGGTCAAATGAGGCTCGACTCAAGGTGCAAATGGTAAGGGTGAGTTGAACAAGGCCAGACTTGAGGTGCAAATGATAAGGTTGAGGCAAACGAGGCCTGACTCGAGGGACAATCGAAATGGGTGAGTCAAAAGAGGCCTGACTCGAGGCACAAATGGTAAGGGTAAGTGGAACGAGGCTTGACTCAACGTGCAAATCATAAGGTTGAGTCAAACGAGGCCCGACTCGAGCCGCAAATCATATGGTTAACTCAAACGAGACCCGACTTGAGGCGCAAATGGTAAGGGTGAGTTGAACGACTCGAGGTGCAAATGATAAGGTGGAGTCAAACGAGGCCCGACTCGAGGCAAAAATGGTAAGGGTGAGTTGAACGAGGCACGACTTGAGGCGTAAATGTTAAAGTTGCGTCAAACGAGACCCAACTCGAGGCGCAAATGATAAGGTTGAGTCAAATGAGGCCCGACTCGAGGCCCAAATGATAAGGTTAAGTCAAACAAGGCCTGACTCGAGGCGCAAATGATATGGTTGTGTCAAACAAGGCCTGGCTCGAGGCGCAAATGACATGGGTGAGTCAAATAAGGCCCGACTCGAGGTTCAAATGATAAGGGTGAGTTGAACAAGGCCAGACTTGAGGCGCAAATAATAAGGTTAAGTCGAACGAAGCCCGACCCAAAGTGCAAGGGGTAAGGTTAAGTCGAACGAGTCCCAACTTGAGGTGCAAATGATAAGGTTGAGTCAAACGAGGCCCGACTCAAGGTAAAAATGGTAAGGGTGAGTTGAACGAGGCCCGACTCGAGGCATAAATGATAAAGTTGGGTCCAACAAGGCCTGACTCGAGGCGCAAATGATAAAGTTGAGTCAAATGAGGCCCGACTCAAGGCCCAAATGATAAGGTTGAGTCAAATGAGGCCTGACTCAAGGCGCAAATGATATCGTTATGTCAAACGAGGCCTGACTCGAGGCGCAATTGATATGGGTGAGTCAAATGAGGCCTGACTCAAGGTGCAAATGATAAGGGTAAGTTGAACGTGGGCAGACTTGAGGCGCAAATGATAAGGTTTAGTCGAACGAAGCCCGACCCGAGGTGCAAGGGGTAAGGTTGAGTCGAACGAGGACCGACTCGAAGTGAAAATGATAAGGGTGAGTTGAACGAGGCCGGACTTGAGGTGCAAATTATAAGTTTGAGTCAAACAAGGCTCGACCCGAGGCGTAAATGATAAGGTTGAGTAGAACAAGGCCTAACTTGAGGCAGAAATGATAAGGGTGAGTCAAAGGAGGCCTGACTCAAGGAACAAATGATAAGGTTGAGTCAAATGAGGCCCGACTCGAGGCACAAATGTTAAGGTTGAGTCAAACAAGGCTTGACTCGAGGCAAAAATGGAAAGGGTGAGTTGAACGAGGCCGACTCGAGGCAAAAATGATAAAGCTGAGTCAAACGAGGCCCGGCTGAAGCCGTAAATGATAAGGTTAAGTCAAATGAGGCCCGACTCGAGGCACAAATGATAAGGTTGAGTCAAACGAGGCTCGACTCGAGGCAAAAATGGTAAGGGTGAGTTGAACGAGGCCCGACTCAAGGCGTAAATAATAAAGTTGGGTCAAACGAGGCCCGCCTCGAGGCGCAAATGGTAAGGTTGAGTCAAATGAGGCCCGACTCAAGGCCCAAATGATAAGGTTAAGTCAAACGAGGCCCGACTCGAGGCGCAAATGATATGGTTGTGTCAAACAAGGCCCGGCTCGAGGCTTGAGGTGCAAATGATATGGTTGTGTTAAACAAGGCCTGGCTCGAGGTGCAAATGACATGGGTGAGTTAAATAAGGCCCGACTCGAGGTGCAAATGATAAGGGTGAGTTGAACGAGGCCAAACTTGAGGCACAAATAATAAGGTTAAGTCGAATGAAGCTCAACCAGAAGCGCAAGGGGTAAGGTTGAGTCGAACGAGGCCCAACTCGAGGCGCAAATGATAAGGTTGAGTCAAACGAGGCCCAACTCAAGGTAAAAATGGTAAGGGTGAGTTGAACGAGGCCCGACTCGAGGCATAAATGATAAAGTTGGGTCAAACGAAGCCCGACTCGAGGTGCAAATGGTAAGGTTGAGTCAAATGAGGCCCGACTCAAGGCCCAAATGATAAGGTTGAGTCAAACGAGGCCCGACTCGAGGCGCAAATGATATGGTTATGTCAAACGAGGCCCGACTCGGGCACAGATGATATGGGTGAGTCAAATGAGGCCTGACTCGAGGTGCAAATGATAAGGGTAAGTTTAACGAGGGCAGACATGAGGCGCGAATGATAAGGTTCAGTCGAACGAAGCCCGACCCGAGGTGCAAGGGGTAAGGTTGAGTCGAACGAGGACCGACTCGAAGCGAAAATGATAAGGGTGAGTTGAACGAGGCCGGACTTGAGGCACAAATTATAAGTTTGAGTCAAACAAGGCTCGTCCCGAGGCGTAAATGATAAGGTTGAGTCGAACAAGGCCTAACTTGAGGCAGAAATGATAAGGGTGAGTCAAACAAGGCCCGACTCGAGGCACAAATGATAAGGTTGAGTCAAATGAGGCTCGACTCGAGGCACAAATGTTAAGGTTGAGTCAAACAAGGCTTGACTCGAGGCAAAAATGGAAAGGGTGAGTTGAACGAGGCCCGACTCGAGTCATAAATGATGAAGCTGGGTCAAACGAGGCCCGGCTCGAGCCGCAAATGGTAAGGTTGAGTCAAATGAGGACCGACTTGAGGCACAAATGATAAGGTTGAGTCAAACGAGGCTCGACTCAAGGAAAAAATGGTAAGGGTAAGTTGAACGAGGCTCGACTCGAGGCATAAATGATAAAGTTGGGTCAAACGAGGCCCGCCTCGAGGTGCAAATGGTAAGGTTGAGTCAAATGAGGCCCGACTCAAGGCCCAAATGATAAGGTTGAGTCAAACGAGGCCCGACTTGAGGCGCAAATGATATGGTTGTGTCAAACAAGGCCCGGCTCGAGGCTTGAGGTGCAAATGATATGGTTGTGTCAAACAAGGCCTGGCTCGAGGTGCAAATGACATGGGTGAGTTAAATAAGGCCCGACTCGAGGTGCAAATGATAAGGGTGAGTTGAACGAGGCCAAACTTGAGGCACAAATAATAAGGTTAAGTCGAATGAAGCTCGACCAGAAGTGCAAGGGGTAAGGTTGAGTCGAACGAGGCCCAACTCGAGGCACAAATGATAAGGTTGAGTCAAACGAGGCCCAATTCGAGGTAAAAATGGTAAGGGTGAGTTGAACGAGGCCCGACTCGAGGCATAAATGATAAAGTTGGGTCAAACGAGGCCCGACTCGAGGCGCAAATGGTAAGGTTGAGTCAAATGAGGCCTGACTCAAGGCCCAAATGATAAGGTTGAGTCAAACGAGGCCCGACTCGAGGCGCAAATGATATGGTTGTGTCAAACAAGGCCCGGCTCGAGGCACAAATGATATGGGTGAGTCAAATGAGGCCTGACTCGAGGTGCAAATGATAAGGGTAAGTTGAACGAGGCCGGACTTGAGGCGCAAATGGTAAGGTTCCGTCGAACGAAGCCCGACTCGAGGCACAAGGGGTAAGGTTGAGTCGAACGAGGACCGCCTCGAAGTACAAATGATAAGGGTGAGTTGAACAAGGCTGGACTTGAGGCGCAAATTATAAGTTTGAGTCAAATGAGGCTCCACCCAAGGCGCAAATGATAAGGTTGAGTCGAACAAGGCCTAACTTGAGGCGGAAATGATAAGGGTGAGTCAAACGAGGCCCGACTCGAGGCACAAATGATAAGGTTGAGTCAAACGAGACCCAACTCGAGGCACAAATGATAAGGTTGAGTCAAATGAGTCTTGGCTCGAGGTAAAAATCGAAAGGGTGAGTTGAACGAGGCCCGACTCGAGGCATAAATGATAAAGCTAGGACAAACGAGGCCCAACTCGAGCCGCAAATGATAAGGTTGAGTCAAATGAGGCCTGACTCGTGGCACAAATGATAAGGGTGAGTTGAACGAGGCCTGACCCGAGGCAAAAATGGTAAGGGTGAGTTGAACGAGGCCCGACTAGAGGCGTAAATGATAAAGTTAGGACAAACGAGGCCTGAGTCGAGGCGCAAATGGTAAGGTTGAGTCAAATGAGGCCCGACTCATGGCCCAAATGATAAGGTTGAGTCAAACGAGGCCCGACTTGAGGCACAAATGATATGGTTGTGTCAAACAAGGCCCACCTTGAGGCGCAAATGATAAGGTTAAGTCAAACGAGGCTTGACTCATGGCAAAAATGGAAAGGGTGAGTTGAACGAGGCCCGACTCGAGGCATAAATAATAAAGCTGGGTCAAACGAGGCCCGGCTCGAGCCACAAATGATAAGGTTGAGTCAAATGAAGCCCGACTCGAGGCACAAATGATAAGGTTGAGTGAAACGAGGCCCGCCTCGGGGCACAAATGATATGGTTGTGTCAAACGAGGCCCGGCTCAAGGCATAAATGATATGGGTGAGTCAAATGAGGCCTGACTCGAGGCATAAATGGTAAGGGTGAGTTGAACGAGGCCTGACTCAATGCAAAAATGATAAAGTTGGGTCAAAGGAGTCCTGACTCGAGGCACAAATGATAAGGTTGAGTCAAATGAGGCCTGACTCGAGGCCCAAATGATAAGGTTGAGTCAAACGAGGCCTAACTCGAGGCACAAATGATATGGTTGTGTCAAACGAGGCCCAGCTCGAGGTACAAATGATATGGGTGAGTCAAATTAGGCCCGACTCGAGGTGCAAATGATAAGGGTAAGTTGAACGAGGCTGGACTTGAGGCGCAAATTATAAGGTTTAGTCGAACGAAGCCCAACCCGAGGCGCAAGGGGTAAGGTTGAGTCCAACCAGGCCTGACTCAAAGCGCAAATGATAAGGGTGAGTTGAACGAGGCCAAACTTGAGGCGCAAATTATAAGTTTGAGTCAAACGAGGCTCCACCCGAGGCGCAAATGATAAGGTTGAGTCAAACGAGGCCTAACTTGAGGCAAAAATGATAAGGGTGAGTTGAACGAGGCCGGACTTGAGGCACAAATGATAGGGTTGAGTTAAACGAGGCTTGACTCGAGGCAAAAATAGAAAGGGTGAGTTGAACGAGGCCTAAATTGAGGCATAAACGATAAAGCTGGGTCAAATGAGGCTCGACTCAAGCCGCAAATGATAAGGTTGAGTCAAATGAGGACGGACTTGAGGCACAAATGATAAGTTTGACTCAAACGAGGCTCGACTCGAGGCGCAAATGATATGGTTGTGTCAAATGAGGCCCGGCTCAAGGAGCAAATGATATGGGTGGGTCAAATGAGGCCCAACTCAAGGCGCAAATGGTAAGGGTAAGCTGAACGAGGGCTGCAACAAGGCACAAATGATAAGGTTGATTCGAACGAGCCTCGACTTGAGGCACAAATGATAAGGTTGAGTGAAACTAGGCCTGTCTCGAGACGCAAATGGTAAAGGAGAGTCAAATAAGGCCCGACTCGATGCACAAATGATATGGTTGAGTAAAACGAGGCCCGACTAGGGGTGCAAATTATAAGGCTGAGTTGAACGAGCCCCGAATCGAGACAGAAATGATTAGGTTGTGTCAAACGAGGTCAGACTTGAGGCACAAATCATACAGTTGACTGAAACGAGGCCCGACTCGAGGTGCAAATGAGAAGGTTGAGTCGAACGAGGGCCAACTTGAGGCACAAATGGTAAGGGTGAGTTGAACGAGGCCCGAGTCGAGGCACAAATGATAAGGTTGAGTCAAATAAGGCCTGACCCGAGGCATAAATTATAAGGTTAAGTCAAATGAGGCCTAACTTGAGTTGTAAATGAAATGGTTGAGTTAAACGAGGCTCGAGTCGTGGCGCAAATGGTATGGGTGAGTCAAAGGAGGACCGACTCAAGGCACAAATGATAAGGTTGAGTCAAACGAGGCTCGACTGGAGCAAAAATAATAAGGTTAAATCAAACAAGGCCCGACTCGACGCGCAAATTACATGGTTGAGTCAAACGAGGCCCGACTTGAGCCGCAAATGGTTAGGGTCAGTCAATTGATGCCCGACTCGAGGCACAAATGTTAAGTTTGAGTCAAACAGCACCCAACTTCAGGCACAAATGATAAGGTTAAGACAAACGAGGGCCAACTCGAGGCACAAATGATATGGTGGAGTCAAACGAGGCTCGACTCGAGGTGCAAATGATCAAGTTGAGTCCAACAAGGCTGACTTGAGGTGCAAATGATATGGGTAAGAAAAATAAGGCCCGACTCGAGGTGCAAATGGTAAGGGTGAGTTCAACAGGGCTCGACTCGAGGCACAAATGGCAAGGGTGAGTTGAACGAGGCCCGACTCAAGGCGTAAATGGCAAGACTGAGTCAAACGAGGCCCGACTTGAGGCGCAAATGATAAGGTTGAGTCAAACAAGGCCCGACTCGAGGCAGAAATGGTAAGGGTGAGTTGAATGAGGCCCGACTCGAGATGTAAATAAGTTAAGTCAAACAAGGCCTGACTTGAGGCACAAATGATAAGATTGAGTCGAACAAGGCCCAACTCGAGGCGCAAATGATATGGGTGAGTGAAACGATGCCCAACTCGAGGCACAATTGATAAGGTTGAGTCAAACGATGACCGAGTCAAGGCACAAATGATAAGGTTGAGTCAAACAAGGCCTGACTCGAGACATAAATGATAAGTTAAGTCAAATGAGGCCTGACTCGAGGCACAAATGATAAGGTTGAGTCAAATAAGGCCTAACTCGTGGTGCAAATGATATGGTTAAGTCAAACGAGGCCCAACTCGAGGTGCAAATGATAAGGGTGAGTCAAACGAGGACCGACCCTAGGCACAAATGATAAGGTTGAGTCGATCGAGGCCCGACTGAAGGCACAAATGATAAGGTTGAATCAAACAAGGCCCGCCTCGAGGCGCAAATGATATGGTTGAGTCAAACGAGACTCGACTTGAGGCGCAAATGGTAAGGGTGAGTCAAATGATACCCGACTCGAGGCACAAATGATAAGGTTAAGCTAAATGAGGCCCAACTCGAGGCGCAAATGATATGGTTGAGTCGAACGAGTCCTAACTTGAGACACAAATGACAAAGTTGAGTCCAACGAGGCCCGAGTTGAGGCACAAATGTAAGGTTGAGCAAACGAGGCCCGACTCATGACGCAAATGATATGGGTGAGTCAAATGAGGGCCGACTCAATGCATAAATAATAAGTTTGAGTTGAACGAGGCTTGTCTTAAGGCACAAATGATAAGGTTGAGTCAAATGAGGTCTGACTCAAGGCACAAATGGATATAGTTGAGTCGAACGAGTCCCAACTTGAGGCACAAATGACAAGGTTGAGTCCAATTGGGCCCGAGTCGAGGCACAAATGATAAGGTTGAGTCAAACGAGGCCTGACTCGAGACGCAAATGATATGGGTGAGTCAAAGGAGGCCTGACTCGAGGCATAAATGGTAAGGGTGAATTGAATGAAGCCCGACTTGAGGCACAAATGATCAGGTTGAGTCGAACGCGACCCGACTCGATGCGCAAATGATAAGGTTGAGATGAACGAGGCCCAACTCGAGGCACAAATGATACGAGTGAGTCAAATGAGGACTGACTCAAGGCGCAAATGGTAATGGTGAGTTGAACGAAGCCAGACTTGAGGCGCAAATGATAAGGTTAAGTTGAACGAGGACCAACTCAAGGCGCAAATGATAAGGGTTAGTCAAACGATGCCTGACTCGAGGCACAAATAATATGGTTGAGTCGAACGAGTCCCAACTCGAGGCACAAATGATAAGGTTGAGTCCAACGAGGCTCGACTCAAGGCGCAAATGATATGGGTGAGTCAAACAAGGTGCAACTCGAGGCGTAAATAATAAGGTTGAGTCAAATGAGGCCCAGCTCGCAGTACAAATGATAAAGTTGAGTCAAACGAGGCCTGATTCGAGGCACAAACGATATGGATGGGTCAAATGAGGCTCGACTCAATGTGCAAATGGTAAGCATGAGTTGAACGAGGCCAGACTTGAGGCACAAATTATGAGGTTGAGTCGAACGAGGCCTAACTCGAGGCACAAATGATAAGGTTGAGTCAAATAAAGCCCGACTCGAGGGGTAAAAATGATAAGGTTGAGGCAAACGAGGCCTGACTCGAGGCACAAATGATATGGGTGAGTCAAATGAGGCCTAACTCGAGGTGCAAATCGTAAGGGTAAGTGGAACGAGGCCCGACTCGGGGCATAAATGATAAGGTTGAGTCAAACGAGGCTCGACTAGAAGCATAAATGATAAAGTTGGGTCAAACGAGGCCCGACTCGAGGCGCAAATGATATGGTTGTGTCAAATGAGGCCCGACTCTAGGCGTAAATGGTAAGGGTGAGTTGAACAAGGCCTGACTCGAGGCACAAATGGTAAGGTTGAGTCAAACAAGGCCCGACTCGAAGCGCAAATGATATGGTTGTGTCAAACAAGGCCCAGCTTGAGGCACAAATGATATGGGTGAGTCAAATGAGGCCCGACTTGAGGCACAAATGGTAAGGATGAGTTGAATGAGGCCCAACTCGATGCGCAAATGATAAGGGTGTGTTGAACGAGGCCAGACTTGAGGTGCAAATGATAAAGTTGAGTCGAACGAAGCCCGACCAGAGGCGCAAATGGTAAGGTTTAGTCGAAGGAGGCCTGACTCGATGCACAAATGATAAGGGTGAGTTGAACGAGGCTGGACTTGAGGCGCAAATGATAAGTTTGAGTCGAATGAGGGTCAACCCGAGGTGCCAATGATAAGGTTGAGTCAAACGAGGCCTGACTTCAGGCACAAATGATAAGTGTGAGTTGAACAACGCCGGACTTGAGGCACAAATGATAAGGATGAGACAAATGAGGCCCGACTCGAGTCGCAAATAATATGGGTGAGTCAAATGAGGCCTAACTCGAGGTGCAAATGATAAGGTTAAGTCGAACAAGGTGCGACTCAAGGCACAAATGATAAGGTTGAGTCGAACGAGGTGCGACTCAAGGCGCAAATGATAAGTTTAAGTCGAACGAGGTTCGATTCGAGGCACAAATGATAAGGTTGAGTCAAACGAGACCCGACTAAAGGTGCAAATGATAAGGTTAAGTTAAACGAGGCCCAACTGAAGGCGCAAATGATATGGTTGCATCAAACGAGGCCCGACTCGAGGCCCAAATGATAAGGGAGAGTTAAACGAGGCCCGTATGAAGGCACAATTATAAGCTTGAGTCGAACGACCCCCGACTTGAGGCACAAATGATAAGGTTGAGTCAAACGAGACCCGACTTGAGGTGCCAATGATATGGGTGAGTCAAATGAGGCCCGACTCAAGGCACAAATGGCAAGGGTGAGTTGAACGTGGCCGGACTTGAGGCACAAATGATAAGGTTGAGTCGAACGAGGCCTGACTCGATGCACAAATGATAAGGTTGAGTTGAACGAGGCTCGACTCGAGGCGCAAATCATATGGGTGATTCAAACAAGGCCCAACTCGAGGCACAAATGGTAAGGATGAGTTGAATGAGGCTGAATTTGAGGCGCAAATGATAAGGTTGAGTCGAATGAGGCCCAACTCGAGGCACAAATGATAAGGTTGAGTCAAACGAGGCCCGACTCGATGCGCAAATGATAAGGTTGAGTCAAACGAGGCCCGACTCAAGGCGCAAATGATATGGTTGAGTTAAACGAGTCTCGACTCGAGGCGCAAATGATAAGGGTGAGTCAAACGAGGCCCGCATCAAGGCACAAATGAAAAGGTTGAGTATAACGAGCCCCGACTTGAGGCACAAATGATAAGGTTGAGTCCAACGAGGATCGACTCGAGGCACACATGATATGGTAGAGTGAAACTATGCCTAACTCAAGGCGCAAATGGTAAGGGTGAGTCAAACAAGGCTCGACTCGACACACAAATGATATGGTTGAGTCAAACTAGACCCGACTCGAGGTGCAAATGATAAGGTTGAGTCAAACGAGGCTCGACTTGAGGCACAAATGAGACAGTTGAGTCAAATGAGGCTCGACTCGAGGCGCAAATGATAAGGGTGAGTTGAACAAGGCTTGACTCGAGGCGTAAATGATAAGGTTGAGTCAAACAAGGCTCGACTCAAGGCACAAATTATAAGGTTGAGTCAAACAAGGCCTGACTTGAGGCACAAATGATATGGATGAGTCAAACGTGGCTCGGCTTGGGGCACAAATAGTAAGGGTCAGTTGAGTGAGGCCCGACTCGAGGCACAAATGATAAGGTTAAGTCAAATGAGGCCCGACTCGAGGCGCAAATGATAAGGGTGAGTCAAGCGAGCCCGCATCAAGGGACAAATGATAAAGTTGAGTAGAACGAGCCCAGACTTGAGACCCAAATGGTAAGGGAGCATTCAATGCAGCTCGACTCGAGGCGCAAATGATAAGGTTGAGTCAAACGACGCCTGACTCGAGGTGCAAATGATATGGTTGAGTCTAACGAGGCCCAACTCGAGGAGCAAATGATAAGGGTGAGTCAAACAAGAACTGACTCAAGGCACAAATGATAAGGTTAAGTCAAACGAGGCCCAACTTGAGGCACAAATGATACGAGTGAGTCAAATGAGGCATAACTCAAGGTGCAAATGGTATGGGTGAGTTGAACGAGGCCAAACTTGAGGTGCAAATGATAAGGTTGAGTCGAATGAGGACCGACTCGGGGCATAAATGATATGGGTGAGTTGAATGAGGCTCGACTCGAGGCGCAAATGGTAAGGGTGAGTGGAACAAGGCCTGACTCGAAGCGCAAATGATAAGGTTGAGTCGAACGAGGCCTGACTCGAAGCGCAACTGATAAGGTTGAGTCAAACGAGGCCTGACTTGAGGTGCACATGGTAAGGGTAAGTTGAATGAGGCCTAACTCGAGGTGTAAATGATAAAGTTGAGTTAAACGAAGCCCGACTCGAGGTGCAAATTGTAAGGGTGAGTTGAAAGAGGCCTGACTCGGGGCGCAAATGATAAGCTTGAGTCGAATGAGGTTTGGCTCGAGGCACAAATGATAAGGTTGAGTCAAATGAGGCCCGACTCAAGGCGCAAATGATAAGGTTGAGTCAAACGAGGCCTGACTCGAGGCGCAAATGATATGGGTGAGTCAAATGAGGTCCGACTCAAAGCGCAAATGGTAAGGGTGAGTTCAACGAGGTCAGACTTGAGGCGCAAATGATAAGGTTGAGTCGAACGAGGCCTAACTCGCGGTACAAATGATAAGGTTGAGTCGAATGAGGCCTGACTTGAGGCACAAATGGTAAGGGTGAGTAAAACGAGGGCCGACTCATTGCATAAATGATAAGGTTGTGTCCAGCGAGGCTCGACTCAAGGCACAAATGGTAAGGTTGAGTCAAACGAGGCCCGATGGTAAGGTTGAGTTGAATGAGGTCCGACTCGAGGCATAAATGATATGGTTGTGTCAAACGAGGCCTGACTCAAGGCGCAAATGGTAAGGGTGAGTGGAACGATGCCTGACTCAAGGCGCAAATGATAACGGTGAGTAAAATGAGGGCTGACTCAATGAACAAATGATAAGTTTGAGTCAAACGAGTTTTGACTTGAGGCACAAATGATAAGGTTAAGTCAAACGAGGCATGACTCAAGGTGCAAATGATAAGGTTGAGTCAAACGAGGCCCGACTTAAGGTGCAAATGATATGGGTGATTCAAATGAGGCCCAACTCGAGGCACAAATGGTAAGAGTGACTTGAACGAGGCCCGACTCCAGGCGCAAATGATAAGGTTAAGCTGAACAAGGCCCGACTCTAGTTGCAAATGATAAGGGTGAGTCAAACGAGGACCGACTCAAGGCACAAATGATAAGGTTAAGTCAAACGAGGCCTGACTCAAGGCACAAATGATACGAGTGAGTCAAATGAGGCCTAACTCAAGGCGCAAATGGTAAGGGTGAGTTGAACGAGGCCAAACCTGAGGCATAAATGATAAGGTTGAGTTGAATGAGGACCGACTCGGGGTGTAAATGATATGGGTGAGTCGAATAAGGCCCGACTAGGGGCACAAATGGTAATGGTGAGTGGAATGAGGCCTAACTCAAGGTGCAAATGATAAGGTTGAGTCGAACGAGGCCCAACTCGAGGCGCAAATGGTAAGGTTGAGACGAATGAGGGGTGACTCGAAGCGCAACTGATGAGGTTGAGTCAAACGAGGCCTGACTTGAGGCGCAAATGGTAAGGGTGAGTTGAACGAGGCCCAACTCGAGGTGTAAATAATAAAGTTGAGTCAAACGAAGCCCGACTCGAGGTGCAAATTGTTAGGGTGAGTTGAACGAGGACCGACTCAGGGTACAAATGATAAGCTTGAGTTGAATAAGGCCCGACTCGATGTGTAAATGATAAGGTTAAGTCGAATGGGGTTCGACTCGAGGCACAAATGATAAGGTTGAGTCAAATGAGGCCCAACTCAAGGCGCAAATGATAAGGTTGAGTCAAACGGGGCCTGACTCGAGGCGTAAATGATATGGGTGAGTCAAATGAGGCTCGACTCAAGGCACAAATGGTAAGAGCGAGTTGAATGAGGCTGGTCTTGAGGCGCAAATGATAAGGTTAAGTAGAACGAGGCCTAACTCGTGGCACAAATGATAAGGTTGAGTCGAATGAGGCATGACTTGAGGCGCAAATGGTAAGGGTGAGTTGAACGAGGCCCGACTCGAGGCGCAAATGATAAGGGTGAGTAAAACGAGGGCTGACTCATTGCACAAATGATAAGGTTATGTCCAGCGAGGCCCGACTCAAGGCACAAACAGTAAGGATGAGTCAAACGAGACCCGATGGTAAGGGTGAGTTGAACGAGGCCCAACTCGAGGAGTAAATGATAAGGTTGAGTTAAACGAGGCCCGACTCGAGGCGCAAATGGTAAGGGTGAGTGGAACAATGCCGACTTGAGGCGCAAGTGATAAGGGTGAGTAAAACGAGGGCCAACTCAATGCACAAATGATAAGTTTGAGTCAAACGAGGCACGACTCAAGGCGCAAATGATAAGGTTAATTCCAACGAGGCCTGACTCCAGGCACAAATGATAAGGTTGACTCAAACAAGGCCCAACTCGTGGTGCAAATGATATGGGTGATTCTAATGAGGCCTGACTCAAGGCGCAAATGGTAAGAGTGACTTGAACGAGGCTCGACTCGAGGCGCAAATGATAAGGTTGAGCCGAACAAGGCCCGACTCTAGGCGCAAATGATAAGGTTGAGTCAAACAAGGCCCGACTCGAGGCGCAATTGATATGAGTGAGTTAAATAAGGCCTGACTCGTGGCGTAAATGATAAGGTTGAGTCAAACAAGGCCTAACTCGAGGCACAAACTATAAGGTTGAGTCAAACGAGGCCTGACTCAAGGCACAAATGATATGGATGAGTCAAACGTGATCTGCCTCGAGGCGCAAATGGTAAGGGTCAGTTGAACGAGGCCCAACTCGAGGCGCAAATGATAACGTTAAGTCAAATGAGGACCGACTCGAGGCACAAATGATAAGGGTGAGTCAAACGAGGCTTGCATCAAGGCACAAATGATAAGGTTGAGTCAAATGAGCCCCGACTTGAGGCGCAAATGATAAGGTTGAGTCAAACTAGCCCTCACTCGAGGCACAAATGGTAAGGGTGAGTCAAACGAGGCCCGACTCGATGCACAAATGATTTGGTTGAGTCAAACGAGGCCTGACTCGAGGCAAAAATTATAAGGTTAAGTCGAACAAGCCTTGAATCGAGACACAAATGATAAGGTTGAGTTAAACGAGGCCCGACTTGAGGCACAAATGATACGGTTGAGTAAAATGAGGCCCAACTTGAGGTGCAAATGAGAAGGTTGCATCAAACAAGGCCCGACTCGAGGTGCAAATGATAAGGGTGAGTCAAACGAGGACCAACTCAAGGCACAAATGATAAGGTTTAGTCAAACGAGCCCCGACTTGAGGCACAAATGATACGGTTGAGTCAAACTAGGCCTCACTCGAGGCGCAAATGGTAAGGGTGAGTCATACGAGGCCCGACTCGATGCACAAATGATATGGTTGAGTAAAACGAGGCCTGACGCGAGGCAAAAATTATAAGGTTGAGTCAAACAACCCCCGAATCAAGACACAAATGATAAGGTTGAGTTAAACGAGGCCCAACTTGAGGCACAAATGATACGTTTGAGTAAAACGAGGCCCGACTCGAGGTGCAAATGAGAAGGTTGCGTCAAATGAGGCCCGACTCGAGGCGCAAATGATAAGGGTGAGTCAAATGAGGACCGACTCAAGGCACAAATGATAAACTTGAGTCGAACGAGGCCCGATTGGAGGCACAAATGATATAGTTGAGTCAAACATGGCCCAACTCGAGGCGCAAATGATATGGTTGGATCAAACGAGGCCCGACTCGAGGAGCAACTGATAAGGTTGACTCAAACGATGTCCGACTCGAGACACAAATGATAACGTTAAGCTAAACAAGGCCCGACTCAAGGCGCAAATGGTAAGTGTGAGTTGAACGAGTGCGGACTTGAGGTGTAAATGATACGGTGGAGTCAAATGAGGCTCGACTCGATGCATAAATGATAAGGTTGAGTCAAACGAGGCCTGACTCAAAGCACAAAATGATATGGGTGAGTCAAACAAGGCCCGACTCGAGGCGTAAATGATAAGGGTTAGTCAAACGAGGACTGACTCAAGGCACAAATGATAAGGATAAGTCGAACGAGGCCTGACTGGAGGCACAAATGATAAGATTGAGCCAAACGAGTCCCAACTCAAGGCGCAAATGACAAGGTTTAGTCTAACATGACCCAAGTCGGGGCACAAATGATAAGGTTTATTCGAACGAGTCCCAACTCGAGGCGCAAATGACAAGGTTGAGTCCAACGAGACACGAGTCAAGGCACAAATGATAAGGGTGAGTCAAACGAGGCCCTACTCAATGTGCAAATGATAAGGTTAAGTTGAACGAGGCCCGACTCGAGGCGCAAATGATAAGGTTAAGTCAAACGTGGCCCCACTCAAGGTGCAAATGATATGGGTGATTCAAATGAGGCCCGACTCGAGGCGCAAATGGTAAGGGTGAGTTGAACGAGGCCAGACTTGAGACGCAAATGATAAGGTTGAGTCGAACGAGGACCGACTCAAGGCTCAAATGGTAAGGTTGAGAGAAATGATGCCCGACTCAAGGGACAAATGATATGGTTCAGTCAAACGAGTCCCAACTAGAGGCGCAAATGACAAGGTTGAGTCCAACGAGGCCCGACTAGTGGCGTAAATGATAAGAATGAGTCAAACAAGGCCCGACTCGAGGCGCAAATGATATGGGTGAGTCAAACGAGGCCCAACTCGAGCGCAAATGGTAAGGGTGAGTTGAACGAGACCCAACTCGTGGCGTAAATGATTGGGTTGAGTTGAACGAGGTTTGACTCGATACGCAAATGATTGGGTTGAGCTGAACGAGATCCAACTCGAGCCGCAAATGATAAGGTTAAGTGAAACGAGGCTCGACTCGAGGTGCAAATGATATGGGAGAGTCAAATAAGGCCCGACTCAAGGCTCAAATGGTAAGGGTGAGTTGAATGAGGCTGGACTTGAGGCACAAATGATAAGGTTGACTCAAACATGGCCCAACTCGAGGCGCAAATGATATGGTTGAATCAAACGAGGCCCGACTCGACGAGCAACTGATAAGGTTGACTCAAACAATGTCCGACTCGATGCACAAATGATAACGTTAAGCTAAACAAGGCTCGACTCTAGGCGCAAATGGTAAGGGTGAGTTGAACGAGGGCGGACTTGAGGCATAAATGATACGGTGGAGTCGAACGAGGCTTGACTCGATGTGTAAATGATAAGTTTGAGTCGAACGAGGCTTGACTCGAAGCGTAAAATGATATGGGTGAGTCAAACGAGGCCTAACTCAAGGCGTAAATGATAAGGGTGAGTCAAACGAGGACCGATTCAAGGCACAAATGATAAGGTTAAGTCGAACGAGGCCCGACTGGAGGTACAAATGATAAGATTGAGCCAAACGAGTCCCAACTCGAGGCGCAAATGACAAGGTTAATCCAACGTGACCCAAGTCGGGGCATAAATGATAAGGTTTATTCGAACGAGTCCCAACTCGAGGTGCAAATGACAAGGTTGAGTCCAATGCAACCTGAGTCGACGCACAAATGATAAGGTTGAGTCAAACAAGGCCCGACTCGATGTGCAAATAATGAAGTTGAGTCGAATAAGGCCCAACTCAAGGCACAAATGATAAGGTTAAGTCAAACAAGGCCCAACTCGAGGTGCAAATGATATGAGTGAGTCAAATGAGGCCTAACTCAAGGTGCAAATGGTAAGGGTGAGTTGAACGAGGACCGACTCGAGGATCAAATGGTAAGGTTGAGACAAACGATGCTCGACTCAAGGTACAAATGATATGGTTGAGTCAAATGAGTCCCAACTAGAGGCGCAAATGACAAGGATGAGTCAAACGAGGCCAGACTCAAGGCACAAATGATATGCGTGAGTCAAACGAGGCCCGACTCGAGCGCAAATGGAAAGAGTGACTTGAATGAGGCCTGACTCGAGGTGCAAATGATTGGGTTGAGTCGAACGAGGCCCAACTCGATGCACAAATGATAAGGTTGAGCCGAACGAGGTCCGACTCGAGGCGCAAATGATAAGGTTGAGTCAAAAGATGCCCGACTCGAGGTGCAAATGATATGGAGAGTCAAATGAGGCCTGACTCAAGGCGCAAATGGTAAGGGTGAGTTGAACGAGGCCAAACTCAAGGCACAAATGATAAGGTTGAGTCGAACGAGGCCTAACTCGTGGCGCAAATGATAAGGTTGAGTCAAATAAGGCCCGACTCGAGGGACAAATGATAAGGTTGAGTCAAACGAGGCCTGACTCGAGGCACAAATGATATGGTTGAGTCAAATAAGGCCCGAATCGAGGCGCAAATGGTAAGGGTGAGTTGAACGAGGCCCGACTCGAGGCACAAATGATAAGGTCGAGTCGAACGAGGCCCGACTCCAGGCGTAAATGATAAGGTTGAGTCAAACGAGGCCTAACTCGAGACGCAAATGACGTGGGTGAGTCAAACGAACCCCGACTCGAGGCACAAATGGTAAGGGTGAGTTGAAAGAGGCCCGTCTCGAGGGGTAAATGGTAAAGTTGAGTCAAAGGAGGCCCGACTCGATGCAGAAATGATAAGGTTCAGTTGAACGAGGCCCAACTCTAGGCGCAAATGAGAAGTTTGAGTCAAACGAGTCCCGACTCAAGGCACAATTGATATGGCTGAGTCAAACGAGGCCCGACTCGAGATGCAAATGGTAAGGGTGAGTTGAACGAGGTCGTACTTGAGGTGCAATTGATAAGGTTGAGTCGCACGAGGCCTGACTTGTGGCGCAAATGATATGTTTGAGTCGAATGAGGCCCAACTCGAAGCGCAAATGAGAAGGTTAAGTCAATCGAGGCCCGACTCGAGGCATAAATGATATGGGTGAGAAAAATGAGGCCCGACTCGAGGCACAAATGGTAAGGGAGAGTTGAACGAGGCCAAACTTAAGGCGCAATTGATAAGGTTGAGTCGAACGAGGCCCAACTCTAGGCGCAAATGATAAGGTTGAGTCAAATGAGGCCCGACTCGAGGCACAAATAATATGGGTGAGTCAAACGAGGCTCGACTCGAGATGCAAATGGTAAGGTTAAGTTGAACGAGGCCCGACTCGAGGCGTAAATGATAAAGTTGAGTCAAATGACGCCCGACTCGAGGCGCAAATGATAAATTTATGTCAAACGAAGCCCGACTCAAGGCACAAATGATAAGGTTGAGTCAAATGAGGCCCAACTCGAGGCACAAATGATATGGGTTAGTCAAATAAGGCCCAACTCAAGGCCCAAATGGTAAGGGTGAGTTGAACGAGGCCGGATTTGAGGTGCAAATGATAAAGTTGAGTCGAACGAGGCTTGACCCGAGGCACAAATGATAAGGTTGAGCCCAAAGAGGCTCGACTTGAGGCGAAAATGATATGGGTGTGTCAAACAAGGCCTAACTCGAGATGCAAATGGTAAGGTTAAGTTGAATGAGGCCCGACTCGAGGCGTAAATGATAAAGTTGAGTTAAATGAGGCCTGACTCGAGGCGCAAATGATAAATTTGTGTCAAACGAAGCCCGACTCAAGGCACAAATGATAAGGTTGAGTCAAATGAGGCCCGACTCGAGGCGCAAATGATATGGGTTAGTCAAATAAGGCCCGACTCAAGGCGCAAATGGTAAGGGTGAGTCGAACGAGGCTCGACTCAAGGCGCAAATGATAAGGTTGAGTCGAACGAGGACTGACTCAAGGCACAAATGATAAGGTTCAGTCAAACAAGGCCTGACTCAAGGCGCAAATGATAAGGTTAAGTTAAACAAGGCCCGACTCGAGCCGCAAATCATATAAGTGAGTCAAATGAGGCCCGACTCAAGGCGCAAATGGTAAGGGTGAGTTGAACGAGGCCAGACTGAGACGCAAATGGTATGGTTGAGTCGAAGGAGACCTAACTCGAGGCACAAATGACAAGGTTTAGTCCAACGAGACAGAGTCGAGGCACAAATGATAAGGTTGAGTCAAACGAGGCCCGACTTGATGTGCAAATGATAAGGTTGAGTCGAACGAGGCCCAACTCGAGGCGCAAATGATAAGGTTAAGTTAAACGAGCCCGACTCGAGCCGCAAATGATATAAGTCAGTCAAATGAGGCCCGACTCGAGGCTCAAATGGTAAGGTTGAGACAAACAACGCCTGACTCAAGGCACAAATGATATGATTGAGTCAAACGAGTCCTAACTAGAGGCACAAATGGCAAGGTTTAGTCCAACGGGGCCCGACTAGAGGTACAAATGATAAGGATGAGTCAAACGAGGCCCTACTCGAAGCACAAATGATATGGGTGAGTCAAACGAGGATCGACTCGAGTGCAAATGGTAAGGGTGAGTTGAACAAGGCCCGACTCGAGGCACGAATAATAGGGTTGAGTCAAACAAGGCCCGACTCGATGCACAAATGATAAGGTTGAGCCGAACGAGGTCCGACTCGAGGCGCAAATGATAAGGATGAGTGAAACGTGGCTCGACTCGAGGTGCAAAAGATATGGGAGAGCCAAATGATGCCCGACTCAAGGTGCAAATGGTAAGGGTGAGTTGTACGAGGCCAGACTTGAGGTGCAAATGATAAGGTTGAGTCGCATGAGGCCTAACTCGTGGCGCAAATGATAAGGTTGAGTCGAATGAGGCCCGACTCGAGGGGCAAATGATAAGATTCAGTAAAACAAGACCTGACTCGAGACACAAATTATATGGGTGAGTCAAATGAGGCCCGACTCGAGGCACAAATGGTAAGGGTGAGTTGAACGAGGAACGACTCGAGGCACAAATGATAAGCTTGAGTTGAACGAGGCCTGACTCCAGGCGTAAATGATAAGGTTGAGTCAAACGAGGCTTGACTCGAGACGCAAATAATATGGGTGAGTCAAACAAAGCTCGACTCAAGGCACAAATGGTAAGGGTGAGTTGAAAGAGGCCCATCTCGAGGCGTAAATGGTAAAGTTGAGTCAATGGAGGCCCAACACGATGCGCAAATGATAAGGTTGAGTCGAACGAGGCCCGACTGCAGGCGCAAATGATAAGGTTGAGTCAAACGAGTCCTGACTTGAGGCGCAAATGATAAGGTTGAGTCAAACGAGGCCCGACTCGAGACGCAAATGGTAAGGGTAAGCTGAACGAGGCCGGAGTTGAGGCGCAATTGATAAGGGTGAGTCAAATGAGGCCTGACTCGTGGCACAATTGATAAGGTTGAGTCGAACGAGGCCTGACTCGTGGCACAAAGGATATGGTTGAGTTGAATGACATCCAACTTGAAGCACAAACGATATGGTTAAGGCAAACGAGGCCCGACTCGAGGCACAAATGATATGGGTGAGTAAAATAAGGCCCAACTCGAGGTACAAATGGTAAGGGAGAGTTGAATGAGGCCAGACTTAAGGCACAATTGATAAGGTTAAGTCGAATGAGGCCTGATTCGTGGTGCAATTGAAAAGGTTGAGTTGAATGAGGCCTGACTCAAGGGGCAGACTATAAGATTAAGTCAAACGAGGCCCGACTCGAGGCACAAATGATAAGGGTGAGTCAAATGAGGACCGACTCTAGGCACAAATGATAAAGTTGAGTCGAACGAGGCCCGACTGGAGGCACAAATGATAAGGTTGAGCCAAACATGGCCCGACTCGAGGCGCAAATGATATGGTTGAATTAAACGAGACCCGACTTGAGGCACAAATGGTAAGGGTGAGTCAAACGATGCCCAACTCGAGGCACAAATGATAAGGTTAAGCCAAACAAGGCCCGACTTGAGACGTAAATGGTAAGGGTGAGTTGAACAAGGGCAGACTTGAGGCGTAAATGATATGGTAGAGTCAAATGAGGCTCGACTCGATGCGTAAATGATAAGGTTGAGTCGAACGAGGCCTGACTTGAAGCACAAAATGATATGGGTGAGTCAAACGAGGCCCGACTCGAGGCGTAAATGATAAGGGTGAGTCAAACGAGGACCAACTCAAGGCACAAATGATAAGGTTAAGTCGAACGAGGCCCGACTAGAGGCACAAATGATATGATTGAGCCAAACGAGTCCCAACTCGAGGTGCAAATGACAAGGTTGAGTCTAATGTGACCCGAGTTGAGGCACAAATCATAAGGTTGATTTGAACGAGTCCCAACTCGAGGCGCAAATGACAAGGTTGAGTCCAACGAGACCCGAGTCGAGGCGCAAATGATATGGCTGAGTTGAACGAGGCCTAACTCGTGGCGCAAATGATAAGGTTGAGTCAAATGAGGCTCGACTCGAGGGGCAAATGATAAGGTTGAGTCAAACGAGGCCAGACTCGAGACACAAATGATACGGGTGAGTCAAATGAGGCCCGACTCAAGGCGCAAATGGTAAGGGTGAGTTGAACGAGGAACGACTTCAGGCGTAAATGATAAGGTTGAGCCGAACGAGGCCCGACTGCAGGCGCAAATGATATGGGTGAGTCAAACGATGCCCGACACGAGACGCAAATGGTAAAGTTAAGTTGAACGAGGCTGAAGTTGAGGCGCAATTGATAAGGTTGAGTCGAACGAGGCCTAACTCATGGCGCAAATGATATGGTTGAGTCGAATGAGGCCTAACTCGAACCATAAATGATATGGTTGAGTCAAATGAGGCCCGACTCGAGGCACAAGTGATATAGGTGAGTAAAATAAAGCTCGACTCGAGGCGCAAATGGTAAGGGAGAGTTGAACTAGGCCGGACCTAAGGCACAATTGATAAGGTTGAGTCGAACGAGGTTTGACTCGTGGTGCAATTGATAAGGTTGAGTTGAATGAGGCCTGACTCAAGGGGCAAACGATAAGGTTGAGTCAAACGAGGCCCGACTCAAGGCACAAAAGATATGGGTGTGTCAAATAAGCCCGACTCGAGGCGCAAAAGGTAAGGGTGAGTTGAACGAGGCCCGACTCCAGGCACAAATGATAAGGTTGAGTCAAATGAGGCCCGACTCGAGGCGCAAATGATATGGGTGAGTCAAACGAGGCCCGACTCGAGGCGCAAATGATATGGGTGAGTCAAACGAGGCCTGACTCGAGCCGTAAATGATAAAGTTGAGTCAAATAAGGCCCGACTCGAGGCACAAATGATAAGTTTGTGTCAAATGAGGCATGACTCGAGGCACAAATGATAAGCTTGACTTAAATGAGGCCCAACTTGAGGCGCAAATGATATGGGTCAATTAAATAAGGCCTAACTTAAGGCGCAATTGGTAAGGGTGAGTTGCACGAGGCTGGACTTGAGCCGCAAATGATAAGGTTAAGTCGAACAAGGCCTGACCCGAGGCACAAATGAGAAGGTTGAGTCGAATGACGCCCGACTCGAGGGGCAAATGATAAGGTTGAGTCGAATGAGGCCCGACTCGACGCGCAAATGATAAGGTTGAGTCAAACGAGGCCCGACTCAAGGCGTAAATGATATGGCTGAGTCAAACGAGGCCCAACTCGAGATGCCAATGGTAAGGGTGAGTTGAACGAGGCCCGACTCGATGCGCAAATGATAAGGTTGAGTCAAACAGGGCCCGACTCATGGCACAAATGATAAGGTTGAGTCAAACGAGACTCGTCTCGAGGAGCAAATGGTAAGGATGAGTTGAACGAGGCCCAACTCGAGGCGCAAATGATAAAGTTGAGTCGAACGAGGCTCAACTCAATTTGCAAATGATAAGGTTGAGTCAAACGGGGGCCGACTCGAGGCACAAATGATAAGGTTAAGTCAAACGAGACCCAACTCGAGGCGCAAATAATACGGGTGAGTCATATAAGGCCCGACTCAAGGTGCAAATAGTAAGGGTGAGTTGAACGGGGCCGGACTTGAGGCGTAAATGATAAGGGTTAGTCAAACGAACACTGACTAAAGGCACAAATGATAAGGTTGAGTCAAATGAGGCCTGACTCGCGGAGCATCTGATAAGGTTGACTCAAATAATGCCCAACTCGAGGCACAAATGATAAGGTTAAGCCAAACAAGGCCCGACTCAAGGTGCAAATGATAAGGGTAAGTTGAACGAGGATGGACTTGAGGCACAAATGATACGGTGGAGTCGAACGAGGCTCGACTCGATATGTAAATGATAAGGTTGAGTCAAACGAGCCTGACTCGAAACGCAAAATGATATGGATGAGTAAAACGAGGCCTGACTCGAGGGGTAAATGACAAGGGTGAGTCAAACGAGGACCGACTCAAGGCACAAATGATAAGGTTAAATCGAACGAGTCCCAACTCGAGGCACAAATGACAAGGTTGAGTCCAACTTGACCGAGTTGAGGCACAAATGATAAGGTTGATTCGAACGAGTCCCAACTCGAGGCGCAAATGACAAGGTTGAGTCCAATGAGACCCGAGTCGAGGCACAAATGATAAGGTTGAGTCAAACGAGGCACGACTCGATGTGCAAATGATAAGGTTGAGTTGAACGAGACCCGACTCGAGGCACAAATGATAAGGTTAAGTCAAACGAGGCCCGACTCGAGGCGCCAATGATATGAGTGAGTCAAATGAAGCCTGACTCGAGGCGTAAATGATATGGGTGACTGAAATGAGGCCTAACTCGTGGCATAAATGATAAGGTTGAGTCAAACAAGGCCCAACTTAAGGCACAAACTATAAGGTTGAGTCAAACGAGGCCTGACTCAAGGCACAAATGATATGGATGAGTCAAACATGGACTTCCTCGAGACACAAATGTTAAGGGTCAGTTGAACGAGGCCCGACTCGAGGCGCGAATGATATCGTTAAGTCAAACGAGGCCCGACTCGAGGAACAAATGATAAGGGTGAGTCAAACGAGGCTCACATCAAGGCACAAATGATAAGGTTGAGTCAAACGAGCCCCAACTCGAGGCAAAAATTATAAGGTTGAGTTGAACAAGCCCCGAATCGAGACACAAATGATAAGGTTAAGTCAAATAAGGCCCGACTCGAGGCGCAAATGATAAGGGTGAGTCAAATAAGGCCCAACTCAAGGCGCAAATGGTAAGGGTGAGTTGAACGGGGCTGGACTTGAGGAGCAACTGATAAGGTTAACTCAAACGATGCCCGACTCGAGGCACAAATGATAAGGTTAAGCCAAACAAGGCCTAACTCAAGGTGCAAATTGTAAGGGTGAGTTGAACGAGGGCGGACTTGAGGCGTAAATGATACAGTGGAGTCGAACGAGGCTCGACTCGATGCGTAAATGATAAGGTTGAGTTAAACGAAGCCTGACTAGAAGCACACAATGATATGGGTGAGTCAAACGAGGCCCGACTCGAGGTGTAAATGATAAGGGTGAGTCAAACGAGGACCGACTCAAGGCACAAATGATAAGGTTAAGTCGAACGAGGCCCGACTGGAGGCACAAATGATAAGGTTGATTCGAACGAGTCCCAACTCGAGGTGCAAATGACAAGGTTGAGACCAGTGAAACCCGAATCGAGGCACAAATGATAAGGTTGAGTCAAACAAGGCCCAACTCGATGTGCAAATGATAAGGTTGAGTCAAACGAGGCCCGACTCAAAGCGCAAATGATATGAGTGAGTCAAATGAGGCCCGACTCAAGGCACAAATGGTAAGGGTGAGTTGAACGAGGCCAGACTGGAGTTGTAAATGATCAGGTTGAGTCGAATGAGGGCCAACTCGAGGCTCAAATTTTATGGTTGAGACAAACGATGCCTGACTCAAGGCACAAATGATATGGTTGAGTCGAACGAGTCCCAACTAGAGCCGTAAATGACAAGGTTGAGTCAAATAAGGCCCGACTAGAGGTGCAAATGATAAGGATGAGCCAAATGAGGCCCGACTTGAGGCGTAAATGATATGGGTGAGTTAAATGAGGCCCGACTTGCGTGCAAATGGTAAGGGTGAGTTGAATGAGGCCAGACTCAAGGTGCAAATGATAGGGTTGAGTTGAACAAATGACAAGGTTGAGTCCAACGAGGCCCGACTAGAGGCACAAATGATATGGGTGAGTCAAACGAGGACGTCTCAAGCGCAAATGGTAAGGGTGAGTTGAATGAGCCCCAACTCGAGGTGCAAATGATAGGGATGAGTCGAACGAGGCCCAACTCGATGCGCAAATGATAAGGTTGAGCTGAACGAGGTCAGACTCGAGGTGCAAATGATAAGGTTGAGTCAAACAAGGTCTGACTTGAGGCGCAAATAATAAGGTTGAGTCAAACAATGCCCGACTCGAGGCACAAATGATAAGGTTGAGTCAAACGATGCTCGACTCGAGGCACAAATGGTAAGGGTGAGTTGAATGAGGCCAAACTTGAGGTGCAAATGATAACGTTGAGTCGAATGAGGCCCGATTTGAGGGGCAAATGATAAGGTTGAGTCAAACGAGGCCCGATTCGAGACACAAATGATATGGGTGAGTCAAATGACGCCCGACTTAAGGCGCAAATGGTAAGGGTGAGTTGAACGAGGCCTGACTCGAGGCACAAATGATAAGCTTGAGTTGAACGAGGCCTGACTCCAGGCATAAATGATAAGGTTGAGTCAAATGAGGCTCGACTCGAGGCGCAAATGATATCGATGAGTCAAACGAGGCCCAACTCGAGGCACAAATGGCAAGGGTGAGTTGAAAGAGGCCCGTCTCGAGGCATAAATGGTAAAGTTGAGTCAAAGGACGCCCGACTCGATGTGCAAATGATAAAGTTGAGTCGAATGAGGTCCGACTCCAGGTGCAAATGATAAGGTTGAGTCAAACGAGTCTCGACACGAGACACAAATGATATGGATGAGTGAAACGAGGCCCGACTCGAGACGCAAATGGTAAGGGTAAGTTGAACAAGGCCAGACTTGAGGCACAATTGATAAGGCTGAGTAGAACGAGGCTTGACTCGTGGCACAAATGATAAGGTTGGGTCGAATGAGGCCCGACTCGAGGCACAAACGATAAGGTTGAGTCAAACGAGGCCTGACTCGAGGAGCAACTGATAAGGTTGACTCAAATGATGCCCGACCCGAGACACAAATGGTAAGGGTGAGTTGGTCGAGGCCGGAGTTTAGGTGCAATTGATAAGGTTGAGTTGAACGAGGCCTAACTCATGGCGCAAATGATAAGGTTGAGTCGAATGAGGCCTGACTTGAGATGCAAACGATAAGGTTGAGTGAAATGAGGCCCGACTCGAGCCACAAATGATATGGGTGAGTAAAATGAGGCCCGACTCGAGGCACAAATGTTAAGTGTAAGTTGAACAGGGCCGGACTTAAGGCATAAATGAAAAGGATGAGTCAAACGAAGACTGACTCAAGGCACAAATGATAAGATTGAGTTGAACGAGGCTTGACTCGAGGAGCAACTGATAAGGTTAACTCAAACGAGGCCTGACTCGAGGCACAAATGATAAGGTTGAGTCAAACAAAGCCCGACTCAAGGCGCAAATGATATGGGTGAGTCAAATGAGGCCTGACTCAAGGCACAAATGGTAAGGGTGAGTTGATCGAGGCTGGACTTGTGGTGCAAATAATAAGGTTGAGTTGAACGAGGCCTGACTCAGGGCACAAATGATAAGGTTGAGTCAAATGAGGCCTGTCTCGAGGGGCAAATGATAAGGTTGAATCAAACGAGGCCTGACTCGAGGCACAAATGATATGGGTGAGTCAAATGAGGCTCGACTCGAAGCGCAAATGGTAAGGGTGAGTTGAACGAGGCTTGACTCGGGGCGCAAATGGTAAGGGTGAGTTGAACGAGGCTTGACTCGGGGCACAAATGATAAGGGTGAGTCAAACGAGGCCTGTATTAAGGTACAAATGATAAGGGTGAGTCGAACAAACCCTAACTTGAGGCACAAATGATAAGGTTAATTCAAATGACTCCTGACTCGAGGCGCAAATGATATGGGTGAGTCAAATGAGGCCCGACTTAAGGCGTAAGTGGAAAGGTTCAGTCAAACGAGGCCCACCTCGATGCACAAATGATAAGGGTGGCTTGAACGAGGCTGGACTTGAGGTGCAAATGATAAGGGTGAGATGAACGAGGCCAGACTTGAGGCACAAATGATAAAATTGAGTCAAACGAGGCCCGACTCGAGGCGCAAATGATATGGGTGAGTCAAATGAGGCCCGAGTCAAGGACAAATGGTCAGGGTGAGTTGAACATGGCCAAACTTGAGGCGCAAATGATAAGGTTGAGTCGAATGAGGCCTGACTCGAGGCATAAATGATAAGGTTGAGTCAAATCAGGCCCAACTCGATGGGCAAATGATAAGGTTGAGTCAAATGAGGCCTGACTCGAGGCACAAATAGTATGGGTAAGTCAAATGAGATCCAACTCGAGGCACAAATGGTAAGAGTGTGTTGAATGAGGCTCAACTCGAGGCACAACTGATAAGGTTGAGTCAAATGAGGCCCAACTGGAGCCAGTAATGATAAGGTTGTGTCAAACGAGGCCCGACTCGAGGCAGAAATGGAAAGGGTGAGTTGAACAGGGCCTGACTCAAGGCAGAAATAATGAAACTGAGTCAAATGAGGCTTGACTCGAGGCACAAATGATATGGTTGAGTGAGATGACGCCCAACTTAAGGCGCAAATGATAAGGTTGAGTCAAACGAGGCCTGAGTCGAGACGCAAATGATATGGTTCAGTCAAAGGAGGCCCGGCTTGAGGCGCAAATGATATAGGTGAGTCAAATGAGGCCCGACTCGAGGTGCAAATGGCAAGGGTGAGTTGAACGAGGCCCGACTCGATGCACAAATGATAAGGGTGAGTTCAACGAGGGCAGATTTGAGGCACAAATGATAAGGTTGAGTCGAATGAGGCCTGACCTAAGGTGCAAATGGTAAGGTTGAGTCGAACGAGGCCTGACTCGATGCACTAATGATAAGGGTAAGTTGAATGAGGCCAGACTTGAGGTACAAATGATAAGGTTGAGTCGAACAAGGCCCGACTTGAGGTGCAAATGATAAGGTTAAGCCGAATGAGGCCTAACTCGAGGTGCAAATGATATGGGTGAGTCAAATGAGGCCTGACTCGAGGCGTAAATGATAAGGTTGAGTCAAACGAGGCCCGACTCAAGGCACAAATGATATAGTTGAGTCAAACGAGGCCTAACTCAAGGCGCAAATGATAAGGGTGAGTCAAACGAGGGCCGTATCAAGCCACAAATGATAAGGTTGGGTCGAATGAGCCCCGACTTGAGGCATAAATGATAAGGTTGAGTCAAACGAGACCCGACTCAAGGCGCAAATGATATAGGTGAGTCAAATGAGGCCCTACTCAAGGCACAAATGGTAAGGTTGAGTCAAACGACGCCCGACTCAATGCACAAATGATGAGGGTGAGTTGAACGAGGCCAGACTTAAGGAGCAAATGATAAGGGTGAGTTGAACGAGGCCTAACTTGAGGTGCAAATAATATGGTTGAGTGAAACCAGTCCTGACTCAAGGCGCAAATGGTAACAGTGAGTCAAACGAGGTTCGCATCAAGGCACAAATGATAAGGTTAAGTTGAACGAGCCCCCACTTGAGGCACGAATGATAACGTTGAGTCAAATTAGGCCTCACTCGAGCCGTAAATGGTCAGGGTGAGTCAAACGAGGCCCGACTCATTGCACAAATGATATGGTTGAGTCAAATGAGGCCTGACTCGAGGTGAAAATTATAAGGTTGAGTTGAAAGAGCCTCAAAACGAGACACAAATAATAAGGTTGAGTCAAACGAGGCCCAACTTGAGGCTCAAATAATACGATTGAGTGAAACGAGGCCCGACTCGAGGTGCAAATGAGAAGGTTGAGTCAAACGAGGCCTGAGTCGAGGCACAAATGATAAGGTTGAGTCGAACGAGGCCCGACTCGATGAGCTAATGATAAGGGTAAGTTGAACGAGGCCAGACTTGAGGCACAAATGATAAGGTTGAGTCGAACGAGGACCGACCCGAGGCACAAATGATAAGGTTGAGTCGAATGAGGCCTGACTCGAGGCGTAAATGATATGAGTGAGTCAAATGAGGGCTAACTCGAGGTGCAAATGATAAGGTTGAGTTAAACGAGGCTCGACTCAAGGCACAAATGATATGGTTGAGTCAAATGAGGCCCGACTCGAGGCACAAATGATAAGGCTAAGTCAAACGAGGCCCGTATTAAGTCACAAATGATAAGGGTGAGTCGAACAAACCCCAACTTGAGGGACAAATGATAAGGTTGAGTCAAACGAGACCTGAGTCGAAGCGCAAATGATATGGGTGAGTCAAATGAGGCCTGAATCAAGGCGCAAATGGTAAGGTTGAGTCAAACGAGGCCCACCTTGATGCATAAATGATAAGGGTGACTTGAACAAGGCTGGACTTGAGGTGCACATGATAAGAGTGAGATGAACGAGGCCAGACTTGAGGCACAAATGATAAGGTTGAGTCAAACGAGGCCTGACTCGAGGCACAAATGATATGGGTGAGTCAAATGAGGCCTAACTCAAGGCACAAATGGCAAGGGTGAGTTGAACGTGGCCAGACTTGAGGCGCAAATGATAAGGTTGAGTTGAACGAGGCCTAGCTTGAGGCGCAAATGATAAGGTTGAGTCGAACGAGGCCCAACTCGAGGGGCAAATGATAAGGATGAGTCAAATGAGGCCTGACTCGAGGAACAAATAATATGGGTAAGTCAAACGAGATCCGACTCGAGGCACAAATGGTAAGGGTGTGTTGAACAAGGCCTGACTCGAGGCGCAAATGATAAGGTTGAGTCAAACGAGACCAACTCGAGCCACAAATGATAAGGTTGTGTCAAACGAGGCCTGACTTAAGGCAGAAATGGTAAGGGTGAGTTGAACGGGGCCCGACCCGAGGCACAAATGATAAGGTTGAGTTGAATGAGGGCCGACTCAAGGCGCAAATGATATGGGTGAGTCAAATGAGGCCTGACTCGAGGCGCAAATGATATGGGCGAGTCAAACGAGGCCCGACTCCAGGCGCAAATGATATGGTTGAGTCAAACGAGGCCGACTTGTGGTGCAAATCATAAGGGTGAGTCAAACAAGGGCCGTATCAAGCCACAAATGATAAGGTTGAGTTCAAGGAGCCCTAACTTGAGGCACAAATGATAAGGATGAGTCAAACGAGACCCGACTCATGGCGCAAATGATATGGGTGAGTCAAATGAGGCCTAACTCAAGGTACAAAAGGAAAGGTTGAGTCGAACGAGGCCTGACTCAATGTGCAAATTATAAGGGTGAGTTGAATGAGGCCAAACTTGAGGTGCAAATGATAAGGGAGAGTTGAACGAGGCCCGACTTGAGGCGCAAATAATATGGTTGAGTGAAACAAGTCCCGACTCAAGGCCAAATGATAAGGGTGAGTCAAATGAGGCTCGCATCAAGGCACAAATGATAAGGTTGAGTCAAACGAGCCTCAACTTGAGGCACAAATGATAAGTTTAAGTCAAATTAGGCCTCACTCGAGGCACAAAAGGTAAGGGTGAGTCAAACAAGGCCCGACTCGATGCACAAATGATATGGTCGAGTCAAACGAGGCCCAACTCGAGGCGAAAATTATAAGGTTGAGTCGAACAAGTCCTGAATCGAGACACAAATGATAAGGTTGAGTCAAACGAGGCCCGACTTGAGGCATAAATGATACAGTTGAGTGAAATGAGGCCAGACTCGAGGTGCAAATGAGAAGGCTGAGTCAAATGAGGCCTCAGCTAAGGCACAAATGATAAGGTTGAGTTGAACGAGGCCCGACTTGAGCTGTAAATGATATGGCTGAGTCAAACGAGGCCCGACTCGAGGCACAAATGATAAGGTTGAGTCAAATGAGGCCCGACTCGAGGCGTAAATGATATGGGTGAGTCAAATGAGGGCTAACTCAAGGTGCAAATGATAAGGTTGAGTTAAACGAGGCTCGACTCAAGGCGCAAATGATATGGTTGAGTCAAACGAGGCCCAACTCGAGGCACAAATGATAAGGGTGAGTGAAACAAGTCCCGTATTAAGGCACAAATGATAAGGGTGAGTCGAATGAACCCCAACTTGAGGGACAAATGATAAGGTTGAGTCAAACGAGACCTGAGTCGAAGCGCAAATGATATGGGTGAGTCAAATGAGGCCCGAATCAAGGCGCAAATGGTAAGGTTGAGTCAAATGAGGCCTGCCTTGATGCGCAAATGATAAGGTTGACTTGAACGAGGCTGGACTTGAGGTGCACATGATAAGAGTGAGATGAACAAGGCCTGTCTCAAGGCATAAATGATAAGGATGAGTCAAACGAGGCCCGACTTGGGGCGCAAATGATATGGGTGAGTCCAACGAGGCCGGACTCGAGCATAAATGGTCAGGGTGAGCCGAACGAGGCCCGACTCAATGTGTAAATGATAAAGTTAGGTCGAATGATGCCCGACTAGAGGCATAAATGATAAGGTTAAGTCAAACGAGGCCCGACTCAAGACGCAAATGATATGAGTGAGTCAAATGAGGCCCGACTCAAGGTGCAAATGATAAGGGTGAGTCAAACGAGGCTCGCATCAAAGCACAAATGATAAGGTTAAGTCAAATGAGCCCTGACTTGAGGCACAAATGATAAGGTTGAGTCAAACTAGGCCTCACTCGAGGCGTAAATGGTAAGGGTGAGTGAAACAAGGACTGACTCAACGCACAAAGGATATGGTTGAGTTAAACAAGGCCCGACTCGTGGCGAAAATTATAAGGTTGAGTCGAACGGGTCCCAAATCTAGACGCAAATGATAAGGTTGAGTCAAACGAGACCCGACTTGAGGCACAAATGATTAGGTTGAGTGAAACGAGGCCCAACTCGAGGTGCATATGAGAAGGTTGAGTCAAACGAGGTCTGAGCTGAGGCACAAATGATAAGGTTGAGTCGAAGGAGGCCTGACATGAGATGCAAATGATATGGCTGAGTCAAATAAGGCCCGACTCGAGGCACAAATGATAAGGGTAAGTCAAATAAGACCGACTCAAGGCACAAATGATAAAGTTGAGTCGAAGAAGGCCCAACTGGAGGCATAAATGATAAGGTTCACTCAAACATGGCCTGACTCAAGGCGCAAATGATATGGTTGAATCAAACGAGGATCGACTGGAGGTGCAAATGGTAAGGGTGAGTCAAACGATGCCTGACTCGAGGCACAAATGATAAGGTTAAGCCAAACAAGGCCTGACTTAAGGCGCAAATGGTAAGGTGGAGTCGAATGAGGCTCAACTCAATGCGCAAATGATAAGGTTGAGTCGAACGAGGCCTCGAAGTGTAAAATGATATGGGTGAGTCAAATGAGGCCCGACTCAAGGCGTATATGATATGGGTGAGTCAAACGAGGACCGACTCAAGGCACAAATGATAAGGTTGAGTCGAACAAGGCCAGACGGGAGGCACAAATGATAAGATTAAGTCGAACAAGGACCGACTCGAGGCTCAAATGGTAAGGTTAAGTCAAACCATGCCCGACTCAAGGCACAAATGATATCGTTGAGTCGAACGAGTCCCAACTAGAGGCGCAAATGACAAGGTTAAGTCCAACGAGGCCTGTCTCAAGGCGCAAATGATAAGGATGAGTCAAACGAGGCCCGACTCGAGGTACAAATGATATAGGTAAGTCAAACGAGGCCCAACTCGAGCGCAAATGGTAAGGGTGAGTCGAACAAGCCCGACTCGATGTGCAAATGATAAGGTTGGGTCGAACGAGGCCCTACACGAGGCGTAAATGATAAGGTTAAGTCAACGAGGCCCGACTCGAGGTGCAAATGATATGAGTGATGCGGAACCCCATGGATATTCAAGATCCAGAAACCCCAATCACACAAATTGATAGAGAACAAGAATAGATGGAGAACTCCCAACCTATTGAACCCCCAAATGACTGATGCAAATGGAAACGCAAATAATCGGTTGATTGAGGAATCAAGAACAGAAATTCACTAGGATGTAAATACCTTGATGAAGTTCAATTCTTGATGCAATAGAGATTCAGGCCAAGCCTTGAACAAGAGTATAAAACTCCAAAACAAATCTATTTTTCATTCATTCTGCTGATTTTCGTCCATACACTAGGGTATTTATACCCCCACAAGTTTAATAACCTAGACTATTAGGTTAAGCCTTAAACTTGGGCCTCCCAATAAGAAATACAAGCCCAAACGAAAATGCAAGTAGTAAACTACCCAAAACTGATTTATTAACTTGGAATAATGAATTAAACATAGGTTGGCCCCATCTTGCAAATTTAGCTTAATTTGATTAGGTGAAGCTCCATTGGCCTTCATTGCATCTTGAGCTTCCATTCCTTCTAACATTCTGCCCATATAAGTTTGAAGTGATTCCTTGAACTTTTTGGCCCTTAATCTTGTGATTGGTCCTTGAGGCAATATTAGCTCATCTGCTGCTCCTCTCTTCTTGCCATCCATGCTTGTGCTCACATCATTCCCTCCCTCCTCAAAAGGATTCGTCCTCGAATCTGAATCAAGTTAAAAAAGAGATAGGTTAGAAACATTGAAAGTGGCACTTACATTATACTCACCTGGCAAGTCTATTTTGTATGCATTATCATTGATGCACTCCAAGACTTGGAATGGTCCATTGCCCCTTGCATCCAGCTTTGACTTTCTTTGCTGTGGAAATCTCTCTTTTCGCATGTGTAACCAAACCCAATCTCTTGGTTCAAAATCAATATGATGCTCAATTTCTCTTTTAGGTGGTAACCCGTGGGGTGTCTCTTGAGGAAAGACATCACTAAATTCCTACAATAAAGTCACAAACACACTAGGCAATTCGGGGTTAAGGTCAATTTCAGTAAACAAAGTATCCTTAAACCGAATCAAAATAAAAGCTCTCTTGCGCAAGTATGCACTCTTTATATCTCTCTCTTTTGCATAGAAACATGGTTGTTTCTTAACTTCTTCACTCCTCTCTTTTCCTTTCTTTTCACTCTTTTTCTTTTTATTACTCACTAGCTTATTCTCATCTGTACATCTCACTTTCTTTTCCTCACTTGTGCAGTCACTCAACATTGGGCCTTTTTCTTTATTCTTTTCTCTCATGGCCTCTTTTCTCTCATTATTCTTTTTCACCTCACTACCTGAAATCCCACAAGCTGATTGTTGAAGCTTAACTTGATCAAGGTAAGCTTCTTTAGGTGATAAAGGTGCCAAAGTGATTTTCTTGCCATCATGCTAAAAGGAATATCTATTTCTATACCCATCATGCATCACACGCCTATCAAATTGCCAAGGCCTCCCCAACAATAAATGACCAGCATGCATGGGTACTACATCACACATAGCTTCATCACTATACTTTCCAATAGTAAAAGCTACCACAACTTGCCTAGTGACTTTCACTTCTCCACTATCATTCAACCATTGTAGCCTATAAGGAGTAGGGTGTTTAATACATTTCAGCCCCAATTTATCCACCAAAGTGGTGCTAGCCACATTAGCACAACTACCCCCATCAATAATCATGCTACAAACTTTACCACCAACTAAACATCTAGTGTGAAATATATTTTCTCTTTGTTCTAAGCTTTCTTCTTTAACATTCAGATTCAATGCACGCCTAGCAACAAGAGATTCACCATAAGTAGCATATTCAACATCAGAACAATCCTCTAAAGATGGCATGCTACTCTCACTACCATTCCCATCATAATCATTTTCAGATTCAGAAACAATCTCATCACCTTTAATGTACATGGTCTTTCTATTAGGACAATCAAATGCATAATGACCATTACCTTGACACTTAAAACACTTTATATCTCCATGTTTAGAGGTTTTTGAAAAGGAATCAGAAGTACCCTTTTGAGTTGAAGTACTCTTTTCCTTGTTTTTGTTTGCATCTAGCCCCTTTTCCTTAGAATCAGTGGCTTTCTCCTTCTTCTTCTCATCATATTTGTTCCATTTTGAACTCCATTTGCTGCTGGAATTCGAAAATGACTTGGCTGCTCCCCTTTGTTTTTGTTGCCTCTCCACCTTCATGGCCATGTTAACTAGGTCCTCCATCTCCACATAGTGATGTAACTCCACTACATCAGCTATCTCCTTGTTCAGACCTCCTATAAACCTAGCCATTGTCACATCCCTATCCTCCTCAATGTTAGCTTTAATCAAGAGCATCTCCATCTCCTTGTGGTAATCTTCCACTGATTTTGACCCTTGAGTAAGCTTATGCAACTTTTGGTGCAACTCTCTATAGTAATAAGAAGGCATAAAGACAAAAAGGAAAGAAATTAAGTAGGTTTCCCAGAATGATGCGGAACCCCATGGATATTCAAGATCCAGAAACCCCAATCACACAAATTGATAGAGAACAAGAATAGATGGAGAACTCCCAACCTATTGAACCCCCAAATGACTTATGCAAATGGAAATGCAAATAATCGGTTGATTGAGGAATCAAGAACAGAAATTCACTAGGATGTAAATACCTTGATGAAGTTCAATTCTTGATGCAATAGAGATTCAGGCCAAGCCTTGAACAAGAGTATAAAACTCCAAAACAAATCTGTTTTTCATTCATTCTGCTGATTTTCGTCCATACACTAGGGTATTTATACCCCCACAAGTTTAATAACCTAGACTATTAGGTTAAGCCTTAAACTTGGGCCTCCCAATAAGAAATACAAGCCCAAACGAAAATGCAAGTAGTAAACTGCCCAAAACTAATCTATTAACTTGGAATAATGAATTAAACATAGGTTGGCCCCATCTTGCAAATTTAGCTTAATTTGATTAGGTGAAGCTCCATTGGCCTTCATTGCATCTTCAGCTTCCATTCCTTCTAACATTCTGCCCATATAAGTTTGAAGTGATTCCTTGAACTTTTTGGCCCTTAATCTTGTGATTGGTCCTTGAGGCAATATTAGCTCATCTGCTGCTCCTCTCTTCTTGCCATCCATGCTTGTGCTCACATCATTCTGGAAGACAGGTACAAAACTAGAGCAAATATACCAGAATAAATTGAAATGAGCATGCAAGATATGAAGAGTTTGCTGCCCAAAATACTTATCTCCAATTAACAAGAATCAAATTGTTAATTATGGTGTATATGGAAGCAAAAGCAGGAGTAACCAATAATAGCAACTGAGATTTGAAAGAAAAAGACGAAATTAATGCATAAATGCAGAAATTGATGTTTCCTTAATGGAAAGATCAATTTGGACGAAAAAAAGACATAAAGACAAAAATGAAAGAAATTAAGTAGGTTTCCCAGAATGATGCTAATCCCACAAATTGTGCTTATACTTCTTTGACTTTGCTAATTAATCTCCAAAACCCAAAGTGTGTTCAGACTTGAATTCAATCATACCCTGAATTCTGCCCAAAAAAGGTGTACAGGTTCAAAGAACTTGCTGCCAACCTAATTAGACAATTCTATGGTGCTTTTCTTCTTCTAGCTGCAACTCTTTTCAATTTTGTTCCTTTTCGTTTTTTTTTTTGAAGCAGCGTCCCAACTCTTTTTTTTTTTTTAATTATAGGATAACAGCAAATAACACCAAAATATGAACGAAAAAAAAAAAAAAGATCAAAATCAAGTCCCAAACAATCAAGCCAGCTGCAACATGCAACTAAGAGTTACAGTTTCAGTAGGAAACTGCATACAGTAGTTTCAACTACAGAAAAAAAAATAAAGAACTCAAACACAATGTGAATAGGAACCCGTGAACAGTGCACAAAAGAAAACAGCAAACTATAACCCAGGATAAATAAGAATTCACCCTAACCAAGCTCTGATACCAAATGATGCAGAACCCCATGGATATTCAAGATCCAGAAACCCCAATCACACAAATTGATAGAGAACAAGAATAGATGGAGAACTCCCAACCTATTGATCCCCCAAATGACTGATGCAAATGGAAACGCAAATAATCGGTTGATGGAGGAATCAAGAACAGAAATTCACTAGGATGTAAATACCTTGATGAAGTTCAATTCTTGATGCAATAGAGATTCAGGCCAAGCCTTGAACAAGAGTATAAAACTCCAAAACAAATCTATTTTTCATTCATTCTGCTGATTTTCGTCCATACACTAGGGTATTTATACCCCCACAAGTTTAATAACCTAGACTATTAGGTTAAGCCTTAAACTTGGGCCTCCCAATAAGAAATACAAGCCCAAACGAAAATGCAAGTAGTAAACTGCCCAAAACTAATCTATTAACTTGGAATAATGAATTAAACATAGGTTGGCCCCATCTTGCAAATTTAGCTTAATTTGATTAGGTGAAGCTCCATTGGCCTTCATTGCATCTTCAGCTTCCATTCCTTCTAACATTCTGCCCATATAAGTTTGAAGTGATTCCTTGAACTTTTTGGCCCTTAATCTTGTGATTGGTCCTTGAGGCAATATTAGCTCATCTGCTGCTCCTCTCTTCTTGCCATCCATGCTTGTGCTGACATCATTCTGGAAGACAAGTACAAAACTAGAGCAAATATACCAGCATAAATTGAAATGAGCATGCAAGATATGAAGAGTTTGCTGCCCAAAATACTGATCTCCAATTAACAAGAATCAAATTTTTAATTATGGTGTATATGGAAGCAAAAGCAGGAGTAACCAATAATAGCAACTGAGATTTGAAAGAAAAGGACAAAATTAATGCATAAATGCAGAAATTGATGTTTCCTTAATGGAAAGATCAATTTGGATGAAAAAAAGACATAAAGACAAAAAGGAAAGAAATTAAGTAGGTTTCCCAGAATGATGCTAATCCCACAAATTGTGCTTATACTTCTTTGACTTTGCTAATTAATCTCCAAAACCCAAAGTGTGTTCAGACTTGAATTCAATCATACCCTGAATTCTGCCCAAAAAAGGTGTACAGGTTCAAAGAACTTGCTGCCAACCTAATTAGACAATTCTGTGGTGCTTTTCTTCTTCTAGCTGCAACTCTTTTCAATTTTGTTCCTTTTCGTTTTTTTTTTTTTGACGCAGCGTCCCAACTCTTTTTTTTTTTTTAAATATAGGATAAAGGCAAATAACACCAAAATATGAACGAAAAAAAAAAAAGATCAAAATCAAATCCCAAACAATCAAGCCAGCTGCAACATGCAACTAAGAGTTACAGTTTCAGATGGAAACTGCAACCAAGAGTTACAGTTTCAGTAGGAAACTGCATACAGTAGTTTCAACTGCAGAAAAAAAAATAAAGAACTCAAACACAGTGTGAATAGGAACCCGTGAACAGTGCACAAAAGAAAACAGCAAACTATAACCTAGGATAAATAAGAATTCACCCTAACTAAGCTCTGATACCAAATGATGCAGAACCCCATGGATATTCAAGATCCAGAAACCCCAATCACACAAATTGATAGAGAACAAGAATAGATGGAGAACTCCCAACCTATTGAACCCCCAAATGACTGATGCAAATGGAAACGCAAATAATCGGTTGATGGAGGAATCAAGAACAGAAATTCAATAGGATGTAAATACCTTGATGAAGTTCAATTCTTGATGCAATAGAGATTCAGGCCAAGCCTTGAACAAGAGTATAAAACTCCAAAACAAATCTGTTTTTCATTCATTCTGCTGATTTTCGTCCATACACTAGGGTATTTATACCCCCACAAGTTTAATAACCTAGACTATTAGGTTAAGCCTTAAACTTGGGCCTCCCAATAAGAAATACAAGCCCAAACGAAAATGCAAGTAGTAAACTGCCCAAAACTAATCTATTGACTTGGAATAATGAATTAAACATAGGTTGGCCCCATCTTGCAAATTTAGCTTAATTTGATTAGGTGAAGCTCCATTGGCCTTCATTGCATCTTCAGCTTCCATTCCTTCTAACATTCTGCCCATATAAGTTTGAAGTGATTCCTTGAACTTTTTGGCCCTTAATCTTGTGATTGGTCCTTGAGGCAATATTAGCTCATCTGCTGCTCCTCTCTTCTTGCCATCCATGCTTGTGCTCACATCATTCTGGAAGACAGGTACAAAACTAGAGCAAATATACCAGCATAAATTGAAATGAGCATGCAAGATATGAAGAGTTTGCTGCCCAAAATACTGATCTCCAATTAACAAGAATCAAATTTTTAATTATGGTGTATATGGAAGCAAAAGCAGGAGTAACCAATAATAGCAACTGAGATTTGAAAGAAAAGGACAAAATTAATGCATAAATGCAGAAATTGATGTTTCCTTAATGGAAAGATCAATTTGGACGAAAAAAAGACATAAAGACAAAAAGGAAAGAAATTAAGTAGGTTTCCCAGAATGATGCTAATCCCACAAATTGTGCTTATACTTCTTTGACTTTGCTAATTAATCTCCAAAACCCAAAGTGTGTTCAGACTTGAATTCAATCATACCCTGAATTCTGCCCAAAAAAGGTGTATAGGTTCAAAGAACTTGCTGCCAACCTAATTAGACAATTCTGTGGTGCTTTTCTTCTTCTAGCTGCAACTCTTTTCAATTTTGTTCCTTTTCATTTTTTTTTTTGAAGCAGCGTCCCAACTCTTTTTTTTTTTTTAAATATAGGATAAAGGCAAATAACACCAAAATATGAACGAAAAAAAAAAAAAGATCAAAATCAAATCCCAAACAATCAAGCCAGCTGCAACATGCAACTAAGAGTTACAGTTTCAGATGGAAACTGCAACCAAGAGTTACAGTTTCAGTAGGAAACTGCATACAGTAGTTTCAACTGCAGAAAAAAAAATAAAGAACTCAAACACAGTGTGAATAGGAACCCGTGAACAGTGCACAAAAGAAAACAGCAAACTATAACCTAGGATAAATAAGAATTCACCCTAACTAAGCTCTGATACCAAATGATGCAGAACCCCATGGATATTCAAGATCCAGAAACCCCAATCACACAAATTGATAGAGAACAAGAATAGATGGAGAACTCCCAACCTATTGAACCCCCAAATGACTGATGCAAATGGAAACGCAAATAATCGGTTGATGGAGGAATCAAGAACAGAAATTCAATAGGATGTAAATACCTTGATGAAGTTCAATTCTTGATGCAATAGAGATTCAGGCCAAGTCTTGAACAAGAGTATAAAACTCCAAAACAAATCTGTTTTTCATTCATTCTGCTGATTTTCGTCCATACACTAGGGTATTTATACCCCCACAAGTTTAATAACCTAGACTATTAGGTTAAGCCTTAAACTTGGGCCTCCCAATAAGAAATACAAGCCCAAACGAAAATGCAAGTAGTAAACTGCCCAAAACTAATCTATTAACTTGGAATAATGAATTAAACATAGGTTGGCCCCATCTTGCAAATTTAGCTTAATTTGATTAGGTGAAGCTCCATTGGCCTTCATTGCATCTTCAGCTTCCATTCCTTCTAACATTCTGCCCATATAAGTTTGAAGTGATTCCTTGAACTTTTTGGCCCTTAATCTTGTGATTGGTCCTTGAGGCAATATTAGCTCATCTGCTGCTCCTCTCTTATTGCCATCCATGCTTGTGCTCGCATCAATGAGTGAGTCAAATGAGGCCCGACTCAAGGCACAAATGGAAAGGGTGAGTTGAACGAGGCCAGACTTGAGGCACAAATGATAAGGTTGAGTCGAACGAGGACCGACTCGAGGCTTAAATGATAAGGTTGAGTCGAACGAGGCCCAACTCGATGTGGAAATGATAAGGTTGAGCCGAACAGGGTCCGACTCAAGGCACAAATGATAAGTTTGAGTCAAACGAGGCCTGACTCAAGGCACAAATGATATGGTTGAGTCAAATGAGGCCCGACTCAAGGTGCAAATGGCAAGGGTGAGTTGAACGAGGCCAGACTTAGGCGCAAATGATAAGGTTGAGTCGAACAAGGCCTGACTCGTGGTGTAAATGATAAGGTTAAGTTGAATGAGGCCTGACTCGAGGGGCTAATGATAAGGTAGATTCAAACGAGGCTCAACTCGAGGCACAAATGATATGGGTGAGTCAAATGAGGTCTGACTCAAGGCGCAAATGGTAAAGGTGAGTTGAACGAGTTGCAACTCGAGGCACAAATGATTAGGTTAAGTCGAACAAGGCCTGAATCCAGGCATAAATGATAAGGTTGAGTCATACGAGGCCCGACTCTAGGTGCACATGATATGGGTGAGTCAAACAAGGCCCAACTCGAGATGCAAATGGTAAGGGTGAGTTGAACGATGCCTGACTCAAGGCGTAAATGATAAAGTTGAGTCAAAGGAGTCCCGACTCGAGGCTCAAAAGATAAGGTTGTGTCAAACGAGGCCTGACTCGAGGCACAAATAATAAGGTTGAGTCAAACGAGGCCTAACTCAAGGTGCAAATGATATGGGTGTGTCAAATAAGGCCCAACGCAAGGCGCAAATGGTAAGGGTGAGTTGAACGAGGCCGAACTTGAGGCATAAATGATAAGGTTGAGTCAAACGAGGCCTGACTCGAGGCGTAAATGATAAGGTTAAGTCGAATGACGCTCGACTCGAGGGGAATATGATAAGGTTGAGTCAAACGAGGCCCGACTCGAGGCGTAAATGATATGGGTGAGTCAAACGAGGCCTGACTCGAGGTGCAAATAGTAAGGGTGAGTTGAATGAGGCCGACTTGAGGCGCAAATGATAAGGTTGAGTCGAACGAGAGATGACTCGATGCGCCAATGATAAGGTTGAGTCAAATGAGGCCCGGCTCTAGGCGCAAATGATATGGGTGAGTGAAACGAGGCCCGTCTCGAGGTGCAAATGGTAAGAGTGAGTTGAACGAGGCCCGACTCGAGGCGTAAATGATAAGGTTGAGTCAAACAGGGCCTGACTCAATGCACAAATGATAAGGTTGAGTCAAATGAGACCCAACCCGAGGTGCAAATGATATGGGTGAGTGAAATAAGGCCCGACTCAAGGCACAAATTGTAAGGGTGAGTTGAATAGTTCCCAACTTGAGGCGTAAATGATAACGGTGAGTCAAATGAAGACCGACTCATGGCATAAATGATAAGGTTGAGTCGAACAATGCCTGACTGGAGGCACAAATGATAAGATTGAGTCAAATGAGGCCTAACTCGAGAAGCAACTGATAAGGTTGACTCAAACGAGGACTGACTCGAGGCACAAATGATAAGGTTGAGTCAAACGAGGCATGACTCGAGGCACAAATGATATGGATGAGTCAAATGAGGCCTAACTCAAGGAGCAAATGGTAAGGGAGAGTTGAACAAGGCTGGACTTGTGGCATAAATAATAAGGTTGAGTCGAACGAGGCCTGACTCGAGGTGCAAACGAAAAGGTTGAGTCAAACGAGGCCCAACTCGAGGTGCAAATGATATGGTTGAGTCAAACGAGGCCCGACTCGAGGCGCAAATTGTAAGGGTGAGTTGAACGAGGCCGAAGTTGAGGCACAAATGATAAGGTTGAGTCGAATGTGGCTCGACTCAATGCGCAAATGATAAGGTTAAGTCGAACGAGGCCCGAGTCGAGGCACAAATGATATGGGTGAGTCAAATGAGGCCCAACTCGAGGCACAAATGATAAGGGTGAGTTAAACGAGGATCGACTCAAGGCACAAATGATATGGTTGAGTTGAATGAGGCCTGACTGGAGGCACAAATTATAAGGTTGAGTCCAACGAGGCCCGAGTCAAGGTGCAAATGATAAGGTTGAGTCAAACGAGGCCTAACTCAAGGTGCAAATGATATGGTTGAGTCAAATGAGGCCCAACTCGAGGCACAAATGATAACTGTGAGTCAAACGAGGATTGACTCCAGGCACAAATGATAAGGTTGAGTCAAACGAGGCCCAATTGGAGGCACAAATGATAAGGTTGAGTCAAACGAGGTCCGACTCAAGGCACAAATGATATGGTTGAGTTGAACGAGGCCTGACTCGAGGCTCAAATGATAAAGGTGAGTCAAACGAGGACCGAATCAAGGCGCAAATGATATGGGTGAGTCAAATGAGGCCCGACTCGAGGCACAAATCGTAAGAGTGATGTAAACGAGGCCCGTCTCGAGGCACAAATGATAAGTGTGAGTCGAACAAAGCCTGACTTGTGGCACAAATGATAAGGTTGAGCCAAACGAGGCCCAACTCGAGGCACAAATGATAAGGTTGAGTCAAACGAGGCCCGACTGGAGGCAGAAATGGTAAGGGTGAGCTGAATGAGGCCCAACTCAAGGCAGAAATGATAAGGTTGAGTCAAATGAGGCCCGACTCGAGGCACAAATGATAAGTTTGAGTCAAACGAGGCTCGACTTGAGGCATAAGTGATAAGGTTACGCCTAACGAGGCCCAACTCGAGGCAAAAATGATATGGTTGAGTCGAACGAGGCTTGACTTGAGGCATAAATGATAAGGTTGAGTCCAACAAGGCCCGACACGAGGCACATATGATATGGGTGAGTCAAACGAGGCTAAACTCGCAGCGTAAATGATAAGGTTAAGTCAAGTAAGTCCCAACTTGCGGCAGCAATGATAACGATGAGTAAAGCGAGGGCCGACTTGAGGCGCATATGATATGGTTGAGTCAAACGAGGCTCGACTCGAGGTGCAAATGATAAGGGTGAGTCCAATGAGGCACAACTCGAGGCAAAAATGATATAGTGAAGTCGAACGAGTCATAACTCGATGCGCAAATGACAAGGTTGAGTCAAACGAGGCCCGACTCGAGGCGCAAATAATACGAGTGAGTCAAATGAGGACTGACTCAAGGCGCAAATGGTAAAGGTGAGTTGAACGAGGGCAGACTTGAGGCGCAAATGATAAGGTTGAGTCGAATAAGGCCCGACTCAATGCGCAAAAGATAAGGTTAAGTCAAACGAGGCCCGACTCGAGGCACAAAGGATACGAGTGGGTCAAATGAGGCCCAACTCAAGGCGCAAAGGGTAAGGGTGAGTTGAACGAGGGCAGACTTAAGGCGCCAATGATAAGGTTAAGTCAAACTAGGCTCAACTCGAGGAGCAAATTGTAAGGGTGAGTTGAACATGGCCAGACTCGGGGCACAACTGAGAAGCTTGAGTCGAACGGGGCCCGACACGATGTGCAAATGATAAGGTTGAGTCGAACGAGGCCCGACTCGAGGTGCAAATGATAAGGTTGAGTTAAACGAGGCCTGACTTGAGGAACAAATGATAAGGTTTATTCAAACGAGGCCTGACTCGAGGCGCAAATGATAAGGTTGAGTTGAACGAGGCTTGACTCGAGGCGCAAATGATTTGGGTGAGTCAAAAGAGGCCCAACTCGAGGCGCAAATGGTAAGGGTGAGTTGAACGAGGCCTGACTCGAGGCGCAAAGGATAAGGTTTAGTCGAATGAGGCCCAACTAGAGAAGCAAATGATAAGGTTGAATCAAACGAGGCCTGACTCGAGGCACAAATGATATGGGTAAGCCAAAAGAGGCCCGACTCAAGGCGCAAACGGTAAGGGAGAGTTGAACGAGGCCCGACTCGAGGCGCAAATGATAAGGTTGAGTCGAACGAGGCTCGACTCCAGGCGCAAGTGATAAGTTGAGTCAAACAAGGCCTGACTCGAGGCGCAAATGATATGGTTGAGTCAAATGAAGCTCGACTCAAGGTGCAAATGGTAAGGGTGAGTTGAACGAGACCCGACTCGAGGCGTAAATAATAAGGTTGAGTCAAGCAAGGCCAGATTCGAGGCAAAAATGATAAGGTTGTGTCAAATGAGGCCCGACTCGAGGTACAAATGGTAAGGGAGAGTTGAACGAGGCCCAACTCGAGGCAAAAATGATAAAGCTGAGTCAAACGAGGCCCGACTTAAGGCGCAAATGATAAGGTTGAGTCAAATGAGGCCCAAGTCGAGGCACAAATGATAAGGTTAAGTCAAACGAGGCCCGACTCGAGGCGCAAATGATGTGGTTGAGTCAAACGAGGCCTGGCTTGAGGTGCAAATGATATGGGTGAGTCAAATGAGGCTCGACTCGAGGCATGAATGATAAGGTTGAGTCCAACAGGGCCTGACACAAGGCGCAAATGATATGGGTGAGTCAAGCGAGGCCAGACTCTTAGCGTTAATGATAAGGTTAAATCAAGCAAGTCCTGACTTGAGGCAGCAATGATAACGATGAGTCAAGCGCGGGCCAACTCGAGGCACATATGATATGGTTGTGTCAAATGAGGCCCGACTCGAGGTGCAAATGGTAAGGGTGAGTCAAACGAGGCATGACTCGAGGTAAAAATGATATAGTTAAGTCGAACGAGTCATAACTCGATGCGCAAATGACAAGGTTGAGTCAAACGAGGCTTGACTCGAGGCATAAATCATACGAGTGAGTCAAATGAGGCCTAACTCAAGGCACAAATGGTAAAGGTGAGTTGAACGAGGCTAGACTTGAGGCACAAATGATAAGGTTGAGTCGAATGAGGCCCGACTCGATGTGCAAAAGATAAGGTTAAGTCAAACGAGGCCCGACTTGAGGCGCAAAGGATACGAGTGGGTCAAATGAGGCCCGACTCAAGGCACAAAGGGTAAGGGTGAGTTGAACGAGGCCAGACTTGAGGCACCAATGATAAGGTTGAGTCAAATGAGGCCCGACTCGAGGTGCAAATGATATGGTTAAGTTAAATGAGGCTCAACTCGACGCGCAAATGATATGGTTGAGTCAAACAAGGCCCCACACAACGCGCGAATGATATGGTTGAGTCAAACGAGGCCGTATTAAGGCACAAATGATAAGGGTGAGTCAAATAAAGCCCGACTCGAGGCACAAATGGTAAGGGTGAGTTGAACGAGGCCCGACTCGAGGCGTAAATGATAAAGTTGAGACAAACAAAGCCCGACTCGAGCAGCAAATTATAAGGTTGAGTCAAACGAGACCTGACTTGAGGCATAAATGATATGGTTGGATCAAACGAGGCCTGACTTGAGGTGCAAATGATATGGTTGCGTCAAACGAGACCTGACTCGAGGCTCAAATGATAAAGGTGAGTCAAACAAGGACCAAATCGAGGCACAAATGATATGGGTGAGTCAAATAAGGCCCGCTTCGAGGCACAAATGGTAAGAGTGACTTAAACGAGGCTCGTCTCGAGGCGCAAATGATAAGTGTGAGTCGAACAAAGCCTGACTCGTGGTGCAAATGATAAGGTTGAGTCAAATGAGGCCCGACTTGAGGCATAAGGTTGAGTTAAACGAGGCCCGACTGGAGGCCAAAATGCTAAGGGTGAGTTGAACAAGGCCTGACTCAAGGCAGAAATGATAAGGTTGAGTCAAATAAGACCCGATTCGAGGTGCAAATGGTAAGGGTAAGTCAAATGATGCCCGACTCAAGGCACAAATGATAAGTTTGAGTCGAACGAGTCTCGACTTGAGGCACAAATGATAAGGTTACGCCTAACGAGGCCCAACTCGAGTCAAACGAGGCTCAACTCGAGGCATAAATGATTAGGTTGAGTCCAACAAGGCCCGACACAAGGCGCAAATGATATGGGTGAGTCAAACGAGGCCAGACTTGCAGCATAAATGATAAGGTTAAGTCAAGCAAGTCCCGACTCGAGGCAACAATGATAACGATGAGTCAAGCACAGGCCAGCTCGAGGCGCATATGATATGGTTGTGTCAAACGAGGCCCGACTCGAGGTGCAAATGATAAGGGTGAGTCAAACGAGGCATGACTCAAGGCAAAAATGATATAGTTAAGTCGAATGAGTCACAACTCGACGCACAAATGACAAGGTTGAGTCAAACGAGGCCCGACTCGAGGCGCAAATTATACGAGTGAGTCAAATGAGGCTTGACTCAAGGTACAAATGCTAAAGGTGAGTTGAACGAGGCTAGACTTGAGGCGCAAATGATAAGGTTGAGTCGAATGAGGCCTGACTCGATGTGCAAAAGATAAGGTTAAGTCAAACGAGGCCCGACTCGAGGCGCAAAGGATACGAGTGGGTCAAATAAAGCACGACTCAAGGCACAAAGGGTAAGGGTGAGTTGAACGAGGCCAGACTTGAGGCGCCAATGATAAGGTTGAGTCAAACAAGGCCCGACTCAAGGAGCAAATTGTAAGGGTGAGTTGAACGTGGCCCGACTCGGGGCGCAACTGAGAAGCTTGAGTAGAACGAGGCCCGACTCAATGTGCAAATGATAAGGTTGAGTCGAACGAGGCCCAACTCGAGGTGCAAATGATAAGGTTGAGTCAAACGAGGCCCGACTCAAGGAACAAATGATAAGGTTGAGTCAAACGAGGCCCGACTCGAGGCGCAAATGATAAGGTTGAGTCGAACGAGGCTTGACTTGAGGTGCAAATGATACAGGTGAGTCAAAAGAGGCCCGACTCGAGGCGCAAATGGTAAGGGTGAGTTGAACAAGGCCTGACTCGAGGCGCAAATGATAAGGTTGAGTCGAATGAGGCTCAACTAGAGGGGAAAATGATAAGCTTGAGTCAAACGAGGCCTGACTCGAGGCACAAGTGATATGGGTGAGTCAAAAGAGGCCCGACTCAAGGTGCAAATGGTAAGAGTGAGTTGAACGATGCCCAACTCGAGGCATAAATGATAAGGTTGAGTCAAACGAGGCCCGATTCAAGGCGCAAATGATATGGTTAAGTCAAACGAGGCCCGACTCAAGGCGCAAATGATAAGAGTGAGTCAAATGAGGTGCGTATTAAAGCAAAAATGATAAGGGTGAGTCGAACGAGGCCCGACTCGAGGCGCAAATGGTAAGGGTGAGTCAAACTAGGACTGACTGGAGGGGTAATTGATAAGGTTGAGCCAAATGAGGCCCGACTCGAGGAGCAAATGACAAGGTTGAGTCAAACGAGGCCCGACTCGTGGCGCAAATGATAAGGTTAAGTCCAACAAGGCTTGACTCGAGGCGCAAATGATGTGGTTGAGTCAAACGAGGCCTGGCTCGGGGCGCAAATGATATGGGCAAGTCAAACGAGGCACGACTCAAGGAGCAAATGGTAAGGGTGAGTTGAACGACGCCCGACTCAAGGCATAAATGATAAGGTTAAGTCAAACGAGGCCCGACTAGATTCACAAATGATGTGGTTGAGTCAAACAAGGCCTGGCTCGACGCGCAAATGATATGGGTGAGTCAAATGAGGGCTGACTCGAGGCTCAAATGATAAGGTTAAGTCAAATGAGGCCCAACTCAAGGTGCAAATGATATGGTTGAGTCAAATGAGGCCCGACTCGAGGCGCAAACGATAAGGGTGAGTCAAACGAGTATCGTATTAAGGCACAAATGATAAGGGTGAGTCAAACGAGGCTCGACTCAAGGCACAAATGATGTGGTTGTGTCAAATGAGGCATGGCTCAAGGCGCAAATGATATGGGCGAGTCAAATGAGGGCTGAGTCGAGGCAGAAATGATAAGGTTGAGTCAAACGAGGCCCGGTTCAAGGCGCAAATGATATGGTTGAGTCAAACGAGGCCCGACTCAAGGGACAAATGATAAAGATGAGTCAAACAAGGCGCGTATTAAAGCAAAAATGATAAGGGTGAGTCAAACGAGGCCCGACTCGAGGCACAAATGGTAAGGGTGAGTCAAACTAGGACTGACTGGAGGGGTAATCGATAAGGTTGAGCCAAATGAGGCCCGACTCGAGGAGCAAGTGATAAGGTTGAGTCAAACGAGGCCCGTCTCGTGGTGCAAATGATAAGGTTAAGTCCAATGAGGCTTGACTCGGGGTGCAAATGATATGGACGAGTCAAACGAGGCACGACTCGAGGCACAAATGGTAAGGGTGAGTTGAACGAGGCCCGACTCGAGGCGTAAATGATAAGGTTAAGTCAAACGAGGCCCAACTAGATTCACAAATGATGTGGTTGAGTCAAACGAGGCCTGGCTCGACGCGCAAATGATATGGGTGAGTCAAATGAGGGCTGACTCGAGGCGCAAATGATAAGGTTAAGTCAAATGAGGCCCGACTCAAGGCGCAAATGATATGGTTGAGTCAAACGAGGCCCGGCTTGAGGCGCAAACGATAAGGGTGAGTCAAACGAGTCTCGTATTAAGGCACAAATGATAAGGGTGAGCCAAACGAGGCCTGACTCGAGGCGCAAATGGTAAGGGTGAGTTGAACAAGGCCTGACTCGAGGCGTAAATGATAAGGTTGAGTCAAACGAGGCTCAACTCAAGGCAGAAATGATGTGGTTGTGTCAAACGAGGCCTGGCTCGAGGCGCAAATGATATGGGTGAGTCAAATGAGGTCTGACTCGAGGCGGAAATGATAAGGTTGAGTCAAACGAGGCCCGGCTTGAGGCACAAATGATGTGGTTGAGTCAAATGAGGCCTGACTCGAGGCACAAATGGTAAGGGTGAGTTGAACGAGGCCCGACTCGACACTCAAATGGTAAGGGTGAGTGGAACGAAGCCCGACTTGAGGCACAAATGATATGGTTCAGTCAAACGAGGCCCGACTTGAGGCGCAAATGGTAAGGGTGAGTGGAACGTGGCCCGACTTGAGGCACAAATGATATGGTGCAATCAAACAACGCCTGACTCAGGGCACAAATGATATGGGTGAGTCAAACGAGGCCCGACTCAAGGCTCAAATGGTAAGGGTGAGTTGATCGTGGCCCGACTCGAGGCGTAAATGATAAGGTTGAGTCAAACGAGGCCCGACTCAAGGCGCAAATGATGTGGTTGAGTCAAACGAGGCTTGGCTCGAGGCGCAAATGATATGGGTGAGTCAATTGAGGCCTGACTCAAGGCGGGAATGATAAGGTTAAGTCAAACGAGGACCGGCTCAAGGTGCAAATGATATGGTCGAGTTAAACAAGGCCCGACTCGAGGCGCCAATGATAAGGATGAGTCAAACGAGGGGTGTATTAAAGTAAAAAAGATAAGGATAAGTCGAACGAGGCATGACTCGAGGCGCAAATGGTAAGGGTGAGTTGAACGAGGCCCGACTCGAGGCATAATTGATATGGTCGAGTCAAACGAGGCCTGACTCGAGGCGCAAATGATGTGGTTGTGTCAAACGAGGCCTGGATCGAGGCACAAATGATATGGGTGAGTCAAATGAGGGCTGACTTGAGGCAGAAATGATAAGGTTGAGTCAAACGAGGCCTGGTTGAAGGCGTAAATGATAAGGTTGAGTCAAACGAGGCCCGACTCAAGGCACAAATGATAAGAGTGAGTCAAACGAGGCGCGTATTAAAGCAAAAATGATAAGGGTGAGTTGAACGAGGCCTGACTTGAGGCGCAGATGGTAAGGGTGAGTGAAACTAGGACTGACTGGAGGCATAAATGATAAGGTTGAGTCAAATGAGGCCCGACTCGAGGAGCAAATGATAAGGTTGAGTCAAATGAGGCAGACTCATGGCGCAAATGATAAGGTTAAGTCCAACGAGGCTCGACTCAAGGCGCAAATGATGTGGTTGAGTCAAACGAGGCCTGGCTCGGGGCTCAAAGGATATGGGCGAGTCAAACGAGGCATGACTCAAGGCGCAAATGTTAAGGGTGAGTTGAACGAGGACCGACTCGAGGCGTAAATGATAAGGTTGAGTCAAACGAGGCCCGACTCAAGGTGCATATGATGTGGTTGAGTCAAACGAGGCCTGGCTCGAGACGCAAATGATATGGGTGAGTCAAATGAGGGCTGACTCAAGGCGTAAATGATAAGGTTGAGTCAATCAAGGCCCGAGTCATGGCGCAAATGATAAGGTTGAGTCCAACGAGGACCGACTCGAGGCGCAAATGATGTGGTTGAGTTAAACGAGGCCTAGCTCGGGACACAAATGATATGGGTGAGTCAAACGAGTCCTGACTCAAGGCACAAATGATGTGCTTGAGTCAAACGAGGTCTGGCTCAAGGCACAAATGATATGGGTGAGTCAAATGAGGCCTGACCCGAGGCGGGAATGATAAGGTTAAGTCAAACGAGGACCGGCTCAAGGCACAAATGATATGGTTGAGTCAAACGAGGCCTAACTCAAGGCACAAATGATAAAGGTGAGTCAAACGAGGTGCGTATGAAGGCAAAAATGATAAGGTTGAGTCGAACGTGGCCCGACTCGAGGCGCAAATGGTAATGGTGAGTCAAACTAGGCTTGTCTGGAGGCATAAATGATAAGGTTGAGTCAAACGAGCCCCGTCTCGTGGAGCAAATGATAAGGTTGAGTCAAACAAGGCTCGACTCACGGCGCAAATGATAAGGTTGAGTCCAACGAGGACCGACTCAAGGCGCAAATGATGTGGTTGAGTCAAACAAGGCCTGGCTCGGGGTGCAAATGATATGGGTGAGTCAAACGAGTCCCGACTCGAGCTGCAAATGGTAAGGGTGAGTTGAACGATGCCCGAGTCGAGGCATAAATGATAAGGTTGAGTCAAACGAGGCCTGACTCAAGGCGCATATGATGTGGTTGAGTCAAACGAGACCTGGCTTGAGGCGCAAATGATATGGGTGAGTCAAATGAGGGCTGACTCGAGGCGTAAATGATAAGGTTGAGTCAAACAAGGCCCAACGAAAGGCGCAAATGATATGGTTGTGTCAAACAAGGCCCGACTCAAGGAGCAAATGTAAGGGTGAGTCAAACGAGGCCCAACTCGAGGCGTAAATGATAAGGCTGAGTTGAACGAGGGCCGACTTGAGGCAAAAATCGTAAGGGTGAGTTGAACGTCATTCAACTCAAGGTGTAAATGATAAAGTTGAGACAAATGAAGCCCGACTCAAGGAGCAAATGATAAGGTTGAGTCAAACAAGGCCCAACTCAAAGCACAATTGATAAGGTTGAGTCAAACGAGGCCTGACATGAGGCGTAAATGATATGGTTAAATCAAACGAGGCCCGACTCGAGGTGCAAATGATATGGTTGAGTTAAACGAGACCTGACTCGAGGCTCAAATGATAAGGGTGAGTCAAACGAGGAACGAATCGAGGCGCAAATGATATGGAAGAGTCAAATGAGGCTCGACTCTAGGCACAAATGGTAAGAGTGATTTAAACGAGGCCCATCTCGAGGCGCAAATGATAAGTGTGAGTCGAACGAGGCACGGCTCGTGGCGCAAATGATAAGGTTGAGTCCAACGAGGCCCGACTCAAGGCGTAAATGATGTGAGTGAGTTAAACGAGGCCCGACTCGAGGTGCAAATGGTAAGGGTGAGTTGAACGAGGCCCGACTCGAGGCATAAATGATAAGGGTGAGTCAAACTAGGCCTGACTGGAGGCGTAAATGATAAGGTTGAGTCAAACGAGGCCCGACTCGAGGAGCAAATGATAAGGTTGAGTCCAACGAGGACCAACTCGACGCGCAAATGATGTGGTTGATTCAAACGAGGCCTGCCTCAGGGTGCAAATGATATGGGTGAGTCAAACGAGGCCTGACTCGAGGCGCAAATGATGTGGTTGAGTCAAATGAGGCCCGACTCGAGGCGCAAATAATGTGGTTGAGTTAAACGAGGCCCGACTCGAGGTGCAAATGGTAAGGGTGAGTTGAACGAGGCCCGACTTGAGGCACAAATGATAAGGTTGAGTCGAATGAGGCCTGACTTGATGCACAAATGATAAGTGTGAGTCAAACGAGGCCCCACTCGTGGCGGAAATAAGGTTGAGTCCAATGAGGTCCGACTAGAGGCGTAAATGATATGGTTGAGTTAAACGAGGCCCGACTCGAGGCGTAAATGATAAGGGTGAGTGAAAGAGGCCCGACTCGATGCACAAATGATAAGGGTGAGTCAAACAAAGCCCAACTCATGGCGTAAATTATAAGGTTGAGTCCAACGAGGCCCGACTCGAGGTGTAAATGATAAGGTTGAGTCAAACGAGGCCCTACCCGAGGCACAAATGATCAGGTTGAGTCAAACGAGGCCTAACTCGTGGCGCAAATGATAAGGTTGAGTCCAACGAGGCCCGACTCAAGGCGTAAATGATATGGTTGTGTCAAAGGAGGCCCGACTCGAGGCATAAATGATAAGGGTGAGTGGAACGAGGCCCGACTCGAGGCACAAATGGTAAGGTTGAGTGGAACTAGGACCGACTGGAGGCGTAAATGATAAGGTTGAGTCAAATAGGGCGTGACTCGAGGCACAAACAATATGGTTTAGTCAAACGAGGCCTGACTCAAGGAACAAATGATATGGTTGAGTTAAACGAGGCCCGACTCGAGACGCAAATGATAAGGTTGAGTCGAACGAGGCTGAGTTGAGGAGCAAATGATATGGGTGAGTCAAACGAGTCCCGACTCGAGGCGCAAATATTATGGGTGAGTTAAACGAGGCCCGACTCGATGCGCAAATGGTAAGGTTGAGTGAACGAGGCCCCACACGAGGTGCAAATGAATAGGTTGAGTCAAACAAGGCCCGACTCGAGGCACAAATGATCAGGTTGAGTCAAACGAGGCCTGACTCGAGGCACAAATGACATGGATAATTCGAATGAGGCCTGACTCAAGGCGCAAATGGTAAGGGTGAGCAGAACGAGGCCCTACTCGAGGCGCAGATGATAAGGTTGAGTCAAACGAGGCCCGACTCGAGGCATAAATGATATGGTGGAGTCAAACGAGGCCTGACTCGAGGCACAAATGACATGGATGAGTCGAACGAGGCTCGATTCATGCGTAAATGATAAGGTTGAGTCAAACGATTCCTGACTCGAGGTGCAAGTGATATCGGTGAGTCAAACGAGGCCTGACTCGAGGCGCAAATGATATGGTTGAGTCAAACGAGGCCTGAGTCGAGGCACAAATGATATGGTTGAGTCAAACGAGCCCCGACTCGAGGCACAAATGATAAGGTTCAGTCAAATGAGGCCCGACTAAAGCCATAAATGATATGGTTTAGTCAAACTAGGTCTGACTTGAGGCGTAAATGATAAGGTTGAGTCAAACGAGGCCCGACTCGAGGCGCAAATGGTAAGGGTGAGTTGAACGAGGCCCGACTTGAGGTATAAATGATAAGGTTAAGTCAAACAAGGCTCGACTTGAAGTGCAAAAGATGTGGTTGAGTCAAACAAGGCCTGACTCAAGGCGCAAATGATACGGGTGACTCAAATGAGGGCTGCCTCAAGGCAGAAATGATAAGGTTGAGTCAAACGAGGCCCGGCTCAAGGCGCAAATGATATGGTTGAGTCAAACGAGTCCTGACTCAAGGCGCACATGATAAGGGTGAGTCAAACGAGGCGCGTATTAAAGCAAAAATGATAAGGGTGAGTTGAACGAGGCCCGACTCGAGGCACAATTGGTAAGGGTGAGTCAAATTAGGCCTGACTTGAGGCATAACTGATAAGGTTGAGTCAAATGAGGCCCAACTTGAGGAGCAAATGATATGGTTGAGTCAAACGAGGCCCTACTCGAAGCACAATTGATCAGGTTAAGTCAAACGAGGCCCGACTTAAGGCGTAAATGATATGGTTGAATCAAACAAGGCCTGACTCGAGGTGCAAATGACATGGTTGAGTCAAACGAGGCCTAACTCGAGGATCAAATGATAAGGGTGAGTCAAATGAGCAACGAATCGAGGCACAAATGATATGGGCGAGTCAAATGAGGCCCAACTCGAGGCACAAATGGTAAGAGTGACTTAAAGGAGGCCCGTCTCGACGCGGAAATGATAGGTGTGAGTCAAACGAGGCCCAACTCGTAACGCAAATGATAAGGTTGAGTCCAACGAGGCCCGACTCGAGGCGTAAATGATGTGGGTGAGTCAAACGAGATCCGACTCGAGGTGCAAATGGTAACGGTGAGTTGACCGAGGCCCGACTCGAGGCGTAAATGATAAGGTTAAGTCAAACGAGGCCCAAATCGATGCGTAAATGATAAGGTTCAGTCGAATGAGGCCTGACTCGATGCGTAAATGATATGGTTGAGTCAAACGAGGCTCGACTCGAGGCACAAATGATAAGGTTGAGTCAAACAAGGCCTGATCGAGGCACAAATGACAAGGTTAAGTCAAACAAGGCCTGATCGAGGCACAAATGACATGGATAAGTAGAATGAGTCCTAACTCGAGGCACAAATGGTGAGGCTGAGTAGAACGAGGCTCAACTCGAGGCGCAAAGGATAAGGTTGAGTAGAACGAGGCCTGCCTCGAGGCATAAATGATAAGGTTGAGTCAAACGAGGCCCGGCTCGAGGCATAAATGGTATGGTAGAGTCGAACGAGGCCCGACTCTAGGCACAAATGACATGGATGAGTCGAACGATGCCCAACTCGATGCTTAAATGATATGGTTAAGTCAAACACTGTGCGACTCGAGGTGCAAATGATATCGGTGAGTCAAATGAGGCTCGACTCGAGGCACAAATGATATAGTTGAGTCAAACGAGGCCTAAGTCGAGGCACAAATTATATGGTTGAGTCAAACGAGGCTCGACTCGAGGCACAAATGACAAGGTTGAGTCGAACAAGGCCTGAGTCGAGGCACAAATTGTATGGGTGAGTGGAACGAGGCCCAACTCAGGGCGCATATTGTAAGGGTGAGTGGAACGAGTCTTGACTCGAGGCGCAAATGATAAGGTTGAGTCAAACGAGGCCCAACTTGAGGCATAGAGGATATGGGTGAGTCAAACAAGGCCCGACTCGAGACGCAAATGGTAAGAGTGAGTTGAACGAGGATCAACTCGAGGCGCAAATAATAAGAGTGAGTCGAACGAGGCCTAACTTGAGGCAAAAATGATACGGTTGAGTAGAACAAGGCCTGACTCGAGGCACAAATGATACGGTTGAGTCAAACGAGGCACGACTCGAGGCACAAATGATATGGGTGAGTCAAATGAGGCACGAGTCGAGGCACAAATAATAAGGGTGAGTTGAACGAGGACCGACTCGAGTCACAAATAATAAGGTTGAGTCGAACGTGGTCCAACTCGAGGCACAAATGATAAGGTTGAGTTGAATGAAGCCCACCTCGAGGCGCAATTGATAAGGTTAAGTCTAATGAGGCCCGACTCCAGGCGCAAATGATATGGGTGAGTCAAACGAGGCCTGACTCGAGGCACAAATGATAAGGTTAAGTCGAATGAGTACCGACTCAATGCACAAAGGATAAGGTTTAGTCAAACGAGGCTCGACTCGAGGCGCAAATGATATGGGTGAGTCAAACGAGGCCTGACTCGAGGAACAAATAATATGGTTGAGTCGAATGTGGCCTGACTTGAGGCACAAATGATAAGGTTGAGTCGAACGAAGCATGCCTCGAGGTGCAAATGATAAGGTTAAGTGAAATGAGGCCCGACTCGAGGCGCAACTGATATGGGTGAGTGAAATGAGCATCGACTCGACATGCAAATGATAAGGTTAAGACGAACGAGTCCCGACTCAATGCACAAATAATAAGGTTGAGTCAAACGAGGGTCGACTCAAGGGACACATGATATGGTTTAGTCAAACAAGGCCTGACTCGAGACACAATTGATATGGTTGAGTCAAACAAGGCCCGACTCGAGACGCAAATGATAAGGTTGAGTCAAACGAGGCCCGACTCGAGTTGCAAATGATAAGGCTAAGTCAAACAAGGCCCGACTTGAGGCATAAATGATATGGGTGAGTCAAATGAGCTCTGACACGAGGCTGAAAAGGTAAGGGTAAATCGAATAAGGCCCGACTCGAGGCGCAAATGATAAGGTTGAGTCTAACGAGGCCCGACTCGAGGCGCAAATGATATGGGCGAGTCAAACAAGGCCTGACTCGATGCGTAAATGGTAAGGGTGAGTTGAACGAGGCCCGACTCGAGGCACAAATGATAAGGTTGAGTCAAACAAGGCTAACTCGAGGCGCAAACGGTAAGGTTGAGTCAAACGAGGCCCGCCTTGAGGCACAAATGATAAGGGTGAGTCAAACGAGGCCCGCATCAAGGCACAATTGATGAGGTTGAGTGGAACAAGGACTGACTTGAGGCACAAATGATAAGGCTGAGACAAATGAGGCCCGACTCGAGGCGCAAATGATACGGTTGAGTCAAACGAGGCACGACTCGAGGTGCAAATGATATGGGCGAGTCAAATGAGGCCTGAGTCGAGGCACAAATAATAAGGGTGAGTTGAACAAGGACCGACTCGAAGCACAAATAGTAAGGTTGAGTCGAACGTGGTCCAACTAGAGGCGCAAATGATAAGGTTAAGTTGAATGAAGCCCGCCTCGAGGTGCAATTGATAAGGTTAAGTCTAATGAGGCCCGACTCGAGGCGCAAATGATATGGGTGAGTCAAACGAGTCCTGACTCGAGGCACAAATGATAAGGTTAAGTCGAATGAGTATCGACTCAATGCACAAATGATAAGGTTGAGTCAAACGAGGCTCAACTCGAGGCACAAATTATATGGTTTAGTCAAACGAGGCCTGACTCGAGGCACAAATGATATGATTGAGTCAAACGAGGCCCGACTCGAGATGCAAATGATAAGATTGAGTCGAACGAGGCCCAACTTGAGGTGCAAAAGAAAAGGTTGATTCAAACGAGGCCTGACTTGAGGCGAAAATGATATGGGAGAGTCAAATGAGGTCCAACACGAGGCTTAAAAGGTAAGCATAAATCGAACAAGGCTCGACTCGAGGCACAAATGATAAGGTTGAGTCAAACGAGGCCTAACTCGAGGCGCAAACGGCAAGGTTGAGTCAAACGAGGCCCGTCTTGAGGCGCAAATGATAAGGTTGAGTCAAACGAGGCTCGCATCAAGGCACAAATGATGAGGTGGAGTGGAACGAGGCCTGACTTAAGGCACAATTGATAAGGCTGAGACAAACGAGGCCCGACTCGAGGCGCAAATGATATGGTTAAGTCAAACTAGGACTGACTCGAGGTGCAAATGGAAAGGGTGAGTCAAACAAGGCCTGACTCGACGCCCAAATGATATGGTTGAGTCAAACGAGGCCCGACTCAAGGCGCAAATGATAAGGTTGAGCCAAACGAGTTTCACCTCGATACATAAATGATATGGTTAATTCAAACAAGGCCCAACTTGAGGTGCAAATAATAAGGTTGAGTCAAACGATGCTCGACACAAGGCATAAATGATCTGGGTGATTCAAATGAGGCCCGACTAAAGGCACAAATGATATGGTTAAGTCGAATAAGGCCTGATTCGAGGCATAAATAATATGGGTGAGTCAAACGAGGCCCGACTCGAGGCGCAAATGATAAGGTTCAGTCAAATGAGGCTCGACTCGAGGCACAAATGGTAAGGGTGAGTTCAACGAGGCCTGACTCGAGGCGTATATGATAAGATTAAGTCAAACGAGGCCCGACTAGAGGCACAAATGATAAGGTTGAGTCAAATGAGGCCTGACTAGAGGCACAAATGACATGGATGAGTCGAACGAGGCTTGACTTGTGGCATAAAAGATATGGGTGAGTCAAATGAGGCCTGACTCGAGGTACAAATGATATGGATGAGTCAAACGAGGCCTGACTCGAGGCGCAAATGGTAAGGGTGAGTTGAACAAGGCTTGACCCGAGGCACAAATGATAGGCGTGAGTCGAATGAGGCCCGACTGGAGGCACAAATGATATGGTTGAGTCGAACAAGGCCCGACTCGAGGTGCAAATAATGAGGTTGAGTCGAACAAGGCCCGACTCAAGGCGCAAATGATATGGGTGAGTCAAATGAGGCCTGACTCGAGGCACAAATAATAAGCGTGGGTTGAACGTGGCCTGACTTAAGGCGCAAATGATACGGTTGAGTCGAACAAGGCCCGGCTCGAGGCATAAATGATACGGTTAAGCCAAACGAGGCGCGACTCGAGGCGCAAATCATGAGGTTGAGTCAAACGAGGCCCAACTCAGGGCGCAAATGATATGGGTGAGGCAAATGAGGCCTAACTCGAGGAACAAATAATATGGTTGAGTCGAACGTGGCCCGACTTGGGGCACAGATGATAAGGTTGAGTTGAACGAAGCATGCCTCAAGGTGCAAATCATAAGGTTAAGTCAAATGAGGCCCAACTCGAGGTGCAACTGATATGGGCGAGTGAAACAAGCCTCGACTCGACGCGCAAATGATAAGGTTAAGACGAACGAGTCCCGACTCAATGCACAAATAATAAGGTTGAGTCAAACGAGGCTCGACTCGAGGGACAAATGATATGGTTTAATCAAACAAGGCCTAACTCGAGACACAATTGATATGGTTGAGTCAAACAAAGCCTGACTCGAGATGCAAATGATAAGGTTGAGTCGAACGAGGCCTAACTCAAGGTGCAAATGATAAGGTTAAGTCAAACAAGGCCCGACTTGAGGCATAAATGATATGGGTGAGTCAAATAAGCTTTGACACAAGGCTCAAAAGGTAAGGGTAAGTCGAATGAGGCCCGACTCGAGGCGCAAGTGATAAGGTTAAGTCTAACGAGGCCCGACTCGAGGTGTAAATGATATGGGTGAGTCAAACAAGGCCTGACTCAATGCGTAAATGGTAAGGGTGAGTTGAACGAGGCCCGACTCGAGGCGCAAATGATAAGGTTGAGTCAAACAAGGCCTAACTCGAAGCACAAACGGTAAGGTTAAGTCAAACAAGGCCCGCCTTGAGGCGTAAATGATAAGGGTGAGTCAAGCGAGGCCCGCATCAAGGCACAAATGATGAGGTTGAGTGGAACGAGGCCTGACTTGAGGCACAAATGATAAGGCTAAGACAAATGAGGCCTGACTCGAGGCACAAATGATATGGTTGAGTCAAACTAGGCCTGACTCGAGGCACAAATGGTAAGGGTGAGTCAAACAAGGCCTGACTCGATGCACAAATGATATGGTTGAGTCAAACGAGGCCCGACTCGAGGCACAAATGATAAGGTTGAGTTAAACGAGGCCCGCCTTGATGCATAAATGATATGGTTAATTCAAACAAGGCCCAACTTGAGGTGCAAATGATAAGGTTGAGTCAAATGATGCTCGACACGAGGCATAAATGATCTGGGTGAGTCAAACGAGGCCCGACTAAAGGCACAAACGATATGGTTAAGTCGAACGAGGCCTGACTCGAGGCGTAAATAATATGGGTGAGTCAAATGAGGCCCAACTCGAGGCGCAAATGTTAAGGGTAAGTGGAACGTGGCCCGACTCAAGGCGCAAATGATAAGGTTCAGTCAAACGAGGCTTGACTCGAGGCACAAATGATATGGTTTAGTCAAACAAGGCCTGACTCAAGGCACAAATGATATGGTGAGTCAAACGAGGCTCTACTTGAGGCACAAATGGTAAGGGTGAGTTAAACAAGGCTCGACTCAAGGCGTATATGATAAGGTTGAGTCAAACGAGACCTCACTCAAGGCACAAATGGCATGGATGAGTCGAACAAGGCTTGACTTGAGGCGTAAAGGATATGGGTGAGTCAAACGAGGCCCGACTCCAGGTGCAAATGATATGGGTGAGTCAAACGAGGCCCGACTCAAGGCGCAAATGGTAAGGGTGAGTTGAACGAGGCCTGACTCGAGGCACAAATGATAGGCGTGAGTCGAACAAGGCCCGACTTGAGGTGCAAATGATACGGTTGAGTTGAACAAGGCCCGACTTGAGGCGCAAATGATATGGTTGAGTAAAATGAGGCACGACTCGAGGCGCAAATAACAAGGATGAGTTAAACGAGGCCCGACTTGAGGCACAAATGATAAGCGTGGGTCGAACGATGCTCGACTTGAGGCGCAAATGATACGGTTGAGTCGAACAAGGCTTGACTTTTGGCATAAATGATACGGTTGGGTCAAACGAGGCACAACTCAAGGCGCAAATAATGAGGTTGAGTCAAACAAGGCCCAACTCGAGGCGAAAATGATATGGGTGAGTCAAATGAGGCCTGACTCGAGGAACAAATAATATGGTTGAGTCGAACATGGCCCGACTCGAGGCACAAATAATAAGGTTAAGTTGAACGTGGCCTGACTCGAGGCGCAAATGCTTTGGTTGAGTCGAACGAAGCCTGCCTCGAGGTGCAAATGATAAGGTTGAGTCAAATGAAGCCCGATGTGAGGCGTAATTGATATGATTGAGTCAAATGAGGTCTGACATGAGGCTCAAAAGGTAAGGGTAAATCAAATCAGGCCCGACTCGAGGCGCAAATGATAAGGTTGAGTCAAACGAGGCCCGACTCAAGACGCAAATGATATGGGTGAGTCAAACCAGCCTGACTCAAGGTACAAATGATAAGGTTGAGTCAAACGAGGCTCGACTCGAGGCACAAATGATATGGTTTTATCAAACGAGGCCTGACTCGAGGCATAAATGATATGGTTGAGTTAAACGAGGCCCAACTCGAGACGCAAATGATAAGGTTGAGTCGAACGAGGCCCGACTTGAGATGCAAATGAAAAGGTTGAATCAAAAGAGGCTTGACTTGAGGCGTAAATGATACGGGTGTGTCAAATGAGGTCCGACACGAGGCTCAAAAGGTAAGGGTAAATCGAATGAGGCCCGACTCGAGGCGCAAATGATAAGTTTGAGTCCAACGAGGACCGACTTGAGGCGCAAATGATATGGGTGTGTCAAACAAGGCCTGACTCGATGTGTAAATGGTAAGGGTGAGTTGAACGAGGCCTGACTCGAGGGCAAATGATAAGGTTGAGTCAAACAAGGCCTAACTCGAGGCACAAACGGTAAGGTTGAGACAAACAAGGACCGCCTTGAGGTGCAAATGATATGCGTGAGTCAAACGAGGCCCGACTTGAGGTGCAAATAATAAGGGTGAGTCAAACAAGGCCTGCATCAAGGCACAAATGATGAGGTTGAGTGGAATGAGCCCCGACTTGTGGCACAAATGATAAGGCTAAGACAAACGAGGCCTGACTCGAGGTGCACATGATATGGTTGTGTCAAACTAGGCCTGACTCGAGGCGCAAATGGTAAGGGTGAGTCAAACAAGGCCTGTCTCGAGGCGCAAATGGTAAGGGTGAGTCAAACAAGGCTTGACTCGACACACAAATGATATGGTTGAGTCAAACAAGGCCTGACTCGAGGCACAACTAATATGGGTGAGTGAAACGAGACTCGACTCAACGCGTAAATGATAAGGTTGAGTCGAACGAGGCTCGACTCGAGGGACAAATGATATGGTTTAGTCAAACAAGGCCTGACTCGAGACACAAATGATATGGTTGAGTCAAACAAGGCCTGACTCGAGGTGCAAATGGTAAGGGTGAGTCAAACAAGGCCTGACCCGACACACAAATGATATGGTTGAGTCAAACGAGGCCCAACTCGAGGTGCAAATGGTAAGGGTGAGTGGAACATGGCCCGACTCGAGGGACAAATGATAAAGTTTAGTCAAACGAGGCTCAACTCGAGGCACAAATGATATGGTTTAGTCAAACGAGGCCTGGCTCGACTCGAGGCACAAATGATATGGTTTAGTCAAACGAGGCCTGCCTCGAGGCACAAATGATATGGGTGAGTCAAATGAGGCCTGACTCGAGGCACAAATGGTAAGGTTGAGTTGAACGAGGCCCGACTCGAGGCGTAAATGATAAGGTTGAGTCAAATGAGGCCCGACTCAAGGCACAAATGATAAGGTTAAGTCAAACGAGGCCTGACTCGAGGCACAATTGACATGGATGAGTCAAACGAGGACTGACTTGAGGCGTAAAGGATATGGGTGAGTCAAACGAGGCTCGACTCGAGGCGCAAATGATATGGGTGTGTCAAACAAAGCCCGACTCGAGGTACAAATGGTAAGGTGAGTTGAAGGAGGCCCGACTCGAGGCACAAATGATAGGTGTGAGTCAAACGCGGCTCGACTTGAGGCGCAAATGATACAGTTGAGTTGAATAAGGCCCGACTCGAGGCGCAAATGATACGATTGAGTCAAACGAGGCATGACTAAAGGCACAAATAACGAGGTTGAGTCAAATGAGGCCTGACTCGAGGCGTAAATGATATGGGTGAGTCAAATAAGGCCCGACTCGAGGAACAAATAATAAGGTGAGTTGAACGAGGCCCAATTCGAGGAAAAAATAATAAGGTTGAGTCAAACGAGGCCCGACTCAAGGCAAAAATTATAAGGTTGAGTCAAACGAGGCCCGACTTGAGGCACAAATGATATGAGTGACTCAAACAAGGCCTGACTCGAGGCGCAAATGATAAGGGTGAGCGGAACAAGGCCCAACACGGGGCGCAAATGATAAGGTTTGAGTTAAACGAGACCCAACTTGAGGCACAAATGGTATTGTTGAGTCAAATGAGGCCCGACTCAAGGCACAAATGATATGGGTGAGTCAAATGAGGCCCAACTCAAGGTGCAAATGATAAGGTTGAGTCAAACGAGACCCGACTCGAGGCACAAATGATATGGGTGAGTCAAACGAGGCTCGACTCGAGACGCAAATGGTAAGGGTGAGTGGAACGAGGCCCGACTCGAGGCACAAATGATAAGGCTTAATCAAACGAGGCCCAACTCGAGCCACAAATGATAAGGATGAGTCGAACGCGGCCTGACTTGAGGCGTAAATGATAAGGGTGAGTGGAATGAGGCCTGACTCGAGGCACAACTGATAAGGTTGAGTCAAATGAGGCCCGACTCGAGGCGCAAATGATATGGGTGAGGCAAACGAGGCCCAACTCGAGGCGCAAATGGTAAGGCTGAGTGGAACGAGGCCCGACTCAAGGCATAACTGATAAGGTTAAGTCAAACGAGGCCCAACTCGAGGCACAAATGATAAGGTTGAGTCAAACGAGGCCCGACTTGAGGCACAAATGATGTGGGTGAGTCAAACGAAGCCCAACTCGAGGCGCAAATGATAAGGCTCAGTCAAACGAGGCCCGCCTCGAAGTGCAAATGATATGGGCGAGTGAAACGAGGCCCGACTCGAGGTGCAAATGGTAAGGGTGAGTGGAACGAGGCCCGACTCGAGGCACAACTGATAAGGTTGAGTGGAACAAGGCCCGACTCGAGGCACAAATGATAAGGTTGAGTCAAGCGAGGCTCGACTTGAGGTACAAATGACATGAGTGAATCAAACGAGACCCGACTCAAGGTGCAAATGATAAGGGCGAGTGGAACGAGTCCAAACACAAGGTGCAAATGATAAGGTTTGAGTCAAACGGGACATGACTTGAGGTACAAATGGCATTGTTGAGTCAAACGAGGCCTAACTCAAGGCACAAATAATATGGGTGAGTCAAACGAGGCCCGACTCGAGGCGTAAATGATAAGGTTAAGTCAAACGAGGCCTGTCTCGAGGTGCAAATGATAAGGTTGAGTCAAACGAGACCCGTCTTGAGGCAAAAATGATATGGGTGAGTCAAACGAGGCCTGACTCGAGGCGCAAATGATAAGGTTTAGTCGAACGAGGCCCAACTCGAGGTGCAAATGATAAGGTCGAGTCAAACAAGGCCTGACTCGAGGAATAAATGAAATGGCTGAGTCAAACGAGGCTCAACTTGAGGCACAAATGATATGGTTGAGTCAAATGAGGCCCTACTCGAGGCACAAATGATATGAGTGAAACAAACGAGGCCTAACTCGAGGCGCAAATGGGAAGGTTGAGTTGAACGACGCCCAACTCGAGGCACAAATGATAAGGTTGAGTCAAACAAGACCCGACTCGAGGCATATATGATATGGTTGAGTTGAACGAGGCTCGACTTGAGGCACAAATGACATGGATAAGTCACACGAGGACCGAGTCTAGGCACAAATGGTAAGGGTGAGTTAAACAAGGCCCGACTCAAGGCGCAAATGGTATTGTTAAGTCAAATGAGGCATGACTCAAGTCACAAATGATATGGGTGAGTCAAACGAGGCCTGACTCGAGGCGCAAATGATAAGGTTGAGCTAAATGAGGCCCAACTCGAGGCATAAATGATAAGGTTAAGTCAAACAAGGCCTGAGTCGAGATGCAAATGATAAGGTTGAGTCAAACGAGGCCTAACTCGAGGTGCAAGTGATATGGTTGAGTTATACGAGGCCTGAGTTAATGCACAAATGATATGGGTGTGTCCAACAAGGTCCAACTCGAGGCACAAATGATAAGTCTGAGTTGAACAAGGCCCAACTCGAGGCACAAATGATAAGGTTTAGTCAAACACGGCCTGACTCGAGGCATAAATGATATGGTTGAGTCAAACGAGGCCCGACTCGAGGCACAAATGATATTGTTGAGTCAAATGAGGCCCGACTCGAGGCGCAAAAGATAAGGTTGAGTGGAACGAGGCCCAACTCGAGGCAAAAATGATAAGGTTGAATCAAACGAGGCGCAAATGATAAGGTTGAGTCAAAGAAGGCCCGACTCGAGGCATAAATTATATGGTTGAGTCAAACGACGCCCAACTTGAGGCACAAATGATATGAGTGAATCAAACGAGGCCTGACACGAGGCGCAAATGGTAAGGTTGAGTTGAATGAGGCCTAACCCGAGGTGCAAATGATAAGGTTGAGTCAAACAAGGCCCGACTCGAGGCATAAATCATATGGTTGAGTTAAACGAGGCTCGACTTGAGGCACAAGTGATAAGGTTGAGTCAAACGAGGCCCGACTCAAGTTGTAAATGATGTGGTTGACTCAAATGAGGCCCAAGTTGAGGCACAAATGATATGGGTGAGTCACACGAGGACCAAGTCAAGGCACAAATGATATGACTGAATAAACGAGGCCTTACTCGAGGCACAAATGATATGGTTGAGTCAAACAAGGCCCGACTCGAGGCACAAATGATATGGTTGAGTCAAACAAGGCTTAACTTGAGGCACAAATGATTTGGGAGAATCAAACGAGGCCTGACTCGAGGCGCAAATGGTATATTTGAGCCAAATGAGGCCCGACTCAAGGCGCAAAGGATATGGGTGAGTCAAACGAGGCCCGACTCGAGGCACAAAAGGTAAGGTTGAGCCAAACGTGGCCCGACTCCGCAAATGGTATGTTTGAGCCAAACGAGGCCTGACTCAAGGCACAAAGGATATGGGTCAGTCAAACGAGGCCCGACTCGAGGCACAAAAGGTAAGGTTGAGTCAAACGAGGCCCGACTCGAGGCACACACGATATGGTTGAGTCGAACGAGGCCTGACTTGGGGCACAAATGGTATGCGTGAGTTGAACGAGGCCTGCCTCGAGGCACAAATGGTACGCATGAGTTGAACGAGGCCCAACATGAGGTGCAAATGATAAGGTTGAGTCAAACGAGGCCCGACTCGAGGTGCAAATGATAAGGTTGAGTCGAACGAGACCCGACTCGAGGCACAAAGAATAAGGTTAAGTCAAATGAGGTACAACTCAAGGCGCAAATGATATGGTTGATTTAAACGAAGGCCAACCCGAGGTACAAATGATAAGGTTGAATTGAACAAGGCCCGTCTCGAGGCATAAATCATATGGTTGAGTCAAACGAGGCTCGAGTTGAGGCACAAACGATATGGGTGAGTCAAACGAGGCCCGAGTCTTGACGCAGATGATATGCTTGAGTCGAACGAGGCTCAACTCAAGGTGCAAATGATATGGGTGAGTCAAATGAGGCCCAACTCATGGCACTCATGATATGGGTGAGTCAAACGAGGCCCAACTCAAGGCGCAAATGCTAAGGGTGAGTCAAACAAGGCCCGACTCGAGACACAAAAGATATGGTCAAGTCAAACGAGGCCCAACTCGAGGCGCAAATGATAAGGTTGAATCGAACAAGGGCTGACTCGAGGCGCAAAAGATTGAGTCAAACGAGGCCCGAGTCGAGGCGTAAATGATATGATTGACTTAAACGAGGCCGCCTCAGGGCGCAAATATAAGGTTGAATCGAACAAGGCCTACCTCAAGGCACAAATGATAAGGTTGAGTCCAACGAGGCCTAACCCGAGGCATAAATGATATGGTTGAGTCAAACGAGGCTCGAGTTGAGGCACAAATGATATGGGTGAGCCAAACGAGGCCTGACTCAAGGCGCAAATGATACAGTTGAGTCAAACAAGGACCGACTTGAGGCACAAACGATATGGGTGAGTCAACTGAGGCCCAACTCAAGGGGCTCATGATATGGTTGAGTCAAACGAGGCCTGACTCGAGGTGCAAATGGTAAGGTTGAGTGGAACGAGGACCGACTCGAGGCACAAATGATAAGGTTGAGTCAAACGAGGCCCAACTTGAGGCACAAATGAGATGGTTGAGTAAAATGAGGCCCGACTTGAGGCACAAATGACATGAGTGAATAAAACGAGACCCGACTCGAGGCGCAAATGATAACGGTGAGTGGAACGAGGCCCAACACGTGGAGCAAATGATAAGGTTTGAGTCAAATGAGACCCGACTTGAGGCGCAAATGGTATTGTTGAGTAAAATGATGCCCGACTCAAGGCACAAATAATATGGGTAAGTCAAATGAGGCCCGACTCGAGGCACAAATGATAAGGTTAAGTCAAACGAGGCCCGACTCGAGGTGCAAATGATAAGGTTGAGTCAAACGAGGCCTGGCTCGTGGCGCAAATGATAAGGTTGAGTCAAACAAGACCTGACTCAAGGCATAAATGATATGGCAGAGACAAACGAGGCCCGACTTGAGGCACAAATGATATGGTTGAGTCAAATGAGGCCGGACTCGAGGCACAAATGATATGAGTGAATCAAACGAGGCCTGACTCGAGGTGCAAATGGTAAGGTTGAGTTGAACGAGGCCCCAACTCGAGGAGCAAATGATAAGGTTGAGTCAAACAAGACACGACTCGAGGCATCAATGATATGGTTAAGTCAAACAAGACCCGACTCGTGGCATCAATGATATGGTTAAGTCAAACGAGGCCCGACTTGAGGCACAAATGACATGGATAAGTCACACGAGGACCAAGTCGAGGCACAAATGGTAAGGGTGAGTTAAACGAGGCCCAACTCGAGGCACAAATGGTATTGTTGAGTCAAACGAGGCCTGACTCAAGTCACAAATGATATGGGTGAGTCAAACAAGGCCCAACTCGAGGTGCAAATGATAAGGTTGTGTCAAACGAGGCCCGACTCGAGGCATAAATGATAAGGTTAAGTCAAACGAGGCCCGAGTCGAGGTGCAAATGATAAGGTTGAGTCAAACGAGGCCCAACTCGAGGTGCAAGTGATATGGTTGAGTCATATGAGGCCCGAGTTGACACACAAATGATATGGGTGTGTCCGACGAGGCCCGACTCGAGGTGCAAATGATAAGGCTGAGTCGAACGAGGCCCAACTTGAGGCGCAAATGATAATGTTGAGTCAAACGAGGCCCGACTCAAGGCACAAATGATAAGGTTGAGTAAAACGAGGCCTGACTTGGCACACAAACGACATGAGAGAATCAAACGAGACCCGACTTGAGGCGCAAATGATAAGGGTGAGCGGAACGAGGCCCAACACGTGGCGCAAATGATAAGGTTTGAGTCAAACGAGACCCGACTTGAGGCGCAAATGGTATTGTTGATCAAATGAGGCCTGACTCAAGGCACAAACAATATGGGTGAGTCAAACAAGGCCCGACTCAAGGCACAAATGATATGGTTGAGTCAAGCAAGGCCTGACTCGAGACACAAATGATATGGTTGAGTCAAACAAGGCCTGACTCGAGGCGCAAATGGTAAGGGTTAGTTAAACAAGGCCTGACCCGATACACAAATGATATGGTTGAGTCAAATGAGGCCTGACTCAAGGTGCAAATGGTAAGGGTGAGTGGAACATAGCCCGACTCAAGGCACAAATGATAAGGTTAAGTAAAACGAGGCCCGACTTGAGGCACAAATGACATGAGTGAATCAAACCAGACCCGAATCGAGGAGCAAATGATAAGGGTGAGTGGAACGAGGCCCAACACGTGGCACAAATGATAAGGTTTGAGTCAAACGAGACCCGACTTGAGGCGCAAATGGTATTGTTGAGTAAAATGAGGCCCGACTCAAGGAACAAATAATATGGGTGAGTCAAACGAGGCCCGACTTGAGGTGCAAATGATATGGTTGAGTCAAACGAGGCCCGACTAGAGGCACAAATGACATGGGTGAGTCAAACAAGGCCTGACTCAAGGCGCAAATGATAAGGTTGAGTCGAACGAGGATCAACTCGAGGAGCAAATGATAAGGTTGAGTCAAACAAGGCCTAACTCGAGGCATAAATGATATGGTGAGACAAACGAGGCCCGACTTGAGGCACAAATAATATGGTTGAGTCAAATGAGGCCCGACTCGAGGCACAAATGATATGAGTGAATCAAACGAGGCCTGACTCAAGGCACAAATGGTAAGGTTGAGTTGAACGAGGCCCCGACTCGAGGTGCAAATGATAAAGTTGAGTCAAACAAGATCCGACTCGAGGCATCAATGATATGGTTGAGTCAAACAAGACCCGACTCGAGGCATAATTGACATGGTTGAGTCAAACGAGGCCCGACTTGAGGCACAAATGACATGGATAAGTCACAGGAGGACCAAGTCGAGGCGCAATTGGTAAGGGTGAGTTAAACGAGGCCCGACTCGAGGCGCAAACGGTATTGTTGAGTCAAACGAGGCCTGACTCAACTCACAAATGATATGGGTGAGTCAAACGAGTCCCGACTCGAGGCACAAATGATAAGGTTGAGCCAAACGAGGCCCGACTCGAGGCATAAATGATAAGGTTAAGTCAAACGAGGCCTGAGTCGAGGTGCAAATGATAAGGTTAAGTCAAACGAGGCCCGACTTGAGGCACAAATGATATGGGTGAGTCAAACGAGGCCCGACTCGAGGCACAAATGATAAGGTTGAGTCAAACGAGGCCCAACTCGAGGTGCAAATGATAAGGTTAAGTCAAACAAGGCCTGACTCGAGGCAAAAATGATATGGCCGAGACAAACGAGGCCCAACTTAAGGCACAAATGATATGGTTGAGTCAAACGAGACCTGACTCGAGGAACAAATGATATGAGTGAATCAAACGAGGCCTGACTGGAGGTGCAAATGATAAGGTTGAGTTGAACGAGGTCCCGACTCGAGGTGCAAATGATAAGGTTGAGTCAAACAAGACTCGACTCGAGGCATCAATGAAATGGTTGAGTCAAACGAGGCCCGACTTAAGGCACAAATGACATGGGTGAGTCCAACGAGGTGCGACTCAAGGCGCAAATGATAAGGCTGAGTCGAACGAGACCCAACTTGAGGCGCAAATGATAACGTTGAGTCAAATGAGGCCCGACTCGAGGCACAAATGATAAGGTTGAGTAAAACGAGGCCCGACTTGAGGTACAAATGACATGAGTGAATCAAACGAGACCCGACTCGAGGCACAAATGATAAGGGTGAGTGGAACGAGGCCCAACACATGGCGCAAATGATAAAGTTTGAGTCAAACGAGACCCGACTTGAGGCGCAAATGGTATTGTTGAGTCAAACAAGGCCTGACTCAAGGCACAAATAATATAGGTGTGTCAAACGAGGCCCAACTCGAGGCGCAGATGATAAGGTTAAGTCAAACGAGGCCCGACTCGAGGTGCAAATGATAAGGTTGAGTCAAATGAGGCCCGACTCGAGGCACAAATGATATGGGTGAGTCAAACGAGGCCTGACTCGAGGCGCAAATGATAAGGTTGAGTCAAACGAGGCCTAACTCGAGGCACAAATGATATGGGTAAGACAAACGAGGCCTGTCTTGAGGCACAAATGATATGGTTGAGTCAAATGAGGCCCGACTCGAGGTACAAATGATATGAGTGAATCAAACGAGGCATGACTCGAGGCGCAAATGGTAAGGGTGAGTTGAACGAGGCTGGACATGAGGTGCAAATGATAAGGTTGAGTCAAACGAGGCCCGACTCGAGGCGCAAATGGTAAGGTTGAGTGGAACGATGCCTGACTCGAGGCGCAAATGATAAGGGTGAGTAAAACGAGGGCCAACTCAATGCACAAATGATAAGTTTGAGTCAAACGAGTTCCGACTTGAGGCACAAATGATAAGGTTGAGTCAAATGAGGCACAACTCAAGGCGTAAGTGATAAGGTTAATTCCAACGAGGCCTGACTCCAAGCACAAATGATAAGGTTGACTCAAACGAGGCTCGACTCATGGTGCAAATGATATGGGTGATTCAAATGAGGCCTGACTCAAGGCGCAAATGGTAAGAGTGACTTGAACGAGGCTCGACTCGAGGCGCAAATGATAAGGTTGAGCTGAACAAGGCTCGACTCTAGGCACAAATGATAAGGTTGAGTCAAACGAGGCCCGACTCGAGGCACAATTTATATGGGTGAGTTAAATAAGGCTAGACTCATGGCATAAATGATAAGGTTGAGTCAAACAAGGCCCGACTCGAGGCACAAATGGTAAGGGTCAGTCGAACAAGGCCTAACTCGAGGCGCAAATGATAACGTTAAGTCAAATGAGGCCCGACTTGAGGCACAAATGATAAGGGTGAGTCAAACGAGGCTCGTATCAAGGCACAAATGATAAGGTTGAGTCAAATGAGCCCCGACTTGAGGCGCAAATGATAAGGTTGAGTCAAACTAGCCCTCACTTAAGGCGCAAATGGTAAGGGTGAGTCAAACGAGGCCCGACTCGAGGCAAAAATTATAAGGTTGAGTCGAACAAGCCCCGAATCGAGACACAAATGATAAGGTTGAGTTAAACGAGGCCCAACTTGAGGCACAAATGATACGGTTGAGTAAAATGAGGCCCGACTCGAGGTGCAAATGAGAAGGTTGCATCAAACAAGGCCTGGCTCAAAGTGCAAATGATAAGGGTGAGTCAAACGAGGAGCAACTCAAGGCACAAATGATAAGGTTGAGTCAAACGAGCCTCGACTTGAGGCACAAATGATAAGGTTAAGTCAAACTAGGCCTCACTCGAGGAGCAAATGGTAAGGGTGAGTTATACGAGGCCCGACTTTATGCACAAATGATATGGTTGAGTCAAATGAGGCCCGTCTCAAGGCAAAAATTATAAGGTTGAGTGAAACAAGCCCTGAATCGAGACATAAATGATAAGGTTGAGTTAAACAAGGCCCGACTGAAGGCACAAATGATACGTTTGAGTAAAACGAGGCCTGACTTGAGGTGCAAATGAGAATGTTGCATCAAACGAGGCCCGACTCAAGGCGCAAATGATAAGGATGAGTCAAACGAGGACCGACTCAAGGCACTAATCATAAAGTTGAGTCGAACGAGGCCCGACTGGAGGCACAAATGATATAGTTAAGTCAAACATGGCCCAACTCGAGGCACAAAAGATATGGTTGGATCAAACGAGGCCCAACTCAAGGAGCAACTGATAAGGTTAACTCAAACGATGTCTGACTCGAGGCACAAATGATAACGTTAAGCCAAACAAGGCCCGACTCAAGGCGCAAATGGTAAGTGTGAGTTGAACGAGGGTGGACTTGAGGTGCAAATGATACGGTAGAGTCAAACGAGGCTCGACTCGATGCGTAAATGATAAGGTTGAGTCAAACGAGGCCTGACTCGAAGCACAAAATGATATGGGTGAGTCAAACAAGGCCAGACTCGAGGCATAAATGATAAGGGTGAGTCAAGTGAGGATCGACTCAAGGCACAAATGATAAGGTTAAGTCGAACGAGGCCTGACTGGAGGCACAAATGATAAGATTGAGCCAAACCAGTCCCAACTCGAGGCGCAAATGACAAGGTTGAGTCCAACGTGACCCAAGTCAGGGCACAAATGATAAGGTTTATTCGAACTAGTCCCAACTCGAGGCGCAAATGACAAGGTTGAGTCTAACGAGACACGAGTCAAGGCACAAATGATAAGGGTGTGTGAAACGAGGCCCGACTTGATGTGCAAATGATAAGGTTGAGTTGAACGAGGCCCGACTCGAGGCACAAATGATAAGATTGAGCTAAACGAGTCCCAACTCGAGGCGCAAATGATAAGGTTGAGTCGAACGTGACCCAAGTCAGGGCACAAATGATAAGGTTTATTCGAACTAGTCCCAACTCGAGGCACAAATGACAAGGTTGAGTACAACGAGACATGAGTCAAGGCACAAATGATAAGGGTGAGTCAAATGAGGCCCGACTCGATGTGCAATTGACAAGGTTGAGTCCAACGAGGCCCGCCTAGTGGCGCAAATGATAAGGATGAGTCAAACGAGGCCCGACTTGAGGTGCGAATGATACGGTGGAGTCAAACGAGGCTCGACTCGATGCATAAATGATAAGGTTGAGTCAAACGAGGCCTGACTCGAATCGCAAAATGATATGGGTGAGTCAAACAAGGCCCGACTCGAGGCGTAAATGATAAGGGTGAGTCAAACAAGGACCGACTCAAGGCACAAATGATAAGGTTAAGTCGAACGAGGCCCGACTGGAGGCACAAATGATAAGATTGAGCCAAACGAGTCCCAACTCGAGGCGCAAATGACAAGGTTGAGTCCAACATGACCCAAGTCAGGGCACAAATGATAAGGTTTATTCGAACTAGTCCCAACTCGAGACACAAATGACAAGGTTGAGTCCAACGAGACACGAGTCAAGGCACAAATGGTAAGGGTGAGTCAAACGAGGTCCGACTCGATGTGCAAATGATAAGGTTGAGTTGAACGAGGCCCGACTCGAGGCGCAAATGATAAGGATAAGTCAAACGTGGCCCAACTCAAGGTACAAATGATATGGGTGATTCAAATGAGGCCCGACTCGAGGCGCAAATGGTAAGGGTGAGTTGAACGAGGCCAGACTTGAGGCACAAATGATAAGGTTGAGTCAAACGAGGACTGACTCAAGGCTCAAATGGTAAGGTTGAGACAAACGATGCCCGACTCAAGGGACAAAGGATATGGTTCAGTCGAACGAGTCCCAACTAGAGGCACAAATGACAAGGTTGAGTCCAACGAGGCCCGACTAGTGGCGCAAATGATAAGGATGAGTCAAACGAGGCCCGACTCGAGGCGCAAATGATATGGGTAGTCAAACGAGGCCCGACGCGAGCGCAAATGGTAAGGGTGAGTTGAACGAGACCCGACTCGAGGCGCAAATGATAGGGTTGAGTCGAACGAGGCCCGACTCGAGGCGCAATTGATATGGGTGAGTTAAATAAGGCCTAACTCGTGGCGTAAATGATAAGGTTGAGTCAAACAAGGCCCGACCCGAGGCATAAGCTATAAGGTTGAGTCAAACGAGGCCTGACTCAAGGCACAAATGATATGGATGAGTCAAACGTGGCCTGCCTCGAGGCACAAATGGTAAGGGTCAATTGAACGAGTCCCAACTTGAGGCACAAATGATAACGTTAAGTCAAAGGAGGCCCGACTTAGGGAACAGATAATAAGGGTGAGCCAAACGAGGCTCGCATCAAGGCACAAATGATAAGGTTGAGTCAAATGAGCCTTGACTTAAGGCGCAAATGATAAGGTTGAGTCAAACTAGCCATCACTCGAGGCGCAAATGGTAAGGGTGAGTCAAAGGAGGCCGGACTCGATGCACAAATGATTTGGTTGAGTCAAACGAGGCCCGACTCGAGGCAAAAATTATAAGGTTGAGTCGAACAAGCCCCGAATCGAGACATAAATGATAAGGTTGAGTTAAACGAGGCTCGATTTAGGGCACAAATGATACAGTTGAGTAAAATGAGGCCCGACTCGAGGTGCAAAAGAGAAGGTTACATCAAACAAGGCCCGGCTCGAGGAGCAAATGATAAGGGTGAGTCAAACGAGGACCAACTCAAGGCATAAATGATAAGGTTGAGTCAAACGAGCCTCGACTTGATGCACAAATGATAAGGTTAAGTAAAACTAGGCCTAACTCGAGGCGCAAATGGTAAGGGTGAGTCATACGAGGCCCGACTCGATGTACAAATGATATGGTTGAGTCAAATGAGGCCCGTCTCGAGGCAAAAATTATAAGGTTGAGTCAAACAAGCCCCGAATCAAGACACAAATGATAAGGTTGAGTTAAACAAGGCCCGACTTGAGGCACAAATGATACGTTTGAGTAAAACGAGGCCCGACTTGAGGTGCAAATGAGAAGGTTGCATCAAACGAGGCCCGACTCGAGGTGCAAATGATAAGGGTGAGTCAAACGAGGACTGACTCAAGGCACAAATGATAAAGTTGAGTCGAACGAGGCCCGACTGGAGGCACAAATGATATAGTTGAGTCAAACATGTCCCAACTCGAGGCGCAAATGATATGGTTGGATCAAACAAGGCCCGACTCAAGGAGCAACTGATAAGGTTGACTCAAACGATGTCTAACTCGAGGCACAAATGATAACGTTAAGCCAAACAAGGCCCGACTCAAGGTGTAAATGGTAAGTGTGAGTTGAACGAGCACAGACTTGAGGCGTAAATGATACGATGGAGTCAAATGAGGGTCGACTCGATGCGTAAATGATAAGGTTGAGTCAAACGAGGCCTGACTCTAAGTGCAAAATGATATGGGTGAGTCAAACAAGGCCCGACTTGAGGCGTAAATGATAAGGGTGAATAACACAAGGACCGACTCAAGGCACAAATGATAAGGTTAAGTCGAACGAGGCCCGACTAGAGGCACAAATGATAAGATTGAGCCAAACGAGTCCCAACTCGAGGCGCAAATGACAAGGTTGAGTCCAACGTGACCCAAGTCAGGGCACAAATGATAAGGTTTATTCGAACTAGTCCCAACTCGAGGCGCAAATGACAAGGTTGAGTCCAACGAGACATGAGTCAAGGCACAAATGAGAAGGGTGACTCAAACGAGGCCCGACTTGATGTGCAAATGATAAGGTTGAGTCCAACGAGGACCGACTTGAGGCGCAAATGATAAGGTTAAGTCAAACGTGGCCTGACTCAAGGAGCAAATGATGTGGGTGATTCAAATGAGGCCCAACTCGAGGCGCAAATGGTAAGGGTGAGTTGAACGAGGCCAGAATTGAGGCGCAAATGATAAGGTTGAGTCGAACGAGGACCGACTCAAGGCTCAAATGGTAAGGTTGAGACAAACGATGCCTGACTTAAGGGACAAATGATATGGTTCAGTTGAACGAGTCCCAACTAGAGGCGCAAATGACAAGGTTGAGTCTAATAAGGCCCGACTAGTGGCGCAAATGATAAGGATGAGTCAAACGAGGCCCGACTCAAGGCGCAAATGATATGGGTGAGTCAAACGAGGCCCGACTCAAGCGCAAATGGTAAGAGTGACTTGAACGAGGCCTGACTCGAGGCGCAAATGATTGGGTTGAGCCGAACGAGGCCCGACTCGATGCACAAATGATAAGGTTGAGCCGAACGAGGTCCGACTCGAGGCGTAAATGATAAGGTTGAGTCAAAAGATGCCCGACTCGAGGTGCAAATGATATGGGAGAGTCAAATGAGGCCTGACTCAAGGCGCAAATGGTAAGGGTGAGTTGAACGAGGCCGAACTCAAGGCACAAATGATAAGGTTGAGTCGAACGAGGCCTAACTCGTGGCGCAAATGATAAGGTTGAGTCGAATAAGGCCCAACTCGAGGGGCAAATGATAAGGTTGAGTCAAACAAGGCTTGACTCAAGGCACAAATGATATGGTTGAGTCAAATAAGGCCCGACTCGAGGCGCAAATGATAAGGGTGAGTTGAACGAGGCCCAACTCGAGGCACAAATGATAAGGTTGAGTCGAACAAGGCCTGACTCCAGGCATAAATGATAAGGTTGAGTCGAACGAGGCTTGACTCGAGACGCAAATGATATGGGTGAGTCAAACGAATCCTGACTCGAGGCACAAATGGTAAGGGTGAGTTGAAAAAGGCCCGTCTCGAGGCGTAAATGGTAAAGTTGAGTCAAAGGAGGCTTGACTTGATGCACAAATGATAAGGTTTAGTTGAACAAGGCCCAACTCTAGGCACAAATGATAAGGTTGAGTCAAACGAGTCCCGACTCGAGGCACAAATGATATGGCTAAGTCAAACGAGGCCCGCCTCGAGATGCAAATGGTAAGGGTGAGTTGAATGAGGTCGGACTTGAGGCGCAATTGATAAGGTTGAGTCACACGAGCCCTGACTCACGGCACAAATGATATGTTTGAGTCAAATGAGGCCCGACTCGAAGCGCAAACGATAAGGTTAAGTCAATCGAGGCCCGACTCGAGGCACAAATGATATGGGTGAGAAAAATAAGGCCCGACTCGAGGCATAAATGGTAAGGGAGAGTTGAACGAGGCCAGACTTAAGGCACAATTGATAAGGTTGAGTCGAACGAGGCCTAACTCTTGGCGCAATTGATAAGGTTGAGTTGAATGAGGCCTGACTCGAGGGGCAAACGACAAGGTTGAGTCAAACGAGGCCTGACTCGAGGCACAAATGGTATGGGTGAGTCAAATAAGGCCCGACTCGAGGCACAAACGGTAAGGGTGAGTTGAATGAGGTCCGACTCAAGGCCCAAATGATAAGGTTAAGTCAAACAAGGCCCGACTCGAGGTGCAAATGATATGGGTGAGTCAAACGAGGCCCGACTCGAGATGCAAATGGTAAGGTTAAGTTGAACGACGCCCGACTCGAGGTGTAAATGATAAAGTTGAGTCTAACAAGGCCTGACTCGAGGCGCAAATGATAAATTTGTGTCAAACGAGGCCTGACTCGAGGCACAAATGATAAGGTTGAGTCAAATGAGGCTTGACTTGAGGCACAAATGATATGGGTTAGTCAAATAAGGCCCGACTCAAGGCGCAAATGGTAAGGTGAGTTGAACGAGGTCGGATTTGAGGTGCAAATGATAAGGTTGAGTCGAACGAGGCCTGACCCAAGCACAAATGATAAGGTTGAGTCCAATGAGGCCTGACTTGAGGCAAAAATGATATGGGTGTGTCAAATGAGGCCCAACTCGAGATGCCAATGGTAAGGGTGAGTTGAACGAGGCCCGACTCGAGGTGCAAATGATAAGGTTGAGTCGAACGAGGCTTGACTCAAGGCGCAAATGATAAGGTTCAGTCAAACGAGGCCCGACTCGAGGCGCAAATGATAAGGTTAAGTTCAACGAGGCCCGACTCGAGTCGCAAATGATATAAGTGAGTCAAATGAGGCCTAACTCAAGGTGCAAATGGTAAGGGTGAGTTGAACGAGGCCAGACTTGAGACGCAAATGATATGGTTGAGTCGAACGAGTCCTAACTCAAGGCGCAAATGACAAGGTTGAGTCCAACGAGACAGAGTTGAGGCACAAATGATAAGGTTGAGTCAAACGAGGCCCGACTTGATGTGCAAATGATAAGGTTGAGTCGAATGAGGCCCGACTCGAGGCATAAATGATAAGGTTCAGTCAAACGAGGCCCGACTCGAGGCGCAAATGATAAGGTTAAGTTGAATGAGGCCTGACTCAAGCCGCAAATGATATAAGTTAGTCAAATGAAGCCCGACTCGAGGCTCAAATGGTAAGGTTGAGACAAATAGCACCCAACTCAATGCACAATTAATATGGTTGAGTCAAACGAGTCCCAACTAGAGGCGCAAATGACAAGGTTTAGTCCAACGAGGACCGACTAGAGACGCAAATGATAAGGATGAGTCAAACGAGGCCCTACTTGAGGCACAAATCATATGGGTGAGTCAAACGAGGACCGACTCGAGCGCAAATGGTAAGGGTGAGCTGAACGAGGCCCGACTCGAGGCGCAAATAATAGGGTTGAGTCAAACAAGGCCCAACTGGATGCTCAAATGATAAGGCTAAGCCGAACGAGGTTCGACTCGAGGCGCAAATGATAAGGATGAGAGAAACGAGGCTCGACTTGCGATGCAAATGATATGGGAGAGTCAAATGATGCCTGACTCAAGGCGCAAATGGTAAGGGTGAGTTGTACGAGGCCAGACTTGAGGCGCAAATGATAAGGTTGAGTCGCACGAGGCCTAACTTGTGGCGCAAATGATAAGGTTGAGTCGAATGAGGCCCGACTCGAGGGGCAAATGATAAGGTTGAGTCAAACGAGGCCCGACTCGAGACACAAATTATATGGTTGAGTCAAATGAGGCCCGACTCGAGGCGCAAATGGTAAGGGTGAGTCAAATGAGGCCCGACTCGAGGCACAAATGATAAGCTTGAGTTGAATGAGGCCTGACTCCAGGCGTAAATGATAAGGTTGAGTCAAATGAGGCCTGACTTGAGATGCAAATGATATGGGTTAGTCCAACGAAGCTCGACTCAAGGCACAAATGGTAAGGGTGAGTTGAAAGAGGCCCATCTCGAGGTGTAAATGGTAAAGTTGAGTCAAAGGAGGCCCAACTCGATGCGCAAATGATAAGGTTGAGTCGAACGAGGCCTGACTGTAGGTGCAAATGATAAGGTTGAGTTAAATGAGTCCCGACTCGAGGCACAAATGATATGGCTGACTCAAATGAGGCCTGACTCGAGACGCAAATGGTAAGGGTGAGTTGAACGAGGCCGAAGTTGAGGCGCAATTGATAAGGTTGAGTCGAATGAGGCCTGACTCATGGCACAAATGATATGGTTGAGTCGAATGAGTCCCAACTCAAAGCGCAAACGATATGGTTAAGTCAAATGAGGCCCGACTCGAGGCACAAATGATATGGGTGAGTAAAATAAGGCCCGACTTGAGGCACAAATGGTAAGGGAGAGTTGAATGATGCTAGACTTAAGGCGCCATTGATAAGGTTGAGTCGAACGAAGCCTGACTCATGGTGCAATTGATGAGGTTGAGTTGAATCAGGCTTGACTCGAGGGGCAAAGGATAAGGTTAAGTCAAACGAGGCCCGACTCGAGGCACAAATGATAAGGGTGAGTCAAATGAGGACCGACTCCAGGCACAAATGATAAAGTTGAGTCGAACGAGGCCCAACTGAAGGTACAAATGATAAGGTTGAGTCAAACATGGCTCGACTCGAGGCGCAAATGATATGGTTGAATCAAACAAGACCCGACTTGAGGCGCAAATGGTAAGGGTGAGTCAAACGATGCCCAACTCGAGGCACAAATGATAAGGTTAAGCCAAACAAGGCCCGACTTGAGGCGTAAATGGTAAGGGTGAGTTGAACAAGGGCGGACTTGAGGCGCAAATGATACGGTGGAGTCGAATGAGGCTCGACTCGATGGGTAAATGATAAGGTTGAGTCGAACGAGGCCTGACTCGAAGCACAAAATGATATGGGTGAGTTAAACGAGGCCCGACTCGAGGCGTAAATGATAAGGGTGACTCAAACGAGGACCGACTCAAGGCACAAATGATATGGTTAAGTCGAACGATGCCCGACTAGAGGCATAAATGATATGATTGAGCCAAATGAGTCCCAACTCGAGGTGCAAATGACAAGGTTGAGTCTAACGTGACCCGAATCGAGGCACAAATCATAAGGTTGATTCGAACGAGTCCCAACTCGAGGTGCAAATGACAAGGTTGAGTCCAACGAGACCCGAGTCGAGGCGCAAATGATAAGGCTGAGTCGAACGAGGCCTAACTCGTGGCGCAAATGATAAGGTTGAGTCAAATGAGGCCCGACTCGAGGGGCAAATGATAAGGTTGAGTCAAATGAGGCCCGACTTGAGACACAAATGATATGGGTGAGTCAAATGAGGCCCGACTCGAGGCGCAAATGGTAAGGGTGAGTTGAACGAGGAACGACTTCAGGCGTAAATGATAAGGTTGAGCCGAACGAGGCCTGACTGCAGGTGCAAATGATATGGGTGAGTAACGATGCCCGACATGAGACGCAAATGGTAAAGTTGAGTTGAACGAGGCTAGAGTTGAGGCGCAATTGATAAGGTTGAGTCGAACGAGGCCTGACCTATGGCACAAATTATATGGTTGAGTCGAATGAGGCCCAACTCAAACCACAAATGATATGGTTAAGTCAAACGAGGCCCGAATCGCAGCACAAGTGATATGGTTGAGTAAAATAAGGCTCGACTCGAGGCGCAAATGGTAAGGGAGAGTTGAACTAGTCCGGACCTAAGGCACAATTGATAAGGTTGAGTCGAACCAGGTTTGACTCGTGGTGCAATTGATAAGGTTGAGTTGAATGAGGCCAGACTCGAGGGGCAAACGATAAGGTTGAGTCAAACGAGGCCCGACTCGAGGCACAAATGATATGGGTGAGTCAAATAAGGCTCGACTCGAGGCGCAAAAGGTAAGGGTGAGTTGAATGAGGCCCGACTCGAGGCACAAATGATAAGGTTGAGTTGAACGAGGCCCAACTCCAGGCACAAATGATAAGGTTGAGTCAAACAAGGCCCAACTCAAGGTGCAAATGATATGGGTGAGTCAAACGAGGCCCAACTCGAGATGCAAATGGTAAGGGTAAGTTGAACGAGGCCCGACTCGAGGCATAAATGATAAAGTTAAGTCAAATGAGGCCCGACTTGAGGCACAAATGATAAGTTTGTGTCAAACGAGGCACAACTCGAGGCACAAATGATAAGCTTGACTTAAATGAGGCCCGACTTGAGGCGCAAATGATATGGGTCAATCAAATAAGGCCTCACTTAAGGCGCAAATGGTAAGGGTGAGTTGCACGAGGCCGGACTTGAGGCACAAATGCTAAGGTTAAGTCGAACAAGGCTTGACTCGAGGCACAAATGAGAAAGTTGAGTCAAATGATGCCCGACTCGAGGGGCAAATGATAAGGTTGAGTTAAATGAGGCCCGACTCGAGGCGCAAATGATAAGATTGAGTCCAACGAGGACCGACTCAAGGCGTAAATGATATGGCTGAGTCAAACGAGGCCCAACTCGAGATGCCAATGGTAAGGGTGAGTTGAACGAGGCCCGACTCGATGTGCAAATGATAAGGTTGAGTCAAACAGGGCTCGACTCATTGCGCAAATGATAAGGTTGAGTCAAACGATGCTTGTCTCAAGGTGCAAATAGTAAGGTTGAGTTGAACGAGGCCCAACTCGAGGCGCAAATGATAAGGTTGAGTCGAACGAGGGCCGACTCAAGGCACAAATGATAAGGTTGAGTCAAACGAGACCCGACTCGAGGCGCAAATGATATGGGTGAGTCATATAAAGCCCGACTCAAGGCGCAAATGGTAAGGGTGAGTTGAACGGGGCCAGACTTGAGGCATAAATGATAAGGGTGAGTCAAACGAACACTGACTAAAGGCACAAATGATAAGGTTGAATCGAATGAGGCCTGACTCATGGAGCATCTAATAAGGTTGACTCAAACGATGCCCAACTCGAGGCACAAATGATAAGGTTAAGCAAACAAGGCCCGACTCAAGGTGCAAATGGTAAGGGTGAGTTGAACGAGGATGGACTTGAGGCACAAATGATACAGTGGAGTCGAATGAGGCTCGACTCGATATGTAAATGATAAGGTTGAGTCGAACGAGCCTGACTCGAAACGCAAAATGATATGGATGAGTGAAACGAGGCCCGACTCGAGAGGAAAATGACAAGGGTGAGTCAAACGAGGACCGACTCAAGGCACAAATGATAAGGTTAAATCGAACGAGTCCCAACTCGAGGCACAAATGATAAGGTTGAGTCCAACATGACTCGAGTCGAGGCACAAATGATAAGGTTGATTCGAACGAGTCCCAACTCGAGCCGCAAATGATAAGGTTGAGTCCAATGAGACCCGAGTCGAGGCACAAATGATAAGGTTGAGTCAAATGAGGCGTGACTTGATGTGCAAATGATAAGGTTGAGTCAAACGAACCCGACACGAGGTGCAAATGCTAAGGTTAACTCAAACGAGGCCCGACTCAAGGCGCCAATGATATGAGTGAGTCAAATGAGGCCTGACTTGAGGCGCAAATGATATGGGTAACTTAAATGAGGCCTGACTCGTGGCGTAAATGATAAGGTTGAGTCAAACAAGGCCCGACTTGAGGTACAAACTATAAGGTTGAGTCAAACAAGGCCTGACTCGAGGCACAAATGATATGGATGAGTCAAATGTGGACTACCTCGAGACACAAATGTTAAGGGTCAGTTGAACGAGGCCCGACTCGAGGAGCAAATGATATCGTTAAGTCAAACGAGGCCCGACTCGAGGCACAAATGATAAGGGTGAGTCAAACGAGGCTCACATCAAGGCGCAAATGATAAGGTTGAGTCAAACGAGCCCCGACTCGAGGCGACAATTATAAGGTTAAGTTGAACAAGCCCCGAATCGAGACACAAATGATAAGGTTAAGTCAAACGAGGCCCGACTCGTGGCACAAATGATATGAGTGAGTCAAATGAGGCCCGACTCAAGGCACAAATGGTAAGGGTGAGTTGAACGAGGCTAGATTTGAGGTGCAAATGATAAGGTTACATCAAACGAGGCCTGACTCGAGCCGCAAATGATAAGGGTGAGTCAATTAAGGCCTGACTCAAGGCGCAAATGGTAAGGGTAAGTTGAACGGGGCCGGACTTCAGGAGCAACTGATAAGGTTGACTCAAATGATGCCCGACTCGGGGCACAAATGATAAGGTTAAGCCAAACAAGGCCCGACTCAAGGTGCAAATTGTAAGGGTGAGTTGAACGAGGGCAGACTTGAGGCATAAATGATACAGAAGAGTCGAACGAGGCTCGACTCGATGCGTAAATGATAAGGTTGAGTTGAACAAGGCCTGACTAGAAGCGTAAAATGATATGGGTGAGTCAAATGAGGCCTAATTCGAGGCGTAAATGATAAGGGTGAGTCAAACGAGGACCGACTCAAGGCACAAATGATAAGGTTAAGTCAAACGAGGCCCGACTGGATGCACAAATGATAAGATTAAGCCAAACAAGTCCCAACTTGAGGCGCAAATGACAAGGTTGAGTCCAACGTGTCCTAAGTCGAGGCACAAATGATAAGGTTGATTTGAACGAGTCCCAACTCGAGGTGCAAATGACAAGGTTGAGTCCAATGAAACCCGAATCGAGGCACAAATGATAAGGTTGAGTCAAACGAGGCCCAACTCGATGTGCAAATGATAAGGTTGAGTCGAACGAGGCCCGACTCGAGGCACAAATGATAAGGTTAAGTCAAACGAGGCCCGACTCGAGGCGCAAATGATATGAGTGAGTCAAATGAGGCCCGATTCAAGGCGCAAATGGCAAGGGTGAGTTGAACGAGGCTAGACTTGAGGTGCAAATGATAAGGTTAAGTCAAACGAGGGCCGACTCGAGGCTCAAATTGTAAGGTTGAGACAAACGATGCCTGACTAGAGGCTCAAATGATATGGTTGAGTCAAACAAGTCCTAACTAGAGGCTCAAATGACAAGGTTGAGTCCAACGAGGCCCGACTAGAGGTGCAATTGATAAGGATGAGTCAAACGAGGCCCGACTTTAGGCGTAAATGATATGGGTGAGTCAAATAAGGCCCGACTTGCGTGCAAATGGTAAGGGTGAGTTGAATGAGGCCCGACTCTAGGTGCAAATGATAGGGTTGAGTCGAACAAATGACAAGGTTGAGTCCAATGAGGCCCGACTAGAGGCGCAAATGATATGGGTGAGTCAAACGAGGACGTCTCGAGCGCAAATTGAGTTGGGCCTCGTTCGACATAACCTTACCATTTGTGTCTCGACTCGGGCCTCATTAGACACAACCTTACCATTTGTGCCTTGAGTTAGGACTCGTTTGATTTAAACTTATCATTTGTGCCTTGAGTTAGGACTCGTTTGACTTAACCTTATCATTTACGCCTCGAGTCGGGCCTCGTTCGACTCAACCTTATCATTTGCGCCTTGACTCAGCTCTCGTTCAACTCACCCTTACCATTTATGCCTCGAGTCGGGCCTCGTTTAACTCAACCTTATAATTTGTTCCTCGAGTCGGGCCTCGTTTAACCCAACCTTATCCTTTGTACCTCATGTTGGGCCTCGTTCGACTCACCCATATCATTTGTGCCTTGAGTCGATCCTCATTCGTCTCAACCTTACCATTTGCGTCTTGAGTTGGGGGTTGCTTGACTCAACCTTATCATTTGCGCCTCGAGTCGGGCCTCGTTTGACTCATCCTTATCATTTGCGCCTCGAGTCAGGCCTCGTTTGACTCAACCTTATTATTTGTGCCTTGAGTTGGGCTCGTTTGGCTCAACCTTATTATTTGTGCCTTGAGTTGGGCATCGTTTGACTCAACCTTATCATTTGCGCCTTGAATCGTGCCTCGTTCGACTTAACCTTATCATTTGCACCTCGAGCCGAGCCTCGTTTGACTCAACCTTATTATTTGTCCCTGGAGTCGAGCTTGTTTGACTTAACTTTATTATTTGTGCCTCGAGTCAAGTCTCGTTCGACTCACTCTTTTCATTTGTGCCCGAATCAGGCCTCGTTTGACTCAACCTTATCATTTGTTCCTCGAGTTGGGCCTCGTTCGACTCAACCTTATCATTTGCGCCTCAAGTCATGCCTCGTTTTACTCAACCTTACCATTTGCATCTCGAGTCGGGCCTGGTTTGACTCAACCTTATCGTATGTGCCTTGAGTTGGGCCTTGTTTGACTCAACCATATTGTTTGCGCCTCAATGCGGGCCTCGTTTGACTTAACCTTATCATTTGCGCCTCGAGTCGGGACTCGTTTGACTCAACCTTATTATTTGTGCCTCGAGCCAAGCCTCGTTTGACTAATGCTTTTCATTTATGCCCCGGGTCGGGTCTTGTTTGGCTCACCCTTATCATTTGTGCCTCTAGCCGGGCCTCATTTGACTTAACCTTATCATTTGTGCCTCAAGTCGGGCCATGTTGGACTTTACCTTATCATTTGCGGCTTGAGTCGAGTCTCGTTCGACTCAACCTTATCATTTGTGGCTCATGCCCAGCCTCGTTTAACTCAACCTTATCATTTGTGCCTCGTGTTGGGCCTCATTCCACTCACCCTTACCATTTACGCCTCGAGTCGGGATGCGTTGGACTCACCCATATCTTTTGCGCCTCGAGTTGGGCCTCATTCGACTCAGCCTTACCATTTGTGCCTCGAGTCAGGCCTTATTTTACTCAACCTTATCATTTGTGCCACGACTCAAGCTTTTCATTTTTGCCTCAAGTTTGGCCTCGTTTGACTCAACCTTATTATTTGTGCCTCAAGTCAGGCTCGTTTGACTCAACCTTATTAATTGTGGCTCGAGTCGAGCCTCGTTTGACTTAACCTTATCATTTGTGCCTCGAGTTGGGTCTCGTTGGACTTAACCTTATCATTTGTTCCTCGAGTCGGGCCTCATTCGACTAAACCTTATCATTTACGCCTTGAGTCAGGCCTCGTTTGACTCAACCTTATCATTTGCGCCTCAAGAGAGGCTTCGTTTGACTCAACTTTATCATTTGCGTATTGAGTCGGGCCTCGATCAACTCAACCTTATCATTTATGCCTTGATCTAGGCAATGTTCGACTCAACCATATCATTTGTGCCTCGAGTCGGGCCACGCTTGACTCAACCTTCTTATTTGTGGCCCGAGTTGGAACTCGTTTGACTCAAACTTGCCATTTGTGCCTCAAGTCGGGCTTTGTTTGACTCACCCTGACCATTTGCGCCACGACTCGGGCCTCGTTTGACTCAACCATATCATTTGCACCTCGAGGCGGGCCTCTGTTGTCTCCATGTTATCGTATGTACCTTGAGTTGGGCCTTGTTTGACTCAACCATATTATTTGCACCTCAATGCGGGCCTTGTTTGACTTAACCTTATCATTTGCGCCTCGAGTCAGGACTCATTTGTCTCAACCTAATTGTTTGTGCCTTGAGGCGGGCCTCATTTGACTCTGCCATATTGTTTGTCCCTCGAGTCGGCCCTAATTTGACTCAGCCATATTGTTTATGCCTAAAGTCGGGCCTCGTTTGACTCACCCATATCATTTGCACCTCAAGTCGGGCCTTGTTTGACTCAACCTTATCATTTGTGCCTTGAGCCGGGCCTCGTGCGACTCAAGCTTTTCATTTATGCCTCAAGTCGGGCCTTGTTTGACTCAACCTTATTATTTCTGCCTCGAGTCAGGCTCGTTTGACTCAACCTTATTATTTGTGACTCGAGTCGAGCCTCGTTTGACTCCACCTTATCATTTGTGCCTCGAGACGGGCCTCGTTGCACACAACCTTATCATTTGTCCCTCGAGTCGGGCCTCATTCGACTCAACCTTATCATTTACGCCTTAAGTCGAGCCTCGTTTTATTCAACCTTACCATTTGCACCTCGAGTCGGGCTTGGTTTGATTCACCCTGACTATTTGTGCTTCGAGTCGGGCCTGATTTGACTCAACCATATCATTTGTGCCTCAGGTCGGGCCTCGTTTGACTCACCCTTACCATTTGTGCCTCTAGTCGGGCCTCGTTTGACTCAACCTTATCATTTACGCCTCAAGCCGGGCCTTGTGTGACTCAAGCTTTTCATTTGTGTCTCGAGTCGGGCCTCGTTTGACTTAACCTAATCATTTCTGCCTTAAGTCGGGCCTCGTTTGACTCAACCTTATCATTTGCACCTTGAGTCGGGCCTCGTTTCACTTAACCATATCATTTGTGCCTCTAGTCGGACCTCGTTCGACTCAACATTGTCACTTGTGCCTCAAGTCAGGCCATGTTTGATTCAACCTTATCATTTGTGCCTCGAGTGGAGCCTCGTTTGACGCAACCTTATCATTTGTGCCTCAAGTCGGGCCTCGTTTGACTCAACCTTATCATTTGTGCCTCGAGTCGGGAATCGTTTGACTCACCCTTACCAATTGCTCCTCTAGTTGGGCCTCATTTCACTCAATCATATCATTTGCACCTTGAGTCGTGCGTCATTTGACTTAACCTTCTTATTTGTGCCTCGAGTCGGGCCTCGTTTGACTCAACCTTATCATTTGCGCCTCGATTTGGGCCTTGTTTGACTCAACCTTATCATTTGCGCCTTGAGTCGGGCCTTGTTTGAGTCAACCTTATTATTTGTGCCTCGTGTCGGCCTCGTTTGACTCAACCTTATTATTTGTGCCTCGAGTCGAGCCTCGATGGACTCGACCTTATCATTTGCACCTCAAGTTGGGCCTCGTTTTACTCAACCTTACCATTTGCACCTCGAGTCGGGCTTCGTTTCACTCAACCTGACCATTTGCGCCTCGAGTCGGGCCTTATTTGACTCAACCATATTAATTGTGCCTCGGATCAAGCCTCGTTTAACTCACCCTTACCATTTGTGCCTCTAGTCGTGCCTCATTTGACTCAACCTTATCATTTGCACCTTGAGTCGGACCTTGTTCGACTCAACCTTAGCATTTGCGCCTCGAGTTAGGCCTCATTCGACTCAACCTTACCATTTGCGCCTCAAGGCAGGCCTCATTTTACTCAACCTTACCATTTGCGCTTCGAGTCGGGCTTCGTTTGACTCACCTTAACCATTTGCACCACAACTCAGGCCTCATTTGACACAACCATATCATTTGCACCTCGAGTCAGGCCTCGTTTGACTCAACCTTACCATTTATGCCTAGAGCCAGGCCTCGTTTTACTCAACCTTACCATTTGTGCCTCAAGTCATGCTTCATTTGACTCATGTTGACCATTTGCACCTCGACTTGGTCCTCGTTTGACTCAACCATATCATTTGCACCTCGAGGCAGGCCTTGTTTGACTCAACCTTATTATTTGTGCCTCAAGTTGGCTAGTTTGACTCAACCTTATCGTTTGTGCCTTGAGTTGGGACTCGTTTGACTCAACCATATTGTTTGCGCCTCGAGTCGGGCCTCGTTTGACTTAACCTTATCATTTACGCCTCGAGTCGAGACTTGTTTGACTCAACCTTATCATTTGTGCCTCGTGGCAGGACTCGTTTGACTCAACCATCTTGTTGGCCCCTCGAGTCAGGCACCGTTTGATGCAAACAATAGCTCCTCTAATCGGGCCTCATTTGACTCACCTTAACCATTTGTTCCTCGAGTCAGGCCTCGTTTGACTCAACCTTATCATTTGTGCCTCGTGTTGGTCATTGTTTAACTCACCCTTACCATTTACGCCTCTAGTCAGGCCTGGTTTCGCTCAACCTTATCATTCACACCTCGAGTTGGATCTCGTTTGACTCAACCTTATCATTTATGCCTCGAATCGGGTCTCGTTCGACTCAACCATATCATTTGCGTCTCGATTCGAGCCTCGTTTGACTCAACCTTATCATTTGCGTCTCGATTCGGGCCTCGTTTGACTCAACCTTATCATTTGCGCCTTGAGTCAGGCCTCGTTTGACTCAACCTTATCATTTGCGCCACGAGTCGAGCCTCGTTTGACTAAAACCTTTCCATTTGCCCCTCTAGTTGGGCCTCATTTCACTCAACCATTTCATTTGCGCCTCGAGTCGGGCCTCGTTTGACCCAACCTTATCATTTGCACCTCAAGTTGGGCCTCATTTGACTTAACCATATCATTTGCACCTCAAGTCAGGCCATGTTCGACTCAACCTTATCAATTGCGCCTTGAGTCGAGCGTTGTTCTACTCAACCTTATCATTTATGCCTCGAGCCAGGCCTCATTTGTCTCAACCATATCATTTGTGCTTCGAGTCGGGCCTCGTTTGGCTCAACCTTATTATTTGTACCTCGAGTCGGGCCTCATTCAACTCAACCTTATCATTTGCGCCTCGAGCCTGGCCTCGTTTGACTTAACCATATCATTTGTGCCTCGAGTCGGGCCACGTTCGACTCAACCTTCTTATTTGTGCCTCGAGTTGGTCCTCATTTGACTCAACCTTATCATTTGTGCCTCGGGTCGGGCCTCATTTGACTCAACCTTACCATTTATGCTTCAAGTCGGGCCTCGTTTTACTTAACCTTGCCATTTATGCCTCGAGTCGGGCTTCGTTTGACTCACCTTGACCATTTGCACCTCGACTCGGGCCTCATTTGACTCAACCATATCATTTGCACCTCGACTCGGGCCTCGTTCGACTCAACCTTAGCATTTGTGCCTCGAGTCGGGCCTCATTCGGCTTAACCTTACCATTTACGCCTCGAGTCGAGCCTCGTTTTACTCAACCTTACCATTTGCGCCTCGAGTCGGGCTTCGTTTGATTAACCTTGACCATTTGCACCTCGACTCGGGCCTTGTTTGACTCAACCATATCATTTGCACCTCGAGGTAGGCCTCGTTTGACTAACCTTATTATTCGTGCCTCTAGTCGAGCTGGTTTGACTCAACCTTATCGTTTGTTCCTTGAGTTGGGCCTCATTTGACTCAACCATATTGTTTGTGCCTTGAGTCGGGCCTCGTTTGACTTAACCTTATAATTTGTGCCTCGAGTCGGGCCTCGTTTGGCTCAACCTTATTATTTGTACCTCGAGTCAGGCCTCGTTCAACTCAACCTTATCATTTGCGCCTCAAGCCAGGCCTCATTCAACTCAACCTTATCATTTGTGCCTTGAGTCGAGCATTGTTCGACTGAACCTTATCATTTGTGCCTCGAGCCAGACCTCGTTTGTCTCAACCATATGATTTGCACCTCATGGCGGGCCTCGTTTGACTCAACCATCTTGTTTGCCCCTCTAGTCAGGCCTCATTTGACGCAAACAATAGCTCCTCTAGTCTGGCCTCATTTGACTCACCCTGACCATTTGTAACTCGAGCGGGCCTCGTTTGACTCAACCTTATCATTTGTGCCTCGTGTCGATCATTGTTTGACTCACGCTTACCATTTGTGCCCTAGTTGGGCCTCGTTTCCCTCAACCTTATCATTTGTGTCTCGAGTCGAACCTCATTCGACTCAACCTTATCATTTGCACCTCGAGATAGGCTTCAATTAACTCAACCTTATCATTTGTACGTCGAATTGGGCCTCATTTAAGTCAACCTTATCATTTGCGCCTCGAGTCAGGCCTTGTTCGACTGAACCTTATCATTTGCGCCATGAGTCAGGCCTCATTTGACTCAACCTTATCATTTGCACAACGAGTCAGGCCTCGTTTGACTCAACCTTACCATTTGCTCCTCTAGTTGGGCCTCGTTTCATACAACCATATCATTTGTGCCTCAAGTTGGGCCTCATTTGACCCAACCTTGTCATTTGCACCTCGAGTCGGGCCTCGTTTCACTTAACCATATCATTTGCGCCTCAAGTCAGGCCTCGTTTGACTTAACCTTATCATTTACGCCCCAAGTCAGGCCTCATTCGACTCAATCTTATCATTTGTGCCTCGAGTCAGGCCTCATTTAACTCAAACTTATCATTTGCGCCTCGAGTCGAGCATCGTTCGACTCAAACTTATCATTTGTGCCTCCAGCCATGCCTCGTTCGTTTCAACCATATCATTTACGCCTCGAGTCGGGCCTCGTTTGGCTCAACCTTATTATTTGTGCCTCGAGTCAGGTCTCATTCAACTCAACCTTATCATTTGTGCCTCGAGCCAGGCCTCGTTCGACTTAACCATATCATTTGTGCCTCGATCCGGGCCACGTTCGACTCAACCTTCTTATGTGTGCCTCGAGTTGGGCCTTATTTGACTCAACCTTACCATTTACACCTCAAGTCGGGCCTCGTTTTACTCAATCTTGTCATTTGCGCCTCGAGTCGGGCTTCGTTTTACTGACCTTGACCATTTGCACCTCGACTTGGGCCTCGATTGACTCAACTATATCATTTGTACCTCGAGTCGGGCCTCGTTCTACTCAACCTTAGCATTTGCGCCTTGAGTTGGGCCTCATTCTACTCAACCTGACCATTTACGCCTCGAGTCAGGCCTTGTTTTACTCAACCTTACCATTTGCGCCTCGAGGCGGGCTTTGTTTGACTCAACTTGACCATTTGCACCTCAACTTGGGCCTCGTTTGACTCAACCATATCATTTGCATCTCGAGTCGGGCCTCGTTCGACTCAACCTTAGCATTTGCTCCTCAAGTCGGGCCTTATTCGGCTTAACCTTACCATTTACGCCTCGAGTCGAGCCTCGTTTTACTCAACCTTACCATTTGCACCTCGAGTCGGGCTTTGTTTGACTCACCTTAACCATTTGCACCTCAACTCGGGCCTTTTTTGACTCAACCATATCATTTGCTCCTCGAGGCAGGCCTCATTTGACTCAACCTTATTATTCGTGCCTCTAGTCAGGCTGGTTTGACTCAACCTTATCGTTTGTTCCCTGAGTTGGGCCTCGTTTGACTCAACCATATTGTTTGCACCTCGAGTCGGGGCTCGTTTGACTTAACCTTATTATTTGCACCTCGAGTCGAGACTCGTTTGACTCAACCTTATCGTTTGTGCCTCGTGGCGGCCTCGTTTGACTCAACCATCTTGTTTGCCCCTCAAGTCGGGCCTCATTTGATGCAAACAATAGCTCCTCTAGTCTGGCCTTGTTTGACTCACCCTGACCATTTGTGCCTCGAGTTGGGCCACGTGTGACTCAACCTTATCATTTGTGCCTCGTGTCAGTCATTGTTTGACTTACCCTTACCATTTGCGCCTCAGTTGGGCCTCGTTTCCCTCAACCTTATCATTTGTACCTCGAGTCGGACCTCGTTTGACTCAACCTTATCATTTGCGCCTCGAGATGGGCTTCATTTGACTCAACCTTATGATCTATTCCTCGAATCGGGCCTTGTTTGACTCAACCTTATCATTTGCGCCTCGAGTCGGGCCTTATTCGACTCAACCTTATCATTTACGCCATGAGTCAGGCCCCGTTTGACTCAGCCTTATCATTTGCACCATGAGTCAGGCCTCGTTTGACTTAACCTTACCATTTGCTCCTTTAGTTAGGCCTCATTTCACTTAACCATATCATTTGTGCCTCGAGTCGGGCCTCATTTGACCCAACCTTGTCATTTGCACCTCGAGTCAGGCTTCGTTTCACTTAACCATCTCATTTGCGCCTTAAGTCAAGCCTCGTTTGACTCAACCTTATCATTTGTGCCTTGAGTCAGGCCTCATTCGACTCAACCTTATCATTTGCGCCTCGAGTCAGGCCTCATTTAACTAAACCTTATCATTTGTGCCTCGAGTCGAGCGTCATTTGACTCAAACTTATCATTTGTGCCTCGAGCCAGGCCTCGTTCATCTCACCCATATCATTTGCACCTCGAGTGGGGCCTCATTTGACCTAACCTTATTATTTGTGCCTTGAGTCAGGTCTCATTCAACTCAACCTTATCATTTGTGCCTCGAGCCAGGCCTCGTTTGACTCAACCATATCATTTGTGCCTCGAGTCGGGTCACGTTCGACTCAACCTTCTTATTTGTGCCTCGAGTTGGGCCTCGTTTGACTCAACCTTATTATTTGTGCCTCAAGTCGGGCCTCATTCGACTCAACCTTAGCATTTGCACCTCGAGTCAGGCCTCATTCGACTCAACCTTACCATTTACGCCACAAGTCAGGCCTCGTTTTACTCAATCTTGCCATTTGCGCCTCGATTCGCGCTTTGTTTGACTCACCTTGACCATTTGCACCCTGACTCGGGCGTCGATTGACTCAACCATATCATTTGTACCTCGAGTTGGGCCTCGTTTGACTCAACCTTAGCATTTGCGCCTCGAGTCGGGCCTCGTTCGACTCAACCTTATCATTTGCGCCTAGAGTCAGGCCTCATTCGACTGAATGTTACCATTTGCACCTCTAGTTGGGCCTCGTTTGACTCAACCTGATCATTTGCGTCTCGACTCAGACCTCGTTTGACTCAACCATATCATTTACACTTCGAGGCAGGCCTCATTTGACTCAACCTTTTTTTTCGTGCCTCTAGTCGAGCTGGTTTGACTCAACCTTGTCATTTGTGCCTTGAGGTGGGCCTCGTTTGACTCAACCATATTGTTTGCATCTCGAGTTAGGCATCGTTTAACTTAACCTTATCACTTACGCCTCGAGTCGGGACTCGTTTGACTCAACCATATCGTTTATGCCTCGTGGTGGGCCTCGTTTGACTCAACCATCTTGTTTGCCCCTCGAGTCGGGCCTCGTTTGACGCAAACAATAGCTTCTCTAGTCTGGCCTCGTTTGACTCGACCTTATCATTTGTGCCTCGTGTCGGTCATCATTCGACTCAACCTTCTGATTTGTGCCTCGAGTCGGTCCTCTTTTGACTCAACCTTATCATTTGTGCCTCGAGTCAAGCATCGTTTGACTCACCCTTACCATTTGCTCCTCTAGTTAGCCTTGATTCACTCAACCATGTCATTTGCGCCTTGAGTTGGGCCTCGTTTGACTCAACCTTCTTATTTGTTCCTTGAGTCGGGCCTCGTTCAACTCACCCATATCATTTGCACCTCGAGTTGCGCCTCGTTTGACTCAACCTTCTTATTTGGGCCTCGAGTCGAGCCTCGTTCGACTCAACCTTATCATTTGCACCTCGAGTCGGGCTTCATTTGACTCAACCTTCTGATTTGTGCCTTGAGTCGGGCCTCGTTCGACTCAACCTTAACATTTGCGCCTTGAGATGGGCTTCGTTTGACTTAACCTTATCATTTGCGCCTCGAGTCGGGTCTCATTTGACTCAACCTTATCATTTACGCATCGAGTCGGGCCTCGTTTCACTAAACCATATCATTTGTGCCTCAAGTCAGGCCTCATACGATTCAACCTTATCATTTACGCCTGGATTTGTGCCTCGTTTCACTCAACCATATCATTTGCGCCTCGAGTCGGGCCTCGTTTGACTCAACCTTCTGATTTGTGCCTCGAGTTGGGCCTCGTTTGACTCAACCTTCTTATTTGTACCTCGAGTCGGGCCTCGTTTGACTCAACCTTATCATTTGCCTTATCATTTGCGCCTAGACATAGGCTTCGTTCGACTCAACCTTATCCTTTGTTCCTCGAGTCGGGCCTCATTTGACTCAACCTTATCATTTGTGCCTCGTGCTAGGACTCATTCGACTCAACCATATCATTTACGCCTTGAGGCGGGCCTCGTTTGACTCAACCTTATCATTTGTGCCACGAGTCGGGCCTCGTTCGACTCAACCTTATCACTTGTGTCTCGAGTCAGGCCTCGTTTGACTTAACCATACCATTTGCGCCTCGAGTCGGGCCTCGTTTGACTCAACCTTATGATTTGTGCCTCGTGTCGATCATCGTTTGACTCACCCTTACCATTTGCACCTTTAGTCAGGCCACGTTTCCCTCAACCTCAACATTTGCGCCTCGTGTCAGGCCTCGTTCGACCTAAACTTATGATTTGCACCTTGAGACGGGCTTTGTTTCACTCAACCTTATCATTTGTGCGTCGAATCGGGCCTCATTCGACTAAACCTTATCATTTGCACCTCGAGCTGGGCCTTGTTTGACTCAACCATATTATTTAGGCCTCATTCGACTCAACCATATCATTTGCGCCTCGAGTCAGGCCTCGTTTGACTCAACCTTATTATTTGAGCCTCGAGTCAGGCCTTGTTTGACTCAAACTTATCATTTGGTTGCGAGTCGGGCCTCATTTGACAGAACCATATCATTTACGCCTCGAACCGGACCTCGTTCAATTCAACCTTATCATATGGGCCTCGAGTCGGGCCTCGTTTGTCTTAACCATATCATTTGCACTCCAAGTTGGGCCTCGTTTGATGCAACCTTATCATTTGCGCCTCGAGTCGAGCCTCGTTCGACTTAACCTTACCATTTGTGCCTCGAGTCGGGCCTCGTTTGTCTCAACCATATCATTTGTGCCTCAAGTCAGTCCTTGTTTGACTCAACCTTATCATTTGCGCCTCAAGTCGGGCCTCGTTCGATTCAACCTTATCATTTGCACATCGAGGCAGGCCTCGTTTGACTCAACCTTCTGATTTGTGCCTTGAGTCGGGCCTTATTTGACTCAACCTTCTTATTTGTGCCTCGAGTTGGGCCCCATTTGACTCAACCTTATCATTTGCGCCTCGAGTCGGACCTCGTTTGACTCAACCTTATCATTTGCGCCTCGAGTCGGGAATCGTTTGAATCACCCTTACCATTTGCTCCTATAGTTGGGCCTCGTTTCACTCAATCATATCATTTGCACCTCGACTCGGGCCTTGTTTGACTCAACCTTCTTATTTGTGCCTCAAGTCAGGACTCGTTTGACTCAACCTTATCATTTGCGCCTAGAGTCGGGCCTCGTTTGACTAAACCTTATCATTTGCGCCTCGAGTTGGTCCTTGCTTCACTTAACCATATCATTTGCGCCTCAAGTTGGGCTTCGTTCGATTCATCCTTGTCATTTGTGCCTCAAGTCAGGTATCGTTTGACTCGCCCATACCATTTGCTCCTATAGTTGGGCCTTGTTTCACTCAACCATATCATTTGCGCCTCGAGTCGGGCCTCATTTGACTCAACCTTCTTATTTACGCCTCAAGTCGGGCCTCGTTTGACTCAACCTTACCATTTGCACCTCTGTCGAGCCTCGTTCGATTCATCCTTATCATTTACGCCTCGAGTCGAGCCTCGTTCGACTCAACCTTATCATTTGTGCCTTGAGCCAAGCCTCGTTCGAATCAACCATATCATTTGCGCCTCGAGTCAGGCCTCGTTTGGCTCAACCTTATTATTTGTGCGTCGAGGTGGGCCTCGTTCAACTCAACGTTATCATTTGCGCCTTGAGCCAGGACTCGTTCAACTCAACCATATCATTTGTGCCTTGAGTTGGGCCACGTTCGACTCAACCTTCTTATTTATGCCTCGAGTCGGGCCTCGTTTGACTCAACCTTATCATTTGCACCTCGAGTTGGGTATCGTTTGACTCACCCTTATGATTTGCTCCTCTAGTTGGGCCTCGTTTCACTCAACCATATCATTTGCACCTCGAGTCGAGCTTCATTTGATTCAATCTTCTTATTTGTGCCTCGAGTCGGGCCTCGTTTGACTCAACCTTATCATTTGCGCCTCGAGTCAGGCCTCGTTTGACTCAACCTTATCATTTGTACCTTGAGTCGAGCCTCAATTCACATAACCATATCATTTGCACCTCAAGTTTGGCCTCGTTCGACTCAATCTTATCATTTGCGCCTCGAGTCCGGCCTCGTTCGATTCAACCTGATCATTTGCCCCTCGATTTGGGCCTCGTTTGACTCAACGTTAACACTTATGCCTCGAGTCTGGCCTTGTTTGATTGAACTTTATCATTTGCTCCTCAAGACAGGCTTCGTTTGACTCAACCTTATCATTTACGCCTCGAGTTGGGCCTCGTTCGACTCAACCTTATCATTTGTGTCTCGAGTCGGCCCTTATTCGACTTAACCTTATCATTTGCGCCTCGAGTTGGGCCTCATTCGACTCAACCTTATCACTTGTGCCTTGAGTCGGGCCTTGTTTTACTCAACCATACCATTTGTTACACGAGTCGGGCTTCGTTTCACTCACCCTGACCATTTACACCTCGACTTGGGCCTCGTTTGACTCAACCATATCATTTGCACCTCGAGGCGGGCCTTATTTGACTCAACCTTATTGTTTGTGCCTCGTGTCAGGCTGGTTTGACTCAACCATATCATTTGTGCCTTCAGTTAGGCCTCGTTTGACTCAACCATGTTGTTTGCGCCTCGAGTCGGGCCTCATTTGACTTAACCTTATCAATTGTGCCTCGAGTCGGGACTCGTTTGACTCAACCTTATCATTTGTCCCTCGAGGCGGGCCTAGTTTGACTCAACCATATTCTTTGCCCCTTGAGGCAGGCCTCGTTTGACTCAACCATATTGTTTGCGCCTCGACTCGGGCCTCGTTTGACTCACACATATTATTTGCACCTCAAGCCGGGCCTCGTTCGACTCAACCTGACCATTTGCGTCTCAAGTCGGGCCTCGTTTTACTCAAACTTATAATTTGTGCCTCGAGTCGAGCCTCTTTCGACTTAACCTTCTTATTTGTGCCTCGAGTTGGACCTCATTTGACTCAACCTTATCATTTGCATTTCGAGTCGGCCCTCGATTGACTCAACCTTATCATTTGCGCCTCAAGTCGGGCATCGTTTGACTCACCCTTACCATTTGTTCCTATAGTTGTGGCCTCGTTTCACTCAACCATATCATTTGCGCGTCGAATCGGGCCTCGTTTGACTCAACCATCTTATTTGTGCCTCATGTCGGGCCTCGTTTAACTCAACCTTATCATTTGTGCCTCGAGTCGGGCCTTGTTTGGCTAAACCTTATCATTTGTGCCTCGAGTTGTTCCCCGTTTCACTTAACCATATCATTTGCGCCTCAAGTCAGGCCTCGTTTGACTCAACCTTATCATTTGCACCTTAAGTTGGGCCTCGATCGATTCATCCTTATGATTTGTGCCTCGAGTCGGGCATCGTTTGACTCACCCTTATCATTTGCTCCTATAGTTGTCCTCGTTTCACTTAACCATATAATTTGCGCCTTGAGTCGAGCCTCGTTTGACTCAACCTTCTTATTTGTGCCTCAAGTCGGGCCTCGTTTGACTCAACCTTATCATTTGTGCCTCAAGTCGGGCCTTGTTTGACTAAACCTTATCATTTGTGCCCCGATGCAGTTCTCGTTTCACTTAACCATATAAATTGCACCCTCAAGTCAGGTCTCGTTTGACTCAACCTTATCATTTACACCTCGAGTCGAGCCTCGTTCGATTCATCCTTATCATTTGTGGCTCGAGTCAAGCCTCGTTCGACTCTACCTTACCATTTACGCCTCGAGATGAGCTTCGTTTCACTCAACCTTATCATTTGCGCCTCGAGTCAGACCTCGTTCGACTTAACCTTATCATTTGTGCCTTGAGCCAGGCCTCGTTCGAATCAACCATATTGTTTGTGCCTTGAGTCGGGCCTCGTTTGGCTCAACCTTATTATTTGTGCATCGAGTTGGGCCTCGTTTGACTCAACCTTATCATTTGTGCCTCGAGCCAGGACTCGTTCAACTCAACCATATCATTTGTGCCTCGAGTCGGGCCACATTCAACTCAACCTTCTTATTTGTGCTTCGAGTCAGGCCTCGTTTGACTCAACCTTATCATTTGTGCCTGGAGTCGGGCCTCGTTTGACTCAACCTTGTCATTTGTGCCTCGAGTCGAGCATTGTTTGACTCACCCTTACCATTTGCTCCTCTAGTTGGGCCTCGTTTCACTCAATCATATCATTTGCACCTCGAGTCGGGCCTCATTTGACTCAACCTTCTTATTTGTGCCTCGAGTCAGGCCTCGTTTGACTCAACCTTATCATTTGCACCTCGAGTCGGGCCTCATTTGACTCAACCTTATCATTTGCTCCTTGAGTTGATCCCCATTTCACATAACCATATCATTTGTGCCTCGAGTCTGGCCTTGTTTGATTGAACCTTATCATTTGCGCCTCGAGACAGGCTTCGTTTGACTTATCCTTAGCATTTGCGCCTCGAGTTGGGCCTCATTCGACTCAACCTTATCATTTGCGCCTCAAGTCAGGCCTTGTTTTACTCAACCTTACCATTTGTGACACGAGTCGGGCTTCGTTTCACTTACCCTGACCATTCACACCTCGACTCGGGCCTCGTTTGACTCAACCATATCATTTGCACCTCGAGGCAGGCCTCATTTGACTCAACCATATTATTTGTGCCTCGTGTCGGGCTGGTTTGACTCAACCATGTTGTTTGCGCCTCGAGGCGGGACACGTTTGACTCAACCACATTGTTTGCGCTTGACTCGGGCCTCGTTTGACTCACCCATATCGTTTGCGCCTCGAGTCGGGCCTCATTCGCTCAACCTGACCATTTGCATCTCGAGTCAGGCCTCGTTCGACTAAACCTTATCATTTATGCCTCGAGTCGAGCCTCGTTCGACTCAACCTTACCATTTGCACCATGAGATAGGCTTCGTTTGACTCAATGTTATCATTTGTGTCTCAAGTCGGGCCTCATTCGACTCAACCTTATCATTTGTGCCTCGCGTTGGGCTTCATTCGACTCAACTTTATCATTTGTGCCTCAAGTCGGGCCTCGTTTTACTTCACCTTACCATTTATGACACAAGTCGGGCTTCGTTTTACTCACCTTGACCATTTACACCTTGACTCAAGCCTCGTTTGACTCAATCATATCATTTGCACCTCGAGGCGGGCCTTGTTCGACTCAACCTTACCATTTGCGCCTCGAGTTAGGTCTTGTTTGACTCAACCTTATCATTTATGCCTTGTGTCGGTCCTCATTTCACTCAACCTTATCATTTGTGCCTCGAGTTGGGCCTCGTTCAACTCAACCTTATCATTTGGGCCTCGATTCGGGCCTCATTTGACTCATCCTTACCATTTGCGCTTCGAGTAGGGCCTCATTTCGCTTAACTGTACCATTTACTCCTCTAATTTGGCCTCGTTTCACTCAACCATATCATTTGCTCCTCGAGTCAGGCCTTGTTTGACTCAACCTTATTATTTGTACCTTGGGTCAGGCCTCGTTCGACTCAACCTTATAATTTGTGCCTCATGTCGGGCTGGTTTGACTCAACCATGTTGTTTGCGCCTCGAGGCAGGCTCGTTTGACTCTACCATATTGTTTGCGCCTTGACTCGGGCCTTGTTTGACTCACCCATATCATTTGTGCCTTGAGTCGGGCCTCATTCGACTCAACCTAACCATTTGCATCTCGAGTCAGGCCTCATTCGACTAAACCTTATCATTTGTGCCTCGAGTCGAGCCTCGTTCGACTCAACCTTACCATTTGTGCCTCGAGATGGGTTTCATTTGACTTAACCTTATCATTTCTGCCTCGAGTTGGGCCTCGTTCGACTCAACCTTATCATTTGTGTCTCGAGTCAGGCCTCGTTCGAATCAACCTTATCATTTGCGCCTCGAGTTGGGATTCATTCAACTTAACCTTATCAATTGTGCCTCGAGTCGGGCCTTGTTTTACTCAGCCTTACCATTTGGGACACGAGTTGGGCTTTGTTTCTCTCACCCTGACCATTTACACCTCGACTCAGGCCTCGTTTGACTCAACCATATCATTTGCACCTCGAGGCGGGCCCCATTCGACTCAACCTTACCATTTGCACCTCGAGTCAGGCCTTGTTTGACTCAACCTTATCATTTGTGCCTCGAGTCAGTCCTCATTTGACTCAACCTTATCATTTGCACCTCGAGTCGGTCCTCGTTCAACTTAACCTTATCATTAAGGCCTCGAGTCGGGCTCATTTTACTCATCCTTATCATTTGCGCTTTGAGTCGAGCCTCGTTTCACTTAACCGTACCATTTGCTCCTCTAGTTGGGCCTCGTTTCACTCAACCATATCATTTGCTCCTCGAGTCAGGCCTCGTTTGACTCAACGTTATCATTTGCGCCTTGGGTCGGGCCTCATTTGACTCCACCTTCTGATTTGTACCTTGAGTCAGTCCTCGTTTGACTCAACATTATCATTTGCACCTCGAGTCCAGCCTCGTTTGACTCAACCTTATCATTTGCACCTCGAGTCGGGCATCATTTGACTCAGCCTTACCATTTGCTCCTCTAGTTAGGCCTCGTTTCAATCAATCATATCATTTGCGCCTTGAGTGGGGCCTCTTTTGAGTCAACCTTCTTTTTGGTGCCTCGAGTCGGGCCTCTTTTCACTCAACCTTATCATTTGTGCCTTGAGTCTGGCCTCGACTGACTTGACCTTCTCGTTTGTGCCTCGAATCGGGCCTCGTTCGACTCAACCTTATCTTTTGCGCCTCAAGTCGGGCCTCGTTCGACTCAACCATATCATTTGCGCCTCAAGTCGGGCCTCGTTCGACTCAACCTTATCATTTTCACCTCGAGTCGGGCCTCGTTCGACTCACCCTTACCATTTGCTCCTCTAGTTGGGCCTCGTTTCACTCAATCATATCATTTGCACCTCGAGTCGGGCCTCGTTTGACTCAACCTTATCATTTGCGCCTCGAGTCGGGCCTCATTTGACTCAACCTTATCATTTGCTCCTTGAGTTGATCCTTGTTTCACATAACCATATCATTTGCGCCTCAAGTCGGGCCTTGTTTGACTCGACCTTATTATTTGCCCCTCGAGTTAGGCCTCGTTCGACTCAACCTTATCATTTGTGCCTCGAGTCTGGCCTTGTTTGATTGAACCTTATCATTTGCGCCTCGAGACAGGCTTTGTTTGACTTATCCTTAGCATTTGTGCCTCGAGTTGGGCTTCATTCAACTGAACCTTATCATTTGCGCCTCAAGTCAGGCCTTGTTTTACTCAACCTTACCATTTGTGACACAAGTCGAGCTTCATTTCACTTACCCTGACCATTCACACCTTGACTCGGGCCTCATTTGACTCAACCATATCATTTGCACCTCGAGGCAGGCCTCATTTGACTCAACCAAATTATTTATGCCTCGTGTCGGGCTGGTTTGACTCAACCATGTTGTTTGCGCCTCGAGGCGGGACACGTTTGACTCAACCACATTGTTTGCGCCTCGACTCGGGCATCGTTTCGATCACCCATATCGTTTGTGCCTCGAGTCGGGCCTCGTTCGCTCAACCTGACCATTTGTATCTCTAGTCAGGCCTCATTCGACTAAACCTTATCATTATGCCTCGAGTCGAGCCTCGTTCGACTCAACCTTATCATTTGCGCCACGAGACGGGCTTCGTTTGACTCAACCTTATCATTTGCGCCTCAAGTTAGGCCTTGTTTGACTCAACGTTATCATTTGTGTCTCAAGTCGGGCCTCGTTCGACTCAACCTTATCATTTGCGCCTCGCGTTGGGCTTCATTTGACTCAACTTTATCATTTGTGCCTTGAGTTGGGCCTCGTTTTACTTAACCTTACCATTTATGACACGAGTCGGGCTTCATTTCACTCAACTTGACCATTTACAACTTGACTCAAGCCTCGTTTGACTCAACCATATCATTTGCACCTCGAGGCGGGCCTCGTTCGACTCAACCTTACCATTTGCGCCTCGAGTTAGGCCTTGTTTGACTCAACCTTATCATTTATGCCTTGTGTCGGTCCTCATTTTACTCAACCTTATCATTTGTGCCTCGAGTTGGGCCTCGTACAACTAAACCTTATCATTTGGGCCTCGATTCAGGCCTCATTTGACTCATCCTTACCATTTGCGCTTCGAGTGGAGCCTCATTTCACTTAACCGTACCATTTGCTCCTCTAGTTTGGCCTCGTTTCACTCAACCATATCATTTGCTCCTCAAGTCAGGCCTCATTTGACTCAACCTTATCATTTGTACCTCGAGTCAGGCCTCGTTCGACTCAACCTTATTATTTGTGCCTCATGTCGGGCTGGTTTGACTCAACCATGTTGTTTGCGCCTTGTTTCACTCACCCATATCATTTGTGCCTTGAGTCGGGCCTCATTCGACTCAACCTGACCATTTGCATCTCGAGTCAGGCCTCGTTCAACTAAACCTTATCATTTGCGCCTCGAGTCGAGCCTCGTTCGACTCAACCTTACCATTTGTGCCTCGAGATGGGTTTCATTTGACTCAACCTTATCATTTCTGCCTCGAGTTGGGCCTCGTTCGACTCAACCTTATTATTTGTGTCTCGAGTCAGGCCTCATTTGAATCAACCTTATCATTTGCGCCTCGAGTTGGGCTTCATTCGACTTAACCTTATCAATTGTGCCTCGAGTCGGGCCTTGTTTTACTCAACCTTACCATTTGTGACATGAGTTGGGCTTCGTTTCTCTCACCCTGACCATTTACACCTCGACTCGAGCCTCGTTTGACTCAACCATATCATTTGCACCTCGAGGTGGGCCTCGTTCGACTCAACCTTACCATTTGCACCTCGAGTCAGGCCTTGTTTGACTCAACCTTATCATTTGTGCCTGGAGTCGGTCCTCATTTGACTCAACCTTATCATTTGTGCCTCGAGTCAGTCCTCGTTCAACTTAACCTTATCATTAGGGCCTCGAGTCGGGGCTCATTTGACTCATCCTTATCATTTGCGCTTCGAGTCAGGCCTCGTTTCACTTAACCGTACCATTTGCTCCTCTAGTTGGGCCACGTTTCACTCAACCATATCATTTGCTCCTCGAGTTAGGCCTCGTTTGACTCAACGTTATCATTTGCGCCTTGGGTTGGGCCTCGTTCGACTCTACCTTCTGATTTGTACCTCGAGTCAGTCCTCGTTTGACTCAACATTATCATTTGTGCCTCGAGTCCAGCCTCGTTTGACTCAACCTTATCATTTGCACCTCGAGTCGGGCATCGTTTGACTCACCCTTACCATTTGCTCCTCTAGTTAGGCCTCGTTTCAATCAACCATATCATTTGCGCCTTGAGTGGGGCCTCTTTTGAGTCAACCTTCTTTTTGGTGCCTCGAGTCGGGCCTCGTTTCACTCAACCTTATCATTTGTGCCTTGAGTCTAGCCTCGACTGACTTAACCTTCTCATTTGTGCCTCAAGTTGGGACTCGTTCGACTCAACCTTATCTTTTGCGCCTCGAGTCAGGCCTCGTTTGATTCAACCATATCATTTGCATCTCAAGTTGGGCCTCGTTCGACTCAACCTTATCATTTTCACCCCGAGTCGGGCCTCGTTCGACTCAACCTTATCATTTGAGCATCGAGATAGGCCTCGTTCGACTCAACCATATCATTTGTGCCTCGAGCCGGGCCTCGTTCGACTCAACCTTATAATTTGCGCCATCATATCATTTGTGCCACAAGTCAAGCCTCATTTGACTCACCGATACCATTTATGCCTCGAGTTGGTGCTAGTTGGACTCAACCAGATCATTTGCACCTCGAGTCAGGCCTCGTTTGACTCACCCATATCATTTGCTCCTCAAGTTGGCAATCGTCTGACTCAATCATAACATTTGTGCCTCGAGTCGGCACTTGTTTGACTCAACCATATCATTTGCACCTTGAGTCAGTCCATGTTTGACTCACCCACATGTTTGAGCCTAAAGTTGGGCCTTATTTGACTCACCCATATCATTTGCAACTTTAGTCAAGCCTCATTTAACTCAACCACGTGTTTGCACCTCAACTCTGGCCTTGTTTGACTCACCCATATCATTTGTAACTCGAGTCGGGCCGTGTCGGGCCTTATTTGACTCACAGATACCATTTGTGCCTCGAGTTTGGGCTCGTTTCACTCAACCATATCATTTGTGCCTTGAGTCGGGCCTCGTTTGACTCGACCATATCATTTGCGCCTGGAGTCAGGCCTCGTTTGACTCCACCATATCATTTGCGCCTTGAGTCGGGCTTCGTTTGACTCAACCATATCATTTGCAGCTTGAGTCAGGCTTCGTTTGGTCAATCATATCATTTGCGCCTCGAGTCGGGCCTCATTTGACTCATCGATATAATTTGTGCATCAAGTTGGGCCTCGTTTGACTCAACCATATGATTTGTGCATCGAGTCAGGCCTCGTTTGACTCAACCATATTATTTGTGCCTCGAGTCGAGCCTCGTTTGACTCACCGATACCATTTGTGCCTCGACTGGGGCCTCGTTTGACTCAACCATATCATTTGTGACTTGAGTCAGGCCTCGTTTGACTCAACCATATCATTTATGCCTCGAGGCAGGCCCCGTTTGACTCAACCATATCATTTGCACCTCGAGTCGAGCCTTGTTTGACTCAACCATATCATTTGTGCCTCGAGTCAGGCCACGTTTGACTCAACTTTATCATTTGTGCCTCGAGTCAGGACTCGTTTGACTCAACCATATCATTTATGTCTCGAGTCAAGCCTCGTTTGACTCAATCATTTTATTTGCGCCACGAGTTAGGCCTCGTTTGGCACAACCATATCATTTGTGCCACAAGTCAAGCCTCATTTGACTCACCGATACCATTTATGCCTCGAGTTGGTGCTAGTTGGACTCAACCAAATCATTTGCACCTCGAGTCAGGTCTCGTTTGACTCAACGATACCATTTGCGCAACGAGTTGGGCCTCGTTTGACTCAACCATATGATTTGCGCATTGAGTCATGCCTCGTTTGACTCAACCTTATCATTTGTGCCTCGAGTTAGGCCTCGTTTGGCTCAATCATATCATTTGCACCTCGAGTCGGGCCTCGTTTGGCTCAACTATATCATTTGAGCCTCAAGTCGGGCCTTGTTTGACTTTACCATATCATTTTTGCCTCGAGTCAAGCCTTATTTGACTCAACCATATCATTTGCTCCTCGAGGCGGGGTTCATTTCACCTAACCATATCATTTATGCCTCGAGTCAGACCTCGTTTCACTCTACCATATCATTTGCACCTTGAGTAAGGCCTCGTTTTACTCATCAATACCATTTGTGCCTCGAGTTGGGCCTCGTTTGACTCAACCATATCATTTGTGCCTCGAGATGGGCCTCGTTTGACTTAACCATATCATTTCTGCCTTAAGTCATCCCTCGTTTGACTTAACCATATCATTTGTGCCTCAAGACGGGCCTCGTTTGACTCAACCATATCATTTCTGCCTCAGGTCAAGCCTCATTTGACTCAACCATATCATTTGCTCCTCGAGGTGGGGTTCGTTTCACCTAACCATATCTTTTATGCCTCAAGTCGGGCCTCGTTTGACTCTACCATATCATTTGCGCCTTGAGTAAGGCCTCGTTTTACTCATCAATACCATTTGTGCCTCGAGTTGGGCCTCGTTTGACTCAACCATATCATTTATGCCTCGAGATGGGCCTCGTTTGACTTAACCATATCATTTCTGCCTTAAGTCATCCCTCGTTTGACTTAACCATATCATTTGTGCCTCAAGACGGGCCTCGTTTGACTCAACCATATCATTTCTCCCTCGAGTCATGCCTTGTTTGACTCAACCATATCATTTGTGCCTCGAGATGGGCCTCGTTTGACTCAACCATATCATTTCTGCCTCAAGTCATCCCTCGTTTGACTCAACCATATCATTTGTGCCTCGAGACGGGCCTCGTTTGACTCAACCATATCATTTCTGTCTTGAGTCATGCCTTGTTTGACTCACTGATACCATTTGTGCCTCGGGTCAGGCCTTATTTGGCTCAATCATATCATTTGCGCCTCGAGCCAGGCCTCGTTTGACTCAACCATATATTTGTGCCTCGAGTCGGGCCTTGTTTGACTCAATGATATCAATTGCGCCTCGAGTCAGGCCTCGTTTGACTCACCGATACCATTTGTGCATCGTGTTGGGAGTCGTATAACTCAACCATATCGTTTGTGCCTCGAGTCAGGCCTCGTTTGACTAAATCATATAATTTGCGCCTCGAGTCGGGCCTCGTTTGACTCAACCATATCACTTGTGCCTCGAGTCATGCCTCGTTTGACTTAATCATATCATTTGCGCCTCGAGTCGGGCCTCATTTGACTCACCGATACAATTTCTGCCTCGAGTTGGGCCTCGTTTGACTCAACCATATCATTTGTGCCTCGGGTCAGGCCTCATTTGACTCAACCATATCATTTGCGCCTCGAATCATGCCTTGTTTGACTTAACCATATCATCTGCACCTCGAATCGGGCCTCGTTTGACTCACCGATACCATTTGTGCCTCGAGCCAGGCCTTGTTTGGCTTAATCATATCATTTGTGCCTCGAGTCAGGCCTCGTTTGCCTCAACCATATCATTCGCACCTCGAGTCGGGCCTTGTTTGACTCACCGATCCAATTTGTACCTAGAGTTGGGCCTCGTTTGACTCAACCATATCATTTGTGCCTCGAGTTAAGCCTCGTTTGACTTAACCATATCATTTGCGCCTCGAGGCGGGCCTCGTTTGACTCAACCATATTATTTGCACCTCGAGTCGAGCCTCGTTTGACTCAACCATATCGTTTGCGCCTCGAGTCAAGCCTCGTCTGACTCAATCATATTATTTGTACCTCGAGTCAGACCTTGTTTGACTCCACCATATCATTTGCACCTCGAGTCAGTCCTTGTTTGACTCACCCATATGTTTGATCCTCAAGTTGGGCCTTATTTGACTCACCCTTATATTTGCGCTTCGAGTCAGTCTTTGTTTGACTCACCCTTATTATTTGCACCTCGAGTCAAGCCTCGTTTGACTCAACCACATGTTTGCGCCTCAACTCAGGGCTAGTTTGACTCACCCATATCATTTGCGCCTCGAGTCAGGTCGTGTTTCACTCAACCATATCATTTAGGCCTCGTGTCGGGCCTCGTTTGACCCGACCATATCATTTACACCTCAAGTCGGGCCTCGTTTGACTCAACCATATTATTTGTGCCTTGAGTCGGGCCTCATTTGACTCAACCATATCATTTGTGCATCGAGACGGGCCTCGTTTGACTAAACCATATCATTTCTGCCTCGAGTCATGCCTTGTTTGACACAACCATATCATTTGCGTCTCGAGTCAGTCCTTGTTTGACTCAACCATATCATTTGCTTCTCGAGGCGGGCCTCGTTTGACTCAACCATATCATTTGTGCGTCGAGTGTTGCCTCATTTGACTCAACCATATCATTTGCATCTTGAGTCGACCCTCGTTTGACAAAACCATATCATTTGCGCCTGGAGTCGGACCCTGTTTGACTCACCGATACCATCTATGCCTTGAGTCAGGCCTCATTTGGCTCAATCATATCATTTGCGCCTCGAGTCAGGCCTCGTTTGTCTCAACCATATCATTTGTGCCTCGAGTTGGGCCTTATTTGACTCAACGATATCAATTGCGCCTCGAGTCAGGCCTCGTTTGACTCACCGATACCATTTGTGCATCGTGTTGGGACTTGTTTAACTCAACCATATCGTTTGTGCCTCGAGTCAGACCTCATTTGACTAAATGATATAATTTGTGCCTCGAGTCGGGCCTTGTTTGACTCAACCATATCATTTGTGCCTCGAGTCTTGCCTCATTTGACTCAACCATATCATTTGCGCCTCGAGTCGGGCCTCATTTGACTCACTGATACAATTTTTAAATTGAGTTGGGCCTCGTTTGAATCAACCATATCATTTGTGCCTCGGGTACACCCTCATTTGACTCAACCATATCATTTGTGCCTCGAGTCATGCCTCGTTTGACTCAACCATATCATTTGCGCCTTGAGTCGTGCCTTGTTTGACTCACCGATACCATTTGTGCATCGAGTTGGATCTTGTTTGACTCAACCATACGATTTGCGCATTGAGTCATGCCTCGTTTGACTCAACCTTATCATTTGTGCCTCGAGTTAGGCCTCGTTTGGCTCAATCATATCATTTGCAACTCGAGTCGGGCCTCGTTTGGCTCAACCATATCATTTGAGCCTCAAGTCGGGCCTTGTTTGACTCAACCATATCATTTCTGCCTCGAGTCAAGCCTCATTTGACTCAACCATATCATTTGCTCCTCGAGGCGCGGTTCGTTTCACCTAACCATATCATTTATGCCTCGAGTCGGGCCTCGTTTCACTCTACCATATCGTTTGCACCTTGAGTAAGGCCTCGTTTTACTCATCAATACCATTTGTGCCTCGAGTTGGCCCTCGTTTGACTCAACCATATCATTTGTGCCTCGAGATGGGCCTCGTTTGACTCAACCATATCATTTCTGCCTCAAGTCATCCCTCGTTTGACTTAACCATATCATTTGTGCCTCAAGACGGGCCTCGTTTGACTCAACCATATCATTTCTGCCTCGGGTCAAGCCTCATTTGACTCAACCATATCATTTGCTCCTCGAGGTGGGGTTCGTTTCACCTAACCATATCTTTTATGCCTCAAGTCGGGCCTCGTTTGACTCTACCATATCATTTGCGCCTTGAGTAAGGCCTTGTTTTACTCATCAATATCATTTGTGCCTCGAGATGGGCCTCGTTTGACTCAACCATATCATTTCTGCCTCAAGTCATCCCTTGTTTGACTTAACCATACCATTTGTGCCTCAAGACGGGCCTCGTTTGACTCAACCATATCATTTCTCCCTCGAGTCATGCCTTGTTTAACTCAACCATATCATTTGTGCCTCGAGATGGGCCTCGTTTGACTCAACCATATCATTTCTGCCTCAAGTCATCCCTCGTTTGACTCAACCATATCATTTGTGCCTCGAGACGGGCCTCGTTTGACTCAACCATATCATTTCTGCCTCGAGTCATGCCTTGTTTGATAAAACCATATCCTTTGCACTGGGAGCCAGGCCCCGTTTGACTCACCGATACCATTTGTGCCTCGGGTCAGGCCTTATTTGGCTCAATCATATCATTTGCGCCTCGAGCCATGCCTCGTTTGACTCAACCATATATTTGCGCCTCGAGTCGGGCCTTGTTTGACTCAATGATATCAATTGCGCCTCGAGTCAGGCCTCGTTTGACTCACCGATACCATTTGTGCATCGTGTTGGGAGTCGTATAACTCAACCATATCGTTTGTGCCTCGAGTTAGGCCTCGTTTGACTAAATCATATAATTTGCGCCTCGAGTCGGGCCTCGTTTGACTCAACCATATCACTTGTGCCTCGAGTCATGCCTCGTTTGACTTAATCATATCATTTGCGCCTCGAGTCGGGCCTCATTTGACTCACCGATACAATTTCTGCCTCGAGTTGGGCCTCGTTTGACTCAACCATATCATTTGTGCCTCGGGTCAGGCCTCATTTGACTCAACCATATCATTTGCGCCTCGAATCATGCCTCGTTTGACTTAACCATATCATCTGCACCTCGAATCGGGCCTCGTTTGACTCACCGATACCATTTGTGCCTCGAGCCAGGCCTTGTTTGGCTTAATCATATCATTTGTGCCCCGAGTCAGGCCTCGTTTGCCACAACCATATCATTCGCACCTCGAGTCGGGCCTTGTTTGACTCACCAATACAATTTGTACCTAGAGTTGGGCCTCGTTTGACTCAACCATATCATTTGTGCCTCGAGTCAAGCCTCGTTTGACTTAACCATATCATTTGCGCCTCGAGGCGGGCCTCGTTTGACTCAACCATATTATTTGCACCTCGAGTCGAGCCTCGTTTGACTCAACCATATCGTTTGCGCCTCGAGTCGAGCCTCGTCTGACTCAATCATATTATTTGTACCTCGAGTCAGACCTTGTTTGACTCAACCATATCATTTGCACCTCGAGTCAGTCCTTGTTTGACTCACCCATATGTTTGATCCTCAAGTTGGGCCTTATTTGACTCACCCTTATATTTGCGCTTCGAGTCAGTCTTTGTTTGACTCACCCTTATTATTTGCACCTCGAGTCAAGCCTCGTTTGACTCAACCACATGTTTGCGCCTCAACTCAGGGCTAGTTTGACTCACCCATATCATTTGCGCCTCGAGTCAGGTCGTGTTTCACTCAACCATATCATTTGTGCCTCGAGTCGGGCCTCGTTTGACCCGACCATATCATTTACACCTCAAGTCGGGCCTCGTTTGACTCAACCATATCATTTGTGCCTCGAGTCAGGCCTTATTTGACTCAACCATATCATTTGTGCATTGAGACGGGCCTCGTTTGACTAAACCATATCATTTCTGCCTCAAGTCATGCCTTGTTTGACACAACCATATCATTTGCGTCTTGAGTCGGTCCTTGTTTGACTCAACCATATCATTTGCGTCTCGAGGCGGGCCTCGTTTGACTCAACCATATCATTTGGGCCTCGAGTGTTGCCTTATTTGACTCAACCATATCATTTGCATCTCAAGTCGACCCTCATTTGACAAAACCATATCCTTTGCACTGGGAGTCAGGCCCTGTTTGACTCACCGATACCATCTGTGGCTCAGGTCAGGCCTTATTTGGCTATCTCATATCATTTGTGCCTCGAGCCAGGCCTCGTTTGACTCAACCATATATTGGCGCCTCGAGTCGGGCCTTGTTTGACTCAATGATATCAATTGCGCCTCGAGTCAGGCCTCGTTTGACTCACCGATACCATTTGTGCATCGTGTTGGGAGTCGTATAACTCAACCATATCGTTTGTGCCTCGAGTCAGGCCTCGTTTGACTAAATCATATAATTTGCACCTCGAGTCGGGCCTCGTTTGACTCAACCATATCACTTGTGCCTCGAGTCATGCCTCGTTTGACTTAACCATATCATTTGCGCCTCGAGTCGGGCCTCATTTGACTCACCGATACAATTTCTGCCTCGAGTTGGGCCTCGTTTGACTCAACCATATCATTTGTGCCTCGGGTCAGGCCTCATTTGAATCAACCATATCATTTGCGCCTCGAACCATGCCTCATTTGACTTAACCATATCATCTGCACCTCGAATCGGGCCTCGTTTGACTCACCGATACCATTTGTGCCTCGAGCCAGGCCTTGTTTGGCTTAATCATATCATTTGTGCCCCGAGTTAGGCCTCGTTTGGCTCAATCATATCATTTGCGCCTCGAGTCAAGCCTCGTTTGCCTCAACCATATCATTCGCACCTCGAGTCGGGCCTTGTTTGACTCACGGATACAATTTGTGCTTAGAGTGGGGCCTCGTTTGACTCAACCATATCATTTGTGCCTCGAGTCAAGCCTCGTTTGACTTAACCATATCATTTGCGCCTCGAGGCGGGCCTCGTTTGACTCAACCATATCATTTGCACCTCGAGTTGAGCCTCGTTTAACTCAACCATATCGTTTGTGCCTCGAGTCGAGCCTCGTCTGACTCAATCATATCATTTGCACCTCGAGTCAGACCTTGTTTGACTCAACCATATCATTTGTGCCTCGAGTCAGTCCTTGTTTGACTCACCCATATGTTTGAGCCTCAAGTTGGGCCTTATTTGACTCACCCATATATTTGCGCTTCGAGTCAGTCTTTGTTTGACTCACCCTTATTATTTGCACCTCGAGTCAAGCCTCGTTTGACTCAACCACATGTTTGCGCCTCAACTCAGGGCTAGTTTGACTCACCCATATCATTTGCACCTCGAGTCAGGTCGTGTTTCACTCAACCATATCATTTAGGCCTCGTGTCGGGCCTCGTTTGACCCGACCATATCATTTACACCTCAAGTCGGGCCTCGTTTGACTCAACCATATTATTTGTGCCTTGAGTCGGGCCTCATTTGACTCAACCACATCATTTGTGCATCGAGACGGGCCTCGTTTGACTAAACCATATCATTTCTGCCTCGAGTCATGCCTTGTTTGACACAACCATATCATTTGCGTCTCGAGTCAGTCCTTGTTTGACTCAACCATATCATTTGCTTCTCGAGGCGGGCCTCGTTTCACTCAACCATATCATTTGTGCGTCGAGTGTTGCCTCATTTGACTCAACCATATCATTTGCATCTTGAGTCGACCCTCGTTTGACAAAACCATATCATTTGCGCCTGGAGTCGAACCCTGTTTGACTCACCGATACCATCTATGCCTTGAGTCAGGCCTCATTTGGCTCAATCATATCATTTGCGCCTCGAGTCAGGCCTCGTTTGTCTCAACCATATCATTTGTGCCTCGAGTTGGGCCTTATTTGACTCAACGATATCAATTGCGCCTCGAGTCAGGCCTCGTTTGACTCACCGATACCATTTGTGCATCGTGTTGGGACTCGTTTAACTCAACCATATCGTTTGTGCCTCGAGTCAGACCTCATTTGACTAAATGATATAATTTGTGCCTCGAGTCGGGCCTTGTTTGACTCAACCATATCATTTGTGCCTCGAGTCTTGCCTCGTTTGACTCAACCATATCATTTGCGCCTCGAGTCGGGCCTCATTTGACTCACTGATACAATTTTTAAATTGAGTTGGGCCTCGTTTGAATCAACCATATCATTTGTGCCTCGGGTCCGCCCTCATTTGACTCAACCATATCATTTGTGCCTCGAGTCATGCCTCGTTTGACTCAACCATATCATTTGCGCCTTGAGTCGTGCCTCGTTTGACTCACCGATACCATTTGTGCATCGAGTTGGATCTTGTTTGACTCAACCATACGATTTGCGCATTGAGTCATGCCTCGTTTGACTCAACCTTATCATTTGTGCCTCGAGTTAGGCCTCGTTTGGCTCAATCATATCATTTGCACCTCGAGTCGGGCCTCGTTTGGCTCAACCATATCATTTGAGCCTCAAGTCGGGCCTTGTTTGACTCAACCATATCATTTCTGCCTCGTGTCAAGCCTCATTTGACTCAACCATATGATTTGCTCCTCGAGGCGGGGTTCGTTTCACCTAACCATATCATTTATGCCTCGAGTCGGGCCTCGTTTCACTCTACCATATCATTTGCACCTTGAGTAAGGCCTCGTTTTACTCATCAATACCATTTGTGCCTCGAGTTGGCCCTCGTTTGACTCAACCATATCATTTGTGCCTCGAGATGGGCCTCGTTTGACTCAACCATATCATTTCTGCCTCAAGTCATCCCTCGTTTGACTTAACCATATCATTTGTGCCTCAAGACGGGCCTCGTTTGACTCAACCATATCATTTCTGCCTCGGGTCAAGCCTCATTTGACTCAACCATATCATTTGCTCCTTGAGGTGGGGTTCGTTTCACCTAACCATATCTTTTATGCCTCAAGTCGGGCCTCGTTTGACTCTACCATATCATTTGCGCCTTGAGTAAGGCCTCGTTTTACTCATCAATATCATTTGTGCCTCGAGATGGGCCTCGTTTGACTCAACCATATCATTTCTGCCTCAAGTCATCCCTTGTTTGACTTAACCATATCATTTATGCCTCAAGACGGGCCTCGTTTGACTCAACCATATCATTTCTCCCTCGAGTCATGCCTTGTTTGACTCAACCATATCATTTGTGCCTCGAGATGGGCCTCGTTTGACTCAACCATATCATTTTTGCCTCAAGTCATCCCTCGTTTGACTCAACCATATCATTTGTGCCTCGAGACGGGCCTCGTTTGACTCAACCATATCATTTCTGTCTCGAGTCATGCCTTGTTTGACAAAACCATATCCTTTGCACTGGGAGCCAGGCCCCGTTTGACTCACCGATACCATTTGTGCCTCAGGTCAGGCCTTATTTGGCTCAATCATATCATTTGCGCCTCGAGCCAGGCCTCGTTTGACTCAACCATATATTTGCGCCTCGAGTCGGGCCTTGTTTGACTCAATGATATCAATTGCGCCTCGAGTCAGGCCTCGTTTGACTCACCGATACCATTTGTGCATCGTGTTGGGAGTCGTATAACTCAACCATATCGTTTGTGCCTCGAGTCAGGCCTCGTTTGACTAAATCATATAATTTGCGCCTCGAGTCGGGCCTCGTTTGACTCAACCATATCACTTGTGCCTCGAGTCATGCCTCGTTTGACTTAACCATATCATTTGCGCCTCGAGTCGGGCCTCATTTGACTCACCGATACAATTTCTGCCTCGAGTTGGGCCTCGTTTGACTCAACCATATCATTTGTGCCTCAGGTCAGGCCTCATTTGACTCAACCATATCATTTGCGCCTCGAATCATGCCTCGTTTGACTTAACCATATCATCTGCACCTCGAATCGGGCCTCGTTTGACTCACCGATACCATTTATGCCTCGAGCCAGGCCTTGTTTGGCTTAATCATATCATTTGTGCCCCGAGTCAGGCCTCGTTTGGCTCAATCATATCATTTGCGCCTCGAGTCGAGCCTCGTTTGCCTCAACCATATCATTCGCACCTCGAGTCGGGCCTTGTTTGACTCACCGATACAATTTGTGCCTAGAGTTGGGCCTCGTTTGACTCAACCATATCATTTGTGCCTCGAGTCAAGCCTCGTTTGACTTAACCATATCATTTGCGCCTCAAGGCGGGCCTCGTTTGACTCAACCATATTATTTGCACCTCGAGTCGAGCCTCGTTTGACTCAACCATATCGTTTGCGCCTCGAGTCGAGCCTCGTCTGACTTAATCATATCATTTGCACCTCGAGTCAGACCTTGTTTGACTCAACCATATCATTTGCACCTCGAGTCAGTCCTTGTTTGACTCACCCATATGTTTGAGCCTCAAGTTGGGCCTTATTTGACTCACTCTTATATTTACGCTTCGAGTCAGTCTTTGTTTGACTCACCCTTATTATTTGCACCTCGAGTCAAGCCTCGTTTGACTCAACCACATGTTTGTGCCTCAACTCAGGGCTAGTTTGACTCACCCATATCATTTGCGCCTCGAGTCAGGTCGTGTTTCACTCAACCATATCATTTGTGCCTCGGGTCGGGCCTCGTTTGACCCGACCATATCATTTACGCCTCAAGTCGGGCCTCGTTTGACTCAACCATATCATTTGTGCCTCGAGTCGGGCCTTATTTGACTCAACCATATCATTTGTGCATTGAGACGGGCCTCGTTTGACTAAACCATATCATTTCTGCCTCGAGTCATGCCTTGTTTGACACAACCATATCATTTGCATCTTGAGTCGGTCCTTGTTTGACTCAACCATATCATTTGCGTCTTGAGGCGGGCCTCGTTTGACTCAACCATATCATTTGGGCCTCGAGTGTTGCCTCATTTGACTCAACCATATCATTTGCATCTCGAGTCGACCCTCGTTTGACAAAACCATATCCTTTGCGTCGGGAGTCAGGCCCCGTTTGACTCACCGATACCATCTGTGGCTCAGGTCAGGCCTTATTTGGCTCAATCATATCATTTGTGCCTCGAGCCAGGCCTCGTTTGACTCAACCATATCATTTGCGCGTCGAGTCGGGCCTTGTTTGACTCAATGATATCAATTGCGCCTCGAGTCAGGCCTCGTTTGACTCACCGATACCATTTGTGCATCATGTTGGGAGTCGTATAACTCAACCATATCGTTTGTGCCTCGAGTTAGGCCTCATTTGACTAAATGATATAATTTGTGCCTCGAGTCGGGCCTTGTTTGACTCAACCATATCATTTGTGCCTCGAGTCTTGCCTCGTTTGACTCAACCATATCATTTGCATCTCGAGTCGGCCCTCGTTTGACAAAACCATATCATTTACGCCTGGAGTCGGGCCCCGTTTGACTCACCGATACCATCTGTGCTTTGAGTTAGGCCTCATTTGGCTCAATCATATCATTTGCGCCTCTAGTCAGGCCTCATTTGACTCAACCATATCATTTGCACCTCGAGTTGGGCCTTGTTTGACTCAACGATATCAATTGCGCCTCGAGTCAGGCCTCGTTTGACTCACCAATACTATTTGTGCATCGTGTTGGGACTCGTTTAACTCAACCATATTGGTTGTGCCCTGAGTCAGGCCTCGTTTGACTCACCGATACCATTTGTGCATCGTGTTGGGACTCGTTTAACTCAACCATATCGGTTGTGCCTCGAGTCAGGCCTCGTTTGACTAAATCATATAATTTGTGCCTTGAGTCGGGCCTTGTTTGACTCAACCATATCATTTGTGCCTCGAGTCTTGCCTCGTTTGACTCAAGCATATCATTTGCACCTCGAGTCAGGCCTCATTTGACCCACCGATACAATTTCTGAATCGAGTTGGGCCTCGTTTGACTCAACCATATCATTTGTGCCTTGGGTCCGCCCTCATTTGACTCAACCATATCATTTGCGCATCGAGTCATGCCTCGTTTGACTCAACCATATCATTTGCACCTCGAGTCGGGCCTCGTTTGACTCACCGATACCATTTGTGCCCCGCGTTAGGCCTTGTTTGGCTCAATCATATCATTTGTGCCCTGAGTCAGGCCTCATTTGGCTCAATCATATCATTTGCGCCTCGAGTCGCACCTCGTTTGACTCACCATACCATTTGTACATTGAGTTGGACCTCGTTTGACTCAACCATATGATTTGCGCATCGAGTCAGGCCTTGTTTTGCTCAACCATATCATTTGTGCCCCAAGTCAGGCCTCGTTTGACTCAACCATATCATTTGTGCCTCAAGGTGGGCCTCGTTTGACGCAACCATAACAATTGCACCTCGAGTTGAGCCTCGTTTGACTCAACCATATCATTTGCGCCTCGAGTCGGGCCTCATCTGACTCAACCATATCGTTTGCGCCTCGAGTTGGGCCTTGTCTGACTCAATCATATCGTTTCCGACTCGAGTTGGGCCTTGTTTGACTCAACCATATCATTTGCGCCTCGAGTCGGTCCTTGTTTTACTCACCCTTATGTTTAAGCCTCAAGTTGGGCCTTATTTGACTCACCCATATATTTACGCTTTGAGTCGGTCTTTGTTTGAGTCACCCTTATCATTTGCACCTCGAGTCAAGCCTCGTTTGGCTCAACCACATGTTTGCGCCTTAACTCAGGGCTAGTTTGACTCACCCATATCATTTGCGCCTCGAGACAGGCCGTGTTTGACTCAACCATATCATTTGTGCCCCAAGTTGGCCCTCGTTTGACTCGACCATATCATTTGCGCCTCGAGTTGGGCCTCGTTTGACTCAACCGTATCATTTGTGCCTCGAGTTGGGACTCGTCTGACTCAATCATAACATTTGCGCCTCGATTCGGGCCTTGTTTGACTTAACCATATCATTTGCGCCTCGAGTCGGTCGTTGTTTGACCCACCCACATGCTTGAGCCTAAAGTTGGGCCTTATTTGACTCACCGATATCGTTTTGCACCTTGAGTCAAGCCTTGTTTAACTCAACCACGTGTTTGTGCCTCAACTCTGGCCTAGTTTGACTCAGCCATATCATTTGCGCCTCGAGTCGGGCCGTGTTTGACTTAACTATATCATTTGTGCCTCGAGTCAAGCCTTATTTGACTCACAGATATTTGTGCCTCGAGTTGGGGCTCGTTTGACTCAACCATATCATTTGTGCCTTGAGTCATGCCTCGTTTGACTCAACCATATCATTTGCGCCTCGAGTTGGGCCTCATTTGACTGAACCATATCATTTGCGCCTCGAGTCAGGCTTCATTTGGTCAATCATATCATTTGCGCCTCGAGTCAGGCCTCATTTGACTCATCGATACTATTTGTGCATCAAGTTTGGCCTCATTTGACTCAACCATATGATTTGTGCATCGAGTCAGGCCTCGTTTGACTCAACCATGTCATTTGTGCCTCGAGTCATGCCTTTTTTGACACAACCATATCATTTGAGCCTTGAGTCGGGCCTCATTTGACTCAACCATATCATTTCTGCCTCGAGTCATGCCTCATTTGACTCAACCATATCATTTGTGCCTTGAGGCGGGCCTCGTTTGACTCAACCATATCATTTACGCCTTGAGTTGGGCCTCGTTAGACTTAACCATATCATTTGTGCCTTGAGGCAGGCCTTGCTTGACTCAACCATATCATTTGTGCCTCGAGTCAGGCCTCGTCTGACTCAACCATATGATCTGCGCATCAAGTCAGGGCTCGTTTGACTCAACCATGTCATTTGTGCCTCGAGTCATGCCTTGTTGGACACAACCATATCATTTGCGCCTTGAGTCGGGCCTCGTTTGACTCAACCATATCATTTGTGCCTTGAGGTAGGCCTTGCTTGACTCAACCATCTCATTCGCACCTCGAGTCGGGCCTCAATTGACTCAACCATATCACTTGCGCCTCGAGTCGAGCCTCATTTGACTCATTGATACTATTTGTGCCTCGTGTTGAGGCTCGTTTGACTCAACCATATCATTTGTGCCTCGAGTCAAGCCTTGTTTGACTCATCCATATCATTTGCGCCTTGAGTCGGTCCTCGTTTGACTCACCGATACCATTTGTGCCTCGAGTTGGGGCTCGTTTAACTCAACCATATCATTTGCTACCTAAATCGGGCCTCATTTGACTCACCGATACCATTTGTGCCTCGAGTTGGGCCTCGTTTGACTCAACCATATCATTTGTGCCTCGAGTCTGGCCTCGTTTGACGCAACCATATCATTTGCGCCTCGAGTCGGGCTTCGTTTGAGTCAACCATATTATTTGCACCTCGAGTCGGGCCTCATTTGACTTAACCATATCATTTGCGCCTTGAGTCGGGCCTCGTTTGATTCAACCATATCATTTGTGCCTCGAGTCAGGCGTCGTTTGACTCAGATATACCATTTGTGCCTCGAGTTGGTCCTCGTTTGAGTCAACCATATCATTTGTGCCTCGAGTCAGTCCCCGTTTGACTCAACCATATCATTTGCGCCTCGAGTCAGACCTCAATTCACTCACCGATACTATTTGTGCCTCTTGTTGGGGCTTGTTTGACTCAACCATATCATTTGTGCCTCGAGTCAGGCCTCGTTCGACTCAACCATATCATTTGCGCCCTGAGTCGGTCCTCGTTTGACTCACCGATACCATTTGTTCCTCGAGTAAGGACTCGTTTAACTCAACCATATCGTTTATGCCTCAAGTCAGACCTCATTTAACTCAACCATATCCTTTGTGCCTCAAGTCAGTCCTCATTTGGCTTAATCATATCATTCGCGCCTCAAGTCGGGCCACGTTTGACTCAACCATATCATTTGTGCCTCGAGTCAAACCTCATTTGACTCAACCATATCACTTGCGCCTTGAGTCGTGCCTTGTTTAACTCAACCATATCATTTATGCCTCGAGCCAGGCCTCGTTTGACTCATCGATACCATTTGTGCCTCGAGTTGGGCATCGATTGACTCAACCATATCATTTGTGCCTCGAGTATAGCCTCGTTTGACTCAACCATATAATTTGCCTTTCAAGTCGGGCTTCGTTTGACTCAACCATATCATTTGCGCCTCGAGTCGGGCCTCATTTCACTCAACCATATCATTTGCATCTTGAGTCGACCCTCGTTTGACAAAACCATATCATTTGCGCCTCGAGTCGGACCCTGTTTGACTCACCGATACCATCTATGCCTTGAGTCAGGCCTCATTTGGCTCAATCATATCATTTGCGCCTCGAGTCAGGCCTCGTTTGTCTCAACCATATCATTTGTGCCTCGAGTTGGGCCTTATTTGACTCAACGATATCAATTGCGCCTCGAGTCAGGCCTCGTTTGACTCACCGATACCATTTGTGCATCGTGGTGGGACTCGTTTAACTCAACCATATCGTTTGTGCCTCGAGTCAGACCGCATTTGACTAAATGATATAATTTGTGCCTCGAGTCAGGCCTTGTTTGACTCAACCATATCATTTGTGCCTCGAGTCTTGCCTCGTTTGACTCAACCATATCATTTGCGCCTCGAGTCGGGCCTCATTTGACTCACTGATACAATTTTTAAATTGAGTTGGGCCTCGTTTGAATCAACCATATCATTTGTGCCTCGGGTCCGCCCTCATTTGACTCAACCATATCATTTGTGCCTCGAGTCATGCCTCGTTTGACTCAACCATATCATTTGCGCCTTGAGTCGTGCCTCGTTTGACTCACCGATACCATTTGTGCATCGAGTTGGATCTTGTTTGACTCAACCATACGATTTGCGCATTGAGTCATGCCTCGTTTGACTCAACCTTATCATTTGTGCCTCGAGTTAGGCCTCGTTTGGCTCAATCATATCATTTGCACCTCGAGTCGGGCCTCGTTTGGCTCAACCATATCATTTGAGCCTCAAGTCGGGCCTTGTTTGACTCAACCATATCATTTCTGCCTCGAGTCAAGCCTCATTTGACTCAACCATATGATTTGCTCCTCGAGGCGGGGTTCGTTTCACCTAACCATATCATTTATGCCTCGAGTCGGGCCTCGTTTCACTCTACCATATCGTTTGCACCTTGAGTAAGGCCTCGTTTTACTCATCAATACCATTTGTGCCTCGAGTTGGCCCTCGTTTGACTCAACCATATCATTTGTGCCTCGAGATGGGCCTCGTTTGACTCAACCATATCATTTCTGCCTCAAGTCATCCCTCGTTTGACTTAACCATATCATTTGTGCCTCAAGACGGGCCTCGTTTGACTCAACCATATCATTTCTGCCTCGGGTCAAGCCTCATTTGACTCAACCATATCATTTGTTCCTCGAGGTGGGGTTCGTTTCACCTAACCATATCTTTTATGCCTCAAGTCGGGCCTCGTTTGACTCTACCATATCATTTGCGCCTTGAGTAAGGCCTCGTTTTACTCATCAATACCATTTGTGCCTCGAGTTGGCCCTCGTTTGACTCAACCATATCATTTGTGCCTCGAGATGGGCCTCGTTTGACTCAACCATATCATTTCTGCCTCAAGTCATCCCTTGTTTGACTTAACCATATCATTTATGCCTCAAGACGGGCCTCGTTTGACTCAACCATATCATTTCTCCCTCGAGTCATGCCTTGTTTGACTCAACCATATCATTTGTGCCTCGAGATGGGCCTCGTTTGACTCAACCATATCATTTCTGCCTCAAGTCATCCCTCGTTTGACTCAACCATATCATTTGTGCCTCGAGACGGGCCTCGTTTGACTCAACCATATCATTTCTGTCTCGAGTCATGCCTTGTTTGACAAAACCATATCCTTTGCACTGGGAGCCAGGCCCTGTTTGACTCACCGATACCATTTGTGCCTCAGGTCAGGCCTTATTTGGCTCAATCATATCATTTGCGCTTCGAGCCAGGCCTCGTTTGACTCAACCATATATTTGCGCCTCGAGTCGGGCCTTGTTTGACTCAATGATATCAATTGCGCCTCGAGTCAGGCCTCGTTTGACTCACCGATACCATTTGTGCATCGTGTTGGGAGTCGTATAACTCAACCATATCGTTTGTGCCTCGAGTCAGGCCTCGTTTGACTAAATCATATAATTTGCGCCTCGAGTCGGGCCTCGTTTGACTCAACCATATCACTTGTGCCTCGAGTCATGCCTCGTTTGACTTAACCATATCATTTGCGCCTCGAGTCGGGCCTCATTTGACTCACCGATACAATTTCTGCCTCGAGTTGGGCCTCGTTTGACTCAACCATATCATTTGTGCCTCGGGTCAGGCCTCATTTGACTCAACCATATCATTTGCGCCTCGAATCATGCCTCGTTTGACTTAACCATATCATCTGCACCTCGAATCGGGCCTCGTTTGACTCACCGATACCATTTATGCCTCGAGCCAGGCCTTGTTTGGCTTAATCATATCATTTGTGCCCCGAGTCAGGCCTCGTTTGGCTCAATCATATCATTTGCGCCTCGAGTCGAGCCTCGTTTGCCTCAACCATATCATTCGCACCTCGAGTCGGGCCTTGTTTGACTCACCGATACAATTTGTGCCTAGAGTTGGGCCTCGTTTGACTCAACCATATCATTTGTGCCTCGAGTCAAGCCTCGTTTGACTTAACCATATCATTTGCGCCTCAAGGCGGGCCTCGTTTGACTCAACCATATTATTTGCACCTCGAGTCGAGCCTCGTTTGACTCAACCATATCGTTTGCGCCTCGAGTCGAGCCTCGTCTGACTTAATCATATCATTTGCACCTCGAGTCAGACCTTGTTTGACTCAACCATATCATTTGCACCTCGAGTCAGTCCTTGTTTGACTCACCCATATGTTTGAGCCTCAAGTTGGGCCTTATTTGACTCACTCTTATATTTACGCTTCGAGTCAGTCTTTGTTTGACTCACCCTTATTATTTGCACCTCGAGTCAAGCCTCGTTTGACTCAACCACATGTTTGTGCCTCAACTCAGGGCTAGTTTGACTCACCCATATCATTTGCGCCTCGAGTCAGGTCGTGTTTCACTCAACCATATCATTTGTGCCTCGGGTCGGGCCTCGTTTGACCCGACCATATCATTTACGCCTCAAGTCGGGCCTCGTTTGACTCAACCATATCATTTGTGCCTCGAGTCGGGCCTTATTTGACTCAACCATATCATTTGTGCATTGAGACGGGCCTCGTTTGACTAAACCATATCATTTCTGCCTCGAGTCATGCCTTGGTTGACACAACCATATCATTTGCATCTTGAGTCGGTCCTTGTTTGACTCAACCATATCATTTGCGTCTTGAGGCAGGCCTCGTTTGACTCAACCATATCATTTGGGCCTCGAGTGTTGCCTCATTTGACTCAACCATATCATTTGCATCTCGAGTCGACCCTCGTTTGACAAAACCATATCCTTTGCGTCGGGAGTCAGGCCCCGTTTGACTCACCGATACCATCTGTGGCTCAGGTCAGGCCTTATTTGGCTCAATCATATCATTTGTGCCTCGAGCCAGGCCTCGTTTGACTCAACCATATCATTTGCGCGTCGAGTCGGGCCTTGTTTGACTCAATGATATCAATTGCGCCTCGAGTCAGGCCTCGTTTGACTCACCGATACCATTTGTGCATCATGTTGGGAGTCGTATAACTCAACCATATCGTTTGTGCCTCGAGTCAGGCCTCATTTGACTAAATGATATAATTTGTGCCTCGAGTCGGGCCTTGTTTGACTCAACCATATCATTTGTGCCTCGAGTCTTGCCTCGTTTGACTCAACCATATCATTTGCGCCTGGAGTCGGACCCTGTTTGACTCACCGATACCATCTGTGCCTTGAGTCAGGCCTCATTTGGCTCAATCATATCATTTGTGCCTCGAGTCAGGCCTCGTTTGTCTCAACCATATCATTTGTGCCTCGAGTTGGGCCTTATTTGACTCAACGATATCAATTGTGCCTCGAGTCAGGCCTCGTTTGACTCACCGATACCATTTGTGCATCGTGTTGGGACTCGTTTAACTCAACCATATCGTTTGTGCCTCGAGTCAGGCCTCATTTGACTAAATGATATAATTTGTGCCTCGAGTCGGGCCTTGTTTGACTCAACCATATCATTTGTGCCTCGAGTCTTGCCTCGTTTGACTCAACCATATCATTTGCGCCTCGAGTCATGCCTCGTTTGACTCACCGATACCATTTGTGCATCAAGTTGGATCTCGTTTGACTCAACCATACAATTTACGCATTGAGTCTTGCCTCGTTTGACTCAACCTTATCATTTGTGCCTTGAGTTAGGCCTCGTTTGGCTCAATCATATCATTTGCACCTCGAGTCGGGCCTCGTTTGGCTCAACCATATCATTTGAGCCTCAAGTCGGGCCTTGTTTGACTCAACCATATCATTTCTGCCTCGAGTCAAGCCTCATTTGACTCAACCATATGATGTGCTCCTCGAGGCGTGGTTCGTTTCACCTAACCATATCATTTATGCCTCGAGTCGGGCCTCGTTTCACTCTACCATATCATTTGTGCATCGAGTCAGGCCTTGTTTTGCTCAACCATATCATTTGTGCCTTGAGTCAGGCCTCGTTTGACTCAACCATATCGTTTGTGCTTCGAGGCGGGCCTCGTTTGACGCAACCATAACAATTGCGCCTCGAGTTAGGCCTCGTTTCACTCAACCATATCGTTTGCGCCTCGAGTCGAGCGTCGTCTGAGTCAACCATATCATTTGCGCCTTGAGTTAGGCCTCGTCAGACTCAATCATATCGTTTGCGACTCGAGTTAGGCCTTGTTTGACTCAACCATATCATTTGCGCCTCGAGTCGGTCCTTGTTTTACTCACCCATATGTTTGAGCCTCAAGTTGGGCCTTATTTGACTCACCCATATATTTACGCTTCGAGTCGGTCTTTGTTTGACTCAACCTTATTATTTGCACCTTGAGTCAAACCTCGTTTGACTCAACCACATGCTTGCGCCTTAACTCAAGGCTAGTTTGACTCACCCATATCATTTGCACCTCGAGTCAGGCCGTGTTTGACTCAACCATATCATTTGTGCCTCAAGTCGGGGGTCGTTTGACTTGACCATATCATTTATGCCTCAAGTCGGGCCTCGTTTGACTCAACCATATTATTTGTGCCTCGAGTCCAGCCTCATTTGACTCAACCATATCATTTGTGCGTCGAGACAGGCCTCGTTTGACTAAACCATATCATTTCTACCTCGAGTCATGCCTTGTTTGACACAACCATATCATTTGCGTCTCGAGTCGGTCCTTGTTTGACTCAACCATATCATTTGCATCTAGAGGCGAGCCTCGTTTGACTCAACCATATCATTTGTGCCTCGAGTGTTGCCTCGTTTGACTCAACCATATCATTTGCATCTCGAGTCGGCCCTCGTTTGACAAAACCATATCATTTACGCCTGGAGTCGGGCCCCATTTGACTCACCGATACCATCTGTGCTTTGAGTTAGGCCTCATTTGGCTCAATCATATCATTTGCGCCTCTAGTCAGGCCTCATTTGACTCAACCATATCATTTGCACCTCGAGTTGGGCCTTGTTTGACTCAACGATATCAATTGCGCCTCGAGTCAGGCCTCGTTTGACTCACCAATACTATTTGTGCATCGTGTTAGGACTCGTTTAACTCAACCATATTGGTTGTGCCCTGAGTCAGGGCTCGTTTGACTCACCGATACCATTTGTGCATCGTGTTGGGACTCGTTTAACTCAACCATATCGGTTGTGCCTCGAGTCAGGCCTCGTTTGACTAAATCATATAATTTGTGCCTTGAGTCGGGCCTTGTTTGACTCAACCATATCATTTGTGCCTCGAGTCTTGCCTCGTTTGACTCAAGCATATCATTTGCACCTCGAGTCAAGCCTCATTTGACCCACCGATACAATTTCTGAATCGAGTTGGGCCTCGTTTGACTCAACCATATCATTTGTGCCTTGGGTCCGCCCTCATTTGACTCAACCATATCATTTGCGCATCGAGTCATGCCTCGTTTGACTCAACCATATCATTTGCACCTCGAGTCGGGCCTCGTTTGACTCACCGATACCATTTGTGCCTCGAGTTAGGCCTTGTTTGGCTCAATCATATCATTTGTGCCCTGAGTCAGGCCTCATTTGGCTCAATCATATCATTTGCGCCTCGAGTCGCACCTCGTTTGACTCACCATACCATTTGTACATTGAGTTGGACCTCGTTTGACTCAACCATATGATTTGCGCATCGAGTCAGGCCTTGTTTTGCTCAACCATATCATTTGTGCTCCAAGTCAGGCCTCGTTTGACTCAACCATATCATTTGTGCCTCAAGGTGGGCCTCGTTTGACGCAACCATAACAATTGCACCTCGAGTTGAGCCTCGTTTGACTCAACCATATCATTTGCGCCTCGAGTCGGGCCTCATCTGACTCAACCATATCGTTTGCGCCTCGAGTTGGGCCTTGTCTGACTCAATCATATCGTTTCCGACTCGAGTTGGGCCTTGTTTGACTCAACCATATCATTTGCGCCTCGAGTCGGTCCTTGTTTTACTCACCCTTATGTTTAAGCCTCAAGTTGGGCCTTATTTGACTCACCCATATATTTACGCTTTGAGTCGGTCTTTGTTTGAGTCACCCTTATCATTTGCACCTCGAGTCAAGCCTCGTTTGGCTCAACCACATGTTTGCGCCTTAACTCAGGGCGAGTTTGACTCACCCATATCATTTGCGCCTCGAGACAGGCCGTGTTTGACTCAACCATATCATTTGCGCCTCGAGTTGGGCCTCGTTTGACTCAACCGTATCATTTGTGCCTCGAGTTGGGACTCGTCTGACTCAATCATAACATTTGCGCCTCGAGTCGGGCCTTGTTTGACTTAACCATATCATTTGCGCCTCGAGTCGGTCGTTGTTTGACCCACCCACATGCTTGAGCCTAAAGTTGGGCCTTATTTGACTCACCGATATCGTTTTGCACCTTGAGTCAAGCCTTGTTTAACTCAACCACGTGTTTGTGCCTCAACTCTGGCCTAGTTTGACTCAGCCATATCATTTGTGCCACGAGTCGGGCCGTGTTTGACTTAACTATATCATTTGTGCCTCGAGTCAAGCCTTATTTGACTCACAGATACCATTTGTGCCTCGAGTTGGGGCTCGTTTGACTCAACCATATCATTTGTGCCTTGAGTCATGCCTCGTTTGACTCAACCATATCATTTGCGCCTCGAGTTGGGCCTCATTTGACTGAACCATATCATTTGCGCCTCGAGTCAGGCTTCGTTTGGTCAATCATATCATTTGCGCCTCGAGTCAGGCCTCATTTGACTCATCGATACTATTTGTGCATCAAGTTTGGCCTCATTTGACTCAACCATATGATTTGTGCATCGAGTCAGGCCTCGTTTGACTCAACCATGTCATTTGTGCCTCGAGTCATGCCTTTTTTAACACAACCATATCATTTGAGCCTTGAGTCGGGCCTCATTTGACTCAACCATATCATTTCTGCCTCGAGTCATGCCTCATTTGACTCAACCATATCATTTGTGCCTTGAGGCGGGCCTCGTTTGACTCAACCATATCATTTACGCCTTGAGTTGGGCCTCGTTAGACTTAACCATATCATTTGTGGCTTGAGGCAGGCCTTGCTTGACTCAACCATATCATTTGTGCCTCGAGTCAGGCCTCGTTTGACTCAACCATATGATCTGCGCATCAAGTCAGGGCTCGTTTGACTCAACCATGTCATTTGTGCCTCGAGTCATGCCTTGTTTGACACAACCATATCATTTGCGCCTTGAGTCGGGCCTCGTTTGACTCAACCATATCATTTGTGCCTTGAGGTAGGCCTTGCTTGACTCAACCATCTCATTCGCGCCTCGAGTCGGGCCTCAATTGGCTCAACCATATCACTTGCGCCTCGAGTCGAGCCTCATTTGACTCATCGATACTATTTGTGCCTCGTGTTGAGGCTCGTTTGACTCAACCATATCATTTGTGCCTCGAGTCAAGCCTTGTTTGACTCATCCATATCATTTGCGCCTTGAGTCGGTCCTCGTTTGACTCACCGATACCATTTGTGCCTCGAGTTGGGGCTCATTTAACTCAACCATATCATTTGCTACCTGAATCGGGCCTCATTTCACTCACCGATACCATTTGTGCCTCGAGTTGGGCCTCGTTTGACTCAACCATATCATTTGTGCCTCGAGTCTGGCCTCATTTGACGCAACCATATCATTTGCGCCTCGAGTCGGGCTTCGTTTGAGTCAACCATATTATTTGCGCCTCGAGTCGGGCCTCATTTGACTTAACCATATCATTTGCGCCTTGAGTCGGGCCTCGTTTGATTCAACCATATCATTTGTGCCTCGAGTCAGGCGTCGTTTGACTCAGATATACCATTTGTGCCTGGAGTTGGTCCTCGTTTGAGTCAACCATATCATTTGTGCTTCGAGTCAGTCCCCGATTGACTCAACCATATCATTTGCGCCTCGAGTCAGACCTCAATTGACTCACCGATACTATTTGTGCCTCTTGTTGGGGCTTGTTTGACTCAACCATATCATTTGTGCCTCGAGTCAGGCCTCGTTTGACTCAACCATATCATTTGCGCCCTGAGTCGGTCCTCGTTTGACTCACCGATACCATTTGTTCCTCGAGTAAGGACTCGTTTAACTCAACCATATCGTTTATGCCTCAAGTCAGACCTCATTTAACTCAACCAAATCATTTGTGCCTCAAGTCAGTCCTCATTTGGCTTAGTCATATCATTCGCGCCTCAAGTCGGGCCACGTTTGACTCAACCATATCATTTGTGCCTCGAGTCAAACCTCATTTGACTCAACCATATCACTTGCGCCTTGAGTCGTGCCTTGTTTAACTCAACCATATCATTTATGCCTCGAGCCAGGCCTCGTTTGACTCATCGATACCATTTGTGCCTCGAGTTGGGCATCGATTGACTCAACCATATCATTTGTGCCTCGAGTCTAGCCTCGTTTGACTCAACCATATAATTTGCCTTTCAAGTCAGGCTTCGTTTGACTCAACCATATCATTTGCGCCTCGAGTCGGGCCTCATTTGACTCAACCATATCATTTGCACCTTGAGTCGGGCCTCGTTTGATTCTACCATATCATTTGCGCCTCAAGTCGGGCATCGTTTGATTCAGCGATACCATTTGTGCCTCGAGTTGGGCCTCGTTTGACTCAACCATATCATTTGTGCCTCGAGTCAGTCCCCGTTTGACTCAACCATATCATTCGTGCCTCGAGTCAGGCCTCGTTTGAATCAACCATATCATTTGCGCCTCGAGTCAGGCCTCGTTTGACTTAACCATATTATTTGCCCCCCGAGGCGGCCCTTGTTTGAGTCACCAAACCATTTGTGCCTCGAGTTGGGAGTCGTTTAACTCAACCATATCATTTGCGCCTGGAATCGAGCCTCATTTCACTCATCGACACCATTTGTGCCTCGAGTTGGGCCCTGTTTGACTCAACCATATCATTTGTGCCTCGAGTCAGGCCTCGTTTGACTCAACCATATAATTTGCGCTTCTAGTCGAGCCTCATTTGACTGACCGATATCATTTGTGCCTTGAGTTGGGCGTCGTTTGACTCAACCATATCATTTGTGCCTCGAGTTAGGCCTCATTTGACTCAACCATATCATTGATGCCTCGAGTTGGGCATCATTTGGCTCAACCATATCTTTTGTGCCTCGAGTCAGGCCTAGTTTGACTCACTGATACCATTTGTGCCTCGAGTCTGTCCTCGTTTGACTCAACCATATCATTTGCACCTTGAGCCAGGCCTCGTTTAGCTTAATCATACCATTTGTGCCTCGAGTTGGTCTCGTTTGACTCAACCATATCATTTGCGCCTTGAGTCGGGCTTCGTTTGACTCGACCAGATCATTTGCGCCTCGAGTCGGACCTCATTTGACTCAACGATACTATTTGTGCCTCTTGTTGGGGCTTGTTTGACTCAACCATATCATTTGTGCCCTGAGTCAGGCCTCGTTTGACTCAACCATATCATTTGCGCCCTGAGTCGGTCCTCGTTTGACTCACCGATACCATTTGTGCCTCGAGTAAGGACTCGTTTAACTCAACCATATCGTTTGTGCCTCAAGTCAGACCTCGTTTAACTCAACCATATCATTTGTGCCTCGAGTCAGTCCTCGTTTGGCTCAATCATATCATTCGCGCCTCGAGTCGACCCACGTTTGACTCAATCGTATCATTTGTGCCTCGAGTTGAACCTCGTTTAACTCAACCATATCATTTGTGCCTTGAGTTGGGCCTCATTTGACTCACCGATACCATTTGTGCCTCGAGTTGGGCCTCGTTTGACTTAATTTGTGCCTTGAGCCCGGCCTCATTTGACTTAACCATATCATTTGCGCCTCGAGTCAGACCTAGTTTGAGTCACCAATGCCATTTGTGCCTCGAGGTGGGCCTCGTTTGACTTAACCACATCAATTGTGCCTCGAGTCAGGCCTCGTTTGACTTAACCATATCACTTGCGCCTCGAGTCGGCCTTGTTTGATTCAACCATATTATTTGTGCCTCGAGTCAGCCCTCGTTTGACTCAACTATATCACTTGCACCTCAAGTCGGGCATTGTTTGACTTAACCATATCATTTGTGCCTCAAGCTAGGCCTCGTTTGACTCACCAATACCATTTGTGCCTCGAGTTGGGCCTCGTTTGACTCAACCATATCATTTGTGCCTCGAGTCTGGCCTCGTTTGACTCAACCATATCATTTGCGCCTCGAGTCGGGCTTCGTTTGACTCAACCATATCATTTGCGCCTCGAGTCGGGCTTCCTTTGACTCAACCATATCATTTACGCCTTGAGTCGAGCCTCGTTTAACTCAACCATATCATTTGCACCTCGAGTTGAGCCTCGTTTGACTCAACCATCTCATTCGCGCCTCAAGTTGGGCCACAATTGACTCAACCATATCACTTGCGCCTCGAGTCGGGCCTCATTTGACTCACTGATACTATTTGTGCCTCGTGTTGAGGCTCGTTTGACTCAACCATTTCATTTGTGCCTTGAGTCAGGCCTTGTTTAACTCATCCATATCATTTGCCCTTGAGTCGGTCCTCGTTTGACTCACCGATACCAATTGTGCCTCGAGTTGGGGCTCGTTTAACTCAACCATATCATTTGCTACCTGAATCGGGCCTCATTTGACTCACCGATACTATTTGTGCCACGAGTTGGGCCTCGTTTGACTCAACCATATCATTTGTGCCTCAAGTCAGGCCTCGTTTGACTCAACCATATCATTTGTGCCTCGAGTCGGGCCTCATTTGACTCACCAATACCATTTGTGCCTCGAGTTGGGCATCATTTGACTCAACCATATCATTTGTGCCTCGAGTTAGGCCTCGTTTGGCTGAACCATATCATTTATGCCCCGAGTGAGGCCTCATTTGATTCAACCATATCATTTGTACCTCGTGTCAGTCCTCGTTTCACTCACCGATACCATTTGTGCCTCGAGTCTGGCCATGTTTCACTCAACCATATCATTTGTGCCTCGAGTCATGCCTCGTTTGACTCAACCATATCATTTGTGCCTCGAGTCGGGCCTCGTTTGACTCAATCATATCATTTGTGCCTCAAATCCGGCCTCGTTTGACTCACCGATACCATTTGTGCCGCGAGTTGGGGCTCGTTTGACTCAACCATATCATTTGTGCCTTGAGTCAGGCCTCGTTTGGCTCAACCATATGATTTGTGCCTCAAGTCGGGCTTTGTTTGACTCAACTATATCATTTGTGCCTCGAGTCAGGCATCGTTTAACTCAAACCATATCATTTGCGCCAGGAGTCGGGCCTCATTTGACTCAACCATATCATTTTCACCTCGATTCAGGCTTCGTTTCACTAGACCATATCGTTTGTGCCTCGAAGGAGACCTCGCTTGACTCAACCATATCATTTGTGCCTCGAGTTAGGCCTCGTTTGACTCAACCATATAGTTTGTGCCTCGAGTTGGGCCTCATTTGACTCACCAATACCATTTGTGCCTCGAGTTAGGCATCATTTAACTCAATCATATCATTTGTGCCTCGAGTCAGGCCTCATTTGGCTGAACCATATCATTTATGCCCCGTGTGGGGCCTCATTTGATTCAACCATATCATTTGCGCCTCGTGTAAAGCCTCGTTTCACTCACCGATACCATTTGTACCTCGAGTCTGGCCATGTTTGACTCAACCATATCATTTGTGCCTCGAGTCATGCCTCGTTTGACTCAACCATATCATTTGTGCCTCAAGTCGGGCCTCGTTTGACTTAACCATATCATTTGTGCCTCGTGTAATGCCTCGTTTGACTCAACCATATCATTTGTGCCTCGAGTCGGGCCTCGTTTGACTCAACCATATCATTTGCGCCTTGAGTTAGGCCTCATTTGACTCACCGATACCATTTGTGCCTCGAGTTGGGCCTCGTTTGACTTAACCATATCATTTGTGCCTCGAGGCCGGCCTCATTTGACTTAACCATATCATTTGCGCCTCGAGTCAGACCTCGTTTGAGTCACCAATACCATTTGCGCCTCGAGGTGGGCCTCATTTAACTCAATCACATCAATTGTGGCTTGAGTCAGCCCTCGTTTGACTCAACCATATCACTTGCACCTCGAGTCGGGCCTTGTTTGACATAACTATATTATTTGTGCCTTGAGTCAGCCCTCGTTTGACACACCGATACCATTTGTTCCTAGAGTTAGGCCTTGTTTGACTCAACCATATCATTTGTCCCTCGAGTCCGGCCTAATTTGACTCAACCATATCATTTGCGCCTCGAGTCGGGCTTTGTTTGACTTAACCATATAATTTGTGCCTGTAGTCGGACCTCGTGTGACTCAGTGATACCATTTATGCCTCGAGTTAGGCCTCGTTTGACTCAACCATATCATTTGTGCCTCAAGTCAGACCCCGCTTGACTTAACCATATCTTTTGCGCCTCGAGTCGGGCCTCGTTTGACTCAACCATATCATTTGCGCCTTGAGTCAGGCCCCAATTGACTCACCGATACCATTTGTACCTCGTGTTGGGCTCACTTGACTAAACCATATCATTTGTGCCTCGAGTCAGGCCTCATTTGACTCAACCATATCTTTTGCACCTTGAGTCGGGTCTCGTTTGACTCACCAATACCATTTGTGCCTCGACTTGGGGCACGTTTAACTCAACCATATCATTTGCTCCTTGAATTGGGTTTCATTTGACTCACCGATACCTTTTGTGCCTTGAGTTGGGCCTCGTTTGACTCAACCATATAATTTGTGCCTCGAGTCAGGCCTCATTTGACTCAACCATATAATTTGCGCCTCGAGTCAGGCCTCATTTGACTCACCAATACCATTTGTGCCTCGAGTTGGGCATCGTTTGACTCAACCATATCATTTGTGCCTCGAGTCAGGCCTCGTTTGACTCAACCGTATCATTTACGCCTCGAGTCCGGCCTCATTTGACTCAACCATATCCTTTGCGCCTCGAGTCAGGCCTCGTTTCACTCAACGATACCATTTGTGCCTCGAGTTGGGCGTCGTTTGGCTCAACCATATCATTTGTGCCTCGAGTCAGGCCTCGTTTGACTCAACCATATCATTTACGACTCGAGTCAGGCCTCATTTGACTCAACCATATCATTTGCGCCTTGAGTTGGGCCTCATTTGACTCACCGATACCATTTGTGCCTCGAGTTGGGCCTCATTTGACTTAACCATATCATTTGTACCTCAAGCCCGGCCTCATTTGACTTAACCATATCATTTGCACCTCGAGTCAGACCTCGTTTGAGTCACCAATACCATTTGTGCCTCAAGGTGGGCCTCGTTTGACACAACCACATCAATTGTGCCTCGAGTCAGGCCTCGTTTGACTCAACCATATCACTTGCGCCTCGAGTCAGGCCTTGTTTTATTCAACCATATTATTTGTGCCTCGAGTCAGCCCTCGTTTGACTCAACCATATCACTTGCACCTCGAGTCGGGCCTTATTTGACTTAACCATATCATTTGTGCCTCAAGCTAGCCCTCGTTTGACTCACTGATACCATTTGTGCCTCGAGTTGGGCCTCGTTTGACTCAACCATATCATTTGTGCCTCGAGTCTGGCCTCGTTTGACTCAACCATATCATTTGCGCATCGAGTCGGGCTTCGTTTGACTCAACCATATCATTTACGCCTTGAATTGGTCCTCATTTGACTCACCGATACCATTTATGCCTCGAGGTGGGGTTTGACTCAACCATATCATTTGTGCCTAGAGTCAGTCCTCGTTTGACTCAACCATATCACTTGCACCTCGAGTCAGGCCTTGTTGGACTCAACCATATCATTTGTGCCTCGAGCCAGGCCTCGTTTGACTCACCCATATCATTTATGCCTCGAGTTGGGCCTCGTTTGACTAAACCATATCATTTGTGCCTCGAGTCTGCCCTCATTTGACTCAACCATATCATTTGCACCTCGAGTCGGGCTTCGTTTGACTCAACCATATAATTTGCACCTCAAGTCGAGCCTCGTTTGACTCAACCATATCATTTGCACCTCGAGTCGAGCCTCGTTTGACACAACCATCTCATTCGCGCCTCGAGTTAGGCCTCATTTGACTCCACCATATCACTTGCGCCTTGAGTCGGGCCTGATTTGACTCACCGATACTATTTGTGCCTCTTGTTCAGGCTCATTTGACTCAACCATATCATTTGTGCCTCGAGTCAGGCCTTGTTTAACTCATCCATATCATTTGCGCCTTGAGTCGATCCTCGTTTGACTCACCGATACCATTTGTGCCTCAAGTTGGGGCTCGTTTAACTCAACCAGACCATTTGCTACCTGAATCGGGCATCATTTGACTCACCGATACCATTTGTGCCTCGAGTTGGGCCTCGTTTGACTCAACCATATCATTTGTGCCACGAGTCAGGCCTCGTTTGGCTGAACCATATCATTTATGCCCCGAGCGGGGCCTCATTTGATTCAACCATATCATTTGTGCCTTGAGTTGAGCCTCATTTGAATCACCAATACCATTTGTGCCTCGAGTTGGGCATCATTTGACTAACCATATCATTTGTGCCTCGAGTCAGGCCTCGTTTGGCTGAACCATATCATTTATGCCCCGAGCGGGGCCTCATTTGATTCAACCATATCATTTGCGCCTTGTGTCAGGCCTCGTTTCACTCACCGATACCATTTGTTCCTCGAGTCTGGCCATGTTTGACTCAACCATATCATTTGTGCCTCGAGTCATGCCTCGTTTGACTTAACCATATTATTTGTGCCTCGAGTCGGGCCTCGTTTGACTCAATCATATCATTTATGCCTCGAGTAATGCCTCGTTTGACATAACCATATCATTTACGCCTCGAGTCGAACCTCATTTGACTCAACCATATCATTTGTGCCTCGAGCCCGGCCTCATTTGACTTAACCATATCGTTTCCGCCTCGAGTCAGACCTCGTTTGAGTCACCAATACCATTTGGGCCTCGAGGTGGGCCTCGTTTGACTCAACCACATCAATTGTGCCTCGAGTCAGGTCTCGTTTGACTCAACCATATCACCTGCGCCTCGAGTTGGGCCTTGTTTGATTCAACCATATTATTTGTGCCTCGAGTCATCCCTCGTTTGACTCAACCATATCACTTGTACCTCGAGTCGGGCTTTGTTTGACTTAACCATATCATTTGTACCTCAAGCTAGGCCTCGTTTGACTCACCGATACCATTTGTGCCTCGAGTTGGTTCTCATTTGACTCAACCATATCATTTGTGCCTCGAGTCTGACCTCATTTGACTCAACCATATCATTTGCGCCTCAAGTCGGGCTTCGTTTGACTCAACCATATCATTTGCACCTCGAGTCGAGCCTCGTTTGACTCAACCATATCATTTGCACCTCGAGTCGAGCCTCATTTGACTCAACCATCTCATTCGCGCCTCGAGTCGGGCCTCAATTGACTCAACCATATCACTTCCGCCTCGAGTCGGGCCTCATTTGACTCACCGATACTATTTGTGCCTCTTGTTCAGGCTCGTTTGACTCAACCATATCATTTGTGCCTCGAGTTAGGCATTGTTTGACTCATCCATATCATTTGCGCCTTGAGTCGGTCCTCGTTTGACTCACTGATACCATTTGTGCCTCGAGTTGGGGCTCCTTTAAGTCAACCATATCATTGGCTACCTGAATCGAGCCTCATTTGACCCACCGATGCCATTTGTGCCTCGAGTTGGGCCTCGTTTGACTCAACCGTATCATTTGTGCCTCGAGTCAAGCCTCGTTTGACTCAACCATATAATTTGTGCCTCGAGTCGGGCCTCATTTGACTCACCAATACCATTTGTGCCTCGAGTTGAGCAGCATTTGACTCAACCATATCATTTGCGCCTCGAGTCAGGCGTCGTTTGGCTGAACCATATAATTTATGCCCCGAGTGGGGCCTCATTTGATTCAACCATATCATTTGCGCCTCGTGTCAGGCCTCGTTTCACTCACCGATACCATTTGTGCCTCGAGTGTGGCCAAGTTTGACTCAACCATATCATTTGTACCTCGAGTCATGCCTTGTTTGACTTAACCATATCTTTTGTGCCTCGAGTCGGGCCTTGTTTGACTCAATCATATCAATTGTGCCTCGAGTAATGCCTCATTTGACTCAACCATATCATTTGCACCTCGTGTCGGGTCTCGTTTGACTCAACCATATCATTTGCGCCTTGAGTTGGGCCTCATTTGACTCACCGATACCATCTGTGCCTAGAGTTGGGCCTCGTTTGACTTAACCATATCATTTGTGCCTCGAGCCCGTCCCCATTTGACTTAACCATATCATTTGCACCTCGAGTCAGACCTCATTTGAGTCATCAATACCATTTGTGCCTCGAGGTGGGCCTCGTTTGACTCAACCACATCAATTGTGCCTCGAGTCAGGCCTCGTTTGACTCAACCATATCACTTGCGCCTCGAGTCGGGCCTTGTTTGATTCAACCATATTATTTTTGCCTCGAGTCAGCCCTCGTTTGACTCAACCATATCATTTGCACCTCGAGTCAGGCCTTGTTTGACTTAACCATATCATTTGTGCCTCAAGCCAGCCCTCGTTTGACTCACTGATACCATTTGTGCCTCGAGTTGAGCCTCGTTTGACTCAACCATATCATTTGTGCCTCGAGTCTGGCCTCGTTTGACTCAACCATATCATTTGCGCTTCGAGTCAGGCTTCGTTTGACTCAACCATAGCATTTGCGCCTCAAGTCGGGCTTCATTTGACTCAACCATATCATTTACGCCTCGAGTCGAGCCTCGTTTGACTCAACCATATCATTTGCACCTCAAGTCGAGCCTCGTTTGACTCAACCATCTCATTCGCGCCTCGAGTCGGGCCTCATTTGACTCAACCATATCACTTGCGCCTCAAGTCGGGCCTCATTTGACTGACCGATACTATTTGTGCCACTTGTTGAGGCTCATTTGACTCAACCATATCATTTGAGCCTCGAGTCAGGCCTTGTTTGACTCATCCATATCATTTGCGCCTTGGGTCGATCCTCGTTTGACTCACCGATACCGTTTGTGCCTCGAGTTAGGGATCGTTTAACTCAACCATATCATTTGCTCCCTGAATCGGGCCTCATTTGACTCACCGATACCATTTGTGCCTAGAGTTGGGTCTCATTTGACTCAACCATATCATTTGTGCCTCGAGTTGGGCCTCATTTGACTCACCAATACCATTTGTGCCTCGAGTTGGGCATCATTTAACTCAATCATATCATTTGTGCCCCGAGTCAGGCCTCATTTGGCTGAACCATATCATTTATGCCCCGTGTGGGACCTCATTTGATTCAACCATATCATTTGCGCCTCGTGTCAGGCCTCGTTTCACTCATCGATACCATTTGTACCTCGAGTCTGGCCATGTTTGACTCAACCATATCATTTGTGCCTCGAGTCATGCCTCGTTTGACTCAACCATATCATTTGTGCCTCGAGTCGGGCCTCGTTTGACTCAACCATATCATTTGTGCCTCGAGTAATGCCTCGTTTGACTCAACCATATCATTTGTGCCTCGAGTTGGGCCTCGTTTGACTCAACCATATCATTTGCGCCTTGAGTTGGGCCTCAGTTGACTCACCGATACCATCTGTGCCTAGAGTTGGGCCTTGTTTGACTTAACCATATCATTTGTGCCTCTAGCCCGGCCCCATTTGACTTAACCATATCATTTGCGCCTCGAGTCAGACCTCATTTGAGTCACCAATACCATTTGGGCCTCGAGGTGGGCCTCGTTTGACTCAACCACATCAATTGTGCCTCGAGTCAGGCCTCGTTTGACTCAACCATATCACTTGCGCCTCGAGTCGGGCCTTGTTTGATTCAACCATATTATTTTTGCCTCGAGTCAGCCCTCGTTTGACTCAACCATATCATTTGTACCTTGAGTCAGGCCTTGTTTGACTTAACCATATCATTTGTGCCTCAAGCTAGCCCTCGTTTGACTCACCGATACCATTTGTGCCTCGAGTTGTTGACTCAACCATATCATTTGTGCCTCGAGTCTGGCCTCGTTTGACTCAACCATATCATTTGCACCTCAAGTCGAGCCTCGTTTGACTCAACCATATCATTTGCACCTCAAGTCGAGCCTCGTTTGACTCAACCATATCATTTGCACCTCAAGTCGAGCCTCGTTTGACTCGACCATCTCATTCGCGCCTCGAATCGGGCCTCATTTGACTCAACCATATCACTTACGCCTCAAGTCGGGCCTCATTTGACTCACCGATGCTATTTGTGCCACTTGTTGAGGCTCATTTGACTCAACCATATCATTTGAGCCTCGAGTCAGGCCTTGTTTGACTCATCCATATCATTTGCGCCTTGAGTCGGTCCTCGTTTGACTCACCGATACCATTTGTGCCTCGAGTTGTCGCTCGTTTAACTCAACCATATCATTTGCTCCCTGAATCGGGCCTCATTTGACTCACCGATACCATTTGTGCCTCGAGTTGGGTCTCGTTTGACTCAACCATATCATTTGTGCCTCGAGTTAGGCCTCGTTTGACTCAACCATATAATTTGTGCCTCGAGTTGGGCCTCATTTGACTCACCAATACCATTTGTGCCTCGAGTTGGGCATCATTTAACTCAATCATATCATTTGTGCCTCGAGTCAGGCCTCATTTGGCTGGGCCATATCATTTATGCCTCGTGTGGGGCCTCATTTGATTCAACCATATCATTTGCGCCTCGTGTCAGGCCTCGTTTCACTCACCGATACCATTTGTACCTCGAGTCTAGCCATGTTTGACTCAACCATATCATTTGTGCCTCGAGTCATGCCTCGTTTGACTTAACCATATCATTTGTGCCTCGAGTCAGGCCTCGTTTGACTCAATCATATCATTTATGCCTCGAGTCATGCCTCGTTTGACTCAACCATATCATTTGTGCCTCGAGTCGGGCCTCGTTTGACTTAACCATATCATTTGTGCCTCGAGTAATGCCTCGTTTGACTCAACCATATCATTTGTGCCTCGAGTCGGGCCTCATTTGACTCAACCATATCATTTGCGCTTTGAGTTGGGCCTCATTTGACTCACCGATACCATTTGTGCCTCGAGTTGGGCCTCGTTTGACTTAACCATATCATTTGTGCCTCGAGCCTGGCCTCATTTGACTTAACCATATCATTTGCGCCTCGAGTCAGACCTCGTTTGAGTCACCAATACCATTTGCGCCTCGAGGTGGGCCTCATTTAACTCAATCACATCAATTGTGGCTTGAGCCAGCCCTCATTTGACTCAACCATATCACTTGCACCTCGAGTTGGGCCTTGTTTGACATCACTATATTATTTGTGCCTTGAGTCAGCCCTCGTTTGACACACCTATACCATTTGTTCCTAGAGCTAGGCCTTGTTTGACTCAACCATATCATTTGTCCCTCGAGTCATGCCTAATTTGACTCAACCATATCATTTGCGCCTCGAGTCAGGCTTTGTTTGACTTAACCATATAATTTGTGCCTCTAGTCGGACCTCATGTGACTTAGTGACACCATTTATGCCTCGAGTTAGGCCTCGTTTGACTCAACCATATCATTTGTGCCTCAAGTCAGACCCCGCTTGACTTAACCATATCTTTTGCGCCTCGAGTCGGGCCTCGTTTGACTCAACCATATCATTTGCGCCTTGAGCCAGGCCCCAATTGACTCACCGATACCATTTGTACCTCGTGTTGGGCTCACTTGACTAAACCATATCATTTGTGCCTCGAGTCAGGCCTCATTTGACTCAACCATATCTTTTGCACCTTGAGTCGGGCCTCGTTTAACTCACCAATACCATTTGTGCCTCGACTTGGGGCACGTTTAACTCAACCATATCATTTGCGCCTTGAATCGGGTTTCATTTGACTCACCGATACCTTTTGTGCCTTGAGTTGGGCCTCGTTTGACTCAACCATATAATTTGTGCCTCGAGTCAGGCCTCATTTGACTCAACCATATAATTTGCGCCTCGAGTCAGGCCTCATTTGACTCACCAATACCGTTTGTGCCTCCAGTTGGGCATCGTTTGACTCAACCATATCATTTGTGCCTTGAGTCAGGCCTCGTTTGACTCAACCGTATCATTTGCGCCTCGAGTCCGGCCTCATTTGACTCAACCATATCCTTTGCGCCTCGAGTCAGGCCTCGTTTCACTCACCGATACCATTTACGCCTCGAGTCTGTCCTCGTTTGACTCAACCATATCATTTGTACCTCGAGTCAGGCCTCATTTAGCTCAATCATATCATTTGCAACTCGAGTCAGGCCTCGTTTGACTCAATCATATTATTTGTGCCTCGAGTCATGCCTCGTTTGACTCAACCACATGATTTGCGCCTTGAGCCGGGCCTCGTTTGACTCAACCATATCATTTGTGCCTTGAGTTGGTCCTCATTTGATTCACCGATACCATTTGTGCCTCGAGTTGGGCCTCGTTTGACTCAACCATATCATTTGTGCCTCGAGCCCGGCCTCACTTGACTTAACCATATCATTTGCGCTTCGAGTCGGACCTCGCTTGACTCACCAATGCCATTTGCCCCTCGAGCTGGTCCTCGTTTGACTCAACCATATCATTTGTGCCTCGAGTCAGGCCTCGTTTGACTCAACCATATCACTTGCGCCTAGAGTCGGGCCTTATTCGACTCAACCATATCGTTTGTGCCTAGAGTCAGGCCTCGTTTGACTCACTGATACCATTTGTGCCTCGAGTTGGGCCTCGCTTGACTCAACCATATCATTTGTGCCTTGAGTCAAGCCTCATTTGACTCAACCATATCATTTGCGCCTCGAGTCAGGCTTGGTTTGACTCAACCATATCATTTGCACCTCGAGTCAGGCCTCCTTTGACTCAACCATATCATTTGCGCCTTGAGTCGGGCCTTGTTTGACACAACCATATAATTTGTGCCTCAAGTCGGGCCTCATTTGACACAGTGATACCATTTGTGCATCGAGTTGGGCCTCGTTTGACTCAACCATATCATTTGTGCCTCGAGTCAGGCCCCATTTGACTCAACCATATCATTTGCCACTTGAGCCGAGCCTTGTTTGACTCAACCATATCATTTGCGCCTCGAGTTAGGCCCCATTTGACTCACCGATACCATTTGTGGCTCGTGTTGGGTTCGTTTGACTAAACCATATCATTTGTGCCTTGAGTCATGCCTTGTTTGACTCAACCATATCATTTGTGCCTCGAGTCAGGCCTCGTTTGACTTAACCATATCATTTGCGCCTCAAGTTTGGACTCATTTAACTCAACCATATCGTTTGTACCTCGAGTTGGGCCTCATTGGACTCATCGATACCATATGTACCTCGAGTTAGGCCTCGTTTGACTCAACCAAATCATTTGTTCCTTGAATCAGGCCTCGTTTGACTTAACCATATAATTTGTGCCTCAAGTCGGTCCTCGTTTGACTCACCGATACCATTTGTGCCTCGAGTGGGGCGTCGTTTGACTCAACCATATCATTTGTGCCTCGAGTCAGGCCTCGTTTGACTAAACCATATCATTTGAGACTCGAGTCGGGCCTCATTTGACTCAACCATATCATTTGCGCCTTGAGTTGGGCCTCATTTGACTCACCGATACCATTTGTGCCTCGAGTTGGGCCTCGTTTGACTTAACCATATCATTTGTACCTCAAGCCCGGCCTCATTTGACTTAACCATATCATTTGCACCTCGAGTCAGACCTCGTTTGAGTCACCAATACCATTTGTGCCTCGAGGTGGGCCTCGTTTGACACAACCACATCAATTGTGCCTCGAGTCAGGCCTCGTTTGACTCAACCATATCACTTGCGCCTCGAGTTAGGCCTTGTTTTATTCAACCATATTATTTGTGCCTCGAGTCAGCCCTCGTTTGACTCAACCATATCACTTGCACCTCGAGTCGGGCCTTGTTTGACTTAACCATATCATTTGTGCCTCAAGCTAGCCCTCGTTTGACTCACTGATACCATTTGTGCCTTGAGTTGGGCCTCGTTTGACTCAACCATATCATTTGTGCCTCGAGTCTGGCCTCGTTTGACTCAACCATATCATTTGCGCATTGAGTCGGGCTTCGTTTGACTCAACCATATCATTTACGCCTTGAGTTGGTCCTCATTTGACTCACCGATACCATTTGTGCCTCGAGGTGGGTCTCGTTTGACTCAACCATATCATTTGTGCCTAGAGTCAGCCCTCGTTTGACTCAACCATATCACTTGCACCTCGAGTCAGGCCTTGTTGGACTCAACCATATCATTTGTGCCTCGAGCCAGGCCTCGTTTGACTCACCCATACCATTTGTGCCTCGAGTTGGGCCTCGTTTGACTAAACCATATCATTTGTGCCTCGAGTCTGCCCTCGTTTAACTTAACCATATCATTTGCACCTCGAGTCGGGCTTCGTTTGACTCAACCATATAATTTGCAACTCAAGTCGAGCCTCGTTTGACTCAACCATATCATTTGCACCTCGAGTCGAGCCTCGTTTGACTCAACCATCTCATTCGCGCCTTAAGTTAGGCCTCATTTGACTCAACCATATCACTTGCGCCTTGAGTCGGGCCTGATTTGACTCACCGATACTATTTGTGCCTCTTGTTCAGGCTCGTTTGACTCAACCATATCATTTGTGCCTCGAGTCAGGCCTTGTTTAACTCATCCATATCATTTGCGCCTTGAGTCGGTCCTCGTTTGACTCACCGATACCATTTGTGCCTCGAGTTGGGGCTTGTTTAACTCAACCAGACCATTTGCTACCTGAATCGGGCATCATTTGACTCACCGATACCATTTGTGCCTCGAGTTGGGCCTCGTTTGACTCAACCATATCATTTGTGCCACGAGTCAGGCCTCGTTTGGCTAAACCATATCATTTATGCCCCGAGCGAGGCCTCATTTGATTCAACCATATCATTTGTGCCTTGAGTTGAGCCTCATTTGAATCACCAATACCATTTGTGCCTCGAGTTGGGCATTATTTGACTCAACCATATCATTTATGCCTCGAGTCAGGCCTCGTTTGGCTGAACCATATCATTTATACCCCGAGCAGGGCCTCATTTGATTCAACCATATCATTTGCGCCTTTTGTCAGGCCTCGTTTCACTCACCGATACCATTTGTGCCTCGAGTCTGGCCATGTTTGACTCAACCATATCATTTGTGCATCGAGTCATGCCTCGTTTGACTTAACCATATCATTTGTGCCTCGAGTTGGGCCTCGTTTGACTCAATCATATCATTTATGCCTCGAGTAATGCCTCGTTTGACATAACCATATCATTTACGCCTCGAGTCGAACCTCGTTTGACTCAACCATATCATTTGCGCCATGAGTTGGGCCTCATTTGACTCACCGATACCATTTGTGCCTCGAGGTGGGCCTCGTTTGACTTAACCATATCGTTTGTGCCTCGAGCCCGGCCTCATTTGACTTAACCATATCATTTGCGCCTCGAGTCAGACCTCGTTTGAGTCACCAATACCATTTGGGCCACGAGGTAGGCCTCGTTTGACTCAACCACATCAATTGTGCCTCGAGTCAGGTCTCGTTTGACTCAACCATATCACTTGCGCCTCGAGTCGGGCCTTGTTTGATTCAACCATATTATTTGTACCTCGAGTCAACCCTCGTTTGACTCAACCATATCACTTGCACCTCGAGTCGGGCCTTGTTTGACTTAACCATATCATTTGTACCTCAAGCCAGGCCTCGTTTGACTCATCGATACCATTTGTGCCTCGAGTTGGTTCTCATTTGACTCAACCATATCATTTGTGCCTCGAGTCTGACCTCGTTTGACTCAACCATATCATTTGCGCCTCGAGTCAGGCTTCATTTGACTCAACCATATCATTTGCACCTCGAGTCGAGCCTCGTTTGACTCAACCATATCATTTGCACCTCGAGTCGAGCCTCGTTTGACTCAACCATCTCATTCGCGGCTTGAGTCGGGCCTCAATTGACTCAACCATATCACTTCCGCCTCGAGTCGGGCCTCATTTGACTCACCGATACTATTTGTGCCTCTTGTTGAGGCTCGTTTGACTCAACTATATCATTTGTGCCTCGAGTTAAGCCTTGTTTGACTCATACATATCATTTGCGCCTTGAGTCGGTCCTCGTTTGACTCACTGATACCATTTGTGCCTCGAGTTGGGGCTCCTTTAAGTCAACCATATCATTTGCTACCTGAATCGAGCCTCATTTGACTCACCGATACCATTTGTGCCTCGAGTTAGGCCTTGTTTGACTCAACCGTATCATTTGTGCCTCGAGTCAAGCCTCGTTTGACTCAACCATATAATCTGTGCCTCGAGTCGGGCCTCATTTGACTCACCAATACCATTTGTGCCTCGAGTTGAGCATCATTTGACTCAACCATATCATTTGTGCCTCGAGTCAGGCATCGTTTGGCTGAACCATATAATTTATGCCCCGAGTGGGGCCTCATTTGATTCAACCATATCATTTGCGCCTCGTGTCAGGCCTCGTTTCACTCACCGATACCATTTGTACCTCGAGTCTGGCCATGTTTGACTCAGCCATATCATTTGTGCCTCGAGTCATGCCTCGTTTGACTCAACCATATCATTTGTGCCTCGAGTCGGGCCTCGTTTGACTCAACCATATCATTTGTGCCTCGAGTAATGCCTCGTTTGACTCAACCATATCATTTGTGCCTCGAGTCGGGCCTCGTTTGACTCAACCATATCATTTGCGCCTTGAATTGGGCCTCATTTGACTCACCGATACCATCTGTGCCTAGAGTTGGGCCTTGTTTGACTTAACCATATCATTTGTGCCTTGAGCCCAGCCCCATTTGACTTAACCATATCATTTGCGCCTCGAGTCAGACCTCATTTAAGTCACCAATACCATTTGTGCCTCGAGGTGGGCCTCGTTTGACTCAACCACATCAATTGTGCCTCGAGTCAGGCCACGTTTGACTCAACCATATCAATTATGCCTCGAGTCGGACCTTGTTTGATTCAACCATATTATTTTTGCCTCGAGTCAGCCCTCGTTTGACTCAACCATATCATTTGCACCTCGACTCAGGCCTTGTTTGACTTAACCATATCATTTGTGCCTCAAGCCAGCCCTCGTTTGACTCACCGATACCATTTGTGCCTCGAGTTGGGCCTCGTTTGACTCAACCATATCATTTTTGCCTCGAGTCTGGCCTCGTTTGACTCAACCATATCATTTGCATCTCAAGTCGAGCCTCGTTTGACTCAACCATATCATTTGCACCTCAAGTCGAGCCTCGTTTGACTCAACCATCTCATTCGCGCCTCGAGTCGGGCCTCATTTGACTCAACCATATCACTTGTGCCTCAAGTCGGGCCTCATTTGACTCACCGATACTATTTGTGCCACTTGTTGAGGCTCATTTGACTCAACCATATCATTTGAGCCTCGAGTCAGGCCTTGTTTGACTCATCCATATCATTTGCGCCTTGAGTCGGTCCTCGTTTGACTCACCGATACCATTTGTGCCTCGAGTTGACGCTCGTTTAACTCAACCATATCATTTGCTCCCTGAATCGAGCCTCATTTGACTCACCGATACCATTTGTGCCTCGAGTTGGGTCTCGTTTGACTCAACCATATCATTTGTGCCTCGAGTTAGCGTTTGACTCAACCATATAATTTGTGCCTCGAGTTGGGCCTCATTTGACTCACCAATACCATTTGTGCCTCGAGTTGGGCATCATTTAACTCAATCATATCATTTGTGCCTCGAGTCAGGCCTCATTTGGATGAACCATATAATTTATGCCCCGTGTGGGGCCTCATTTGATTCAACCATATCATTTGCGCCTCGTGTCAGGCCTCGTTTCACTCACCGATACCATTTGTACCTCGAGTCTGGCCATGTTTGACTCAACCGTATCATTTGTGCCTCGAGTCATGCCTCGTTTGACTCAACCATATCATTTGTGCCTCGAGTCGGGCCTCGTTTGACTTAACCATATCATTTGTGCCTCGAGTCGGGCCTCGTTTGACTCAACCATATCATTTGCGCCTTGAGTTGGGCCTCAATTGACTCACCGATACCATTTGTGCCTCGAGTTGGGCCTCGTTTGACTTAACCATATCATTTGTGCCTCGAGCCCGGCCTCATTTGACTTAACCATATCATTTGCGCCTCGAGTCAGACCTCGTTTGAGTCACCAATACCATTTGCGCCTCGAGGTGGGCCTCATTTAACTCAATCACATCAATTGTGGCTTGAGCCAGCCCTCGTTTGACTCAACCATATCACTTGCACCTCAAGTTGGGCCTTGTTTGACACAACTATATTATTTGTGCCTTGAGTCAGCCCTCGTTTGACACACCGATACCATTTGTTCCTAGAGTTAGGCCTTGTTTGACTCAACCATATCATTTGTCCCTCGAGTCGGGCCTAATTTGACTCAACCATATCATTTGCGCCTCGAGTCGGGCTTTGTTTGACTTAACCATATAATTTGTGCCTCTAGTCGGACCTCGTGTGACTCAGTGATACCATTTATGCCTCGAGTTAGGCCTCGTTTGACTCAACCATATCATTTGTGCCTCAAGTCAGACCCCGCTTGACTTAACCATATCTTTTGCGCCTCGAGTCGGGCCTCGTTTGACTCAACCATATCATTTGCGCCTTGAGTCAGGCCCCAATTGACTCACCGATACCATTTGTACCTCGTGTTGGGCTCACTTGACGAAACCATATCTTTTGCACCTTGAGTCGGGCCTCGTTTAACTCACCAATACCATTTGTGCCTCGACTTGGGGCACGTTTAACTCAACCATATCATTTGCGCCTTGAATCGGGTTTCATTTGACTCACCGATACCTTTTGTGCCTTGAGTTGGGCCTCGTTTGACTCAACCATATAATTTGCGCCTCGAGTCAGGCCTCATTTGACTCAACCATATAATTTGCGCCTCGAGTCAGGCCTCATTTGACTCACCAATACCGTTTGTGCCTCGAGTTGGGCATCGTTTGACTTAACCATATCATTTGTGCCTCGAGTCAAGCCTTGTTTGACTCAACTGTATCATTTATGCCTCGAGTCCGGCCTCATTTGACTCAACCATATCCTTTGCGCCTCGAGACAGGCCTCGTTTCACTCACCGATACCATTTACGCCTCGAGTCTGTCCTCGTTTGACTCAACCATATCATTTGTGCCTCGAGTCAGGCCTCGTTTAGCTCAATCATATCATTTGCAACTCGAGTCGGGCCTCGTTTGACTCAATCATATTATTTGTGCCTCGAGTCATGCCTCGTTTGACTCAACCACATGATTTACGCCTTGAGCCGGGCCTCGTTTGACTCAACCATATCATTTGTGCCTTGAGTTGGTCCTCATTTGATTCACCGATACCATTTGTGCCTCGAGTTGGGCCTCGTTTGACCCAACCATATCATTTGTGCCTCGAGCCCGGCCTCACTTGACTTAACCATATCATTTGCGCTTCGAGTCGGACCTCGCTTGACTCACCAATACCATTTGCCCCTCGAGGTGGGCCTCGTTTGACTCAACCATATCATTTGTGCCTCGAGTCAGGCCTCGTTTGACTCAACCATATCACTTGCGCCTAGAGTCGGGCCTTGTTCGACTCAACCATATCGTTTGTGCCTAGAGTCAGGCCTCGTTTGACTCACTGATACCATTTGTGCCTCGAGTTGGGCCTCGCTTGACTCAACCATATCATTTGTGCCTCGAGTCAGGCTTCGTTTGACTCAACCATATCATTTGCACCTCGAGTCAGGCCTCGTTTGACTCAACCATATCATTTGCGCCTTGAGTCGGGCCTTGTTTGACACAACCATATCATTTGCGCCTCAAGTCGGGCCTCATTTGACTTAGTGATACCATTTGTGCGTCGAGTTGGGCCTCGTTTGACTCAACCATATCATTTGTGCCTCGAGTCAGGCCCCATTTGACTCAACCATATCATTTGCGCCTTGAGTCGAGCCTTGTTTGACTCAACCATATCATTTGCACCTCGAGTTAGGCCCCATTTGACTCACCGATACCATTTGTGGCTCGTGTTGGGTTCGTTTGACTAAACCATATCATTTGTGCCTCGAGTTGGGTCTCGTTTGACTCAACCATATCATTTGTGCCTCGAGTCAGGCCTAATTTGACTCAACCATATAATTTGTGCCTCAAGTTGGTCCTCATTTGACTCACCAATACCATTTGTGCCTCGAGTTGGGCATCATTTGACTCAACCATATCATTTGTGCCTCGAGTCAGGCCTCGTTTGGCTGAACCATATCATTTATGCCCCGTGTGGGGCCTCATTTGATTCAACCATATCATTTGCCCCTCGCATCAGGCCTCGTTTCACTCACCGATACCATTTGTGCCTCGAGTCTAGCCATGTTTGACTCAACCATATCATTTCTGCCTCGAGTCATGCCTCGTTTGACTCAACCATATCATTTGTGCCTTGAGTCGGGCCTCGTTTGACTCAATCATATCATTTGTGCCTCGAGTAATGCCTCGTTTGACTCAACCATATCATTTGTGCCTCGAGTCGGGCCTCGTTTGACTCAACCATATCATTTGCGCCTTGAGTTGGGCCTCATTTGACTCACCGATACCATTTGTGCCTCGAGTTGGGCCTTGTTTGACTTAACCATATTATTTGTGCCTCGAGCCCGGCCTCATTTGACTTAACCATATCATTTGCGCCTCGAGTCAGACCTCGTTTGAGTCACCAATACCATTTGCGCCTCGAGGTGGGCCTCGTTTGACTCAATCACATCAATTCTGCCTTGAGTTAGGCCTCGTTTGACTCAACCATATCACTTGCGCCTCGAGTCGGGCCTTGTTTGACACAACTATATTATTTGTGCCTCGAGTCAGCCCTCGTTTGACACACCGATACCATTTGTTCCTCGAGTTAGGCCTTGTTTGACTCAACCATATCATTTGTCTCTCGAGTCAGGCCTCATTTGACTCAACCATATCATTTGCGCCTCGAGTCGAGCATCGTTTGACTTAACCATATCATTTGTGCCTCTAGTCGGGCCTCGTGTGACTCAGTGATACCATTTGTGCCTCGAGTTAGGCCTCGTTTGACTCAACCATATCATTTGTGCCTCAAGTCAGACCCCGCTTGACTCAACCATATCATTTGCGCCTTGAGTCGGGCCTCGTTTGAGTCAACCATATCATTTGCACCTCGAGTCAGGCCCCAATTGACTCATCGATACCATTTGTACCTCGTGTTGGGCTCACTTGACTAAACCATATCATTTGTGCCTCGAGTCAGGCCTCATTTGACTCAGCCATATCTTTTGCACATTGGTTGGGCCTCGTTTAACTCACCGATACCATTTGTGCCTCGACTTGGGGCACGTTTAACTCAACCATATCATTTGCGCCTTGAATCGGGTTTCATTTGACTCACCGATACCTTTTGTGCCTTGAGTTGGGCTCGTTTGACTCAACCATATAATTTGCGCCTCGAGTCAGGCCTCATTTGACTCAACCATATAATTTGTGCCTCGAGTCGGGCCTCATTTGACTCACCAATACCGTTTGTGCCTCGAGTTGGGCATCGTTTAACTCAACCATATCATTTGTGGCTTGACTCAGGCCTCGTTTGACTCAACCGTATCATTTATGCCTCAAGTCCGGCCTCATTTGACTCAACCATATCCTTTGCGCCTCGAGTCCGGCCTCGTTTCACTCACCGATACCATTTATGCCTCGAGTCTGGCCTCGTTTGACTCAACCATATCATTTGGGCCTCGAGTCAGGCCTCGTTTAGCTCAATCATATCATTTGCAACTTGTGTCAGGCCTCGTTTCACTCAACCATATAATTTATGCCTTGAGTTGGTCCTCATTTGACTCACCGATACCATTTGTGCCGCGAGTTGGGCCTCGTTTGACTCAACCATATCACTTGCGTCTCGAGTCAGGCCTTGTTTTATTCAACCATATTATTTGTGCCTCGAGTCAGCCCTCGTTTGACTCAACCATATCACTTGCACCTCGAGTCGGGCCTTGTTTGACTTAACCATATCATTTGTGCCTCAAGCTAGCCCTCGTTTGACTCATCGATACCATTTGTGCCTCGAGTTGGGCCTCGTTTGACCCAACCATATCATTTGTGCCTCGAGCCCGGCCTCACTTGACTTAACCATATCATTTGCGCTTCGAGTCGGACCTCGCTTGACTCACCAATACCATTTGCCCCTCGAGGTGGGCCTCGTTTGACTCAACCATATCATTTGTGCCTCGAGTCAGGCCTCGTTTGACTCAACCATATCACTTGCGCCTAGAGTCGGGCCTTGTTCGACTCAACCATATCGTTTGTGCCTAGAGTCAGGCCTCGTTTGACTCACTGATACCATTTGTGCCTCGAGTTGGGCCTCGCTTGACTCAACCATATCATTTGTGCCTCGAGTCAGGCTTCGTTTGACTCAACCATATCATTTGCACCTCGAGTCAGGCCTCGTTTGACTCAACCATATCATTTGCGCCTTGAGTCGGGCCTTGTTTGACACAACCATATCATTTGCGCCTCAAGTCGGGCCTCATTTGACTTAGTGATACCATTTGTGCGTCGAGTTAGGCCTCGTTTGACTCAACCATATCATTTGTGCCTCAAGTCAGGCCCCATTTGACTCAACCATATCATTTGCGCCTTGAGTCGAGCCTTGTTTGACTCAACCATATCATTTGCACCTCGAGTTAGGCCCCATTTGACTCACCGATACCATTTGTGGCTCGTGTTGGGTTCGTTTGACTAAACCATATCATTTGTGCCTCGAGTTGGGTCTCGTTTGACTCAACCATATCATTTGTGCCTCGAGTCAGGCCTAATTTGACTCAACCATATAATTTGTGCCTCAAGTTGGTCCTCATTTGACTCACCAATACCATTTGTGCCTCGAGTTGGGCATCATTTGACTCAACCATATCATTTGTGCCTCGAGTCAGGCCTCGTTTGGCTGAACCATATCATTTATGCCCCGTGTGGGGCCTCATTTGATTCAACCATATCATTTGCCCCTCGCGTCAGGCCTCGTTTCACTCACCGATACCATTTGTGCCTCGAGTCTAGCCATGTTTGACTCAACCATATCATTTCTGCCTCGAGTCATGCCTCGTTTGACTCAACCATATCACTTGTGCCTTGAGTCGGGCCTCGTTTGACTCAATCATATCATTTGTGCCTCGAGTAATGCCTCGTTTGACTCAACCATATCATTTGTGCCTCGAGTCGGGCCTCGTTTGACTCAACCATATCATTTGCGCCTTGAGTTGGGCCTCATTTGACTCACCGATACTATTTGTGCCTCGAGTTGGGCCTTGTTTGACTTAACCATATTATTTGTGCCTCGAGCCCGGCCTCATTTGACTTAACCATATCATTTGCGCCTCGAGTCAGACCTCGTTTGAGTCACCAATACCATTTGCGCCTCGAGGTGGGCCTCGTTTGACTCAATCACATCAATTCTGCCTTGAGTTAGGCCTCGTTTGACTCAACCATATCACTTGCGCCTCGAGTCGGGCCTTGTTTGACACAACTATATTATTTGTGCCTCGAGTCAGCCCTCGTTTGACACACCGATACCATTTGTTCCTCGAGTTAGGCCTTGTTTGACTCAACCATATCATTTGTCCCTCGAGTCAGGCCTCATTTGACTCAACCATATCATTTGCGCCTCGAGTCGAGCATCGTTTGACTTAACCATATCATTTGTGCCTCTAGTCGGGCCTCGTGTGACTCAGTGATACCATTTGTGCCTCGAGTTAGGCCTCGTTTGACTCAACCATATCATTTGTGCCTCAAGTCAGACCCCGCTTGACTCAACCATATCATTTGCGCCTCGAGTCGGGCCTCGTTTGAGTCAACCATATCATTTGCACCTCGAGTCAGGCCCCAATTGACTCATCGATACCATTTGTACCTCGTGTTGGGCTCACTTGACTAAACCATATCATTTGTGCCTCGAGTCAGGCCTCATTTGACTCAGCCATATCTTTTGCACATTGGTTGGGCCTCGTTTAACTCACCGATACCATTTGTGCCTCGACTTGGGGCACGTTTAACTCAACCATATCATTTGCGCCTTGAATCGGGTTTCATTTGACTCACCGATACCTTTTGTGCCTTGAGTTGGGCTCGTTTGACTTAACCATATAATTTGTGCCTCGAGCCAGGCCTCATTTGACTCAACCATATAATTTGTGCCTCGAGTCGGGCCTCATTTGACTCACCAATACCGTTTGTGCCTCGAGTTGGGCATCGTTTAACTCAACCATATCATTTGTGGCTTGACTCAGGCCTCGTTTGACTCAACCGTATCATTTATGCCTCAAGTCCGGCCTCATTTGACTCAACCATATCCTTTGCGCCTCGAGTCCGGCCTCGTTTCACTCACCGATACCATTTATGCCTCGAGTCTGGCCTCGTTTGACTCAACCATATCATTTGGGCCTCGAGTCAGGCCTCGTTTAGCTCAATCATATCATTTGCAACTTGAGTCAGGCCTCGTTTCACTCAACCATATAATTTATGCCTTGAGTTGGTCCTCATTTGACTCACCGATACCATTTGTGCCTCGAGTTGGGCCTCGTTTGACTCAACCATATCACTTGCGTCTCGAGTCAGGCCTTGTTTTATTCAACCATATTATTTGTGCCTCGAGTCAGCCCTTGTTTGACTCAACCATATCACTTGCACCTCGAGTCGGGCCTTGTTTGACTTAACCATATCATTTGTGCCTCAAGCTAGCCCTCGTTTGACTCACCAATACCATTTGTGCCTCGAGTTGGGCCTCGTTTGACTCAACCATATCATTTGTGCCTCGAGTCTGGCCTCGTTTGACTCAACCATATCATTTGTGCCTCGAGTAATGCCTCGTTTGACATAACCATATCATTTGTGCCTCGAGTCGGGCCTCGTTTGACTCAACCATATCATTTGTGCTTTGAGTTGGGCCTCATTTAACTCACCGATACCATTTGTGCCTCGAGTTGGGCCTTGTTTGACTTAACCATATTATTTGTGCCTTGAGCCCAGCCTCATTTGACTTAACCATATCATTTGCACCTCGAGTCAGACCTCGTTTGAGTCACCAATACCATTTGCGCCTCGAGGTGGGCCTCGTTTGACTCAATCACATCAATTGTGCCTTGAGTCAGGCCTCGTTTAACTCAACCATATCACTTGCGCCTCGAGCGGGGCCTTGTTTGACACAACTATATTATTTGTGCCTCGAGTCAGCCCTCGTTTGACACACCGATACCATTTGTTCCTCGAGTTAGGCCTTGTTTGACTCAACCATATCATTTGTCCCTCGAGTCAGGCCTCATTTGACTCAACCATATCATTTGCGCCTCGAGTCAAGCATCGTTTGACTTAACCATATCATTTGTGCCTCTAGTCGGGCCTCATGTGACTCAGTGATACCATTTGTGCCTCGAGTTAGGCCTCGTTTGACTCAACCATATCATTTGTGCCTCAAGTCAGACCCCGCTTGACTCAACCATATCATTTGCGCCTCGAGTCGGGCCTCGTTTAACTCAACTATATCATTTGCGCCTCGAGTCAGGCCCCAATTGACTCACCGATACCATTTGTACCTCGTGTTGGGCTCACTTGACTAAACCATATCATTTGTGCCTCCAGTCAGGCCTCATTTGACTCAGCCATATCTTTTGCACCTTGAGTCGGGCCTCATTTAACTCACCGATACCATTTGTGCCTTGACTTGGGGCACGTTTAACTCAACCATATCATTTGCACCTCGAATCGGGTTTCATTTGACTCACCGATACCTTTTGTGCCTTGAGTTAGGCCTCGTTTGACTCGACCATATAATTTGCGCCACGAGTCAGGCCTCATTTGACTCAAAAATATAATTTGCGCCTCGAGTCTGGCCTCATTTGACTCACCAATACCGTTTGTGCCTCGAGTTGGGCATTGTTTGACTCAACCATATCATTTGTGCCTCGAGTCAACCCTCGTTTGACTCAACCGTATCATTTACGCCTCACGTCCGGCCTCATTTGACTCAACCATATCCTTTGCGCCTCGAGTCAGGCCTCGTTTCACTCACCGATACCATTTATGCCTCGAGTCTGGCCTCGTTTGACTCAACCATATCATTTGTGCCTCGAGTCAGGCCTCGTTTAGCTCAATCATATCATTTGCAACTTGAGTCGGGCCTCGTTTGACTTAATCATATTATTTGTGCTTCGAGTCATGCCTCGTTTGACTCAACCACATGATTTGCGCCTTGAGTCGGGCCTCTTTTCACTCAACCATATCATTTATACCTTGAGTTGGTCCTCATTTGACTCACCGATACCATTTGTGCCTCGAGTTGGGCCTCGTTTGACTCAACCATATCATTTGTGCCTCGAGCCCGGCCTCACTTGACTTAACCATATCATTTGCGCCTCGAGTCGGACCTCGCTTGACTCACCAATACCATTTGGCCCTCGAGGTGGGCCTCGTTTGACTCAACCATATCATTTGTGCCTCGAGTCAGGCCTCGTTTGCCTCAACCATATCACTTGCGCCTAGAGTCGGGCCTTGTTTGACTCAACCATATCGTTTGTGCCTCGAGTCAGGCCTCGTTTGACTCACCGATACCATTTGTGCCTCGAGTTGGCCCTCGCTTGACTCAACCATATCATTTGTGCCTTGAGTCAAGCCTCATTTGACTTAATCATATCATTTGCGCCTCGTTTGACTCAACCATATCATTTGCACCTCGAGTCGGGCCTTCTTTGACTCAACCATATCATTTGCACCTTGAGTCAGGCCTCGTTTGACACAACCATATCATTTGTGCCTCGAGTCGGGCCTCATTTGACTCAGTGATACCATTTGTGCCTCGAGTTGGGCCTCGTTTGACTCAACCATATCATTTGTGCCTCAAGTCAGGCCCCGTTTGACTGAACCATATCATTTGCGCCTTGAGTCGGGCCTTGTTTGACTCAACCATATCATTTGCGCCTCGAATTAGGCCCATTTGACTCACTGATACCATTTGTGCCTCGGGTTAGGTTCGTTTGACTAAACCATATCATTTGTGCCTCGAGTCATGCCTTGTTTGACTCAACCATATCATTTGTGCCTCGAGTCAGGCCTCGTTTGAATCAACCATATCATTTGCGCCTCGAGTTTGGACTCGTTTAACTCAACCATATCGTTTGTGCCTCGAGTTGGGCCTCATTTGACTCACCGATACCATATGTACCTCGAGTTAGGCCTCGTTTGACTCAACCAAATCATTTGTTCCTTGAATCAGGCCTCATTTGACTTCACCATATGATTTGCGCCTTGAGTCGGTCCTCGTTTGACTCACCGATACCATTTGTGCCTCAAGTTGGGCATCGTTTGACTCAACCATATCATTTGTGCCTCGAGTCAGGCCTCATTTGACTCAACCATATCATTTACGCCTCGAGTCAGGCCTTATTTAACTCAATCATAAAATTTACGCCTCGAGTCGGGCCTCGGTTGACTCAACCATATTATTTGTGCATCGAGTCAGGCCTCTTTTGGTTCAATCATATCATTTGCACCTCGAGTCGGGTCTCTTTTGACTGAACTATATCATTTGCGCCCCGAGTCGGGCCTTGTTTGACTGACCAATACCATTTTTGCCTCGAGTTGGGACTCGTTTGATTCAACCATATGCTTTGCGCATCGAGTCAAGCCTCGTTTGACTTAACCATATCATTTGTGCCTCGAGTTAGACCTCGTTTGGCTCAATCATATCATTTGTGCCTCGAGTCAGGCCTCGTTTGACTCAACCATATCATTTGTGCCTTGAGTTGAGCATCATTTGACTCACCGATACCATATGCGCCTCGAGTCGGGCCTCGTTTGACTCAATCATATCATTTGTGCCTCGAGCCATGCCTCGTTTGACTCAACCAAATAATTTGCGCCTCGAGTCAGGCCTCGTTTGACTTAACCATATCATTTGTGCCCCGAGTCAGGCCTCATTTGGCTCACTAATACCATTTGTGCCTCAAGTTGAGACTCGTTTAAGTCAACCATATCGTTTGTGCCTCGTGTCAGACCTCCTTTAACTCAATCATATAATTTGCACCTCGAGTTGGGCCTCGTTTGACTCAATCATATCATTTGTGCCTCAAGTCGGGCCTCGTTTTACTCAACCATATCATTTACGCCTTGAGTCGAGCCACGTTTGACTCGCCGATACCATTTGTGCCTCGAGTTGGGCATCATTTGACTCAACCATATCATTTGCGCATTGAGTCAGGCATTGTTTGACTTAATCATATCATTTGCGCCTTGAGTCGGGCCTCATTTTACTCAACCATATCATTTGTGCTTCAAGTCAGGCCTCGTTTGACTCAACCATATCATTTGCGCCTTGAGTCGAACCTCATTTGACTCACCGATACCATTTGTGCATCGAGTTGGGCCTTGTTTGACTCAATCATATCATTTGTGACTCGAGGCAGGTCTCGTTTGGCTTAATTATATCATTTGCACCTCAAGTCGGGTCTCGTTTGACTCAACCATATCATTTGTGCAACGAGTCAGGCCTTGTTTGGCTCAATCATATCATTTGCGCCTCGAGTCGGGCCTTCTTTGACTCAACCATATCATATGCGCCTCGGGTCGGTCCTCGTTTGACTCACTGATGCCATTTGTGCCTCGAGTGTGGACTCGTTTGACTCAACGATATCATTTGTCCCTCGAGTCAGGCCTCATTTGACTCAACCATATCATTTGCGCCTCGAGTCGAGCTTCGTTTGACTCATTCATATCATTTGCACCTCGAGTCGGGTCTCATTTGACTCAACCATATCATTTGTGCATCGAGTCAGGCCTTGTTTGGCTCAATCATATCATTTGCGCCTTGAGTCGGGCCTTGTTTGACTCAACCATATCATTTGTGCCTCGAGTTGGGCCTCATTTGACTCAACCATATGATTTGCACATCAAGTCAGGCCTCGTTTAACTCAATTATATCATTTGTGCCTCGAGTCCGGCCTCGTTTGACTGAACCATATCATTTGCATCTCGGGTCGGCCCTCTTTGACTCACCGATGCCATTTGTGCCACCAGTTGGGCCACGTTTGACTCAACCATATCATTTGTGCATCGAGTCAGCCTTGTTTGGCTCAAGCATATGATTTGCGCCTCGAGTCAGGCCTCGTTTGACTCAACCATATCATTTGTGCCTCGAGTTAGACCTCATTTGACTTAACTATATCATTTGCGTATCAAGTCAAGCGTCGTTTAACTCAACAATATCATTTGTGCCTCATGTCCGGCCTCATTTGACTCAACCATATGATTTGTGCATCAAGTTTGGCCTCATTTAACTCAACCATATCATTTACGCCTCGAGTCCGGCCTCGTTTAACTCAACCATATCATTTGTGCTTCGAGTCAGGCCTCGTTTGACTCAACCATATCATTTGCGCCTCGAGTCGTGCCTCGTTTGACTCACCCATATCATTTGCATCTCGAGGCGGGCCTCATTTCACTCAACCAAATCATTTGCACCGCAAGTCAGGCCTCGTTTGACTCAACCATATCATTTGCACCTCGAGTCGTGCCTCGTTTGACTCAACCATATCATTTGTGCCCCGAGTCGGGCCTCGTTTGACTCACCGATACCATTTATGCCTCGAGTTGGGACTCGTTTAACACAACCATATTGATTGTGCCTCGACTCAAGCCTCGTTTGACTCAACCATATGATTTGTTCATCGAGTCAGGCCTCGTTTGACTCAACCATATCATTTGTGTCTCAAGTCACTCGGTTGACTCATCCATATCATTTGCGCCTCGAGTCGGGCCTTATTTGACTCAACCATATCATTTGCGCCTCGGGTCGGGCCTCATTTAACTCATCGATATTGTTTGTGCCTTGAGTTAGGCCTCATTTGACTCAACCATATCATTTGCACCCCGAGTCGGGCCTTGTTTGACTCACTGACACCATTTGTGCCTCGGGTTGGGTCTCGTTTAACTCAACCATATCATTTGTGCCTCGTGTCTAGCCTCGTTTGACTCAACCATATCATTTGCGCCTCAAGTTGGGCCTCGTTTGACTCAACCATGTCATTTGCGCCTCGAGTCGGGGCTCGTTTGACTCACTGATACCATTTATGCCTTGTGTTGGGGCTCGTTTGACTTAACCATATCATTTGTGCATTGAGTAAAGCCTCGTTTGACTCAACCATATCATACGTGCCTCGAGTCATGCCTCGTTTGACTTAACCATACCATTTGTGCCCCGAGTCGGGCCTCGTTTGAATCACTGATACCATTTGTTCCTCGAGTTGGGACTCGTCTAACTCAACCATATCGTTTGTGGCTCGAGTCAGGCCTCCTTTGACTCAATCATATCATTTGTGCCTCAAGTCAGTCCTCGTTTGACTTAACCATATCATTTGCGCCTCGAGTTGGGCCTCATTTCACTCAACCATATCATTTGCACCTATAGTTGGGCCTCATTTGACTCATCGATACTATTTGTGCCTCGAGTTGGCCCTCGTTTGACTCAACCATATCATTTGTGCCTCGAGTTAGGCCTTGTTTGACTCAAGCATATCATTTGCGCCTCGAGTTGGGCCTCGTTTGACTCAACCATATCATTTGTGCCTCGAGTCAAGCCTTGTTTGACTCAACCATATCATTTGAGACTTGATACAGGGCTGGTTTGACCCAACCATATTATTTGCACCACGAGTCGGGCCTCGTTTGACTCAACCATATCATTTATGCCTCGAGTCAGGTCTCGTTTGACTCAACCATATCATTTGTGCTCCGAGTCGAGCCTCATTTGACTCACCGATACCAATTGTGCCTTGACTTGGGACTCATTTAACTCAACCATATCATTTGGGCCTCGAGTCAGGCCTCGTTTGACTCAACCATATCATTTGCGGCTCGTGTCGGGCCTTGTTCGACTCAACCATATCATTTGCGCCTCGAGTTGTACGTCGTTTGACTCACCGAGACCATTTGTGTCTCGAGTTGGGCCTCGTTTCACTCAACCATATCATCTGCGTGTCGAGTTAGGCCTCGTTTGACTCAACCATATCAATTGTGCCCTGAGTCAGGCCTTGTTTGACTTAACCATATAATTTGCGCCTCCAGTCGGGCCTTGTTTGACTCACCCATATGTTTGAACCTCGAGTAGGGACTTATTTGACTCACCTATATGTTTGTGCCTAGAGTTGATCTTTGTTTGACTCACCCTTATCATTTGCACCATGAGTCAAGCCTCGTTTGACTCAACTGTGTGTTTGCGCCTCTAGTTAGGCCTTGTTTGACTCACCTATATCATTTGTGCCACGAGTTCAGCCTTGTTTGACTCAACCATATCATTTGCGCCTCGAGTCGGGCCTCCTTTGACTCACTGATACCATTTGTGCCTTGAGTTGGGCCTCATTTGACTCAACCATATCATTTGTGCCTCAAGTCAGGCCTTGTTTGACTCAACCATATCATATGCGCCTCGAGTCGGGCCTTATTTTACTCACCCATATATTTGTGCATTGAGTCGGGCCTCGTTTGACTCAACCATATCATTTCCTCCTTGAGTCAATTCTCGTTTGACTAAACCATATCATTTGCGACTCGAGTTGGGCCTCGTTTGACTCAACCATATCATTTTTGCCTCGAGTCAGGCCTAGTTTGACTCGACCATACCATTTGCGCCTCTAGTTGAGCCTCGTTTGACTCACTGATACCATTTGTGCCACGAGTTGGGCCTCGTTTGACTCAACCATATCATTTGAGCCTCGAGTCAAGCCTCGTTTGACTCAACCAAATCAATTGCACCTTGAGTTGGGCCTCGTTTGACTCAACCATATCATTTGTGCCTCGAGTTGGGCCTCGTCGGACTCCCCGATGCCATTTGTGCCTCCAGTTAGGCCTCGTTTGACTTAACCATATCAATTGCACCTCGACACGGGCCTCATTTGACTCACTGATACCATTTGTGCCTCGAGTTGGGCCTCGTTTGACTCAACCAAATCATTTGTGCCTCGAGTCAGGCCTCCTTTGATTCAACCTTATCATTTGCGCCTCGAGTCGGGCCTCGTTTGACTCAGCCATATCAATTGCGCCTCGAGTTGGGCCTCGTTTGACTCACTGATACCATCTGTGCCTCGAGTTGGGCCTCGTTTGACTCAACCATATTAATTGCGCCTTGACTCAGGCCTCATTTGACTCACTGATACCATTTGTGCCTCGAGTTGGGCCTCGTTTGACTCAACCATATGAATTGCACCTTGACTCAGGCCTCATTTGACTCACAGATACCATTTGTGCCTCGAGTTGGGCCTCGTTTGACTCAACCATATCATTTGTGCCTCGAGTCAGGCCTCCTTTGACTCAACCTTATCATTTGTGCCTCGAGTCGTGCCTCGTTTGACTCACCGATACCATTTGTGCCTCAAGTTGGGCCTCGTTTGACTCAACCATATCATTTGTGCCTTGAGTCAGGCCTTGTTTGACTCAACCATAACATTTGCACCTTGAGTCGGGCCTTGTTTGACTCACCCAAATGTTTGAGCCTCGAGTCGGGCCTTATTTGGCTCACCCATATGTTTGCGCCTCGAGTCGAACTTCGTTGGACTCACCCTTACCATTTGCACCTCGAGTCAAGCCTCTTTTGACTCAACGATGTGTTTGTGCCTCGAGTCAGGCCTTGTTTGACTCTACCATATCATTTGCGCCTTGAGTTGGTCCTTGTTTGACTCAACCATACCATTTGCGCCTCGAGTCGGGCCTCCTTTGACTCACCCATATATTTGCGCATTGAGTCGGGCCTCGTTTGACTCAACCATATCATTTTTGCCTCGAGTCAATTCTCATTTGACTCAACCATATCATTTGCGCCTCGAGTTGGGCCTCGTTTGACTCAACCATATCATTTGTGCCTCGAGTCAGGCCTAGTTTGACTCGACCATATCATTTGCACCTCGAGTTGGGCCTCGTTTGACTCACTGATACCATTTGTGCCTCGAGTTGGGCCTCGTTTGACTCAACCATATCAATTGTGCCTCGAGTCGGGCCTCATTGGACTTACTAATTCCATTTGTGCCTCGAGTTGGGCCTCGTTCAACTCAACCATATCATTTGTGCCTTGAGTCAGGCCTCGTTTAACTCAACCTTACCATTTGCGCCTCGACTCGGGCCTCATTTGACTCAACCATATCAATTGCGCCTCGTGTCGGGCCTCGTTTGACTCACCGATACCATCTGTGCCTCGAGTTGGGCCTCGTTTGACTCAACCATATCAATTGCACCTTGACTCAGACCTCATTTGACTCACTGATATCATTTGTGCCTCGAGTTGGTCCTCGTTTGACTCAACCATATCAATTGCACCTTGACTCAGGCCTCATTTGACTCATTGATACCATTTGTGCCTCGAGTTGGGCCTCGTTTGACTCAACCATATCATTTGTGCCTCGAGTCAGGCCTCCTTTGACTCAACCTTATCATTTGTGCCTCGAGTCGGGCCTCATTTGACTCAGCCATATCAATTGCGCCTCGAGTCGGGCCTCATTTGACTCACCGATACCATTTGTGCCTCAAGTTGGGCCTCGTTTGACTCAACCATATCATTTGTGCCTTGAGTCAGCCTTGGTTTGACTCAACCATATCATTTGTGCCTCGAGTCAGGCCTTGTTTGACTCAACCATAACATTTGCACCTTGAGTCGGGACCTGTTTGACTCACCCATATGTTTGAGCCTCGAGTCGGGCCTTATTTGGCTCAACCATATGTTTGCGCCTCGAGTTGAACTTCGTTGGACTCACCCTTATCATTTGCACCTCGAGTCAAGCCTCTTTTGACTCAACCATGTGTTTGCGCCTCGAGTCAGGCCTTGTTTGACTCAACCATACCATTTGCGCCTAGAGTCGGGCCTCCTTTGACTCACCCATATATTTACGCATTGAGTCAGGCCTCATTTGACTCAACCATATCATTTCTGCCTCGAGTCAATTCTTGTTTGACTCAACCATATCATTTGCGCCTCGAGTTGGGCCTCATTTGACTCAACCATATCATTTGTGCCTCGAGTCAGGCCTAGTTTGACTCGGCCATATCATTTGCACCTCGAGTTGGGCCTCGTTTGACTCACTCATACCATTTGTGCCTCGAGTTGGGCCTCGTTTGACTCAACCATGTCAATTGTGCCTCGAGTCGGGCCTCATTTGACTCACTGATTCCATTTGTGCCTCGAGTTGGGCCTCGTTCGACTCAACTATATCATTTGTGCCTCGAGTCAGGCCTAGTTTGACTCAACCTTATCATTTGCGCCTCGAGTCGGGCCTCATTTGACTCAGCCATATTAATTGCGCCTCGTGTCGGGCCTTGTTTGACTTACCCATATGTTTGAGCCTCGAGTCGGGCCTCATTTGGCTCTCCCATATGTTTGCACCTCGAGTCGAACTTCGTTGGACTCACCCTTATCCTTTGCACCTCGAGTCAAGCCTCGTTTGACTCAACCATGTGTTTGCACCTCGAGTTGGGCCTCGTTTGACTCAACCATATCATTTGTGCCTTGAGTCAAGCCTTATTTGACTCAACCATATCATTTGCACCTCGAGTCAGACTTCATTTAACTCAACCATATCATTTGCACCTTGAGTCGGGCCTTGTTGGACTAACCGATACCATTTGTGCCTTGAATTAGGCCTCGTTTGACTCAACCATATCATTTGTGCCTCGAGTCAAGCCTCGTTTGACTCAATCATATCAATTGCGCCTCGAGTCAGGCCACGTTTAACTCAACCATATTATTTGCACCTCGAGTTAGGCCTCGTTTGACTCACCGATGCCATTTGTGCCTTGAGTTGGGCCTTGTTTGACTCAACCGTATCATTTGTGCCTCGAGTCAGGCCTCCTTTGACTCAACCTTATCATTTGCGCCTCGAGTCAGCCCTCCTTTGACTCAACCATATCAATTGCGCCTCGAGTCATTCCTTGTTTGACTCACCCATATGTTTGAGCCTCGAGTCGGGCCTTATTTGGCTCACCCATATGTTTGCACCTCGAGTCGGACTTCGTTTCACTCACCCTTATCATTTGCACCTCGAGTCAAGCCACGTTTGACTCACCCATATGTTTGCGCTGCGTTTGACTCAACCAAATCATTTGTGCCTCGAGTCAGGCCATGTTTGACTCAACCATATCATTTGAGCCTCGAGTCAGGCCTGGTTTGATGCAACCATATCATTTGCACCTCGAGTTGGGCCTCGTTTGACACAACCATATCATTTGCGCCTTGAGTCGGGCCTCATTTGACTCAACCGTATCATTTGCGCCTCGATTCAGGCCTCATTTGACTCGCCGATACCATTTGTGCCTTGAGTTGGGCCTCGTTTGACTCAACCATATCATTTGTGCCTCGAGTCAGGCCTCGTTCGTATGAACTATATCATTTGCACCTCGAGTCGGGCCTCATTTGACTCAACCATATCATTTGTGCCTCGAGTCGGGCCTTGTTTGACTCATCGATACCATTTGCGCCTCGAGTTGGGCCTCGTTTGACTTAACGATATCATTTATGCCACGAGTCAGGCCTCGTTTGACTCAACCAAATCATTTGCGCCTCGAGTCGGGCATCGTTTGACTCATCGATACCATTTGTGCCTCGAGTTGGGCCTTGTTTAACTCAACCATATCATTTGTGCCTCGAGTCTGGCCTCGTTTGACTTAACCATATCATTTGTGCCTCCAGTCGGGCCTCGTTTAACTCTACCATATCATTTGCGCCTCGGTCGGGCCTCGTTTGACTCATCGATACCATTTGTGCCACGTGTTAGGGCCTGTTTGACTCAACCATATCATTTGTGCCTCGAGTCAGGCCTCATTTGAGTTAACCATATCTTTTGCGCCCTGAGTCAGGCCTTGTTTGACTCAATCATACCATTTGTGCCTCGAATCATGCCTTGTTTGACCCAACCATATCATTTGTGCCTCGAGTCAGGCCTCGTTTGAGTCAACCATATCATTTGCACCTTGAGTCAGGCCTCTTTTGACTCACTGTTACTATTTGTGCCTCGAGTTGGGCCTTGTTTGACTCAACCATATCATTTGTGCCTTGAGTCAGGCTTCATTTGACTTAGGCATATCATTTGCGCCTCGAGTTGGGCCTCGTTTGAGTTAACCATATCATTTGCGCCTTGAGTCAGGCCTTGTTTGACTCAACTACATCATTTGAACCTCGAGACGGGGCTGGTTTGACCCAACCATATTATTTGTGCCTCGAGTCAGGCCTGGTTTGACTCAACCATATCATTTCTGCCTCGAGTCAGGCCACGTTTAACTTAACCATGACATTTGCGCCTCGAGTCGGGCCTTGTTTAACTCACCCATATGTTTGAGCTTCGAGTCGGGCCTTATTTGGCTCACCCATATGATTGCGCCTCGAGTCGAACTTCGTTTGACTCACCCTTATCATTTGCACCTCAAGTTAAGCCACGTTTGACACACCCATATGTTTGTGCCTCGTTTGTCTTAACCAAATCATTTGTGCCTTGAGTCAGGCCATGTTTGACTCAACAATATCATTTGAGCCTCTAGTCAGATCTGGTTTGACGCAACAATAACATTTGCACCTCGAGTTGGGCCTCATTTGACTCAACCATATCGTTTGCCCCTCGAGTTGGACCTCATTTGACTCAACCATATCATTTGCGCCTCGAGTCAGGCCTCATTTGACTCACCGATACCATTTGTGCCTTGAGTAGGACCTCGTTTGACTCAACCATATCATTCACAACTTGAGTCGAGCCTCGTTTGACTCATTGATACCATTTGCGCCTCGAGTTGGGCCTCGTTTGACTCAACCATATCATTTGTGTCATGAGTCAGGCCTTGTTTGACTCAACCATATCAATTGTGCCTCGAATCGAGCCTGGTTTGACTCAACCATATCATTTGCACCTCGAGTCAGGCCTCTTTGGACTCAACCATATCATTTGTGCCTCAAGTCATGCCTCGTTTGACTCAACCATATCATTTGAGCCTCGAGTTGAGCCTCATTTGACTCAACCATATCATTTGCGTCTCGAGTTGGGCCTTGTTTGACTCATCGATATGATTTGTGCCTCGAGTTGGGCCTCGTTTGACTCGACCATATCATTTGTGCCATGAGTCAAGCCTCGTTTGACTTAACCATATCATTTGCGCCTCGAGTCGGGCCTCATTTGACTCATCGATACCATTTGTGCATCGAGTTGGGCCTCGTTTAACTCAACCGTATCATTTGTGCCTCGAGTCTGGTCTCGTTTGACTCAACCATATCATTTGTGCCTCCAGTCGGGCCTCGTTTGACTCAACCATATCATTTGTGCCTCAGTCGGGCCTCGTTTGACTCACCGATACCATTTGTGCCACGTGTTGGGGCCCATTTGACTCAACCATATCATTTATGCCTCGAGTCAGGCCTCGTTTGACTCAACCATATGATTTGCACCTCGGGTCGAGCCTCGTTTGACTCATTGATGCCATTTACACCTCAAGTTGGGCCTCGTTTGGCTCAACCATATCATTTGCACCTCGAGGCGGGCCTCATTTGACTTAACCATATCATTTGCGCCTCGAGTCGGGCCTCGTTTGACTCATCGATACCATTTGCACCTCGAGTTGGGCCTCATTTGACTCAACCACATCATTTGTGCCTCGAGTCAGGCCTCAATTGACTTATCGATACCATTTGTGCCTCGAGTTGGGCCTCATTTAACTCAACCATATCATTTGTGCCTCGAGTCTGGCCTCATTTGACTCAACCATATCATTTGTGCCTCCAGTCGGGCCTTGTTTGACTCTACCATATCATTTGCGCCTCGGTCGGGCCTCGTTTGACTCACCAATACCATTTGTGCCACGTGTTGGGGCCCATTTGACTCAACCATATCATTTGTGCCTCATGTCAGGCCTCGTTTGACTCAACCATATCATTTGTGCCTTGAGTCAGGCCTCATTTGAGTTAACCATATCTTTTGCGCCCTGAGTCGGGCCTCGTTTGACTCAATCATATCATTTGTGCCTCGAATCATGCCTCGTTTGACTCAACCATATCATTTGTGCCTCGAGGTGGGCCTCGTTTGACTCACCGTTACCATTTATGCCTCAAGTCGGGCCTGGTTTGACTAAACCATATCATTTACACCTCGAGTAAGGCCTCGTTTGACTTAACCATATCATTTGCTCCTTGAGTCGGGCCTTGTTTGACTCACCCATATGTTTGCGCCTCGAGTTAGGCCTCGTTTAACTCAACCATATCATTTGCGCCTTGAGTCAGCCCTTGTTTGACTCAACCATATCACTGATACCTTTTGTGCCTCGAGTTGTGCCTCGTTTGACTCAACCATATCATTTGTGCCTCGAGTTAGGCCTTGTTTGACTCAGCCATATCAATTGCACCTCGAGTCGGGCCTCGTTTGACTCAACCATATAATTTACGCCTCAAGTCAGGCCTCGTTTGACTTACCGATGCCATTTGTGCCTCGAGTTGGTCCTCGTTTGACCCAACCATATCATTTGTGCCTCGAGTCAGGCCTCCTTTGACTTAACCATACCATTTGCGCCTCGAGTCGGTCCTCGTTTGACTCAACCATATCATTTGCGCCTCAAGTCGAGCCTCATTTGACTCACTAATACCATTTGTTCTTCGAGTTGGGCCTCGTTTGACTCAACCATATCATTTGTGCCTCGAGTCAGGCCTTGTTTGACTAAACCATATCATTTGCGCCTCGAGCCGGGCCTTGTTTGACACACCCATATGTTTGACCCTCGAGTCGAGCCTTATTTGGCTCACCCATATGTTTGCGCCATGAGTCGGACTTCGTTTGACTCACCCTTATCATTTGCAACTCGAGTGAAGCCTCGTTTGACTTACCCATATGTTTGTGCCTCGTTTGACTCAACCAAATCATTTGTGCCTCGAGTCAGGCCTTGTTTGACACAAGCATATCATTTGAGCCTCGAGTCGGCCCTGATTTGACTCAACCATATCATTTGCATCTCATTTGACACAACCATATCATTTACGCCTTGAGTCGTGGCTCGTTTGACTCCACCATATCATTTGTGCCTCGAGTCAAGTCTCGTTTGACTCAACCATATCATTTGTGCCTCGAGTTGGGCCTTGTTTGACTCACCTATACCATTTGTGCCTCGAGTTGGGATTCGTTTAACTTAACTATATCGTTTGTGCCTCGTGTCAGGCCTCGTTTGACTCAATCATAACATTTGCGCCCCTAGTAAGGCCTCGTTTGACTCAACCATATCATTTGTGCCTCGAGTCATGCCTCGTTTGACTCAACCATATTATTAGCGCCTCGAGTTGGGCCTCATTTGACTCACTGATACCATTTGTTCCTCCAGTTAGGCCACGTTTGACTCAACCATATCATTTGAGCCTCTGTCAGGCCTCATTTGACTCAACCATATCATTTGTGCCTCGAGTTGGGCCTCGTTTCACTCACCCATATCTTTGTGCCTCGAGTCAGGCCTTGTTTGACACACCCATATCAATTGCGCCAAGGGCCGGCCCTTGTTTGACTTAACCATATCATTTGTGCCTCGAGTCAGGCCTCATTTGACTTACCGATACCATTTGTGCCTCGAGTTAGGCCTCGTTTGACTCAACCAAATCATTTATGCCTCGAGTCCGGCCTTGTTTAACTCAACCATATAATTTTCGCCTTGAGTCGGCCCTTGTTTGACTTAACCATATCATTTGTGCCTCGAGTTGGGCCTCGTTTGATTCAACCGTATCATTTGTGCCTCGAGTTGGGGCTCGTTTGTCTCAACCATATCATTTACGGCTCGAGTCAAGCCTCGTTTAAGTCATCCATATCATTTGTGCCTCGAGTTGGCCCTTGTTTGACTCAACCATATCATTTGTGCCTCGAGTCGGGCCTCGTTTGACTCACTGATACCATTTGTACCTTGAGTTAGGCCTCGTTTGACTCAACCATATCATTTGTGCCTCGAGTTAGGCCTCGTTTGACTCAACCATATCATTTGCGCCTCGAGTCAGGCCTCATTTGAGTCATCCATATCATTTGCGCGTCGGTTAGCCCTTGTTTGACTTACCCATATGTTTACGCCTCGAGTCAGGCCTCGTTTGACCCAACCAAATCTTTTGCGCCTCGAGTCGGCCCTTGTTTGACTCACCGATACCATTTATGCCTCGAGTTGGGCCTCTTTTGACTCAACCATATCATTTATGCCTCGAGTTAGGCCTTGTTTGACTCAACCATATCATTTGCGTCTCAAATCGGGCCTGGTTTGACTCAACCATATCATTTGCGCCTTGAGTCGGGCGTTGTTTGACTCAATGATACATTTGCGCCTCGAGTCAGGCCTCGTTTGACTCAGCCATATTATTTGCGCCTTAAGTCGGGCCTTATTTGACACACGCATATGTTTGTGCATCGAGTCGGGTTTGTTTGACTAAACCATATCGTTTGTGCCTCGAGTCATGCATCGTTTTACTCAACCATGTGTTTGCGCCTTGAGTGAGGCCTCGTTTGACTCACCGATCCATTTATGCCTCGAGTTGGGCCTCATTTGACTCAACCATATCATTTGTGCCTTGAGTCATGCCTCGTTTGACTCAACCATATCATTTGCGCCTCGAGTTGAGCCTCGTTTGACTGAACCATATCATTTGCGCCTGAACCATATCATTTGCGCCTCGAGTCGGGCCTCGTTTGACTTAACCATATCATTTGTGCCTTGAGTCAGGTCTCGTTTGACTCAACCATATCAGTTGCGCCTCGAGTCTGGCCTTGTTTGACTCACCGATACTAGTTGTGCCTCGAGTTGGGACTCGTTTAACTCAACCATATCATTTGTGCCTCAAGTCAGGCCTCGTTTGACTCAATCATATCATTTGCACCTCTAGTAAGGCCTCGTTTGACTTAACCATATCATTTGCGCCTCGAATCGGGCTCATTTGACTCACTGATACCATTTGTGCCTACAGTTGGGCCTCATTTGACTCAACCATAACATTTGTGCCTCGGTTCAGGCCTCGTTTGTCTCAACCATATCATTTGCGCCTCCAATTGGCCCTCGTTTGACTCACCCATATGTTTATGCCTCGAGTCGGTCTTCGTTTGACTTACCCTTACCATTTGCATCTCGAGTGATGCCTCGTCATATGTTTGCGCCTCGAGTCAGGCCTTGTTTGACTCACCCATATCATTTGCACCATGAGTCAGGCCTTGTTTGAGTCAACCATATCATTTGAGCCTCGAGTCAAGCCTTCTTTAACTCAACCATATTATTTTTACCTCGAGTCTGGCCTCGTTTGAATTAACCAAACCATTTAAGCCTCGAGTCAGGCCTGGTTTTACTCAACCATATCATTTGCGCCTCGAGTCGGGGCTGGTTTAACTCACCGATACCATTTGTGCCTTGAGTTGGGCCTTTGACTAAACCATATCATTTGCGCTGCGAGTTGAGTGTTGTTTGACTCAACCATACATTTACGCCTCGAGTCAAGCCTCATTTGACTCACCCATATGTTTGTGCCTTGAGTCAGGCCTTGTTTGACTCACCCATATCATTTGCGCCATGAGACGGGCCTTGTTTGACTCAACCATATCATTTGCACCTCGAGTCAGGCCTCGTTTGACTGAACGATACCAATTGTGCCTCGAGTTAAGCCTCGTTTGACTCAACCAAATCATTTGTGCTTCGAGTCAGGACTTGTTTGACTCAACCATATCATTTGAGCCTCCAGTCGAGCCTCGTTTGACTCAACCATATCATTTGTGCCTCGACTCAGCCCTTGTTTGACTCAACCATATCATTTGTGCCTCGAGACAGCCTTTGTTTGACTCAATCATATCTTTTGCGCCTCGAGTCGTGCCTCGTTTGACTCACCGATACCATTTGTGCCTTGAGTTGGGCCTCGTTTGACTCAACCATATTATTTATGCTTCAAGCCAGGCCTCGTTTGACCCAACCATATCATTTGTGCCTCAAGTTGGGCCTTGTTTGACTCACCCATATGTTTGCGCCTCAAGTCAGGCCTCGTTTGACCCAACCATATCATTTGCGCCTCGAGTTGGTCCTTGTTTGACTCAACCATATCATTTGCACCTCGAGGTGGCCCTCGTTTGACTCACTGACACCATTTATGCCTCGAGTTAGGCCTCGTTTGACTCAACCATATCATTTGTGCCTCGAGTCAGGCCTTGTTTGACTTAACCATATCATTTGCGCCTTGAGTCGGGCCTCGTTTGTCCTAACCATATCATTTGCGCCTCGAGTCGGGCCTCGTTTGACTCACCGATACCATTTGTGCCTCAAGTTGGGCCCCGTTTGACTCAACCATAGAATTTTTGCCTTGAGTCAGGCCTCGTTTGACTCAACCATATCATTTGTGCCTTGAGTCGGGACTGGTTTGACTCAACCATATCATTTGCGCCTCGAGTCGGCCCTTGTTTGACTCACCCATATGTTTGCGCCTCGAGCCAGGCCTTGTTTGACTCAACCATATCACTTGCGCCTCGAGTCGAGCCTTGTTTGACTCAACCATATCATGTGCGCCTCGAGTCAGGCATTGTTTGACTCACCCATGTGTTTGAACGTCGAGCCAGGCCGTATTTGACTTACCCATATGTTTGCGCCTCGAGTCAATCTTTGTTTCCCTCCACCTTATCATTTGTACCTCGAGTGAAGCCTCATTTGACTCACCCATGTGTTTGCACCTCGAGTCAGGCCTTGTTTAACTCAACCATATCATTTGTGCCACGAGTCAGGCCTTATTTGACTCAACCATATCATTTGTGCCTCGAGTTAGGCCTTGTTTGACTCAACCATATCATTTGTGCCTCGAGTCGGGCCTTATTTGATGCACCCATATGTTTGCACATCGAGTCGGGCCTCATTTGACTAAACCATATCGTTTTTGCCTCGAGTCATGCCTCGTTTGACTCAACCATATCATTTGCGCCTCGAGCTGGGCCACGTTTGACTCACCCATATCATTTGTGCCTCGAGTCAGGCCTCATTTGACTCAACCATATCATTTGTACCTTGATTCGGGCGTCGTTTCACTCAACCATATCATTTACGCCTCGAGTTAGGCCTCGTTTGACTCAACCATATCATTTGTGCCTTGAGTTAGGCCCTGTTTGACTCAACCATATCATTTGCGCATCGAGTTGGGCCTTATTTCACCCAACCATATCATTTGTGCCTCGAATTGGGCCTTGTTTGACTCAACCATATCTTTTGCGCCTCAGGTCGTGCCTCGTTTGACTCACCGATACCATTTGTGCCTTGAGTTGGGCCTCGTTTGACTCAACCATATCATTTGTGCCTCGAGTCAAGCCTCGTTTGAATCAACCATATCATTTGCACCTCGAGTCGGCACTTGTTTGACTTAACCATATCATTTGCAGCTCAAGTCGGCCCTTGTTTGACTCACCCATATGTTTGTGCCTCAAGTTGGGCCTCGTTTGACTAAACCATATCATTTGTGCCTCGAGTCAGGCCTTGCTTGACTGAACCATATCATTTGCGCCATCAGTCAGGCTTCGTTTGGCTCAACCATATCATTTGCGCCCCGAGTCGGGCCTCATTTGACTCACCGATACTAATTGTGCCTCGAGTTGGGCCTCTTTTGACTCAACCATATCATTTGTGCCTCGAGTCAAGCTCATTTGAACCAACCATATCATTTACGACTCGAGTCAAGCCTAGTTTTACTAAACCATATCATTTGCACCTCGAGTCGGGCCTGGTTTGTCTCCCCGATACCATTTGTGCCTGGTGTTGGGCCTCGTTTGACTCAACCATATCATTTGTGCCTCAAGTCAGGCCTCGTTTGACTCAACCATATCATTTGTGCCTCGAGTCGGCCCTTGTTTGACACAACCATATCATTTGCGCCTCGAGTCGGGCCTTGTTTGACTCACCCATATGTTTGCGCCTCGAGTCAGGCGTTGTTTGACTCAACCATACATTTGCACCTCGAGTCGGGCCTGGTTTGACTCAACCATATCATTTGTGCCTCGAGTCGGGCCTCGTTTGACTCGACCATATCATTTGGGTCTCGGGTCAGGCCTTGTTTGACTCAACCATATCATTTGCACCTCGAGTTGGGCCTCGTTTGAATGAGCGATACTAATTGTGCCTCGAGTTAGGCCTCATTTGACTCAACCAAATCATTTGTGCTTCGAGTCAGGCCTTGTTTGACTCAACCATTTCATTTGAGCCTCAAGTTGGGCCTCGTTTGACTCAACCATATCATTTGCACCTCGACTCAGCCCTTGTTTGACTCAACTATATCTTTTGTGCCTCGAGTCGTCCCTCATTTAACTCACCGATACCATTTGTGCCTTGAGTTGGGCCTCGTTTGATTCAACCTTATCCTTTGTGCCTTGAGCCAGGCCTCGTTTGACTCAAGCATATCATTTGCACCTCGCATCGGCCCATGTTTGGCTCAACCATATCATTTGCGCCTCAAGTCGGTCCTTGTTTGACACACCCATATGTTTGTGCCTTGAGTCAGGCCTCGTTTCACTCAACCATATTGTTTGCGCCTAGAGTTGGCCCTTGTTTGACTTAACCATATCATTTGCGCCTCGAGGCAGGCCTCGTGTGCCTCACCAATACCATTTATGCCTCGAGTTGGGCCTCGTTTGACTCAACCATATAATTTGTGCCTCGAGTCAGGCCTTGTTTGACTCAACCATATCATTTGCGCCATGAGTCGGTCCTGGTTTGACTCAACCATATCATTTGCGTCTCGAGCCATGCGTCATTTGACTCAGCTATACAATTGCGCCTCGAGTTGGGCCTCATTTGTCCTAACCATATGATTTGCGCCTCGAGTCGGGCCTCGTTTGACTCACCAATACCATTTGTGCCTCATGTTGGGCCTCGTTTGACTCAACCATATAATTTTTGCCTTGAGTCAGGCCTCGTTTGACTTAACCATATCATTTGTGCCTTGAGTTGGGACTTCTTTGACTCAACCATATCATTTGTGCCTCGAGTCGGGCCTTGTTTGACTCACCCATATGTTTACGCCTCGAGTTAGGCCTCATTTGACTCATCCATATCATTTGCGCCTCGAGTCGGCCCTTGTTTGACTCAACTATATCATTTGTGCCTCAAGGTGGGCCTCGTTTCATGCACCGATACCATTTATGCCTCGAGTCGGGCCTTGTTTGACTCACCCATATGTTTGCGCCTCGAGTCAGGCGTTGTTTGACTCAACCATACATTTGCACCTCGAGTCGGGCCTCGTTTGACTCAACCATATCATTTGCACCTCGAGTCCAGCCTCGTTTGACTCACCCATATGTTTGCGCCTCGAGTTAGGCCTTATTTGACTTAACCATATAATTTACACCTCAAGTCGGGCCTCATTTGACCCATTTGTATGTTTGCGCCTCGAGCCAGGCCTCGTTTGACTCAACCATATCATTTGCGCCTCGAGTCGGCCCTTGTTTGACTCAACCATATCATTTGCGCCTCGAGTCGGCCCTTGTTTGACTCAACCATATCATTTACGCCTCGAGTTGGGCCTCGTTTGACTCGACCATATCATTTGGGCCTCGGGTCAGGCCTTGTTTGACTCAACCATATCATTTACACCTCGAGTTGGGCCTCCTTTGAATGAGCGATACCAATTGTGCCTCGAGTTTGGCCTCATTTGACTCAACCAAATCATTTGTGCTTCGAGTCAGGCCTTGTTTGACTCAACCATTTCATTTGAGCCTCAAGTTGGGCCTCGTTTGACTCAACCATATCATTTGCACCTTGACTCAGCCCTTGTTTGACTCAACTATATCTTTTGTGCCTCGAGTCGTCCCTCATTTAACTCACCGATACCAATTGTGCCTTGAGTTGGGCCTCGTTTGATTCAACCTTATCATTTGTGCCTTGAGCCAGGCCTCGTTTGACTCAAGCATATCATTTGCACCTCACATCGGCCCATGTTTGGTTCAACCATATCATTTGCGCCTCAAGTCGGTCCTTGTTTGACACACCCATATGTTTGCGCCTTGAGTCAGGCCTCGTTTCACTCAACCATATTGTTTGCGCCTAGAGTTGGCCCTTGTTTGACTTAACCATATCATTTGCACCTCGAGGCAGGCCTCGTGTGCCTCACCAATACCATTTATACCTCGAGTTGGGCCTCGTTTGACTCAACCATATAATTTGTGCCTCGAGTCAGGCCTTGTTTGACTCAACCATATCATTTGCGCCATGAGTCGGTCCTGGTTTGACTGGTTTGACTCAACCATATCATTTGCGTCTCGAGCCATGCGTCATTTGACTCAACTATACAATTGCACCTCAAGTTGGGCCTCGTTTGTCCTAACCATATGATTTGCACCTCGAGTCGGGCCTCGTTTGACTCACCAATACCATTTGTGCCTCATGTTGGGCCTCGTTTGACTCAACCATATAATTTTTGCCTCGAGTCAGGCCTCGTTTGACTTAACCATATCATTTGTGCCTTGAGTTGGGACTTCTTTGACTCAACCATATCATTTGCGCCTCGAGTCGGGCCTTGTTTGACTCACCCATATGTTTACGCCTCGAGTTAGGCCTCATTTGACTCATCCATATCATTTGCGCCTCGAGTCGGCCCTTGTTTGACTCAACTATATCATTTGTGCCTCAAGGTGGGCCTCGTTTCATGCACCGATGCCATTTATGCCTCGAGTTAGGCCTCGTTTGACTCAACCATATCATTTTTGCCTCGAGTCAGGCCTCGTTTGACTCAACCATATCATTTGTGCCTCGAGTCGGGCCTTGTTTGAATCAACCATATCATGTGCGCCTCGAGTCGGGCATTGTTTGACTCACCCATATGTTTGAACGTCGAGTCGGGCCTTATTTGACTTTCCGATATGTTTGCGCCTCGAGTCGATCTTCGTTTGACTCCACCTTATAATTTGTACCACGAGTGAAGCCTCGTTTAACTCACCCATGTGTTTGCGCCTCGAGTCAGGCCTTGTTTGACTCAACCATATCATTTACGCCATGAGTCGGGCCTTGTTTGACTCAACCATATCATTTGCACCTCGAGTCGACCCTTCTTTAACTCACCGATACCATCTGTGCCTCGAGTTGGCCCTCATTGGACTCAACTATATCATTTGTGCCTCGAGTTAGGCCTCGTTTGACTCAACCATATCATTTGCACCATCAGTCAGGCCTCGATTGACTCAACCATATCATTTGCGCCTCGAGTCGGGCCTCATTTGACTCACCGATATCAATTGTGCCTCGAGTTGGGCCTTGTTTGAGTCAACCATATCATTTGGGCCTCGAGTCAGGCCTTGTTTGACTTAACCATATCATTTGTGCCTCGAGTCAGGCCTCATATGAATCAACCATATCATTTATGCCTCGAGTCAGCCCTGGTTTTACTCAACCATATCATTTGCGCTCGAGCTGGGCCACATTTGACTCACCCATATCATTTGTGCCTCGAGTTAGGCCTTGTTTGACTCAACCATATCATTTGCGACTCGATTCAGGCCTCGTTTCACTCAACCTATCATTTACGCCTCGGGTCAGGCCCCATTTGACTCAACCATATCATTTGAGCCTCGAGTCGGGCCTTGTTTCACCCAACCATATCATTTGCGCCTCGAGTCAGGCCTCATTTGAATCAACCATATCATTTACGCCTTGAGTCAGCCCTAGTTTTACTCAACCATATCATTTGCACCTCGAGTCGGGCCTGGTTTAGCTCACCGATACCATTTGTGCCTGGTGTTGGGCCACGTTTGACTCAACCATATCATTTGTGCCTCGAGTCAGGCCTCGTTTGACTCAACCATATCATTTGCGCCTCGAGTCGCCCCTTGTTTGACTCAACCATAACATTTGTGCCTCGAGTCGGACCTTGTTTGACTCACCCATATGTTTGTGCCTCGAGTCAGGCCTCGATTGACTCAATGATATCTTTTGTGCCTCGAGTCGGCCCTTGTTTGACTCAACCATATCATTTACGCCTCGAGCGTTGTTTGACTCAACCATACATTTGTGCCTCGAGTCGGACCTCATTTGACTCAACCATATCATTTGCATCTCAAGTTAAGCCTCGTTGGACTCACCCATATGTTTGTGCCTCGAGTCAGGCCTTGTTTGACTCTTCCATATCATTTGCGCCATGGGACGGGCCTTGTTTGACTCAACCATATCATTTGCGCCTTGAGTTGGGCCTTGTTTGACAGACCGATACCAATTGTGCCACGAGTTAGGCCTCGTTTGACTCAACCATATCATTTGTACTTTGAGTCAGCCCTTGTTTGACTCAACCATATCATTTGAGCCTCGAGTCGGGCCTCGTTTGACTCAATCATATCATTTGCGCCTCGACCCAGCCCTTGTTTGACTCAACCATATCATTTGTGCCTCGAGTCATGCCTCGTTTGACTCAACCATATCATTTGCGCTCGAGTTGGGCCACGTTTGACTCACCCATATCATTTGTGCCTCGAGTCAGGCCTCGTTTGACTCAACCATATCATTTGCGCCTTGATTCAGGCCTCGTTTCACTCAACCTATCATTTGCGCCATGAGTCAGGCCCTGTTTGACTTAACCATATCATTTGAGCCTCGAGCGAGCCTTGTTTCACCCATCCATATCATTTGTGCCTCGAGTTAGGCCTTGTTTAACTTAACCATATCTTTTTCGCCTCGAGTCGTGCCTCGTTTGACTCACCGATACCATTTGTGCCTTGAGTTGGACCTCATTTGACTCAACCATATCATTTATGCCTCGAGTCAAGCCTCGTTTGACTCAACCATATCAATTGCGCCTCGACTCAGCCCTTGTTTGACTCACCCATATCATTTGCGCCTCAAGTTGGGCCTTGTTTGACTCACCCATATGTTTGCGCCTTGAGCCAGGCCTCATTTGACTCAACCATATCATTTGCACCTCGAGTCAGCCCTTGTTTGACTCAACCATATCATTTGCGCTTCGAGTTAGGCCTCGTTTGACTAAACCATATCATTTGTTCCTTAAGTCAGTCCTTGTTCGACTCGACCATTTCATTTGCGCCTCGAGTCCGGCATCATTTGACTCAACAATACAATTGCGCCTCAAGTCGGGCCTCGTTTGACCTAACCATATCATTTGCACCTTGAGTCGGGCCTAGTTTGACACACCGATACCATTTGTGCATCAAGTTTGGCCTCGTTTGACTTAACCATATCATTTTTACCTCGAGTCAGGCCTGGTTTAACTCAACCATATCATTTGTGCCTTGAGTCGGGACTTGTTTGACTCAACCATATCATTTGTGCCTCGAGTCAGGCCTTGTTTGACTCACCCATATGTTTGCACCACGAGTCAGGCCTTGTTTGACTTAACTATATCATTTGTGCCTCTAGTCAGCCCTTGTTTGACTCAACCATATCAGTTGCGCCTCGAGGTGGGCCTCGTTTGACTCACCGATACCATTTCTGCCTCGAGTTGGGCCTCGTTTGACTCAACCATATCATTTTTGCCTCGAGTCAGGCCTCATTTGACTCAACCATATCATTTGTGCCTCGAGTCGCCCCTTGTTTGACTCAACCATATCATTTGCGCCTCGAGTCGGGCCTTGTTTGACTCACCCATATGTTTAAATGTCGAGCCAGGTCTTATTTGACTCACCCATATGTTGGCGCCTCAAGTCGATCTTTGTTTGACTCCACCTTATCATTTGCACCTCGAGTAAAGCCTCGTTTGACTCACCCATGTGTTTGCGCCTCGAGTCAGGCCTTGTTTGACTGAACCATATCATTTGCACCTTCAGTCGGTCCTTGTTTGACCCAACCATATCATTTGTACCTCAAGTCGAGACTCGTTTGACTCACCGATACCAATTGTGCCTCGAGTTGGGCCTCGTTTGACTCAACCATATCATTTGTGCCTCGAGTCAGGCCACGTTTGACTCAACCATATCATTTGCACCATCAGTCAGGCCTCATTTGGCTCAACCATATTATTTGCACCTCGAGTCGGGCCTCATTTGAATCACCGATACTAATTGTGCCTCGAGTTGGGCCTCTTTTGACTCAACCGTATCATTTGTGCCTCGAGTCAGGCCTCATTTCAATTAACCATATCATTTACGTCTCAAGTCAGGCCTGGTTTTACTCAACCATATCATTTGTGCCTTGAGTCGGGCCTGGTTTGGCTCATCGATACCATTTGTGCCTGGTGTTGGGCCTCGTTTGACTCAACTATATCATTTGTGCCTCGAGTCAGGCCTCGTTTGACTCAACCATATCATTTGCACCTCGAGTCGGCCCTTGTTTGACTCAATCATATTATTTTTGCCTCGAGTCGGGCATCGTTTGACTCAACCATATGTTTGAACGTCGAGCCGGGGCTTATTTGACTCTCCCATATGTTTGCGCCTCGAGTCGATCTTTGTTTGACTCCACCTTATCATTTGTACCTCAAGTGAAGCCTCGTTTAACTCACCCATGTGTTTGCGCCTCGAGTCAGGCCTTGTTTGACTCAACCATATCATTTACGCCACGAGTCGGGCCTTATTTGACTCAACCATATCATTTGCACCTCGAGTCGGGCCTTCTTTAACTCACCTATACCATCTGTGCCTCGAGTTGGGCCTCGTTGGACTCAACCATATCATTTGTGCCTTGAGTCAGGCCTCGTTTGACTCAACCATATCATTTGCGCCATTAGTCAAGCCTCGTTTGACTCAACCATATCATTTGCGCCTCGAGTCGGGCCTAATTTGACTCACCGATGCCAATTATGCCTCGAGTTGGGCCTCGTTGACTCAACCATATGATTTGGGCCTCGAGTCAAGCCTCGTTTGACTCAACCGTATCATTTACGCCTCGAGTCGGGCCTCATTTGACTCACTGATACCATTTGTGCCTCGAGTCAGCCCTTGTTTGACTCAACCATATCATTTGCGCCTGAAGTCAGTCCTCGTTTGAATCAACCATATTATTTACGCCTCAAGTTGGGCCTAGTTTTACTCAACCATATCATTTGCGCTTGAAGTCAGGCCTCGTTTGAATCAACCATATTATTTACGCCTCGAGTCGGGCCTGGTTTTACTCAACCATATCATTTGTGCCTCGAGTCGGGCCTGGTTTGACTCACCAATACCATTTGTGCCTTGAGTCGGGCCTCGTTTTACTCAACCATATCATTTGCACCTCGAGTTGGTCCTAGTTTGACTGAACCATATCATTTGCGACTCAAGTCGTGCATCGTTTGACTCAACCATACATTTGCACCTTGAGTCAGGCCTCGTTTGACTTAACCATATCATTTGCACCTTGAGTCAAGCCTCATTTGACTCACCCATATGTTTGCGCCTCGAGTCAGGCCTTGTTTGACTCACCCATATCATTTGCACCTCGAGTTGGGCCTTATTTGACTCACCCATATGTTTGCGCATCGAGTCAGGCCTCGTTTGAATAAACCATATCGTTTGTGCCTCCAGTCATGCCTCGTTTGAATCAACCATATCATTTGCGCCTCGAGTTGGGCCACGTTTGACTCAACTATATCATTTGCTCCTCGATTCGGGCCTCACTTCACTCAACCATATCATTTGCGCCTTGAGTTGGGCCTCGTTTCACTCAACCATATCATTTGTGCCTTGAGTCAGGCCCCGTTTGACTCAACCATATTATTTGTGCCTCGAGCCGGGCCTTGTTTCACTCAACCATATCATTTGTGCCTTGAGTCAGGCCTCGTTTGACTCAACCATATTATTTGCCCCTTGAGTCTGGACTCGTTTGACTTAACCATATCATTTGCGCCTCGAGTCGGGCCTTATTTGACTCGCCCATATGTTTGCACATCGAGTCAGGCCTTGTTTGACTCACCCATATCTTTTGTGCCTCGAGTCAGGCCTCGTTTGACTCCCCGATACAATTTGTGCATTGAGTGGGGCCTCGTTTGACTCAACCACATGATTTGCGCCTCGAGTCAGGCCTCGTTTGACTCAACCATATCATTTGTGCCTCAAGTCGGGCCTCGTTTGACTCAACCATATTATTTAGGCCTCGAGTCAGGCCTCATTTGACTCAACCATATCATTTGTGCCTCGAGTCGGGCGTCGTTTGACTCAACCATATTATTTTTGCCTCGAGTTGGGTCTCGTTTGACTCACCGATACCATTTGTCCCTCAAGTTGGGACTCGTTTGACTCACCGATACCATTTGTGCCTCATGTCAGGCCCTGTTTCACTCAACCATATCATTTGTGCCTCGAGTCGGGCCTTGTTCCACTCAACCATATCATTTGTGCGTCGAGTCGGGCCTCGTTTGACTCAACCATATTATTTGTCCCTTGAGTCTGGACTTGTTTGACTCAACCATATCATTTGCGCCTCGAGTTAGGCCTTATTTGACTCACCCATATGTTTGCACATTGAGTTAGGCCTTGTTTGACTCACCCATATCATTTGTGCCTCGAGTCGGGCCTCGTTTGACTCCCCAATACAATTTGTTCATCGAGTGGGGCCTCGTTTGACTCAACCACATGATTTGCGCCTCGAGTCAGCCCTCGTTTGACTCAACCATATCATTTGTCCCTCGAGTCATGCCTCGTTTGACTCAACCATATAATTTGTGCCTGGAGTCGGGACTCGTTTGACTCAACCATATTATTTAGGCCTCGAGTCAGGCCTCATTTGACTCAACCATATCATTTGTGCCTTGAGTCGGGCCTCGTTTGGCTCACAATACCATTTGTGCCTCGGGTTAGGCCTCGTTTGACTCATCCATATCATTTGTGCCACGAGTTAGGCCTTGTTTGACTCACCCATGCCTTTGTGCCTCGACTCAGGCCTTATTTGACTCACCCATATCATTTGGGCCTCGATTCAGGTCTCGTTTGACTCACCGATAGCATTTGTGCCTCGAGTTGGGACTCGTTTAATTCAATCATGTCGTTTGTGCCTCGAGTCAGGCATCATTTGACTCAATCATATCATTTGCGCCTTGAGTCGGGCCACGTGTGACTCAACCATATCATTTGTGCCTTAAGTCAGGTCAGGCCTTGTTTGCCTCACCCATATCATTTGCTACTCGAGTCAGATCTCGTTTGACTCACTGATATATTTGTGCATTGAGTTGGGCCTCGTTTGACTTAACCATTTGATTTGCGCCTCGAGCCAGGCCCCGTGTGACTCAACCATATCATTTGTGCCTCAAGTCAGGTCAGGCCTTGTTGGACTCACCCATTTGTTTGTGCCTCGAGTCGGGCCTCGTTTGACTCAACCATGTCATTTGCGCCTCGAGTTAGGCCTCGTTTGACTCACCCATGTGTTTCTGCCTCGAGTCAGGCCATCTTTGCCTCACCCATATCATTTGTGCCTCGAGTCGAGCCTCGTTTGACTCAACCATATGATTTGCGCCTCGAGTCAGGCCCCGTTTGACTCAACCATATCATTTGTGCCTCAAGTCTGTCCTCATTTGCTCAACCATATCATTTGTGCCTCGAGTCAGGCCTCATTTGACTCAACCATATCATTTGCGCCTTGAGTCAGGCATGGTTTGACTCAACCATATCATTTACGCCTCGAGTTAGGCCTGATTGGAGTCAACCATATCATTTTTGCCTCGAGTCGGGCCTTATTTAACTCACCCATATGTTTGCGCATTGAGTCGGCCCTCGTTTGACTAAACCATATTGGTTGTGCCACGAGTCATGCCTCATTTGACTCACCTATATCATTTGTGCCTCGAGTCGGGCCTCGTTTGACTCAACCATATCTTTTGTGCTCCGAGTTGGGCCTTGTTTGGCTCACCAATACCATTTGTGCCTCGGGTTAGGCCTCGTTTGACTCATCCATATCATTTGTGCCACAAGTTAGGCCTTGTTTGACTCACCCATGCCTTTGTGCCTCGAGTCAAGCCTTATTTGACTCACCCATATCATTTGGGCCTCGAGTCAGGTCTCGTTTGACTCACCGATAGCATTTGTGCCTCGAGTTGGGACTCGTTTAATTCAATCATGTCATTTGTGCCTCGAGTCAGGCATCATTTGACTCAATCATATCATTTGCACCTTGAGTCGGGCCACGTGTGACTCAACCATATCATTTGTGCCTTAAGTCAGGTTAGGCCTTGTTTGCCTCACCCATATCATTTGCTCCTCGAGTCAGATCTCGTTTGACTCACTGATATATTTGTGCATTGAGTTGGGCCTCGTTTGACTTAACCATTTGATTTGCGCCTCGAGCCAGGCCCCGTGTGACTCAACCATATCATTTGTGCCTCAAGTCAGGTCAGGCCTTGTTGGACTCACCCATTTGTTTGTGCCTCGAGTCGGGCCTCGTTTGACTCACCCATGTCATTTGCGCCTCGAGTTAGGCCTCGTTTGACTCACCCATGTGTTTCCGCCTCGAGTCAGGCCATCTTTGCCTCACCCATATCATTTGTGCCTCGAGTCGGGCCTCGTTTGACTCAACCATATGATTTGCGCCTCGAGTCAGGCCCCATTTGACTCAACCATATCATTTGCGCCTCAAGTCTGTCCTCATTTGCTCAACCATATCATTTGTGCCTCGAGTCAGGCCTCGTTTGACTCAACCATATCATTTGCGCCTTGAGTCAGGCATGGTTTGACTCAACCATATCATTTGCACCTCGAGTTAGGCCTGAATTGAGTCAACCATATCATTTTTGCCTCGAGTCGGGCCTTATTTAACTCACCCATATGTTTGCACATTGAGTCGGCCCTCGTTTGACTAAACCATATTGGTTGTGCCATGAGTCATGCCTCATTTGACTCACCTATATCATTTGCGCCTCGAGTCGGGCCTCGTTTGACTCAACCATATCTTTTGTGCTCCGAGTTGGGCCTTGTTTGGCTCACCAATACCATTTGTGCCTCGGGTTAGGCCTCGTTTGACTCATCCATATCATTTGTGCCACGAGTTAGGCCTTGTTTGACTCACCCATGCCTTTGTGCCTCGAGTCAGGCCTTATTTGACTCACCCATATCATTTGGGCCTCGAGTCAGGCCTCGTTTGACTCCCCGATACCATTTGTACATTGAGTGGGGCCTAGTTTGACTCAACCACATGATTTGCACCTTGAGTCAGGACACGTTTGACTCAACCATATCATTTGTGCCTCAAGTCAGGCCTCGTTTGACTCAACCATATCATTTGTGCCTCGAGTCGGTCCTCGTTTGACTCAATCATATTATTTGTGCCTCGAGTCGGGTCTCATTTGACTCAACCATATCATTTGCGCCCCGAGTCAGGCCTCATTTGACTCACCGATACCATTTGTGCCTCGAGTTGGCATTTGTTTAACTCAACCAAATCGTTTGTGCCTCAAGTCAGGCCTCGTTTGACTCAATCATATCATTTGCGCCTCGAGTCAGGCCTCATTTGACTCCCCGATATCATTTGTGCATCGAGTTGGGCCTCGTTTGACTCAACCATTTGATTTGCGCCTCGAGTCAGGCCTTGTTTGACTTAACCATATCATTTGCGCCTTGAGTCGGGCTTGGTTTGACTCAACCAAATCATTTGCGCCTCGTGACAGGCCTCATTTGACTCAACCATATCATTTACCCCTCGAGTTGGGCCTTGTTTGGATCAACCATATCAATTGTGCCTCGAGTCGGCCCTCATTTGACTCAATCATATCATTTGCACCTTGAGTTGAGACTTGTTTGACTCACCCATATGTTTGAGCCTCGAGTCAGGCCTTATTTGACTTATCCATATGTTTGCACCTCGAGTCGATCTTCGTTTGACTCACCCTTATCATTTGCACCTTGAGTCAAGCCTCGTTTGACTCCACCATGTGTTTGCGCCTTAAGTCAGGCCTAGTTTGACTCAACCATATCATTTGCGCCTCGAGTCGGGCTGTGTTTGACTCAACTATATCATTTACGCCTTGAGTCGGGCTTTGTTGGACTCACCGATACCATTTGTACCTCGAGTTGACCCTTGTTTGACTCAACCATATTATTTGTGCCTCAAGTCAGGCCTCGTTTGACTCAACCATATCATTTACGCCTTGAGCTAGGCCTGGTTTGACTCAACCAAATCATTTGCGCCTCAAGTCGGGCCTCGTTTGACTTAACCATATCATTTACCCCTCGAGTCGGGCCTCGTTTGGATCAACCATATCATTTGTGCCTTAAGTTAGGCCTCGTTTGACTCACTCATGTGTTTACGCCTCGAGTCAAGCCTTGTTTGACTCAAACATGTGTTTGCACCTCAAGTCAAGCCTCGTTTGACTCACCCATATCATTTTCGCCTCAAGATGTGTTGTGTTTGACACAACCATATCATTTACGCCTTAAGTTAGGCCTCGTTTGACTCACCGATACCATTTGTGCCTCGAGTTAAGCATTATTTGACTCAACCATATCATTTGTGCCCCAAGTCAAGCCTCGTTTGACTCGACCATATCATTTGCGTCTCGAGTCGGGCCACGTTTGACTCACCGATACCATTTGTGGCTCGAGTTAGGACTCGTTTCACTCAACCATATCATTTGTGCCTCGAGTCAGGCCTCGTTTGACTCAAGCATATCATTTGCGCCTCGAGTTAGGCCTCGTTCGACTCAACCATATCATTTGTGCCCCGAGTCGGGCCTCGTTTGACTCACCGATACCATTTATGCCTCAAGTTTGGACTCGTTTAACTTAACCATATCGTTTGTGCCTCGAGTTAGGCCTTGTTTGACTCAATCGTATCATTTGCGCCTCGAGTCGGGCCTTGTTTGACTCAACCATATCATTTGTGCCTCGAGTCGGGACTTGTTTGACTCACCCATATGTTTGAGCCTCGAGTCGGGCCTTATTTGACTCACCCATATGTTTGCACCTCAAGTTGGTCTTCGTTTGACTCACCCTTATCATTTGCATCTCGAGTCAAGCCTCGTTTGACTCCACCATGTGTTTGCGCCTCAAGTCAGGCCTAGTTTGACTCACCCATATCATTTGCGCCTCGAGGTCGGCTGTGTTTGACTCAACCATATTATTTACGCCTTGAGTCGGGCCTCGTTTGACTCACCGATACCATTTATGCCTCGAGTTGAGCATTGTTTGACTTAGCCATATCATTTGTGCCTCGGGTTAGGCCTCGTTTAACTCACCCATATCATTTGTGCCATGAGTCGGGCCTGGTTTGACTCACCGATACCATTTGTGGCTTGAGCTGAGCCTTGTTTGACTCAACCATATCATTTGTGCCTTAAGTCAGGCCTCGTTTGACTCAACCATATCATTTGCGCCTCGAGTCGGGCTTGGTTTGACTCAACCAAATCATTTGCACCTCGTGTCGGGCCTCATTTGACTCAACCGTATCATTTTTCCCTCGAGTTGGGCCTCGTTTGGATCAACCATATCATTTATGCCTCGAGTCGTCCCTCGTTTGACTCAATCATATCATTTGCACCTTGAGTCGGGACTTGTTTGACTCACCCATATGTTTGAGCCTCGAGTCGGGCCTTATTTGACTCACCCATATGTTTGCACCTCGAGTCGATCTTTGTTTGACTCACCCTTATCATTTGCACCTTGAGTCAAGCCTTGTTTGACTCCACCATGTGTTTGCGCCTCAAGTCAGGCCTAGTTTGACTCACCCATATCATTTGCACCTCGAGTCAGGCTGTGTTTGACTCAACTATATCATTTATGCCATGAGTCGAGCTTCGTTTGACTCACTGATACCATTTGTACCTCGAGTTAACCCTTGTTTGACTCAACCATATCATTTGTGTCTCAAGTCAGGCCTCGTTTGACTTAACCATATCATTTGTGCCTCGCGTCGGGCCTGGTTTGACTCAACCAAATCATTTGTGCCTCGAGTTAGGCCTCGTTTGACTCTCCCATATCATTTGTACCTCGTGTCGGGCCTTGTTTGACTCAACCGTCTCATTTGTGTCTCGAGTCAGGCCTTGTTTGACTCTCCCATATTATTTGCGCCATGAGTCGGGCCTTGTTTGACTCAACCATATCATTTGCGCCTCGAGTCGGGCCTCGTTTGACTCACTCATACCATTTGCACCTCGAGTTAGGCCTCGTTTAACTCAACCAAATCATTTGTGCCTCCAGTTAGGCCTTGTTTGACTTAACCATATCATTTGTGCCTCGAGTCAGGCTTAGTTTGACTCAACCGTATCATTTGCGCCTCGAGTCAGGCCTTATTTGACTCACCCATATGTTTGCGCATCGAGTCGGGCCTCGTTTGACTAAACCATATTGTTTGTACCTCAATTCATGCATCATTTGACTCACCCATATCATTTGTGCCTCGAGTCGGGCCTCGTTTGACTTAACCATATCATTTGCGCCCCGAGTCAGGCCTTGTTTGACTCACCGATACCATTTGTGCCTCGAGTTGGGCCTCATTTGACTCACGCATATCATTCACGCCTTGAGTTAGGCCTCGTTTAACTCACCCAAGGGTTTATGCCTCGAGTCAGGCCTTGTTTGACTCACGCATATCATTTGCGGCTCAAGTCGGTCCTTGTTTGACTGCCTGACACCATTTGTTCATCGAGTGGGGCCTCGTTTGACTCAAGCATATGATTTATGCCTCGAGTCAGGCCTCATTTGACTCCAACATATCATTTGTGCCTCGAGTCAGTCCTCATTTGACTCAACCATATCATTTGTGTCTCAAGTCGGGCCTCGTTTGACTCAACCATATCATTTGTGCCTTGAGTCGCGTCTCAATCCACTCAATCATATCATTTGTGCCTCAAGTCGGGCTTCGTTTGACTCACCGATACCATTTGTGCCACGAGTTGGGACTCGTTTAAATCAACCATATCGTTTGTGCCTCGAGTCAGCCCTCGTTTGACTTAATCATATCATTTATGCCTCGAGTCGGGCCTCGTTTGACTCAACCATGTCATTTGTGCCTCGAATCATGCCTTGTTTGACTCAACCATATCCTTTGTGCCTCGAGTCGGGCCTTGTTTAACTCACCCATATGTTTGATCCTCGAGTCGGGCCTTATTTGACTCACCCATATGTTTGCACCTCGAGTCGGTCTTCGTTTGACTCACCCTTATCATTTGCACCTCGAGTCAAGCCTCGTTTGACTCAACCATGTGTTTGAACCTCAATTCCAGCCTCGTTTGACTCACCCATATCATTTGCGCCTCGAGATGTGCTGTGTTTGACATAACCATATCATTTACGCCTTGAGTCGGGCCTCGTTTGACTCACCGATACCATTTGTGGCTTGAGTTAAGCATTATTTGACTCAACCATTTCATTTGTGCCTCAAGTCAGGCCTCGTTTGACTCAACCATATCATTTGTGCCTCGCGTCGGGCCTGGTTTGACTCAACCAAATCATTTGCGCCTCGAGTCGGGCCTCGTTTGACTCTCCTATATCATTTGTGCCTTGTGTCGGGACTTGTTTGACTCAACTGTATCATTTGTGCCTCGAGTCAGGCCTTGTTTGACTCTCCCATATTATTTGTGCCATGAGTTGAGCCTTGTTTGACTCAACCATATCATTTGCGCCTTGAGTCGGGCCTCGTTTGACTCACTCATACCATTTGCGCCTCGAGTTAGGCCTCGTCTGACTCAACCTAATCGTTTGTGCCTCCAGTTAGGCCTTGTTTGACTTAACCATATCATTTGCGCCTGGAGTCGGGCCTGGTTTGACTTAACCATATCATTTATGCCTCGAGTCGAGCTTGGTTTGACTCAACCGTATCATTTGCGCCTCGAGTCGGGCCTTATTTGACTCACCGATATGTTTGCGCATCGAGTCGGGCCTCGCTTAACTAAACCATATTGTTTGTGCCTCAATTCATGCATCATTTCACTCACCCATATCATTTGCGCCTCGAGTCGGGCCTTGTTTGACTTAAGCATATCATTTGCGCCCCGAGTCAGGTCTTGTTTGACTCACCGATACCATTTGTGCCTCAAGTTAGGCTTCATTTGACTCACGCATATCATTCGCACCTTGAGTTAGGCCTTGTTTAACTCACCCAAGCGTTTATGCCTCGAGTCAGGCATTGTTTGACTCACCCATATCATTTGCGCCTCGAGTCGGTCCTCGTTTGACTGCCTGACACCATTTGTGCATCGAGTGGGGCCTCGTTTGACTCAAGCATATGATTTACGCCTTGAGTCAGGCCTCGTTTGACTCCAGCATATAATTTGTGCCTCGAGTTAGTCCTCATTTGACTCAACCATATGATTTGTGTCTCAAGTCGGGCCTCGTTTGACTCAACCATATCATTTGTGCCTCGAGTCGCGTCTCAATTCACTCAACCATATCATTTGTGCCTCGAGTCGGGCTTCGTTTGACTCACCAATACCATTTGTGCCATGAGTTGGGACTCATTTAAGTCAACCATATCATTTGTGCCTCGAGTCAGGCCTCGTTTGACTCAATCATATCATTTGTGCCTCGAGTCGGGCCTCGTTTAACTCAACCATGTCATTTGTACGTCGAATCATGCCTTGTTTGACTCAACCATATCCTTTGTGCCTCGAGTTAGGCCTAGTTTAACTCACCCATAAGTTTGATCCTCGAGTCGGGCCTTATTTGACTCACCCATATTTTTGCACCTCGAGTCGGTCTTCGTTTGACTCACCCTTATCATTTGCACCTCGAGTCAAGCCTCGTTTAACTCAACCATGTGTTTGAACCTCAATTCAAGCCTCGTTTGACTCACCCATATCATTTGCGCCTCGAGACGTGCTGTGTTTGACTTAACCATATCATTTACGCCTTGAGTCGGGCCTCGTTTGACTCATCGATACCATTTGTGGCTTGAGTTAAGCATTATTTGACACAACCATTTCATTTGTGCCTTAAGTCAAGCCTCGTTTAACTCAACCAGATCATTTGTGCCTCGCGTCGGTCCTGGTTTGACTCAACCAAATCATTTGCGCCTCGAGTTGGGCCTCGTTTGACTCTCCCATATCATTTGTGCCTCGTGTCGAGCCTTGTTTGACTCAACTGTATCATTTGTGCCTCAAGTCAAGCCTTGTTTGACTCTCCCATATTATTTGCGCCATGAGTCAGACCTTGTTTGACTCAACCATATCATTTGCGCCTCGAGTCGAGCCTCGTTTGACTCACTCATACCATTTGCGCCTTGAGTTAGGCCTCATTTGACTCAACCAAATTGTTTGTGCCTCCAGTTAGGCCTTGTTTGACTTAACCATATCATTTGCGCCTGGAGTCGGGCCTGGTTTGACTTAACCATATCATTTTTGCCTCGAGTCGGGCTTGGTTTGACTCAACCGTATCATTTGCGCCTCGAGTCGGGCCTTATTTGACTCACCCATATGTTTGCGCATCGAGTCGAGCCTCGCTGGACTAAACCATATTGTTTGTGCCTCAATTCATGCGTCATTTGACTCACCCATATCATTTGCGCCTCGAGTCGGGCCTCGTTTGACTTAACCATATCATTTACGCCTTGAGTCGGGCCTCGTTTGACTCACCGATACCATTTGTGGCTCGAGTTAAGCATTATTTGACTCAACTATTTCAATTGTGCCTTAAGTCAGGCCTCGTTTGACTCAACCATATCATTTGCGCCTCGAGTCAGGCATGGTTTGACTCAACCATATCATTTGTGCCTCGAGTCGGGCCACGTTTGACTCACCGATACCATTTGTGGCTCAAGTTAGGACTCGTTTCACTCAACCATATCATTTGTGCCTCAAGTCAGGCCTCGTTTGACTCAAGCATATCATTTATGCCTCGAGTTAGGCGTCGTTTGACTCAACCATATCATTTATACCTCGAGCCGGGCCTCATTTGACTTAACCATATGATTTGTGCCTCAAGTCAGGCTTAGTTTGACTCAACCATATCATTTGCGCCTCAAGTGTGGCCTTATTTGACTCACCCATATGTTTGCGCATCGAGCCGGGCCTCATTTGACTCACTGATACCATTTGTGCCTCGAGTTAGGCCTCGTTTGACTCAACCATATCATTTGTGCCTCGGGTCAAGCCTTGTTTGACTTACCCATGTGTTTGCGCCCCGAGTCAGGGCTTGTTTGACTCACCCATATCATTTGCACCATGACTCGGGCCTTGTTTGACTAAACCATATCAGTTGTACCTCGAGTCAGGCCTCGTTCGACTCAACCATATCATTTGTGTCCCAAGTCGGGCCTTGTTTGACTCACCGTAACCATTTGTGCCTCGAGTTTGGACTCATTGAACTTAACCATATCATTTGTGCCTTGAGTCAGGCCTCGTTTGACTCAATCATATCATTTGCACCTCAAGTCAGGCATCTTTTGACTCAACCATATCTTTTGTGCCTCGAGTCACGCCTCGTTTGACTTAACCATATCATTTGGGCCTCGAGTCGGGCCTCGTTTGACTCAACCATATCATTTGTGCCTCGAGTCGGGACTTGTTTGACTCACCAATATGTTTGAGCCTCGAGTCGGTCCTTATTCGACTCACCCATATGTTTGCACCTCGAGTCAGTCTTCGTTTGACCCACCCTTATCATTTGCACCTCGAGTCAAGCTCATTTGACTCCACCATGTGTTTGTGCCTCAAGTCAGGCCTAGTTTGACTCACCCATATCATTTGCGCCCCGAGTCGGGCTGTGTTTAACTCCACCATATCATTTACGCCTTGAGTCGAGCCTTGTTTGACTCACTGATACCATTTATGCCTCGAGTTGACCCTTGTTTGACTCAACCATATCATTTATGCCTCAAGTCAGGCCTTGTTTGACTCAATCATATCATTTGTGCCTCGAGTCGGGCTTGGTTTGATCCAACCAAATCATTTGTGCCTCGTGTCGGGCCTCATTTGACTCAACTATATCATTTTCCCCTCGAGGTGGGCCTCGTTTGGATCAATCATATCATTTGTACCTCGAGTTGGGCCTCGTTTGACTCAACCATGTCATTTGAGCCTCAAGTCAGGCCTCGTTTGACTCAATCATATCATTTATGCCTCAAGTCAGGCCTCGTTTGTCTCAACCATGTCATTTGTGCCTCGAATCATGCCTTGTTTGACTCAACCATATCCTTTGTGCCTCGAGTCGGGCCTTGTTTAACTCACCCATATGCTTGATCCTCGAGTCGGGCCTTATTTGACTCACCCATATGTTTGCACCTCGAGTCAGTCTTCGTTTGACTCACCCTTATCATTTGCACCTCGAGTCAAGCCTTGTTTGACTCAACCATGTGTTTGAACCTCAATTCAAGCCTCGTTTGGCTCAACCATATCATTTGCGCCTTGAGGCGGGCTTTGTTTTTCTCAATCATATCATTTGTGCCTTGAGTCAGGCCTCGTTTGGCTCAATCATATCATTTGTGCCTCGAGTCAGGCCTCATTTCACTCACCGATACCATTTGTGCCTCGGGTTGGCCCTCGTTTAACTCAACCATATCATTTGCGCCTCGAGTCGAGCCTCGTTTGACCCAACCATATCATTTCTGCCTCGAGTCATGCCTTGTTTGACACAACCATATCATTTGCACCTCGAGTCGGGCCTTGTTTGACTCAACCATATCATTTGTCCCTCGAGGCAGGCCTCGTTTGACTCAACCATGTCATTTGTGCCTCGAGTCATGCCTCGTTTGAGTCAACCATATCTTTTCTGCCTCGAGTCATGCCTCATTTGACTAAACCATATCATTTGTGCCTCAAGTTGGGCCTCGTTTGACTCAACCATATCATTTATGCCTCAAGTCAGGCTTTGTTTGACTCGACAATATCATTTGTGCCTCGAGTCAGTCCTCGTTTGACTCAACCATATCATTTGCGTCTCGATTGGGCCTCGTTTCACTAAACTATATCATTTGCGCCTTGAGTCGGGCCTTTTTTGACTCAACCATATCATTTGCACCTCGAGTCGGGCCTCGTTTGACTCTCTGATACCATTTGTGCCTCAAGTTGGGGCTCATTTGATTCAACCATATCATTTGTGCCTCGAGTCAGGCCCTGTTTGACTCAACCATATCATTTGCACGTCAACTCAGGGAGTCGGGCCTTGTTTGACTCAACCATATCATTTGCACCTCGAGGCGGGCCTCGTTTGACTCAACCATACCATTTGTGCCTTGAGTCGAGCCTCGTTTGACTCAACCATATCGTTTCTGCCTCGAGTCATGCCTCTTTTGACTCAACCATATCATTTCCGCCTCGAGTTGGGCCTCGTTTGACTTAACCATATCATTTCTGCCTCAAGTCATGCCTTGTTTGACACAACCATATCATTTGCGCCTTGAGTCAAGCCTTGTTTGACTCAACCATATCATTTGCGCCTTGAGGCAGGCCTTATTTGACTCAACCATATCATTTGTGCCTCGAGTCATGCCTCGTTTGACTCAACCATATCATTTGCGTTTTGAGTTGTGCCTTGTTTGACTAAACCATATCATTTGTGCCTCAAGATGGTCCTCGTTTGAATCACCGATGCCATTTGTGCCTCGCGTCTGGCCTCATTTGACTCAACCATATCATTCGTGCTTCGAGTCAGGCCTCATTTGGATAAATCATACCATTTGCACCTCGAGTCGGGCCTCGTTTGACTCAACCATATCATTCGTGTCTCGAGTCAGGCCTCGTTTGTCTCAATCATATTATTTGTGCCTCGAGTCGGGCCTCGTTTGACTTAACCTTATCATTTGACTCTCCGATACCATTTGTGCATCGAGTTGGTCCTCATTTGACTCAACCATATTATTTGCGCCTCGAGTCGGGCCTCGTTTGACTCCCCGATACCCTTTGTGCAAGTTGGGCCTCATTTGACACAACCATATCATTTGTGCCTCAATTCAAACCATATCAATTGTGTCTCGAGTCGGGCCTTGTTTAGCCAAACCATATCATTTGCGCCTCGAGTCAGGCCTTGTTTGACTCAAAGATATCATTTGCGCTTCGAGTTGGGCCTTGTTTGACTTACTGATACCATTTGTGTCTCGAGTTGGGCCTCATTTGACTCAACCATATCATTTGTGCCTCGAGCTAGGCCTTGTTTGACTGAACCATATCATTTGGGCATCGAGATGGGCTTTGTTTGACTTAACCATATCATTTGCGCCTTGAGTCGGGCCTTGTTTGACTGAACCATATCATTTGCGCCTCGAGCCGGGCGTTGTTTGACTCAACCATATCATTTGCGCCTCGAGTCGGGCCTCGTTTGACTCAACCATATCATTTGCGCCTTGAGTCGGGCCTCATTTGACTCACCGATACAATTTGTGCCTCGAGTTAGGGCTCATTTGACTCAACCATATCATTTACGCCTCGAGGCGGTCTTCATTTGACTCACGCTTATCATTTGCACCTCGAGTCAAGCCTCGTTTGACTCACCCAGGTGATTGCGCTTTGAGTCAGGCCTTGTTAGACTCACCCATATGATTTGTGCTACGAGTCGGGCCTTGCTTGACTCAACCATATCATTTGCGCCTCGAGTCGGGCCTTGTTTGACTCACGGATACCATTTATGCCTTGAGTCAAGTGTTGTTTGACTCAACCATATCATTTGCGCCTCGAGTCGAGCCTCGTTTGACTCAATCATATCATTTACGCCTCGAGTCAGGCCTCGTTCGACTCAACCATATCATTTGTGCCTTGAGTCGAGCCTCATTTGACTCACCGATACCATTTGTACCTCGATTTGGGCCTCGTTTGACTTAACCATATCATTTGCGCCTCAAGGCAGTCTTTGTTTGACTCACCCTTATCATTTGCACCTCGAGTCAAGCCTCGTTTGACTCACCCATGTGATTGCGCCTCGAGTCAGGCCTTGTTAGACTCACCCATATGATTTGCACCACGAGTCGGGCCTTGCTTGACTCAACCATATCATTTACGCCTCGAGTCGAGCTTCGTTTGACTCACGGAAACCATTTGTGCCTCTAGTTATGGCTTGTTTAACTCAACCATATCATTTGTGCCTCGAGTCAAGCATTGTTTGACTCAACGATATCATTTGCGCCTCGAGTTGGGCCTCGTTTGACTCAATCATATCATTTATGCCTCGAGTCAAGCCTCGTTTGACTCAACCATATCATTGGCGCCTTGAGTCGAGCCTCATTTGACTCATCGATACCATTTATGCCTCGAGTTGGGCCTCGTTTGACTCAACCCTATCATTTGTGCCTCGAGTCAGGCCTTGTTTGACTCAACCATATAATTTGTGCCTCGAGTCAAGCCTCGTTTGACTCAACCATATCATTTGTGCCTCAAGTCATGCCTCGTTTGACTTAACCATATCATTTGCGCCTCGAGTCGGGCCTCATTTGACTCAACCATATCATTTGCGCCTTGAGTCGGGCCTCATTTAACTCACCGATACAAATTGTGCCTCGAGTTGGGGCTCGTCTGACTCAACCATATCATTTACGCCTCGAGGCGGTCTTCGTTTGACTCACCCTTATCATTTGCACCTCGAGTCATGCCTCGTTTGACTCACCCATGTGATTGCACTTCGAGTCAGGCCTTGTTAGACTCACCCATATGATTTGTGCCACGAGTCGGGCCTTGCTTGACTCAACCATATCATTTGCGCCTCGAGTCGAGCCTTGTTAGACTCACGGATACCATTTGTGCCTTGAGTCAAGTGTTGTTTGACTCAACCATATCATTTGCACCTCGAGTCGGGTCTCGTTTGACTCAATCATATCATTTACGCCTCGAGTCAGGCCTCGTTCAACTCAACCATATCATTTGCGCCTTGAGTCGAGCCTCATTTGACTCACCGATACCATTTGTGCCTCGATTTGGGCCTCGTTTGACTTAACCATATCATTTGCGCCTCAAGGCAGTCTTCGTTTGACTCACCCTTATCATTTGCACCTCAAGTCAAGCCTCATTTGACTCACCCATGTGATTGCGCCTCGAGTCAGGCCTTGTTAGACTCACCCATATGATTTGCACCACGAGTCGGGCCTTGCTTGACTCAACCATATCATTTGCGCCTCGAGTCGGGCCTCGTTTGACTCACGAAAACCATTTGTGCCTCTAGTTGTGGCTCGTTTAACTCAACCATATCATTTGTGCCTCGAGTCAAGCGTTGTTTGGCTCAACGATATCATTTGCGCCTCGAGTCGGGCCTCATTTGACTCAATCATATCATTTACACCTCGAGTCAAGCCTCGTTCGACTCAACCATATCATTGGCACCTTGAGTCGAGCCTCATTTGACTCATCGATACCATTTGTGCCTCGAGTTGGGCCTCGTTTGACTCAACCCTATCATTTGTGCCTCGAGTTAGGCCTTGTTTGACTCAACCATATAATTTGTGCCTCGAGTCAAGCCTCGTTTGACTCAACCATATCATTTGTGCCTCGAGTCATGCCTCGTTTGACTCAACCATATCATTTGCGCCTCCAGTCGGGCCTCGTTTGACTCAATCATATCATTTGCGCCTTGAGTCGGGCCTCATTTGACTCACCGATACAAATTGTGCCTCGAGTTGGGGCTCGTCTGACTCAACCATATCATTTACGCCTCAAGGCGGTCTTCGTTTAACTCACCCTTATCATTTGCACCTCGAGTCAAGCCTCGTTTGACTCACCCATGTGATTGCACTTCGAGTCAGGCCTTGTTAGACTCACCCATATGATTTGTGCCGCGAGTCGGGCCTTGCTTGACTCAACCATATCATTTGCGCCTCGAGTCGGGCCTTGTTTGACTCATGGATTCCATTTGTGCCTTGAGTCAAGTGTTGTTTGACTCAACCATATCATTTGCACCTCGAGTCGGGCCTCGTTTGACTCAATCATATCATTTATGCCTCGAGTCAGGCCTCGTTCGACTTAACCATATCATTTGCGCCTTGAGTAGAGCCTCATTTGACTCACCGATACCATTTGTGCCTCGATTTGGGCCTCGTTTGACTTAACCATATCATTTGCGCCTCAAGGCAGTCTTCGTTTGACTCACCCTTATCATTTGCACCTCGAGTCAAGCCTCGTTTGACTTACCCATGTGATTGCGCCTCGAGTCAGGCCTTGTTAGACTCACCCATATGATTTGCAGCACGAGTCGGGCCTTGCTTGATTCAACCATATCATTTGCGCCTCGAGTCGGGCCTCGTTTGACTCACGGATACCGTTTGTGCCTCGAGTTGTGGCTCGTTTAACTCAACCATATCATTTGTGCCTCGAGTCAAGCGTTGTTTAACTCAACGATGTCATCTGCGCCTCGAGTCAGGCCTCGTTTGACTCAATCATATCATTTACGCCTCGAGTCAAGCCTCGTTCGACTCAACCATATCATTTGCGCCTTGAGTCGAGCATCATTTGACTCATCGATACCATTTGTGCCTCGAGTTGGGCCTCGTTTGACTCAACCCTATCATTTGTGCCTTGAGTCAGGCCTTGCTTAACTCAACCATATCATTTACGCCTCGAGTCGGGCCCCGTTTGACTCACCGATACCATTTGTGCCTCGAGGGGGGGCTCGTTTGACTCAACCATATCATTTATGCCTTGAGTCAGTCCTCAGTTGAGTCAACCTTTTCATTTGCGCCTCGAGGCAAGTCTCATTTGACTCAACCATATCATTTGCACCTCGAGGTGGGCCTCGTTTGACTCACCGATACCATTTGTGCATCAAGTTGGGCCTCGTTTGACTCAACCATATGATTGGCGCATCGAGTCAGGCCTCATTTGACTCAACCATATCATTTGTGCCTCGAGTCAGGCCTTGGTAGACTCAACCATATGATTTGCACCACGAGTCAAGCCTTGCTTGACTCAACCATATCATTTGCGCCTCGAGTCGGGCCTCGTTTGACTCACGGATACCATTTGTGCCTTGAGTTGTGGCTCGTTTAACTCAACCATATCATTTGTGCCTCGAGTCAAGCGTTGTTTGGCTCAACGATATCATTTGTGCCTCGAGTCGGGCCTCGTTTGACTCAATCATATCATTTACGCCTCGAGTCAAGCCTCGTTCGACTCAACCATATCATTTGCGCTTGAGTCGAGCCTCATTTGACTCATCAATACCATTTATGCCTTGAGTTGGGCCTCGTTTGACTCAACCCTGTCATTTGTGCCTCGAGTCAGGCCTTGTTTGACTCAACCATATCATTTGCGCCTCGAGTCGGGCCCCGTTTGACTCACCGATACCATTTGTACCTCGAGTGGGGGCTCGTTTGACTCAACCATATCATTTGTGCCTTGAGTCAGTCCTCGGTTGACTCAACCATTTCATTTGCGCCTCGAGGCGAGCCTCATTTGACTCAACCATATCATTTGTACCTCGAGGCAGGCCTCGTTTGACTCACCGATACCATTTGTGCATCAAGTTGGGCCTCGTTTGACTCAACCATATGATTTGTGCATCGAGTCAGGCCTCGTTTGACTCAACCATATCATTTGTTCCTCGAGTCAGGGCTCGTTTGGCTCAATCATATCATTTGCGCCTCGAGTCATACCTCGTTAACTCAACCATATCATTTGCGCCTTGAGTCGAACCTCATTTGACTCAACCATATCATTTGCGCCACGAGTCGGGCCTCGTTTGCTCAACCAAATCATTTACGCTTCGAGTCAGGCCTCGTTTGACTCAACCAAATCATTTCTGCCTCGAGTCATGCCTCGTTTGACTCAACATTATCATTTGCACCTCGAGTCGGGCCTCATTTGACTCAACCATATCATTTGCGCCACGAGTTGGGCCTCGTTTGATTTAACCAAATCATTTCTGCCTCGAGCCATGCCTTCTTTGACACAACCATATCATTTGTGCCTTGAGTCGGGCCTTGTTTGGCTCAACCATATCATTTGCGCCTCGAGGCAGGCCCGGTTTGACTTAACCATATCATTTGTGCCTCAAGTCAGGCCTTGTTTGGCTCAACCATATCATTTGTGCCTTGTGTCGGGCTTCGTTTCACTTAATCATATCATTTGCGCATTGAGTCAGGCCTTGTTTGGCTCAATCATATCATTTGTGCCTCGAGTCGGGCCTCATTTCACTCACCGATACCATTTATGCCTCGAGTTAGCCCTCGTTGGACTCAACCATATCATTTGTGCCTCGAGTCAGGCCTCGTTTGACTCAACCATATTATTTTTGCCTTGAGTCATGCCTTGTTTGACAAAACCATATCATTTGCGCCTCGAGTCAGGACTTGTTTGACTCAACCATATCATTTGTGCCTCGAGGCAGGCCTCGTTTGACTCAACCATGTCATTTGTGCCTCGAGTCATCCCTCGTTTGACTCAACCATATCTTTTGTGCCTCGAGTCATGCCTCATTTGACTAAACCATATCATTTGCGCGTCGAGTCGGGCCTCGTTTGACTCACCGATATCATTTGTGCCTCGGGTCTGGCCCTATTTGACTTAACCATATAATTTGTGCCCCGAGTCAGGCCTCATTTGGCTCAATCATATCATTTTTGCCTCGAGTCGGGCCTCGTTTGACTCAACCATATCATTTGCACCTCTAGTCAAGCCTTGTTTGACTTAACCATATCATTTGTGCCTCAAGTCAGCCCACGTTTGGCTCAATCATATCATTTGCGAGTTGAGTTGAGCCTGGTTTGACTCAACCAATCATTTGTGCCTTGAGTCGGGCCTCATTTAACTCACCGATACCATTTGTGCCTCGAGTTGTGCCTTGTTTGACTCAACCATATCATTTACGCCTCGTGTCTGGCCATGTTTGACTCACCGATACCGTTTGTGCCTCAAGTTGGGCCTTGTTTGACTGATCCATATCATTTGTGCCAAAAGTCAGGCCTTGTTTCACTCGACCATATCATTTCTACCTCGAGTCATTCCTCGATTGACTCAACCATATCATTTGCATCTCGATTAGGCCTCGTTTGACTAAACTATATCATTTGCGCCTTGAGTCGGGCCTTTTTTGACTCAACCATATCATTTGTGCCTCGAGCCGGGCCTCGGTTGACTCACTGATATCATTTGTGCCCCGAGTTGGGCCTCATTTGACTCAACCATATCATTTGCACCTCGAGGTGGGCCTCGTTTGACTCACCGATACCATTTGTGCATCAAGTTGGGCCTCGTTTGACTCAACCATATGATTGGCGCATCGAGTCAGGCCTCATTTGACTCAACCATATCATTTGTGCCTCGAGTCAGGCCTTGTTTGACTCAACCATATCATTTGCACGTCGACTCGGGCCTTGTTTGACTTAACCATAACATTTGTGCCTCGAGCTGGGCCTTGTTTAACTCAACCATATCATTTGTGCCTCGAGTCGGGCCGCGTTTGACTCACTAATACCATTTGTGCCTCGAGTTGGGACTTGTTTGACTGAATCATATCATTTGCACCTCGAGTCGAGCCTCGTTTGACTCCACCATATCATTTGTGCCTCGAGTCATGCCCTGTTGGACTCAATCATATCATTTGTGCCTCGAGTCGGGCCTCGTTTGACTCAACCATATCATTTGTGCCATGAGTCAAGCCTCGTTTAACTCAACCATATCATTTGCGCCCCGAGTCGGGCCTCGTTTGACTCAACCATATCATTTGCACCTCGAGTCGGGCTTCATTTGACTCACCGATGCAATTTGTGCCTTGAGTTGGGCCTCATTTGGCTCACCATATCATTTGTGCCTCGAGTTGGTCCTCGTTTGACTCACTGATACCATTTGTGCCTCGAGTTGGGCCCCATTTGACTCAACCATATTATTTGTGCCTCAAGTCTGGCCTCGTTTGACTCAACCATATCATTTACGTCTCGAGGCGGTCTTCGTTTGACTCACCCTTATCATTTGCACCTCGAGTCAAGCCTCGTTAAACTCACCCATGTGATTGCACCTCGAGTCAGGCCTTGTTAGACTCACCCATATGATTTGCACCACGAGTCAGGCCTTACTTGACTAAATCATATCATTTGCGCCTCGAGTCGGGTCTCGTTTGACTCACGGATACCATTTGTGCCTCGAGTTGGTCCTCGTTTAACTCAACCATATCATTTGTGCCTCGAGTCAGGCCTTATTTGACTCAACCATATCATTTGCGCCTCGAGTCAGGCATTGTTTGACTAAACCATATCATTTGCCCCTCAAGTCGGGTCTTGTTTGACTTAACCATATCATTTGTGCCTTGAATCGGGCCTCGTTTGACTCACCGATACCATTTGTGCCTCGAGTGAGGCCTCGTTTGACTCAACCATATCATTTACGCCTTGAGTCAGGCCTTGTTTAACCCAAACATATCGTTTGCATCGAGTCGGGCTTCGATTGACTCACCGATACCATTTATGCATTGAGTTGGGCCTCCTTTCACTCAACCACATGATTTGCGCATGGAGTCAGGCCTCGTTTGACTTAACCATATCATTTGTGCCTCGAGTTAGGCCTCGTTTAGCTCAATCATATCATTTGCGCCTTGATCGGGCCTCGTTCAACTTAACCATATCATTTGTGCCTCGAGTCGGGCCTCATTTGACTCACCGATAGCATTTGCGTCTCGAGTTGGTCCTTGTTTGACTCAATCATATCATTTGCGCCTCGAGTCGGGCCTCGTTTGACTCAACCATATCATTTGCGCCTCGAGTTTGGCCTCGTTTGACGCACTGATACCATTTGTGCCTCGAGTTGGGCCTCATTTGACTCAACCATATCATTTATGCCTCGAGTCTGGCCTCATTTGACTCAACCACATCATTTGCGTGTTGAGTCGGGCCTTGTTTGACTTAACCATATCATTTGCGCCTAGAGTCGAGCATTGTTTGACTCAACCATATCATTTATGCCTCGAGTCGGGCCTCATTTGACTCACTGATACAATTTGTGCCTCAAGTTGCACCTCGTTTGACTTAACCATATCATTTGCGCCTCGAGTTAGGGCTCGTTTGACTCAACCATATCATTTGTGCCTCGAGTTGGGCCTGGTTTGACTCAACCATATCATTTCTGCCTCGAGTCATGCCTTGTTTGACACAACCATATTATTTGTGCCTTGAGTCAGGCCTTGTTTGAGTAAAGCTGATCATTTACACCTTGAGGCGGGCCTCGTTTGACTCAACCATATCATTTGTGCCTCGAGTCATGCCTCGTTTGACACAACCATATCAATTGCATCTTGAGTTAGGCCTCATTTGACTTAACCATATCATTTGTGCCTCGGGTCAGGCCTTGTTTGGCTCAATCATATTATTTGTGCCTCGAGTCGGGCCTCGTTTGACTCAACCATATCATTTGTGCCTTGAGTCAGGCCTCATTTGACTCACCGATACCATTTATGCCTCGAGTTGGTCCTCGTTTGACTCAACCATAATATTTGCGCCTTGAGTCGGACCTCGTTTGACTCACCGATGCCGTTTGTGCCTCGAGTTAGGCCTCGTTTGACTCAACCATATCATTTGTGCCTCAAGTTATGCCTCGTTTGACTCAAACATATCATTTGTGTCTCGAGTCCGGCCTCGTTTAACTAAACCATATCATTTGCGCCTTGAGTCGGGCCTCGTTTGACTCACTGATACGATTTGTGCCTCGATTTGGGACTCATTTGACACACCATATCATTTGTGCCTCGAGTTGGTCCTCGTTTGACTCATTGATACCATTTGTGCCTCGAGTTGGGCCTCATTTGACTCAACCATATCATTTGTGCCTCGAGTCAGGCCTCGTTTGACTCAACCATATCATTTGTGCGTCGAGTCGGGCCTTGTTTGACTTAACCATATCATTTGCGCCTTGAGTCAGGCATTGTTTGACTTAACCATATCATTTGCGCCTCGAGTCGGTCCTCATTTGACTCACCGATACAATTTGTGCCTCGAGTTTGGCCTCATTTAACTCAACCACATCATTTATGCCTTGAGGCGGTCTTCGTTTGACTCACCCTTATCATTTGCACCTCGAGTCAAGCCTCGTTTGACCTACCCATGCGATTGCGCCCCGAGTCAGCCCTTGTTAGACTCACCCATATCATTTATGCCACGAGTCGGGCCTTGCTTGACTCAACCATATCATTTGCGCCTCGAGTCGGGCCTCGTTTGACTCAACCATATTATTTGTGCCTTGAGTTGGGCCTCGTTTGACTCACTGATACCATTTGTGCCTCAAGTTGGGCCTCATTTGACTCAACCATATCATTTATGCCTTGAGTCTGGCCTCGTTTGACTCAACCATATCATTTGCGCATCGAGTCGAGCCTTGTTTGACTAAACCATATCATTTGCGCCTTGAGTCAGGCGTTGTTTGACTCAACCATATCATTTGCGCCTTGAGTCGAGCCTCATTTGACTAACCGATACAATTTGTGCCTCGAGTTAGGCCTCGTTTAACTCAACCATATCATTTGTGCCTCGAGGCGGTCTTCGTTTGACTCACCCTTATCCTTTGCACCTCGAGTCAAGCCTCATTTGACTCACCCATGTGATTGTGCCTCGAGTCAGGCCTTGTTAGACTCTCCCTTACCATTTATGCCATGAGTCGGGCCTTGCTTGACTCAACCATATCATTTGCGCCTCGAGTCGAGCCTCATTTGACTCACGGATACCAGTTGTACCTCGAGCTAGGGCTCGTTTAACTCAACCATATGATTTGTACCTCTAGTCAGGCCTTGTTTGACTCAACCATATCGTTTGCGCCTCGAATTGGGCCTGTTTTGACTCAACCATATCATTTGTGCCTCGAGTTGGGCCTCGTTTGACTTAACCATATCATTTGCCCCTCGAGTCGGTCCTCGTTTGACTCAACCATATAATTTGTGCGTTGAGTCGGGCCTCGTTTGACTCACCGATACCATTTCTGCCTCAAGTGGGTCCTTGTTTGACTCAACCATATCATTTGTGCCTTGAGTCAGGCCTTGTTTGATCAACCATATCATTTGCACCTTGAGTCAGGCCTCGTTTGACTCACCGATACTATTTGTGCATCGAGTTGTGCCTCGTTTGACTCAACCATATGAGTTGCGCATCAAGTCAGGCCTTGTTTGACTCAACCATATCATTTGGGCCTCGACTAAGGCCTCGATTGGCTCAATCATATCATTTGCGCCTCGAGTCGGGCCTCGTTTGTCTCAATGAGTCGGGCCTTGTTTGAGTCAACCATATCATTTGCGTCTCGAGTTGGTACTTGTTTGACTCAAGCATATCATTTGCGCCTCAGGTTGGGGCTCGTTTGACTCACTGATACCATTTGTGCCCCAAGGTGGGCCTCATTTGACTCAACCATATCATTTATGCCTCGAGTCAAGCCTTGTTTGACTCAACCATATCATTTGCGCGTCGAGTTAGGCCTTATTTGACTTAACCATATCATTTGTGCCTCAAGGCGGGCCTTGTTTGACTCAACCATATCATTTGTGCCTTAAGTCAAGCCTTGTTTAACTCGACCATATTATTTGTGCCTCGAGTCATACCTCATTTGACACAACCATATCATTTGTGTCTCGGGTCGGGCCTCGTTTAGCTAAACCATATCATTTGCGCCAAGAGTCGGGCCTCGTTTGACTCACTGATACCATTTGTGCCTCGAGTTGGGCATCATTTGACTCATCATATCATTTGTGCCTCGAGTTGGTCCTCGTTTGACTCACTGATACCATTTGTGCCTCGAGTTGGGCCTCATTTGACTCAACCATGTGATTTGTGCCTCGAGTCTAGCCTCGTTTGACTCAACCATATCATTTCTACGTTGAGTCGGGCCTTGTTTGACTTAACCATATCATTTGCGCCTTAAGTCAGGCCTTGTTTAACTCGACCATATCATTTGTGCCTCGAGTTATACCTCGTTTGACTCAACCATATGATTTGTGTCTCGAATCGGACCTCGTTTTACTAAACCATATCATTTGCGCCTCGAGTCAGGCCTCGTTTGACTAAACCATATCATTTGCGCCCCGAGTTGGGCCTCGTTTGACTCAACCATATCATTTGCACATCGAGTCGGGCCTTATTTGACTCACCGATACAATTTGTGCCTCGAGTTAGGACTCGTTTGACTCAACCATATCATTTGCGCCTCGAGGCGGTTTTCATTTGACTCACCCTTATGATTTGCACCTCGAGTCAAGCCTTGTTCGACTCACCCATGTGATTGCGCCTTGAGTCAGGCCTTGTTAGACTCACGCATATCATTTACGCCATGATGCGGTCCTTGCTCGACTCAACCATATCATTTGTGCCTCAAGTCGGGCCTCGTTTGACTCATGGATACCATTTGTGCCTCGAGCTGGGCCTCGTTTAACTCAACCATATCATTTGTGCCTCAAGTCAGGCCCTGTTTTACTCAACCATATTGTTTGCCCCTTGAGTCAGACCTATTTTGACTCAACCATATCGTTTACGCCTCGAGTCGGGCCTCGTTTGACTCAATGATACCATTTCTGCCTCGAGTGGGGCCTCGTTTGACTCAACCATATCATTTGTTCCTCGAGGCAGGCCTCGTTTGACTCAACCATATCATTTGCACCTCGACTCGGGCCTCATTTGACTTAACCATATCATTTGCGCCTCGAGTCGGGCCTCATTTGACTCACTGATACTATTTATGCATCGAGTTGGGCCTCGGTTGACTCAACCATATGATTTGAGCATCGAGTTTGGCCTCGTTTGACTCAACCATATCACTTGCGCGTCAAGTAATGCCTTGTTTGACTTAACCATATCATTTGTCCTTGAGTCAGGCGTTGTTTGACTCAACCATATCATTTACGCCACGAGTCGGGCCTCATTTGACTCACCGATACAATTTGTGCCTCGAGTTGGGCCTCGTTTGACTCAACTATATCATTTGCACCTCGAGTCAGGGTTCGTTTGGCTCAACCATATCATTTGCACCTCGAGTTGGGCCTCATTTGACTCAACCATATCATTTCTGCCTTGAGTCATGCCTTGTTTGACATAACCATATCATTTGCGCCTTGAGTTGGGCCATGTTTGACTCAACCATATCATTTGTGCCTTGAGGCAGGCCTCGTTTGACTCAACCATATCATTGGTGCCTCAAGTCATGCCTTGTTTGACTCAACCATATCATTTGCATCTTGAGTCGTGCCTTGTTTGACTAAACCATATCATTTGCGCCTCAAGTCGGGCCACGTTTGAATCACAGATATCATTTGTGCCTCGTGTCTTACCTCGTTTGACTCAACCATATCATTGGTGCCATGAGTTAGGCCTCGTTTGGCTCAATCATATCATTTGCACCTCGAGTCGGGACTTGTTTGACTCAACTATATCATTTGCAGCTCGAGTTGGGCCTCGTTTGACTTAACCATATCATTTCTGCCTTGAGTCATGCCTTGTTTGACACAACCATATCGTTTGCGCCTTGAGTCGGGCATTGTTTGACTCAACCATATCCTTTGCGCCTTGAGTCAGGCCTTGTTTGACTCAACCATATCATTTACGCCTCGAGGCACGCCTCGTTTGACTCAACCATATCATTTGCAACTCGACTCAGGCCTCGTTTGACTCACCGATACTATTTGTGCTTCGAGTTGGGCCTCGGTTGACTCTACCATATGATTTGTGCATCGAGTCAGGCCTCGTTTGACTCAACAATATCATTTGCGCATCGAGTCGGGCCTTGTTTGACTTAACCGTATCATTTGTGCCTTGAGTTAGGCGTTGTTTGACTCAACCATATCATTTGTGCCTCGAGTCGGGCCTCATTTAACTCAGCGATACAATTTATGCCTCGAGTTGCGCGTCGTTTGACTCAAACATATCATTTCTGCCTTGAGTCATGCCTTGTTTGACATAACCATATCATTTGCGCCTTCAATTGGGCCTTGTTTGACTCAACCATATCATTTGCGTCTTGAGTTGTGCCTTGTTTTGACTAAACCATATCATTTGCGCCTCAAGTCGTGCCTCATTTGAATCACAGATACCATTTGTGCCTCGTGTCTTGCCTCGTTTGAATCAACCATATCATTCATGCCTCGAGTCAGGCCTCATTTGGTTCAATCACTTCATTTGTACCTCGAGTCGGGGCTCATTTAACTCAACCATATCATTTGCACCTCGAGTTGTCCCTCATTTGACTCAACCATATCATTTGTGCCTCGAGTCTGGCCTCGTTTGACTCAACCATATCATTTGTGCATCGAGTCGGGCCTTGTTTGACTTAACCATATCATTTGCGCCCTGAGTCGGGTGTTGTTTGACTCAACGATATCATTTGCGCCTCGAGTCGGGCCTCAATTGACTCACCGATACAATCCGTGCCTTGAGTTACGACTCATTTGACTCAACCATATCATTTGTGCCTCGAGGCGGTTTTCGTTTGACTCACCCTTATCATTTGCACCTCGAGTCAAGCCTCGTTCGACTCACCCATGTGATTGCGCCTTGAGTCAAGCCTTGTTAGACTCGCCCATATCATTTATGCCATGATGCGATCCTTGCTTGACTCAACCATATCATTTGCGCCTCGAGTCGGGGCTCATTTGACTCATGGATACCATTTGTGCCTCGAGCTGGCCCTCGTTTAACTCAACCATATCATTTGTGCCTCGAGTCAGGCCCTATTTGACTCAACCATATTGTTTGTGCCTTGAGTGGGGCCTTGTTTGACTCAACCATATCATTTGCCCCTCGAGTGGGGCCTCGATTGACTCAACCACATCATTTGCACCTCGAGTCGGGCCTCGTTTGACCCACGGATACCATTTGTGCCTCTAGCTGGGCCTCGTTTAACTCAACCATATCATTTGTGCCTCGAGTCAGGCCCTATTTGACTCAACCATATCGTTTGTGCCTTGAGTCGGGCCTCATTTGACTCAACCATATCATTTGCCATTCGAGTGGGGCCTCGTTTGACTAAACCATATCATTTCCGCGTTGAGTTGGGCCTCGTTTAACTCACCGATACCATTTCTACCTCGAGTGGGGCCTCGTTTGATTCAACCATATCATTTGTGCCTTGAGCCAGGCCTTGTTTGACTCAACCATATCATTTGCGCCTCGAGGAAGGCCTCATTTGACTCAACCATATCATTTGCACCTCGACTCGGGCCTCGTTTGACTCAACCATATCATTCGCGCCTCGAGTCGGGCCTCGTTTGACTCACCATACTATTTGTGCATCGAGTTGGGCCTCATTTGACCCAACCATATCATTTTTGCCTCGAGTCTGGCCTCGTTTGACTCAACCATATCATTTGCGCATCGAGTCGGGCCTTGTTTGACTTAACCATATCATTTGCGCCTTGAGTCGGGTGTTGTTTGACACACTGATAGCATTTGTGCCTCGAGTTGTCCCTTATTTGACTCAACCATATCATTTGTCCTCGAGTCTGGCCTTGTTTGACTCAACCATATCATTTGCGCATCGAGTCGGGCCTTGTTTGACTTAACCATATCATTTGCGCCTTGAGTCGGGTGTTGTTTGACTCAATGATATCATTTGCGCCTCGAGTCGGGCCTCATTTGACTCACCGATACAATTTGTGCCTCGAGTTAGAACTCGTTTGACTCAACCATATCATTTGCACCTCGATGCGGTTTTCGTTTAACTCACCCTTATCATTTGCACCTCGAGTCAAGCCTCGTTCGACTCACCCATGTGATTGCGCCTTGAGTCAGGCCTTGTTAGACTCACCCATATCATTTACACCACGATGCGTTCCTTGCTTGAATCAACCATATCATTTGCGCCTCGAGTCGGGCCTCGTTTGACTCATGGATACCCTTTGTGCCTCGAGCTGGGCCTCGTTTAACTTAACCATATCATTTATGCCTCAAGTCAAGCCCTATTTGACTCAACCATATCGTTTGTGCCTTGAGTCGAACCTGTTTTGACTCAACCATATCATTTGCGCCTCGAGTCGGGCCTCGTTTGACTCAACCATATCATTTGCCCCTCGAGTGGGGCCTCGTTTAACTCAACCATTTCATTTGCACATTGAGTCGGGCCTCGTTTGACTCACCGATACCATTTCTGCCTCGAGTTGGGCCTCGTTTGACTAAACCATATCATTTGTGCCTCGAGTTGGGCCTCGTTTGACTCAACTATATCATTTACGCCTCGAGTTAGGCCTCGTTCGACTCACTAACACCATTTGTGCCTCGAGTTGGGCCTCATTTGACTCAACCATATCATTTGTGCCTCGAGTCTGGCCTCGTTTGACTCAACCATATCATTTGCGCATCGATTTGGGCCTTCTTTTACTTAACCATATCATTTGTGCCTTGAGTCGGACATTGTTTGACTAAACGATATCATTTGCGCCTCGAGTCTGGCCTCATTTGATCATTGATACAATTTGTGCCTCGAGTTAGGCATCATTTGACTCAACCATATCATTTGTGCCTCGAGTCAAGCCTCGTTTGACTCACGGATGCCATTTGTACCTCTAGGTAGGCCTCGTTTAACCCAACCATATCATTTGTGCCTCTAGTCAGGCCTTGTTTGACTCAACCATATCATTTGCGCCTCAAGCCGGGCCTATTTTGACTCAACCATATCATTTGCCCCTCGAGTTGGGTCTTGTTTGGCTCAACCATATAATTTGCGCATTGAGTCGGGCCTCGTTTGTCTCACCGATACCAATTCTGCCTGGAGCAGGTCCTCGTTTGACTCAACCATATCATTCGTGCCTTGAGTCAAACCTTGTTTGACTCAACCATACAAGTTGGGCCTCGAGGCAGGCCTCATTTGACTCACCGATATCATTTGCACCTTGACTTAGGCCTCATTTGACTCAACTATATCATTTGCGCCTCGAGGCGGGCCTCGTTTGACTCACCGATACTATTTGTGCATTGAGTTACGCCTTGTTTGACTTAACTATATGGGTTGCGCATCAAGTCAAGCCTTGTTTAACTCAACCATATCATTTGTGCCTCGACTTAGGCCTCGTTTGGCTCAATCATATCATTTGCGCCTCAAGTCGAGCCTCGTTTGACTCAACCATATCATTTGCACCTTGAGTTGGGCTTGTTTGACTCAACCATATCATTTGTGCCTCGGGTCGGGCCTTGTTTGACTCAACCATATCATTTGCGCCTCAAGTTGGGCCTCGTTTGACTCACTGATACCATTTGTGCCTCGAGTTGGGCCTCATTTGACTCAACCGTATCATTTATGCCTCGAGTCAGGCCTTGTTTAACTTAACCATATCATTTGCGTGTCGAGTTATGCCTTGTTTGACTTAACCATATCATTTGTGCCTCGAGTCAGGCCATGTTTAACTCAACCATATCATTTGTGCCTCGAGTCGGGCCTTGTTTGACTCAACCATATAATTTGTGCCTCGAGTCGAGCCTCGTTTGACTCACCGATACTGTTTGTGCCTCGTGTTGGGACTCGTTTAACTCAACCATATCGTTTGTGCCTCAAGACAGTCTTCGTTTGACTCACCCTTATCATTTGCACCTTGAGTCAATCCTCGTTTGACTCACCCATGTGATTGCGCCTTGAGTCAGGCCTTGTTAGACTCACCCATATGATTTGCGCCACGAGTCGGGCCTTGCTTGACTCAACCATATCACTTGTGCCTCGAGTCGGGCCTCGTTTGACTCACGGATACCATTTGTGCCTCGAGTTGGGCCTCGTTTAACTCGACCATATCATTTGTGCCTCGAGTCAGGCCTTGCTTGACTCAACCATATCATTTGCGCCTCAAGTCGGGCTCGTTTAACTCACCGATACCGTTTGTGCCTCGAGTTGGGCCTCGTTTGACTCAACCATATAATTTGTGCCTCGAGTCGGGCCTCAATTGACTCACCGATACTATTTGTGCATTGAGTTGGGCCTTGTTTGACTCAACCATATGGGTTGCGCATCAAGTCAAGCCTTGTTTGACTCAACCATATCATTTGTACCTCGACTTAAGCCTCGTTTGGCTCAATCATATCATTTGTGCCTCGAGTCGGGCCTCGTTTGACTCAACCATATCATTTGCGCCTTGAGGCGGACCTTGTTTGACTCAACCATATCATTTGCGCCTCGGGTCGGGCCTTGTTTGACTCAACCATATCATTTGTGCCTCGAGTCGGGCCTCGTTTGACTCACTGATACTGTTTGTGCCTCGTGTTGGGACTCGTTTAACTCAACCATATCGTTTGTGCCTCGAGGCAGTCTTTGTTTGACTCACCGTTATCATTTGCACCTCGAGTCAATCCTCGTTTGACTCACCCATGTGATTGCGCATCAAGTTAGGCCTTGTTAGACTCACCCATATGATTTGTGCCACGAGTCGTGCCTTGCTTGACTCAACCATATCACTTGCGCCTCGAGTCGAGCCTCGTTTGACTCACGAATACCATTTGTGCCTCGAGTTGGGCCTCGTTTAACTCAACCATATCTTTTGTGCCTCGTGTCAGGTCTTGTTTGACTCAACCATATCATTTCTACCTCAAGTCATGCCTCGTTTGACTCAACCATATCATTTGCGCCTCGAGTCGGGCCTCGTTTGACTCACCTATACCGTTTGCCCCTTGAGTTGGTCCTTGTTTGACTCAACCATATCATTTGCGCCTCGAGTCAGGCCTCGTTTGACTTACCGATACCGTTTGTGCCTCGAGTTGGGCCTCGTTTGACTACACCATCTCATTTGTGCCTTAAGTCAGGCCTTGTTTAACTCGACCATATCATTTGTGCCTCAAGTCATACCTCGTTTGACTCGACCATATCATTTGTGTCTCGAGTCAGGCCTCGTTTCACTAAACCTTATCACTTGCGCCTCGAGTCGGGTCTCGTTTGACTAAACCATATCATTTGTGCCTCGAGTCGGGCCTTGTTTGATTCAACCATATAATTTGCGCCTCGAGTTGGGCCTCGTTTGACTCACTGATAGCTTTTGTGCCTCGAGTTGTCCCTCATTTGACTCAACCATATCATTTATCCTCGAGTCTGGCCTCGTTTGACTCAACCATATCATTTGCGCATCGAGTCGGGCCTTGTTTGACTTAACCATATCATTTGCGCCTTGAGTCGGGTGTTGTTTGACTCAATGATATCATTTGCACCTCGAGTCAAGCCTCATTTGACTCACCGATACAATTTGTGCCTCGAGTTAGGCCTCGTTTGACTCAACCATATCATTTGCGCCTCGAGGCGGTTTTCGTTTGACTCACCCTTATCATTTGAACCTCGAGTCAAGCCTCATTTGACTCACCCATGTGATTGTGCCTCGAGTCAGGCCTTGTTAGACTCACCCATATCATTTACACCATGAGTCGGGCCTTGCTTGACTCAGCCATATCATTTGCGCCTCGAGTCGGGTTTGACTTACGGATACCATTTGTGCCTCAAGCTGGGCTTGTTTAACTCAACCATATCATTTGTGCCTCGAGTCAGGCCTTGTTTGACTCAACCATATCATTTCTGCCTCAAGTCATGCCTCGTTTGACTCAACCATATCATTTGCGTCTCGAGTCGGGGCTTGTTTGACTCAACTATATCATTTGCGCGTTGAGTTAGGCCTCGTTTGACTCACCGATACCATTTTTGCCTCGAATGAGGCCTCGTTTAACTCAACCATATCATTTGTGCCTTGAGTTAGCCCTTGTTTGACTCAACCATATCATTTGTGCCTCGAGGCAGGCCTTGTTTGACTCAACCATATCATTTGCACCTCGACTCGGGCCTCGTTTGACTCAACCATATCATTTGTGCCTCGAGTCGGGTCTCGTTTGACTTAACCATATCATTTGCGCCTTGAGTCGGGCCTCGTTTGACTCACCGATACCATTTGTGCCTCGGGTGGGGCCTCATTTGACTCAACCATATCATTTGTGCCTTGAGCCAGGTCTTGTTTGACTCATCCTTGTCATTTGTGCCTCCAGTCGGGCCTCGTTTGACTCACCATACCATTTGTGCATCTAGTTGGGCCTCGTTTCACTCAACCATATGACTTGCACATCGAGTCAGGCCTAGTTTGACTCAACCATATCATTTGCGCCTCGGGTTGAGCCTCATTTGACTCAAGCATACCATTTGTGCCTCGAGTCTAGCCTCATTTGACTCAACCATATCATTTGCGCATCGAGTCGGGCCTTGTTTGACTTAATCATATCATTTGCACCTTGAGTCAGGCGTTGTTTGGCTCAACCATATCATTTGCGCCTCGAGCCGAGCCTCATTTGACTCACTGATACAATTTGTGCCTCGAGTTGGGCCTCGTTTGACTCAACCATATCATTTGCGCATCGAGGCAGTCTTCGTTTGACTCACCCTTATCATTTGCACCTCGAGTCAAGCCTTGTTTGACTCACCCATGTGATTGCGCCTCGAGTCAGGCCTTGTTAGACTCACCCATATCATTTACGCCACGAGTCAGGCCTTGCTTGACTCAACCATATCATTTGCGCCTCGAGTCGGGCCGTATTTGACTCACCGATACCATTTGCATATCAAGTTGGTCCTCGTTTGACTCAATCATATCATTTGTGCCTCAAGTCAGGCCTCGTTTGACTCAACCGTATCATTTGCGCCTCGAGTCAGGCCTTATTTGACTCACCGTACCATTTGTGCCTCGAGTTGGTCCTCGTTTGACTCAACCATATCATTTCTGTCTCGAGTCGGGCCTCGTTTGACTCACCGATACCGTTTGTGTCTCGAGTTGGGCCTCGTTTGACTCAACCATATCATTTGTGCCTTAAGTCAGGCCTTGTTTAACTTGACCATATCATTTGTGCCTCGAGTCATACCTCGTTTGACTCAACCATATCATTTGTGTCTCGAGTCAGGCCTTGTTTGACTAAACCTTATCACTTGCACCTCGAGTCGGGCCGCGTTTGACTAAACCATATCATTTGCGCCATGATTCGGGCCTTGTTTGACTCAACCATATCATTTGTGCCTCGAGTTGGGCCTCGTTTGACTCACTGACAGCTTTTGTGCCTCGAGTTATCCCTCATTTGACTCAACCATATCATTTGTGCCTCGAGTCTGGCCTTGTTTGACTCAACCATATCATTTGCGCATTGAGTCGGGCCTTGGTTGACTTAGCCATATCATTTGCACCTTGAGTCGGGCGTTATTTGACTCAACGATATCATTTGCGCCTCGAGTCAAGCCTCATTTGACTCACAGATACAATTTGTGCCTCGAGTTAGGCCTCGTTTGACTCAACCATATCAATTGCGCCTCGAGGCAGTTTTCGTTTGACTCACCCTTATCATTTGCACCTCGAGTCAAGCCTCGTTTGACTTTGATTGTGCCTCGAGTCAAGCCTTGTTAGACTCACCCATATCATTTACACCATGAGTCGGGCCTTGCTTGACTCTGCCATATCATTTGTGCCTCGAGCCGGGCCTCATTTGACTCACAGATACCATTTGTGCCTCGAGCTAGGCTTGTTTAACTCAACCATATCATTTGTGCCTCGAGTCAGGCCTTATTTGACTCAACCATATCATTTCTGCCTCAAGTCATGCCTCGTTTGACTCAACCATATCATTTGTGTCTCGAGTCAGGGCTTGTTTGACTCAACCATATCATTTGCGCGTTGAGTTAGGCCTCATTTGACTCACCGATACCATTTCTGCCTCGCTCGTTTCACTCAACCATATCATTCGTGCCTTGAGTTAGGCCTTGTTTGACTCAACCATATCATTTGTGCCTCGAGGCAGGCCTTGTTTGACTCAACCATATCATTTGCACCTCGACTCAGGCCTCGTTTGACTCAACCATATCATTTGCGCCTCGAGTCGGGCCTCGTTTGACTCACTGATACTATTTGTGCATCGAGTTGGGTCTCGTTTGACTTAACCATATCATTTATGCCTCGAGTCAGACCTCGTTTGACTCAGCCATATCATTTGCGCGTTGAGTCAGGCCTTGTTTGACTTATCCATATCATTTGCGCCTTGCGTCAGGCGTTGTTTGACTCAACCATATAATTTGCGCCTCGAGTCGGGCCTCATTTGACTCGCCGATACAATTTGTGCCTCAAGTTGGGCCTCGTTTGACTCAACCGTATCATTTGTGCCTCGAGTCGGGGCTCGTTTGACTCAAACATATCATTTGCAGCTCGAGTTGGGCCTCATTTGACTTGACCATATCATTTGTGCCTCGACTCATGCCTCGTTTGACTCAACCATATCATTTGAGTCTCGAGTTGGGCCTCGTTTAACTAAACCATATCATTTGCGCTTCGAGTCGGGCCTTGTTTGACTCACTGATACCATTTGTGCCTCGAGTTGGGCCTCATTTGGCTCATTATCTCATTTGTGCCTCGAGTTGGTCTTCGTTTGACTCACCGATACAATTTGTGCCTCGAGTTGGTCCTCATTTGACTCAAGCATATCATTTGTGCCTCGAGTCTGGCCTTGTTTGACTCAACCATATCATTTGCTCGTCGAGTCGGTCCTTGTTTGACTTAACCATATCATTTGCGCCTTAAGTCGGGCGTTGTTTGACTCAACCATATCATTTGTGCCTCGAGTCGGGCCTCATTTGACTTACCGATACAATTTGTGCCTCGAGTTGGGCCTCGTTTGACTCAACCATATCATTTGCGCCTTGAGGCAGTCTTCGTTTCACTCACCCTTATCATTTACACCTCGAGTCAAGCCTCGTTTGACTCACCCATGTGATTGCACCTCGAGTCAGGCCTTACTAGACTCACCCATATCATTTACGCCACGAGTCGGGCCTTGCTTGACTCAACCATATCATTTGTGCCTTGAATCGGGCCTCGTTTGACTCAACCATATTAATTGCGCCTCGAGTTGGGCCTCGTTTGTCTCACTGATACCATTTGTGCCTCGAGTTGGTCCTCATTTGACTCAACCATATCATTTGTGCCTCGATTCTGTCCTCGTTTGACTCAACCATATCACTTGCGCGTTGAGTCGGGCCTTGTTTGATTGAACCATATCATTTGCACCTGGAGTCGGGCATTGTTTGACTCAACCATATCATTTGCGCCTTGAGTCGGGCCTCATTTGACTAACCGATAGAATTTGTGCCTTGAGTTGGGCCTCGTTTGACTCAACCATATCATTTGCGCCTCGAGGTGGTTTTCATTTGACTCAACCTTATCATTTGCACCTCGTGTCAAGCCTCGTTTGACTCACCCATATGATTTGCGCCACGAGTCGAGCCTTGGTTGACTTAACCATATCACTTGCGCCTCGAGTCGGGCCTCATTTGACTCATGGATACCATTTGTGCCTCGAGTTGGGACTCGTTTAACTCAACCATATCATTTGTGCCTCGAGTCAGGCCTTGTTTGACTCAGCCATATCATTTGCTCCTCGGGTAGGGCATCATTTGACTCAACCATATCATTTGCCCCTCGAGTCGGGTCTCGTTTGACTTAACCATATCATTTGCGCCTTGAGTCAGGCCTCGTTTGACTCACCGATACCATTTGTGCCTCGAGTGGGGCCTCGTTTGACTCAACCATATCATTTGTGCCTTGAGTCAGGCCTTGTTTGACTCAACCATATCATTTGCGGCTCGAGTCGGGCCTCGTTTGACTCATCGATACCATTTGTGCATCGAGTTGGGCCTCGTTTCACTCAACCATATGATTTGCGCATCTAGTCAGGCCTCGTTTGACTCAACCACATCATTTGTACCTCGAGTTAGGCATCGTTTGGCTCAATCATATCATTTACACCTCGAGTCAGGCCTCATTTGACTCACCGATACCATTTGCGTCTCGAGTTGGTCCTCGTTTGACTCAATCATATCATTTGCGCCTCGAGTCAGGTCTCGTTTGACTCAACTGTATCATTTGTGCCTTGAGTCAGGCCTCATTTGGCTCACAGATGCCATTTGTGCCTCGAGTTGGTCCTCGTTTGACTCAACCATATCATTTACGTCTCAAGTCGGGCCTCGTTTGACTCACCGATACCATTTGTGCCTCGAGTTGGGCCTCGTTTAACTCAACTATATCATTTGTTCTTCAAGTCGGGCCTCGTTTGACTCAACCGTATCATTTGTGCCTCGAGTCAGGCCTCATTTGACTCACAGATACCATTTGTGCCTCGAGTTAGTCCTCGTTTGACTCAACCATATCATTTGCGCATCGAGTCGGGCCTTGTTTGACTTAACCATATCATTTGCGCCTTGAGTCAGGCGTTGTTTGACTCAACCATATCATTTGTGCCTCGAGTCAGGCCTCATTTGACTTCGCGATACAATTTGTGCCTCAAGTTGGGTCTCATTTGACTCAACCATATCATTTGTGCCTCGAGTCTGGCCTCATTTGACTCAACCATATCATTTGCGCATCGAGTCAGGCCTTGTTTTACTTAACCATATCATTTGTGCCTTGAGTCGGGCGTTGTTTGACTCAACGATATCATTTGCGCCTCGAGTCAGGCCTCATTTGACTCACAGATACAATTTGTTCCTCGAGTTAGGCCTCGTTTAACTTAACCATATCATTTGCGTATCGAGGCAGTCTTCGTTTGACTCACCCTTATCATTTGCACCTCGAGTCAAGCCTCATTTCACTCATGCATGTGATTGCACCTCGAGTAAGGCCTTGTTAGACTCACCCATATGATTTACGCCACGAGTCTGGCCTTGCTTGACATAACCATATCATTATCGCCTCGAGTCGGGCCATGTTTGACTCATGAATTCCATTTGTGCCTCGAGCTGGGCCTCGTTTAACTCAACCATATCATCTGTGCCTCGAGTTAAACCTTGTTTGACTTAACCATATCGTTTGCGCCTCGAGTCGGGCCTCGTTTGACTCAACCATATTATTTGCCCCTCGAGTCGGGCATTGTTTGACTCAACCATATCATTTGTGCATTGAGTCGAGCCTTGTTTGACTCACCGATACGATTTCTGCCTCGAGTGGGGCCTCGTTTGACTTAACCATATCATTTGCGACTTGAGTCTGGCCTTGTTTGACCCAACCATATCATTTGCGCCTCGAGGCGGGCCTCATTTAACTCAACCATATCATTTACGCCTCGAGTCGGGCCTCGTTTGACTCAACCATATCATTTTCACCTCGAGTCATTCCTCATTTGACTCAACCATATCAATTGTGCCTCGAGGCGGGCTTCGTTTAACTCAACCATATCATTTGCGCCTCGAGTTGGGCCTCATTTCACTAAACCATATCATTTATGCCTCGAGTCGGGCCTCGTTTTTCTCAACCATATCATTTGTGCGTTGAGTCGGGCCTCGTTTGACTCACTGATACTATTGTTCATTGAGTTGGGCCTCGTTAGACTCAACCATATGATTTGCGCATCGAGTCAGGCCTCATTTGACTTAACCATATCATTTGGGCCTCGACTTAGGCCTCGTTTGACTTAACCATATCATTTGCGCCTCTAGTCGGGCCTTGTTTGACTCAACCATATCATTTGCGCCTCGAGTCAGACCTTGTTTGACTCAACCATATCATTTGTGCCTCAAGTTGGGCCTCATTTGACTAAACCATATCATTTGCGCCTCGAGTCGTGCCTCGTTTGTCTTAACCTTATCATTTGCGCGTTGAGTCGGGCCTCGTTTGACTCACCGATACTATTGTGCATTGAGTTGGGCCTCGTTTGACTCAACCTTATGATTTGCGCATCGAGTCAGGCCTCATTTGACTTAACCATATCATTTGGGCCTCGACTTAGGCCTCGTTTGGCTCAATCATATCATTTGCGCCTCGAGTCGGGCCTCGTTTGACTCAACCATATCATTTGCGCCTCGAGTCGGGCCTTGTTTGACGCAACCATATCATTTGGGCCTCGGGTCGGGCCTCGTTTGACTTAACCATATCATTTGTGGCTCGAGTCAGGCCTCGTTTGACTCACTGATACCATTTGTGCCTTGAGTCAGGCATCATTTGACTCAACCATATCATTTGTGCCTTGAGTCAGGCCCTGTTTGACTCAACCATATCATTTGTGCATCGAGTCGGGCCTTGTTTAACTTAACCATATCATTTGCGCCTTGAGTCTGGCCTTGTTTCACTTAACCATATCATTTGCACCTCGAGTCGGGCCTTGTTTGACTCAACCATATCTTTTATGCCTCAAGTTGGGCCTCGTTTGACTCACAGATAACATTTGTGCCTCGAGTTAGGCCTCGTTTAACTCAACCATATCATTTGTACCTCGAGTCCGGCCTTGTTTGGCTCAACCATATCATTTCTGCCTCAAGTCATGCCTCATTTGATACAACCATATCATTTGCGCTTCGAGGCGGGCTTCGTTTGACTCCACCATATCATTTCTGCCTCAAGTCAGTCCTTGTTTGACTAAACCATATCATTTACGCCTTGAGCTAGGCCTCATTTGACTCATCCATATCATTTTTGTCTCAAGTCATGCCTTGTTTAACTCAACCATATCATATCTGCCTCGAGTCATGCCTTGTTTGACACAACCATATCATTTATGCCTTGAGTCAGGCCTTGTTTGACTCAACCATATCATTTGTGCCTCGAGTCGGGCCTCGTTTGACTCAACCATATCATTTTTGTCTCAAGTCATGCCTCGTTTGACTCAACCATATCATATCTGCCTCGAGTCATGCCTTGTTTGACATAGCCATATCATTTACCCCTTGAGTCAGGCCTTGTTTAACTCAACCATATCATTTGTGCCTCGAGTCGGGCCTCGTTTGACTCAACCATATCATTTTTGTCTCAAGTCATGCATCATTTGACTCAACCATATCATATCTGCCTCTTGTTTGACACAACCATATCATTTACGCCTTGAGTCAGGGCTTGTTTGGCTCAACCATATCATTTGTGCCTCGAGTCGGGCCTCGTTTGACTCAACCATATTATTTGCGCCTCGAGTTAGGCCTCGTTTGACTCACCGATTTGTGCATCGAGTTGGTCCTCGTTTGACTCAACCATATGATTTGCACATCGAGTCAGGCCTCATTTGACTCAACCATATCATTTGAGCCTCGAGTTAGCACTCGTTTGGCTCATTCATATCATTTACGCCTCGAGTCGGGCCTCGTTTAACTCAACCATATCATTTCTGCCTCGAGTCATGCCTTATTTGACTCAACCACATCATTTGCGCCTCAAGGCGGGCTTCGTTTGACTCAACCATATTATTTGCACCTCGAGTCGAGGCTTGCTTGACTCAATCATATCATTTGCGCCTTGAGTCAGGCCTCGTTTGACTCAACCATATCATTTCTGCCTCGAGTCATGCCTTGTTTGACATAACCATATCATTTGCGCCTTGAGTCAGGCCTTATTTGGCTCAACCATATCATTTGCGCCTCAAGGCGGGCTTTGTTTGACTCAACCAAATCATTTGCACCTCGAATCGGGGCTTGTTTGACTTAACCGTATCATTTGCGCCTCGAGTCAGGCCTTGTTTGACTCAACCATATCATTTCCCCTTAAGTCAGGCCTCGTTTGACTCACCAGTATCATTTGCGTCTTGAGGCAGGCCTTGTTTGAATCACCGATACCAGTTGTGCCTCGAGTCTGGCCTCATTTGACTTAACCATATCATTTGTGCCTCGAGTTAGGCCTCATTTGGCTCAATCATATTATTTGCGCTTCGAATCAGGCCTCATTTGACTCAACCAAATCATTTGTGCCTCGAGCCAGGCCTCGTTTGACTCAACCATATCATTTGTGCCTTGAGTCGGGCCTCATTTGACTCAACCATATTATTTGCGCCTCGAGTCAGGGCTTGTTTAACTCAATCATATCATTTGTGCCTCGAGTCAGGCCTCGTTTGGCTTGATCATATCATTTGTGCCTCGAGTCAGCCCTCGTTTGGCTCAATCATATCATTTGCGCCTTGAGTCAGGCTTCATTTGACTCAACTATATCATTTGTGCCTCGAGTCGGGCCTTGTCTGACTCAACGATACCATTTGTGCCTCGAGTTGGGCCTCATTTGACTCAACCATATCATTTGTGCCTTAAGTCAGGCCTCGTTTGGCTCAATCATATCATTTGTGCCTCGAGTCATGCCAGGTTTACTCAGCCATATCATTTGCGTCACGAGTCGGTCCACGTTTGACTAAACCATATCATTTGTGCCTCAAGTCGGGCCTCATTTGACTCACTGATACCATTTGTGCCTCGAGTTGGGCCTCGTTTGACTCAACCATATCATTTGTGCCTCGAGTCGGGCCTTGTTTGACTCTACCATATCTTTTGCGCCTCGAGGCGGGACTCATTTGACTCTACCATCTCATTTGTGCCTCGAGTGTTGCCTCGTTTGACTAAACCATATCATTTGTGTTTTGAGTCAGGCCTTGTTTGACTCAACCATATCATTTGCGCTTCGAGTCTGGCCTCGTTTGACTTAACCATATCATTTGCGCCTCGAGTCGGGCCTTGTTTGACACAACCATATCATTTGCGCCTCGAGTCAGGCATTGTTTGACTCAACGATATCATTTGCGCCTCGAGTCAGCCTCGTTTGACTCACCGATACCGCTTGTGCCTCATGTTGGGACTCGTTTCACACAACCATATCGTTTGTGCCTCGAGGCGGTCTTCGTTTGACTCACCCTTATCATTTACACCTCGAGTCAAGCCTCGTTTGACTCACCCATGTGATTGTGCCTTGAGTGAAGCCTTGTTAGACTCACCCATATCATTTGTGCCATGAGGCGGGCCTTGCTTGACTCAACCATATCATTTACGCCTTGAGTTGGGCCTCGTTTGTCTCTCAGAAACCATTTATGCCTCGAGCTGGGCCTCGTTTAACTCAACCATATCATTTGTGTCTTGAGTCAGGCTTTGTTTGACTCAACCATATCATTTGCCCCTCGAGTCAGGCCTCATTTGACTGAACCATATGATTTCTGCCTCGAGTCATGCCTTGTTTGACACAGCCATATAATTTGTGCCTCGAGTCGGGCCTTATTTGACTCAACCATATCATTTGTGCCTCGAGGCGGGCCTCATTTGACTCAAACATCTCATTTGTGCCTTGAGGCGAGCCTCGTTTGACTCAACCATCTCATTTGTGCCTCAAGTGTTGCCTCGTTTGACTCAACCATATCATTTGCATCTCGAGTCGGTCCTCATTTAACTAAACCATATCATTTGCGCCTCGAGCCAAGCCTCGTTTGACTCACCGATACCATTTGTGCAGCGAGTTGGGCCTCGTTTGACTCAACCATATTATTTGCGCCTTGAGTTGGGCCTTGTTTGACTCCACCATATCATTTGTACCTCGAGGCCAGCCTCGTTTGACTCCACCATCTCATTTGTGCCTTGAGTGTTGCCCCGTTTAACTCAACCATATCATTTGCATCTCGAGTCGGCCCTCGTTTGACTAAACCATATCATTTGCGCCTCGAGTCGGGCCTCGTTTGACTCACCGATACCATTTGTGCCCCGAGTCAGGCCTTGTTTGGCTCAATCATATCATTTGTGCCTCAAGTCAGGCCTCGTTTGGCTCAATCATATCTTTTGTGCCTCGAGTCAAGACTCGTTTGACTCAACCATATCATTTGCGCCTCGAGTCAGGCCTCATTTGATTCACTGATACCATTTGTGCCTCGAGTTGGGCCTCGTTTGACTCAACCATATCATTTGTGCCTCGAGTCAGGCCTCATTTGGCTCAATGATATTGTCTGTGCCTCGAGTCAGGCCTCGTTTGACTCAACCATATCATTTGCGTCTCGAGTCAGTCCTCGTTTGACTAAACCATATCATTTGTACCTTGAGTCAGGCCTTGTTTGACTCACCGATACCATTTGTGGCTCGAGTTGCGCCTCGTTTGACTCAACAATATCATTTGTGCCTCGAGTCAGGCCTTGTTTGACTCGACCATATCATTTGTGCCTCGAGTCATGCCTCGTTTGACTCCACCATATCATTTGCATCTCGATCCGGGCCTCGTTTAACTAAACCATATCATTTGCGCCTCGAGTCGTGCCTTGTTTGACTTAACCATATCATTTGCGCCTCGAGTTGGGCCTCGTTTGACTCACTAATACCATTTGTGCCTCGAGTTAGGCCTCGTTTGGCTCAACCATATCATTTGTGTTTCGAGTCAGGCCTTGTTTGACTCAACCATATCATTTGTGCTTTGAGTCTGGCCTCGTTTGACTTAACCATATCTTTTGCACCTCGAGTCGGGCCTTGTTTGACACAACCATATCAATTGCACCTCGAGTCGGGTATTGTTTGACTCAACGATATCATTTGCACCTTGAGTCGGGCCTCGTTTGACACACCGATACCGTTTGTGCCTCATGTTGGGACTCATTTCACTAAACCATATCGTTTGTGCCTCGAGGCGGTCTTGGTTTGACTCACCCTTATCATTTGCACCTCGGGTCAAGCCTCGTTTGACTCACCCATGTGATTGCGCCTCGAGTTAGGCCTTGTTAGACTCACCCATATCATTTGCACCTCAAGTCGGGCCTCGTTTGACTCATGGATACCATTTGTGCCTCGAGGTGGGCCTCGTTTAACTCAACCATATCATTTGTGCCTCGAGTCAGGCTTCGTTTGACTCAACCATATCTTTTGCGCCTCGAGTCGGGCCTGTTTTGATTTAACCATATCATTTGCACCCCGAGTTGGGCCTCGTTTGACTCAACCATATTATTTTCACCTCGAGTCATTCCTCATTTGACTCAACCATATCATTTGCGCCTCGAGGCGGGCTTCGTTTAACTCAACCATATCATTTGCGCCTCGAGTTGGGCCTCATTTCACTAAACCATATCATTTACGCCTCGAGTCGGCCCTCGTTTTTCTCAACCATATCATTTGCGCGTTGAGTCAGGCCTCGTTTGACTCACCGATACTAATGTTCATTGAGTTGGGCCTCGTTAGACTCAACCATATGATTTGCGCATCGAGTCAGGCCTCGTTTGACTTAACCATATCATTTAGACCTCGACTTAGGCCTCGTTTCACTCAAGCAAATCATTTGTGCCTCGAGTCGGGCCTTGTTTGACTCAACCATATCATTTGGGCCTTGGGTCGGGTCTCGTTTGACTCAACCATATCATTTGCGGCTCGAGTTGGGCCTTGGTTGACTCACTGATACCATTTGTGCCTCGAGTCGGGCATCATTTGACTCAACCATATCATTTGTGCCTTGAGTCAGGCCTTGTTTGACTCAACCATATCATTTGCGTGTCGAGTCGGGCCTTGTTTAACTTAACCATATCATTTGCGCCTTGAGTCTGGCCTTGTTTGACTCAAGCATATCATTTGCGCCACGAGTCGGGCCTCGTTTGACTCACCGATACCATTTGTGCCTCGAGTTGGGCCTCGTTTGACTCAACCATATCATTTGTGCCTCGAGTCAAGCCTCGTTTGGCTCAATCATATCATTTGTGCCTTGAGTCAGGCCTTGTTTGACACAACCATTTCATTTGCGTGTCGAGTCGGGCCTTGTTTAACTTAACCATATCATTTGCGCCTTGAGTCTGACCTTGTTTCACTTAACCATATCATTTGCGCCTCGAGTCGGGCCTTGTTTGACTCAACCATATCATTTGCGCATTGAGTCAGGCCTCGTTTGACTGAACCATATCATTTGGGCCTCGACTTAGGCCTCGTTTGACTCAACCATATCATTTGCGCCTCTAGTCGGGCCTTGTTTGACTCAACCATATCATTTGCGCCTCGAGTCGGACCTCGTTTGACTCAACCATATCATTTGTGCCTCGAGTTGGGCCTCATTTGACTAAACGATATCATTTGCGCCTCGAGTCGGGCCTCCTTTGTCTCAACCTTATCATTTGCGCATTGAGTCGGGCCTCGTTTGACTCACCGATACTATTGTGCATTGAGTTGGGCCTCGTTTGACTCAACCATATGATTTGCGCATTGAGTCAGGCCTCATTTGACTTAACCATATCATTTGGGCCTCGACTTAGGCCTCGTTTGGCTCAATCATATCATTTGCACCTCGAGTCGGGCCTCGTTTGACTCAACCATATCATTTGCGCCTCGAGTCGGGCCTTGTTTGACTCAACCATATCATTTGGGCCTCGGGTCGGGCCTCATTTGACTCAACCATATCATTTGCGGCTCGAGTCAGGCCTCGTTTGACTCACTGATACCATTTGTGCCTCGAGTCAGGCATCATTTGACTCAACCATATCATTTGTGCCTTGAGTCAGGCCCTGTTTGACTCAACCATATCATTTGTCCGTCGAGTCGGGCCTTGTTTGACTTAACCATATCATTTGCGCCTTGAGTCTGGCCTTGTTTCACTTAACCATATCATTTGCGCCTCGAGTCGGGCCTTGTTTGACTCAACCATATCTTTTGTGCCTTAAGTTGGGTCTCGTTTGACTCACGGATACCATTTGTGCCTCGAGTTAGGCCTCGTTTAACTCAACCATATCATTTCTGCCTCAAGTCATACCTTATTTGACACAACCATATCATTTGCGCTTCGAGGCAGGCTTCGTTTGACTCCACCATATCATTTCTGCCTCAAGTCAGTCCTTGTTTGACTAAACCATATCATTTACGCCTTGAGTTGGGCCTCGTTTGACTCAACCATATCATTTTTGTCTCAAGTCATGCCTTGTTTGACTCAACCATATCATATCTGCCTCGAGTCATGCCTTGTTTAACACAACCATATCATTTATCCCTTGAGTCAGGCCTTGTTTGACTCAACCATATCATTTGTGCCTTGAGTCGGGCCTCGTTTGACTCAACCATATCATTTTTGTCTCAAGTCATGCCTCGTTTGACTCAACCATATCATATCTGCCTCGAGTCATGCCTTGTTTGACATAGCCATATCATTTACCCCTTGAGTCAGGTCTTGTTTAACTCAACCATATCATTTGTGCCTCGAGTCGGGCCTCGTTTGACTCATCCATATCATTTTTGTCTCAAGTCATGCATCGTTTGACTCAACCATATCATATCTGCCTCTTGTTTGACACAACCATATCATTTACGCCTTGAGTCAGGCCTTGTTTGACTCAACCATATCATTTGTGCCTCGAGTCGGGCCTCGTTTGACTCAACCATATTATTTGCGCCTCGAGTTAGGCCTCGTTTGACTCACCGATACCATTTGTGCATCGAGTTGGTCCTCGTTTGACTCAACCATATGATTTGCACATCGAGTCAGGCCTCATTTGACTCAACCATATCATTTGAGCCTCGAGTTAGCACTCGTTTGGCTCAATCATATCATTTGCGCCTCGAGTCGGATCTCGTTTAACTCAACCATATCATTTCTGCCTCGAGTCATGCCTTATTTGACTCAACCACATCATTTGTGCCTCAAGGCGGGCTTCGTTTGACTCAACCATATTATTTGCACCTCGAGTCGAGGCTTGTTTGACTCAACCATATCATTTGCGCCTTGAGTCAGGCCTCATTTGACTCAACCATATCATTTCTGCCTCGTGTCATGCCTTGTTTGACATAACCATATCATTTTCGCCTTGAGTCAGGCCTTATTTGGCTCAACCATATCATTTGTGCCTCAAGGCGGGCTTTGTTTGACTTAACCAAATCATTTGCACCTCGAATTGGGGCTTGTTTGACTCAACCATATCATTTACGCCTTGAGTCAGGCCTCATTTGACTCAACCATATCATTTGCGCCTTGAGTCAGGCCTTATTTGGCTCAACCATATCATTTACGCCTAAAGGCGGGCTTTGTTTGACTCAACCAAATCATTTGCACCTCGAATCGAGGCTTGTTTGACTCAACCATATCATTTGCGCCTCGAGTCAGGCCTCGTTTGACTCAACCATATCATTTCCCCTTAAGTCGGGCCTCGTTTGACTCACCAGTATCATTTGCGTCTTGAGGCGGGCCTTGTTTGAATCACCGATACCAGTTGTGCCTCGAGTCTGGCCTCGTTTGACTTAACCATATCATTTGTGCCTCGAGTTAGGCCTCATTTGGCTCAATCATATTATTTGCGCCTCGAGTCAGGCCTCGTTTGACTCAACCAAATCATTTGCACCTCGAGTCAAGCCTCGTTTGACTCAACCATATCATTTGTGCCTTGAGTCGGGCCTCGTTTGAATCAACCATATTATTTGCGCCTCGAGTCAGGGCTTGTTTAACTCAATCATATCATTTGTGCCTCGAGTCAGGCCTTGTTTGGCTCGATCATATCATTTGTGCCTCGAGTCAGCCCTCGTTTGGCTCAATCATATCATTTGCGCCTTGAGTCAGGCTTCGTTTGACTCAACTATATCATTTGTGCCTCGAGTCGGGCCTTGTTTGACTCAACGATATCATTTGTGCCTCGAGTTGGGCCTCGTTTGACTCAACCATATCATTTGTGCCTTAAGTCAGGCCTCGTTTGGCTCAATCATATCATTTGTGCCTCGAGTCATGCCAGGTTTACTCAGCCTTATCATTTGCATCACGAGTCGGTCCACGTTTGACTAAACCATATCATTTGTGCCCCGAGTCGGGCCTCATTTGACTCACTGATACCATTTGTGCCTCGAGTTAGGCCTCGTTTAACTCAACCATATCATTTTTGCCTCGAGTCGGGCCTTGTTTGACTCTACGATATCTTTTACGCCTCGAGGCGGGACTCATTTGACTCAACCATCTCATTTGTGCCTCGAGTGTTGCCTCGTTTGACTCAACCATATCATTTGTGTTTCGAGTCAGGCCTTGTTTGACTCAACCATATCATTTGCGCTTCGAGTCTGGCCTCGTTTGACTTAACCATATCATTTGCGCCTCGAGTCGGGCCTTGTTTGACACAACCATATCATTTGCGCCTTGAGTCAGGCATTGTTTGACTCAACGATATCATTTGCGCCTCGAGTCGGGCCTCGTTTGACTCACCGATACCGTTTGTGCCTCATGTTGGGACTCGTTTCACACAACCATATCGTGTGTGCCTTGAGGCGGTATTCGTTTGACTCACCCTTATCATTTACACCTCGAGTCAAGCCTCGTTTGACTCACCCATGTGATTGCGCCTTGAGTGAAGCCTTGTTAGACTCACCCATATCATTTGTGCCATGAAGCGGGCCTTGCTTGACTCAACCATATCATTTATGCCTTGAGTTGGGCCTCGTTTGACTCTCGGAAACCATTTATGCCTCGAGCTGGGCCTCGTTTAACTCAACCATATCATTTGTGTCTTGAGTCAGGCTTTGTTTGACTCAACCATATCATTTGCGCCTCGAGTCGGGCCTCATTTGACTGAACCATATGATTTCTGCCTCGAGTCATGCCTTGTTTGACACAGCCATATAATTTGTTCCTCGAGTCGGGCCTTATTTGACTCAACCATATCATTTGTGCCTCGAGGCGGGCCTCATTTGACTCAAACATCTCATTTGTGCCTCGAGGCGAGCCTCGTTTAACTCAACCATCTCATTTGTGCCTCAAGTGTTGCCTCGTTTCACTCAACCATATCATTTGCGTCTCGAGTCGGTCCTCATTTAACTAAACCATATCACTTGCGCCTCGAGCCAGGCCTCGTTTGACTCACCGATACCATTTGTGCAGCGAGGTGGGCCTCGTTTGACTCAACCATATTATTTGCGCCTTGAGTCGGGCCTTGTTTGACTCCACCATATCATTTGTGCCTTGAGGCCGGCCTCGTTTGACTCCACCATCTCATTTGTGCCTCGAGTGTTGCCCCGTTTAACTCAACCATATCATTTGCATCTCGAGTCGGCCCTCGTTTGACTAAACCATATCATTTGCGCCTCGGGTCGGGCCTCATTTGACTCACCGATACCATTTGTGCCCCGAGTCAGGCCTCGTTTGGCTCAATCATACCATTTGTGCCTCAAGTCAGGCCTCGTTTGGCTCAATCATATCTTTTGCGCCTCGAGTCAGGACTCGTTTGACTCAACCATATCATTTGGGCCTCGAGTCGGGCCTCATTTGATTCACTGATACCATTTGTGCCTCGAGTTGGGCCTCGTTTGACTCAACCATATCATTTGTGCCTCGAGTCAGGCCTCGTTTGGCTCAATGATATTGTTTGTGCCTCAAGTCATGCCTTGTTTGACTCAACCATATCATTTGCATCTCGAGTCAGTCCTTATTTGACTAAACCATATAATTTGTGCCTCGAGTCGGGCCTTGTTTGACTCACCGATACCATTTGTGCCTCGAGTTGCGCCTCGTTTGACTCAACCATATCATTTGTGCCTCGAGTCAGGCCTTGTTTGACTCGACCATATCATTTGTGCCTCGAGTCATGCCTCGTTTGACTCCACCATATCATTTGCATCTCGATCTAGGCCTCGTTTAACTAAACCATATCATTTGCGCCTCGAGTCGTGCCTTGTTTGACTTAACCATATCATTTGCGCCTTGAGTTGGGCCTCGTTTGACTCACTAATACCATTTGTGCCTCGAGTTAGGCCTCGTTTGGCTCAACCATATCATTTGTGTTTCGAGTCAGGCCTTGTTTGACTCAACCATATCATTTGTGCTTCGAGTCTGGCCTCGTTTGACTTAACCATATCTTTTGCACCTCGAGTCGGGCCTTGTTTGACACAATCATATCAATTGCACCTCGAGTCGGGCATTGTTTGACTCAACGATATCATTTGCGCCTTGAGTCGGGCCTCGTTTGACTCACCAATACCGTTTGTGCCTCATGTTAGGACTCATTTCACTAAACCATATCGTTTGTGCCTCGAGGCGGTCTTGGTTTGACTCACCCTTATCATTTGCACCTCGGGTCAAGCCTCGTTTGACTCACCCATGTGATTCCGCCTCGAGTCAGGCCTTGTTAGACTCACCCATATCATTTGCACCTCAAGTCGGGCCTCATTTGACTCATGGATACCATTTGTGCCTCGAGCTGGGCCTCGTTTAACTCAACCATATCATTTGTGCCTCGAGTCAGGCTTTGTTTGACTCAATCATATCTTTTGCGCCTCGAGTGGGCCTGTTTTGATTTGACCATATCATTTGCACCCCGAGTTGGGCCTCGTTTGACTCAACCATATCATTTGCCCCTCGAGTCGGGCCTCGTTTGACTCACCGATTCCATTTTTGCCTCGATTGGGGCCTCGTTTGACTCAACCATATCATTTGTGCCTTGAGTCAGGCCTTGTTTGACTCAACCATATCTTTTACGCCTCGAGGCGGGCCTCGTTTGACTCAACCATATCATTTGCGCCTTGAGTGGGGCCTCGTTTGACTCACCATAGTATTTGTGCATCGAGTTGGGCCTCGTTTAACTCAATCATATGATTTGCGCATCAAGTCAGGCCTTGTTTGACTTAATGATATCATTTGTGCCCTGACTTAGGCATCGTTTGGCTCAATCATATCATTTGTGCCTCAAGTCGGGCCTTGTTTGACTCATGGATACCATTTGTGCCTCGAGTTGGGCCTCGTTTGACTCAACCATATCATTAGGGTTTTGAGTCAGGTCTTGTTTGACTCAACCATATCATTTGCGCTTTGAGTCTGGCCTCGTTTGACTTAACCATATCATTTGCACCTCGAGTCGGGCCTTGTTTGACATAACCATATCATTTGTGCCTCGAGTCGGGCATTGTTTGACTCAACGATATCATTTACGCCTCGAGTCGGGCCTCGTTTGACTCACCGATACCGTTTGTGCCTCATGTTGGGACTCGTTTCACTCAACCATATCGTTTGTGTCTCGACGCGATCTTTGTTTGACTCACCCTTATCATTTGCACCTCGTGTCAATCCTCGTTTGGCTTACCCATGTGATTGCGCCTCGAGTCAGGCCTTGTTAGACTCACCCATATCGTTTGTGCCATGAGTTGGGCCTTACTTGACTCAACCATATCATTTGCGCCTTGAGTCAGGCCTCGTTTAACTCACAGATACTATTTGTGCCTTGAGCTGGGCCTCGTTTAACTCAACCATATCATTTGTGCCATGAGTCAGGCTTTGTTTGACTCAACCATATCATTTGTGCCTCGAGTCAGGCCTCGTTTGACTCAACCATATGATTTCTGCCTCGAGTCATGCCTTGTTTGACACAGCCATATAATTTGCGCCTCGAGTCGGGCATTGTTTGACTCAACCATATCATTTGTGCCTCGAGGCAGGCCTCGTTTGACTCAACCATCTCATTTGTGCCTTGAGTGTTGCCTTGTTTGACTCAACCATATCATTTGCGTCTCGAGTCGGCCCTCGTTTGACAAAACCATTTCATTTGCGCCATGAGTCTGGCCACGTTTGACTCACTGATACCATTTGTGCCTCGAGTCAGGCCTCGTTTGGCTCAATCATATCTTTTGTGCCTTGAGTCAGGCCTCGTTTGGCTCAATCATATGATTTGTGTCTCGAGTTGGCCCTCGTTTGACAAAACCATATCATTTGCTCCTTGAGTCGGGCCACGTTTGACTCACTGATACCATTTGTACCTCGAGTCAGGCCTCGTTTGGCTCAATCATATCATTTGTGCCTTGAGTCAGGCCTTGTTTGACTCAACCATATCATTTGCGCCTCGAGTCAGGCCTTGTTTGACTCTCTGATACCATTTGTGCCTCGAGGTGGGCCTCGTTTGACTCAACCATATCATTTGTACCTTTAGTCAGGCCTCATTTGGCTCAATCATATCATTTGTGCATCGAGGCATGCCTCGTTTGACTTAACCATATCATTTGCGTCTCGAGTCGGTCCTCGTTTGACTAAACCATATCATTTGCGCCTCGAGTCGGACCTCGTTTTACCCACCGATACCATTTGTGCGGCGAGTTGGCCTCGTTTGACTCAACCATATTATTGGAGCCTCGAGTCAGGCCTTGTTTGACTCCACCATATCATTTGCGCCACGAGGCCGGCCTCGTTTGACTCAACCATCTCATTTGGGCCTCGAGTGTTACCTCGTTTGGCTCAGCCATATCATTTGCATCTCGAGTCGGCCCTCGTTTGACTGAACCATATCATTTGCGCCTCGAGTCAGTTCTCGTTTGACTCATCGATACCATTTGTGCCTCGAGTCAGGCCTCGTTTGGCTCAATCATATCATTTTTGCCTCAAGTTAGGCCTTATTTGCATATCATTTGCGCCTCGAGATAGGCCTCGTTTGACTCAACCATATCATTTGTGCCTCGAGTCGTGCCTCGTTTGACTCACAGATACCATATGTGCCTGGAGTTGGGCCTCGTTTGACTCAACCATATGATTTGTACCTCGAGTCAGGCGTCGTTTGGCTCAATCATATTGTTTGTGCCTCGAGTCAAGCCTCGTTTGACTCCACCATATCATTTGTGTCTCGAGTCGGTCCTCGTTTGACTAAACCATATTGTTTGTGCCTTGAGCCAGGCCTCGTTTGACCCACCGATACTATTTGTGCCTTGAGTTGGGCCTCGTTTGACTCAACATATCATTTGTGCCTCAAGTCAGGCCTTGTTTGACACGACCATATCATTTGTGCCTCGAGTCATGCCTCGTTTGACTCCACCATATCATTTGGATCTCGATCCGGGCCTCGTTTAACTAAACCATATCATTTGCGCCTCGAGTCGGGCCTTGTTTGACTTAACCATATCATTTGCGCCTCGAGTCGGGCCTCGTTTGACTCACTAATACCATTTGTGCCTCGAATTGGGCATCGTTTGGCTAAACCATATCATTTGCGCTTCGAGTCTGGCCTTGTTTGACTTAACCATATCATTTGCGCTTCGAGTCTGGCCTCGTTTGACTTAACCATATCATTTGCACCTCGAGTCGGCCATGTTTGACACAACCATATCATTTGCACCTCGAGTCAGGCATTGTTTGACTCAACGATATCATTTGCGCCTCGAGTCGGGCCTCATTGGACTCACCGATACTGTTTGTGCCTCATGTTGGGACTCATTTCACTAAACCATATCGTTTGTGCCTCGAGGCAGTCTTTGTTTGACTCACCCTTATCATTTGCACCTCGAGTCAAGCCTCGTTTGACTCACCCATGTGATTACGCCTCGAGTCAGGCCTTGTTAGATGCGCCCATATCATTTTCGCCTCAAGTCGGGCCTCATTTGACTCATGGATACCATTTGTGCCTCCAGGTGGGCCTCGTTTAACTCAACCATATCATTTGTGCATCGAGTCAGGCTTTGTTGACTCAACCATATCTTTTGCGCCTCAAGTCGGGCCTGTTTTGATTTAACCATATCATTTGCTCCTCGAGTTGGGCCTCGTTTGACTCAACCATATCATTTGCCCCTCGAGTCAGGCCTCCTTTGACACAACCATATCATTTGCGCATTGAGTCGGGCATCCTTTGACTCACCGATTCCATTTCTGCCTCGAGTGGGCCCTCGTTTGACTCAACCATATCATTTGTGCCTTGAGTCAGGCCTTGTTTTTGCGCCTCGAGGCGGGACTCGTTTGACTCAATCATATCATTTGCACCTCAAGTCGGGCCTCGTTCGACTCATCGATACTATTTGTGCATCAAGTTGGGCCTCGTTTAACTCAACCATATGATTTGCGCATCGAGTCAGGCCTCGTTTGACTCAACAATATCATTTGTGCCTCGACTTAGGCCTCGTTTGGCTCAATCATATCATTTGCGCCTCGAGTCGGGCCTCGTTTGACTCATTCATATCATTTGCGCCTCGAGTCGGGCCTCGTTTGACTCATTCATACCATTTGTGCCTCGAGTTAGGCCTCGTTTGACTCAACCATATCATTAGGGTTTCGAGTCAGGCCTTGTTTGACTCAACCATATCATTTGCGATTTGAGTTTGGCCTCGTTTGACTTAACCATATCATTTGCACCTCGAGTCGGGCCTTGTTTGACACAACCATATCATTTGCGCCTCGAGTCAGGCATTGTTTGACTCAATGATATCATTTGCGCCTCGAGTCGGGCCTCATTGGACTCACCGATACCATTTGTGCCTCATGTTGGGGCTCGTTTCACTCAACCATATCGTTTGTGCCTCGAGGCAGTGATCGTTTGACTCACCCTTATCATTTACACCCCGTGTGAAGCCTAGTTTGGCTTACCCATGTGATTGCCCTCGAGTCAGGCCTTGTTAGACTCACCCATATCATTTGTGCCATGAGGCGGGCCTTGCTTGACTCAACCATATCATTTGCGCCTTGAGTCAAGCCTCGTTTGACTCACGGATACCATTTGTGCCTCGAGCAGGGCCTCGTTTAACTCAACCATATCATTTGTGCCTCGAGTCAGGCTTTGTTTGACTCAACCATATCATTTGTGCCTCGAGTCGGGTCTCGTTTGAGTCAACCATATGATTTCTGCCTCGAGTCATGCCTTGTTTGACACAGCCATATAATTTGCGCCTCGAGTCGGGCATTGTTTGACTCAACCATATCATTTGTGCCTCGAGGCGGGCCTCGTTTGACTCAACCATCTCTTTTGTGCCTCGAGTAAGGCCTCGTTTGACTCAACCATATCATTTGCGTCTCGAGTCGGCCCTCGTTTGACAAAACCATATCATTTGCGCCTTGAGTCGGGCCACGTTTGACTCACCGATACCATTTGTGCCTCGAGTCAGGCCTCGTTTGGCTCAATCATATCATTTGCGCCTCGAGTCAGGCCTCGTTTGGCTGAATCATATATTTTGTGCCTCGAGTTAGGCCTCATTTGGCTCAATCATGTCATTTGTACCTTGAGTCGGGCCACGTTTGACTCACCGATACCATTTGTGCCTCGAGTCAGGCCTCATTTGACTCAACCATATCATTTGTGCCTCGGGTCGGGCCTTGTTTGACTCACCGATACCATTTGTGCCTCGAGTTGGGCCTCGTTTGACTCAACCATATCATTTGTACCTTGAGTCAGGCCTCATTTAGGTCAATCAAATCATTTGTGTGTCAAGGCATGCCTCGTTTGACTTAACCATATCATTTGCGTCTCGAGTCGGTCCTCGTTTGACTAAACCATATCATTTGCGCCTTGAGTCGGGCCTCATTTGACTCACCGATACCATTTGTGCGGCGAGTTGGGCCTCGTTTGACTCAACCATATTATTTGCGCCTCGAGTTGGGCCTTGTTTGACTCCACCATATCATTTGCGCCTAAAGGCCGGCCTCGTTTGACTCAACCATCTCATTTGTGCATCGAGTGTTGCCTCGTTTAACTCAACCATATCATTTGCATCTTGAGTCGGCCCTCGTTTGACTAAATCATATCATTTGCACCTTGAGTCGGGCCTCGTTTGACTCACTGATACCATTTGTGCCTCGAGCCAGGCCTCGTTTTACTCAATCATATCATTTGTGCCTCAAGTTAGGCCTCATTTGCACATCATTTGCGCCTCGAGCCGGGCCTCATTTGACTCACAGATACCATTTGTGCCTGGACTTGGGCCTCGTTTGACTCAACCATATGATTTGTGCCTCGAGTCAGGCCTCGTTTGGCTCAATCTTATTGTTTGTGCCTCAAGTCAAGCCTCGTTTGACTCAACCATATCATTTGTGTCTCGAGTCGGTCCTCGTTTGACTAAACCATATCGTTTGTGCCTCGAGTTAGGCCTTGTTTGACTTGATCATATCATTTGAGCCTCGAGTCATGCCTCGTTTGACTCCACCATATCATTTGCATCTCTATCCGGGCCTCGTTTAACTAAACCATATCATTTGTGCCTCGAGTCGGGCCTTGTTTGACTTAACTATATCATTTGCGCCTCGAGTCGGGCCTCGTTTGACTCACTAATACCATTTGTGCCTTGAGTTGGGCCTCGTTTGGCTCAACAATATCATTTGTGTTTCGAGTCAGGCCTTGTTTGACTCAACAATATCATTTGCGCTTCGAGTCTGGCCTCATTTGACTTAACCATATCATTTGCACCTTGAGTCAGCCTTGTTTGACACAACCATATCATTTGCGCCTCGAGTCGGGCATTGTTTGACTCAACGATATCATTTGCGCCTCGAATCGGGCCTCATTGGACTCACCGATACCGTTTGTGCCTCATGTTGGGACTCATTTCACTAAACCATATCATTTATGCCTCGAGGCGGTCTTCGTTTGACTCACCCTTATCATTTCCACCTCGAGTCAAGCCTCGTTTGACTCACCCATGTGATTGCACCTCGAGTCAGGCCTTGTTAGCCTCACCCATATCATTTGTGCCTCAAGTCGGGCCTCGTTTGACTCGTGGATACCATTTGTGCCTCGAGCTGGGCCTCGTTTAACTCAACCATATCATTTGTGCATCGAGTCAGGCTATGTTTGACATAACCATATCTTTTGCGCCTCAAGTCGGGCCTGTTTTGATTTAACCATATCATTTGCGCCCCGAGTTGGGCCTCGTTTGACTTAACCATATCGTTTGCCCCTCGAGTCGAGCCTCCTTTGACTCAACCATATCATTTGCGCATTGAGTCGGGCCTCGTTTGACTCACCGATTCCATTTCTGCCTCGAGTGGGGCCTCGTTTGACTCAACCATATAATTTGTGCCTTGAGTCAGGCCTTGTTTGACTCAACCATATCTTTTACAACTCGAGGCGGGCCTCGTTTAACTCAACCATATCATTTGCGCCTCGAGTCGGTCCTCGTTTGACTCACCGATACTATTTGTGCATCGAGTTGGGCCTCGTTTGACTTAGCCATATGATTTGCGCATCGAGTCAGACCTCGTTTGACTCAACGATATCATTTGTGCTTTGAGTTAGGCCTCGTTTGGCTCAATCATATCATTTGCGCCTCGAGTCAGGCCTCGTTTAACTCACTGATACCATTTGTGCCTCGAGGTGGGCCTCGTTTGACTGAACCATATCATTAGGGTTTCGAGTCAGGCCTTGTTTGAGTCAACCATATCATTTGCGCTTTGAGTCTGGCCTCGTTTGACTTAACCATATCATTTGCACCTCGAGTCGGGCCTTGTTTGACACAACCATATCATTTGTGCCTCGAGTCGGGGATTGTTTGACTCAACGATATCATTTGCGCTTCGAGTCAGGCCTCGTTTGACTCAACGATATCATTTGTGCCTCGACTTAGGCCTCGTTTGGCTTAATCATATCATTTGCGCCTCGAGTCGGGCCTCGTTTGACTCATTGATACCATTTGTGCCTCGAGTTGGGCCTCGTTTGACTCAACCATATCATTAGGGTTTCGAGTCAGGCCTTGTTTGACTCAACCATATCATTTGCACTTTGAGTCTGGCCTCGTTTGACTTAACCATATCATTTGCACCTCGAGTCGGGCCTTGTTTGACACAACCATATCATTTGCGCCTCGAGTCAGGCATTGTTTGACTCAACGATATCATTTGCGCCTCGAGTCGGGCCTCGTTTGACTCACCGATATCGTTTGTGCCTCATGGTGGGACTCGTTTCACTCAACCATCTCGTTTGTGCCTCGAGGCGGTCTTCGTTTGACTCACCCTTATCATTTGCACCACGTGTCAAGCCTCGTTTGGCTTACCCATGTGATTGCGCCTCGAGTCAGGCCTTGTTAGACTCACCCATATCGTTTTTGCCCTGAGTCGGGCCTTGCATGACTCAACCATATCATTTGCGCCTTGAGTCAGGCCTCGTTTGATTCACGGATACCATTTGTGCCTTGAGCTGGGCCTCGTTTAACTCAACCATATCATTTGTGCCACGAGTGAGGCTTTGTTTGACTTAACCATATCATTTGCGCCTCGACTCGAGCATCGTTTGACTCAACCATATGATTTTTGCCTCGAGTCATGCCTTGTTTGAGACAGCCATATAATTTGCGCCTCGAGTCGGGCATTGTTTGACTCAACCATATCATTTGTGCCTCGAGGCAGGCCTCGTTTGACTCAACCATCTCATTTGTGCCTCGAATGTTGCCTCGTTTGACTCAACCATATCATTTGCGTCTCGAGTCGGGCCTCGTTTGACAAAACCATATCATTTGCGCCTTGAGGTGGGCCACGTTTGACTCACCGATACCATTTGTGCCTCGAGTCAGGCCTCGTTTGGCTCAACCATATCATTTGTGCCTCGAGTCAGGCCTCGTTTGGCTCAATCATATGATTTGCGTCTTGAGTTGGCCCTCATTTGACAAAACCATATCATTTGCGCCTTGAGTCGGGCCACGTTTGACTCACCGATACCATTTGTGCCTCGAGTCAGGCCTCGTTTGGCTCAATCATATCATTTACGCCTTGAGTCAGGCCTCGTTTGACTCAACCATATCATTTGTGCCTCGAGTCAGGCCTTGTTTGACTCTCCGATACTATTTGTACCTCAAGGTGGGCCTCGTTTGACTTAACCATATCATTTGTACCTTGAGTCAGGCCTCATTTGGCTCAATCATATCATTTGTGTGTCGAGGCATGCCTCGTTTGACTTAACCATATCATTTGCATCTCGAGTCGGTCCTCGTTTGACTAAACCATATCATTTGCGCCTCGAGTCGGGCCTGGTTTGACTCACCGATACCATTTGTGTGGCGAGTTGGGCCTCGTTTGACTCAACCATATTATTTGCGCCTCGAGTCGGGCCTTGTTTGACTCCACCATAGGATTTGCGCCTTGAGGCCGGCCTCGTTTGACTCAACCATCTCATTTGTGCCTCGAGTGTTGCCTTGTTTGACTCAACCATATCATTTGCATCTCGAGTTGGCCCTCGTTTGACTGAACCATATCATTTACACCTCGAGTCGGGCCTCGTTTGACTCACCGATACCATTTGTGCCTCGAGTCAGGCCTCGTTTGGCTCAAACATATCATTTGTGCCTCAACTTAGGCCTCGTTTGCATATCATTTGTGCCTCGAGATAGGCCTCGTTTGACTCAACCATATCATTTGTGCCTCGAGTCGGGCCTCATTTGACTCACAGATACCATTTGTGCCTGGAGTTGGGCCTCGTTTGACTCAACCATATGATTTGTGCCTCGAGTCAGGCGTCGTTTGGCTCAATCATATTGTTTGTGCCTCGAGTCAAGCCTCGTTTGACTAAACCATATTGTTTGTGCCTCGAGACGGGCCTCGTTTGACCCACCAATACTATTTGTGCCTCAAGTTGGGCCTCGTTTGACTCAACCATATCATTTGTGCCTCGAGTTGGGCCTTGTTTGACTCGACCATATCATTTGTGCCTCCAGTCATGCCTCGTTTGACTCCACCATATCATTTGCATCTCGATCCGGGCCTCGTTTAACTAAACCATATCATTTGCGCCTCGAGTCGGGCCCTGTTTGACTTAACCATATCATTTGTGCCTCGAGTCGGGCCTCGTTTAACTCACTAATACCATTTGTGCCTCGAGTTGGGCCTCGTTTGGCTCAACCATATCATTTGCGCTTCGAGTCTGGCCTTGTTTGACTTAACCATATCATTTGCGCTTCGAGTCTGGCCTCGTTTGACTTAACCATATCATTTGCACCTCGAGTCGGCCTTGTTTGACACAACCATATCATTTGCACCTCGAGTTAGGCATTGTTTGACTGAACGATATCATTTGCGCCTCGAGTCGGGCCTCATTGGACTCACCGATACCGTTTGTGCCTCATGTTGGGACTCATTTCACTAAACCATATCATTTGTGCCTCGAGGCAGTCTTTGTTTAACTCATCCTTATCATTTGCACCTCGAGTCAAGCCTCGTTTGACTCACCCATGTGATTGCGCCTCGAGTCAGGCCTTGTTAGACTCGCCCATATCATTTCCGCCTCAAGTCGGGCCTCGTTTGACTCATGGATACCATTTGTGCCTCGAGCTGGGCCTCGTTTAACACAACCATATCATTTGTGCATCGAGTCAGGCTTTGTTTGACTCAACCATATCTTTTGTGCCTCGAGTCGGGCCTATTTTGATTTAACCATATCATTTGCGCCCCGAGTTGGGCCTCGTTTGACTCAACCATATCATTTGCCCCTCGAGTCGGGCCTCCTTTGACTCAACCATATCATTTGTGCGTTGAGTCGGGCCTCGTTTAACTCACCGATTCCATTTCTGCCTCGAGTGGGCCTTCGTTTGACTCAACCATATCATTTGTGCCTTGAGTCAGGCCTTGTTTTTGCGCCTCGAGGCGGGCCTCGTTTGACTCAATCATATCATTTGCACCTCAAGTCGGGCCTCGTTCGACTCATCGATACTATTTGTGCATCAAGTTGGGCCTCGTTTAACTCAACCATATGATTTGCGCATCGAGTTAGGCCTCGTTTGACTCAATGATATCATTTGTGCCTCGACTTAGGCCTCGTTTGGCTCAATCATATCATTTGCGCCTCGAGTCGGGCCTCGTTTGACTCATTCATACCATTTGTGCCTCGAGTTGGGCCTCGTTTGACTCAACCATATCATTAGGGTTTCGAGTCAGGCCTTGTTTGACTCAACCATATCATTTGCGATTTGAGTTTGGCCTCGTTTGACTTAACCATATCATTTGCACCTCGAGTCGGGCCTTGTTTGACGCAACCATATCATTTGCGCCTCGAGTCAGGCATTATTTGACTCAACAATATCATTTGCGCCTCGAGTCGGGCCTCATTGGACTCACCGATACCATTTGTGCCTCATGTTGGGGCTCGTTTCACTCAACCATATCGTTTGTGCCTCGAGGCAGTGATCGTTTGACTCACCCTTATCATTTGCACCTCGTGTGAAGCCTCGTTTGGCTTACCCATGTGATTGTGCCTCGAGTCTGGCCTTGTTAGACTCACCCATATCATTTGTGCCATGAGGCGGGCCTTGCTTGACTCAACCATATCATTTGCGCCTTGAGTCAAGCCTCGTTTGACTCACGGATACCATTTGTGCCTCGAGCTGGACCTCGTTTAACTCAACCATATCATTTGTGCCTCGAGTCAGGCTTTGTTTGACTCAACCATATCATTTGTGCCTCGAGTCGGGTCTCGTTTGACTCAACCATATGATTTCTGCCTCGAGTCATGCCTTGTTTGACACAGCCATATAATTTGCGCCTCGAGTCGAGCATTGTTTGACTCAACCATATCATTTGTGCCTCGAGGCAGGCCTTGTTTGACTCAACCATCTCTTTTGTGCCTCGAGTAAGGCCTCGTTTGACTCAACCATATCATTTGCGTCTCGAGTCGGCCCTCGTTTGACAAAACCATATCATTTGCGCCTTGAGTCGGGCCACGTTTGACTCACCGATACCATTTGTGCCTCGAGTCAGGCCTCGTTTGGCTCAATCATATCATTTGCGCCTCGGGTCAGGCCTCGTTTGGCTCAATCATATATTTTGTGCCTCGAGTCAGGCCTCGTTTGGCTCAATCATGTCATTTGCGCCTTGAGTCGGGCCACGTTTGGCTCACCGATACCATTTGTGCCTCGAGTCAGGCCTCATTTGACTCAACCATATCATTTGTGCCTCGGGTCGGGCCTTGTTTGACTCACCGATACCATTTGTGCCTCGAGTTGGGCCTCGTTTGACTCAACCATATCATTTGTACCTTGAGTCAGGCCTCATTTAGGTCAATCAAATCATTTGTGCGTCGAGGCATGCCTCGTTTGACTTAACCATATCATTTGCGTCTCGAGTCGGTCCTCGTTTGACTAAACTATATCATTTGCGCCTCGAGTCGGGCCTCATTTGACTCACCGATACCATTTGTGCGGCGAGTTGGGCCTCGTTTGACTCAACCATATTATTTGCGCCTCGAGTCGGGCCTTCTTTGACTCCACCATATCATTTGCGCCTAAAGGCCGGCCTCGTTTGACTCAACCATCTCATTTGTGCATCGAGTGTTGCCTCGTTTAACTCAACCATATCATTTGCATCTCGAGTCGGCCCTCGTTTGACTAAACCATATCATTTGCGCCTCGAGTCGGGCCTCATTTGACTCACTGATACCATTTGTGCCTCGAGCCAGGCCTCGTTTGGCTCAATCATATCATTTGTGCCTCAAGTTAGGCCTCATTTGCATATCATTTGCGCCTCGAGACAGGCCTTGTTTGACTCAGCCATATCATTTGCGCCTCGAGCCGGGCCTCGTTTGACTCACAGATACCATTTGTGCCTGGACTTGGGCCTCGTTTGACTCAACCATATGATTTGTGCCTCGAGTCAGGCCTCGTTTGGCTCAATCTTATTGTTTGTGCCTCGAGTCAAGCCTCGTTTGACTCAACCATATCATTTGTGTCTCGAGTCGGTCCTCGTTTGACTAAACCATATCGTTTGTGCCTCGAGTCGGGCCTTGTTTGACCCACCGATACTATTTGTGTCTCGAGTTGGGCCTCGTTTGACTCAACCATATCATTTGTGCCTCGAGTCAGGCCTTGTTTGACTTGATCATATCATTTGTGCCTCGAGTCATGCCTCGTTTGACTCCACCATATCATTTGCATCTCGATCCGGGCCTCGTTTAACTAAACCATATCATTTGCTCCTCGAGTCGGGCCTTGTTTGACTTAACTATATCATTTGCGCCTCGAGTCGGGCCTCATTTGACTCACTAATACCATTTGTGCCTTGAGTTGGGCCTCGTTTGGCTCAACAATATCATTTGTGTTTCGAGTCAAGCCTTGTTTGACTCAACAATATCATTTGCGCTTCGAGTCTGGCCTCGTTTGACTTAACCATATCATTTACAACTCGAGTCGACCTTGTTTGACACAACCATATCATTTGCACCTCGAGTCGGGCATTGTTTGACTCAACAATATCATTTGCGCCTCGAATCGGGCCTCATTGGACTCACCGATACCGTTTGTGCCTCATGTTGGGACTCATTTCACTAAACCATATCGTTTGTGCCTCGAGGCGGTCTTCGTTTGACTCACCCTTATCATTTGCACCTCGAGTCAAGCCTCGTTTGACTCACCCATGTGATTGCACCTCGTGTCAGGCCTTGTTAGACTCACCCATATCATTTGTTCCTCAAGTCGGGCCTCGTTTGACTCGTGGATACCATTTGTGCCTCGAGCTGGGCCTCGTTTAACTCAACCATATCATTTGTGCATCGAGTCAGGCTATGTTTGACACAACCATATCTTTTGCGCCTCGAGTCGGGCCTGTTTTGATTTAACCATATCATTTGCGCCCCGAGTTGGGCCTCGTTTGACTCAACCATATCGTTTGCTCCTCGAGTCGGGCCTCCTTTGACTCAATCATATCATTTGCGCATTGAGTCGGGCCTCGTTTGACTCACCGATTCCATTTCTGCCTCGAGTGGGGCCTCGTTTGACTCAACCATATCATTTGTGCCTTGAGTCAGGCCTTGTTTGACTCAACCATATCTTTTGCGTCTCGAGGCGGGCCTCGTTTGACTCAACCATATCATTTGCGCCTCGAGTCGGGCCTCGTTTGACTCACCGATACTATTTGTGCATCGAGTTGGGCCTCGTTTGACTCAACCATATGATTTGCGCATCGAGTCAGACCTCGTTTGACTCAACGATATCATTTGTGCTTCGAGTTAGGCCTCGTTTGGCTTAATCATATCATTTGCGCCTCGAGTCGGGCCTCGTTTAACTCACTGATACCATTTGTGCCTCGAGTTGGGCCTCGTTTGATTGAACCATATCATTAGGGTTTCGAGTCAGGCATTGTTTGAGTCAACCATATCATTTGCGCTTTGAGTCTGGCCTCGTTTGACTTAACCATATCATTTGCACCTCGAGTCGGGCCTTGTTTGACACAACCATATCATTTGTGCCTCGAGTCGGGGATTGTTTGACTCAACGATATCATTTGCGCTTCGAGTCGGGCCTCATTTGACTCACCGATACCGTTTGTGCCTCCCGTTGGGACTCGTTTCACTCAACCATATCGTTTGTGCCTCGAGGCAGTCTTCATTTGACTCACCCTTATAATTTGCACCTCGAGTCAAGCCTCGTTTGACTCAACATGTGATTGCGCCTCGAGTCAGGCCTTGTTAGACTCACCCTTATGATTTGCGCCACAAGTCGGTCCTTACTTGACTCAACCATATCATTTGCGCCTCGAGTCAGGCCTCGTTTGACTCACGGATACCATTTGTGCCTCGAGCTGTGCCTCGTTTAACTCAACCATATCATTTGTGCCTCGAGTTAGTCCTTGTTTGACTCAACCATATCTTTTACGTCTCAACTTAGGCCTCGTTTGGCTCAATCATATCATTTGCACCTCGAGTCGGGCCTTGTTTAACTCAGCCATATCATTTGCGCCTCGAGTTGTGCCTTGTTTGACTCAGCCATATCATTTGCGGCTCGAGTTGGTCCTCGTTTGACTCGCGGATGCCATTTGTGCCTCAAGTTAGGCCTGGTTTAACTCAACCATATCATTTGTGCCTCGAGGCAGGCCTTGTTTGACTCAACCATATTATTTGCACCTCGAGGCGGGCCTTGTTTGACTCAACCATATCAATTGCACCTTGAGTCGGGCCTCGTTTGACTCATCGATACCATTTGTGCCTCGAGTGGGGCCTCGTTCGACTCAACCATATCATTTGTGCCCAACCACATCATTTGTTCCTCGAGTCAGGCCTTGTTTTACTCAACCATGTCATTTGCGCCTCGAGTCGGGCCTCGTTTTACTCAACCATATCATTTGCAGCTTGAGTCGTGCCTTGTTTGACTCACCGATACCATTTATGCCTCGAGTGGGGCCTCATTTGACTCAACCATATCATTTGTGCCTGGAGTCAGGCCTTGTTTGACTCAACCATATCATTTGTGCCTCAAGTTGGGCCTCGTTTGATAGAACAATATCATTTGTGCCTCGACTCGGGCCTCGTTTGACCCAACCATATCATTTGCGTCTCGAGTTGAGCCTCGTTTGACTCAACCATATCATTTGTGCCTCGAGTCAGGTCTCGTTTAACTCACTGATACCATTTGTGCATCGAGTTGGGCCTCATTTGACTCAACCATATGATTTGCGCATCGAGTCAGGCCTCGTTTGACTGAACCATATCATTTGTGGCTTGAATCAGGCCTCATTTGACTCACCGATACCATTTGTGCCTCGAGTTGGTCCCCGTTTGAGTCAACCTTATCATTTGTACCTCGAGTCGGGCCTCGTTTGACTCACCGATACCATTTGTGCAACGAGTTGCGCCTCGACTCAACCATATGATTTGCGCATTGAGTAAGGCCTCGTTTGACTTAACCTTATCATTTGTGCCTCGAGTTTGGCCTCGTTTGGCTAAATCATATCTTTTTCGCCTCGAGTCAGGCCTCGTTTAACTCAACTATATCATTTGAGCCTCGAGTCGGGCCTCGTTTGACTCAACCAAATCATTTTTGACTCGAGGCGGGGTTTGTTTCACCCAACCATATCATTTGTGCCTCGAGTCGAGCCTCATTTGACTCAACCATATCATTTGCGCCTTGAGTCGGGCCTCGTTTGACTCATCGATACCATTTGTGCCTCGAGTTGGGCCTCGTTTGACTCAACCATATCATTTGTGCCTCGGGATGGGCCTCGTTTGACTCAACCATATCAATTCTGCCTCAAGTCATCCCTCGTTAGACTCAACCAAATCATTTGCGCCTCGAGTCGGGCCTCGTTTGACTCAACCATATCATTTCTGCCTCAAGTCATGCCTTGTTTGACACAACCACATCATTTGCGCCTCTAGTCGGGCCTTGTTTGACTCAACCATATCATTTGCGCCTCGAGGTGGGCCTCGTTTGACTCAACCATCTCATTTGTGCCCCGAGTGTTGCCTCGTTTGACTAAACCATATCAATTGTGTCTTGAGTTGGCCCTCATTTGACAAAACCATATCATTTGTGTCTCGAGTCGGGCCTCGTTTGACTCATCAATACCATTTGTGCCTCAAGCCAGGCCTCGTTTGGGTCAATCATATCATTTGTGCCTCGAGTCTGGCCTCGGTTGACTCACCGATAGCATTTGTGCCTCGAGTTTGGCCTCGTTTGACTCAACCATATCATTTGTTCCTCGAGTCAGGCCTCGTTTGGCTTAATCATATTATTTGTGCCTTGAGTCATGCCTCGTTTGACTCAACCATATCATTTGCGTCTCGAGTCGTTCCTCGTTTGACTAAACCATATCATTTGTGCCTCAAGTCGGGCCTTGTTTGAGTCAACCATATCATTTACGCCTCTAGTCGGGCATTGTTTGACTCAACGATATCATTTGCGCCTCGAGTCGGGTCTCGTTTGACTCACCGATCCCGTTTGTGCCGCATGTTGGGACTCGTTTAACTCAATCTTATCATTTGTGCCTCAAGGCGGTCTTCGTTTGACTCACCCTTATCATTTGCACCTCGAGTCAAGCCTCCTTTGACTCACCCATGTGATTGCGCCTCGAGTCAGGCCTTGTTAGACTCACCCATATCATTTGCGCCACGAGTCGGGCCTTGCTTGACTCAACCATATCATTTGCGCCTCGCGTCGGGCCTCGTTTGACTCACGGATACCATTTGTACCTCGAGCTGGGCCTTGTTTAACTCAACCATATAATTTGTGTCTCGAGTTAGACCTTGTTTGACTCAATCATATCTTTTGTGCCTCGAGACGGGCCTGTTTTGACACAACCATATCATTTGCCCCTCGAGTCGGGCCTCGTTTGACTCAACCATATCATTTGCCCCTCGAGTCGGGCCTCGTTTGACTCAACCATATCATTTGCGCGTTGTGTCGGGCCTCGTTTGACTCACCGATTCCATTTCTGCCTTGAGTGAGGCCTTGTTTGACTCAACCACATTATTTGTGCCTTGATTCAGGCCTTGTTTGACTTAACCCTATGATTTACGCCTCGAGGCGGGCCTCGTTTGACTCAGCCATATCATTTGCGCTTCGAGTCGGGCCTCGTTTGACTCACTGATACTAGTTGTGCATCGAGTTGGGCCTCCTTTGACTCAACCATATGATTTGCAATCGAGTCGGGCCTCGTTTGACTCAACCATATCATTTGCGCCTCGAATCGGGCCTCGTTTGACTTAACCATATAATTTGAGCCTCGGGTCGGGCCATGTTTGACTCAACCATATCATTTGCGCCTCGAGTTGGGGCTCGTTTGACTCACTGATACCTTTTGTGCCTCGAGTTGAGCTTCATTTGACTCAACCATATCATTTGCGCGTCGAGTCAGGCCTTGTTTGACTTAACCATATCATTTGCGCCTCGACTTGGGCCTTGTTTGACTCAACCAGAGTTGGGCCATGTTTGACTCAACCATATCATTTGTGCCTTGAGTCAGGCCTTGTTTGACTCAACCATATCATTTGTGCCTCAAGGCGGGCCTCATTTGACTTAACCATATCATTTGTGCCTCGAGTTAGGCCTCATTTGACTCACTGATACTATTTGTGCATCGAGTCAGGCGTCGTTTGACTCAATGATATCATTTGTGCCTCAACTTAGGCCTCGTTTGGCTCAATCATGTCATTTGTGTCTCGAGTCGGGCCACGTTTGACTCAACCATATCATTTGCGCCTCGAGTCGGGCCTTGTTTGACTTAACCATATCATTTGTGCCTCGGGTCAAGCCTTGTTTGACTCAACCGTATCATTTGTGCCTCGAGTTGGGGCTCGTTTGACTCACTGATACCATTTGTGCCTTGAGTTGAGCCTCATTTGACTCAACCATATCATTTGTGGCTTGAGTCCGGCCTTGTTTCACTCAACCATATCATTTGCGCGTCGAGTCAGGCCTTGTTTGACTTAACAATCTCATTTCAACCATATCATTTGCGCCTTGAGTCGGGCCTTGTTTGACTCAACCATATCATTTGCGCCTCGAGTTAGGCCTCGTTTGACTCACGGATACCATTTGTGCCTCGACTTAGGCATCGTTTAAGTCAACCACATCATTTGTGCCTCAAGTCAGGCCTTGTTTGACTCAACCATATCATTTGCGCCTCGAGTCGGGCCTCGTTTGACTCAACCATATGATTTGCACCTTGAGTCATGCCTCGTTTAACTCACCGATACCATTTGTGCCTTGAGTAGGGTTTCATTTGACTCAACCATATCATTTGTGCCTGGAGTCAGGCCCTGTTTGACTCAACCATATCATTTGTGCCTCGAGTCGGGCCTCGTTTGACTGAACCATATCATTTGTGCCTCGACTCGAGCCTCGTTTGACCCAATCATATCATTTGCACCTCGACTCGGGCCTTGTTTGACTCAACCAGAGTTGGGCCTTGTTGGACTCAACCATATCATTTGTGCCTAGAGTTGGGCCTCGTTTGACTCACGGATACTATTTGTGCCTCGAGTTAGGCCTCGTTTAACTCATCCATATGATTTTTGCCTCGAGTCAGTCCTTGTTTGACTCAACCATATCATTTGCGCCTCGAGTCAGGCCACGTTTGACTCAAACATATCATTTGCACCTTGAGTCGTGCCTCGTTTGACTCACCGATACCATTTGTGCCTCGAGTGGGGCCTCATTTGACTCAACGATTTTATTTGTGCCTGGAGTCAGGCCTTGTTTGACTCAACCATGTCATTTGCGCCTCGAAGCGAGCCTCGTTTGACTCAACCATATCATTTGTGCCTCGACTCGAGCCTCATTTGACTCAAGCATATCATTTGTGCCTCGAGTTGAGCCTCGTTTATTCAACCATATCATTTGTGCCTCGAGTCAGGCCTTGTTTGACTCACCGATACCATTTGTGCATCGAGTTGGGCCTCGTTTTACTCAACCATATGATTTGTGCATCGAGTCAGGCCTCATTTGACTCAGCCATATCATTTGTGGCTCGAGTCAGGCCTCATTTGACTCACCGATACCATTTGTGCCTCGAGTTGATCCTCGTTTGACTCAACCATATCATTTGCACCTCGAGTCGGGCCTCGTTTGACTCACCGATACCATTTGTGCCACGAGTTGGGGCTCGACTCAACCATATGATTTGCGCATTGAGTCAGGCCTTGTTTGACTCAACCTTATCATTTGTGCCTCCAGTTAGGCCTCGTGTGGCTCAATCATATCATTTGTGCCTCGAGTCGGGCCTCGTTTGACTCAACCATATCATTTGAGCCTCGAGTCGGGCCTCGTTTAAGTCAACCATATCTTTCTGCCCCGAGTCAAGCTTCATTTGACTCAACCATATCATTTGCGCCTCGAGGTGGGGTTTGTTTCACCCAACCATATCATTTGGGCCTCGAGTCGGGCCTCGTTTGACTCAACGATATCATTTACGCCTTGAGTCGGGCCTCATTTGACTCATCGATACCATTTGTGCCTCGAGTTGGGCCTCGTTTGACTTAACCATATCATTTATGCCTCGAGACGAGCCTCGTTTGACTCAACCACATCATTTCTGCCTCAAGTCATCCCTCGTTTGACTCAACCATATCATTGCTGCCTCAAGTCATCCCTCGTTTGACTTAACTATATCATTTCTGTCTCGAGTCATGCTTTGTTTGACGCAACCATATCATTTGCGTGTCAAGTCGGGCCTTGTTTGACTCAACCATATCATTGGTGCCTCGAGGCGGGGCTCGTTTGACTCAACCAACTCATTTGTGCCTCGAGTGTTGCCTCGTTTGACTTAACCATATCATTTGCATCTCGTGTCGACCCTCGTTTGACAAAACCATATCATTTGCGCCTCGAGTCAGGCCTCGTTTGACTCACCGATACCATTTGTGCCTCGAGTGAGGCCTTGTTTGGCTCAATCATATCATTTGTGCCTCGAGTCAGGCCTCGTTTGGCTTAATCATATTATTTGCGCCTCGAGTCAGGCCTCGTTTGACTCAACAATATCATTTGCGCCTTGAGTTGGGCCTCGCTTGACTCACTGATACCATTTGTGCCTCGAGTTGGGCCTCGTTTGAGTCAACCATATCATTTGTGCCTCGAGTCAGCCTCGTTTGGCTCAATCATATCATTTGTGGCTCGAATATTGCCTCGTTTGAGTTAACCATATCATTTACGACTTAAGTCGGTCCTCGTTTGACTAAACCATACCCCTTGTGCCTCGAGTTGGGCTCGTTTGACCTAACCATATCATTTGTGCCCCGAGTCAGGCCTTGTTTGACTCGACCATATCATTTGTGCCTCGAGTCATGCCTTGTTTGACTCCACCATATCATTTGCATCTCGATCCGGGCCTCGTTTGACTAAACCATATCATTTGCGCATCGAGTCGGGCCTTGTTTGACTCAACCACATTATTTGCGCCTCGAGTCAGGCCTCGTTTGACTCACTGATACCATTTGTGCCCCGAGTTGGGCCTCATTTGACTTAACCATATCATTTATGTTTCGAGTCAGGCCTTGTTTGACTCAACCACATCATTTGCGCCTCGAGTCGGGCCTCGATTGACTCACTGATACCATTTGTGCCTCGAGTTAGGCCTCATTTGACTCAACCATATCATTTGTGTTTTGAGTTAGGCCTTGTTTGACTCAACCATATCATTTGCGCTTCGAGTCTGGCCTCGTTTGACTTAACCATATCATTTGCACCTCGAGTTGGGCCTTGTTTGACACAACCATATCATTTACGCCTCGAGTCGGGCATTGTTTGGCTCAACGATATCATTTGTGCCTCGAGTCGGGCCTCGTTTGACTCACCGATACTGTTTGTGCCTCATGTTGGGACTCGTTTAACTCAACCGTATTGTTTGTGCCTCGAGGCGGTCTTCGTTTGACTCACCCTTATCATTTGCACCTCGAGTCAAGCCTCGTTTGACTCACTCATGTGATTGCGCCTCGAGTCATGCCTTGTTAGACTCACCCATATCATTTGCGTGTGAGTCGGCCCTTGCTTGACTCAACCATATCATTTATGCCTTGAGTCGGGCCTCGTTTGACTCCCGGATACCATTTGTGCCCCGAGTTAGGCCTCGTTTAACTTAACCATATAATTTGTGCCTTGAGTCAGGCCTTGTTTGATTCAACCATATCTTTTGTGCCTCGAGTCGGGCCTATTTTGACTCAACCATATCATTTGCGCCTCGAGTTGGGCCTCGTTTGATTCAACCATATAATTTGCCCCTCGAGTCGGGCCTCGTTTGACTCAACCATATCATTTGCGCGTTGAGTCGTGCCTCGTTTGACTCACCGATTCCATTTCTACCTCAAGTGGGGCCTCGTTTGACTCAACCATATCATTTGTGCCTTGAGTCAGGCCTTGTTTGACTCAACCATATCAATTATGCCTCGAGGCAGCCCTCGTTTGACTTAACCATATCATTTGCGCATTGAGTCAGGCCTCGTTTGACTCAACAATATCATTTGTGCCTCGACTTAGGCCTCGTTTGGCTCAATCATATGATTTACACCTTGAGTCGGGCCTTGTTTGACTCAACCATATCATTTGCGCCTTGGGTCGGGCTTTGTTTGACTTAAACATATCATTTGCGCCTCGAGTTGGGACTCGTTTGACTCATTGATACCATTTGTGCCTCGAGTTGAACCTCATTTGACTCAACCATATCATTTGTGCCTCGAGTCAGGCCTTGTTTGACTCAACCATATCATTTGCGCGTCGAGTCAGGCCTTGTTTGACTTAACCATATAATTTCAACCATATCATTTGCGCCTCGAGTCGAGCCTTGTTTGACTTAACCATATCATTTGCGCCTCGAGTTGGTCCTTGTTTGACTCAACCTTATCATTTGCGCCTCGAGTTGGGCTTCATTTGACTCACGGATACCATTTGTGCCTCTAGTTAGGCCTCATTTAACTCATCCATATGATTTGTGCCTCGGCCTTGTTTGACTCAACCATATCATTTGCGCCTCACGTTGGGCCTCGTTTGACTCAACCATATCATTTGTGCCTGAAGTCAGGCCTTATTTGACTTAACCATATCATTTGCGCCTCGAGGCGGGCCTCGTTTGACTAAACCATATCATTTTTGCCTCGAGTCAAGCCTCATTTGACTTAACCATATCATTTGCACATTGAGTCGGGCCTCATTTGACTCACCGATTCCATTTCTGCCTCGAGTGGGGCCTCGTTTAACTCAACCATATCATTTCTGCCTTGAGTCAGGCCTGGTTAGACTCAACCATATCATTTGCGCCTCGAGGCGAGCCTCATTTGACACAACCATATCATTTGCGTCTCGAGTCAGGCCTCATTTGACTCACTGATACTATTTGTGCAACAAGTTGGGCCTCGTTTGACTCAACCATATGAATTATGCATCGAGTTAGGCCTCATTTGACTCAACGATATCATTTGTGCCTCGACTTAGGCCTCATTTGGCTCAATCATATCATTTGCGCCTCGAGTCGGGCCTCGTTTGACTCAACCATATCATTTCTGCCTTGAGTCAAGCCTCATTTGACTCAACCATATCATTTGCCCCTTGAGGCGGGGTTTGTTTCACCTAACCATATCATTTGTGCCTCGAGTCGGGCCTCGTTTGATTCAACCATATCATTTGCGCCGTGAGTCGGGGCTCGTTTGACTCATCGATACCATTTGTGCCTCGAGTTGGGCCTCGTTTGACTCAACCATATCATTTGTGCCTCGAGATGGACCTCGTTTGACTCAATCATATCATTTCTGCCTCAAGTCATCCCTCGTTTGACTCAACCATATCATTTGCGCCTCGAGTCGGGCCTCGTTTTACTCAACCATATCATTTCTGCCTCGAGTCATGCCTTGTTTGACACAACCATATCATTTGCGTCTCGACTCGGGCCTTGTTTGACTCAACCATATCATTTGCACCTGGAGGCAGGCCTCGTTTGACTCAACCATCTCATTTGTGCCTTGAGTGTTGCCTCGTTTAATTCAACCATATCATTTGCGTCTTGAGTCGGCCCTCGTTTGACAAAACCATATCATTTGCGCCTCAAATCGGGCCTCATTTGACTCACCGATACCATTTGTGCCTTGAGTCAGGCCTCGTTTGGCTCATATCATTTGCGCCTCATGTCAGGCCTCATTTGACTTAACCATATCATTTGCGCCTTGATTCGGGCCTCGTTTAACTCACCGATACCATTTGTGCCTTGAGTTGGGCCTCATTTGACTTAACCATATCATTTGTGTCTCGAGTTAGGCCTCGTTTGATTCAATCATATCATTTGTGCCTCGGGTCATGCCTCGTTTGACTCAACCATATCATTTGCATCTCGAGTTGGTCCTCGTTTGACTAAACCATATCATTTGCGCCTCGAGTCGGGCCTCATTTGACTCATCGATACCATTTGTGCCTCGAGTTGGGCCTTGTTTGACTCAACCCTTTGTGCCTCGAGTGAAGCCTTGTTTGACTCTACCATATCATTTGTGCCTCGAGTCATGCCTCGTTTGACTCCGCCATATCATTTGCATCTCGATCCAAGCCTCATTTGACTAAACCATATCATTTCCGCCTCGAGTCGGGCCTTGTTTGACTCAACCATATCATTTGCGCCGAGTCAGGCCTCGTTTGGCTCACTGATACCAATTGTGCCTCGAGTTGGGCCTCGTTTGACTCAACCATATCATTTGTGTTTCGAGTCAGGACTTGTTTGACTCAACCATATCATTTGCGCTTCGAGTCTGGCCTCGTTTGACTTAACCATATCATTTGCACCTCGAGTCGGGCTTGTTTGACACAACCATATCATTTGCGCCTCGAGTCGGGGATTGTTTGACTCAACGATATCATTTGCGCCTCGAGTCGGGCCTCGATTGACTAACCGATACTATTTGTGCATCGAGTTGGGCCTCGTTTGACTCAACCATATGATTTCCGCATCGAGTCAGGCCTCGTTTGACTCAGCAATATCATTTGTGCCTCGACTTAGGCCTTGTTTGGCTCAATCATATCATTTGTGCCTCAAGTCAGGCCTCGTTTGACTCAACCATATCATTTGCGCCTCAGGTCGGGCCTCGGTTGACTCAACCATATCATTTGCGCCTCGAGTTAAGCCTCGTTTGACTCAACCATATCATTTGTGCCTCAAGTCAGGCCCCATTTGACTCACCGATACCATTTGTGCATCGAGTTGGGCCTCGTTTGACTCAACCATATGATTTTCGCATCGAGTCAGGCCTCATTTGACTCAACCATATCATTTGTGGCTTGAGTCAGGCCTCATTTGACTCACCAATACCATTTATGCCTCGAGTTGGCCCTCGTTTCACTCAACCATATCATTTGCACCTTGAGTTGGGCCTCGTTTGACTCATCGATACCATTTGTGCAACGAGTTGGGCCTCGACTCAACCATATGATTTGCACATTGAGTCAGGCCTCGTTTGACTCAACCTTATCATTTATGCCTCAAGTTAGGCCTCGTTTGGCTCAATTATATCATTTGTGCCTCGACTCGGGCCTCGTTTGACTCAACCATATCATTTGCGCCTCGAGTTGGGCCTCATTTGACTTACCGATACTATTTGTGCATCGAGTTGGGCCTCGTTTCACTAAACCATATGATTTGTGCATCGAGTCAGGCCTCGTTTGACCAACGATATCATTTGTGCCTCGACATAGGCCTCATTTGGCTAAATCATATCATTTGTGCCTCGAGTTGAGCCTCGTTTGACTCAACCATATTATTTGCCCCTCGGGTTAGGCTTTGTTTGACTCAACCATATCATTTGCGCCTCGAGTTGGGCCACGTTTGACTCACTAATACCATTTATGCCTTGAGTTGAGCCTCATTTAACTCAACCATATCATTTGTGCCTCGAGTCAGTCCTTGTTCGACTCAACCATATCATTTGCACGTCGAGTCAAGCCTTATTTGACTTAACCATATCATTTCAACCATATCAGTTGCGCCTTGAGTCAGGCCTTGTTTGACTTAACCATATCATTTGTTCCTTGAGTCGGGCCATGTTTTACTCAACGATATCATTTGCGCCTAGGGTTAGGCCTCGTTTGACTCACGGATACCATTTGTGCCTCGAGTTTGGCCTCGTTTAACTAAACCATATGATTTGTGCCTCGAGTCAGGCCTTGTTTGACTCAACCATATCATTTGCACCTCGCGTTGGGGCTCGTTTGACTCAACCATATCATTTTTGCCTCGAGTCATGCCTTGTTTGACATGATAATATCATTTGCGCCTCGACTCGGGCCTTGTTTGACTCAACCATATCATTTGCGCCTCGAGGCAAGCCTCGTTTGACTCAACCATCTCATTTGTGCCTCGAGTGTTGCCTCATTTAACTCAACCATATCATTTACGTCTTGTGTCGCCCTCGTTTGACAAAACCATATCATTTGCGCCTCGAGTCGGGCCTCGTTTGACTCACCGATAACATTTGTGCCTCGAGTCAGGACTCATTTGGCTCAATCATAACATTTGGGCCTCGAGTCAGGCCTCGTTTGGCTCATATCATTTGCGCCTCGTGTCAGGCCTCGTTTGACTTAACCATATCATTTGCGCGTCGATTCGGGCCTCGTTTGACACACCGATACCATTTGTGCCTCGAGTTGATCCTCGTTTGACTCAACCATATCATTTGTGCCTCGAGTCGGGCCTTGCTTGGTCAATCATATCATTTGTGCCTCGGGTCATGCCTTGTTTGACTCAACCATATCATTTGCATCTCAAGTTGGTCCTCCTTTGACTAAACCATATTATTGGTGCCTCGAGTCGGGCCTCGTTTGACTCACCGATACCATTTGTGCCTCGAGTTGGGCCTCATTTGACTCAACCATTTGTGCCTCAAGTCAGGCATTGTTTGACTTGACCATATCATTTGTACCTCAAGTCATGCCTCGTTTAACTCTGCCATATCATTTGCATCTCGATCCAGGCCTCGTTTGACTAAACCATATAATTTGCGCCTCGAGTCGGGCCTCGTTTGACTCAACCATATCATTTGCGCCTCAACTCGGGCCTCGTTTGACTTGCTGATACCATTTGTGCCTCGAGTTAGGCCTCGTTTGACTCAACTATATCATTTGTGTTTCGAGTCAGGCCTTGTTTGACTCAACCATATCATTTGCGCTTCGAGTCTGGCCTCATTTGACTTAACCATATCATTTGCACCTCGAGTCGGGCCTTGTTTGACACAACCATATCATTCGCGTCTCGAGTCGAGCATTGTTTGACTCAACGATATCATTTGCACCTCGAGTCGGACCTCGATTGACTCACCAATACTATTTGTGCATCGAGATAGGCCTCATTTGACTCAACCATATGATTTACGCATTGAGTCAGGCCTCATTTGACTCAACGATATCATTTGTGCCTCGACTTAGGCCTCGTTTGGCTCAATTATATCATTTGTGCCTCGAGCCAGGCCTCATTTAACTCAACCATATCATTTGTGCCTCGGGTCGAGCCTCGTTTGACTCAACCATATCATCTGCCCCTCGAGTTAAGCCTCGTTTGACTCAACCATATCATTTGTGCCTCAAGTCAGGCCTCGTTTGACTCATCGATACCATTTATGCATCGAGTTGGGCCTCGTTTGACTCAACCATATGATTTGCGCATCGAGTCGGGCCTCGTTTGACTCAACCATATCATTTTCGCATCGAATCAGGCCTTATTTGACTCAACCATATCATTTGTGGCTTGAGTCAGGCCTCATTTGACTCACCAATACCATTTATGCCTCGAGTTGGTCCTCGTTTCACTCAACCATATCATTTGCACCTTGAGTTGGGCCTCGTTTGACTCATCGATACCATTTGTGCAACGAGTTGGGCCTCGACTCAACCATATGGTTTGCACATTGAGTCAGGCCTCGTTTGACTCAACCTTATCATTTGTGCCTCAAGTTAGGCCTCGTTTGGCTCAATTATATCATTTGTGCCTCGACTCGGGCCTCGTTTGACTCAACCATATCATTTGCGCCTCGAGTTGGGCCTCATTTGTCTTACCGATACTATTTGTGCATCGAGTTGGGCCTCGTTTCACTAAACCATATGATTTGCGCATCGAGTCAGGCCTCGTTTGACCAACGATATCGTTTGTGCCTCGACATAGGCCTCATTTGGCTAAATCATATCATTTGTGCCTCGAGTTGAGCCTCGTTTGACTCAACCATATTATTTGCCCCTCGGGTCAGGCTTTGTTTGACTCAACCATATCATTTGCGCCTCGAGTTGGGCCACATTTGACTCACTGATACCATTTATGCCTTGAGTTGAGCCTCATTTAACTCAACCATATCATTTGTGCCTCGAGTCAGTCCTTGTTCGACTCAACCATATCATTTGCACGTCGAGTCAAGCCTTATTTGACTTAACCATATCATTTCAACCATATCAGTTGCGCCTTGAGTCAGGCCTTGTTTGACTCAACCATATCATTTGTTCCTTGAGTCGGGCCATGTTTTACTCAGCGATATCATTTTCGCCTAGGGTTAGGCCTCGTTTGACTCACGGATACCATTTGTGCCTCGAGTTTGGCCTCGTTTAACTAAACCATATGATTTGTGCCTCGAGTCAGGCCTTGTTTGACTCAACCATATCATTTGCACCTCGCGTTGGGGCTCATTTGACTCAACCATATCATTTTTGCCTCGAGTCATGCCTTGTTTGACATGATAATATCATTTGCGCCTCGACTCGGGCCTTGTTTAACTCAACCATATCATTTGCGCCTCGAGGCAAGCCTCGTTTGACTCAACCATCTCATTTGTGCCTCGAGTGTTGCCTCGTTTAACTCAACCATATCATTTGCGTCTTGTGTCGCCCTCGTTTGACAAAACCATACCATTTGCGCCTCGAGTCGGGCCTCGTTTGACTCACCGATAACATTTGTGCCTCGAGTCAGGACTCATTTGGCTCAATCATAACATTTGGGCCTCGAGTCAGGCCTCGTTTGGCTCATATCATTTGCGCCTCGTGTCAGGCCTCGTTTGACATAACCATATCATTTGCGCGTCGATTCGGGCCTCGTTTGACACACCGATACCATTTGTGCCTCGAGTTGATCCTCGTTTGACTCAACCATATCATTTGTGCCTCGAGTCGGGCCTCGCTTGGTTCAATCATATCATCTGTGCCTCGGGTCATGCCTTGTTTGACTCAACCATATCATTTGCGTCTCAAGTTGGTCCTCCTTTGACTAAACCATATCATTTGTGCCTCGAGTCGGGCCTCGTTTGACTCACCGATGCCATTTGTGCCTCGAGTTGGGCCTCATTTGACTCAACCATTTGTGCCTCAACTCGGGCCTCGTTTGACTTGCTGATACCATTTGTGCCTCGAGTTAGGCCTCGTTTGACTCAACTATATCATTTGTGTTTCGAGTCAGGCCTTGTTTGACTCAACTATATCATTTGCGCTTCGAGTCTGGCCTCATTTGACTTAACCATATCATTTGCACCTCGAGTCGGGCCTTGTTTGACACAACCATATCATTCGCGTCTCGAGTCGGGCATTGTTTGACTCAACGATATCATTTGCACCTCGAGTCGGGCCTCGATTGACTCACCAATACTATTTGTGCATCGAGATAGGCCTCGTTTGACTCAACCATATGATTTACGCATCGAGTCAGGCCTCATTTGACTCAACGATATCATTTGTGCCTCGACTTAGGCCTCGTTTGGCTCAATTATATCATTTGTGCCTCGAGCCAGGCCTCGTATGACTCAACCATATCATTTGTGCCTCGGGTCGAGCCTCGTTTGACTCAACCACATCATTTGCGCCTCGAGTTAAGCCTCGTTTGACTCAACCATATCATTTGTGCCTCAAGTCAGGCCTCGTTTGACTCATCGATACCATTTATGCATCGAGTTGGGCCTCGTTTGACTCAACCATATGATTTGCGCATCGAGTCAGGCCTCGTTTGACTCAACCATATCATTTGTGGCTTGACTCAGGCCTCATTTGACTCACCAATACTATTTGTTCCTTGAGTTGGTCCTCGTTTGACTCATCGATACCATTTGTGCAACGAGTTGGGCCTCGACTCAACCATAAGATTTGCGCATTGAGTCAGGCCTCGTTTGACTCAACCTTATCATTTGTGCCTTAAGTTAGGCCTCGTTTGACTCACCGATACTATTTGCGCATCGAGTTGGGCCTCGTTTCACTCAACCATATGATTTGCGCATCGAGTCAGGCCTCGTTTGACTCAACAATATCATTTGTGCCTCGACATAGGCCTCATTTAGCTCAATCATATCATTTGCGCCTCAAGTCGGGCCTCGTTTGACTCAACCATATCATTTGCGCCTTGAGTTGGGCCTCGTTTGACTCACCGATACTATTTGTGCATCGAGTTAGGCCTCATTTCACTCAACCATATGATTTGCGCATCGAGTCAGGCCTCATTTGACTCAACGATATCATTTGTGCCTCGACATAGGCCTTGTTTGGCACAATCATATCATTTGCGCCTTGAGTCGGGCATCGTTTGACTTAACCATATTATTTGCGCCTCGGGTCGGGCCTTGTTTGACTCAACCATATCATTTGCGTCTCGAGTTGGGCCTCGGTTGACTCACTGATACCATTTGTGCCTCGAGTTGAGCCTCATTTGACTCAACCATATCATTTGTGCCTCAAGTCAAGCCTTGTTTGACTCAGCCATATCATTTGCGCATCGAGTCGGGCCTTATTTGACTTAACCATATCATTTCAACCATATCATTTGTGCCTTGAGTCGGGCCTTGTTTGACTCAACCATATCAATTGTGCCTCGAGTTGGGCCTCATTTGACTCACGGATACCATTTGTGCCTCGAGTTAGGCCTCGTTTAACTCAACCATACAAGTTGTGCCTCGAGTCAGGTCTTGTTTGAGTCAACTATATCATTTGCGCCTTGCATCGGGCCTCGTTTGACTCAACCATATCATTTGCACCTTGAGTCGGGCCTCGTTTGACTCACAGATACCATTTGTGCCACGAGTGGGGCCTCGTTTGACTCAACCATATCATTTGTGCCTGGAATCAGGCCTTGTTTGTCTCAACCATATCATTTACGCCTTGAGGCGGGCCTCGTTTGACTCAACCATATCATTTCTGCCTTGAGTCAAGCCTCATTTGACTCAACCATATCATTTGCACATTGAGTCAGGCCTAGTTTGACTCAGCCATATCATTTGCGCCTCGAGTGGGGCCTCGTTTGACTCAACCATATCATTTGTGCCTTGAGTCAGGCCTAGTTTGACTCAGCCATATCATTTGCGCCTCAAGGCAGGCCTCGTTTGACTCAACCATATCATTTGCGCCTCGAGTTAGGCCTCGTTTGGCTCACCGATACTATTTGTGCATCGAGTTGGGCCTCGTTTGACTCAACCATATCATTTGTGTTTAGAGTCAAGCATTGTTTGACTTAACCATATCATTTGCGCTTTGAGTCTAGCCTTGTTTGACTTAACCATATCATTTGCACCTCGAGTCGGGCCTTGTTTGACATAACCATATCATTTGCGCCTCGAGTCGAGCATTGTTTGACTCAACGGTATCATTTGCTCCTCGAGTAAGGCCTCGTTTGACTCACCATACCATTTGTGCCTCATGTTGGGACTCGTTTAACTCAACCGTATCGTTTGTGCCTTGTGTCAGGTATTGTTTGACTTAACCATATCATTTGGGCCTCGAGTTGGGCCTCATTTAACTCAACCACATCATTTGTGCCTCTAGTCAGGTCTTGTTTGACTCAACCATATCATTTTTGCCTCGAGTCGGGTCTCGTTTAACTCACCCATATCATCTGTTCCTCGAGTTAGGCCTCATTTGACTCAACCATATCATTTGTGCCTCGAGTCGGGCCTCGTTTAACCCAACCATATCATTTGTGCCTCGAGTCAGGTCTCGTTTGACTCAACCATATCATTTGCGCCTCAAGTCGATCATTGTTTAACTCAACCATATCATTTGTGCCTCGAGTCGGTCAATGTTTGACTCAACCATATCATTTGCACCTTGAGTCGAGCCTTGTGTGACTCAACCCTATCAGTTGCGCCTCGAGTTGGGAATCATTTAATTCACCGATACCAATTGTGCCTCGAGTTGGGCCTCAATTGACTCACCGATACCATTTGCGCCTCGAGTCAGGCCTTGTTTGACTCAACCATATCATTTGCGCCTCGAGTCAGGCCATTTGACCCAACCATATCATTTGCGCCTCGAGTTATGCCTCGTTTGACTCAACCATATTGTTTGCGCCTCGAGTCAGGGTTCGTGTGACTCAATCCTATCATTTGTGGCTAGTGGCGGGTCTCATTTGACTCGCCGATACCATTGGTGCCTCTAGTCAGGCCTTGTTTGACTCAACCATATCATTTGTGCCTCGGGCCAGGCCTCGTTTGACTCAACCATATCATTTATGCCTCGAGTTATATCATTTGCGTCTCGAGTCAGGCCTCATTTGACTCAACGATACCATTTGTGCCTCGAGTTGGTCCTTGTTTGACTCAACCATATCATTTGTGCCTCGAGTCAGGCCTCATTTGACTCAACATATCATTTGTGCCTTGAGTCAATCCTCGTTTGACTCAACCATATCATTTATGCCTCAGGTCAGGCCTCGTTTGACTCAACCATATCATTTGCGCCTCGAGTTAGGCCTCGTGTGACTCAATCCTATCATTTGTGCCTCGAGTTAGGCCTCGTTTGACTTGACCATATCATTTATGCCTCGAGTCAGGCCGCGTTTGACTCAACCGTATTATTTGCGCATTGAGTCGGTCCTCGTTTGACTCACCGATACCATTTGTGCCTCGAGTTGGGCCTCGTTTGACTCAGCCATATCATTTACGCCTCGAGTCGGTCCACATTTGACTCACCGATACCATTTGTGCCTTGAGTGGGGCCTTGTTTGACTCAGCCATATCATTTGCACCACGAGTCAGGCCTGATTTGATTCAACCATATCATTTGCGCCTCGAGTCGAGCCTCGTTTGACTCAACCATATCTTTTGCGCCTCGAGTCGAGCCTTATTTGACTCACCCATATGTTTGCGCATCGAGTCAGGCCTCATTTGACTAAACCATATTGTGTGTGCCTCGAGTCATGTCTCATTTCACTCAGCCATATCATTTGCGCCTCGAGTTGGGCCTCATTTGACTCAACCAAGTCATTTGTGCCTCGAGTTAGGTGTCGTTTCACCCAACCATGTGTTTGCGCCTCGAGTTAGGCCTTGTTTGACTCACCTATATCATTTGCACCTCGAGTCGAGCCTTGTTTGACTCACCGATACCATTTGTGCATCGAGTTGGGCCTCGTTTGACTCAACCATATGATTTGTGCATCGAGTCAGGCCTCGTTTGACTCAACCATATCATTTGTGGCTTGAGTCAGGCCTCATTTGACTCACCAATACCATTTGTGCCTTGAGTTGGTCCTCGTTTCACTCAACCATATCATTTGCACCTTGAGTCGAGTCTCGTTTGACTCATCGATACCATTTGTGCAACGAGTTGGGCCTTGACTCAACCATATGATTTGTGCATTGAGTCAAGCCTCGTTTGACTCAACCTTATCATTTGTGCCTCAAGTTAGGCCTCATTTGGCTTAATTGTATCATTTGCGCCTCGACTTGGGCCTTATTTGACTCAACCATATCATTTGTGCCTCGAGTTGGGCCTCGTTTGACTCACCGATACTATTTGTGCATCGAGTTGGGCCTTGATTCACTCAACCATATGATTTGCGCATCGAGTGAGGTCTTGTTTGACTCAACGATATCATTTGTGTCTCGACATAGGCCTCGTTTGGCTCAATCATATCATTTGCGCCTCGAGTCGGGCCTCGTTTGACTCAACCATATTATTTGCGCCTCAGGTCGGGCTTTGTTTGACTCAACCATATCATTTGCGCCTCGAGTTGGGCCTCGTTTGACTCACTGATACCATTTGTGCCTCGAGTTGATCCTTATTTGACTCCACCATATCATTTGTGCCTCGAGTCATGCCTTGTTTGACTCAACCATATCATTTGCGCGTCGAGTCGAGCCTTATTTGACTTAACCATATCATTTAAACCATATCATTTGTGCCTCCAGTCGGGCCTTGTTTGACTCAACCATATCATTTGTGCCTCGAGTTGGGCCTCGTTTGACTCACGGATACCATTTGTGCCTCGAGTTAGGCCTCGTTTAACTTAACCATACGATTTGTGCCTCAAGTCAAGCCTTGTTTGACTCAACCATATCATTTACGCCTCGCGTTGGGCCTCATTTGACTCAACCGTATCATTTGCACCTTGAGTCGGGCCTCGTTTGACTCATCGATACCATTTGTGCCACGAGTGACGCCTCGTTTGACTCAACCAAATCATTTGTACCTAGAGTCAGGCCTTGTTTGACTCAACCATATCATTTGCGCCATGAGGTGGGCCTTGTTTGACTCAACCATATCATTTTTTCCTCGAGTCAAGCCTCATTTGACTCAACCATATCATTTGCACATTGAGTCGGGCCTCGTTTGACTCACCGATTCTATTTCTGCCTCGAGTGAGGCCTCGTTTGACTCAACCATATCATTTGTGCCTTGAGTCAGGCCTGGTTTGACTCAGCCATATCATTTGCGCCTTGAGGTGGGCCTCGTTTGACTCAACCATATCATTTGCGTCTTGAGTCAGTCCTCGTTTGACTCACCGATACTATTTAAGCATCGAGTTGGGCCTCGTTTGACTCAACCATATCATTTGTGTTTCGAGTCAGGCATTGTTTGACTCAACCATATCATTTGCGCTTTGAGTCTGGCCTCGTTTGGCTTAACCATATCATTTGCACCTTGAGTCGGGCCTTGTTTGACACAACCATATCATTTGCGCCTCGAGTTGGGCATTGTGTGACTCAACGATATAATTTACGCCTCAAGTAGGGCCTTGTTTGACTCACCGATACCGTTTGTGCCTCATGTTTAACTCACCCGTATCGTTTGTGCCTCGAGGCGGTCTTCATTTGACTCACCCTTATCATTTGCTCCTCGATTCAAACCTTGTTTGACTCAACCATATCATTGCGCCTTGAGTCAGGCCTTGTTAGACTCACCCATATCATTTGCGCCTCGAGTTAGGCCTTGTTAGACTCACCCATATCATTTGCGCTGCAAGTCAGGCCTTGCTTGACTCAACCATATCATTTGTGCCTTGAGTCAGGCCTTGTTTGATTCAACCATATCTTTTGCACCTCGAGTCGGGCCTGTTTTGACTCAACCATATCATTTGCGCATCGAGTCGGGCCTCGTTTGACTCAACCATATCATTTGCGCCTCGAGTTAGGCCTCGTTTGACTCAACCATATCATTTGTTCCTCAAGTCAGGCCTCGTTTGACTCACCGATACCATTTGTGCATCGAGTTGGGCCTCGTTTGACTCAACCATATGATTTGCCCATCGAGTCAGGCCTCGTTTGACTCAACCATATCATTTGTGGCTTGAGTCAGGCCTCATTTGACTCACCAATACCATTTGTGCCTCAAGTTGGTCCTCGTTTGACTCAACCATATCATTTGCACCTCGAGTCGGGCCTCGTTTGACTCATCATACCATTTGTGCAACGAGTTGGGCCTCGACTGAACCATATGATTTGCGCATTGAGTCAGGCCTCGTTTGACTCAACCTTATCATTTGTGCCTCAAGTTAGGCCTCGTTTGGCCCAATTATATAATTTGCGCCTCGACTCGGGCCTCGTTTGACTCAACTATATCATTTGCGCCTCGAGTCAGGCCTCGTTTGACTCACCGATACTATTTGTGCATCGAGTTGGGCCATGTTTGACTCAACCATCTCATTTGCGCCTCGAGTCGGGCCTTGTTCGACTCAACCATATCATTTGTGCCTCGAGTTGGGCCTCGTTTGACTCACTGATACCATTTGTGCCTCAAGTTGAGCCTTATTTGACTCAACCATATCATTTGTGCCTCGAGTCAGGCCTTGTGTGACTCAACCATATCATTTGCGCATCGAGTCAGGCCTTGTTTGACTTAACCATATCATTTCAACCATATCATTTGCGCCTCGAGTTGGGCCTTGTTTAACTCAACCATATCATTTGCGCCTCGAGTTGGGCCTCGTTTGACTCACGGATACCATTTGTGCCTCGAGGTAGGCCTCGTTTAACTCGACCATACAATTTGTACCTCGAGTCAGGCCTTGTTTGACTCAAGTATATCATTTGCGCCTCGAGTCAAACCTCGTTTGACTCACCGATACTATTTGTGAATCGAGTTGGGCCTCGTTTGACTCAACCATATCATTTGTGTTTCGAGTCAGGCCTTGTTTGACTCAACCATATCATTTGCGCTTCGAGTCTGGCCTTGTTTGACTTAACAATATCATTTGCACCTCGAGTCGGGCCTTGTTTGACACAATCATATCATTTGCGCCTAGAGTTGGGCATTGTTAGACTCAACGATATCATTTGCGCCTCGAGTCAGGCCTTGTCTGACTTAACCATATCATTTCAACCATATCAATTACGCCTCGAGTCGGGCCTTGTTTGACTCAAGCATATCATTTGTGCCTCGAGTTGGGCCTCGTTTGACTCACCGATACCATTTGTGCCTCGAGTTCGGCCTTGTTTAACTCAACCATACGATTTGTGCCTCGAGTTAGGCCTTGTTTGTCTCAACCATATCATTTGCGCCCCGCGTCGGTCTTCGTTTGACTCAACCATATCATTTGCTCCTTGACTCAGGCCTCGTTTGACTTAACGATATCATTTGTGCCTCGACTTAGGCCTCGTTTGGCTCAATCATATCATTTGCGCCTCGAGTCAGGCCTCGTTTGACTCAACCATATCATTTGCACCTCGGGTCAGGTTTTGTTTGACTCAAGCATATCATTTGCGCCTCGAGTTGGGCCTCGTTAGACTCACTGATACCATTTGTGCCTCAAGTTAACCCTCATTTGACTCAACCATATCATTTGTGCCTCGAGTCAGGCCTTGTTTGACTCAACCATATTATTTGTGCATCGAGTCGGCCCTTATTTGACTTAACCATATCATTTCAACATATCAATTGCGCCTCGAGTTGGACCTTGTTTGACTCAACCATATCATTTGTGCGTCGAGTTAGGCCTCGTTTAACTCAACCATACGATTTGTGCCTCGAGTTAGGCCTTGTTTGTCTCAACCATATCATTTGCGCCTCGAGTCAAACCTTGTTTGACTCACTGATACTATTTGTGCATCGAGTTAGGCCTCGTTTGACTCAACCATATCATTTGTGTTTCGAGTCAGGCCTTGTTTGACTCAACCATATCATTTGCGCCTCGAGTTGGACCTCGTTTGACTCACTGATACCATTTGTGCCTCAAGTTGAGCCTTATTTGACTCAACCATATCATTTGTGCCTCGAGTCAGGCCTTGTGTGACTCAACCATATCATTTGTGCGTCGAGTCGGGCCTTGTTTGACTTAACCATATCATTTCAACCATATCATTTGCGCCTCAAGTTGGGCCTTGTTTGACTCAACCATATCATTTGCGCCTCGAGTTGGGCCTCGTTTGACTCACGGATACCACTTGTGCCTCGAGTTAGGCCTCGTTTAACTCGACCATATGATTTGTGCCTCGAGTCAGGCCTTGTTTGACTCAACCACATCATTTGTGCCTCGAGTCAAACCTCGTTTGACACACCGATACTATTTGTGCATCGAGTTGGGCCTCGTTTGACTCAACCATATAATTTGTGTTTCGAGTCAGGCCTTGTTTGACTCAACCATATCATTTGCACTTCGAGTCTGGCCTTGTTTGACTTAACCATATCATTTGCACCTCAAGTCGGGCCTTGTTGGACACAACCATATCATTTGTGCCTAGAGTCGGGCATTGTTTGGCTCAACGATATCATTTGCGCCTCGAGTCAGGCCTTGTTTGAATCAACTATATAATTTGCGCTTCGAGTCTGGCCTTGTTTGACTCAACCATATCATTTGCGTGTCGAGTCGGCCCTTATTTGACTTAACCATATTATTTCAACCATATCAATTGCGCCTCGAGTCGGATCTTGTTTGACTCAACCATATCATTTGCACCTTATGTCAGGCCTCGTTTCACTCATCGATACCATTTGTGCCTCGAGTTGGGCCTCGTTTGACTCAACCATATCATTTGTCTCGAGACGGGCCTCGTTTGACTCAACCATATCATTTCTACCTAAAGTCATCCCTCGTTTCACTCAACCATATCATTTGTGCCTCGAGTCAGGCCTCGTTTGACTCAACCATATCATTTCTGCCTCGAGTCGGGCCTTGCTTGACTTAACCATATCATTTGCCCCTCAAGTCGGTGCTCGTTTGACTCACGGATACCATTTGTGCCTCAAGCCAGGCCTCGTTTAACTCATCCATATCATTTGTGCCTCAAGTCAGGCCTTGTTTGACTCAACCATATGATTTGCGCATCGAGTCTGAGCTCGTTTGAATCAACCATATCATTTGTGGCTCGAGTCATGCCTTGTTTGACACAACCATATCATTTGCGCCTTGAGTCAGGACTTGTTTGACTCAACCATATCATTTGCGCCTCGAGTCGGGCCTGTTTTGACTCAACCATATCATTTACATCTCGAGTCAGGTCTCGTTTGACTCAACCATATCATTTGCCCCTCAAGTCGGGCCTCGTTTGACTAAACCATATCATTTGCGCGTTGAGTCATGCCTCGTTTGACTCACTGATACTAGTTGTGCCTCGAGTTTGGCCTCCTTTCACTCAACCATATCATTTGTGCCTTGAGTCAGTCCTCGTTTGGCTCAATCGTATTATTTGTGCCTCGAGTCGGGCCTCGTTTGACTCAACCAAATTCTTTGCGCCTCGAGTCAGGCCTCGTTTGACTCAACCATATCATTTGTGCCTCGAGTCGGGCCACGCTTGACTCAACCATATTATTTGTGCCTCGAGTCAGGCCTCGTTTGACTCATCGATACCATTTGTTCATCGAGTTGGTCCTCGTTTGACTCAACCACATGATTCGCGCATCGAGTTAGGCCTCATTTGACTCAACTATATCACTTGTGCCTCGAGTGAGGCCTCGTTTGGCTCAGTCATACCATTTGCGCCTCGAGTTAGGCCTCGTTTGACTCAACCACATCATTTGCGCCTCGAGTAGGGCCTCGTTTGACTCAACCATATCATTTTTACCTCGAGTCATGCCTCTTTTGACTTAACCATATCATTTGCGCCTCGAGGCAGGCTTCGTTTGACTCAACCATATCATTTTTGCCTCGAGTCGGGCCTCATTTGACTCAACCATATCATTTCTACCTCAAGTCATGCCTCGTTTGGCTCAATCATATCATTTGCGCCTCGAGTTGGTGCTTGTTTGACTCAACCATATCATTTGCGCCTCGAGTTGGGCCTCGTTTGACTCAACCATATCATTTCTGCCTCGAGTCATGCCTTGTTTGACACAACCATATCATTTGCGCCTTGAGTCTGGCCTTGTTTGACTCAACCATATCATTTGCGCCTCGAGTCGAGCCTTGCTTGACTCAACCATATCATTTGTGCCTTAAGTCATGCCTTGTTTGACTCAACCATATCATTTCTGCCTCGAGTCATGCCTTGTTTGGCACAACCATATCATTTGCGCCTCGAGTCGGGCCTCATTTGACTCAACCTAATCATTTGCCCCTCGAGTCGGGCCTTGTTTGACTCACCCATACTATTTGCGCAACGAGTTGGTCCTCGTTTGACTCAACCATATGATTTGGGCATCGAGTCAGGCCTCGTTTGACTCAACCATATCATTTGTGCCGCAAGTTAGGCCTCGTTTGACTCAACCATATCATTTGAGCCTCGAGTCGGGCCTCGTTTAACTTAGCCATATCTTTTGTGCCTCGAGTTGGGCCTCGTTTGACTCAACCATATTATTTACGCCTCGACTCAGGCCTTGTTTGACTCACCCGTACCATTTGTGCATCGAGTTGGTCCTTGTTTGACTTAACCATATGAATTGCGCATCGAGTCAGGCCTCGTTTGACTCAACCATATCATTTGTGCCTCGAGTTAGGCCTCGTTTCACTCAATCATATCATTTGCACCTCGAGTCGGGCTTCGTTTGACTCAACCAAAGCATTTGCGCCTCGAGTCTATCCTCGTTTGACTCAACCATATCATTTCTGCCTCGAGTCATGCCTCATTTGACTCAACCATACCATTTGCGCCTTGAGGCGGGCTTAGTTTGACTCAAGCCTATCTTTTGTGCCTCGAGTCAGCCCTCATTTCACTCAGCCATATCATTTGCGCCTTGAGTCAGGCCTTGTTTAACTCATCGATACCATTTGTACCTCAAGTTAGGCCTCGTTTGACTCAACCATATCATTTGTGCCTTGAGTCGGGCCTCGTTTGACTCAACCATATCATTTCTGCCTTAAGTCATGCCTCGTTTGACTCAACCATATTATTTGTGCCTCAGGTCAGGGCTCGTTTGACTCAACCATATGATTTGCTCCTCGAGTTGGGCCTCGTTTGACTCAACCATATCATTCTGCTTCGAGTCATGCCTTGTTTGACACAACCATATCATTTGCGCCTTGAGTTGAGCCTCGTTTGACTCAACCATACCATTTGTGCCTCGAGATGAGCCTCGCTTGACTCAATCATATCATTTGTGCCTCGAGTCATGCCTTGTTTAACATAACCATATCATTTGCTTTTTGAGTCGGGTCTCGTTTGACTAAACTGTATCACTTGCGCCTCGAGTCGGGCCTCGTTTGAATCACCAATACCAGTTGTGCCTTACGTCTGGCCTCGTTTCAGTCAACCATATCATTTGTGCCTTGAGTCAGGCCTCGTTTGGCTTAATCATATCATTTGCACCATGAGTCGGGCCTCGTTTGACTCAACCATATCATTTGCGCCTCGAGTCAGGCCTCATTTGACTCCACCATATCATTTACGGCTCGAGTCAAGCCTCATTTGACTCACCGATACCATTTGTGCCTCGAGTTGGTCCTCGTTTGACTCAACCATATCATTTATGCCTCGAGTCAGGCCTCATTTGACTCAACCATATCATTTACAGCTCGAGTTAGGCCTCATTTGTCTCACCAATACCATTTGTGCCTTAAGTTGGTCCTCGTTTGACTCAACCATATCATTTGCACCTCGAGTTAGGCCTCATTTGACTCACCGATACAATTTGGGCAACGAGTTGGGCCTCGACTCAACCATATGATTTGTGCATTGAGTCAGGTCTCATTTGAATTAACCTTATCATTTGTGCCTCGAGTTAGGCCTCGTTTGGCTCAATCATATCATTTGCGCCTCGAGTTGGACCTCGTTCGACTCAACCATATCATTTCTACCTCGAGTCAAGCCTTATTTGACTCAACCATATTATTTGCGCCTCGAGTTGGGCCTCGTTCGACTCAACCATATCATTTGTGCCTTTAGTCGGGCCTCGTTTGACTCATCGATACCATTTGTGGCTCAAGTTGGGCCTCGTTTGACTCAACCATATCATTTTTGCCTCAAGTCATTCCTCGTTTGACTCAACCATATCATTTGAGCCTCTAGTTGGGCCGTGTTTGACTCAACCATATCATTTCTGCCTTGAGTCATGCCTTGTTTGACACAACCATATCATTTGCGCCTCGAGTTGGGCCTTGTTCGACTCAACCATATCATTTGCGCCTTGAGTCGGGCCTCGTTTGACTCATCGATACCATTTGTGGCTCAAGTTAGGCCTCGTTTGACTCAACCATATCATTTCTGCCACAAGTCATACCTCGTTTGACTAAACCATATCATTTGCGCCCCTAGTCGGGCCTCGTTTGACTCAACCATATCATTTCTGCCTCGAGTCATGCCTTGTTTGACACAACCATATCATTTGCGCCTCAAGGCGGCCCTCGTTTGACTCAACCATCTCATTTGTGCCTTGAGTGTTCCCTCGTTTGACTCAACCATATCATTTGTGTCTCGAGTCGGCCCTTGTTTGACTAATCCATATCATTTGTGCCTCGAGTCGGGCCTCGTTTGACTCACCGATACCATTTATGCCGCGAGTCAGTCCTCGTTGGGCTCAATCATATCATTTCTACCTCGAGTCAGGCCTCGTTTGGCTCAATCATATCATTTGTGCCATGAGTCAGGCCTCGTTTGACTCAACCTTATCATTTGCGCCTTGAGTCAGACCTCGTTTGACTCAACCATATCATTTGTGCCTCAAGTCAGGCCTCGTTTGACTCAACCATATCATTTGTGCCTCAAGTCAGGCCTCGTTTGGCTCAATCATATCATTTGTGCCTCGAGTTATGCCTCGTTTGACTCAACCATTTCATTTGCGTCTTGAGTCGGTCCTCGTTTGACTAAACCATATCATTTGCGCCTCGAGCCGGGCCTCGTTTGACTCATTGATACCATTTGTGCCTCGAGTCGGGCCTCGTTTGACTCAACCATATCATTTGCGCCTCGAGTCGGGCCTTGTTTGACTCCACCATATCATTTGTGCCTCGAGGTGGGCCTCGTTTGGCTCAACCATCTCATTTGTGCCTCGAGTGTTGCCTCGTTTGACTCAACCATATCATTTGCATCTCGAGTCGGCCCTCGTTTGACTAAACCATATCATTTGCGCCTCGAGTCGGGCCTAGTGTGACTCAACCATATCATTTGCGCCTCGAGTCGGGCCTTATTTGACTCACTGATACCATTTGTGCCTCGTTTGACTCAATCATATCATTTGTGTTTCGAGTCAGGCCTTGTTTGACTTAACCATATCATTTGCACTTTGAGTCTGGCCTCGTTTGACTTAACCATATCATTTGTGCCTCGAGTCAGGCCTTGCTTGACACAACCATATCATTTGCGCCTCGAGTCGGGCCTGGTTTGACTCAACGATATCATTTGTGCCTCGAGTCGGGCCTCGTTTGACTCACCGGTATCGTTTGTGCCTCATGTTAGGACTCGTTTAACTCAACCATATCGTTTGTGCCTCGAGTCTTGCCTCGTTTGAATCAACCATATCATTTACGCCTCGAGTCGAGCCTCGTTTGACTCAACCATATAATTTGTGCCTCGAGTCGGGCCTGTTTTGACTCAATCATATCATTTGCGCCTCATGTCAGGCCTCATTTAACTTAACCATATTATTTCCCCCTCGAGTCAGGCCCCATTTGACTCAACCATATCGTTTGTGCCTCAAGTCATGCCTTGATTGACTCAACTATATCATTTGCGCCTCGAGTCGGGCCTCCTTTGACTCAACCATATCATTTGTGCCCTGAGTCGGGCCTCGTTTGACACGCCGATACCATTTGCGCCTCGAGTCATGCCTTGTTTGACTCATCCATATCAATTGCGCCTCAAGTAAGGCCTCGTTTGACTTAACCATATCATTTGTGCCTCAAGTCAGGCCTCGTTTGACTCAACCATATCATTTTTGCCTCGAGTCTTGCCTTGTTTGACTTAACCATATCATTTGCGCCTTGAGTCAGGGCTTGTTTGACTCATCCATATCATTTGCGCCTCGAGTCAGGCCTCATTTGGCTCAACCATATCATTTCTCCCTCGAGTCATGCCTTGTTTGACACAACCATATCATTTGCACCTTGAGTCAGGCCTTGTTTGACTCAACCATATCATTTGCGCCTCGAGTCGGGCTTGTTTTGACTCAACCATATCATTTATGCCTCTAGTTGGGCCTCATTTGACTTAACCATATCATTTGCCCCTCAAGTCGGGCCTCGTTTGACTCAACAATATCATTTGCGTCTTGAGTCGGGCCTCATTTGAATCACTGATACCAGTTGTGGCACCAGTCTGGCCTCGTTTGACTCAACCATATCATTTGTGCCTCGAGTCAGGCCTCGTTTGGCTCAATCATATTATTTGCGCCTCGAGTTGGGCCTCGTCTGACTCAACCAAATCATTTGCGCCTCGAGTCAGGCCTCGTTTGACTTAACCATATCATTTGTGCCTCGTGTCGGGCCTCATTTGACTCAACCATTTTATTTATGCCTCGAGTCAGGCCTCGTTTGACTCACCGATACCATTTGTGGATCGAGTTGGTCCTCCTTTGTCTCAACCACATGATTTGTGCGTCGAGTCAGGCCTCGTTTGACTTAACCATATCATTTGTGCCTCGAGGCGGGGTTTGTTTCACCCAACCATATCATTTGTGCCTCGAGTTGGGCCTCGTTTGACTCAACCATATCATTTGCACCTTGAGTTGGGCCTCGTTTGACTCATCGATACCATTTGTGCCTCGAGTTGGGCCTCATTTGACTCAGCCATATCATTTGTGCCTCAAGTTGGGCCTCGTTTGACTCAACCATATCATTTGGCCTCGAGTCAAGCCTCGTTGGACTCAACATATCATTTGTGCCTCGAGTCAGGCCTCATTTGACTCAATCATATCATTTGTGCCTCGTGTCATGCCTCGTTTGACTCAACCATATCATTTGCGTCTCGAGTTGGGCCTCATTTGACTCACTAATGCCATTTGTGCCTCCAATTGTGCCTCGTTTGACTAAACCATATCATTTGTGCCTCGAGTCGTGCCTCCTTTGACTCACTAATACTATTTGTGCCTCGAGTTGGGCCTCGTTTGGCTCAACCATATCATTTGTGCCTCGAGTCAGGCCTCGGTTCACTTAACCATATCTTTTGCGCCTCGGGTCATGCCTCGTTTGACTCAACCATATCATTTGCGTCTCGAGTCGGGCCTCATTTGACTCGCCGATGCCATTTGTGCCTCCAATTGGGCCTTGTTTGACTCAACCATATCATTTGTGCCTCGAGTTGGGCCTCGTTTGACTCAACCATCGCATTTGTGCCTCGAGTTGGGCCTCGTTTGACTCAACCATAGCATTTGCGCCTCGAGTCGGGCCTCATTTGAGTCACTGATACCATTTGTGCCACGAGTTGGGCCTCATTTGACTCAGCCATATCATTTATGCCTCGAGTGAGGCCTCATTTGACTTAGCCATATCATTTGCACCACGAGTCAGGCCTCATTTGACTTAACCATATAATTTGAGCCTCGAGTCGGGACTCATTTGACTTAACCACATCATTTGCGCCTTGAGTCAAGCTTTATTTGACTCACCCATATGTTTGTGCATCGAGTCGGGCCTCATTTGACTAAACCATATCGTGTGCCCCTCGAGTCATGCCTCATTTAACTCAACCATATCATTTGCGCCTTGAGTTGGGCCTCGTTTGACTCACCCAAGTCATTTGTGCCTCAAGTTAGGTGTCGTTTGATTCAACCATGTGTTTGCGCCTCGAGCCAGGCTTGTTTGACTCACCCATATCATTTGCACCTCGAGTCGAGCCTTGTTGGACTCACCGATACCATTTGTGCATCGAGTTAGGCCTTGTTTGACTAAACCATATGATTTGCACCTCGAGTCATGCCTCGTTTGACTCAACCATATCTTTTGTACCTCGAGTCAGGCCATGTTTGATGCAACCATATCATTTGCACCTTGAGTCGGGCCTCGTTTAACTCAACCATGTAATTTGTGCCTCAAGTCAGGTCTCCGTTGACTCAACCATATCATTTGTGCCTCTAGTTAGGTCTCGTTTGACTCAACCATATTATTTGCAACTCGAGTCGAGCCTCGTTTGACTCCCCGATACCATTTATGCCTCGAGTTGGGCCTCGGTTGACTCAACCATATCATTTGCCCCTCGAGTCAGGCCTCGTTTGACCTAACCATGTCATTTGTGCCTCGAGTCAGGCCTTGTTTGACTCAATCGTATCATTTGCGCCTGGAGTCGAGTCTCATTTGACTCAACCTTATCATTTGTGCCTTGAGTCAGGTATTGTTTGACTCAACCATATCATTTGGGTCTCGAGTTGGGCCTCATTTACCTCAACCATATCATTTGTGCCTCCAATCAGGCCTCGTTTGACTTAACCATATCATTTGTGCCCCGAGTCGGGTCTCGTTTAACTCACCCATATCATTTGTTCCTCGAGTCCGGCCTCGTTTGACTCAACCATATCATTTGCGCCTCGAGTCGGGCCTCGTTTACCTCAACCATATCATTTGTACCTCGAGTCAGGTCTCGTTTGACTCAACCATATTATTTGCGCCTCGAGTCGATCATTGTTTAACTCAACCATATCATTTGTGCCTTAAGTCGGTCAATGTTTGACTCAACCATATCAGTTGCGCCTCGAGTCAGGCCTTGTGTGACTCAACCCTATCAGTTGCGCCTTGAGTTGGGCCTCATTTGACTCACCGATACCATTTGTGCCTCGAGTTAGGCCTCAATTGACTCACCGATGCCATTTGTGCCTCGAGTCAGGCCTTGTTTGACTCAACCATATCATTTGCCCCTCGAGTCAGGCCTTGTTTGACTCAACGATATCATTTGTGCCTCGACTTAGGCCTCGTTTAGCTCAATCACATCATTTGCGCCTCGAGTCAGGCCTCGTTTGACTCAACCATATCATTTGCGCCTTAGGTCGGGTTTTGTTTGACTCAACCACATCATTTACACCTCGAGTTAGGCCTCATTTGACACCCTGATACCATTTGTGCCTCGAGTTAAGCCTCATTTGACTTAACCATATCATTTGTGCCTCGAGTCAGGCCTTGTTTGACTCAACCATATCATTTACGCGTTGAGTCAGGCCTTATTTGACTTAACCTTATCATTTCAACCATATCATTTGCGCCTCGAGTCCGCCTTGTTTAACTCAACCATATCATTTGTGCTTCGAGTCGGGCTTTGTTTGACTCAACCATATCATTTACGCCTCGAGTTGGGCCTCATTTGACTCATGGATACCATTTGTGGCTCGAGTTAGGCCTCGTTTAACTCAACCATATGATTTGTGCCTCGAGTCAGGCCTTGTTTGACTCAACCATATCATTTGCGCCTCGCGTCGGGCCTTGTTTGACTCAACCATATCATTTGCGCCTTGAGTTGGGCCTCTTTGACTCACCGATACCATTTGTGCCACGAGTGGGGCCTCGTTTGGCTCAGCCATATCATTTACACCTCGCGTCGGGCCTCGTTTGACTCAACCATATCATTTGCGCCTTGAGTCGGGCCTCTTTGACTCACCGATACCATTTGTGCCACGAGTGGGGCCTCGTTTGGCTCAACGATATCATTTGGGCCTGGAGTTAGGCCTTGTTTGACTCGACCATATCATTTGTGCCTCGAGGTGGGCCTCGTTTGACTCAACCATATCAATTCTGCCTCGTGTCAAGCCTCATTTGACTCAACCATATCATTTGCACATTGAGTCGGGCGTCGTTTGACTCACCGATTCTATTTCTACCTCGAGTGGGGCCTGGTTTGACTCTACCATATCATTTGTGCCTTGACTCAGGCCTGGTTTGACTCAGCCATATCATTTGCGCCTCGAGGCGGGCCTCGTTTGACTCAACCATATCATTTGCGCCTCGAGTCAGGCCTCGTTTGATTCACCGATACTATTTGTGCATCGAGTTGGGCCTCGTTTGACTTAACCATATCATTTGTGTTTCGAGTCAGGCATTGTTTGACTCAACCATATCATTTGCGCTTTGAGTCTGGCCTCGTTTGACTTAACCATATCATTTGAACCTCGAGTCGGGCCTTGTTTGACACAACCATATCATTTGCGCCTCAAGTCGGGCATTGTTTGACTCAACAATATCATTTGCGCCTCGAGTAGGGCCTCGTTTGACTCACCGATACTATTTGTGCCTCATGTTGGGACTCGTTTAACTCAACCGTATCGTTTGTGCCTCGAGGCGGTCTTCGTTTGACTCACCCTTATCATTTGCACCTCGAGTGAAGCCTCGTTTGACTCAACCATATGATTGCGCCTCGAGTCTGGCCTTGTTAGACTCACCCATATCATTTGCTCCGCGAGTAAGGCCTTGCTTGACTCAACCATATCATTTGCACCTTGAGTTGGGCCTCGTTTGACTCACGGATACCATTTGTCCCTTGAGCTGGGACTCGTTTAACTCAACCATATCATTTGTGCCTCGAGTTAGGCCTTGTTTGATTCAACCATATCTTTTGCGCCTCGAGTCGGGCCTGTTTTGACTCAACCATATCATCTGCGTCTCGAGTCGGGCCTCGTTTGACTCAACCATATCATTTGCACGTTGAGTCGTGCCTCGTTTGACTCACCGATTCCATTTTTGCCTTAAGTGGGGCCTCGTTTGACACAACCATATCATTTGTGCCTTGAGCTAGGCCTTGTTTGACTTAACCATATCATTTGCGCCTCGAGGCGGGCCTCGTTTGACTCAACCATATCATTTGCACCTCGACTCGGGCCTCGTTTGACTCAACATATCATTTGTGCCTCGAGTGGGGCCTCATTTGACTCATCGATACTATTTGTGCATCAAGTTGGGCCTCGTTTGACTCAACCATATGATTTGTGCATCGAGTTAGGCCTCGTTTGACTCAACGATATCATTTGTGCCTCGACTTAGGCCTCGTTTGGCTTAATCATATCATTTACGCCTCGAGTTGGGCCTCGTTTGACTCACTGATACCATTTTTGCCTCGAGTTGAGCCTTCTTTGACTCAACCATATCTTTTGTGCCTCGAGTCAGGCATTGTTTGACTCAACCATATCATTTATGCGTCGAGGCGGGCCTTATTTGACTTAACCATATCATTTCAACCATATCAATTGCACCTTGAGTTGGGCCTTGTTTGACTCAACCATATCATTTGCGCTTCGAGTCGGGCCTTGTTTGACTCAACCATATCATTTGTGCCCCGAGTTGGGCCTCGTTTGACTCACGGATACCATTTGTGCCTCGAGTTAGGCCTTGTTAACTCAACCATACGATTTGTGCCTCGAGTCAGGCCTTGTTTGACTCAACCATATCATTTGTGCCTCGAGTCAAGCCTCGTTTGACTCACCGATACTATTTGTGCATCTAGTTGGGCCTCGTTTGACTCAACCATATCATTTGTGTTTCGAGTTAGGCCTTGTTTGACTCAACCATATCATTTGCTCTTCGAGTCTGGGCTTATTTGACTTAACCATATCTTTTGCCCCTCGAGTTGGGCCTTGTTTGACACAACCATATCATTTGCACCTCGACTCGGGCATTGTTTGACTCAACGATATCATTTGCGCCTCGAGTTGGGCCTCGTTTGACTCACTGATACCGTTTGTGCCTCATGTTGGGACACGTTTAACTCAACTGTATCATTTGTGCCTCGAGGCGTTCTTCATTTTACTCACCCTTATCATTTGCGCCTCGAGTCAGTCCTTGTTAGACTGAACCATATCATTTGTGCCGCGAGTCAAGCCTTGCTTGACTCAACCATATGATTTGCTCCCCGAGTCGGGCACCGTTTGAGTCACTGATACCATTTGTGCCTCGAGCTGGGCATCGTTTAACTCAACCATATCATTTGTGCCTCGAGTCAGGCCTTGTTTGATTCAACCATATCTTTTGCGCCTCGAGTCAGGCCTGTTTTGACTCAACCATATCATTTTTGCTTCGAGTTGGGCCTCATTTGAGTCACTGATACCATTTGTGCCTCGAGTTGAGCCTCATTTGACTTAGCCAAATCATTTGTGCATCGAGTTAGTCCTTGTTTGACTCAACCATCTCATTTGAGCCTCAAGTTGGGCCTTGTTTGACTTAACCATATCATTTCAACCATATCATTTGCACCTCGAGCCGGGCCTTGTTTGACTCAACCATATCATTTGCGTCTCGAGTCGGGCCTCGTTTGACTCAACCATATCATTTGCACGTTGAGTCGTGCCTCGTTTGACTCACCGATTCCATTTCTGCCTTAAGTGGGGCCTCGTTTGACACAACCATATCATTTGTGCCTTGAGCTAGGCCTTGTTTGACTTAACCATATCATTTGCGCCTCGAGGCGGGCCTCGTTTGACTCAACCATATCATTTGCACCTCGACTCGAGCCTCGTTTGACTCAACATATCATTTGTGCCTCGAGTCGGGCCTCATTTGACTCATCGATACTATTTGTGCATCAAGTTGGGCCTCGTTTGACTCAACCATATGATTTGTGCATCGAGTTAGGCCTCGTTTGACTCAACGATATCATTTGTGCCTCGACTTAGGCCTCGTTTGGCTCAATCATATCATTTACGCCTCGAGTTGGGCCTCGTTTGACTCACTGATACCATTTTTGCCTCGAGTTGAGCCTTCTTTGACTCAACCATATCATTTGTGCCTCGAGTCAGGCATTGTTTGACTCAACCATATCATTTATGCGTCGAGGCGGGCCTTATTTGACTTAACCATATCATTTCAACCATATCAATTGCACCTTGAGTTGGGCCTTGTTTGACTCAACCATATCATTTGCGCTTCGAGTCGGGCCTTGTTTGACTCAACCATATCATTTGCGCCATGAGTTGGGCCTCGTTTGACTCATGGATACCATTTGTGCCTCGAGTTAGGCCTCGTTTAACTCAACCATACGATTTGTGCCTCGAGTCAGGCCTTGTTTGACTCAACTATATCATTTGCGCCTCGCGTCGGGCCTCGTTTGACTCAACCATATCATTTGCACCTTGAGTCAGGCCTCATTTGACTCAACGATATCATTTGTGCCTCGACTTAGGCCTCGTTTGGCTCAATCATATCATTTGCGCCTCGAGTCGGGTCTCGTTTGACTCAACCATATAATTTGCACCTCGGGTCGGGCTTTGTTTGACTTAAGCGTATCATTTGCGCCTCGAGTTGGGCCTCGTTTGACTCACTGATGCCATTTGTGCCTCGAGTTGAGCCTCATTTGACTCAACCATATCATTTGTGCCTCAAGTCAGGCCTTGTTTGACTCAACCATATCATTTGTGCGTCGAGTCGACCCTTATTTGACTTAACCATATCATTTCAACCATATCAATTACGTCTCGAGTCGGGCCTTGTTTGACTCAACCATATCATTTGCGCTTCGAGTCGGGCCTTGTTTGACTCAACCATATCATTTGTGCCCCGAGTTGGGCCTCGTTTGACTCACGGATACCATTTGTGCCTCGAGTTAGGCCTTGTTAACTCAACCATACGATTTGTGCCTCGAGTCAGGCCTTGTTTGACACAACCATATCATTTGTGCCTCGAGTCAAGCCTCGTTTGACTCACCGATACTATTTGTGCATCTAGTTGGGCCTCGTTTGACTCAACCATATCATTTGTGTTTCGAGTTAGGCCTTGTTTGACTCAACCATATCATTTGCTCTTCGAGTCTGGGCTTATTTGACTTAACCATATCTTTTGCCCCTCGAGTTGGGCCTTGTTTGACACAACCATATCATTTGCGCCTCGAGTCGGGCATTGTTTGACTCAACGATATCATTTGCAGCTCGAGTCGGGCCTCGTTTGACTCACCGATACCGTTTGTGCCTCATGTTGGGACACGTTTAACTCAACTGTATCATTTGTGCTTCGAGGCATTCTTCAATTTACTCACCCTTATCATTTGCGCCTCGAGTCAGTCCTTGTTAGACTGCACCATATCATTTGTGCCGCGAGTCAAGCCTTGCTTGACTCAACCATATGATTTGCTCCTCGAGTCGGGCACCGTTTGAGTCACTGATACCATTTGTACCTCGAGCTGGGCATCGTTTAACTCAACCATATCATTTGTGCCTCGAGTCAGGCCTTGTTTGATTCAACCATATCTTTTGCGCCTCGAGTCAGGCCTGTTTTCACTCAACCATATCATTTTTGCTTCGAGTTGGGCCTCGTTTGAGTCACTGATACCATTTGTGCCTCGAGTTGAGCCTCGTTTGACTTAGCCAAATCATTTGTGCATGGAGTTAGTCCTTGTTTGACTCAACCATCTCATTTGAGCCTCGAGTTGGGCCTTGTTTGACTTAACCATATCATTTCAACCATATCATTTGCACCTCGAGCCGGGCCTTGTTTGACTCAACCATATCATTTGCGTCTCGAGTCGGGCCTCGTTTGACTCAACCATATCATTTGCACATTGAGTCGTGCCTCGTTTGACTCTTTGATTCCATTTCTGCCTTAAGTGGGGCCTCGTTTGACACAACCATATCATTTGTGCCTTGAGCTAGGCCTTGTTTGACTTAACCATATCATTTGCGCCTCGAGGCGGGCCTCATTTGACTCAACCATATCATTTGCACCTCGACTCGGGCCTCGTTTGACTCAACATATCATTTGTGCCTCGAGTCGGGCCTTATTTGACTCATCGATACTATTTGTGCATCAAGTTGGGCCTCGTTTGACTCAACCATATGATTTGTGCATCGAGTTAGGCCTCGTTTGACTCAACGATATCATTTGTGCCTCGACTTAGGCCTCGTTTGGCTCAATCTTATCATTTACGCCTCGAGTTGGGCCTCGTTTGACTCACTGATACCATTTTTGCCTCGAGTTGAGCCTTCTTTGACTCAAGCATATCATTTGTGCCTCGAGTCAGGCATTGTTTGACTCAACCATATCATTTATGCGTCGAGGCGGGCCTTATTTGACTTAACCATATCATTTCAACCATATCAATTGCACCTTGAGTTGGGCCTTGTTTGACTCAACCATATCATTTGCGCTTCGAGTCGGGCCTTGTTTGACTCAACCATATCATTTGCGCCATGAGTTGGGCCTCGTTTGACTCATGGATACCATTTGTGCCTCGAGTTAGGCCTCGTTTAACTCAACCATACGATTTGTGCCTCGAGTCAGGCCTTGTTTGACTCAACTATATCATTTGCGCCTCGCGTCGGGCCTCGTTTGACTCAACCATATCATTTGCACCTTGAGTCAGGCCTCATTTGACTCAACGATATCATTTGTGCCTCGACTTAGGCCTCGTTTGGCTCAATCATATCATTTGCACCTCGAGTCGGGCCTCGTTTGACTCAACCATATAATTTGCACCTCGGGTCGGGCTTTGTTTGACTCAAGCATATAATTTGCGCCTCGAGTTGGGCCTCGTTTGACTCACTGATGCCATTTGTGCCTCGAGTTGAGCCTCATTTGACTCAACCATATCATTTGTGCCTCAAGTCAGGCCTTGTTTGACTCAACCATATCATTTGTGTGTCGAGTCGGCCCTTATTTGACTTAACCATATCATTTCAACCATATCAATTACGTCTCGAGTCGGGCCTTGTTTGACTCAACCATATCATTTGCGCTTCGAGTCGGGCCTTGTTTGACTCAACCATATCATTTGTGCCCCGAGTTGGGCCTCGTTTGACTCACGGATACCATTTGTGCCTCGAGTTAGGCCTTGTTAACTCAACCATACGATTTGTGCCTCGAGTCAGGCCTTGTTTGACTTAACCATATCATTTGTGCCTCGAGTCAAGCCTCGTTTGACTCACCGATACTATTTGTGCATCTAGTTGGGCCTCGTTTGACTCAACCATATCATTTGTGTTTCGAGTTAGGCCTTGTTTGACTCAACCATATCATTTGCTCTTCGAGTCTGGGCTTATTTGACTTAACCATATCTTTTGCCCCTCGAGTTGGGCCTTGTTTGACACAACCATATCATTTGCGCCTCGGGTCGGGCATTGTTTGACTAAACGATATCATTTGCGCCTCGAGTCGGGCCTCGTTTGACTCACCGATACCGTTTGTGCCTCATGTTGGGACACGTTTAACTCAACTGTATCATTTGTGCCTCGAGGCATTCTTCATTTTACTCACCCTTATCATTTGCGCCTCGAGTCAGTCCTTGTTAGACTGAACCATATCATTTGTGCCGCGAGTCAAGCCTTGCTTGACTCAACCATATGATTTGCTCCTCGAGTCGGGCACTGTTTGAGTCACTGATACCATTTGTGCCTCGAGCTGGGCATCGTTTAACTTAACCATATCATTTGTGCCTCGAGTCAGGCCTTGTTTGATTCAACCATATCTTTTGCGCCTCGAGTCAGGCCTGTTTTGACTCAACCATATCATTTTTGCTTCGAGTTGGGCCTCGTTTGAGTCACTGATACCATTTGTGCCTCAAGTTGAGCCTCGTTTGACTTAGCCAAATCATTTGTGCATCGAGTTAGTCCTTGTTTGACTCAACCATCTCATTTGAGCCTCGAGTTGGGCCTTGTTTGACTTAACCATATCATTTCAACCATATCATTTGCACCTCGAGCCGGGCCTTGTTTGACTCAACCATATCATTTGCGCCTCTAGGTGGGCCTCGTTTGACTCACGGATACCATTTGCGCCTCGAGTTAAGCCTCGTTTAACTCAACCATATGATTTGTGCCTCGAGTCAGGCCTTGTTTGACTCATCCATATCATTTACGCCTCGAGTCGGGCCTCTTTGACTCAATCATATCATTTGCACCTTGAGTCAGATCTCGTTTGACTCACTGATACCATTTGTGTCTCGAGTGGGGCCTCATTTGACTCAACCATATCATTTGTGTCTGGAGTCAGGCCTTGTTTGACTCAACCATATCATTTGCGCCTCGAGGCAGACCTCGTTTGACTCAACCATATCATTTGTGCCTCGACTTAGGCCTCGTTTGACTCAACCATATGATTTAAGCCTCGAGTCAGGCCTTGTTTGACTCATCCATATCATTTGCGCCTCGAGTCGGCCCTCCTTTGACTCAACCATATCATTTGCACCTTGAGTCGGCCCTCGTTTGACTCATCGATACCATTTGTGCCTCGAGTGGGGCCTCGTTTGACTCAACCATATCATTTGTGTCTGGAGTTAGGCCTTGTTTGACTCAACCATATCATTTGTGCCTCGACTTGGGCCTCGTTTGACTCAACCATATGATTTGTGCCTCGAGTCAGGCCTTGCTTGGCTCAACCATATCATTTGCGCCTCGAGTCGAGCCTCGTTTGACTCATGGATACCATTTGTGCCTCGAGCTGGGCCTCGTTTAACTCAACCATATCATTTGTGCCTCGAGTCAGGCCTTGTTTGATTCAACCATATCTTTTGCACCTCGAGTCGGGCCTGTTTTGACTCGACCATATCATTTGCGCCTCGAGTCTGACCTCGTTTGACTCAACCATATCATTTGCCCCTCGAGTCAGGCCTCGTTTGACTCACCGATACTATTTGTGCAATGAGTTGGGCCTCGTTTGACTCAACCATATGATTTGCGCATCGAGTCAGGCCTCGTTTGACTTAACGATATCATTTGTGCCTCGAATTAGGCCTCATTTGGCTCAATCATATCATTTGCGCCTCGAGTCGAGCCTCGTTTGACTCAACAATATCATTTGCATCTCGAGTCGGGCCTTGTTTGACTTAACAATATTATTTGCGTCTCGGGTCAGGCCTTGTTTGACTCAACCATATCATTTGCGCTTCGAGTTGGGCTTTGTTTGACTCTTTGATTCCATTTGTGCCTCGGGTTGAGCCTCATTTGACTTAGCCATATCATTTGTGCCTCGAGTTAGGCCTTGTTTGACTCAACCATCTCATTTGTGCCTCGAGTTGGGCCTTGTTTGACTGAACCATATCATTTCAACCATATCATTTGCACCTCGAGTCGGGCCTTGTTTGACTCAACCATATCATTTGCGCCTCCAGTTGGGCCTCGTTTGACTCATGGATACCATTTGTGCCTCGAGTTAGGCCTTGTTTAACTCAACCATATGATTTGTGCCTCAAGTCAGGCCTTGTTTGACTCATCCATATCATTTGCGCCTCGAGTCGGGCCTCGTTTCACTCAACCATATCATTTGCGCCTCGAGTCGGGTCTTGTTTGATTTAACCATATCATTTCAACCATATCATTTACGCCTTGAGATGGGCCTTGTTTGACTCAACCATATCATTTGTCTCGAGTCGGGCCTTGTTTGACTCAACCATATCATTTGCGCCTCTAGTTGGGCCTCGTTTGACTCACGGATACCATTTGTGCCTCGAGTTAAGCCTCGTTTAACTCAACCATATGATTTGTGCCTCGAGTTAGGCCTTGTTTGACTCATCCATATCATTTACGCCTTGAGTCGGGCCTTCTTTGACTCAACCATATCATTTGCACCTTGAGTCGGGCCACGTTTGACTCACTGATACCATTTGTGCCTCAAGTGGGTCCTCGTTTGACTCAACCTTATCATTTGTGCCTTGAGTCAGGTATTGTTTGACTCAACCATATCATTTGGGTCTCGAGTTGGGCCTCATTTAACTCAACCACATCATTTGTGCCTCCAGTCAGGTCTCGTTTGACATAACCATATCATTTGTGCCCCGAGTCGGGTCTCGTTTAACTCACCCATATCATTTGTTCCTCGAGTCCGGCCTCGTTTGACTCAACCATATCATTTGCGCCTCGAGTCAGGCCTCGTTTACCTCAACCATATCATTTGTACCTCGAGTCAGGTCTCGTTTGACTCAACCATATTATTTGCGCCTCGAGTCGATCATTGTTTAACTCAACCATATCATTTGTGCCTTAAGTCGGTCAACGTTTGACTCAACCATATCATTTGCGCCTCGAATCGGGCCTTGTGTGACTCAACCCTATCAGTTGCGCCTCGAGTTGGGCCTCATTTGACTCACCGATACCATTTGTGCCTCGAGTTAGGCCTCAATTGACTCACCGATGCCATTTGCGCCTCGAGTCAGGCCTGGTTTGACTCAACCATATCATTTGCGCCTCGAGTCAGGCCTCGTTTGACTCAATGATATCATTTGTGCCTCGACTTAGGCCTCGTTTAGCTCAATCATATCATTTGCGCCTCGAGTCAGGCCTCGTTTGACTCAACCATATCATTTGCGCCTCAGGTCGGGTTTTGTTTAACTCAACCATATCATTTGCACCTCGAGTTGGGCCTCGTTTGACACCCTCATGCCATTTGTGTCTCGAGTTAAGCCTCATTTGACTCAACCATATCATTTGTGCCTCGAGTCAGGCCTTGTTTGAGTCAACCATATCATTTGTGCGTCGAGTCGGGCCTTATTTGACTTAACCTTATCATTTCAACCATATCATTTGCGCCTCGAGTCGGCCTTGTTTGACTCAACCATATCATTTGCGCTTCGAGTCGGGCCTTGTTTGACTCAACCATATCATTTATGCCTCGAGTTGGGCCTCATTTGACTCATGGATACCATTTGTGGCTCGAGTTAGGCCTCGTTTAACTCAACTATATGATTTGTGCTTCGAGTCAGGCCTTGTTTGACTCAACCATATCATTTGCGCCTCGCGTCGGGCCTTGTTTGACTCAACCATATCATTTGCGCCTTGAGTCGGGCCTCTTTGACTCACCGATACCATTTGTGCCAGGAGTGGGGCCTCGTTTGGCTCAACCATATCATTTGCGCGTCGCGTCGGGCCTCGTTTGACTCAACCATATCATTTGCGCCTTGAGTCGGGCCTCTTTGACTCACCGATACCATTTGTGCCACGAGTAGGGCCTCGTTTGGCTCAACCATATCATTTGTGCCTGGAGTTAGGCCTTGTTTGACTCGACCATATCATTTGCGCCTCGAGCTGGGCCTCGTTTGACTCAACCATATCAATTCTGCCTCGAGTCAAGCCTCATTTGACTCAACCATATCATTTGCACATTGAGTCGGGCCTCGTTTGACTCACCGATTCTATTTCTGCCTCGAGTGGGGCTCGTTTGACTCTACCATATCATTTGTGCCTTGAGTCAGGCCTGGTTTGACTCAGCCATATCATTTGCGCCTCGAGGCGGGCCTCGTTTGACTCAACCATATCATTTGCGCCTCGAGTCAGGCCTCGTTTGATTCGCCGATACTATTTGTGCATCGAGTTGGGCCTCGTTTGACTTAACCATATCATTTGTGTTTCGAGTCAGGCATTGTTTGACTCAACCATATCATTTGCGCTTTGAGCTGGCCTCGTTTGACTTAACCATATCATTTGAACCTCGAGTCGGGCCTTGTTTGACACAACCATATCATTTGCGCCTCAAGTCGGGCATTGTTTGACTCAACAATATCATTTGCGCCTCGAGTAGGGCCTCGTTTGACTCACCGATACTATTTGTGCCTCATGTTGGGACTCGTTTAACTCAACCGTATCGTTTGTGCCTCGAGGCGGTCTTCGTTTGACTCACCCTTATCATTTGCACCTCGAGTGAAGCCTCGTTTGACTCAACCATATGATTGCACCTCGAGTCAGGCCTTGTTAGACTCACCCATATCATTTGCTCCGCGAGTAGGGCCTTGCTTGACTCAACCATATCATTTGCACCTTGAGTTGGGCCTCGTTTGACTCACGGATACCATTTGTCCCTCGCGCTGGGACTCGTTTAACTCAACCATATCATTTGTGCCTCGAGTTAGGCCTTGTTTGATTCAACCATATCTTTTGCGCCTCGAGTCGGGCCTGTTTTGACTCAACCATATCGTCTGCGTCTCGAGTCGGGCCTCGTTTGACTCAACCATATCATTTGCACGTTGAGTCGTGCCTCGTTTGACTCACCGATTCCATTTCTGCCTTAAGTGGGGCCTCGTTTGACACAACCATATCATTTGTGCCTTGAGCCAGGCCTTGTTTGACTTAACCATATCATTTGCACCTCGAGGCAGGCCTCGTTTGACTCAACCATATCATTTGCGCCTCGACTCGGGCCTCGTTTGACTCAACCATATCATTTGTGCCTCGAGTCGGGCCTCATTTGACTCATCGATACTATTTGTGCATCAAGTTGGGCCTCGTTTGACGCAACCATATGATTTGTGCATCGAGTTAGGCCTTGTTTGACTCAATGATATCATTTGTGCCTCGACTTAGGCCTCATTTGGCTCAATCATATCATTTACGCCTCGAGTTGGGCCTCGTTTGACTCACTGATACCATTTGTGCCTCGAGTTGAGCCTCCTTTGCTCAACCATATCATTTGTGCCTCGAGTCAGGCATTGTTTGACTCAACCATATCATTTATGCGTCGAGGCGGGCCTTATTTGACTTAACCATATCATTTCAACCATATCAATTGCACCTTGAGTTGGGCCTTGTTTGACTCAACCATATCATTTGCGCTTCGAGTCGGGCCTTATTTGACTCAACCATATCATTTGCGCCATGAGTCGGGCCTCGTTTGACTCATGGATACCGTTTGTGCCTCGAGTTAGGCCTCGTTTAACTCAACCATACGATTTGTGCCTCGAGTCAGGCCTTGTTTGACTCAACTATATCATTTGCGCCTCGTGTCGGGCCTCGTTTGACTCAACCATATCATTTGCACCTTGAGTCAGGCCTCATTTGACTCAACGATATCATTTGTGCCTCGACTTAGGCCTCATTTGGCTCAATCATATCATTTGCGCCTCGAGTCGGGCCTCGTTTGACTCAACCATATAATTTGCACCTTGGGTCGGGCTTTGTTTGACTCAAGCGTATCAATTGCGCCTCAAGTTGGGCCTCGTTTGACTCACTGATGCCATTTGTGCCTCGAGTTGAGCCTCATTTGACTCAACCATATCATTTGTGCCTCAAGTCAGGCCTTGTTTGACTCAACCATATCATTTGTGCGTCGAGTCGGCCCTTATTTGACTTAACCATATCATTTCAACCATATCAATTACGTCTCGAGTCGGGCCTTGTTTGACTCAACCATATCATTTGCGCTTCGAGTCGGGCCTTGTTTGACTCAACCATATCATTTGTGCCCCGAGTTGGGCCTCGTTTGACTCACGGATACCATTTGTGCCTCGAGTTTGGCCTTGTTAACTCAACCATACGATTTGTGCCTCGAGTCAGGCCTTGTTTGACTCAACCATATCATTTGCGCCTCGAGTCAAGCCTCGTTTGACTCACCGATACTATTTGTGCATCTAGTTGGGCCTCGTTTGACTCAACCATATCATTTGTGTTTCGAGTTAGGCCTTGTTTGACTCAACCATATCATTTGCTCTTCGAGTCTGGGCTTGTTTGACTTAACCATATCTTTTACCCCTCGAGTTGGGCCTTGTTTGACACAACGATATCATTTGTGCCTCGAGTCGGGCATTGTTTGACTCAACGATATCATTTGCGCCTCGAGTCGGGCTTCGTTTGACTCACCGACACCGTTTGTGCCTCATGTTGGGACACGTTAAACTCAACTGTATCATTTGTGCCTCGAGGCATTCTTCGTTTTACTCATCCTTATCATTTGCGCCTCGAGTCAATCCTTGTTAGACTGAACCATATCATTTGCGCCGCGAGTCAGGCCTTGCTTGACTCAACCATATCATTTGCTCCTCGAGTCGGGCATCATTTGAGTCACTGATACCATTTGTGCCTCGAGCTAGGCATGGTTTAACTCAACCATATCATTTGTGCTTCGAGTCAGGCCTTGTTTGATTCAACCATATCTTTTGTGCCTTGAGTCGGGCCTGTTTTGACTCCACCATATCATTTGCGCCTCGAGTCAGGCCTCGTTTGACTCAACCATATCATTTGCCCCTCGAGTCAGGCCTCGTTTGACTCACTGATACTATTTGTGCAATGAGTTGGGCCTCGTTTGACTCAACCATATGATTTGCGCATCGAGTTAGGCCTTGTTTGACTCAACGATATCATTTGTGCCTCAAATTAGGCCTCGTTTGGCTCATTCATATCATTTGCGCCTCGAGTCGAGCCTCGTTTGACTCAACAATATCATTTGCATCTCGAGTCAGGCCTTGTTTGACTTAACAATATTATTTGCATCTCAGGTCAGGCCTTGTTTGACTCAACCATATCATTTTTGCTTCGAGTTGGGCCTCGTTTGACTCACTGATACCATTTGTGCCTCGAGTTGAGCCTCGTTTGACTTAGCCATATCATTTGTGCCTCAAGTTAGGCCTTGTTTGACTCAACCATCTCATTTGCGCCTCGAGTTGGGCCTTGTTTGACTTAACCATATCATTTCAACCGTATCATTTGCACCTCGAGCCGGGCCTTGTTTGACTCAACCATATCATTTGCGCCTCGAGTCGGGCCTCGTTTGACTCACGGATACTATTTGTGCCTCAAGCCAGGCCTCGTTTAACTCAACCATATGATTTGTGCCTCGAGTCAGGCCTTGTTTGACTCATCCATATCATTTACACCTCGAGTCGGGCCTCTTTGACTCAACCATATCATTTGCACCTTGAGTCAGACCTCGTTTGACTCACTAATACCATTTGTGCCTCGAGTGGGGCCTCATTTGACTCAACCATATCATTTGTGTCTGGAGTCAGGCCTTGTTTGACTCAACTATATCATTTGCGCCTCGAGGCAGGCCTCGTTTGACTCAACCATATCATTTGTGCCTCGACTTAGGCCTCGTTTGACTCAACCATATGATTTATGCCTTGAGTCAGGCCTTGTTTGACTCATCCATATCATTTGCGCCTCGAGTCGGCCCTCCTTTGACTCAACCATATCATTTGCACCTTGAGTCGGCCCTCGTTTGACTCATAGATACCATTTGTGCCTTGAGTGGGGCCTCGTTTGACTCAACCATATCATTTGTGTCTGGAGTCAGGCCTTGTTTGACTCAACCATATCATTTGTGCCTCGACTTGGGCCTCGTTTGACTCAACCATATGATTTGTACCTCGAGTCGGGCCTTGCTTGACTCAACCATATCATTTGCACCTCGAGTCGGGCCTCATTTGACTCATGGATACCATTTGTGCCTCGAGCTGGGCCTCGTTTAACTCAACCATATCATTTCTACCTCGAGTCAGGCCTTGTTTGATTCAACCATATCTTTTGCGCCTCGAGTCGGGCCTGTTTTGACTCGACCATATCATTTGTCCCTCGTGTCTGGCCTCGTTTGACTCAACCATATCATTTGCCCCTCGAGTCAGGCCTCGTTTGACTCACCGATACTATTTGTACAATGAGTTGGGCCTCGTTTGACTCAACCATATGATTTGCGCATCGAGTCAGGCCTCGTTTGACTTAACAATATCATTTGTGCCTCGAATTAGGCCTCATTTGGCTCAATCATATCATTTGCGCCTCGAGTCGAGCCTCGTTTGACTCAACAATATCATTTGCATCTCGAGTCGGGCCTTGTTTGACTTAACAATATTTTTTGCGTCTCGGGCTAGGCCTTGTTTGACTCAACCATATCATTTGCGCTTCGAGTTGGGCTTCGTTTGACTCACTGATTCCATTTGTGCCTCGAGTTGAGCCTCATTTGACTTAGCCATATCATTTGTGCCTTGAGTTAGGCCTTGTTTGACTCAACCATCTCATTTGCGCCTCGAGTTGGGCCTTGTTTGACTGAACCATATCATTTCAACCATATCATTTGCACCTCGAGTCAGGCCTTGTTTGACTCAACCATATCATTTGTGCCTCTAGTTGGGCCTCGTTTGACTCATGGATACCATTTGTCCCTCGAGTTAGGCCTTGTTTAACTCAACCATATGATTTGTGCCTCAAGTCAGGCCTTGTTTGACTCATCCATATCATTTGCGCCTCGAGTCGGGCCTCATTTCACTCAACCATATCATTTGCGCCTCGAGTCGGATCTTGTTTGATTTAACCATATCATTTCAACCATATCATTTGCGCCTTGAGATGGGCCTTGTTTGACTCAACCATATCATTTGTCTCGAGTCGGGCCTTCTTTGACTCAACCATATCATTTGCGCCTCCAGTTAGGCTTCGTTTGACTCACGGATACCATTTGTGCCTCGAGTTAAGCCTCGTTTAACTCAACCATATGATTCGTGCCTCGAGTTAGACCTTGTTTGACTCATCCATATCATTTACGCCTCGAGTCGGGCCTTCTTTGACTCAACCATATCATTTGCACCTTGAGTCGGGCCACGTTTGACTCACTGATACTATTTGTGCCTCGAGTGGGGCCTCGTTTGACTCAACCATATCATTTGTGTCTGGAGTCAGGCCTTGTTTGACTCAACCATATCATTTGCGCCTTGAGGCGGGCCTCCTTTGACTCAACCATATGATTTATGCCTCGAGTTAGGCCTTGTTTGACTCATCCATATCATTTGCACCTCGAGTCGGGTCTCCTTTGACTCAACCATATCATTTGCACCTTGAGTCGGGCCTCGTGTGACTCACCGATACCATTTGTGCCTCGAGTGGGGCCTCGTTTGACTCAACCATATCATTTGTGTCTAGAGTCAAGCCTTGTTTGACTCAACCATATCATTTGCGCCTTGAGGCGGGCCTCGTTTGACTCAACCATATCATTTGTGCCTCGACTTGGGCCTCGTTTGACTCAACCATATGATTTGTGCCTCGAGTCGGGCCTTGCTTGACTCAACCATATCATTTGTGCCTTGAGTCAGGCCTCGTTTGACTCATGGATACCATTTGTGCCTCGAGCTGGGCCTCGTTTAACTCAACCATATCATTTGTGCCTCGAGTCAGGCGTTGTTGGATTCAACCATATCTTTTGCGGCTCGAGTCGAGCCTGTTTTGACTCAACCATATCTTTTGCGTCTCGAGTCCGGCCTCGTTTGACTCAACCATATCATTTGCCCCTCGAGTTAGGCCTCGTTTGACTCACCGATACTATTTGTGCATTGAGTCGGGCCTCGTTTGACTCAACCATATGATTTGTGCATTGAGTCAGTTCTCGTTTGACTCAACGATATCATTTGTGCCTCGAGTTAGGCCTCGTTTGGCTCAATCATATCATTTGCGCCTCGAGTCGAGCCTCGTTTGACTCAACAATATCATTTGCATCTCGAGTCGGGCCTTGTTTGACTTAACAATATTATTTGCGTCTCGGGTCAAGCCTTGTTTGACTCAACCATATCATTTGCGCTTCGAGTTGGGCCTCGTTTGACTCACTGATACCATTTGTGCCTCGAGTTGAGCCTCGTTTGACTTAGCCATATCATTTGTGCCTCGAGTTAGGCCTTGTTTGACTCAACCATCTCATTTGCGCCTCGAGTTGGACCTTGTTTGACTGAACCATATCATTTCAACCATATCATTTGCACCTCGAGTCGGGCCTCGTTTGACTCAACCATATCATTTGCGCCTCCAGTTGGGCCTCGTTTGACTCACGGATACCATTTGTGCCTCGAGTTAGGCCTTGTTTAACTCAACCATATGATTTATGCCTCGAGTCAGGCCTTATTTGACTCATCCATATCATTTGCGCCTCGAGTCGAGCCTCGTTTGACTCAACCATATCATTTGTGCCTCGAGGCGGGCCTTGTTTGATTTAACCATATCATTTCAACCATATCATTTGTGCCTTGAGTCGGGCCTTGTTTGACTCAACCATATCATTTGTGCCTCGAGTCGGGCCTTGTTTGACTCAACCATATCATTTGCTCCTCTTGTTGGGCCTCGTTTGACTCACGGATACCATTTGTGCGTCGAGTTAGGCCTCATTTAACTCAACCATATGATCTGTGCCTCGAGTTTGGCCTTGTTTGACTCATCCATATCATTTGCACCTCGAGTTTGGCCTTGTTTGACTCAACCATATCATTTGCACCATGAGTTGGGCCTCATTTGACTCCCCGATACCATTTGTGCCACGAGTGGGGCCTCGTTTGACTCAACCATATCAATTGTGCCTGGAGTCAGGCCTTGTTTGGCTCAACCATATCATTTGCGCCTCGAGGCGGGCCTCGTTTGACTCTACCATATCTTTTCTGCCTCGAGTCAAGCCTCATTTGACTCAACCATATCTTTTGCACATTGAGTTGGGCCTTGTTTGACTCAACGATTCCATTTCTGCCTCGAGTGGGGCCTCGTTTGACTCAACCATATCATTTGTGCCTTGAGTCAGGCCTGGTTTGACTCAACCATATCATTTGCGCCTCGAGGCAGGCCTCGTTTGACTCAACCATATCATTTGTGCCTCGACTCGAGCCTCGTTTGACTCAAGCATATAATTTGCGCCTCGAGTCAGGCCTCGTTTGACTCACCAATACTAATTGTACACCGAGTTGGGCCTCGTTTGACTCAACCATATGATTTGCGCATCGAGTCAAGCTCATTTGACTCAACCAATATCATTTGTGCCTCGACTTAGGTCTCGTTTGGCTCAATCATATCATTTGTGCCTCGAGTCGGGCCTCCTTTGACTCAACCATATCATTTGCACCTCGGATTAGGCCTTGTTTGACTCAACCATATCATTTGCGCCTCGAGTTGGGCCTCGTTTGACTCACTGATACCATTTGTGCCTTGAGTTGAGCCTCATTTAACTCAGCCATATCATTTGTGCCTCGAGCCGGACCTCGTTTAACTCAACCATATCATTTGTGCCTCGAGTTAGGCCTTGTTTGACTCAACTATATGATTTGCGCATCGAGTCTGACCTCGTTTGAATTAACCATATCATTTGTGGCTCGAGTCAGGCCTCATTTGACTCACCGATACCATTTGTGCCTTGAGTTGGTCCTCGTTCGACTCAACCATATCATTTGCACCTCGAGTTAGGCCTCGTTTGACTCACCGATACTATTTGTGCATTGAGTCGGGCCTCGTTTGACTCAACCATATGATTTGCGCATCGAGTTGGGCCTCGTTTGGCTCACCGATACCATTTGTGCAATGAGTTGGGCCACGACTCAACCATATGATTTGCGCATTGAGTCAGGCCTCGTTTGACTCAACCTTATCATTTGTGCCTCGAGTTAGGCCTCATTTGGCTCAATTATATGATTTGTGCCTCGAGTCGGGCCTCGTTTGGCTCATTGATACCATTTGTGCCTCGAGTTAGGCCTCGTTTGACTCAACCATATCATTTGGGCTTCAAGTCGGGCCTCGCTTGACTCAACCATATCATTTTTGCCTCAAGTCAGGCCTCGTTTGACTTAACCATATCATTTGCGTCACGAGTCGGGGCTTGTTTGACTCAACCATATGATTTGCGCATCGAGTCAGGCCTCGTTTAACTCAACGATATCATTTGTGCCTCAACTTAGGTCTCGTTTGGCTCAATCATATCATTTGCGCCTCGAGTCGGGCCTCATTTGACTCAACCATATCATTTGCACCTCGGATTAGGCCTTGTTTGACTCAACCATATCATTTGCACCTCGAGTTGGGCCTCGTTTGACTCACTGATACCATTTGTGCCTTGAGTTGAGCCTCAATTGACTCAGCCATATCATTTGTGCCTCAAGTTAGGCCTTGTTTGACTCAACCATCTCATTTGCGTGTCGAGTTGGGCCTTATTTGACTTAACCATATCATTTCAACCATATCATTTGTGCCTCGAGTCGGGCCTTGTTTGACTCAACCATATCATTTGCGCCTCGAGTCGGGCCTTGTTTGACTCAACCATATCATTTGTGCCTCCAGTTAGGCCTCGTTTGACTCAACCATATGATTTGTGCATTGAGTCAGTCCTCATTTGACTCAACGATATCATTTGTGCCTCGAATTAGGCCTCGTTTGGCTCAATCATATCATTTGCGCCCCGAGTCGAGCCTCGTTTGACTCAACAATATCATTTGCATCTCGAGTCGGGCCTTGTTTGACTTAACAATATTATTTACGTCTCGGGTCAAGCTTCGTTTAACTCAACCATATGATTTGTGCCTCGAGTCAGGCCTTGTTTGACTCATCCATATCATTTGCACCTCGAGTCGAGCCTCCTTTGACTCAACCATATCATTTGCACTTTGAGTCGGGCCTCGTTTGACTCACCGATACCATTTGTGCCTCAAGTGGGGCCTCGTTTGGCTCAACCATATCATTTGTGTCTGGAGTCAGGCCTTGTTTGACTCAACCATATCATTTACGCCACGAGGCAGGCCTCGTTTGACTCAACCATATCATTTGTGCCTCGACTTGGGCCTCGTTTGACTCAACCATATGATTTGTGCCTCGAGTCAAGCCTTGTTTGACTTATCCATATCATTTGCGCCTCGTGTTGAGCCTCGTTTGACTCAACCATATCATTTGTCCCTCGAGTCAGTCAACCATATGATTTACACATCGAGTCAGGCCTCGTTTGACTCAACCATATCATTTGTGGCTTGAGTCAGGCTCATTTGACTCACCAATACCATTTGTGCCTCGAGTTGGTCCTCGTTTGACTCAACCGTATTATTTGCACCTCGAGTCGGTCCTCGTTTGACTCATTGATACTATTTGTGCAACGAGTTGGGCCTCGACTCAACCATATGATTTGCGCATTGAGTCAGGCCTCGTTTGACTCAACCTTATCATTTGTTCCTCAAGTTAGGCCTCTTTTGGCTCAATTATCTCATTTGCGCCTCGAGTCGAGCCTCGTTTGACTCAACCATATCATTTGCGCCTCGAGTCGGGCCTTGTTTGACTCAACCATATCATTTCTGCCTCGAGTCAACCCTCATTTGACTCAACCATATGATTTGCGCCTCGAGGCGGGGTTTGTTTCACCCAACCATATCATTTGTGCCTCGAGTCGGGCCTCGTTTGATTCAACCACATAATTTGCACCTTTAGTCGGGTCTCATTTCACTCATCAATACCATTTGTCCTCGAGTTGGGCCTCGTTTGACTCAATTATATCATTTGAGCCTCGAGTCGGGCCTCGTTTGACTTAACCATATCATTTCTGCCTCGAGTCAAGCCTCACTTGACTCAACCATATCATTTGCGCCTCGAGGTGGGGTTTGTTTCACCCAACCATATTATTTGTGCCTCGAGTCGGGTCTCGTTTGACTCAACCATATAATTTGCACCTTGAGTCGGGCCTCGTTTCACTCATCGATACCATTTGTGCCTCGAGTTGGGCCTCGTTTGAATCACCCATATCATTTGTGCCTCGAAACGGGCCTCGTTTGACTCAACCATATCATTTCTGCCTAAAGTCATCCCTCGTTTGACTCAACCATATCATTTGCGCCTCGAGTCAGGCCTTGTTTGACTCAACCATATCATTTCTGCCTTAAGTCATGCCTTGTTTGACACAACCATATCATTTACGCCTCGGGTCGGGCCTTGTTTGACTCAAGCATATCATTTGTGCCTCGAGGCGGGCCTCGTTTGCCTCAACCATGTCATTTGTGCCTCGAGTGTTGCCTCATTTGACTCAACCATATCATTTTTGTCTCGAGTCGAGCCTCATTTGACTTACTGATACCATTTGTGCCTCGAGTTGGGCCTCGTTTGACTCAATCATATCATTTGCACCTTGAGTCGGGCCTTGTTTGACTCACTGATACCATTTGTGCCTCGAGTTGGGCCTTGTTTGACTCAACCATATCATTTGTTTTTCGAGTCTGGCCTTGTTAGACTCAACCATATCATTTGCGCTTCGAGTCTAGCCTCGTTTGACTTAACCATATAATTTGGACCTCGAGTCGGGCCTTGTTTGACACAACCATATCATTTGCGCCTCGAGTCGGGGATTGTTTGACTCAACGATATCATTTGCACCCCGAGTCGGGCCTCGTTTGACTCACCGATACCGTTTGTGCCTCATGTTGGGAGTTGTTTAACTCAACCGTATCGTTTGAGCCTCGGGGCGATCTTCGTTCAACTCACCCTTATCATTTGCACCTCGAGTCAAGCCTGGTTGACTCACCCATGTGATTGCACCTCGAGTCAGGCCTTGTTAGACTCACCCATATCATTTGTGCCACGAGTCGGGCCTTGCTTGACTCAACCATATCATTTGCGCCTCAAGTCAGGCCTCGTTTGACTCACGGATACCATTTGTGCCTCGAGCCGGACCTCGTTTAACTCAACCATATCATTTGTGCCTCGAGTCAGGCCTTGTTTGACTCAACCATATGATTTGCGCATCGAGTCTGACCTCGTTTGAATTAACCACATCATTTGTGGCTCGAGTCAGGCCTTATTTGACTCACCGATACCATTTGTTCCTTGAGTTGGTCCTCGTTTGACTCAACCATATCATTTGCACCTCGAGTCGGGCCTCGTTTGGCTCACCGATACCATTTGTGCAACGAGTTGGGCCTCGACTCAACCATATGATTTGCGCATTGAGTCAGGACTCGTTTGACTCAACCTTATCATTTGTGCCTCGAGTTAGGCCTCGTTTGGCTCAATTATATGATTTGTGCCTCGAGTCGAGCCTCGTTTGGCTCATTGATACCATTTGTGCCTCGAGTTAGGCCTCGTTTGACTCAACCATATCATTTGTGCTTCAAGTCGGGCCTCGCTTGACTCAACCATATCATCTTTGCCTCAAGTCATGCCTCGTTTGACTCAACCATATCATTTGCGTCACGAGTCGGGGCTTGTTTGACTCAACCATATCATTTGCGCCTCGAGTTGGGCCTCGTTTAACTCAACCAAATCAATTCTGCCACAAGTCTTGCCTTGTTTGACATAACCATATCATTTGCGCCTTGAGTCAGGCATTGTTTGACTCAACCATATCATTTGCGCCTCGAGTCGGGCCTCGTTTGACTCACTGATACCATTTAGGCCTCGAGTTGGGCCTCGTTTGACTCAACCATATCATTTGTGCCTCGAGTCAGGCCTCGTTTAGTCAATCATATCATTTGTGCCTCGAGCCATGCCTCGTTTGACTCAACCATATCATTTGCGTCTTGGGTCGATCCTCATTTGACATAACCATATCATTTGTGCCTCGAGTCGGTCCTCGTTTGATTCAACAATATCATTTGCATCTTGAGTCGGGGCTTGTTTGACTCAGCCATATCATTTGCCCCTCGAGTCAGGCCTCGTTTGACTCAATCATATCATTTGCGCCTCGAGTCGGGCCTCGTTTGACTCACCGATACCATTTGTGCCTCGAGTTGGGCCTCGTTTGACTCAACCATATCATTTGTGCCTTGAGTCAAGCCTCGTTTGGCTCAATCATATCATTTGTGCCTTGAGTCATGGCTCGTTTGACTCAACCATATCATTTGCATCTCGAGTCAGTCCTCATTTGACTAAACCATATCATTTGCGCCTCGAGTCAGGCCTCGTTTGACTCACCGATACCATTTGTGCCTCGAGTTGTGCCTCGTTTAACTCAACTATATCATTTGTGCCTCAAGTCAGCCTTGTTTGACTCGACCATATCATTTGTGCCTCGAGTCATGCCTCGTTTGACTCCACCATATCATTTGTATCTCGATCTGGGTCTCGTTTGACTAAACCATATCTTTTGCGCCTCGACTCGGGCCTTCTTTGACTCAGCCATATCATTTGCGCCTCGAGTCGGGCCTCATTTGACTCACTGATACCATTTGTGCCTCGAGTTGGACCTCGTTTGACTCAACCATATTATTTGCACCTCGAGTCTGCCCTCATTTGACTTAATCATATCATTTGCGTCTCGAGTCGGGCCTCGTTTGACTCAACCATATCATTTCTGCCTCGAGTCATGCCTTGTTTGACACAACCATATCATTTGCGCCTTGAGTCAGGACATGTTTGACTCAACCATATCATTTGCGCCTCGAGTCGGGTCTGTTTTGACTCAACCATATCATTTGCTCGTCGAGTCGGGCCTTATTTGACTCAACCACATCATTTGCCCCTCGAGTCGGGCCTCGTTTGACTCAACCATATCATTTGTGCCTCAAGTTGGGCCTCATTTGACTCAACCATATCATTTGCGACTCGAGTTGGGCCTCGTTTGACTCACCGATACCATTTGTGCCTCAAGTTAGGCCTCATTTGACTCAACCAAATCATTTGCGCCTCGAGTCAGGCCTCGTTTGACTTAACCATGTCATTTGTGCCTCGAGTCAGGCCTCGTTTTACTGAACTGTATCATTTGCACCTCGAGTCGGGTCTCATTTGACTCAACCTTATCATTTGTGCCTTGAGTCGAGTCTCGTTTAACTTAACCATATCATTTGTTCCTCGAGTCAGGCCTCGTTTGACTCAACTGTATCATTTGCACCTCGAGTCGGGCCTCATGTGACTTAATTCTATCATTTGTGCCTCGAGTTGGGTCTCATTTGACTCAACGATACCATTTGTGCCTCGAGTTAGGCCTCAATTGACTTGACCATATCATTTGTGCCTCGAGGCAGGCCGCGTTTGACTCAACCATATTATTTGTGCCTCGAGTGGGGCCTCATTTGACTCAACCATATCATTTGTGTCTGGAGTCAGGCCTTGTTTGACTCAACTATATCATTTGCGCCTCGAGGCAGGCCTCGTTTGACTCAACCATATCATTTGTGCCTCGACTTAGGCCTCGTTTGACTCAACCATATGATTTATGCCTTGAGTCAGGCCTTGTTTGACTCATCCATATCATTTGCGCCTCGAGTCGGCCCTCCTTTGACTCAACCATATCATTTGCACCTTGAGTCGGCCCTCGTTTGACTCATAGATACCATTTGTGCCTTGAGTGGGGCCTCGTTTGACTCAACCATATCATTTGTGTCTGGAGTCAGGCCTTGTTTGACTCAACCATATCATTTGTGCCTCGACTTGGGCCTCGTTTGACTCAACCATATGATTTGTACCTCGAGTCGGGCCTTGCTTGACTCAACCATATCATTTGCACCTCGAGTCGGGCCTCATTTGACTCATGGATACCATTTGTGCCTCGAGCTGGGCCTCGTTTAACTCAACCATATCATTTCTACCTCGAGTCAGGCCTTGTTTGATTCAACCATATCTTTTGCGCCTCGAGTCGGGCCTGTTTTGACTCGACCATATCATTTGTCCCTCGTGTCTGGCCTCGTTTGACTCAACCATATCATTTGCCCCTCGAGTCAGGCCTCGTTTGACTCACCGATACTATTTGTACAATGAGTTGGGCCTCGTTTGACTCAACCATATGATTTGCGCATCGAGTCAGGCCTCGTTTGACTTAACAATATCATTTGTGCCTCGAATTAGGCCTCATTTGGCTCAATCATATCATTTGCGCCTCGAGTCGAGCCTCGTTTGACTCAACAATATCATTTGCATCTCGAGTCGGGCCTTGTTTGACTTAACAATATTTTTTGCGTCTCGGGCTAGGCCTTGTTTGACTCAACCATATCATTTGCGCTTCGAGTTGGGCTTCGTTTGACTCACTGATTCCATTTGTGCCTCGAGTTGAGCCTCATTTGACTTAGCCATATCATTTGTGCCTTGAGTTAGGCCTTGTTTGACTCAACCATCTCATTTGCGCCTCGAGTTGGGCCTTGTTTGACTGAACCATATCATTTCAACCATATCATTTGCACCTCGAGTCAGGCCTTGTTTGACTCAACCATATCATTTGTGCCTCTAGTTGGGCCTCGTTTGACTCATGGATACCATTTGTCCCTCGAGTTAGGCCTTGTTTAACTCAACCATATGATTTGTGCCTCAAGTCAGGCCTTGTTTGACTCATCCATATCATTTGCGCCTCGAGTCGGGCCTCATTTCACTCAACCATATCATTTGCGCCTCGAGTCGGATCTTGTTTGATTTAACCATATCATTTCAACCATATCATTTGCGCCTTGAGATGGGCCTTGTTTGACTCAACCATATCATTTGTCTCGAGTCGGGCCTTCTTTGACTCAACCATATCATTTGCGCCTCCAGTTAGGCTTCGTTTGACTCACGGATACCATTTGTGCCTCGAGTTAAGCCTCGTTTAACTCAACCATATGATTCGTGCCTCGAGTTAGACCTTGTTTGACTCATCCATATCATTTACGCCTCGAGTCGGGCCTTCTTTGACTCAACCATATCATTTGCACCTTGAGTCGGGCCACGTTTGACTCACTGATACTATTTGTGCCTCGAGTGGGGCCTCGTTTGACTCAACCATATCATTTGTGTCTGGAGTCAGGCCTTGTTTGACTCAACCATATCATTTGCGCCTTGAGGCGGGCCTCCTTTGACTCAACCATATGATTTATGCCTCGAGTTAGGCCTTGTTTGACTCATCCATATCATTTGCACCTCGAGTCGGGTCTCCTTTGACTCAACCATATCATTTGCACCTTGAGTCGGGCCTCGTGTGACTCACCGATACCATTTGTGCCTCGAGTGGGGCCTCGTTTGACTCAACCATATCATTTGTGTCTAGAGTCAAGCCTTGTTTGACTCAACCATATCATTTGCGCCTTGAGGCGGGCCTCGTTTGACTCAACCATATCATTTGTGCCTCGACTTGGGCCTCGTTTGACTCAACCATATGATTTGTGCCTCGAGTCGGGCCTTGCTTGACTCAACCATATCATTTGTGCCTTGAGTCAGGCCTCGTTTGACTCATGGATACCATTTGTGCCTCGAGCTGGGCCTCGTTTAACTCAACCATATCATTTGTGCCTCGAGTCAGGCGTTGTTGGATTCAACCATATCTTTTGCGGCTCGAGTCGAGCCTGTTTTGACTCAACCATATCTTTTGCGTCTCGAGTCCGGCCTCGTTTGACTCAACCATATCATTTGCCCCTCGAGTTAGGCCTCGTTTGACTCACCGATACTATTTGTGCATTGAGTCGGGCCTCGTTTGACTCAACCATATGATTTGTGCATTGAGTCAGTTCTCGTTTGACTCAACGATATCATTTGTGCCTCGAGTTAGGCCTCGTTTGGCTCAATCATATCATTTGCGCCTCGAGTCGAGCCTCGTTTGACTCAACAATATCATTTGCATCTCGAGTCGGGCCTTGTTTGACTTAACAATATTATTTGCGTCTCGGGTCAAGCCTTGTTTGACTCAACCATATCATTTGCGCTTCGAGTTGGGCCTCGTTTGACTCACTGATACCATTTGTGCCTCGAGTTGAGCCTCGTTTGACTTAGCCATATCATTTGTGCCTCGAGTTAGGCCTTGTTTGACTCAACCATCTCATTTGCGCCTCGAGTTGGACCTTGTTTGACTGAACCATATCATTTCAACCATATCATTTGCACCTCGAGTCGGGCCTCGTTTGACTCAACCATATCATTTGCGCCTCCAGTTGGGCCTCGTTTGACTCACGGATACCATTTGTGCCTCGAGTTAGGCCTTGTTTAACTCAACCATATGATTTATGCCTCGAGTCAGGCCTTATTTGACTCATCCATATCATTTGCGCCTCGAGTCGAGCCTCGTTTGACTCAACCATATCATTTGTGCCTCGAGGCGGGCCTTGTTTGATTTAACCATATCATTTCAACCATATCATTTGTGCCTTGAGTCGGGCCTTGTTTGACTCAACCATATCATTTGTGCCTCGAGTCGGGCCTTGTTTGACTCAACCATATCATTTGCTCCTCTTGTTGGGCCTCGTTTGACTCACGGATACCATTTGTGCGTCGAGTTAGGCCTCATTTAACTCAACCATATGATCTGTGCCTCGAGTTTGGCCTTGTTTGACTCATCCATATCATTTGCACCTCGAGTTTGGCCTTGTTTGACTCAACCATATCATTTGCACCATGAGTTGGGCCTCATTTGACTCCCCGATACCATTTGTGCCACGAGTGGGGCCTCGTTTGACTCAACCATATCAATTGTGCCTGGAGTCAGGCCTTGTTTGGCTCAACCATATCATTTGCGCCTCGAGGCGGGCCTCGTTTGACTCTACCATATCTTTTCTGCCTCGAGTCAAGCCTCATTTGACTCAACCATATCTTTTGCACATTGAGTTGGGCCTTGTTTGACTCAACGATTCCATTTCTGCCTCGAGTGGGGCCTCGTTTGACTCAACCATATCATTTGTGCCTTGAGTCAGGCCTGGTTTGACTCAACCATATCATTTGCGCCTCGAGGCAGGCCTCGTTTGACTCAACCATATCATTTGTGCCTCGACTCGAGCCTCGTTTGACTCAAGCATATAATTTGCGCCTCGAGTCAGGCCTCGTTTGACTCACCAATACTAATTGTACACCGAGTTGGGCCTCGTTTGACTCAACCATATGATTTGCGCATCGAGTCAAGCTCATTTGACTCAACCAATATCATTTGTGCCTCGACTTAGGTCTCGTTTGGCTCAATCATATCATTTGTGCCTCGAGTCGGGCCTCCTTTGACTCAACCATATCATTTGCACCTCGGATTAGGCCTTGTTTGACTCAACCATATCATTTGCGCCTCGAGTTGGGCCTCGTTTGACTCACTGATACCATTTGTGCCTTGAGTTGAGCCTCATTTAACTCAGCCATATCATTTGTGCCTCGAGCCGGACCTCGTTTAACTCAACCATATCATTTGTGCCTCGAGTTAGGCCTTGTTTGACTCAACTATATGATTTGCGCATCGAGTCTGACCTCGTTTGAATTAACCATATCATTTGTGGCTCGAGTCAGGCCTCATTTGACTCACCGATACCATTTGTGCCTTGAGTTGGTCCTCGTTCGACTCAACCATATCATTTGCACCTCGAGTTAGGCCTCGTTTGACTCACCGATACTATTTGTGCATTGAGTCGGGCCTCGTTTGACTCAACCATATGATTTGCGCATCGAGTTGGGCCTCGTTTGGCTCACCGATACCATTTGTGCAATGAGTTGGGCCACGACTCAACCATATGATTTGCGCATTGAGTCAGGCCTCGTTTGACTCAACCTTATCATTTGTGCCTCGAGTTAGGCCTCATTTGGCTCAATTATATGATTTGTGCCTCGAGTCGGGCCTCGTTTGGCTCATTGATACCATTTGTGCCTCGAGTTAGGCCTCGTTTGACTCAACCATATCATTTGGGCTTCAAGTCGGGCCTCGCTTGACTCAACCATATCATTTTTGCCTCAAGTCAGGCCTCGTTTGACTTAACCATATCATTTGCGTCACGAGTCGGGGCTTGTTTGACTCAACCATATGATTTGCGCATCGAGTCAGGCCTCGTTTAACTCAACGATATCATTTGTGCCTCAACTTAGGTCTCGTTTGGCTCAATCATATCATTTGCGCCTCGAGTCGGGCCTCATTTGACTCAACCATATCATTTGCACCTCGGATTAGGCCTTGTTTGACTCAACCATATCATTTGCACCTCGAGTTGGGCCTCGTTTGACTCACTGATACCATTTGTGCCTTGAGTTGAGCCTCAATTGACTCAGCCATATCATTTGTGCCTCAAGTTAGGCCTTGTTTGACTCAACCATCTCATTTGCGTGTCGAGTTGGGCCTTATTTGACTTAACCATATCATTTCAACCATATCATTTGTGCCTCGAGTCGGGCCTTGTTTGACTCAACCATATCATTTGCGCCTCGAGTCGGGCCTTGTTTGACTCAACCATATCATTTGTGCCTCCAGTTAGGCCTCGTTTGACTCAACCATATGATTTGTGCATTGAGTCAGTCCTCATTTGACTCAACGATATCATTTGTGCCTCGAATTAGGCCTCGTTTGGCTCAATCATATCATTTGCGCCCCGAGTCGAGCCTCGTTTGACTCAACAATATCATTTGCATCTCGAGTCGGGCCTTGTTTGACTTAACAATATTATTTACGTCTCGGGTCAAGCTTCGTTTAACTCAACCATATGATTTGTGCCTCGAGTCAGGCCTTGTTTGACTCATCCATATCATTTGCACCTCGAGTCGAGCCTCCTTTGACTCAACCATATCATTTGCACTTTGAGTCGGGCCTCGTTTGACTCACCGATACCATTTGTGCCTCAAGTGGGGCCTCGTTTGGCTCAACCATATCATTTGTGTCTGGAGTCAGGCCTTGTTTGACTCAACCATATCATTTACGCCACGAGGCAGGCCTCGTTTGACTCAACCATATCATTTGTGCCTCGACTTGGGCCTCGTTTGACTCAACCATATGATTTGTGCCTCGAGTCAAGCCTTGTTTGACTTATCCATATCATTTGCGCCTCGTGTTGAGCCTCGTTTGACTCAACCATATCATTTGTCCCTCGAGTCAGTCAACCATATGATTTACACATCGAGTCAGGCCTCGTTTGACTCAACCATATCATTTGTGGCTTGAGTCAGGCTCATTTGACTCACCAATACCATTTGTGCCTCGAGTTGGTCCTCGTTTGACTCAACCGTATTATTTGCACCTCGAGTCGGTCCTCGTTTGACTCATTGATACTATTTGTGCAACGAGTTGGGCCTCGACTCAACCATATGATTTGCGCATTGAGTCAGGCCTCGTTTGACTCAACCTTATCATTTGTTCCTCAAGTTAGGCCTCTTTTGGCTCAATTATCTCATTTGCGCCTCGAGTCGAGCCTCGTTTGACTCAACCATATCATTTGCGCCTCGAGTCGGGCCTTGTTTGACTCAACCATATCATTTCTGCCTCGAGTCAACCCTCATTTGACTCAACCATATGATTTGCGCCTCGAGGCGGGGTTTGTTTCACCCAACCATATCATTTGTGCCTCGAGTCGGGCCTCGTTTGATTCAACCACATAATTTGCACCTTTAGTCGGGTCTCATTTCACTCATCAATACCATTTGTCCTCGAGTTGGGCCTCGTTTGACTCAATTATATCATTTGAGCCTCGAGTCGGGCCTCGTTTGACTTAACCATATCATTTCTGCCTCGAGTCAAGCCTCACTTGACTCAACCATATCATTTGCGCCTCGAGGTGGGGTTTGTTTCACCCAACCATATTATTTGTGCCTCGAGTCGGGTCTCGTTTGACTCAACCATATAATTTGCACCTTGAGTCGGGCCTCGTTTCACTCATCGATACCATTTGTGCCTCGAGTTGGGCCTCGTTTGAATCACCCATATCATTTGTGCCTCGAAACGGGCCTCGTTTGACTCAACCATATCATTTCTGCCTAAAGTCATCCCTCGTTTGACTCAACCATATCATTTGCGCCTCGAGTCAGGCCTTGTTTGACTCAACCATATCATTTCTGCCTTAAGTCATGCCTTGTTTGACACAACCATATCATTTACGCCTCGGGTCGGGCCTTGTTTGACTCAAGCATATCATTTGTGCCTCGAGGCGGGCCTCGTTTGCCTCAACCATGTCATTTGTGCCTCGAGTGTTGCCTCATTTGACTCAACCATATCATTTTTGTCTCGAGTCGAGCCTCATTTGACTTACTGATACCATTTGTGCCTCGAGTTGGGCCTCGTTTGACTCAATCATATCATTTGCACCTTGAGTCGGGCCTTGTTTGACTCACTGATACCATTTGTGCCTCGAGTTGGGCCTTGTTTGACTCAACCATATCATTTGTTTTTCGAGTCTGGCCTTGTTAGACTCAACCATATCATTTGCGCTTCGAGTCTAGCCTCGTTTGACTTAACCATATAATTTGGACCTCGAGTCGGGCCTTGTTTGACACAACCATATCATTTGCGCCTCGAGTCGGGGATTGTTTGACTCAACGATATCATTTGCACCCCGAGTCGGGCCTCGTTTGACTCACCGATACCGTTTGTGCCTCATGTTGGGAGTTGTTTAACTCAACCGTATCGTTTGAGCCTCGGGGCGATCTTCGTTCAACTCACCCTTATCATTTGCACCTCGAGTCAAGCCTGGTTGACTCACCCATGTGATTGCACCTCGAGTCAGGCCTTGTTAGACTCACCCATATCATTTGTGCCACGAGTCGGGCCTTGCTTGACTCAACCATATCATTTGCGCCTCAAGTCAGGCCTCGTTTGACTCACGGATACCATTTGTGCCTCGAGCCGGACCTCGTTTAACTCAACCATATCATTTGTGCCTCGAGTCAGGCCTTGTTTGACTCAACCATATGATTTGCGCATCGAGTCTGACCTCGTTTGAATTAACCACATCATTTGTGGCTCGAGTCAGGCCTTATTTGACTCACCGATACCATTTGTTCCTTGAGTTGGTCCTCGTTTGACTCAACCATATCATTTGCACCTCGAGTCGGGCCTCGTTTGGCTCACCGATACCATTTGTGCAACGAGTTGGGCCTCGACTCAACCATATGATTTGCGCATTGAGTCAGGACTCGTTTGACTCAACCTTATCATTTGTGCCTCGAGTTAGGCCTCGTTTGGCTCAATTATATGATTTGTGCCTCGAGTCGAGCCTCGTTTGGCTCATTGATACCATTTGTGCCTCGAGTTAGGCCTCGTTTGACTCAACCATATCATTTGTGCTTCAAGTCGGGCCTCGCTTGACTCAACCATATCATCTTTGCCTCAAGTCATGCCTCGTTTGACTCAACCATATCATTTGCGTCACGAGTCGGGGCTTGTTTGACTCAACCATATCATTTGCGCCTCGAGTTGGGCCTCGTTTAACTCAACCAAATCAATTCTGCCACAAGTCTTGCCTTGTTTGACATAACCATATCATTTGCGCCTTGAGTCAGGCATTGTTTGACTCAACCATATCATTTGCGCCTCGAGTCGGGCCTCGTTTGACTCACTGATACCATTTAGGCCTCGAGTTGGGCCTCGTTTGACTCAACCATATCATTTGTGCCTCGAGTCAGGCCTCGTTTAGTCAATCATATCATTTGTGCCTCGAGCCATGCCTCGTTTGACTCAACCATATCATTTGCGTCTTGGGTCGATCCTCATTTGACATAACCATATCATTTGTGCCTCGAGTCGGTCCTCGTTTGATTCAACAATATCATTTGCATCTTGAGTCGGGGCTTGTTTGACTCAGCCATATCATTTGCCCCTCGAGTCAGGCCTCGTTTGACTCAATCATATCATTTGCGCCTCGAGTCGGGCCTCGTTTGACTCACCGATACCATTTGTGCCTCGAGTTGGGCCTCGTTTGACTCAACCATATCATTTGTGCCTTGAGTCAAGCCTCGTTTGGCTCAATCATATCATTTGTGCCTTGAGTCATGGCTCGTTTGACTCAACCATATCATTTGCATCTCGAGTCAGTCCTCATTTGACTAAACCATATCATTTGCGCCTCGAGTCAGGCCTCGTTTGACTCACCGATACCATTTGTGCCTCGAGTTGTGCCTCGTTTAACTCAACTATATCATTTGTGCCTCAAGTCAGCCTTGTTTGACTCGACCATATCATTTGTGCCTCGAGTCATGCCTCGTTTGACTCCACCATATCATTTGTATCTCGATCTGGGTCTCGTTTGACTAAACCATATCTTTTGCGCCTCGACTCGGGCCTTCTTTGACTCAGCCATATCATTTGCGCCTCGAGTCGGGCCTCATTTGACTCACTGATACCATTTGTGCCTCGAGTTGGACCTCGTTTGACTCAACCATATTATTTGCACCTCGAGTCTGCCCTCATTTGACTTAATCATATCATTTGCGTCTCGAGTCGGGCCTCGTTTGACTCAACCATATCATTTCTGCCTCGAGTCATGCCTTGTTTGACACAACCATATCATTTGCGCCTTGAGTCAGGACATGTTTGACTCAACCATATCATTTGCGCCTCGAGTCGGGTCTGTTTTGACTCAACCATATCATTTGCTCGTCGAGTCGGGCCTTATTTGACTCAACCACATCATTTGCCCCTCGAGTCGGGCCTCGTTTGACTCAACCATATCATTTGTGCCTCAAGTTGGGCCTCATTTGACTCAACCATATCATTTGCGACTCGAGTTGGGCCTCGTTTGACTCACCGATACCATTTGTGCCTCAAGTTAGGCCTCATTTGACTCAACCAAATCATTTGCGCCTCGAGTCAGGCCTCGTTTGACTTAACCATGTCATTTGTGCCTCGAGTCAGGCCTCGTTTTACTGAACTGTATCATTTGCACCTCGAGTCGGGTCTCATTTGACTCAACCTTATCATTTGTGCCTTGAGTCGAGTCTCGTTTAACTTAACCATATCATTTGTTCCTCGAGTCAGGCCTCGTTTGACTCAACTGTATCATTTGCACCTCGAGTCGGGCCTCATGTGACTTAATTCTATCATTTGTGCCTCGAGTTGGGTCTCATTTGACTCAACGATACCATTTGTGCCTCGAGTTAGGCCTCAATTGACTTGACCATATCATTTGTGCCTCGAGGCAGGCCGCGTTTGACTCAACCATATTATTTGTGCCTCGAGTCGGGCCTCATTTGACTAAACCATATCATTTGTGCCACGGGCCAGGCCTCGTTTGACTCAACCATATCATTTTTGCCTCGAGTCATGCCTCGTTTGACTCAACCATATCATTTGCGTCTTGAGTCAGTCCTTATTTGACTCACCAATACCATTTATGCCTTGAGTTGGGCCTCATTTGACTCAACCATATTATTTGTGCCTCGAGTCAGGCCTCGTTCGACTCAACCATATCATTTCTGCCCCGAGTCAGGCCTCGTTTGACTCAACCAAATCATTTGCACCTCGAGTCGGGCCTCGTGTGACTCAATCCTATCATTTGCGCCTCGAGTCAGGTCTCATTTGACTCACCGATACCATTTGTACCTCGAGTTTGGGCTCATTTGACTCAACCATATCATTTGTGCCTTGAGTCAGGCTGCATTTGACTCAACCATATTATTTGCGCCTCGAGTTGGTCCTCGTTTGACTCACCAATACCATTTGTGCCTCGTGTTGGACCTCGTTTGACTCAGCCATATCATTTGCGCCTCGAGTCGGTCCTCGTTTGACTAACCGATAGCATTTGCGCCTCGAGTTGGGCCTCGTTTGACTTAACCATGTCATTTGTGCCTCGAGTCAAGTCTCATTTGACTCAACCATATCATTTGCGCCTCGGGTTGGGCCTCATTTGACTCAACCATATCATTTATGCCTCAAGTCAGGCCTCATGTGATTAATCCATATCGTGTGTGCCTTGAGTCAGGCCTTATTTGACTCAACCATATCATTTGCGCCTCGAGTTAGGCCTCGTTTGACTCACCCAAGTCATTTGTTCCTTGAGTTAGGCATCGTTTGACTCAACCATGTGTTTACGCATCAAGTCAGGCCTTGTTTGACTCACCTATATCATTTGCACCTCGAGTCAAGCCTCATTTGACTCACCGTTACCATTTGTCCATTGAGTTGGGCCTCGTTTGACTAAACCATATGATTTCTAACTCGAGTCTAGCCTCGTTTGACTTAAACATATCATTTGTGCCTTGAGTCAGGCCATGTTTGACGCAACCATATCATTAACGCCTCGAGTCGAGCCTCGTTTAACTCAACCATATCATTTGTGCCTCGAGTTGGGCCTCGTTTGACTCAACCATATCATTTGCGACTCGAGTCGGGCCTCGTTTGACTCACCGATACCATTTGTACCTCGAGTTGGGCCTCGTTTGACTCAACCATATCATTTGTCCCTCCAGTCAGGTCTCGTTTAACTCAACCATATCATTTGCGACTCGAGTCGGGCCTCATTGAACTCATCGATACCATTTGTGCCTTGAGTTGGTCCTCCTTTGACTCAACCATATCATTTGCGCCTCGAGTCAGGCCTCGTTTGACTCAACCATGTCCCTTGTGCCTCGAGTCAGGCCTCGTTTGACTCAACCGTATCATTTGTGTCTCGAGTTGGGTCTCATTTGACTCAACCTTATCATTTGTGCCTTGAGTCAGGTTTTGTTTGACTTAACCATATCATTTGGCCCTCAAGTTGGGCCTCATTTAACTCAACCACATCATTTGTGTCTCTAGTCAGGTCTCGTTTGACTCAACCATATCATTTGCGGCTCGAGTCAGGTCTCGTTTATCTCAACCATATCATTTGTTCCTCGAGTCAGGCCTCGTTTGACTCAACCATATCATTTGCGCCTCGAGTTAGGCCTCGTTTAACTCAACCATATCATTTGTGCCTCGAGTCAGGCCTCATTTGACTCAACCATATCATTTGTGCCTCGAGTCGGTCATTGTTTGACTCAATCATATCATTTGTGCCTCGAGTTGGTCATCATTTGACTCAACCATATCATTTGCACCTCAAGTTAGGCCTCGTGTGACTTAACCCTATTAGTTGCGCCTCGGGTCGGGCCTCATTTGACTCACCATTACCATTTGTTCCTCGAGTTGGGCCTCAATTGACTCACCGATACCATTTGCGCCTCGAATTAGGCCTTGTATGACTCAACCATATCATTTGTGCCTTGAGTCAGGCCTCGTTTGACTCAACCATATCATTTGCGCCTCGATTTATGCCTCATTTGACTCAACCATATCATCTGCCCCTCGAGTTGGGCCTCGTGTGACTCAATCCTATCATTTCCGCCTCGAGTCGGGTCTCATTTAACTCACCGATACCATTTGTGCCTCAAGTTAGGCCTCAATTGACTCGACTATATCATTTGTGCCTCGAGTCAGGCTACGTTTGACTCAACCATATTATTTGTGCCTCGAGTCGGGCCTCATTTGACTCAACCATATCATTTGCCCCTCGAGTCACTCCTTGTTTGACTCAACCATATCATTTGTGCCTCGGGCCAGGCCTCGTTTGACTCAACCATATCATTTATGCCTCGAGTCATGCCTCGTTTGACCCAACCATATCATTTGTGTCTCGAGTCAGGCCTCATTTGACTCACTGATACCATTTGCACCTCGAGTTGGGCCTCGTTTGACTCAACCATATCATTTGTGCCTCGAGTCAGGCCACGTTTTACTCAACCATATCATTTGCGCCTCGAGTCAGGCCTCATTTGAGACAACCATATCATTTGTGCCTCGGGTTATGCCTCGTTTGACTCAACCATATCATTTGCGCCTCGAGTCGGGCCTCGTGTGGCTCAATCCTATCATTTGCGCCTCGAGTCGGGTCTCATTTGACTCACCGATACCATTTGTGCCTCGAGTTAGGCCTCATTTGACTCGACGATACCATTTGTGCCTCGAGTCAGGCCGCGTTGGACTCAACCATATTATTTGTGCCTCGAATCGGTCCTTGTTTGACTCACAGATACCATTTGTGCCTCGACTTGGGCCTCGTTTGACTCAGCCATATCATTTGTGCCTTGAGTCGGTCCTCGTTTGACTCACCGATACCATTTGAGCCTTCAGTGGGGCCTTGTTTGACTCAGCGATATAATTTGCGCCATGAGTCGGGTCTCATTTGATTCAACCATATCATTTGCGCCTCGAGTTGGGCCTCGTTTGACTCAACCATATCATTTACGCCTCGAGTCGGGCGTTGTTTGACTTAACCATATCATTTGTGCCTCGAGTCAGGCCTCGTTTGACACCACCATATCATTTGTGCCTCGAGTCATACCTCGTTTGACTTAACCATAACATTTTCGTCTCGAGTTGGGCCTCATTTGACTCACTGATACCATTTGTGCCTTAAGTTTGGCCTCGTTTGACTCAGCCATATCATTTGTGCCATGAGTCGGGCCTCGTTTGATTCAACCATCGTGTTTGACTCAACCATATCATTTGCGTCTTGAGTTGAGCCTTATTTGACTCACCCATATGTTTGCGCATCGAGTCGGGCCTCATTTGACTAAACCATATCATTTGTGCCTCGAGCCATGCCTCGTTTGACTCCACCATATCATTTGTGCCACGAGTTAGGCCTTGTCTGACTCATCCATGTCATTTGCACCTCGAGTTAGGCCTCGTTTGACTTAACCATGTGTTTGCGCCTCGAGTTAGGCCTCGTTTGACTCAACCATATCATTTGTGCCTCGAGTCGGGCCTCGTTTGACTTAACAATATAATTTGCAACTCGAGCACGGTCTCATTTAACTTAACCATATTATTTGTGCCTCGAGTCAGGCCTCGTTTGACTCAACCATATCATTTGCGCCTCGATTTATGCCTTGTTTGACTCAACCATATCATCTGCCCCTCGAGTTGGGCCTCGTGTGACTCAATCCTATCATTTGCACCTCGAGTCGGGTCTCATTTAACTCACCGATACCATTTGTGCCTCGAGTCATGCCTCGTTTGACTCAACCATAACATTTGCGTCTCGAGTCGGGCCTCATTTGACTCACCAATGCCATTTGTGCCTCCAGTTGGGCCTCGTTTGACTCAACCATATCATTTGCACCCTGAGTCAGGCCTCATTTGACTCACTGATACCATTTGTGCCTCGAGTTAGGCCTCGTTTGACTCAGCCATATCATTTGTGCCATGAGTCAGGCCTCGTTTGATTTAACCATATCTTTTGCGCCTCGATTCGAGCGCGTTTGACTCAACCATATCATTTGCGTCTTGAGTCGAGCCTTATTTGACTCACCCATAAGTTTGCGCATCGAGTTGGGCCTCATTTGACTAAACCATATCATTTGTGCCTCGAGTCATGCCTCATTTGACTCCCCCATATCATTTGTGCCACGAGTTAGGCCTCGTTTGACTTAACCATGTGTTTGTGCCTCGAGTCAGGCCTTGTTTGACTCACCCATATCATTTGCGCCTCGAGTCGGGCCTCGTTTGACTCAAAGATACCATTTGTGCATCGAGTTGGGGCTCATTTGACTAAACCATATGATTTGCGCCTCGAGTCGGGCCTCGTTTGACTCAACCATATCATTTGTGCCTCGAGTCGAGCCTCGTTTGACTCAACAATATAATTTGCAACTCGAGCAGGGTCTCATTTAACTCAACCATATCATTTGTGCCTCGAGTCAGGTCTCGTTTGACTCAACCATATCATTTGTGCCTCGAGTCAAGTCTCCTTTGACTCAACCATATCATTTGCGCCTCGATTCGGGCCTCGTTTATCTTAACCATATTATTTGTGCCTCGAGTCAGGTCTCATTTGACTCAACCATATCATTTGTGCCTTGAGTCAGGTCTCGTTTGACTAAATCATATCATTTGTGCCTCGAGTCGGGCCTCGTTTGACTCAACCATATCATTTGCACGCCAAGTCGGGCCTCGTTTTTCTCACCGATACCATTTGCGCCTCGAGTTGGGCCTCGTTTGACTCACTGATACCATTTGGGTCTCGAGTTGAGCCTCGTTTGACTCAGTATCATTTGGGCCTCGAGTCAGGCCTTGTTTGACTCAACCATATCATTTGCACCTCAAGTCGGGCCTCATTTGACTCAACGATACCATTTGTACCTCGCATTGGGTCTCGTTTGACTCAACCATATCATTTGCACTTCGAGGCGGGCCTCATTTGACTCACCGATACCATTTGTGCCTCGAGTTGGGCCTCGTTTGACTCAGCCATATCATTTGGGCCTCGAGTTGGGCCTCATTTGACCCAACCATATCATTCATGCCTCGTGTCGGGCCTTGTTTGACTCACCGATACCATTTGTGCCTCGAGTTGGGCTTCGTTTGACTCAACTATATAATTTGTGCCTCGAGTCAGCGCTCGTCTGACTTAACCATATCATTTACGCCTCGAGTCGGGCCTTGTTTGATAAAACCATATCATTTGCGCCTCGAGTCAGGCCTTGTTTGACTCACCCATATGTTTGAACCTTGAGTTGGGTCTTGCTTGACTCACCCATATGTTTGCACCTCGAGTCGATCTTCGGTGGACTCACCCTTATCATTTGAACCTCGAGTCAAGCCTCGTTTGACTCACCCATGTGTTTACGCCACGGCTCAGTCCTTGTTTGACTGACGCATATCAATTGCACCAGAAGTCGGGCCTTATTTGACTCACCGATACCATTTGTGCCTCGAGTTGGTACTCGTTTGACTCAACCATATCATTTGTGCCTCGAGTCAGGCCTCATTTGACTTAACCATATCATTTGCGCCTCAAGTTGGGCCTCGTTTGACTCAACCATATCATTTGTGCCTCGAGTCAGGCATTGTTTGACTCAACCATATCATTTGCGCCTCAAGTCGAGCCTTATTTGACTCACCCATATGTTTGTGCATCGAGTCGAGGCTCATTTGACTAAACAATATCAATTGTGCATCCAGTCATGCCTCGTTTGACTCAACCATATCATTTGCGCCTCGAATTGGGCCTCGTTTAACACACCCATGTCGTTTGTGCCTCGAGTTGGGCCTCGTTTCACTAAACCATATGATTTGCGCCTTGAGTCAGGCCTCGTTTGACTCAACAATATCATTTGTGCCTCGAGTCAGGCATCGTTTGACTCAACCACACCATTTGCAGTTCGAGTCAGGTCTCATTTAACTCAACCATATCATTTGTGCCTCGAGTCAGGTTTCGTTTGACTCAACCATATCATTTGTTTCTCGAGTCAGGTCCTCTTTGACTCAACCATATCATTTGTGCCTCGAGGCGGGCCTCGTTTGACTCACCGATACTATTTGTGCCTCAAGTCAGGCCTCGTTTGACTCAATCATATCATTTGTGCCTCAAGTCAGGCCTCGTTTGACGCAACCGTATCATTTGCACCTCAAGTCGGGTCTCATTTAACTCAACCATATCATTTGTGCCTTGAGTCAGGTGTCGTTTGACTCAACCATATCATTTATGCCTCGAGTTAGGCGTCGTTTAACTCAATCACATCATTTGTTTCTCGAGTGAGGTCTCGTTTGACTCAAACATATCATTTGTGTCTCGAGTCAGGTCTCGTTTGACTTAACCATATCATTTGCGCCTCGAGTTGGGCCTCGTTTGACTTAACCATATTATTTGTGCCTCGAGTCAGGCCTTGTTTGACTCAACCATATCAATTGCGCCTCGAGCCAGGCATCATTTAACTTAACCATATCATTTGTGCCTCGAGTCAGGTCTCATTTGACTCAACCATATCATTTGTCCCTCGAGGTCATCGTTTGACTCAACCATATAATTTGCACCTCGAGTCGGCCCTCATTTTACTCATTGATACCATTTGTGCCTCGAGTTAGGCCTCGTTTCACTCAACCATACCATTTGTGCCTCAGGTCAGGCCTTGTTTGACTAAACCATATCATTTGCACCTCGAGTCAGGCTACGTTTGACTTACTGATACTATTTGTGCCTTGTTTGACTCAACCATATCATTTGTGCCTCGAGTCAGGCCTTGTTTGACTCAACCAAATATTTGCACCTCGAGTCGGGCCTTGTTTGACACAACCATATCATTTGTGCCTCGAGTTATGCCTCGTTTGACTCAACCATATCATTTGTGCCTCGAGTCATGCCTCATTTGACTCCACCATATCATTTGCGTCTTGAGTCGGGCTTCATTTGACTCACCGATACCATTTATGCCTCGAGTTGGGCCTCGTTTAACTCAACCATATCATTTACGCCTCGAGTCAGGCCTCGTTAGACTCACCAATACCATTTGTGCCTCGACATGGGCCTCGTTTGACTCAACCATCTCCTTTGCGCCTCAAGTCGGGCCTCGTTTGACTCAACCATATCATTTGTGCCTAAAAACGTGCCTCGTTTGACTCAATCATATCATTTGCGCCTCAAGTGAGGCCTCGTGTGACACAATCCTGTCATTTACGCCTTAAGTCAGGCCTCATTTGACTCACCGATACAATTTGTGCCATGAGTTGGGCCTTGTTTGACTGACCGATACCATTTGATCCTTGAGTTGGTCCTTGTTTGACCCAACCATATCATTTGTGCCTCGAGTCGGACCTTGTTTGACTCAACCATATCATTCGTGCCTCGAGTTGGACCTCGTTTGACTCAACCATATCATTTGCGCCTCGAGTCGGGCTTTGTTTGACTCAACCATATCATTTGTGCCTCGAGTCGGGCCTCGTTTCACTTAACCATATCATTTGTGCCTCGAGTTGGGCCTTGTTTGACTCAACCATATCATTTGCACCTCGAGTCAGGCCTTGTTTGACTCAACCATATCATTTACGCCTCGAGTCAGGCCTCGTTGGACTCAACCATATCATTTGTGCCTCGAATCATGCCTCATTTGACTCAACCATATCTTTTGCGCCTCAAGTGAGGCCTCGTGTGACACAATCCTGTCATTTTTGCCTCAAGTCGGGCCTCATTTGACTCACCGATACCATTTGTGCCTTGAGTTGGGCCTTGTTTGTCTCACCGATGCCATTTGTTCCCTGAGTTAGCCCTCGTTTGTCTCACCGATACCATTTGTTCCCTGAGTTAGCCCTCGTTTGACTCAACCATATCATTTGTGCCTCGAGTCGGACCTCGTTTGACTCAACCATATCATTCGCGCCTTGAGTCAGACCTCCTTTAACTCAACCATATCATTTTTGCCTCGAGTCAGGTCTCGCTTGACTCAACCATATCATTTGTGCCTCGAGTCAGGCCTTGTTTCACTCAACCATATCATTTGTGCCTCAAGCCATTGCTCATTTGACTCAACCATATCATTTGCATCTCGAGTCAGGCCTCATTTGACTCACCGATGCCATTTATGCCTCTAGTTGGGCTTCGTTTGACTCAACCACATCATTTGTACCTCGAGTCAGTTCTCATTTGGCTCAAACATATCATTTGTGCCCCGAGTTAGGTCTTGTTTGACTCGACCATATCATTTGTGCCATGAGTCGGGCCTCGTTTAACTCAACCATATAATTTTTGCCTCGAGTCAGGTCTCGCTTGACTCAATCATATCATTTGTGCCTTGAGTCAGGCCTTGTTTGACCTAACCATATCATTTGCGCCTCGAGTCGAGCTTCATTTAACTCAACCATATCATTTGTGCCTCAAGCTAGGTCTCGTTTGACTCAACCATATCATTTGTGCCTCGAGTCGGTAATCGTTTGACTCAACCATATCATTTGCGCCTCGAGTCGAACCTCGTTTGACTCAACCATATCATTCGTGCCTCGAGTCAGACCTCCCTTGACTTAACCATATAATTTGCACCTCGAGTCGGGCGTTGTTTCACTCAACCATATCATTTGCGCCTCAAGTCAGGCCTTGTTTCACTCAACCATATCATTTGTGCCTCGAGTCAGGCCTCGTTTGACTCAACCATATCATTTGTGCCTTGAGTCAGGCCTCGTTTGACTCAACCATATCATTTGTGCCTCGAGTCGAGCTTCATTTAACTCAACCATATAATTTGTGCCTCGAACTAGGTCTTGTTTGACTTAACCATATCATTTACACCTCAAGTCGGGTCTAGTTTGACTCATCGATACCATTTGTGCCTCGAGTTGGGCCTCGTTTCACTCAACCGTACCATTAGTGCCTCGGGTCAAGCCTCATTTGACTAAACCATATCATATGCGCCTCGAGTCGGGCCACGTTTGACTCACTGATACTATTTGTGCCTCGAGTTGGGCCTCTTTTGACTCAGCCATATCATTTGTGCCCTAAGCCAGGCCTCGTTTGACTTAACCATATCATGTGCCCCTCGAGTCGGCCCTTGTTTGACTCAACCATATCATTTGCGCCTTGAGTCAGGCCTCGTTTGACTCAGCCATATCATTTGTGCCTCGAGTCGAGTCTCATTTGACTCAACCATATCATTTGCGCCTCGAGTCGGTCATCGTTTGTCTCAACCATATCATTTGCACCTCGAGTCGGGCTTGTTTGACTCACCGATACCATTTGTACCTCCAATCAGGCCTCGTTTGACTCAACAATATCATTTGTGCCTCGAGTCGGGCCTCGCGTAACTCAACCCTATCATTTGTGCCTCGAGTCGGACCTCATTTAACTCACCGATACCATTTGTGCCTCGAGTTGGGCGTCAATTGACTCACTGATACCAAATGCGCCTCGAGTCAGGCCTTATTTGACTCAACCATATCATTTATGCCTCGAGTCAGGCCTTGTTTGACTCAACCATATCATTTGCGCCTTGCGTCAGGCCTCATTTGACTCAACCATATCATTTGCGCCTCGCGTCGGGCCTCGTTTGACTCAACCATATCATTTGTGCCTCGAGTCGAGCCTTGTTTGACTCAACCATATCATGTGCACCTCGAGTCTGGCCTCGTTTTACTCAACTATATCATTTGTGCCTCGAGTCATGCCTCGTTTGACTTAACCATATCGTTTGCGCCTCGAGTCAGGCCTCGTGTGACTCAATCATATCATTTGCGCAAGGAGTTGGGCCTCATTTGACTCACCGATACCATTTGTGCCTCAGGTTATGCCTTGTTTGACTCAACCATATCATTTGTGCCTCGTGTCAGGCCTCATTTGACTCAACCATATCATTTGTTCCTCGGGTCAGGCCTTATTTAGCTCAACCCTATCATTTGTGCCTCGAGTTGGGCCCCGTTTGACTCATCGATACCATCTGTGCCTCAAGTTGGGCCTCGATTCACTCAACCATATCATTTGTGCCTCTGGTCAGGCCTTGTTTGGCTTAACCATATCATTTGCGCCTCGTTTCAGGCCTTGTTTGAATCAACCATATCATTTTCGCCTCGAGCTGGGCCTCGTTTGACTCAACCATATAATTTGTGCCTTGAGTCAAGTCTCATTTGACTCAACCATATCATTTGTGCCTCGAGTCTGGTCTCGTTTGACTCAACCATATCATTTGTGCCTCGAGTTAGGACTCGTTTAACTCAACCATATCATTTGCGCTTCGAGTCAGGCTTCATTTAACTCAACCATATCATTTGTGCCTCGAGTCGGGTCTGGTTTGACTCAACCATATCATTTGTGCCTCAAGTCAGTCATCGTTTGACTCAACCATATCATTTGCGCCTCGAGTCGGGCCCCGTTTGACTCATCGATACCATCTGTGCCTTAAGTTGGGCCTCGATTCACTCAACCATATCATTTGTGCCTCTGGTCAGGCCTCGTTTGGTTAAACCATATCATTTGCACCTCGAGTCGAGCCACATATGACTCACTGATACTATTTGTTCCTCGAGGTGAGCCTTGTTTGACTGAACCATATCATTTGTGCCTCGAGTCAGGCCTCGTTTGACTCAGCTGTAGCATTTGTGCCTCGAGTCGAGTCTCGTTTGACTCAACCATATCATTTACGCCTCGAGTCGGTCATCGTTTGACTCAACCAAATCATTTGTGCCTTGAGTCAGGCCTCGTTTGACTCACCGATACCATTTGTGCCTCCAATCAGGCCTCGTTTGACTCAACAATATCATTTGTGCCTCGAGTCAGGCCTCGGGTAACTCAACCCTATCATTTGCACCTCGAGTCGGACCTCATTTGACTCACCAATACCATTTGTGCCTCGAGTTGGGCCTCAATTGACTCACTGATACCATTTGTGCCTCGAGTCAGGCCTCATTTGACTGAACCATATCATTTGTGCGTAGAGTCAAATCTCGTTTGACTCAACCATATTATTTGTGCCTCGAGTTGGGCCTCGTTTAACTCAACCATATCATTTGTGCCTCGAGTCAGGTCTTGTTTGACTCAACCATATCATTTGTGCTCCGAGTCAAGTCTCGTTTGACTCAACCATATCATTTGCGCCTCGAGTCGGGCCTCGTTTAACTCAACCATATCATTTGTGTCTTGAGTCAGGCCTCGTTTGACTCAACCATATCATTTGCGCCTTCAGTCGGGCCTTGTTTGACTCCACCATATCATTTGGGCCTCGGGTCACGCCTCGTTTGACTAATCATATCATTTGTGCATCGCGTCATGCCTCATTTGACTAAACCATATCATTTGCGCCTTGAATCGGGCCTCGTTTGACTCACTGATACTATTTGTGCCTCGAGTTGGGCCTCGTTTGACTCAGCCATATCATTTGCACCTCGAGTCAGTCCTCATTTGACTCACCGATACCATTTGTGCCTCGAGTGGGGCCTCGTTTAACTCAACCATATCATTTGCGCCACGAGCCGAGCCTCATTTGACTCAACCATATCATTTGTGCCTCGAGTTAAACCCTGTTTGACACATCGATACCATTTGTGCCTCGAGTTGGGCCCCATTTCACTCAACCATATCATTTGTGCCTCGGGTCAGCCTCATTTGATTAAACCATATCATTTGCGCCTTGAGTCGAGCCTCGTTTGACTCAACCATATCATTTGTGCCTTGAGTCGAGCCTCGTTTGACTCAACCATATCATTTGTGCCTCGAGTCGAGTCTCGTTTGACTCAACCATATCATTTGTGCCTCGAGTCGGTCATTGTTTGACTTAACCATATCATTTGCGCCTCGAGTCGGGCCTCGTTTGACTCACCGATACCATTTGTGCAGCCAGCAGGCCTCGTTTGACTCAACAATATCATTTGCGCCTCGAGTCGGGCCTCGCGTAACTCAACCCTACCATTTGTGCCTCGAGTCGGACCTCATTTGATTCACCGATACCATTTGTGCCTCGAGTTGGGCTTCAATTGACCCACCGATACCATTTGCGCCTCGAGTCAGGCCTTGTTTTACTTATCTATATCATTTGCGCCTCGTTTCAGGCCTTGTTTGAATCAACCATATCATTTGCGCCTTGCGCTAGGCCTCGTTTGACTCAACCATATAATTTGTGCCTCGAGTCAAGTCTCATTTGACTCAACCATATTATTTGCGCTTTGAGTCGGGCCTTGTTTAACCCAACCATATCATTTGTGCCTTAAGTCTGGTCTCGTTTGACTCAACCATATCATTTGTGCCTCGAGTTAGGCCTCGTTTGACTCAACCATATCATTTACGCCTCGAGTCAGGCTTCATTTAACTCAACCATATCATTTGTGCCTCGAGTCAGGTCTGGTTTGACTCAACCATATCATTTGTTCCTCAAGTCAGTCATCGTTTGAGTCAACCATATCATTTGTGCCTCGAGTCGGGCCCCATTTGCCTCATCAATACCATTTATACCTCGAGTTGGCCCTCGATTCATTCAACCATATCATTTGTGCCTCTGGTCAGGCCTCGTTTGATTAAACCATATCATTTGTGCCTTGAGTCAGGCCACATATGACTCACTGATACTATTCGTTCCTCGAGGTGGGCCTTGTTTGACTGAACCATATCATTTGTGGCTCAAGTCAGGCCTCGTTTGACTCAGCCATATCATTTGTGCCTCGAGTCGAATCTCATTTGACTCAACCATATCATCTGCACCTCGAGTCGGTCATCGTTTGACTTAACCATATCATTTGCGCCTTGAGTCGGGACTTGTTTGACTCACCGATACCATTTGTGCCTCCAGTCAGGCCTCGTTTGACTCAACAATATCATTTGCGCCTCGAGTCGGGCCTCGTGTAACTCAACCCTATCATTTGCGCCTCAAGTCGGACCTCAATTGACTCACCGATACGATTTGTGCCTCGAGTTGGGCCTCAATTGACTCACTGATATCATTTGTGCCTCGAGTCAGGCATTGTTTGACTCAACCATATCATTTGCTCCTCATTTCAAGCCTCGTTTGAATCAACCATATTTTTTGTGCCTCGAGCCAGGCCTCGTTTGACCCAACCATATCATTTGTGCATCGAGTCAAGTCTCGTTTGACTCAAACATATCATTTGTGCCTTGAGTCAGGCCTCGTTTAACTCAACCATATCATTTGTGCTTCGAGTCAGGTCTCGTTTGACTTAACCATATCATTTGTGCTCCGAGTCAAGTCTCGTTTGACTCAACCATATCATTTGCGCCTCGAGTCGAGCTTCGTTTAACTCAACCATATCATTTGTGCCTTGAGTTAGGCCTTGTTTGACTCAACTATGTCATTTGCGCCTCAAGTCGGGCCTTGTTTGACTCAACCATATCATTTGCACCTCGGGTCAGGGCTCGTTTGACTCAGCCATATCATTTGTGCCTCGAGTCATGCCTAATTTGACTAAACTATATCATTTGTGCCTCGAGTCATGCCTCATTTGACTAAACCATATCATTTGCGCCTCGAGTCAGGCCTCGTTTGGCTCACTGATACCATTTGTGCCTCAAGTTGGGCCTCATTTGACTCAGCCATATCATTTGCGCCTCAAGTCGATCCTCGTTTGACTCACTGATACCATTTGTGCCTCGATTGGGGCCTCGTTTCACTCAGCCATATCATTTGTGCCACGAGTCGAGCCCATTTTGACTCAACCATATCATTTGCGCCTCAAGTCGAGCCCCGTTTGACACATCGATAACATTTGTGCCTCGAGTTGGGCATCGTTTCACTCAACCATATCATTTGTGCCTCGGGTCAGGCCTTGTTTGATTAAACCATATCATTTGCGCCTCGAGTCGGGCCACGTTTGACTCACTGATACTATTTGTTCCTCAAGGTGGGCCTTGTTTGACTCAACCATATGATTTGTGCCTCAAGTCAGGCCTCATTTGACTCAACCATATCATTTGTGCCTCGAGTCGATTCTCGTTTGACTCAACCATATCATTTGCGCCTCGAGTCGGTCATCGTTTATCTCAACCATATCATTTGCACCTCGAGTCGGGCTCGTTTGACTCACCGATACCATTTGTGCCTCGAGCTGGGCCTCAATTGACCCACCGATACCATTTGTGCCTCGAGTCAGGCCTTGTTTGACTCAACCATATCATTTGTGCCTTGCTTCAGGCCTCGTTTGAATCAACCATATCATTTGCGCCTCGAGCCAGGCCTCGTTTGACTTAACCATATCATTTGTGCCTCGAGTCAAGTCTCGTTTGACTCAACCATATCATTTGTGCCTCGAGTCGAGCCTCGTTTAACTTAACCATATCGTTTGCGCCTTGAGTCAAGTCTCGTTTGAATCAACCATATCATTTGTGCCTCGAGTCAGGTCTCATTTCACTCAACCATGTCATTTGTGCTTTGAGTCAAGTCTCGCTTGACTCAACCATATCATTTGTGCCTCGAGTCGGGCCTCGTTTAATTCAACCATATCGTTTATGCCTCGAGTCAAGTCTCGTTTGACTCAACCATATCATTTGCGCCTCGAGTCAGGCCTCGTTTGACTCAACCATATCATTTGCGCCTCGAGGCGGGCCTCTTTTGACACATCGATACCATTTGTGCCTCGAGTTGGGCCTCATTTCACTCAGCCATATCATTTGTGCCTCGGGTCAGGCCTCATTTGATTAAACCATATCATTTGCGCCTCGAGTCGTGCCACGTTTGACACACTGATACTATTTGTTCCTCGAGGTGGGCCTTGTTTGACTCAACCATATGATTTGTGCCTTGAGTCATGCCTAATTTGACTAAACTATATCATTTGTGCCTCGAGTCAGACCTCATTTGACTCATCGATACCATTTGTGCCTCGAGTTGGGCCTCAATTTACCCACCGATACCATTTGCGCCTCAAGTCAGGCCTTGTTTGACTCAACCATATCATTTGCGCCTTGTTTCAGGCCTCGTTTGAATCAACCATATCATTTGTGCCTCGAGCCAGGCCTCGTTTGACTCAACCATATCATTTGTGCCTCGAGTCAACCATATCATTTGTGCCTCGAGTCAAGTCTCGTTTGACTCAACCATATCATTTGTGCCTCGAGTCGAGCCTCGTTTAACTTAACCATATCGTTTGCGCCTCGAGTCGAGTCTCGTTTGAATCAACCATATCATTTGTGCCTCGAGTCAGGTCTCGTTTCACTCAACCATATCATTTGTGCTTCGAGTCAAGTCTCGTTTGACTCAACCATATCATTTGTGCCTCGAGTCGGGCCTCGTTTAATTCAACCATATCGTTTATTCCTCGAGTTAAGTCTAGTTTGACTTAACCATATCATTTGCGCCTCGAGTTAGGCCTCGTTTGACTCAACCATATCGTTTGTGCTTTGGGTTAGGCCTCGTTTGACTCAACCAAATCATTTGTGCCTCGAGTCAGGCCTCGTTTGACTTAACCATATCATTTGCGCCTCGAGTCGAGTCTCATTTAACTCAACCATATCATTTGTGCCTTGAGTCAGGTGCCATTTGACTCAACCATATCATTTTGTGCCTCGAGTTGGGCCTCGTTTAACTTAACCATATCATTTGTGCCTCGTGTTGGGCCTCATTTCACTCAACCATATCATTTGTGCTTTGGGTTAGGCCTCATTTGACTCAACCATATCATTTGCGTCTCCAGTCAGGCGTCTTGTGACTCAATCCTATCATCTACGCCTCGAGTCAGGCCTTATTTGACTCACCGATACTGTTTGAGCCTCCAATTGGGCCTCGTTTGACTCAACCAGATGATTTGTGCCTCGGGTCAGGCCTTGTTTGACTAAACCATATCACTTGTGCATCGAGTTAGGCCTCGTTTGACTTAACCATATCATTTGTGCCTCAAGTCAGACCTCATTTGACTCACTGATACCATTTGTGCCTCGAGTTGGGCCTTGTTTGACTCAGCCAAATCATTTGTGCCTTAAGTTGGGCCTCAATTGACTCATTGATACCATTTGTGCCTCGAGTTAGGACTTGTTTGACTCAACCATATCATTAGTGCCTCGAGTCAGGCCTTGTTTGACTCAACCATATCATTTGCGCCTCGAGTCGGGCCTCGTTTCTCTCAACCATATCATTTGTGCCGTGAGTCTTTAACTCAACCATATCATTTACGCCTCGAGTCGGGCCTCGTTTGACTCAATCCTATCATCTGCGCCTCGAGTCGGGCCTTATTTGACTCATCGATGCCATTTGAGCCTCCAGTTGGGCCTCGTTTGACTCAACCATAAGATTTATGCCTCGGGTCAAGCCTCGTTTGACTAAACCATATCATTTGTGCCTCGAGTCGGGCCTCGTCTGACTTAACCATATTGTTTGCGCCTCGAATCAGACCTCGTTTGACTCACTGATACCATTTGTGCCTCTAGTTGGGCCTCGTTTGACTCAGCCAAATAATTTGTGCCACGAGTCGGGCCTCAATTGACTGATTGATACCATTTGTGCCTCGACTTGGGACTTGTTTGACGCAACCATATTAGTAGTGCCTCGAGTCAGGGCTCATTTGACTCAACCATATCATTTGCTCCTCGAGTCGGGCCTCGTTTCACTCAACCATATCATTTGTGCCTTGAGTTAGGTCTCGTTTGACTCAACCATATCATTTGCACCTCCAGTCGGGCCTCGTTTGACTCACCGATACCATTTGTGCCTCATGTTGGGCCTCGTTTCACTCAACCATATCATTTGTGCCTCGGGTCAGGCCTCGTTTGACAAAACCATATCATTTGCGCGTCGAGTTGAGCCTCGTTTGACTTATTGATACCATTTGTACCTCGAGTTGGGCCTCGTTTGACTCAACCATATCATTTATGCCATGAGTCAGGCCTCGTTTGACTCAATCATATCATTTGTGCCTCGAGTTGGGCCTCGTGTGACTCAACCCTATCATTTGCGCCTCGAGTCGAGCTTCATTTAACTCACCGATACCATTTGTGCCTCGAGTTGGTCGTCAATTGACTCACTGATACCATTTGTGCCTCGAGTTAGGCCTTATTTAACTCAACCATATCATTTGTGTCTCGAGTCAGGCCTCGTTTGACTCAACCATATCATTTGTGCCTCGAGTCGAGCCTTGTTTGGCTCAACCATATCATGTGCACCTCGAGTCTGGCCTCGTTTGACTCAACCATATCATTTGTGCCTCGAGTCATGCCTCGTTTGACTTAACCATATCGTTTGCGCCTCAGGCCCTGTGTCACTTAATCATATTATTTGCACCTCGAGCTGGGCCTCATTTGACTCATCGATACCATTTGTGCCTCGAGTTGGGCCTTGTTTGACTTAACCATATCATTTGTGCCTCGAGTCAGGCCTCGTTTGACTTAACCATATCATTTGCGCCTCGAGTCAGGCCTCATTTGACTCAACCATATTATTTGTGCCTCACGCTAGGCCTCATTTGACTAAACCATATCTTTTGCGCCTCGAGTCGGCCCTCGTTTGACTCAACCATATCATTTGCGCCTCGAGCCGGGCCTCGTGTGATGCAATCCTATCATTTGTGCCTCGAGTTTGGCCTCATTTGACTCATCGATACCAGTTGTGCCTCGAGTTGGGCTTCATTTGACTCAACTATATCATTTATGCTTTGAGTCAAGCCTCGTTTGGCTCAACCATATGATTTGCGCCTCGAATCGGGCCTCGTTTAACTCAACCATATCATTTGTGCCACGAGTCAGGTCTCGTTTGACTCAACCATATCATTTGTGCCTCGAGTCAGGCCCTGTTTGACTCAACCATATCATTTGTGCCTTGAGTCAGGCCTCGTTTGAGTCAACCATATCATTTGTTCCTCGGGTTAGGCCTCATTTGGTTTATTTGTGCCTCGAGTTGGGCCTCAATTGATAGAACCATATCTTTTGTGCCTCGAGTCATGCCTCGTTTGACTCAACCATATCCGTTGCACCTCGAGTCGGGCCTCGTGTAACTCATCCCTATCACTTGCGCCTCGAGTCGGGCCTCATTTGACTCACCGATACCATTTGTCCCTCGAGTTGGGCCTCAATTGACTCATTGATACCATGTGCGCCTCGAGTCAGGCCTTGTTTGACTCAACCATATCATTTGCACCTCGTTTCAGGCCTCGTTCGAATCAACCATATCGTTTGCGCCTAGACTCGGGCCTCGTTTGACTTAACCCTATCATTTGTGCCTCGAGTTGGGCCTTATTTGACTCACCGATACCATTTCTGCCTCAAGTTGGGCCTCGTTTGACTCAACCATATCATTTATGCCTCGAGTCAGGCCTCGTTTGACTCAACCATACCATTTGCGCCTCAAGTCGGGCCTTGTTTGACTCAACCATATCATTTGCACCTCAAGTCAGGCGTCGTTTGACTCAACTGTATCATTTGTGCCTCGAGTCAGGTGTCATTTGATTAATCCATATCATTTGTGCCTTGAGTCAGGTATTATTTGACTTAACCATATTATTTGCACCTCGAGTCAGGTCTCGTTTGGCTCAACCATATCATTTGTGCCTCGAGTCAGGTCTCATTTGACTCAACCATATCATTTGCGCCTCGAGTCCGGCGTTGTTTAACTCAACCATATCATTTGTGCCTCGAGTTAGGTCTCGTTTGACTCAACCATATCATTTGTGCCTCGAGTCGGGCCACGTTTAACTCAACCATATCATTTGTGCCTCGAGCTAGGCCTCATTTGACTCAACCATATCATTTACGCCTCGAGTCGGTCATCGTTTGACTTAACCATATCATTTGCGTCTCGAGGCAGGCCTCATTTGACTCACCGATACCATTTGTGCCTCGAGTTGGGCCTCGTTTCACTCAACCATATCATTTGTGCCTCAGATCAGGCCTCGTTTGACTAAACCGTGTCATTTGCGCCTTGAGTCGGGCCTCGTTTGACTCACTGATACTTTTTGTGCCTCGAGTTGGCCTCGTTTGACTCAACCATATCATTTACGCCTCATTTCAGGCCTTGTTTGAATCAACCATATCATTTGGTCCTCGAGTTAGGCCTCGTTTGACTCAACCATATCATTTGCACCTCGAGTCGGGCCTCATTAGACTCACTGATACCACTTGTGCCTCGAGTTGGGCCTCAATTGACTCACCGATACCATTTGCGCCTTGAGTCAGGCCTTGTTTGACTCAACCATATCATTTGCGCCTGGAGTCAGGCCTCATTTAACTTAACCGCAGCATTTGTGCCTCGATCTATGCCTCGTTTGACTCAACCATATTAGTTACCCCTCGAGTTGGGCCTCGTGTGACTCAATCCTATCAATTGTGCCTCGAGTCAGGCCTCATTTGACTCAACGATACCATTTGTGCCTCGAGTTGGGCCTCGTTTGACTCAACTGTACCATTTATGCCTCAAGTCAGGCACTGTTTGACTCAACCATACCATTTGCGCCATGAGTCGGGCCTTATTTGACTCAACCATATCATTTGCGCCTCGAGCTGGGCCTTGTTTGACTCAACCATATCGTTTGCGCCTCAAGTCAGGCCTCATTTGACTTAACCATATCATTTGTGCCTCGAGTCATGCGTCGTTTGACTCAACCATATCATTTGTGCCTCGAGGCCGTGCCTCGAGTCATGCCTCGTTTGACTGAACCATATCATTTGCATCTTGAGTCGAGCCTCATTTGACTCACCGATGCCATTTGTGCCTCGAGTTAGGCCTCGTTTGACTCAACCATATTATTTGTGCCTCGGGTCAGGCCTCGTTTGACTAAACCATATCATTTCTGCCTCAAGTCAGGCCTCGTTTGACTCAACCCTATCACTTCTGCCTCTTGTTGGGCCTCATTTGACTCACCGATACCATTTGCGCCTCGAGTTAGGCCTCGTTTGACTCAACCATATCATTTGTGGCTGAGTTATGCCTCATTTGACTCAACCATATCATTTGCACCTCGAGTTGGGCCTTATTTGACTCACTGATACCATTTGTGCCTCGAGTGGAGCCTCGTTTGACTCAACCATATCATTTGTGCCTCAAGTCAGGCCTCGTTTGACTCAACAATATCATTTGCGCCTCGAGTCGGTCCTCGTGTGACTCAACCCTATCTTTTGCGCCTCGAGTCAGGCCTCATTTGACTCACTGATACCATTTGTGCCTCGAGTTGGGCCTTATTTGACTCAACCATATCATTTGTGCCTCAAGTCAGGCCTCGTTTGACTCAACCATATCTCTTGCGCCTTGAGTTGGGCCTGGTTTGACTCAACCATATCATTTGCGCCTCGAGTCATGCCTCGTTTGACTCAACCATATCATTTGTGCCTCGAGTCATCCTCGTTTGACTCAACCATAACATTTGCGTCTTGAGTCGGGCCTCATTTGACTCGCTGATGCCATTTGTGCCTCCAGTTGGGCCTCGTTTAACTCAACCATATCATTTGTGGCTCGGGTTAGGCCTCGTTTGACTAAAACATATCATTCGTACCTCGAGTCAAATGTCGTTTGACACAACCATATCATTTGCACCTTGAGTCGGGCCTCGTTTGACTCACCGATACAATTTTTGACTCAGCCATATCATTTGTGCCTCGAGTCAGTCCTCATTTGTCTCATCGGTACCATTTGTGCCTCGAGTGAGGCCTCGGTTGACTCAGCCATATAATTTGTGCCAGGAGTCGACCCTCGTTTGACTCAACCATATCATTTTCGCCTCGAGTCAGTCCTCGTTTGACTTAACCATATCATTTGTGCCTCGAGTCGAGCCTTATTTGACTCACCCATATGTTTGCGCCTCGAGTCAGGCCTCGTTTGAGTAAACCATATTGTTTGTGCCTCGAGTCATGCCTCGTTTGACTAAATCATATCATTTGCGCCTCGAGTTAGGCCTTGTTTGACTCACCCATGCCATTTGTGCCTCCTGTTAGGCCTCATTTGACTCAACCATGTGTTTGCACCTCGAGCCAGGCCTTGTTTGACTCACGCATATCATTTGCTCCTCGATTCAGGCCTCGTTTGACTCAACCATATCATTTGGGCCTTGAGTTGGGCCTCGTTTAACTCAACCATATCATTTATGCCTCAAGTCAGGTCTCGTTTGACTCAACCATATCATTTGTTCCTCGAGACAGGTCTCGTTCGACTCAACCATATCATTTGCACCACGAGTCAGACCTCGTTTCACTCATCGATACCATTTGTGCCTCGAGTTGGGCCTCGTTTGATTCAACCATATCATTTGTGCCCTGAGTTAGGCCTCGTTTGACTCAACCATGTTATTTGTTCCTCGAGTCAGGTCTTGTTTGACTCAACCATATCATTTGTGCCTTGAGTCAAGTGTCGTTTGACTCAACCATATCATTTACGCCTCGAGTTAGGCCTCGTTTAACTTAACCACATCATTTGTGCGTTGAGTCAAGTCTCGTTTGACTTAAACATATCATTTGTGCCTCGAGTCAAATCTCATTTGACTCAACCATATCATTTGTGCCTCGAGTCGAACCTCATTTAACTCAACCATATCATTTGCAACTCGAGTCTGGCCTTGTTTTACTCACCCATATGTTTGAACCTTGAGGCAGGCCTTGTTCGACTCACCTATATGTTTACGGCTCGAGTCGATCTTTGGTTGACTCACCCTTATCATTTGGACCTCGAGTCAAGCCTCGTTTGACTCACCCATGTGTTTACACCTTGAGTCAGGCCTTGTTTGACTCACCCATATCATTTGCGCAACAGGGCGGGCCTTGTTTGACTCAACCATATCATTTGCGCCTCGAGTTAGGCCTCGTTTAACTCAACCATATGATTTATGCCTCGAGTCAGGTCTCGTTTGACTCAACCATATCATTTGCGCCTTGAGTCGGTCATTGTTTGACTCAACCATATCATTTGCGCCTCGAGTCGGGCCTCATTTGACTCACTGATACCATTTGTGCCTTGAGTTGGGGCTCGTTTCACTCAACCATATCATTTGTGCCTTGGGTTAGGCCTCGTTTGGCTAAACCATATCATTTGCGCCTTGAGTCAGGCCTCGTTTGACTCATTGATACCATTTGTGCCTTGAGTTGGGTCTCGTTTCACTCAACCATATCATTTGTGCCTTGGGTTAGGCCTCGTTTGACTAAACCATATCATTTGTGCCTCGAGTCAGGCCTCGTTTGACACAACCATATCATTTGCGCCTCGAGTCAGGCCTCGTGTGACTCAACCCTATCACTTGTGCCTCGTGTCGGGCCTCATTTGACTCACCGATACCATTTGTGCCTCGAGTTAGGCCTCAATTAACTCACTGATACCATTTGTGCCTTGAGTCAGGCCTCGTTTGACTCAACCATATCATTTATGCCTCGAGTTATACCTTGTTTGATTCAACCATATCATTTGCGCCTCGAGTTGGGCCTCGTTTCACTCAACCATATCATTTGTACCTAGGCTCAGGGCTTGTTTCACTAAACCATATCATTTACGCCATGAGTAGGGCCTCGTTTGACTCACTGACACCATTTGTGCCTCTAGTTGAGCCTCGTTTGACTTAACCATGCCATTTGTGCCTCAAGTCAGGCCTCATTTGACTCAACAATATCATTTGTGCCTCGAGTCGGTCCTCGTGTGACACAACCCTATCATTTGCACCTCGAGTCAGGCCTTATTTGACTCACTGATACCATTTGCGCCTCGAGTTGGGCCTCATTTGACTCAACCATATCTTTTGTGCCTCAAGTCAAGACTCAACCATATCATTTGTGTCTCGAGCCGGGCCTCGTTTGGCTCAACCATATCATTTGCGCCTCGATTCGGGCCTGGTGTGACTCAACCATATCATTTGCGCCTCGAGTCAGGCCTCGTTTGACTCGACCATATCATTTGTGCTTCGAGTCATGCCTCGTTTGACATAACCATATCATTTACGCCTCGAGTCAGGCCTCATTTGACTCACTGATGCCATTTGTGCCTCTAGTTGGGCCTCGTTTGACTCAACCATATCATTTGTGCCTCGTGTCAGGCCTCATTTGACTAAAACATATCATTTACGCCTCGAGTCGGGCCTCGTTTGACATAACCATATCATATGCACCTCAAGTCGGGCCTCGTTTGACTCACCGATACCATTTGTGCCTCGAGTTGGGCCTCATTTGACTCAGCCATATTATTTGCGCCTCGAGTCGACCCTCATTTGACTCCACCATATCATTTTCACCACGAGTCGGGCCTTGTTTGACTCAACCATATCATTTGCGCCTCGAGTCGAGCCTTGTTTGACTCAACCATATCATTTGCGCCTCGAGTCGAGCCTTGTTTGACTCACCCATATGTTTGCACATCGAGTCAGGCCTCATTTGACTAAACCATATTGTTTGTGCCTCGAGTCATGCTCGTTTGACTCAACCATATCATTTGCGCCTTGAGTTAGGCCTCGTTTGACTTACCCATGCCATTTGTGCCTCGAGTTAGGCCTCGTTTGACTCAACCATGTGTTTGTGCCTCGAGTTAGGCCTCGTTTGACTCAACCATGTGTTTGCGCCACGAGTCAGGCCTTGTTTGACTCACCCATATCATTTGTACCTCGAGTTGAGCCTCATTAGACTCACCGATACCATTTGTGCATCGAGTTAGGCCTCATTTGACTCAACAATATCGCTTGTGCGTCGAGTCAAGCCTCGTTTGACTCATCCATATCAATTGCGTCTCGAGTTGGGACTCATTTGACTCTCCAATACCATTTGTGCCCCCAGTTGGGCCTTGTTTGACTCAACCATATAATTTATGCCTCCAGTCAGGCCTCGTTTGACTAAACCACATCATTTGCACCTTGAGACGGGCCTCGTTTGACACAACCATATCATTTGCACCTTGAGTCAGGCCTTGTTTGACTTAACCATATCATTTGTGCCTCGGGTCGAGCCTCATTTGACTGATCGATACCATTTGTGCCTCAAGATAGGCCTCGCTTGACTCAGCCATATCATTTGCACCTCGAGTCGGGCTTTGTTTGACTTCATCACATCATTTGTGCGTCGAGTCAGGTCTCATTTGTCTTAAACATATCATTTGTGCATCGAGTCAGGCCTCTTTTGACTCAACCATATCATTTGAGCCTCGAGTCGGGCCTCATTTAACTCAACCATATCATTTGTGCCTCGAGTCAGGTCTCGTTCAACTCAACCATATCACTTGTGCCTCGAGTCAATCCTCGTTTGACTAAACCATATCATTTGCACCTCGAGTCGGGCCTCGTTTAACTCAACCATATGATTTGTGTCTCGAGTCAGGTCTTGTTTGACTCAACCATATCATTTGCGCCTCGAGTCGGTCATCGTTTGACTTAACCATATCATTTCTGCCTTGAGTCGGGCCCCGTTTGACTCACTAATACCATTTGTGCCTTGAGTTGGGTCTCGTTTCACTAAACTATATCATTTGTGCCTCGGGTCAGGCCTCGTTTGACTAAACCATATCATTTGCGCCTCGAGTCAGGCCTCATTTGACTCATTGATACTATTTATGCCTCGAGTTAGGCCTCGTATGACTCAACCATATTATTTGCACCTCAAGTCGAGCCTCGTGTGCCTCAACCCTATCACTTGCGCCTCGCGTCGGGCCTCATTTGACTCACTGATACCATTTGTGCCTCGAGTTGGGCCTCAGTTGACTCAATGATGCCATTTGTCCTCGAGTCAGGCCTTGTTTGACTTAACCATATCATTTGTGTCTCGTTTCAGGCCTCGTTTGATTCAACCATATCATTTACGCCTCGAGTCGGGCCTCGTTTGACTCAACCCTATCATTTGTGCCTCGAGTCGGGCCTCGTTTGACTCATTGATACTTTTGTGCCTCAAGTTTAGACCTCGTTTGACTCAACCAAATCATTTGTGCCTCGAGTCAGGCCTCGTTGTACTCAACCATATCATTTGCACCTCAAGTTGGGCCTTATTCGACTCAACCATATCATTTGTGCCTCGAGTCAAGCCTCGTTTGATGCAACCATATCATTTGTGCCTCGAGTCATGCCTCGTTTGACTCATCCATACCAATTGCGTCTCGAGTTGGGACTCATTTGACTCTCCGATACCATTTGTGCCCCCAGTTGGGCCTCGTTTGACTCAACCATATCATTTGTGCCTCCAGTCAGGCCACGTTTGACTAAACCACATCATTTGCGCCTTGAGACGGGCCTCGTTTGACACAACCATATCATTTGCACATTGAGTCGGGCCTTGTTTGACTTAACCATATCATTTGTGCCTCGGGTCGAGCCTCATTTGACTGACCGATACCATTTGTGCCTCAAGATGGGCCTCGTTTGACTCAGCCATATCATTTGCACCTCGAGTCAGCTTTGTTTGACTTCACCATATCATTTGTGCCTCGAGTCGAGCCTTATTTGATTGAATGATACCATTTGTGCCTCGAGTTGGGTCACATTTGACTCAACCATATCATTTGTGCCTTGGGTCAGGCCTTGTTTGACTCAACCATATTATTTGCGCCTTGAATCTGGCCTCGTTTGACTCACTGATACCATTTGTGCCTCAAGTTGGTCCTCATTTAACTCAACCATATCATTTGTACCCCGAGTCAGGCCTCGTTTGACTTAACCATATCATTTATGCCCCGAGTCAGGCCTTGTTTGACTCAACCGTATCATTTCCGCCACGAGTCGGGTCTCATTTAACTTAACCATATCATTTGTGCCTTGAGTCAGGTGTCATTTGACTCAACCATATCATTTGCGCCTTGAGTTGGGCCTCGTTTAACTTAACCACATCATTTGTTCCTCGAGTCAGGTCTCATTTGTCCTAAACATATCATTTGTGCATCGAGTCAGGCCTCTTTTGACTTAACCATATCATTTGAGCCTCGAGTCGGGCCTCATTTAACTCAACCATATCATTTGTGCCTCGAGTCAGGTCTCGTTCGACTCAACCATATCGCTTGTGCCTCAAGTCAATCCTCGTTTGACTAAACCATATCATTTGCGCCTCGAGTCGGGCCTCGTTTAACTCAACCATATGATTTGTGTCTCGAGTCAGGTGTCGTTTGACTCAACCATATCATTTGCCCCTCGAGTCGGTCATCGTTTGACATAACCATATCATTTCCGCCTCGAGTCGGGCCCCGTTTGACTCACTAATACCATTTGTGCCTTGAGTTGGGTCTCGTTTCACTCAACCTTATCATTTGTGCCTCGGGTCAGGCCTCATTTGACTAAACCATATCATTTGCGCCTCGAGTCAGGCCTCATTTGACTCATTGATACTATTTATGCCTCGAGTTAGGCCTCGTATGACTCAACCATATTATTTGTGCCTCAAGTCGGGCCTCGTGTGACTCAACCCTATCACTTGCGCCTCGCGTCGGGCCTCATTTGACTCACTGATACCATTTGTGCCTCGAGTTGGGCCTCATTTGACTCAATGATGCCATTTGTCCTTGAGTCAGGCCTTGTTTGACTCAACCATATCATTTGTGTCTCGTTTCAGGCCTCGTTTGATTCAACCATTTTATTTAAGCCTCGAGTCGGGCCTCGTTTGACTCAACCCTATCATTTGCGCCTCGAGTCGGGCCTCGTTTGACTCATCGATACTTTTGTGCCTCAAGTTTAGACCTCGTTTGACTCAACCATATCATTTGTGCCTCGAGTCAGGCCTCGTTGTACTGAACCATATCATTTGCACCTTAAGTCGGGCCTTATTCGACTCAACCATATCATTTGCGCCTCGAGTCAAGCCTCGTTTGATGCAACCATATCATTTGTGCCTCGAGTCATGCCTCGTTTAACTCATCCATATCAATTGGGTCTCGAGTTGGGACTCATTTGACTCTCCGATACCATTTGTGCCCCCAGTTGGGCCTCGTTTGACTCAACCATATCATTTGTGCCTCCAGTCAGGCATCGTTTGACTAAACCACATCATTTGCGCCTTGAGATGGGCCTCATTTGACACAACCATATCATTTGCACCTTGAGTCGGGCCTTGTTTGACTTAACCATATCATTTGTGCCTCAGGTCGAGCCTCATTTGACTGACCGATACCATTTGTGCCTCAAGATGGGCCTCGTTTGGCTCAGCCATATCATTTGCACCTCAAGTCGGGCTTTGTTTGACTTCACCATATCATTTGCACCTCGAGTCGAGCCTTATTTGATTGAATGATACCATTTGTGCCTCAAGTTGGGTCACATTTGACTCAACCATATCATTCGTGCCTTGGGTCTGGCCTTGTTTGACTCAACCATATCATTTGCGCCTCGAGTCTGGCCTCGTTTGACTCACTGATACCATTTGTGCCTCGAGTTGGTCCTCATTTAACTCAATCATATCATTTGTGCCCCGAGTCAGGCCTCGTTTGACTCAACCATATCATTTATGTCTCGAGTCAGGCCTTGTTTGACTCAACCGTATCATTTGCGCCTCGAGTCGGGCCTCATTTAACTCAACCATATCATTTATGCCTTGAGTCAGGTGTCATTTGACTCAACCATATCATTTGCGCCTTGAGTTGGGCCCTGTTTAACTCAACAACATCATTTGTGCCTCGAGTCAGGTCTCATTCGTCTTAAACATATCATTTGTGCATCGAGTCAGGCTTCTTTAGACTCAACCATATCATTTGAGCCTCGAGTCGGGCCTCATTTAACTCAACCATATCATTTGTGCCTCGAGTCAGGTCTCGTTTGACTCAACCATATCATTTGCGCCTCGAGTCGGTCATCGTTTGACTTAACCATATCATTTCCGCCTCGAGTCAGGCCCCGTTTGACTCACTAATACCATTTGTGCCTTGAGTTGGGTCTCGTTTCACTCAACCATATCATTTGTGCCTCGGGTCAGGCCTCGTTTGACTAAACCATATCGTTTGCGCCTCGAGTCAGGCCTCATTTGACTCATTGATACTATTTATGCCTCGAGTTAGGCCCCGTATGACTCAACCATATTATTTGTGCCTCAAGTCAGGCCTCGTGTGACTCAACCCTATCACTTGCGCCTCGCGTCGGGCCTCATTTGACTCACTGATACCATTTGTGCCTCGAGTTGGGCCTCAGTTGACTCAATGATGCCTTTTGTCCTCGAGTCAGGCCTTGTTTGACTCAACCATATCATTTGTGTCTCGTTTCAAGCCTCGTTTGATTCAACCATATCATTTACGCCTCGAGTCGGGCCTCATTTGACTCAACCCTATCATTTGCGCCTCGAGTCGGGCCTCGTTTGACTCATCGATACTTTTGTGCCTCAAGTTTAGACCTCGTTTGACTCAACCATATCATTTGGGCCTCGAGTCAGGCCTCGTTGTACTTAACCATATCATTTGCACCTCAAGTCGGGCCTTATTCGACTCAACCATATCATTTGCGCCTCGAGTCAAGCCTCGTTTGATGCAACCATATCATTTGTGGCTTGAGTCATGCCTTGTTTGACTCATCCATATCAATTGCGTCTCGAGTTGGGACTCATTTGACTCTTCGATACCATTTGTGCCCCCAGTTGGGCCTCATTTGACTCAACCATATCTTTTGTGCCTCCAGTCAGGCCTCGTTTGACTAAACCACATCATTTGTGCCTTGAGACGGGCCTCGTTTGACACAACCATATCATTTGCACCTTGAGTCGGGCCTTGTTTGACTTAACCATATCATTTGTGCCTCGGGTCGAGCCTCATTTGACTGACCGATACCATTTGTGCCTCAAGATGGGACTCGTTTGACTCAGCCATATCATTTGCACCTCGAGTCAGGGTTTGTTTGACTTCACCATATCATTTGTGCCTCGAGTCGAGCCTTATTTGATTGACCGATACCATTTGTGCCTCAAGTTGGGTCACATTTGACTCAACCATATCATTTGTGCCTTGGGTCAGGCCTTGTTTGACTCAACCATATCATTTGCACCTCGAGTCTGGCCTCGTTTGACTCACTGATACCATTTGTGCCTCGAGTTGGTTCTCATTTAACTCAACCATATCATTTGTGCCCCGAGTCGGGCCTCGTTTGACTCAGCCATATCATTTATGCCTCGAGTCAGGCCTTGTTTGACACAACCATATCTTTTGCGCCTTGAGTCGTGCCTCGTTTGACTATCTCATATGTTTGAACCTCGAGTCAGGCCTTGTTTGACTCACCCATATGTTTGCGCCTAGAGTCGATCTTTGGTTAACTCTCCCTTATCATTTGGACCTTGAGTCAAGCCTCATTTGACTCACCCATGCGTTTGCACCTCAAGTCAGGCCTTGTTTGACTCACCCATATCATTTGTGCCACATGTTGGGCCTTGTTTGACTCAACCATATTGTTTACGCCTCGAGTTAGGCCATATTTGACTGATTGATACCTTTTGTGCCTCGAGTTAGGCCTCATTTGACTCAACCATATTATTTGTACCTCGAGCCAAGCCCCGTTCGACTCAAGCATATCATTTACGCCTCGAGTCGGGCCTCGTTGTACTCAACCATATCATTTGCACCTCGAGTCAGGCCTTATTCGACTCAACCATATCATTTGTGCCTCGAGTCAAGCCTTGTTTGATGCAACCATATCATTTGTGCCTCGAGTCATGCCTCGTTTGACTCATCCATATCAATTGCGTCTCGAGTTGGGACTCATTTGACTCTCCGATACCATTTGTGCCCCTAGTTGGGCCTCGTTTGACTCAACCATATCATTTGTGCCTCCAGTAAGGCCTCGTTTGACTAAACCATATCATTTGCGCCTAGAGACGGGCCTCATTTGACACAACCATATCGTTTGCACCTTGAGTCGGGCCTTGTTTGACTTAACCATATCATTTGTGCCCCGGGTCGAGCCTCATTTGACTGACCGATACCATTTGTGCCTCAAGATGGGCCTCGTTTGACTCAGCCATATCATTTGCACCTCGAGTCGGGCTTTGTTTGACTTCACCATATCATTTGCGCCTCAAGTAGAGCTTTATTTGATTGAACGATACCATTTGTGCCTCGAGTTGGGTCACATTTGACCCAACCATATCATTTGTGCCTTGGGTCAGGCCTTGTTTGACTCAACCATATCATTTGTGCCTCGAGTCTGGCCTCGTTTGACTCACTGATACCATTTGTGCCTCGAGTTGGTCCTCATTTAACTCAACCATATCATTTGTGCCCCAAGTCAGGCCTCGTTTGACTCAACCATATCATTTATACCTCGAGTCAGGCCTTGTTTGACTCAACCGTATCATTTGCGCCTCGAGTCTAGTCTCATTTAACTCAACAACATCATTTGTGCCTTGAGTCAGGTGTCATTTGTCTCAACCCTATCATTTGCGCCTTGAGTTGGGCCTCGTTTAACTCAACCACATCATTTGTGCCTCGAGTCAGGTCTCGTTTGTCTTAAACATATCATTTGTGCATCGAGTCAGGCCTCTTTTGACTCAACCATATCATTTGAGCCTCGAGTCGGGCCTCATTTAACTCAGCCATATCATTTATGCCTCGAGTCAGGTCTCGTTCGACTCAACCATATCGCTTGAGCCTCGAGTCAATACTCGTTTGACTAAACCATATCATTTGCGCCTCGAGTCGTGCCTCGTTTAACCCAACCATATGATTTGTGTCTCGAGTCAGGTCTCGTTTAACTCAACCATATCATTTGTGCCTCGAGTCAGTCATCGTTTGACTTAACCATATCATTTGCGCCTCGAGTCGGGCCCCGTTTGACTCACTAATACCATTTGTGCCTTGAGTTGGGTCTCGTTTCACTCAACCATATCATTTGTGCTCGGGTCAGGCCTCATTTGACTAAACCATATCATTTGCACCTCGAGTCAGGCCTCGTTTGACTCATTGATACTATTTATGCCTCGAGTTAGGCCTTGCATAACTCAACCATATTATTTGCACCTCAAGTCGGTCCTCGAGTGACTTAACCCTATCACTTGCGCCTCGCGTTGGGCCTCATTTGACTCACAGATACCATTTGTGCCTCGAGTTGGGCTTTAATTGACTCAATGATGCCATTTGTCCTCGAGTCAGGCCTTGTTTGACTCAACCATATTATTTGTGTCTCGTTTCAGGCCTCGTTTGATTCAACCATATCATTTACGCCTCGAGTCGGGCCTCGTTTGACTCAACCCTATCATTTGCGCCTCGAGTTGGGCCTCATTTGACTCATCGATACTTTTGTGCCTCAAGTTTAGACCTCATTTGACTCAGCCATATCATTTGTGCCTCGAGTCAGGCCTCGTTGTACTCAACCATATCATTTGCACCTCAAGTCGGGCCTTATTCGACTCAACCATATCATTTGCGCCTCGAGTCAAGCCTCGTTTGATGCAACCATATCATTTGTGCCTCGAGTCATGCCTCGTTTGACTCATCCATATCAATTACGTCTCGAGTTGGGACTCATTTGACTCTCCGATACCATTTATGCCCCCAGTTGGGCCCCGTTTCACTCAACCATATCATTTGTGCCTCCAGTCTGGCCTCGTTTGACTAAACCATATCATTTGCGCCTAGAGACGGGCCTCGTTTGACACAACCATATCATTTGCACCATGAGTCGGGCCTTGTTTGACTTAACCATATCATTTGTGCCTCAGGTCGAGCCTCATTTGACTGACCGATACCATTTGTGCCTCAAGATGGGCCTTGTTTGACTCAGCCATATCATTTGCAGCTCGAGTCGGGCTTTGTTTGACTTCACCATATCATTTGCGCCTCGAGTCGAGCCTTATTTGATTGACCGATACCATTTGTGCCTCGAGTTGGGTCACATTTGATTCAACCATATCATTTGTGCCTTGGGTCAGGCCTTGTTTGACTCAACCATATCATTTGCGCCTCGAGTCTGGCCACGTTTGACTCACTGATACCATTTGTGCCTCGAGTTAGTCCTCATTTGACTCAACCATATCATTTGTGCCCAGAGTCAGGCCTCGTTTGACTCAACCATATCATTTACGCCTTGAGTCAGGCCTTGTTTGACACAACCATATCTTTTGTGCCTCGAGTCAGGCCTCGTTTGACTAACCCATATGTTTGAACCTCGAGTCAGACCTTGTTTGACTCACCCATATGTTTGCGCCTAGAGTCGATCTTCGGTTAACTCTCCCTTATCATTTGGACCTTGAGTCAAACCTCGTTTGACTCGCCCAAGCATTTGTGCCTCGAGTCGGGCCTCGTTGTACTCAACCATATCATTTGCACCTCGAGTCGGGCCTTATTCGACTCAACCATATCATTTGCGCCTCGAGTCAAGCCTCGTTTGATGCAACCATATCATTTGTGCCTCGAGTCATCCTCGTTTGACTCATCCATATCAATTGCGTCTCGAGTTGGGACTCATTTGAGACTCCGATACCATTTGTGCCCCCAGTTGGGCCTCGTTTGACTCAACCATATCATTTGCACCTTGAGTCGGGCCTTGTTTGACTTAACCATATCATTTGTGCCTCGGGTCAAGCCTCATTTGACTGACTGATACCATTTGTGCCTTAAGATGGGCCTCATTTGACTCAGCCATATCATTTGCAGCTCGAGTCGGGCTTTGTTTGACTTCACCATATCATTTGCGCCTTGAGTCGAGCCTTATTTGATTGACCGATACCATTTGTGCCTTGAGTTGGGTCACATTTGACTCAACCATATCATTTGTGCCTTGGGTCAGGCCTTGTTTGACTCAACCATATCATTTGCACCTCGAGTCTGGCCTCGTTTGACTCACTGATACCATTTGTGCCTCGAGTTGGTCCTCGTTTGACTCAACCATATCATTTGTGCCCAGAGTCAGGCCTCGTTTGACTCAACCATATCATTTACGCCTCGAGTCAGGCCTTGTTTGACACAACCATATCTTTTGCACCTCGAGTCGGGCCTCGTTTGACTAACCCATATGTTTGAACCTTGAGTCAGACCTTGTTTGACTCACCCAAATGTTTGCGCCTAGAGTCGATCTTCGGTTAACTCTCCCTTATCATTTGAACCTTGAGTCAAGCCTCGTTTAACTCGCCCAAGTGTTTGCGCCTCGAGTCTGGCCTCGTTGTACTCAACCATATCATTTGCACCTCGAGTCAGGCCTTATTCAACTCAACCATATCATTTGCGCCTTGAGTCAAGCCTCGTTTGATGCAACCATATCATTTGTGCCTCGAGTCATGCCTCGTTTGACTCATCCATATCAATTGCGTCTCAAGTTGGGACTCATTTGACTCTCAGATACCATTTGTGCCCCCAGTTGGGCCCCGTTTGACTCAACAATATCATTTGTGCCTCCAGTCAGGCCTCGTTTGACTAAACCATATCATTTGTGCCTAGAGATGGGCCTCGTTTGACACAGCCATATCATTTGCACCTTGAGTCGGGCCTTGTTTGACTTAAACATATCATTTGTGCCTCGGGTTGAGCCTCATTTGACTGACCAATACCCTTTGTCCCTCAAGATAGGCCTCGTTTGACTCAGCCATATCATTTGCACCTCGAGTCGGGCTTTGTTTGACTTCACCATATCATTTGCGCCTTGAGTCGAGCCTTATTTGATTGACCGATACCATTTGTGCCTCGAGTTGGGTCACATTTGACTCAACCATTTCATTTGTGCCTTGGGTCAGGCCTTGTTTAACTCAACCATATCATTTGCGCCTCGAGTCTAGCCTCGTTTGACTGACTAATACCATTTGTGCCTCGAGTTGGTCCTCATTTGACTCAACCATATCATTTGTGGCCCGAGTCAGGCCTTGTTTGACTCAACCATATCATTGACACCTCAAGTCAGGCCTTGTTTGACACAATCATATCTTTTGCGCCTCGAGTCGGGCCTTGTTTGACTAACCCATATGTTTGAACCTCGAGTCAGGCCTTGTTTGACTCACCCATATGTTTGCGCCTAGAGTCGATCTTCGGTTAACTCTCCCTTATCATTTGGACCTTGAGTCAAGCCTCGTTTGACTCACCCCAGCGTTTGTGCCTCAAGTCAGGCCTTGTTTGACTCACCCATATCATTTGTGCCACATGTTGGGCCTTATTTGACTCAACCATATCGCTTACGCCTCGAGTTGGGCCATATTTGACTCACCGATACCATTTGTGCCTCGAGTTGGGCCTCATTTGACTCAACCATATTATTTGTGCCTCGAGCCAAGCCCCGTTTGACTCAACCATATCATTTGCGCCTTGAGTCGGGCCTCGTTTGAATCAACCATATCATTTGCGCCTTGAGTCGGGCCTCGTTTGAATCAACCATATCATTTGCGTCTCGAGTCATGCCTTGTTTGACTCAACCATATCATTTGCGCCTCGAGTCGAGCCTTATTTGACTCACCCATATGTTTGTGCCTTGAGTCGGGCCTCATTTGACAAAACCATATCGTTTATGCCTCGAGTCATGCCAACCATGTCATTTGTGCCTTGAGTTCGGCCTCGTTTGACTCAACCATGTGTTTGCGTCTCGAGTCAGGCCTTGTTTGACTGACCCATATCATTTGCGCCTCGAGTCGGGCCTTGTTTGACTCACCGATACCATTTGTGCACCGAGTTGGGCCTCGTTTGAATAAACTATATGATTTGCACCTCGAGTCAGGCCTCGTTTGACTCAACCATATCATTTGAGCCTCAAGTCGGGCCTCGTTTAAGTCAACCATATCATTTGTGCCTCGAGTCACGTATCATTTGACTCAACCATATCATTTATGCCTCGAGTCAGGCCTCATTTGTCTCAACAGATACCATTTGTACCTCGAGTTGGGCCTCGTTTGACTCAACCATATCATTTGCACCTCCAGTCAGGCCTCGTTTGACACAACAATGTCATTTGTGCCTCGAGTCAGGGCTCGTTTGACTCAACCATATCATTTGTGCCTTCAGTCGGGTCTCATTTGACTCAACCATATCATTTGTGCCTTGAGTCAGGTGTCATTTGACTCAACCATATCATTTGTGCCTCGAGTTGGTCCTCGTTTAACTCAACCACATCATTTGTGCCTCGAGTCAGGTCTCGTTTGACTCAACCATATCATTTGTGCATCGAGTCAGGTCTCGTTTGACTCAACCATATCATTTGCGCCTCGAGTCGGGCCTCGTTTCACTCAACCATATCATTTGTGCCTTAGGTCAGGCCACGTTTGACTAAAACCTCTCATTTGTGCCTCGAGTAGGGCCTCGTTTGACTCACTGATACCATTTGTGCCTCGAGTGGGGCCTCGTTTGACTCAACATATCAGTTGCAACTCGAGTCAGGCCTCATTTCACTCAACCATATCATTTGTGCCTCAGGTCAAGCCTCATTTGACTAAACCATATCATTTGTGCCTTGAGTCATGCCTTGTTTGACTCAACCATATCATTTGCGCTTCAAGTTAGGCCTCGTGTGACTCAATCCTATTATCTGTGCCTCGAGTTGGGCGTTATTTGACTCACTGATACCATTTGTGCATTGAGTTGGGCCTTGTTTGACTAAACCATATGATTCGCGCCCCAAGTCAAGCATCGTTTGACTTAACCATATCATTTGTGCCTCGAGTTAGGCCCTGTTTGACTCAACCATATCATTTATGCCTCGAGTTGGGTCTCGTTTGACTAAACCATATCATATGTGCCTCAAATAAGGTCTCATTTGACTCAACCATATCATTTATGCCTCGAGTCAGGTCTCGTTTGACTCAACCATATCATTTACGCCTCGAGTCTAGCCTCGTTTGACTTACCGATACCATTTGTGCATCGAGTTGGGCCTCATTTGACTCAACCATATCATTTGTGCTTCGAGTCAGGCCTCGTTTGACTCAACCATATCAGTTGCGCCTCGAGTCCAGCCTTGTTTGACTCAACCATATCATTTGTGCCTCGAGTCAGGCCTTGTTTGACTCAACCATATCATTTATGCTTCGAGTCAGGTCTCGTTTGACTTACCGATACCATTTGTGCATCGAGTTGGGCCTCATTTGACTCAACCATATCATTTGTGCCTCGAGTCAGGCCTTGTTTGACTCAACCATATTAGTTGCGCCTCGAGTCCAGCCTTGTTTGACTCAACCATATCATTTGTGCCTCGAGTCAGGCCTCGTTTGACTCAACCATATCAGTTGCAACTCGAGTCAGGCATCATTTCACTCAACCATATCATTTGTGCCTTAGGTCAGGCCTCATTTGACTAAACCATATCATTTGTGCCTCGAGTCATGCCTCGTTTGACTCAACCAGATCATTTGGGCTTCAAGTTAGGCCTCGTGTGACTCAATCCTATCATCCGCGCCTCGAGTTGGGCCTCATTTGACTCACAGATACCATTTGTGCATCGAGCTGGGCCGTGTTTGACTAAACCATATGATTTGCGCCACGAGTCAAGCCTCGTTTGACTTAACCATATCATTTGTGCCTCGAGTTAGGCCCTGTTTGACTCAACCATATCATTTACGCCTCGAGTCGGGCCTCGTTTAACTTAACCATATCATTTGTGCCTCAAGTAAGGTCTCGTTTGGCTCAACCATATCATTTATGCCTCGAATCAGGTCTCGTTTGACTCAACCATATCATTTACGCCTCGAGTCGGGCCTCGTTTGACTCACCGATACCATTTGTGCATCGAGTTCGGCCTCGTTTGACTTAACCATATAATTTGTGCCTTGAGTCAGGCCTCGTTTGACTTAACCATATCAGTTGCGCCTCGAGTCCGGCCTTGTTTGACTCAACCATATCAGTTGCGCCTCGAGTCAGGCCTCATTTGACTCAACCATATCATTTGTGCCTCAGGCCAAGCCTCATTTGAGTAAACCATATCATTTGTGCCTCGAGTCGGGCCTCGTTTGACTCAACCATATCATTTGCACCTCGAGATTGGCCTCCTTAGACTTAACCATATCATTTGTGCCTCGGGTTAGGCCTCGTTTGACTCAACCGTATCATTTGTGCCTCGGGTCGGGTCTCAATTGACTCAACCATATCATTTGTGCCTCAAGTTAGGTGCCATTTGACTCAACCATATCATTTGCGCCTCGAGTCGGGCCTTGATTAACTCAACCATATCATTTTTGCCTCGAGTTGGGCCTCGTTTGACTCAACCATATCATTTGCGCCTCGAGATTGGCCTCGTTAGACTGAACCATATCATTTGTGCCTCGGGTTAGGCCTCGTTTGACTCAACCGTATGATTTGCGCCTCGAGTCAGATCTCATTTGACTCAACCATATCATTTGTGCCTCGAGTTAGGTGCCGTTTGACTCAACCATATCATTTACGCCTCGAGTCAGGCCTTGATTAACTCAACCATATCATTTGTGCCTCGAGTCATGTCTCGTTTGACGTAACCATATTATTTGTACCTCAAGTCAGGTCTCGTTTGACTCAACCATGTCATTTGCGCCTCGAGTCAGTCCTCATTTAACTCAACCATATCATTTATGCCTCAAGTCAAGTCTTATTTAACTCAACCATATTACTTGTGCCTCGAGTCAGGCCTCGTTTGACTCAACCATATCATTTGCGCCTTGAGTCAGGCCTCGTTTCACTCCACCATATCATTTGTGCCTCGAGTCAGGTCTCATTTGACTCAACCATATCATTTGCGCCTTGAGTCCGTCCTCATTTGACTTATCCATATCATTTGCGCCTCGTGTTGGGCATCATTTGGCTCACTGATACCATTTATGCCTCGAGTTAGGCCTCGTTTCACTCAACCATATAATTTGTGCTTCGAAACAAGCCTTGTTTGACTCTTCTATAGCTTTTGCACCTGGAGTTTGGCCTCGTTTGACTAATCCATATCATTTCTACCTCGAGTTATGCCTCGTTTAACTTAACCGTATCATTTGTGCCTTGAGTCGGGTCTCGTTTGACTCAACCATATCATTTGCGCCTCGAGTCGAGCCTCATTTAACTCAACCATATCATTTGTGCCCCGAGTCAGGTCTCATTTGACTCAACCATATCATTTGTGCCTAGAGTCAGACCTCCTTTGACTTAACCATATCATTTGCGCCTCGAGTCGGGCCTCGTTTAACTCAACCATACCATTTGTCCCTCGTGTTGGGCCTCGTTTCACTCAACCATATCATTTGTACTTCGGGTTAGGCCTTGTTTGACTCAACCATATCATTTGCGCCTCTAGTTGGGCCTCGTGTGACTCAGCCTTATCATTTATGCCTCGAGTCGGGCCTCATTTAACTCACCAATACCATTTGTGCGTCGAGTTGGGCCTCAATTGACTCACCGATACCGTTTGGCCGCGACTCAGGCCTTGTTTGACTCAACCATATCATTTGCGCCTCGTTTCTGGCCTCATTTGAATCAACCATATCATTTGTGCCTCGAGTCGGGCCTCGTTTGACTCAATCCTATCATTTGCGCCTTGAGTCGGGCATTATTTGACTCACTGATACCTTTTGTGCCTCGAGGCGGGCCTCGTTTGGCTCAACCATATCATTTAGGCCTCGAGTCAGGCCTCGTTTGACTCAACCATATCATTTGTGCCTCGAGTCGGACCTCGTTTGACTCAACCTTATCATTTGCACCTTGAGTTAGGCCTTGTTCGACTCAACCGTATCATGTGCGCCATGAGTCAGACCTCGTGTGACTCAACCATATCATTTGTGGCTCGAGTCATGCCTCGTTTGACTCAACCATATCATTTGCGCCTCGAGTTGGGCCTCGTGTGACTCAATCCTATCATCAACGCCTCGAGTCGGACCTCATTTGACTCACCGATACCATTTGTGCATCTAGCTAGGCCTCGTTTGACTAAACCACGGGTCAACCCTCGTGTGACTCAACCATATCATTTGTGCCTCAACTCAGGCCTCGTTTGACTCAACCATATCATTTATGCCTCGAGTTAGGCCTCGTTTCATTCAACCATATCATTTGTGCCTCAAGTAAGGTCTTGTTTGACTCAACCATATCATTTATGCCTCGAGTCAGGTCTAGTTTGACTCATCCATATCATTTACGCCTCGAGTCGTGCCTCGTTTGACTCACGGATACCATTTGTGCATCGAGTTAGGCCTCGTTTGACTCAACCATATCATTTGGGCGTCGAGTCAGGCATCGTTTGACTCAACCATATCAGTTGCACCTCGAGTCAGGCCGCGTTTGACTCAACCATATCAGTTGCGCCTCGAGTCAGGCCTTGTTTTACTCAATCATATCATTTGGGCCTCGAGTCAACCCTCGTTTATCAGTTGCGCCTCGAGTCAGCCCTCGTTTAACTCCACCATATCATTTGTGCGTCAGGTCAGGCCTCATTTGACTAAACCATATCATTTGCACCTCGAGTCAGGCCTCGTTTGACTCAACCATATCATTTGTGCCTCGAGATTGGCCTTGTTAGACTCAACTATATTATTTGTGCCTCGGGTTAGTCCTCGTTCGACTCAACCGTATCATTTGCGCCTCGAGTAGGATCTCATTTGACTCAACCATATAATTTGTGCCTCAAGTTAGGTGCCATTTGACTCAACCATATCATTTGCGCTTCGAGTCAGGCCTAGATTAACTCAACCATATCATTTGTGCCTCGAGTCATGTCTCGTTTGATGCAACCATATCATTTGTGCCTCGAGTCAGGTCTCGTTTGACTCAACCATATCATTTGCGCCTCGAGTCAAGTCTTGTTTAACTCAACCATATCACTTGTGCCTCGAGTCAGGCCTCGTTTGACTCAACCATATAATTTGCGCCTCGAGTCGGGCCTCGTTTAACTCCACCATATTATTTGTGCATAGAGTCAGGTCTTATTTGACTCAACCATATCATTTGCGCCTTGAGTCGGTCCTCGTTTGACTTAACCATATCATTTGTGCCTTGTGCCGGGCCTCATTTGACTCCCTAATACCATTTATGCCTCGAGTTGGGCCTCGTTTCACTCAACCATATCATTTGTGCTTCGGAACAGGCCTTGTTTGACTCTTCGATACCATTTGTGCCTCGAGTTTGGCCTCGTTTGACTCATCCATATCATTTGTGCCTCGAGTTAGGCCGCGTTTAACTCAATTGTATCATTTACGCCTTAAGTCGGGTCTAATTTGACTCAACCATATCATTTCTGCCTCGAGTTAGGTGTCGTTTGACTCAACCAAATCATTTGCGCATCGAGTTGGGCCTCGTTTAACTCAACCATATCATTTGTGCCTCGAGTCAGGTCTCGTTTGACTCAACCAAATCATTTGTGCCTCGAGTCGGGCCTCGTTTAACTCAACCATATCGTTTGTGCCTTGAGTCAAGTCTCGTTTGACTCAACCATATCATTTGTGCCTCGAGTCAGGCCTCATTTGACTTAACCATATAATTTGCGCCTCAAGTCGGGCCTCGTTTAACTCAACCATACCATTTGTGCCTCGTGTTGGGCCTCGTTTCACTCAACCATATCATTTGTACTTCGGGTTAGGCCTTGTTTGACTCAACCATATCATTTGCGCCTCGAGTCGGGCCTCATGTGACTCAACCTTATCATTTATGCCTCGAGTCGGGCCTCATTTAACTCACCAATACCATTTGTGCATCGAGTTGGGCCTCAATTGACTCACCGATACCGTTTGTGCCGCGAGTCAGGCCTTGTTTGACTCAACCATATCATTTGCGCCTCGTTTCTGGCCTCGTTTGAATCAACTATATCATTTGTGCCTCGAGTCGGGCCTCGTTTGACTCAATCCTATCATTTGCGCCTTGAGTCGGGCATTATTTAACTCACTGATACCTTTTGTGCCTCGAGGTGGGCCTCGTTTGGCTCAACCATATCATTTGGGCCTCGAGTCAGGCCTCGTTTGACTCAACCATATCATTTGTGCCTCGAGTCGGACCTCGTTTGACTCAACCATATCATTTGCACCTCAAGTCAAGTCTTGTTTAACTCAACTATATCACTTGTGCCTCGAGTCAGGCCTCGTTTGACTCAACCATATAATTTGCGCCTCGAGTCGGGCCTCGTTTAACTCCACCATATCATTTGTGCCTAGAGTTAGGTCTTATTTGACTCAACCATATCATTTGCGCCTTGAGTTGGTCCTCATTTGACTTAACCATATCATTTGCGCCTTGTGTCGGGCCTCATTTGACTCCCTAATACCATTTATGCCTTGAGTTGGGCCTCGTTTCACTCAACCATATCATTTGTGCTTCGGAACAGGCCTTGTTTGACTCTCCGATACCATTTGTGCCTCGAGTTTGGCCTTGTTTGACCCATTCATATCATTTGTGCCTCGAGTTAAGCCTCGTTTAACTCAATTGTATCATTTACACCTTAAGTCGGGTCTCATTTGACTCAACCATATGATTTTTGCCTCGAGTTAGGTGTCGTTTAACTCAACCAAATCATTTGCGTATCGAGTTGGGCCTCGTTTAACTCAACCATATCATTTGTGCCTCGAGTCAGGTCTCGTTTGACTCAACCAAATCATTTGCGCCTCGAGTCGGGCCTCGTTTAACTCAACCATATCATTTGTGCCTCGAGTCAAGTCTCGTTTGACTCAACCATATCATTTGTGCCTCGAGTCAGGCCTCATTTGACTTAACCATATCATTTGCACCTCGAGTCGGGCGTCGTTTAACTCAATCATACCATTTGTGCCTCGTGTTGGGCCTCGTTTCACTCAACCATATCATTTGTACTTCGGGTTAGGCCTTGTTTGACTCAACCATATCATTTGCGCCTCGAGTCGGGCCTTGTATGACTCAACCTTATCATTTATGCCTCGAGTCGGGCCTTATTTAACTCACCAATACCATTTGTGCATCGAGTTGGGCCTCAATTGACTCACCGATACCGTTTGCGCCGCGAGTCAGGCCTTGTTTGACTCAACCATATCATTTGCTTCTCGTTTCTGGCCTCGTTTGAATCAACCATATCATTTGTGCCTCGAGTCGGGCCTCGTTTGACTCAATCCTATCATTTGCACCTTGAGTCGGGCATTATTTGACTCACTGATACCTTTTGTGCCTCGAGGTAGGCCTTGTTTGGCTCAACCATATCATTTGTGCCTCGAGTCGGACCTCGTTTGACTCAACCATATCATTTGCACCTTGAGTCGGGCCTTGTTTGACTCAACCGTATCATGTGCGCCGTGAGTCAGACCTCGTTTGACTCAACCATATCATTTGTGGCTTGAGTCATGCCTCGTTTGACTCAACCATATTATTTGCACCTCGAGTTGGGCCTCGTGTGACTTAATCCTATCATCTACGCCTCAAGTCGGACCTCATTTGACTCACCGATACCATTTGTGCATCTAGCTAGGCCTCGTTTGACTAAACCATATGATTTGTGCCACGAGTCAAGCCTTGTTTGACTCAACCATATCATTTGTGCCTCAACTCAGGCCTCGTTTGACTCAACCATATCATTTATGCCTCGAGTTAGGCCTCGTTTCATTCAACCATATCATTTGTGCCTCAAGTAAGGTCTCGTTTGACTCAACCATATCATTTATGCCTCGAGTCAGGTCTAGTTTGACTCATCCATATCATTTACGCCTCGAGTCGTGCCTCGTTTGACTCACGGATACCATTTGTGCATCGAGTTAGGCCTCATTTGACTCAACCATATCATTTGGGCCTCGAGTCAGGCCTCGTTTGACTCAACCATATCAGTTGCACCTCGAGTCAGGCCGCGTTTGACTCAACCATATCAGTTGCGCCTCGAGTCAGGCCTTGTTTTACTCAACCATATCATTTGGGCCTCGAGTCAACCCTCGTTTATCAGTTACGCCTCGAGTCAGCCCTCGTTTGACTCAACCATATCATTTGTGCCTCAGGTCAGGCCTCATTTGACTAAACCATATCATTTGCACCTCGAGTCAGGCCTCGTTTGACTCATCCTTATCATTTGTGCCTCGAGATTGGCCTTGTTAGACTCAACCATATCATTTGTGCCTCGGGTTAGTCCTCGTTCGACTCAACCGTATCATTTGTGCCTCGAGTAGGATCTCATTTGACTCAACCATATCATTTGTGCCTCAAGTTAGGTGCCATTTGACTCAACCATATCATTTGCGCCTCAAGTTGGGCCTCGATTAACTCAACCATATCATTTGTGCCTCAAGTCATGTCTCGTTTGATGCAACCATATCATTTACGCCTCAAGTCAAGTCTTGTTTAACTCAACCATATCACTTGTGCCTCGAGTCAGGCCACGTTTGACTCAACCTTATAATTTGTGCCTCGAGTCGGGCCTCGTTTAACTCCACCATATCATTTGTGCCTAGAGTCAGGTCTTATTTGACTCAACCATATCATTTGCGCCTTGAGTCGGTCCTCGTTTGACTTAACCATATCATTTGCGCCTTGTGTCGGGCCTCATTTGACTCCCTAATACCATTTATGCCTCGAGTTGGGCGTCGTTTCACTCAACCATATCATTTGTGCTTCGGAACAGGCCTTGTTTGACTCTCCGATACCATTTGTGCCTCGAGTTTGGCCTCATTTGACTCATCCATATCATTTGTGCCTCGAGTTAGGCCTCGTTTAACTCAATCGTATCATTTATACCTTAAGTCGGGTCTCATTTGACTCAACCATATCATTTGTGCCTTGAGTTAGGTGTCGTTTGACTCAACCAAATCATTTGCGCATCGAGTTGGGCCTCGTTTAACTCAACCATATCATTTGTGCCTCGAGTCAGGTCTCGTTTGACTCAACCAAATCATTTGCGCCTCCAGTCGGGCCTCGTTTAACTCAACCATATCATTTGTGCCTCGAGTCAAGTCTCGTTTGACTCAACCATATCATTTGTGCCTCGAGTCAGGCCTCGTTTGACTTAACCTTATCATTTGCGCCTCGAGTCGGGCCTCGTTTAACTCAACCATACCATTTGTGCCTCGTGTTGGGCCTTGTTTCACTCAACCATATCATTTGTACTTTGGATTAGGCCTCGGTTGACTCAACCATATCATTTGCGCCTCGAGTCAGGCCTCGTCTGACTCAACCTTATCATTTATGCCTCGAGTCGGACCTCATTTAACTCACCAATACCATTTGTGCATCAAGTTCAATTGACTCACCGATACCATTTGTACCGCGAGTCAGACGTTGTTTGACTCAACCATATCGTTTGCGCCTCGTTTCTGGCCTTGTTTGAATCAACCATATCATTTGTGCCTCGAGTCGGGCATTGTTTGACTCAATCCTATCATTTGCGCCTCGAGTCGGGTCTTATTTGACTCATTGATACCTTTTGTGCCTCGAGGTGGGCCTCGTTTGACTCAACCATATCACTTGGGCCTCGAGTCAGGCCTCATTTGACTCAACCATATCATTTGTGCCTCGAGTCAGGCCTCGTTTGACTCAACCATATCATTTACACCTCGAGTCGGGCCTTGTTTGACTCAACCATATCTTGTGCGCCACGAGTCAGACCTCGTTTGATTCAACCATATCGTTTGTGCCTCGAGTCATGCCTTGTTTGACTCAACCATATCATTTGCATCTCGAGTTGGACCTCGTGTGACTCAATCCTATCATCTGCGCCTCGAGTCTGGCCTTATTTGACTCACTGATACCATTTGTGCATCGAGCTGGGCCTCGTTTGACTAAACCATATGATTTGCGCCACGAGTCAAGCCTCGTTTGACATAACCATATCATTTGTGCCTCGAGTCATGCCTCGTTTGACTCTACTATATCATTTATGCCTCGAGTCGGGCCGCATTTAACTCAACCATATCATTTCGGCCTCAAGTAAGGTCCCGTTTGACTCAACCATATCATTTATGCCTTGAGTCAGGTCTCGTTTGACTCAACCATATCATTTACACCTCGAGCCAGGCCTCGTTTGACTTACCAATACCATATGTGCATCGAGTTGGGCCCAATTTGACTTAACCATATCATTTGTGCCTCAAGTCAGGCCTCGTTTGACTCAACCATATCAGTTGCGCCTCGAGTCCCACCTTGTTTGACTCAACCATATCATTTGTGCCTCGAGTCAGGCCTTGTTTGACCCAACCATATCATTTGTGCCTCAAGTAAGGTCTCGTTTGACTCAACCATATCATTTCTGCCTTGAGTCAGGTCTCGTTCGACTCAACCACATCATTTACGCCTCAAGTCAGGCCTCGTTTGACTTACCGATATCATTTATGCCTCGAGTCAGGCCTCGTTTAACTCTACCATATCAGTTGCGCCTCGAGTCCGGCCTTGTTTGACTCAACCATATCATTTGTGCTTCAAGGCCGGCCTTGTTTCACTCAACCATATCATTTGTGTCTCAAGTTAAGCCTTGTTTGACTCAACCATATCAGTTGCACCTTGAGTCTGGCCTCGTTTCACTCAATCATATCATTTGTGCCTCAGGTCAGGCTTCATTTGACTAAACCTTATCATTTGCGCCTCGAGTCATGCCTCGTTTGACTCAACCATATCATTTGCGCTTCAAGTTTGGGCTCGTGTGACTCAATGCTATCTTCTGTGCCTCAAGTCGGGCCTTATTTGACTCACCGATACCATTTGTGCCTCGAGTCATGCCTCGTTTGACTCAACCATATCATTTGTGCCTCGAGTCAGGCCTCGTTTGACTCAACCATATCATTTATGCCTCGAGACGAGCCTCGTTTAACTCAACCATATCATTTGTGCCTAAGTAAGGTCTCGTTTGACTCAACCATATCATTTATACCTCGAATCAGGTCTTGTTTGACTCAACCATATCATTTACGCCTCGAGTTGGGCCTCGTTTAACTCACCGATACCATTTGTGCATCGAGTTGGGCCTCGTTTGACTTAACCATATCATTTGTGCCTAGAGTCAGGCCTCGTTTGACTTAACCATATCAGTTGCGCCTAGAGTCCGACTTTGTTTGACTCAACCATATCAATTGTACCTCGAGTCAGCCCTCATTTGACTCAACCATATCAGTTGCGCCTCGAATCAGGCCTCGTTTGACTCAACCATATCATTTGCACCTCGAGTTGGGCCTCATTTGACTCCACCATATCATTTGCACCTCAAGATTGGCCTCGTTAGACTCAAACATATGATTTGTGCCTCGGGTTAGGCCTCGTTTGACTCAACCGTATCATTTGCGCGTCGAGTCAGGTTTCATTTGACTCAACCATATCACATGTGCCTCGAGTTAGGTGCCGTTTGACTCAACCATATCGTTTGCGCCTCGAGTCGGGCCTCGATTAACTCAGCCATATCATTTGTGCCTTGAGTCATGTCTCATTTGACTCAACCATATCATTTGTGCATCGAGTCAGGTCTCGTTTGACTCAACCATATCATTTTCGCCTCGAGTCAGGCTTCGTTTAACTCAACCATATCATTTGTGCCTCGAGTTAAGTCTCGTTTGACTCAACCATATCATTTGTCCCTCAAGTCAGGCCTCGTTTGACTCAACCATATTATTTGCACCTCGAGTCAGGCCACGTTTAACTAAACCATATCATTTGTGCCTCGAGTCAGCTCTCGTTTGACTCAACCATATCATTTGGGCCTCGAGTCAGGCCCCGTTTGACTCAACCATATCATTTGTGCCTCGAGTCGAGCCCCGTTTGACTCAACCATATCATTTGCGCTTCAAGTTGGGGCTCGTGTGACTCAATGCTATTATCTGTGCCTCGAGTCGGGCCTCATTTGACTCACCGATACCATTTGTGCACCGATACCATTTGTGCCTCGAGTCATGCCTTGTTTGACTCAACCATATCATTTGTGCCTCGAGTCAGGCCTCGTTTGACTTAACCATATCATTTACGCCTCGAGACGAGCCTCGTTTAACTCAACCATATCATTTGTGCCTCAAGTAAGGTCTCGTTTGACTCAACCATATCATTTATACCTCGAATTAGGGCTCATTTGACTCAACCATATCATTTACGCCTCGAGTCGGGCCTCGTTTGACTCACTGATACCATTTGTGCATCGAGTTGGGCCTCGTTTGACTTAACCATATCATTTGTGCCTCGAGTCAGTCCTCGTTTGACTTAACCATATCAGTTGCGCCTAGATTCCGGCCTTGTTTGACTCAACCATATCATTTGTACCTCGAGTCAGGCCTCATTTGACTCAACCATATCAGTTGCACCTCGAGTCAGGCCTCGTTTGACTCAACCATATATTTGTGCCTCAGGTCAGGCCTCATTTGACTAAACCATATCATTTGTGCCTCGAGTTGGGCCTCATTTGACTCAACCATATCATTTGCACCTCGACATTGGCATCGTTAGACTCAACCATATCATTTGTGCCTCGGGTTACGCCTCGTTTGACTCAACCGTATCATTTGCGCGTCGAGTCGGGTCTCATTTGACTCAACCATATCACATGTGCCTCGAGTTAGGTGCCGTTTGACTCAACCATATCGTTTGCGCCTCGAGTCGGGCCTCGATTAACTCAACCATATCATTTGTGCCTCGAGTCATGTCTCGTTTGACTCAACCATATCATTTGCGCCTCGAGTCGGGCCTCGTTTGACTTACCGATACCATTTGTGCATCGAGTTGGGCCTCATTTGACTCAACCATATCATTTGTACCTCGAGTCATGCCTCGTTTGACACAACCATATCAGTTGGGCCTCGAGTCTGGCCTTGTTTGACTTAACTATATCATTTGTGCCTCGATTCAAGCCTCGTTTGACTCAACCATATCAGTTGCGCCTCGAGTCAGGCCTCATTTCACTCAACCATATCATTTGTGCCTCAGGTCAGGACTCATTTGACTAAACTATATCATTTGCGCCTCGAATCATGCCTCGTTTGACTCAACCATATCATTTGTACCTCAGGTCAGGTCTCATTTGACCAAACCATATCATTTGCGCCTCGAGTTGGGGCTCATTTGACTTAACCATATCATTTGTGCCTCGAGATTGGCCTCGTTAGACTCAACCATTTCATTTGTGCCTCGGGTTAGGCCTCGTTTGACTCAACCGTATCATTTGTGCCTCGAGTCGGGTCTCATTTGACTAAACCATATCATATGTGCCTCGAGTTAGGTGCCGTTTGACTCAACCATATCGTTTGCGCCTCGAGTCAGGCCTTGATTAACTCAACCATATCATTTATGCCTCGAGTCATGTCTCGTTTGACTCAACCATATCATTTGCGCCTCAAGTCAGGCCTCGTTTAACTCAACCATATCATTTGTGCCTCGAGTCAAGTCTTGTTTAACTCAACCATATCACTTGTGCCTCGAGTCAGGCCTCCTTTGACTCAACCATATCATTTGCACTTGGAGTCGAGCCTCGTTTAACTCCACCAAATGATTTGAGCCGCGAGTTTGGTCTCATTTGACTCAACCATATCATTTGCGCCTCGACTCGGTCCTCGTTTGACTTAACCATATCATTTGCGCCTCGTGTTGGGCATCATTTGACTCACTGATACATTTTATGCCTCGAGTTAGGCCTCGTTTCACTCAACCATACCATTTGTGCTTCGGAACTGGCCATATTTGACTCTCCAATACCATTTGCGCCTCGAGTTTGGCCTCGTGTGACTCATCCATATCATTTGTGCCTCGAGTTAGGCCTCGTTTAACTCAACCATATCATTTGTACCTTGAGTCAGGTCTCATTTGACTCAACCATATTATTTGTGCCTCGAGTTAGGTGTCGTTTGACTCAACCAAATCATTTGCGCCTCGAGTCAGGCCGCGTTTAACTCAACCATATTATTTGTGCCTCGAGTCAGGTCTCGTTTGACTCCACCATATCATTTGTGCCTCGAGTCTGACCTCATTTGACTCAACCATATCATTTGTGCCTCGAGTCATGCCTCGTTTGACTCAACCATATCATTTGCGCCTCGAGTTGGGCCTCGTGTGACTCAATCCTATCATCTGCGCCTCGAGTCGGGCCTCATTTGACTCACCGATACCATTTGTGCATCGAGCTGGGCCTCGTTTGACTAAAGCATATGATTTACGCCACGAGTCAAGCCTCGTTCGACTCAACCATATCATTTGTGCCTCGAGTCAGGCCTCGTTTGACTCAACCATATCATTTACACCTCGAGTCGGGCATCATTTGACTCAACCATATCATTTATGCCTCGAGTCAGGTCTCGTTTGACTCAACCATATCCTTTACACCTCGAGTCAGTCCTCGTTTGACTTACCGGTACCATTGTGCATCGAGTTAGGCCTCATTTGACTCAGCCATATCATTTGTGCCTCGAGTCACGCCTCGTTTGACACAGCCATATCAGTTGCGCCTCGAGTCTGGCCTTGTTTGACTCAACCATATCTTTTGTGCCTCAGGTCAGGACTCATTTGACTAAACCATATCATTTACTCCTCGAATCATGCCTCGTTTGACTCAACCATATCATTTGTGCTTCAATTTGGGCCTCGTGTGACTCAATCCTATCATCTGCGCCTCGAGTTGGGCCTCATTTGACTCACCGATACCATTTGTGCATCGAGCTGGGGCTCGTTTGACTAAACCATATGATTTGTGCCACGAGTCAAGCCTCGTTTGACTTAACCATATCATTTGTGCCTTGAGTCAGGCCTTGTTTGACTCAACCATATCATTTACGCCTCGAGTCAGGCCTCGTTTAACTCAACCATATCATTTGTGCCTCAAGTAAGGTCTCGTTTGACTCAACCATATCATTTCTACCTCGAATCAGGTCTCGTTTGACTCAACCATATCATTTACGCCTCGAGTCGGGCCTCGTTTGACTCACCGATACCATTTGTGCATCGAGTTGGGCCTCGTTTGACTTAACCATATCATTTGTGCCTCGAGTCAGGCATTGTTTGACTTAACCATATCAGTTGCGCCTCGAGTCTGGCCTTGTTTGACTCAACCATATCATTTGTGCCTCGAGTCAGGCATCATTTGACTCAACCATAACATTTGTACCTCAGGTCAGGCCTCATTTGACTCAACCATATCATTTGCGCCTCGAGTCAGGCCTCGTTTGAGTCACTGATACTATTTGTGCCTCGAGTAGGGCCTTGTTTGACTCAACCATATCATTTGTACCTCGAGTCAGGTCTCGTTTGACTCTACCATATCATTTGCGCCTCGAGTCGGGCCTCGTGTGACTCAACCCTATCACTTGTGCCTTGTGTCAGGTCTCATTTGACTCACCGGTACCATTTGTGCCTTGAGTTGGGCCTCAATTAACTCACTGATGCCATTTGTGCCCCAAGTTTGGCCTCGTTTGGCTCAACCATATCATTTGTGCCTCGGGTCAGGCCTCGTTTGACTAAACCATATCATTTGCGCCTTGAGTCAGGCCTCGTTTGGCTCACTGATACTATTTGTGCCTCAAGTAGGGCCTCGTTTGACTCAACCATATCATTTGTGCCATGAGTCAGGTCTCGTTTGACTCAACCATATCGTTTGCACCTTGAGTCAGGCCTCGTTTGACTCAACCATATCATTTGTGCCTCAAGTTATGCCTCGTTTGACTCAACCATATCATTTTCGCCTCGAGTCGGGCCTCGTTTGACTCAACCATATCATTTGCGCCTCAAGTCGGGCCTCGTTTGACTCACTGATACCATTTGTGCCTCGTGTTAGGCCTCGTTTCACTCAACCAAATCATTTGTGCCTAGGGTTAGGCCTCGTTTGACTAAACCATATCATTTGCGTCTCAAGTAGGGCCTCATTTGACTCACTTATACCATTTGTGCCTCGAGTTGGGCGTCGTTTGACTCAACCAAATCATTTGTGCCTCAAGTCAGACTCATTTGACTCATTGATACCATTTGTGCCTCGAGTTGGGCCTCGTTTGACTCAACCATATTATTTGTGCCTCGAGCCAGGCCTAGTTTGACTCAACCATATCTTTTGCGCCTCAAGTCGGGCCTCATTTGACTCAGCCATATCATTTGCACCTCGAGTCGAGCCTGATTTGACCCAACCATATCATTTGCGCCTCGAGTCAGGCCTCGTTTGACTCAACCATATCATTTGTGCCTTGAGTCATGCCTCGTTTGACTCAACCATATCATTTGCGTCTCATGTCGGGCCTCATTTGACTCATCGATGCCATTTGTGCCTCCAGTTGGTCCTCGTTTGACTCAACCATATCATTTGTTCCTCGGGGTAGGCCTCATTTGACTAAAACATATCATTTGTGCCTCGAGTCGGGCCTCGTTTGACTCAGCCATATCATTTGCACTTCGAGTCGGGCCTCATTTAACTCACCGATACCATTTGTGCCTCGAGTTGGGCCTCATTTGACTCAGCCATATCATTTGTGCCTCAAGTCGGTCCTCGTTTGTCTCACCGATACCATTTGTGCCTTGAGTGAGGCCTCATTTGGCTTAGCCATATCATTTGCGCCATGAGTCTGGCCTCGTTTGACTCAACCATATCTTTTCTGCCTCGAGTCGGGCCTCGTTTGACTCAACCATATCATTTGCGCCTTGAGTCAAGCCTTATTTAACACACCCATATGTTTGCACATCGAGTCGGGCCTCATATGACTAAACCACATCGTTTGTGCGTCGAGTCATGCCTCGTTTGACTCAATCATATCATTTGCTCCTCGAGTTGGGCCTCGTTCGACTCACCCATGCCATTCATGCCTCGAGTTAGGCCTCGTTTGACTCCACCATGTGTTTGCGCCTCGAGTCAGGCCTTGTTTGACTCACCCATATCATTTGCACCTCGAGTCAAGCCTCGTTTAACTCACCGATACCATTTGTGCATCGAGTTGAACCTCGTTTGACTAAATCATATGATTTGCGCCACGAGTCAGGCCTCATTTGACTCAATCGTATCATTTGTGCCTCGAGTCGAGCCTCGTTTGACTCAACCATGTCATTTATGCCCTGAGTCAGGTCTCGTTTGACTCAACCATACCATTTGCGCGTCGAGTCGGGCCTCGTTTGACTCACCGATACCATTTGTGGCTCAGGTTGGGCCTCGTTTGATTCAACCATATTATTTGCGCCTCGAGTTAGGCCTCGTTTGACTTAACCATGTTATTTGTGCCTCGAGTTAGGCCTTATTTGATTCAACCGTATCATTTGCACCTCGAGTCAGGTCTCATTTAACTCAATGATATCATTTGTGCCTTGAGTCAGGTGTCGTTTGACTCAACCATATCATTTGCGCCTTGAGTTGGGCCTCGTTTAACTTAACCACATCATTTTTGCCTTGAGTCAGGTCTCGTTTGACTAAACCATATCATTTGCGCTTCCAGTTAGGCCTCATTTGACTCATTGATACTATTTGCGCCTCGAGTTGGGCCTCGTTTGACTCAACCGTATCATTTGTGCCTTGAGTCGGGCCTCGTGTGACTCAACCCTATCACTTGTGCCTTGCATCGGGCCTCATTTGACTCACTGATACCATTTGTTCCTCAAGTTAGGCCTCAATTGACTCACCGATACCATTTGTGCCTCGAGTTAAGGCCTCGTTTGACTCAACCATATCATTGGTGCCTAGAGTCAAGCCTCGTTGGACTCAACCATATCATTTGTGCCTCGAGTCAGGCCTTGTTTGACTCAACCATATCATTCGCGCCTCGAGTCGGGCCTCGTTTAATGCAACCATATCTGCCTCGTTTGACTCATCCATATCATTTGCATATCGAGTCAGGACTCATTTGACTCATCGATGCCATTTGTGCCCCCAGTTGAGCCTTGTTTGACTCAATCATATCATTTGTGCCTCGAGTCAGGCCTCGTTTGATTAAACCATATCATTTGCACCTCGAGTCAGGCCTCATTTGATATAACCATATCATTTGCGCCTCGAGTCGGGCCTCATTTGACTCACCGATACCATTTGTGCCTCAAGTTAGGTGTCGTTTAACTCAACCATATCATTTGCACCTCAAGTCAGGCCTCGTTTGAATCAACCATGTCATTTGTGGCTCGAGTCAGGCCTCGTTTGACTCAACTGTATCATTTGCGCCTCGAGTCGGGTCTCATTTGACTTAACCATATCATTTGTGCCTTGAGTCAGGTGTCGTTTGACTTAACCATATCATTTGTGCATCGAGTCAGGTCTCATTTGACCAACCATATCATTTGCGGCTTGAGTTGGGCCTCGTTTAACTCAACCATATCATTTGCACCTTGAGTCAGGTGTCGTTTGACTTAACCATATCATTTATGCATCGAGTCAAGTCTCATTTGACTCAACCATATCATTTGTGCCTTGAGTCCGGCCTCGTTTGACTCAACCATATCATTTGTGCCTCGAGTCAGGCGTCGTTTAACTCAACCACATCATTTGTGCCTCGAGTCAGCTCTTGTTTGACTCAACCATATCATTTGTGCCTCGAGTCGGGCCTTGTTTGACTCAGCGATACCATTTGCGCCTCGAGTTGGTCCTCATTTGACTCAGCCATATCATTTGTGTCTTGAGTCGGTCCTCGTTTGTCTCACCAATACGATTTGTGCCTCGAGTGGGGCCTCGTTTGGCTCAGCCATATCATTTGCGCTACGAGTCGGGCCTCGTTTGACTCAACTATATCATTTTTGCCTTGAGTCGGGCCTCGTTTGACTCAACCATATCATTTGCGCCTCGAGTCGAGACTTATTTGACTCACCCATATGTTTACGCATCAAGTCGGGCCTCATTTGACTAAACCATATCGTTTGTGCCTCGAATCATGCCTCGTTTGACTCAACCATATCATTTGTGCCTAAAGTTAGGCCTCGTTCGACTCACCCATGCCATTTGTGCCTCGAGTTAGGCCTCTTTGACTCAACCATGTGTTTGCGCCTCGAGTCAGGTCTTGTTTCACTCACCCATATAATTTGCACCTCGAGTTGGGCCTCGTTTGACTCACCGATACCATATGTGCTTCGAGTTGGGCCTTATTTGACTAAACCATATGATTTACGCCACGAGTCAGGCCTCGTTTGACTCAACCATATCATTTGGGCCTCGAGTCGGGCCTCGTTTAACTCAACCATATCATTTGTGCCTCGAGTCAGGTCTCGTTTGACTTAACCATATGATTTGTCCCTCGTGTCAGGTCTCGTTTGACTCAACCATATCATTTGTGCCTCGAGTCGGCCCTCTATTGACGCACTGATACCATCTATGCTTCGAGTTGGGCCTCATTTGATTCAACCATATCATTTGCGCCACAAGTCAGGCCTCGTTTGACTCAACCATGTCATTTTTGCCTCGAGTCAGGCCTTGTTTGACTTAACCGTATCATTTGTGCCTCGAGTCGGGTCTCATTTAACTCAACCATATCATTTGTGCCTTGAGTCTGGTGTCGTTTAACTCAACCACATCATTTGTGCCTCGAGTTGGTCCTCGTTTAACTCAACCACATCATTGTGCCTCGAGTCAGGTCTCTTTTGACTCGACCATATCATTTGTGCATCGAGTCAGGTCTCGTTTGACTCAACCATATCATTTGCGCCTCGAGTCAGGCTTCGTTTAACTCAACCATATCATTTGTGCCTCGAGTCAAGTCTCGTTTGACTCAACCATATCATTTGTCCCTCAAGTCAGGCCTCATTTGACTCAACCATATCATTTGCGCCTCGAGTCAGGCCTCGTTTAACTAAACCATATAATTTGTGCCTTGAGTTAGCTCTCGTTTGACTCAACCATATCATTTGTGCCTCGAGTCAGGCCCCGTTTGACTCAACCATATCATTTGTGCCTCGAGTCGAGCCCCGTTTGACTTAACCATATCATTTGCACCTTGAGTTGGGTCTTGTTTGGATCAGCCATATCATTTGTGCCTCAAGTCAGGCCTCGTTTAACTAAACCATATCATTTGTGCCTCGAGTCAGCTCTCGTTTGACTCAACCATATCATTTGTGCCTCGAGTCGGGCCTCGTTTGACCCACCGATACCATTTGTGCCTCGAGTTGGGCCTCGTTTGATTCAACCATATCATTTGTGCCTCAAGTCAGGCCTCATTTGACTCAACCATGTCATTTTTGCCTCGAGTCAGGCCTTGTTTGACTCAACCGTATCATTTGTGCCTCTAGTCGGGTCTCATTTAACGCAACCATATCATTTGTGCCTTGAGTCTGGTGTCGTTTAACTCAACCACATCATTTGCGCCTCGAGTTGATCCTCGTTTAACTCAACCACATCATTGTGCCTCGAGTCAGGTCTCTTTTGACTCAACCATATCATTTGTGCATCGAGTCAGGTCTCGTTTGACTCAACCATATCATTTTCGCCTCGAGTCAGGCTTCGTTTAACTCAACCATATCATTTGTGCCTTGAGTCAAGTCTCGTTTGACTCAACCATATCATTTGTCCCTCAAGTCAGGCCTCGTTTAACTCAACCATATCATTTGCGCCTCGAGTCAGGTCTCGTTTAACTAAACCATATCATTTGTGCCTCGAGTCAGCTCTCGTTTGACTCAACCATATCATTTGGGCCTCGAGTCAGGCCCCGTTTGACTCAACCATATCATTTGTGCCTCGAGTCGAGCCCCGTTTGACTCAACCATATCATTTGCACCTCGAGTCGGGTCTGGTTTGACTCGACCATATCATTTGTGCCTCAAGTCAAGCCTTATTTGACTCACCCATATGTTTGTGCCTCGAGTCGGGCCTCATTTGACAAAACCATATTGTTTGTGCCTCGAGTCATGCCTCGTTGGACTCAACCATATCATTTGCGCCTCGAGTTGGGCTTTGTTTGACTCACCCATGTCATTTGCGCCTCGAGTTAGCCTCGTTTGACTCAACCATGTGTTTGGTCTTGAGTCAGGCCTTGTTTGACTCACTCATATCATTTACGCCTCGAGTCAGGTCTCATTTGACTCAACCATATCATTTGCGCCTCAAGTTGGTCCTCGTTTAACTCAACCACATCATTTGTGCCTCGAGTCAGGTCTCGTTTGACTTAACCATATCATTTATGCATCGAGTCAAGTCTCGTTTGACTCAACCATATCATTTGCGCCTCGAGTCAGGCCTCGTTTAACTCAACTATATCATTTGTGCCTCGAGTCAAGTCTCGTTTGACTCAACCATATCATTTGTGCCTCAAGTCAGGCCTCGTTTTACTCAACCATATCATTTGCACTTCGAGTCAGGCCTCGTTTAACTAAACCATATCATTTGTGCTTCGAGTCATCTCTCGTTTGACTCAACCATCTCATTTGCGCCTCGAGTCGGGCCTCGTTTGACTCAGCGATACCATTTGTGCGTCGAGTTGCGCCTCATTTGACTCAGCCATATCATTTGTGCCTCGAGTCGGTCCTTGTTTGCCTCACCGATACCATTTGTGGCTCGAGTGGGGCCTCATTTGGCTCAGCCATATCATTTGCGCCTCAGGTCGAGCCTCGTTTGACTCACCCATATCATTTGTGCCTCGAGTCGGGCCTTGCTTGACTTAACCATATCATTTGCGCCTCGAGTCGAGCCTTATTTGACTCACCCATATGTTTGCGCATCGAGTCAGGCCTCATTTGACTAAACCATATCGTTTGTGCCTCGAGTCATGCCTCGTTTGACTCACCGATACCATTTGTGCATCGAGTTGGCCCTCGTTTGACTAAACCATATGATTTGTGCCACGAGTCTGGCCTTATTTGACTCAACCATATCATTTGTGCCCCGAGTTATGCCTCGTTTGACTCAACCATATCATTTGGGCCTCGAGTCGGTCCTCGTTTAACTCAACCATATCATTTGGGCCTCGAGTCAGGTCTTGTTTGACTCAACCATATCATTTATGCCTCGAGTCGGGCCTTGTTTGACACCACCATATCTTTTGCGCCTCGAGTCGGGCCTTGTTTGACTAACCCATATGTTTGAACCTCGAGTCAGGCCTTGTTTAACTCACACATATGCTTGCACCTAGAATTGATCTTCAGTTGACTCTCCCTTATCATTTGGACCTCGAGTCAAGCCTCGTTTGACTCACCCATGCATTTGCGCCTTAACTCAGGCCTTGTTTGACTCACCCATATCATTTTTGCCACAAGTCGAGCCTTGTTTGACTAAACCATATCATTTACGCCTCGAGTTGGGCCTTATTTGACTCACCGATACCATTTGTGCCTCGAGTTGGGCCTCGTTTGACTCAACTATATCATTTGTACCTCGAGTCAGGCCCGTTTGACTCAACCATATCATTTGCGCCTCGAGTCAGGCCTCGTTTGAATCAACCATATCATTTGCACCTAGAGTCGAGCCTTATTTGACTCACCCATATGTTTGTACCTCGAGTCGGGCCTCATATAACAAAACCATATTGTTTGTGGCTCGAGTCAGGCCATGTTTGACTCAACCGTATCTTTTGCACCTCGAGTCGGGTCTCATTTGACTCCACCATATCATTTGTGCCTTGAGTCAGGTGTCGTTTGACTCAGCCATATCATTTGCACCTCGAGTCGGGTCTCATTTGGCTCAACCATATCATTTGTGCCTTGAGTCAGGCCTCGTTTGACTTAACCGTATCTTTTACACCTCGAGTCGGTTCTCATTTGACTCAACCATATCATTTGTGCCTTGAGTCAGGTGTCGTTTGACTCAACCATATCATTTGCGCCTCAAGTTGGTCCTTGTTTAACTCAACCACATCATTTGTGCCTCGAGTCAGGTCTCGTTTGACTCATCCATATCATTTATGCATCGAGTCAGATCTTGTTTGACTCAACCATATCATTTGTGCCTCGAGTCAGGCCTCGTTTAACTCAACCATATCATTTGTGCCTCGAGTCAAGTCTCGTTTGACTCAACCATATCATTTGTGCCTCAAGTCAGGCCTCATTTGACTCAACCATATCATTTGCACCTCAAGTCAGGCCTCGTTTAACTAAACCATATCATTTGTGCCTCGAGTCGGCTCTCGTTTGACTCAACCATCTCATTTGCGCCTTGAGTCGGGCCTCGTTTGACTCAGCGATACCATTTGTGCCTCGAGTTGGGCCTCATTTGATTCAGCCATATCAATTGTGCCTCGAGTCGGTCCTTGTTTGTCTCATCGATACCATTTGTGCCTCGACTGGGGCCTCGTTTGAATTAACCATATCATTTATGCATCGAGTCAGATCTTGTTTGACTCAACCATATCATTTGCGCCTCGAGTCGGGCCTCGTTTAACTTAACCATATCATTTGTGCCTCGAGTCAAGTCTCGTTTGACTCAACCATATCATTTGTGGCTCAAGTCAGGCCTCGTTTGACTCAACCATATCATTTGTGCCTCGAGTCAGGCCTCGTTTGACTCAACCATATCATTTGCGCCTCGAGTCGAGCCTTATTTGACTCACCCATATGTTTTTGCCTCGAGTCGGGCCTTATTTGAGAAAACCATATCGTTTGTGCCTCGAGTCATGCCTCGTTGGACTCAACCATATCATTTGTGCCTCGAGTTGGGCTTTGTTTGACTCATCCATGTCATTTGCGCCTCGAGTTAGCCTCGTTTGACTCAACCATGTGTTTGGTCTCGAGTCAGGCCTTGTTTGACTTGCCCATATCATTTGCGCCTCGAGTCTGGCCTCGTTTGACTCACTGATACAATTTGTGCATCGAGTTGGGCCTCGTTGGACTAAAGCATATGATTTGCGCCTCGAGTCAGGCCTCGTTTGACTCAACCATATCATTTGAGCATCGAGTCAGGCCTCGTTTTGATTTAACCATATCGTTTGCACCTCGAGTCGGGCCTCATTTAACTTAACCATATCATTTGTGCCTCGAGTCAGGTCTCGTTTGACTCAACCATATCATTTGTGCCTCGAGTCAAGTCTCGTTGGACTTAACCATATCATTTACGCCTCGAGTCAGGCCTCGTTTGACTCACCGATACCATTTGTGCCTCAAGTTAGGCCTCGTTTGACTCAACCATATCATTTGCACCTCAAGTCATGCCTCGTTTGACTCAACCATGTCATTTGTGCCTCAAGTCAGGCCTCGTTTGACACGACCGTATCTTTTGCACCTCGAGTCGGGTCTCATTTGACTCAACCATATCATTTGGTCCTTGAGTCAGGCGTCGTTTGACTCAACCATATCATTTGCACCTCAAGTCGGGTCTCATTTGACTCAACCATATCATTTGTGCCTTGAGTCAGGCTTCGTTTGACTCAACCGTATCTTTTGCACCTCGAGTCGGGTCTCCTTTGACTCAACCATATCATTTGTGCCTTGAGTCAGGTGTCATTTGACTCAACCATATCATTTGCGCCTCGAGTTGATCCTCGTTTACCTCAACCACATCATTTGTGCCTCGAGTCAGGTCTCGTTTGACTCAACCATATCATTTATGCATCGAGTCAGGTCTCGTTTGACTCAGCCATATCATTTGCGCCTCGAGTCAGGCCTCGTTTAACTCAACTATATCATTTGTGCCTCGAGTCAAGTCTTATTTGACTCAACCATATAATTTGTGCCTCAAGTCAAGCCTCGTTTGACTCAACCATATCATTTGCACCTCGAGTCAGGCCTCGTTTAACAAAACCATATCATTTGTGCCTCGAGTCAGTTCTCGTTTAACTCAACCATCTCATTTGCGCCTCGAGTCGGGCCTCATTTGACTCAGCGATACCATTTGTGCCTCGAGTTGTGCCTCATTTGACTCAGCCATATAATTTGTGCCTCGAGTCGGTCCTCGTTTGTCTCACCGATACCATTTGTGCCTCGAGTGGGGCCTCGTTTGGCTCCGCCATATCATTTGCGCCACAGGTCGGGCCTCGTTTGACTTAACCATATCATTTGTGCCTCGAGTCGGGCCTTGCTTGACTCAACCATATTATTTGTGCCTCGAGTCGAGCCTTATTTGACTCACCCATATGTTTGCGCATCGAGTCGGGCCTCATTTGACTAAACCATATCATTTGTGCCTCGAGTCATGCCTCGTTTGACTCAACCATATCATTTGTGCCTCGAGTCAACTCTCGTTTGACTCAACCATATCATTTGCACCTCGAGTCTGGCCTCGTTTGACTCACCGATACCATTTGTACATCGAGTTGGCCCTTGTTTGACTAAACCATATGATTTGTGCCACAAGTCTGGCCTCATTTGACTTAACCATATCATTTGTGCCTCGAGTCAAGCCTCGTTTTACTCAACCATATCAATTGGGCCTCGAGTCGGGCCTCGTTTAACTCAACCATATCATTTGTGCCTCGAGTCAGGTCTTGTTTGACTCAACCATATCATTTATGCCTCGAGTCAGGCCTTGTTTGACACAACCATATCTTTTGCGCCTCGAGTCGGGCCTTGTTTGACTCAACCATATCATTTACGACTCGAGTCATGCCTCGTTTGATTCAACCATATCATTTGTGCCTCGAGTCTGGCCTCGTTTGACTAACCCATATGTTTGAACCTCGAGTTGGGTCTTGTTTGACTCACACATATGTTTGCGCCTAGAGTCGATCTTCGGTTGACTCTCCCTTATCATTTGGACCTCGAGTCAAGCCTCGTTTGACTCACCCATGCATTTGCGCCTTAACTCAGGCCTTGTTTGACTCACCCATATCATTTTCGCCACAAGTCAGGCCTTGTTTGACTCAACCATATCATTTACGCCTCGAGTTGGGCCTTATTTAACTCACCGATACCATTTGTGCCTCGAGTTGGGCCTCGTTTGACTCAACCATATCATTTGTACCTCGAGTCAGGCCCCGTTTGACTCAACCATATCATTTGCGCCTCGAGTCAGGTCTCGTTTGAATCAACCATATCATTTGCACCTCGAGTCGAGCCTTATTTAACTCACCCATATGTTTGCGACTCGAGTCGGGCCTCATATAACAAACCCATATCATTTATGCCTCGAGTCCTGCCTCGTTTGACTCAACCATATCGTTTGCGCCTCGAGTTAGGCCTCGTTTGACTCACCCATGTCATTTGCGTCTCGAGTTAAGCCTCGTTTGACTCAACCATGTGTTTGCATCTCGAGTCAAGCCTTGTTTGTCTCACCCATATAATTTTGCCTTGAGTCAGGCCTCGTTTGACTCACCGATACCATTTGTGCATCGAATTGGGCCTCGTTTGACTAAACCATATGATTTGTGTCTCGAGTCAGGCCTCGTTTGACTCAACCATATCATTTGAGCATCGTGTCAGGCCTCGTTTGACTCAACCATATCATTTGCAACTCGAGTTGGGCCTTGTTTAACTCAACCATATCATTTGTGCCTTGAGTCAGGTCTTGTTTGACTCAACCATATCATTTGCGCCACGAGTCAGGTCTCGTTTGACTTAAACATATCATTTGTGCCTCAACTCATATCTCGTTTGACTGAACCATATCATTTGCGCCTCGAGTCGGGCCTCGTTTAACTCAACCATATCATTTGTGCCTTGAGTTAGGTCTTGTTCGACTCAACCATATCGTTTGTGTCTCGAGTCAGCCCTCGTTTGACTCAACCATATTATTTGCGCCTCGAGTCGGGCCTCATTTAACTCAACCATATGATTTGTGCCTCAAGTCAAGTCTCGTTTAACTCAACCATATCATTTGCGCCTCGAGTCGGGCCTTATTTGACTCACTGATACCATTTGTGCCTCGAGTTGGGTCTCGTTTCACTCAACCATATCATTTGTGCCTTGGGTCAGGCCTCGTTTGACTAAACCATATCATTTGTGCCTTGAGTCGGCCCTCGTTTGACTCATTCATACTATTTGTGCCTCGAGTTGGGCCTCGTTTGACACAACCATATCATTTATGCCTCGAGTCTTGCCTCGTGTGACATAACCCTATCACTTGCGTCTCGCGTCGGGCCTCATTTGACTCACTAATGCCATTTGTGCCTCGAGTTGGGCCTCAATTGACTCATAGATACCATTTGTTCCTCGAGTTAGGCCTTGTTTGACTCAACCATATCACTTGCGCCTCGTTTTAGGCCTCGTTTGAATCAACCATATCATTTGCGCCTCGAGTCGGGCCTCGTTGTACTCAACCCTATCATTTGCACCTTGAGTCGGGCCTCGTTTGACTCACCGATACCATTTTGCCTCGAGTTTAGGACTCGTTTGACTCAACCATATCATTGGTGCCTCGAGTCAGGCCTTGTTGGACTCAACCATATCATTTGCGCCTCGAGTCGGGCCTTGTTCGGCTCAACCATATCATTTGTGCCTCGAGTCAGGCCTTGTTTGACGCAACCATATCATTTGTGCCACGTGTCATGCCTCGTTTGACACAACCATATAATTTGCGCCTAGAGTCGGGCCTCGTTTGACTTAACCATATCATTTGTGCCTCGAGTCGAGCCTCATTTGACTGATCGATACCAGTTGTGCCTCGAGATGGGCCTCGTTTAACTCAACATATCATTTGCGCCTCGAGTCGGGCCTCGTTTAACTTAACCATATCATTTGCGCCTCGAGTCGAGCCTCATTTGGCTGATCGATACCATTCATGGCTCGAGTTGGGCCACGTTTGGCTCAACCATATCATTTGTGCCTCGGGTCAGGCCTCGTTTGACTCAACCATATCATTTGTGCCTCGAGTCGGGCCTCGTTTGACTCACCGATACCATTTGTGCCTCGAGTTTGCCCTCGTTTGACGCAACCGTATCATTTGTACCTCGAGTCAGGCCTCGTTTGACTCAACCATATTATTTACGCCTCGAGTCGGGCCTTGTTTGACACAACCATATCTTTTGCGCCTCGAGTCGGGCCTTGTTTGACTAACCCATATGTTTGAACCTGAGTCGGGCCTTGTTTGACTCACCCATATGTTTGCGCCTACAGTTGATCTTTGGTTGACTCTCCCTTATCATTTGGACTTCGAGTCAAGCCTTGTTTGACTCACCCATGCATTTGCGCCTCAAGTTAGGCCTTGTTTGACTCAACCATATCATTTGCGCCACAAGTCAGGCCTTGTTTGACTCAACCATATCATTTACGCCTCGAGTTAGGCCTCGTTTGAGTCAACCATATGATTTGTGCCTCAAGTCAGGCCCTGTTTGACTCAACCATATCATTTGCGCCTCGAGTCGGGCCTTGTTTGAATCAACCTTTTCATTTGCACCTCGAGTCGGGGCTTGTTTGACTCAACCATATCATTTGCGCCTCGAGTCGAGCCTTATTTGACTCACCCATTCGTTTGTGCCTCGAGTCAGGCCTCATTTGACAAAACCATATCATTTATTCCTCGAGTTGAGCTTTCTTTGACTGCCCCATGTCATTTGTGCCTTGAGTTAGGCTTCGTTTGACTAAACCATGTATTTGTGTCTCGAGTCAGGCCATGTTTAACTCACCCATATCATTTGCACCTCGAGTCGGGCCTCATTTAACTCACCAATACCATTTGTGCATCGAGTTGGGCCTCGTTGGACGAAACCATATGATTTGCTCCCCGAGTCAGGCCTTGTTTGACTCAACCATATCATTTGAACGTCAAGTCAAGCCTCGTTTGACTCAACCATATCATTTGCACCTCAAGTCGGGCCTTGTTTAACTCAACCATATCATTTGTGCCTCAAGTCAAGTCTTGTTTGACTCAACCATATCATTTGCGCCTCGAGTCAGGCCTCGTTTGACTCGCCGATACCATTTGTCCCTCAAGTTAGTCCTCGTTGTACTAAACCATATGATTTGTGCCTCGAGTCAGGCCTTGTTCGACTCAACCATATCATTTGAGCATCGAGTCAAGCCTCATTTGACTCAACTATATCATTTGGACCTCGAATTGGGCCCCATTTAACTTAACCATATCATTTGTGCCTCGAGTCAGGCCTCGTTTCACTCAACCATATCATTTGCACCTCGAGTCAGGCCTCGTTTGACTCACCGATACCATTTGTGCCTCGAGTTGGGCCTTGTTTGACTTAACCATATCATTTGCACCTCAAGTCAGGCCTCGTTTGACTCAACCATGTCATTTGTGCCTCGAGTCAGGCCTCGTTTGACTCAACTATATAATTTGCGCCTCGGGTTGGGTCTCATTTGACTCAACCATATTATTTGTGCCTTGAGTCAGGTGTCGTTTGACTCAACCATATCATTTGCGCCTCGAGTCAGGTCTCGTTTGACTCAACCATATCATTTGCGCCTCAAGTCAGGCCTCGTTTAACTAAACCATATCATTTGTGCCTCGAGTCACCTCTCGTTTGACTCAACCATATCATTTGCACCTCGAGTCGGGCCTCGTTTGACTCACCGATACCATTTGTGCCTCGAGTTGGGCCTCATTTGACTCAGCCATATCATTTGTGCCTCGAGTCAGTCCTCGTTTGTCTCACCGATACCATTTGTGCCTCGAGTGGGGCCTCATTTAGCTCAGCCATATCATTTGCACCACGAGTCGGGCCTCGTTTGACTCAACTGTCTCATTTCCACCTTGAGTCAGGCCTCGTTTGACTCAACCATATCATTTGCGCCTCGAGTCGAGCCTTATTTGACTCACCCATATGTTTGCGCATTGAGTCATGACTCATTTGACTAAACCATATCCTTTGTGCCTCGAGTCATGCCTCATTTGACTCAACCATATCATTTGCCCTCGAGTTGGGCCTCGTTTGACTAACCAATGCCATTTGTGCCTCGAGTTAGGCCTCGTTTGACTCAACCATGTGTTTGTGCCTCGAGTCAGGCCTCATTCGACTCACCCATATCATTTGCACCTCGAGTTGGGCCTCGTTTGACTCACCGATACCATTTGTGCATCGAGTCAAGCCTCGTTTGACTAAACCATATGATTTGTGGCATGAGTCATGCCTCATTTTACTCAACCATATCATTTGTCCCTCGAGACAAGCCTCATTTGACTCAACCATATCATTTGGGCCTCGAGTCGGGCCTCGTTTAACTCAACCATATCATTTGTGCCTCGAGTCAGGTCTTGTTTGACTCAACCATATCATTTATGCCTCGAGTCGGGCCTTGTTTGACACAACCATATCTTTTGCACCTCGAGTCGGGCCTTGTTTGACTAACCCATATGTTTGAACCTCGAGTCGGGCCTTGTTTGACTCACCCATATGTTTGCGCCTAGAGTCAATCTTCGGTTGACTCTCCCTTATCATTTGGACATCGAGTCAAGCCTCGTTTGACTCACCCATGCATTTGCGCCTCAACTCAGGCCTTGTTTGACTCACCCATATCATTTTCGCCGCAAGTCGGGCCTTGTTTGACTCAACCATATCATTTACGCCTCGAGTTGGGCCTTACTTGACTCACCGACACCATTTGTGCCTCGAGTTGGGCCATGTTTGACTTAATCATATCATTTGTACCTCGAGTCAGGCCCTGTTTGTCTCAACCATATCGTTTGTGCCTCGAGTCAAGCCTCGTTTGAATAAACCATATCATTTACACCTCAAGTCGGGCCTTGTTTGACTCAACCATATCATTTGCGCCTCGAGTCGAGCCTTATTTGACTCACCCATATGTTTGTTCCTCGAGTCGGGCCTCATATAACAAAACCATATCATTTGTGCCTCGAGTCATGCCTCGTTTTACTCAACTATATCATTTACGCCTCGAGTTGGGCCTCGTTTGACTCACCCATGTCATTTGCGCCTCGAGTTAGGCCTCGTTTGACTCAACCATGTGTTTGTGTCTCGAGTCAAGCCTTGTTTGACTCACCCATATCATTTCACCTCGAATCGGGCCTCGTTTGACTCACTCATACCATTTGTGCATCAAATTGGGCCTCGTTTGACTAAACCATATGATTTGCGCCTCGAGTCAAGCCTCGTTTGACTCAGCTATATCATTTGAGCATCGTGTCAGGCCTTGTTTGACTCAACCATATCATTTGCACCTCGAGTCGGGCCTTGTTTAACTCAACCATATCATTTGTGCCTCGAGTCAGGTCTCGTTTGACTCAGCCATATCATTTGTGCATCGAGTCAGGTCTCGTTTGACTCAGCCATATCATTTGTGCCTCGAGTCGGTCCTCGTTTGTCTCATCGATACCATTTGTGCCTCGAGTGGGGCTCATTTGGCTCAGCCATATTATTTGCGCCACGAGTTGGGCCTCGTTTGACTCAACCATATCATTTGCACCTCGAGTCGAGCCTTATTTGACTCACCCATATGTTTGCGCATCGAGTCGTGCCTCATTTGACTAAACCATATCCTTTGTGCCTCGAGTCATGCCTCGTTTGACTTAACCATATCATTTGCGCCTCGAGTTGGGCCTCGTTCGACTAATCCATGCCATTTGTGCCTCAAGTTAGGCCTCGTTTGACTCAACCATGTGTTTGCGCCTCGAGTCAGGCCTCATTCGACTCACCCATATCATTTGCACCTCGAGTCAGGCCTCGTTTGAGTCATCGATACCATTTGTGCATCGAGTCGGCCTCGTTTGACTAAACCATATCATTTGCGCCACGAGTCATGCCTCATTTTACTCAACCATATCATTTGTCCCTCGAGACAGGCCTCATTTGACTCAACCATATCATTTGGGGCTCGAGTCGAGCCTCGTTTAACTCAACCATATCATTTGTGCCTTGAGTCAGGTCTTGTTTGACTCAACCATATCATTTATGTCTCGAGTTGGGCCTTGTTTGACACAACCATATCTTTTGCGCCTCGACTCGGGCCTTGTTTCACTAACCCATATGTTTGAACCTCGAGTCGGGCCTTGTTTGACTCACCCATATGTTTGCGCCTACAGTCGATCTTTGGTTGACTCTCCCTTATCATTTGGACATCGAGTCAAGCCTCGTTTGACTCACCCATGCATTTGCGCCTCAACTCAGGCCTTGTTTGACTCACCCATATCATTTTCGCCACAAGTCAGGCCTTGTTTGACTCAACCATATCATTTACGCCTTGAGTTGGGCCTTATTTGACTCACCGATACCATTTAAACCTCGAGTTGGGCCTTGTTTGACTCAACCATATCATTTGTACCTCGAGTTAGGCCCCGTTTGTCTCAACCATATCGTTTGCGCCTCGAGTCAGGCCTTGTTTCAATCAACCATATCATTTACACCTCGAGTCGGGCCTTGTTTGACTCAACCATATCATTTGCGCCTCGAGTCGAGCCTTATTTGACTCACCCATATGTTTGTTCCTCGAGTTGGGCCTCATATAACCAAACCATATCGTTTGTGCCTCGAGTCATGCCTCGTTTGACTCAACCATATCATTTACGCCTCGAGTTGGGCCTCGTTTGACTCACCCATGTCATTTACGCCTCGAGTTAGGCCTCGTTTGACTCAACCATGTGTTTGCGTCTCGAGTCAAGCCTTGTTTGACTCACCCATATCATTTCGCCTCGAGTCGGGCCTCGTTTGACTCACTGATACCATTTGTGCATCAAATTGGGCCTCGTTTGACTAAACCATATGATTTGCGCCTCGAGTCAAGCCTCGTTTAACTCAGCTATATCATTTGAGCGTCTTGTAAGGCCTCGTTTGACACAACCATATCATTTGCACCTCGAGTCGGGCCTTGTTTAACTCAACCATATCATTTGTGCCTCGAGTCAAGTCTCGTTTGACTCAACCATATCATTTGTGCATTGAGTCAGGTCTCGTTTGACTCAACCATATCCTCTACGCCTCAAGTCAGGCCTCGTTTGAGTCACCGATACCATTTGTACCTCGAGTCAGGCCTCGTTTGACTCAACTGTATCATTTACGCCTCGAGTCGGGTCTCATTTGACTCAACCATATCATTTGTGCCTTGAGTCAGGTGTCATTTGAATGAACCATATCATTTGCACCTCGAGTTGGTCCTCGTTTAACTCAACCACATCATTTGTGCCTCGAGTCAGGTCTTGTTTGAGTCAACTATATCGTTTGTGCCTCGAGTTAGGCCTCGTTTGACTCAACCATATATTTGTGCCTTGAATCGGGCCTCGTTTAACTCGACCATATCATTTGTGCCTCGAGTCAGCTCTCGTTTGACTCAACCATATCATTTACGCCTCGAGTCGGGCCTCGTTTGACTCAGCGATACCATTTGTGCCTCGAGTTGGGCCTCGTTTCGCTCAACCTTATCACTTGTGCCTCAGGTCATGCCACGTTTGACTAAACCATATCATTTGGGCCTCAAGTAGGGCCTCGTTTGACTCACTGATACCATTTGTGCCTCAAGTTGGGCCTCGTTTGACTCAACCATATCATTTGCGCCTCGAGTCAGGCCTCGTGTGACTCATCACTATCATTTGCGCATCGAGTCGGGCCTCATTTAACTCACTGATACCATTTGTGCCTCGAGTTAGGCCTCAATTGACTCACTGATACCATTTACGCCTCGAGTCAGGCCTTGTTTGACTCCACCATATCATTTGCGCCTCGTTTCAGGCCTCGTTTGAATCAACCATATCATTTGCGCCTTGAGTCGGGCCTCGTTTGACTCAACCCTATCATTTGCGTCTTGAGTCATGCCTCGTTTGACTCTACCCTATCATTTGCGCCTCGAGTCAAGCCTTATTTGACTCACCGATACCTTTTGTGCCTCGAGTGGGGCCTCATTTGACTCAACCATATCATTTATGCCTCGAGTCAGGCCTCGTTTGACTCAACCATATCATTTGCGCCTCAAGTCGGTTCTCATTTGGCTTAACCATATAATTTGCGCCTCGAGTCGGGCCTCGTTTGACTCAATCGTATCATGTGTGCCTCGAGTCTGGCCTCGTGTGACTCAACCCTATCATTTGCGCTTAGAGTAGGGCCTCGTTTGACTCAATCATATCATTTACGCCTTGAGTCAAGCCTCGTTTGACTTAACCATGTCATGTGTGCCTCGAGTCAGGCCTCGTTTGACTCAACCATATCATTTGTGCATCGAGTCGGAGCTCATTTGACTCAAGCCTATCATTTACGCCTTGAGTCGGGCCTTATTTGGCTCACTCATACCATTTGTGCCTCGAGTTAGGCCTTGTTTGACTCAACCATATCATTTGTGCCTCGAGTTAGGCCTCGTGTGACTCAATCCTATCATTTGCGTCTCAAGTCGGTCCTCATTTGACTCAACGAAACCATTTGTGCCTCAAGTTAGGCGTCAATAGACTCACCATACCATTTGCTCCTCGAGCCAGGCCTTGTTTGACTCAACCGTAGCATTTGCGCCTCATTGCATGCCTCGTTTGAATCAACAATATCATTTGCGCCTCGAGTCAGGCCTCGTGTCACTCAACACTATCATTTGCACCTCGAGTTGGGCCTCATTTAACTCACTGATACCATTTGTGCCTCGAGTTAGGCCTCAATTGACTCACCGATACCATTTGCGCCTCGAGTTAGGCCTTGTTTGACTCCACCATATCATTTATGCCTCATTTCAGGCCTTGTTTGAATCAACCATATCATTTGTGCCTCGAGTCGGGCCTCGTTTGACTCAACCCTATCATTTGCGTCTTGAGTCATGCCTCGTTTGACTCAACCCTATCATTTTCGCCTCGAGTTGGGCCTTATTTGACTCACCGATACCTTTTGTTCCTCGAGTGGGGCCTTGTTTGACTCAACCATATCATTTGTGCCTCGAGTCAGACCTCGTTTGACTCAACCATATCATTTGCGCCTCGAGTCAGGCCTCGTTTGACTCAACCATATCATGTGTGCCTCGAGTCTGGCCTCATGTGACTCAACCCTATCATTTGCGCTTAGAGTCGAGCCTCGTTTGACTCAATCATATCATTTGCGCATCGAGTCAGGCCTTGTTTGACTCAACCATGTCATGTGTTCCTCGAGTCAGGCCTCGTTTGACTCAATCATATCATTTGCGCATCGAGTCGGAGGTCGTTTGACTTAACCCTATCATTTACGCCTCGAGTCGGGCCTTATTTGGCTCACTGATACCATTTGTGCCTCGAGTTAGGCCTTGTTTGACTCAACCATATCATTTGCGCCTCGAGTCAGGCCTCGTGTGACTCAATCCAATCATTTGCGTCTCAAGTCGGGTCTCATTTGACTCAACGATACTATTTGTGCCTCGAGTTAGTCCTCAATAGACTCACTGATACCATTTGCTCCTCGAGCCAGGCCTTGTTTGACTCAACCATAGCATTTGTGCCTCGTTGCATGCCTCGTTTGAATCAACCATATCATTTGCGCCTCGAGTCAGGCCTCGTTTGACTCAACCCTATCATTTGTGCCTCGAGTCGGGCCTTATTTGACTCACCGATACCAGTTGGGCCTCGAGTCAAGCCTCGTTTAATACAACCATATCATTTATGCCTCAAGTTAGGCCTCGTTTCAGTCAACCACATCCTTTGCGCCTCGAGTCGAGCCTCCCTTGACTCAACCATATCATTTGCATCTCGAGTCAGGCCCGGTTTGACTCAACCAAATCATTTGTGCCTCAAGTCAGGCCTCGTTTGACTCAACCTTATCATTTGTGCCACGAATCATGCCTCATTTGACTCAACCATATCATTTGTTCCTCGAGTTGGGCCTCGTGTGACTCAATCCTATCATTTGCGCCTCGAGTCAGGCCTCCTTTGACTCATCGATACCATTTGTGCCATGAGTTGGGCCTCGTTTGACTCAACCATATCATTTGTGCCTCGAGTTAGGCCTCGTTTGAATCAACCATATCATTTGCGCTTCGAGTCAGTCCTCGTTTGACTCAACCATATCATTTGCACCTCAAGTTGGGCCTCGTTTCACTCAACTGTATCATTTGTGCCTTAAGTCAGGTCTCGTTTGACTCAACTATATTATTTGTGCCTCGAGTTGGGCCTTGTGTGACTCAATCTTATCATTTACGCCTCGAGTCAGGCCTCATTTAACTCACTGATACCATTTGTGCCTCGAGTTGGGCCTCGTTTGACTCAACCATATCATTTGTGCCTCGAGTCAAGCCTTGTTTGACTCAACCAAATCATTTGTACCTCGAGTCGAGCCTTGTTTGACTCAACCAAAACATTTGCACCCCGAGTCAGGCCTCGTTTGACTCAACTATATCATTTGTGCCTCGAGTCATGCCTCATTTGACTCCACCATATCATTTGCGTCTCGAGTCGGGCCTCATTTGACTCAACGATGCCATTTGTGCCTCTAGTTAGGCCTCGTTTGAGTCAACCATATCATTTGTGCCTCGGGTCAGGCCTCGTTTGACTAAACCATATCATTTGCGCCTCGAGTCGGGCCACGTTTCACTCAACCATATAATTTGCGCCTCGAGTCGGGCCTCGTGTGACTCAACCCAATCATTTGCGCCTTGAGTCGGGCCGTATTTCACTCACCGATACCATTTGTGCCTCGAGTTGGTCCTCGTTTGACTCAACCATATCATTTGTGCCTCGCGTCAGACCTCATTTGACTTAACCATATCATTTTCGCCTCGAGTTAGGCCTCGTTTGACTCAACCATATCATTTGCGCTTTGAGTCGGGCCTTGTTTGACTCACCATATCATCTGTGCCTCGAGTTAGTCCTCGTTTGACTCAACCATATCATTTGTGCCTTGAGTCATGCATCGTTTGACTCAACCATATCATTTGCGCCTCGAGTCGGGCCTTGAGTGACTCAATCCTATCATTTACGCCTCAAGTCGGGCCTTATTTGACTCATCATCCCATTTGTGCCTCGAGTTGGGCCTCGTTTGACTCAACCATATCATTTGTGCCTCGAGTCAGGCCTCATTTGACTCAACCATATCATTTGCGCGCCAAGTCGGGCCTTGTTTGACTCAATCAAATCATTTGTACTTAGAGTGAAGCCTTGTTTAAGTCAACAATATCATTTGCACCTCGAGTCAAGCCACGTTTGACTTAACCATATCATTTGTGCCTTGAGTCATGCCTCATTTGACTCCACCATATCATTTGCGTCACGAGTCGGGCCTCATTTGACTCACTGATGCCATTTGTGCCTCTAGTTAGGCCTCGTTTGAGTCAACCATATCATTTGGGCCTCGGGTTAGGCCTCATTTGACTCAACCATATCATTTGCGCCACGAGTATGGCCTCGTTTGACTCACCGATACCAATTGTGCCTTGAGTTGGGCCTCGTCTGACTAAACCATATCATTTGCGCCTCGAGTCAGGCCTTGTTTGACTCAACCATATCATTTGTGCCTTGAGTCATGCCTCATTTGACTCAACCATATCATTTGCGCCTTGAGTTAGGCCTCGAGTGACTTAATCCTATCATTTACGCCTCGAGTTGGACCTCATTTGACTCACCGATACCATTTGTGGCTCGAGTTGGGCATCGTTTGACTCAACCATATCATCTGTGCCTCGAGTCAGGCCTTGTTTTACTCAACCATATCATTTATGCCTCGAGTCATGCCTCATTTGACTCAACCATATCATTTATGCCTCGAGTCAGGTCTCGAGTGACTCAATCCAATCATTTACGCCTCGAGTTGGGCCTCGTTTGACTCATCGATACCATTTGTGCCTCGAGTTGGGCCTCGTTTGAGTCAGCCATATCATTTGTGCCTCGAGTGGGGCCTTGTTTGACTAAGCCATATCATTTGCGCCACGAGTCGGGCCTCATTTGAATCAACCATATCATTTGTGCCTCGAGTCGAGCCTTATTTGATCACCCATATGTTTGTGCATCGAGTTGGGCCTCATTTGACTAAACCATATCGTTTGTGCCTTGAGTCATGCCTCGTTTGACTACACCTTATCATTTGTCCCTCGAGTTGGGCCTCGTTTGACTCAACCATATCATTTGCGCCTCAAGTCAAGCCTTATTTGATCACCCATATGTTTGCGCATCGAGTTGGGCCTCATTTGACTAAACCATATCGTTTGTGCCTCGAGTTGGGCCTTGTTTGACTCAACCATATCATTTGTGCCTCGAGTCAGGCCTCGTTTGACTCAACCATATCATTTGCGCCTCATGTTGGGCCTCGTGTAACTTAACCCTATCATTTGTGCCTCGAGTCGGGCCTTATTTCACTCACCGATACCATTTGTGCCTGGAGTTGGGCATCGTTTGACTCAACCATATCATTTGCGCATCAAGTCGAGCCCCATTTGACTTAACCATATCATTTGCGCATCAAGTCGAGCCTCATTTGACTCAACCATATCATTTGCGCCACGAGTACGGCCTCGTTTCACTTACCGATACCAATTGTGCCTTGAGTTGGGCCTCGTTTGACTCACCCATATCATTTGTGCCTCCAGTCAGGCCTCGCTTGACTCAACCAAATCATTTGTGCCTCGAGTTGAGCCTTGTTTGACTTAACCATAACATTTGTGCCTCAAGTCAGGCCTCATTTGACTCTGCCATATCATTTGCGTCTCGAGTCGGGCCTCATTTGACTCACCGATGCCATTGTGCCTTCAGTTAGGCCTCGTTTGAGTCAACCATATCATTTGTGCCTCGGGTCAAGCCTCGTTTGACTAAACCATATCATTTGCGCATCGAGTTGAGCCTCATTTGACTCAACCATATCATTTGTGCCTCGAGTCGGGCCATATTTGACTCACAGATACCATTTGTGCCTCGCATCAGGCCTCGTTTGACTCAACCATACCCTTTGCGCCTCGCATCAGGCCTCGTTTGACTTAACCATACCCTTTGCGCCTCGAGTCGTGCCTGGTTTGACTCAACCATATCATCTGTGACTCGAGTCATGCCTCGTTTGACTCAACCATATCATTTGTGCCTCGAGTCATGCCTCGTTTGACTCAACCATATCATTTGCGCCTCGAGTCGGGCCTCGAGTGACTCAACCCTATCAGTTACGCCTCGAGTCGGGCCTCATTTGACTCACCGATACCATTTGTGGCTCGAGTTAGGCCTCGTTTGACTCAACCATATCATTTGTGCCTCGAGTCAAGCCTCATTTGACTCAACTATATCATTTGCGCCTCAAGTTAGGCCTCGTTTGACTCAGCCAAATCATTTGTGCATCGAGTCGAGCCTTGTTTGACTCAACCATATCATTTGCGCCTCGAGTTAGGCCTTGTTTGACTCAACCATATCATTTGTGCCTCAAGTCATGCCTCATTTGATTCCACCATATCATTTGCATCTCGAGTCAGGCCTCATTTGACTCACCGATGCCATTTGTGCCTCCAGCTAGGCCTCGTTTGAGTAAACCATATCATTTGTGCCTCGGGTTAGGCCTCGTTTGACTAAACCATATCATTTGCGCCTCGAGTTGGGCCTCGTTTGACTCACCGATACCACTTGTGCATCGAGTTAGGCCTTGTTTGACTCAACCATATCAGTTGTGCCTCGAGTTAGGCCTCATTTTACTCAACCATATCATTTGCGCCTCGAGTCTGGCCTCGTTCGACTTACCGATACCATTTGTGCCTCGAGTTGGGCCTCGTTTGACTCAACCATATCATTTGCACCTCGAGTCAGGCCTCGTTTGACTCAACCATATCATTTTTGCCTCGAGTTACTCCTCGTTTGACTCAACTGTATCATTTACGCCTTGAGTCGGCTCTCATTCATCTCAACCACATCATTTGTGCCATGAGTTCAGTGTCGTTTGACTCAAACATATCATTTGCGCTACGAGTTGGGCCTCGTTTAACTCAACCACATCATTTGTGCCTCGAGTCAGGTCTCGTTTGACTCAGCCATATCATTTGCGCCTCGAGTCGGGCCCCGTTTAACTCAACCATATCATTTGTGCCTCGAGTCAGGTCTCGTTTGACTCAACCATATCATTTGTGCCTTGAGTCGGGCATTATTTGACTCACCTATACCATTTGTCCCACGAGTTGGTCCTCGTTTCACTCAACCATATCATTTCTGCCTCGGGTCAGGACTCGTTTGACTAAACCTTATCATTTGCGCCTCAAGTCAGGCCTCGTTTGACTAAACCATATCATTTGTGCCTCGAGTCAGACCTCGTTTGACTCAGCCGTATCGTTTACACCTCAAGTCGGCTCTCATTTAACTCATCCACATCATTTGTGCTTTGAGTTCGGTGTCGTTTGACTCAACCATATCATTTGTGCCTTGAGTTAGGCCTCGTTTAACTCAACCGCATCATTTGTGCCTCGAGTTATGCCTCGTTTGACTCAACCATATCATTTGCACCTCGAGTCGGGCCTCGTTTAACTCAACCACATCATTTGTGCCTTGAGTCAGGTCTCGTTTAACCCAACCATATCATTTGTGCCTTGAGTCAAGTCTCGTTTGACTCAACCATATCATTTGCGCCTTGAGGCGGGCCTCGTTTAACTCAATCATATCATTTGTGCCTCGAGTCAGGTGTCATTTGACTCAACCATATCATTTGAGCCTCGAGTCAAGCCTCGTTTGACTCAACCATATCATTTGCGCCTCGAGTCGGGCCTCGTTTGACTCCCCGACACCATTTGTCCCTCGAGTTGGGCCTCATTTGACCCAACTATATCCTTTGCGCCTCGAGTCAGGTCTTGTTTCACTTAACCATATCATTTGCGCCTCGAGTCGGTCATCGTTTGACTCAACCATATCATTTGCCCCTCGAGTCGGGCATTGTTTGACTCACCGATACCATTTGTGCCTCGAGTTAGGCCTCGTTTCACTCAACCATATCATTTGTGCCTTGGGTCAGGCCTCGTTTGACTAAACCATATCATTTGTGCCTCGAGTAGGGGCTCGTTTGACTCACTAATACCATTTGTGCCTCGAATTGGGCCTCGTTTCACTTAATCATATCATTTGTGCCTCGGGTCAGGCCTTGTTTCACTCAACCATATCATTTGCGCCTCGAGTCAGGCATCGTGTGGCTCAACCCTATCATTTGTGCCTCGAGTCGGGCCTCGTGTGACTCAACCCTATCATTTGCGCCTCAAGTCAAGCCTCATTTAACTCACTGATACCATTTATGCCTCGAGTTGGGCCTCAATTTACTCACGGATACCATTTGCGCCCCGAGTCAGGCCTTGTTTGACTCAACCATAGCATTTGTGCATCGTTTCAGGCCTCGTTTGAATCAACCATATAATTTGTGCCTCGAGTCAGGCCTCGTTTGACTCAACCCTATCATTTGTGCCTCGAGTCAGGCTTTATTTGACTCACCGATACCATTTGTGCCTCAAGTAGGGCCTCGTTTGACTCAACCATATCAGTTGCGCCTCGACTCGGGCCTTGTGAGACTCAAACCTATCATTTGCGCCTCGAGTCAGGCCACATTTGACTCACCGATATCATTTTTTCCTCGAGTTGGGCCTTGTTTGACTCAACCATATCATTTGTGCCTCGAGTCAGGCCTCGTTTGACTCAACCATATCATTTTCGACTAGAGTCAGGCCTTGTTTCAATCAACCATATCATTTGCACCTCGAGGCATACCTGGTTTGACTCAACCATATCATTTGTGCCTCGACTCAGGCCTCGTTTGACTAACCGATACCATTTGTGCCTCGAGTTAGACCTTGTTTGACTCAACCATATCATTTGCGCCATGAGTCGGGCCTCGTTTGACTCAACCATATCATTTGCGCCTCGAGTCGAACCTCATGTGACACAATCCTATCATTTATGCCTCGAGTCGGGCCTCATTTGACTCACCGATGCCATTTGTGCCTCCAGTTGGGCCTCGTTTGACTCAACCATATCATTTGTGCCTCAGGTCAGGCCTCGTTTAACTAAACCATATCATTTGCACCTCGAGTCGGGCCACTTTTGACTCAACCATATCATTTGCGCCTCGAGTCAGGCGTCGTTTGACTCACCGATACCATTTGTGCCTCGAGTCGGGCCTCGTTTGACTCAGCCATATCATTTGCGTCACAAACTGGGCCTCGTTTGATTAAACCATATCATTTGCGCCACGAGTCGGGCATCGTTTGACTCAACCATATCATTTGCGCCTCGAGTCTAGCCTTATTTGATCATGCATATGTTTGCGCATTGAGTCGGGCCTCATTTGACTAAACCATATGTTTGTGCCTCGAGTCAGGCCTTATTTGACTCAACCATATCATTTGTGCCTAGAGGCAGGCTTTGTTTGACTCAACCATATCATTTGCCCCTCGAATCGAGCCTTATTTGACTCACCCATATGTTTGTGCATCGAGTGGGGCCTCATTTGACTAAACCATATCGTTTATGCCTCGAGTCATGCCTTGTTTGACTCAACCATATCATTTGCGCCTCGAGTTGGGCCTCGTTTGGCTCACCCATGTCATTTGTGCCTCGAGTTAGGCCTCGTTTGACTCAAGCAAGTGTTTTTGCCTCGAGTCAGGCCTTGTTTGACTTAACCATATCATTTGCGCCTCGAGTCGGGCCTTGTTTGACTCATCGATACCCTTTGTGCATCGAGTTGGGCCTCGTTTGACTAAACCATATGATTTGCGCCTCGAGTCCATCCTCGTTTGACTCAACCATATCATTTGTGCCTCGAGTCAGGCCTCGTTTGACTCAACCATATAATTTGCGCCTCGAGTCGGGCCTCATTTGACTCAACCATATCATTTGTGCCTCAAGTCGAGCCTTGTTTGACTCAGCCATATGTTTGTGCATAGAGTTGGGCCTCATTTATCTCAACCATATCATTTGAGCCTCGAGTCAGGCCTCGTTTGACTCAACCATATCATTTGTGCCTCGAGTCATGCCTCATTTGACTCCACCATATCATTTGCATCTTGAGTCAGGCCTCATTTGACTCACCGATGCCATTTGTGCCTCCAATTAGGCCTCGTTTAAGTCAACCCTATCTTTTGTGCCTTGGGTCAGGCCTCATTTGACTAAACCATATCATTTGCACCTCGAGTTGGGCCTAGTTTGACTCAACCATATCATTTGTGCCTTGAGTCGGGTCTTGTTTGACTCATCGATACCATTTGTGCCTCAAGTTGGGCCTCGTTTGAGTCAGCCATATCATTTGTGCCTCGAGTTGGGCCTCGTTTGACTCAACGATACGATTTGTGCCTTGAGTGGGGCCTCGTCATATCATTTGCGCCACGAGTCAGTCCTCGTTTGACTCAACCATATCATTTGCACCTCGAGTTGAGCCTTATTTGATCACCCTTATGTTTGCGCATCGAGTTGGGCTTCATTTGACTAAACCATATCATTTGTGCCTCGAGTCATGCCTTGTTTGACTCAACCATATCATTTGCGCCTCGAGTCGGTCCTCATCTAACTCAACCCTATCATTTGCGCCTCAAGTCAGGCCTTATTTGACTCACTGATACCATTTGTGCCTCGAGTTGGGCCTCGTTTGACTCAACCATATCATTTGTGCCTCGCGTCAGGCGTCGTTTGACTCAACCATATCATTTGTGCCTCGTGTCGAGCCTCGTTTGACTTAATCATATCGTTTGCGCCTCGAGTCAGGCCTCGTTTGACTCAACCATATCATTTGTGCCTCGAGTCATGCCTCGTTTGACTCAACCAAATCATTTGCGCCTCGAGTCAAACCTCGTGTGACTCAATCCTATGATTTACGCCTTCAGTCGGGGCCCATTTGACTCACCGATACCATTTGTGCCTCGAGTTGGGCCTCGTTTGACTCAACCATATCATTTGTGCCTCGAGTCAGGCCTCGTTTGTATCAACCATATCATTTCTGCCTCGAGTTGGGCGCCTCGAGCTGGGCCTCGTTTCACTAAACGATATCATTTGCGCCTCGAGTCGGGCCTCGTTTGACTCACCGATACCATTTGTGCCTCGAGTTGGGCCTTGTTTGAGTAAGCCATATCATTTATGGCACGAGCCGGGCCTCGTTTGACTCAACCATATCATTTGCGCCACGAGTCGGGCCTCGTTTGACTCAACCATATCATTTGTGCCTTGAGTCGAACCTCATGTGACTCAATCCTATCATTTATGCCTCGAGTCAGGGCTCATTTGACTCACCGATACCATTTGTGCCTCGAGTTGGGCCTCGTTTGACTCAACCATATCATTTGTGCCTCGAGTTAGGTCTAGTTTGACTCAACCATATCATTTGTGCTTCGAGTCATGCCTCGTTTGGCTCAACTATATCATTTGTGCCCCGAGTTGGGCCTTGTTTGACTCAACCATATCATTTGCGCCTCGAGTTGGGCCTCTTTTGACTCACAATACCATTTGTGCCTTGAGTGGGGCCTCGTTTCACTCAGCCATGTCATTAGTGCCACAAGCCGGGCCTCGTTTAATTAAACCATATCATTTGTGCCACGAGTCGAGCCTCGTTTGACTTAACCATATCATTTATGCCTCGAGACGAGCCTTATTTGATCACGCATATGTTTACGTATTGAGTCGGGCCTCATTTGGCTAAACCATATCGTTTGTGCCTTGAGTCATGCCTCGTTTGATGCAACCATATCATTTGCCCTTCGAGTTGGGCCTCGTTTGACTCACCCATGTCATTTGCGCCTCAAGTCAGCCCTTGTTTGACTCACCCATATCCATTGTGCCTCGAGTCGGGCCTCGTTTGGCTCACCGATACCATTTGTGCATCGAGTTAGGCTTCGTTTGACTCAACCATATCATTTGCGCCTCGAGTCGAGCCTTATTTGACTTACTCATATGTTGGCGCATCGAATCGGGCCTCATTTGACTAAATTATATCGTTTGTGCCTCGAGTCATGCCCCATTTGACTCAACCATATCATTTGTGCCTCGAGTTGGGCCTTGTTTGACTCACCAATGTCATTTGCACCTCTAGTTAAGCCTCGTTTGACTCAACCATGTGATTGTGCCTCGATTTTGGCCTTTTTTGACTCACCAATACCATTTGTGCATCGAGTTGGGCCTCGTTTGACTAAACCATATGATTTGCGCCTCGAGTCAGACCTCGTGTGACTCAACCATATCATTTGTACCTCGAGTTTGGCCTCGTTTGACTCAACCATATCATTTGCACCACAAGTCAGGCATCGTTTGACTCACCGATACCATTTGTGCCTTGAGTTGGCGTTTGACTCAACCATATCATTTGTGCCTTGAGTTAGGCCTCATTTGACTCAACCATATCATTTATGCCTCGACTCAGGCCTCGTTTGACTCAACCGCATCATTTACGGCTTGAGTCGGATTTCATTTAACTAAACCACATCATTTGTGCCTTGAGTCAGTGTCGTTTGACTCAGCCATATCATTTGCGTCTCGAGTTGGGCCTCGTTTAACTCAACCACATCATTTGTACCTCGAGTCAGGTCTCGTTTGACCCAACCATATCACTTGTGCCTTGAGTCAGGTCTCGTTCGACTCAATCATATCATTTGTGCCTCGAGTCGGGCCTCGTTTAACTCAACCATATCATTTGTGCCTCGAGTCAGGTGTCGTTTGACTCAACCATATCATTTGTACCTCGAGTCAGGCCTCGTTTGACTCAACCATATCATTTGCGCCTCGAGTCAGGCCTCGTTTGACTCACCGATACCATTTGTTCCTCGAGTTAGACCTCGTTTGACTCAACCATATCATTTGTGCCTCGAGTTAGGCCTCGTTTGACTCAACCATGTCATTTGCGCCTTGAGTCGGTCACTGTTTGACTCAACCATATCATTTGTGCCTCATGTCGGTCATCGTTTGACTCAACCAAATGATTTGCGCCTCGAGTCGAGCCTTGTTTGACTCACCGATACCATTTGTGCCTCGAGTTGGGCCTCGTTTGACTCAACCATATCATTTGCGCCTCGAGTCAGGCCTTGTTTGACTCACTGATACCATTTGTTCCTTGAGTTGGGCCTCGTTTGATTCAACCATATCATTTGCGCCACGAGTCAGGCCTTTTGTGGCTCAACCCTATCATTTGCGCCTCGAGTCGGGCCTCGTGTGACTTGACCTTATGATTTGCGCCTCGAGTCGGGCCTCTTTTGACTCACCGATACCATTTGTGCCTCGAGTTGGCCCTCAATTGACTCACAGATACCATTTGCGCCTCTCGAGTTAGGCTTGTTTGACTCAACCATATCTTTTCTGCCTCGTTTCAGTCCTCGTTTGAATCAACCATATAATTTGCGCCTTGAGTCGGGCCTCATTTGACTCAACCCTATCATTTGAGCCTCGAGTCAGGCCTTATTTGACTCACCGATACCATTTGTGCCTCGAGTTAGGCCTCGTTTGACTTAACCATATCATTTGTGCCTCTAGTCGAGCCTTATTTGACTCACCCATATGTTGGCGCATCGAATTAGGCCTCATTTGACTAAACCATATCGTTTGAGCCTCGAGTCATGCCTCATTTGACTCAACCATATCATTTGCGCCTCGACTTAGGCCTCGTTTGACTCACCAATGTCATTTGCACCTTGAGTTAAGCCTCGTTTGACTCAACCATATGTTTGTGCCTCGAGTCAGGCCTTTTTTGACTCACCGATACCATTTGTGCATCGAGTTGGGCCTCATTGGACTAAACCATATGATTTGCGTCTCGAGTTAGACCTTGTTTGACTCAACCATATCATTTGTACCTCGAGACAGGCCTCATTTGACTCAACCATATCATTTGCGCCACAAATCGGGCCTCATTTGACTCACCGATACCATTTTTGTCTCGAGTTAGACCTCGTTTGACTCAACAATATCATTTGCGTCTTGAGTTGGGCCTCGTTCAACTCAACCACATCATTTGTGCCTCGAGTTAGGTCTCGTTTGACCCAACCATATCATTTGTGCCTCCAGTCAGGTCTTGTTTGACACAACCATATCATTTGTGCCTCTTGTCGGGCCTCGTTTAACTCAACCAAATCATTTATGCCTCGAGTCAGGTGTCATTTGACTCAACCATATCATTTGTGCCTCGAGTCAGGACTCGTTTGACTCAACCATATCATTTGCGCCTCGAGTCGGGCCTCGTTTGACTCACCAATACCATTTGTGCCTTGAGTTGGGCCTCGTTTGACTCAACCATATTGTTTGTGCCTCGAGTCAGGACTCGTTTGACTCAACCATGTCATTTGCGCCTTGAGTTGGTCATCGTTTGACTCAACCATATCATTTGCGCCTCGTGTCGGTCATCGTTTGACTCAACCATATCATTGGCTCCTCGAGTCGGGCCTTGTTTGACTCACCAATACCATTTGTGCCTCGAGTTGGGCCTCGTTTGACTCAACCATATTGTTTGGGCCACGAGTCGGGCCTTGTTTGACTCACCGATACCATTTGTTCCTCGAGTTGGGCCTCGTTTGACTCAACCATATCATTTGCACTTCAAGTTAGGCCTCGTGTGGCTCAACCCTATCATTTGTGCCTCGAGTCGTGCCTTGTGTGACTCGACCCTATCATTTGCGCCTTGAGTCGGGCCTCATTTGACTCACCAATAGCATTTGCGCCTCGAGTTGGGCCTTAATTGACTCACCAATACCATTTGTGCCTCGAGTCAGTCCTTGTTTGAGTCAACCATATTTTTTCCGCCTTGTTTCAGGCCTCGTTTGAATCAACCATATAATTTGCGCCTTCAGTTGGGCCTCATTTGACTCAAACCTATCATTTGCGCCTCGAATCGGGCCTTATTTGACTCACCGATACCATTTATGCCTCGAGTCAGGCCTCATTTGACTCAAGCATATCATTTGCGCCTCGAGTCAGGCCTTGTTTGACTCAACCATATCATTTGTGCCTCGAGTTGGGCCTCGTTTCACTCAACCATATGATTTGTGCCTCGAGTCAGGCCTTGTTTGACTCAACCATATCATTTGCGCCTAGAGGCGGGCCTCGTTTGACTCAACCATATCATTTGCGCCTCGAGTCGAACCTCATGTGACACAATCCTATCATTTATGCCTCGAGTCGGGCCTCATTTGACTCACCGATGCCATTTGTGCCTCCAGTTGGGCCTCGTTTGACTCAACCATATCATTTGTGCCTCAGGTCAGGCCTCGTTTAACTAAACCATATCATTTGCACCTCGAGTCGGGCCACTTTTGACTCAACCATATCATTTGCGCCTCGAGTCAGGCGTCGTTTGACTCACCGATACCATTTGTGCCTCGAGTCGGGCCTCGTTTGACTCAGCCATATCATTTGCGTCACAAACTGGGCCTCGTTTGATTAAACCATATCATTTGCGCCACGAGTCGGGCATCGTTTGACTCAACCATATCATTTGCGCCTCGAGTCTAGCCTTATTTGATCATGCATATGTTTGCGCATTGAGTCGGGCCTCATTTGACTAAACCATATGTTTGTGCCTCGAGTCAGGCCTTATTTGACTCAACCATATCATTTGTGCCTAGAGGCAGGCTTTGTTTGACTCAACCATATCATTTGCCCCTCGAATCGAGCCTTATTTGACTCACCCATATGTTTGTGCATCGAGTGGGGCCTCATTTGACTAAACCATATCGTTTATGCCTCGAGTCATGCCTTGTTTGACTCAACCATATCATTTGCGCCTCGAGTTGGGCCTCGTTTGGCTCACCCATGTCATTTGTGCCTCGAGTTAGGCCTCGTTTGACTCAAGCAAGTGTTTTTGCCTCGAGTCAGGCCTTGTTTGACTTAACCATATCATTTGCGCCTCGAGTCGGGCCTTGTTTGACTCATCGATACCCTTTGTGCATCGAGTTGGGCCTCGTTTGACTAAACCATATGATTTGCGCCTCGAGTCCATCCTCGTTTGACTCAACCATATCATTTGTGCCTCGAGTCAGGCCTCGTTTGACTCAACCATATAATTTGCGCCTCGAGTCGGGCCTCATTTGACTCAACCATATCATTTGTGCCTCAAGTCGAGCCTTGTTTGACTCAGCCATATGTTTGTGCATAGAGTTGGGCCTCATTTATCTCAACCATATCATTTGAGCCTCGAGTCAGGCCTCGTTTGACTCAACCATATCATTTGTGCCTCGAGTCATGCCTCATTTGACTCCACCATATCATTTGCATCTTGAGTCAGGCCTCATTTGACTCACCGATGCCATTTGTGCCTCCAATTAGGCCTCGTTTAAGTCAACCCTATCTTTTGTGCCTTGGGTCAGGCCTCATTTGACTAAACCATATCATTTGCACCTCGAGTTGGGCCTAGTTTGACTCAACCATATCATTTGTGCCTTGAGTCGGGTCTTGTTTGACTCATCGATACCATTTGTGCCTCAAGTTGGGCCTCGTTTGAGTCAGCCATATCATTTGTGCCTCGAGTTGGGCCTCGTTTGACTCAACGATACGATTTGTGCCTTGAGTGGGGCCTCGTCATATCATTTGCGCCACGAGTCAGTCCTCGTTTGACTCAACCATATCATTTGCACCTCGAGTTGAGCCTTATTTGATCACCCTTATGTTTGCGCATCGAGTTGGGCTTCATTTGACTAAACCATATCATTTGTGCCTCGAGTCATGCCTTGTTTGACTCAACCATATCATTTGCGCCTCGAGTCGGTCCTCATCTAACTCAACCCTATCATTTGCGCCTCAAGTCAGGCCTTATTTGACTCACTGATACCATTTGTGCCTCGAGTTGGGCCTCGTTTGACTCAACCATATCATTTGTGCCTCGCGTCAGGCGTCGTTTGACTCAACCATATCATTTGTGCCTCGTGTCGAGCCTCGTTTGACTTAATCATATCGTTTGCGCCTCGAGTCAGGCCTCGTTTGACTCAACCATATCATTTGTGCCTCGAGTCATGCCTCGTTTGACTCAACCAAATCATTTGCGCCTCGAGTCAAACCTCGTGTGACTCAATCCTATGATTTACGCCTTCAGTCGGGGCCCATTTGACTCACCGATACCATTTGTGCCTCGAGTTGGGCCTCGTTTGACTCAACCATATCATTTGTGCCTCGAGTCAGGCCTCGTTTGTATCAACCATATCATTTCTGCCTCGAGTTGGGCGCCTCGAGCTGGGCCTCGTTTCACTAAACGATATCATTTGCGCCTCGAGTCGGGCCTCGTTTGACTCACCGATACCATTTGTGCCTCGAGTTGGGCCTTGTTTGAGTAAGCCATATCATTTATGGCACGAGCCGGGCCTCGTTTGACTCAACCATATCATTTGCGCCACGAGTCGGGCCTCGTTTGACTCAACCATATCATTTGTGCCTTGAGTCGAACCTCATGTGACTCAATCCTATCATTTATGCCTCGAGTCAGGGCTCATTTGACTCACCGATACCATTTGTGCCTCGAGTTGGGCCTCGTTTGACTCAACCATATCATTTGTGCCTCGAGTTAGGTCTAGTTTGACTCAACCATATCATTTGTGCTTCGAGTCATGCCTCGTTTGGCTCAACTATATCATTTGTGCCCCGAGTTGGGCCTTGTTTGACTCAACCATATCATTTGCGCCTCGAGTTGGGCCTCTTTTGACTCACAATACCATTTGTGCCTTGAGTGGGGCCTCGTTTCACTCAGCCATGTCATTAGTGCCACAAGCCGGGCCTCGTTTAATTAAACCATATCATTTGTGCCACGAGTCGAGCCTCGTTTGACTTAACCATATCATTTATGCCTCGAGACGAGCCTTATTTGATCACGCATATGTTTACGTATTGAGTCGGGCCTCATTTGGCTAAACCATATCGTTTGTGCCTTGAGTCATGCCTCGTTTGATGCAACCATATCATTTGCCCTTCGAGTTGGGCCTCGTTTGACTCACCCATGTCATTTGCGCCTCAAGTCAGCCCTTGTTTGACTCACCCATATCCATTGTGCCTCGAGTCGGGCCTCGTTTGGCTCACCGATACCATTTGTGCATCGAGTTAGGCTTCGTTTGACTCAACCATATCATTTGCGCCTCGAGTCGAGCCTTATTTGACTTACTCATATGTTGGCGCATCGAATCGGGCCTCATTTGACTAAATTATATCGTTTGTGCCTCGAGTCATGCCCCATTTGACTCAACCATATCATTTGTGCCTCGAGTTGGGCCTTGTTTGACTCACCAATGTCATTTGCACCTCTAGTTAAGCCTCGTTTGACTCAACCATGTGATTGTGCCTCGATTTTGGCCTTTTTTGACTCACCAATACCATTTGTGCATCGAGTTGGGCCTCGTTTGACTAAACCATATGATTTGCGCCTCGAGTCAGACCTCGTGTGACTCAACCATATCATTTGTACCTCGAGTTTGGCCTCGTTTGACTCAACCATATCATTTGCACCACAAGTCAGGCATCGTTTGACTCACCGATACCATTTGTGCCTTGAGTTGGCGTTTGACTCAACCATATCATTTGTGCCTTGAGTTAGGCCTCATTTGACTCAACCATATCATTTATGCCTCGACTCAGGCCTCGTTTGACTCAACCGCATCATTTACGGCTTGAGTCGGATTTCATTTAACTAAACCACATCATTTGTGCCTTGAGTCAGTGTCGTTTGACTCAGCCATATCATTTGCGTCTCGAGTTGGGCCTCGTTTAACTCAACCACATCATTTGTACCTCGAGTCAGGTCTCGTTTGACCCAACCATATCACTTGTGCCTTGAGTCAGGTCTCGTTCGACTCAATCATATCATTTGTGCCTCGAGTCGGGCCTCGTTTAACTCAACCATATCATTTGTGCCTCGAGTCAGGTGTCGTTTGACTCAACCATATCATTTGTACCTCGAGTCAGGCCTCGTTTGACTCAACCATATCATTTGCGCCTCGAGTCAGGCCTCGTTTGACTCACCGATACCATTTGTTCCTCGAGTTAGACCTCGTTTGACTCAACCATATCATTTGTGCCTCGAGTTAGGCCTCGTTTGACTCAACCATGTCATTTGCGCCTTGAGTCGGTCACTGTTTGACTCAACCATATCATTTGTGCCTCATGTCGGTCATCGTTTGACTCAACCAAATGATTTGCGCCTCGAGTCGAGCCTTGTTTGACTCACCGATACCATTTGTGCCTCGAGTTGGGCCTCGTTTGACTCAACCATATCATTTGCGCCTCGAGTCAGGCCTTGTTTGACTCACTGATACCATTTGTTCCTTGAGTTGGGCCTCGTTTGATTCAACCATATCATTTGCGCCACGAGTCAGGCCTTTTGTGGCTCAACCCTATCATTTGCGCCTCGAGTCGGGCCTCGTGTGACTTGACCTTATGATTTGCGCCTCGAGTCGGGCCTCTTTTGACTCACCGATACCATTTGTGCCTCGAGTTGGCCCTCAATTGACTCACAGATACCATTTGCGCCTCTCGAGTTAGGCTTGTTTGACTCAACCATATCTTTTCTGCCTCGTTTCAGTCCTCGTTTGAATCAACCATATAATTTGCGCCTTGAGTCGGGCCTCATTTGACTCAACCCTATCATTTGAGCCTCGAGTCAGGCCTTATTTGACTCACCGATACCATTTGTGCCTCGAGTTAGGCCTCGTTTGACTTAACCATATCATTTGTGCCTCTAGTCGAGCCTTATTTGACTCACCCATATGTTGGCGCATCGAATTAGGCCTCATTTGACTAAACCATATCGTTTGAGCCTCGAGTCATGCCTCATTTGACTCAACCATATCATTTGCGCCTCGACTTAGGCCTCGTTTGACTCACCAATGTCATTTGCACCTTGAGTTAAGCCTCGTTTGACTCAACCATATGTTTGTGCCTCGAGTCAGGCCTTTTTTGACTCACCGATACCATTTGTGCATCGAGTTGGGCCTCATTGGACTAAACCATATGATTTGCGTCTCGAGTTAGACCTTGTTTGACTCAACCATATCATTTGTACCTCGAGACAGGCCTCATTTGACTCAACCATATCATTTGCGCCACAAATCGGGCCTCATTTGACTCACCGATACCATTTTTGTCTCGAGTTAGACCTCGTTTGACTCAACAATATCATTTGCGTCTTGAGTTGGGCCTCGTTCAACTCAACCACATCATTTGTGCCTCGAGTTAGGTCTCGTTTGACCCAACCATATCATTTGTGCCTCCAGTCAGGTCTTGTTTGACACAACCATATCATTTGTGCCTCTTGTCGGGCCTCGTTTAACTCAACCAAATCATTTATGCCTCGAGTCAGGTGTCATTTGACTCAACCATATCATTTGTGCCTCGAGTCAGGACTCGTTTGACTCAACCATATCATTTGCGCCTCGAGTCGGGCCTCGTTTGACTCACCAATACCATTTGTGCCTTGAGTTGGGCCTCGTTTGACTCAACCATATTGTTTGTGCCTCGAGTCAGGACTCGTTTGACTCAACCATGTCATTTGCGCCTTGAGTTGGTCATCGTTTGACTCAACCATATCATTTGCGCCTCGTGTCGGTCATCGTTTGACTCAACCATATCATTGGCTCCTCGAGTCGGGCCTTGTTTGACTCACCAATACCATTTGTGCCTCGAGTTGGGCCTCGTTTGACTCAACCATATTGTTTGGGCCACGAGTCGGGCCTTGTTTGACTCACCGATACCATTTGTTCCTCGAGTTGGGCCTCGTTTGACTCAACCATATCATTTGCACTTCAAGTTAGGCCTCGTGTGGCTCAACCCTATCATTTGTGCCTCGAGTCGTGCCTTGTGTGACTCGACCCTATCATTTGCGCCTTGAGTCGGGCCTCATTTGACTCACCAATAGCATTTGCGCCTCGAGTTGGGCCTTAATTGACTCACCAATACCATTTGTGCCTCGAGTCAGTCCTTGTTTGAGTCAACCATATTTTTTCCGCCTTGTTTCAGGCCTCGTTTGAATCAACCATATAATTTGCGCCTTCAGTTGGGCCTCATTTGACTCAAACCTATCATTTGCGCCTCGAATCGGGCCTTATTTGACTCACCGATACCATTTATGCCTCGAGTCAGGCCTCATTTGACTCAAGCATATCATTTGCGCCTCGAGTCAGGCCTTGTTTGACTCAACCATATCATTTGTGCCTCGAGTTGGGCCTCGTTTCACTCAACCATATGATTTGTGCCTCGAGTCAGGCCTTGTTTGACTCAACCATATCATTTGCGCCTAGAGGCGGGCCTCGTTTGACTCAACCATATCATTTGCCCCTCGAGTCAACCCTTATTTGACTCACTCATATGTTTGCGTATCGAGTCGGGCCTAATTTGACTAAACCATATTGTTTGTGCCTCGAGTCATGCCTCATTTGACTCAACCATATCATTTGCGCCTTGAGTTGGGCCTCGTTTGACTCAACCATGTCATTTGTGCCTCGAGTTAGCCCTCGTTTGACTCAACCATGTGTTTGCGCCTCGAGTCAGGCCTTGTTTGACTCACCCATATAATTTGCACCTCGAGTCGGGCCTTGTTTGACTCACTGATACCCTTTGTGCATCAAGTTGGGCCTCGTTTGACTAAACCATATGATTTGTGCCTCGAGTTCGTCCTCGTTTGACTCAACCATATCATTTATGCCTCGAGTCAGGCCTCATTTGACTCAACCATATCATTTATGTCTCGAGTCAGGCCTCGTTTGACTCCACCATATCATTTGCGCCTCGAGTCGGGCCTCGTTTGACTCAACCATATCATTTGTGCCTCAAGTCGAGCCTTGTTTGACTCAACCATATGTTTGTGCATCGAGTCGGGCCTCATTTATCTCAACGATATCATTTGAACGTCGAGTCAGGCCTCGTTTGACTCAACCATATCATTTGTGCCTCGAGTCATGCCTCATTTGACTCCACTATATCATTTGCACCTCGAGTCGGGCCTTGTTTGACTCACAGATACCCTTTGTGCATTGAGTTGGGCCTCGTTTAACTAAACCATATGATTTGTGCCTCGAGTCAGTCCTCGTTTGACTCAACCATATCATTTGCGCCTCGAGTCAGGCCTCGTTTGACTCAACCATATCATTTGTGCCTTGAGTCGAGCCTTGTTGGACTCAACCATATGCTTGTGCATCGAGTTAGGCCTCATTTGACCAAACCATATCGTTTGTGCCTCGAGTCATACCTCATTTGACTCAACCAAATCATTTGCGCCTCGAGTTGGGCCTCGTTTGACTCACCGATGTCATTTGAACCTCGAGTTAGGCCTCGTTTGACTCAACCATGTGTTTGCGCCTCAATTCAGGCCTTGTTTGACTCACCCATATCGTTTATGCCTTGAGTTGGGCCTTGTTTGAGTCAACCATATCATTTGTGCCTCTAGTCAAGCCTTGTTTGACTCAACCATATCATTTGCGCCTCGAGTCGTGCCTTGTGTGACTCGACCCTATCATTTGCGCCTTGAGTCGGGCCTCATTTGACTCACTAATAGCATTTGTACCTCGAGTTGGGCCTTAATTGACTCACCGATACCATTTGTGCCTCGAGTCAGTCCTTGTTTGAGTCAACCATATTTTTTCCGCCTTGTTTCAGGCCTTGTTTGAATCAACCATATAATTTGCGCCTTCAGTCGGGCCTCATTTGACTCAAACCTATCATTTGCGCCTCGAATCGGGCCTTATTTGACTCACCGATACCATTTATGCCTCGAGTCAGGCCTCATTTGACTCAAGCATATTATTTGCGCCTCGAGTCAGGCCTTGTTTGACTCAACCATATCATTTGTGCCTCGAGTCGGGCCTCAATTCACTCAACCATATGATTTGTGCCTCGAGTCAGGCCTTGTTTGACTCAACCATATCATTTGCGCCTAGAGGCGGGCCTCGTTTGACTCAACCATATCATTTGCCCCTCGAGTCGACCCTTATTTGACTCACCCATATGTTTGCGTATCGAGTCAGGCCTCATTTGACTAAACCATATCATTTGTGCCTCGAGTCATGCCTCATTTGACTCAACCATATCATTTGCGCCTTGAGTTGGGCCTCGTTTGACTCACCCATGTCATTTGTGCCTCGAGTTAGCCCTCGTTTGACTCAACCATGTGTTTGCGCCTCGAGTCAGGCCTTGTTTGACTCACCCATATCATTTGCACCTCGAGTCAGACCTTGTTTGACTCACTGATACCCTTTGTGCATCAAGTTGGGCCTCGTTTGACTAGACCATATGATTTGCGCCTCGAGTTCGTCCTCGTTTGACTCAACCATATCATTTATGTCTCGAGTCAGGCCTCGTTTGACTCAACCATATCATTTGCGCCTCGAGTCGGGCCTCGTTTGATTCAACCATATCATTTGTGCCTCAAGTCGAGCCTTGTTTGACTCAACCATATGTTTGTGCATCGAGTCGGGCCTCATTTATCTCAACGATATCATTTGAGCATCGAGTCAGGCCTCGTTTGACTCAACCATATCATTTGTGCCTCGAGTCATGCCTCATTTGACTCCACCATATCATTTGCACCTCGAGTCGGGCCTTGTTTGACTCACAGATACCCTTTGTGCATTGAGTTGGGCCTCGTTTAACTAAACCATATGATTTGTGCCTCGAGTCAGTCCTCGTTTGACTCAACCATATCATTTGCGCCTCGAGTCAGGCCTCGTTTGACTCAACCATATCATTTGTGCCTTGAGTCGAGCCTTGTTTGACTCAACCATATGCTTGTGCATCGAGTTAGGCCTCATTTGACCAAATCATATCGTTTGTGCCTCGAGTCATACCTCATTTGACTCAACCAAATCATTTGCACCTCGAGTTGGGCCTCGTTTGACTCACCGATGTCATTTGAACCTCGAGTTAGGCCTCGTTTGACTCAACCATGTGTTTGCGCCTCAATTCAGGCCTTGTTTGACTCACCCATATCGTTTATGCCTTGAGTTGGGCCTTGTTTGAGTCAACCATATCATTTGTGCCTCTAGTCAGGCCTTGTTTGACTCAACCATATCATTTGCGCCTCGAGTCGTGCCTTGTGTGACTCGACCCTATCATTTGCGCCTTGAGTCGGGCCTCATTTGACTCAACCATATCATTTGTGCCTTGAGTCGAGCCTTGTTTGACTCAACCATATGCTTGTGCATCGAGTTAGGCCTCATTTGACGAAACCATATAGTTTGTGCCTTAAGTCATACCTCATTTGACTCAACCAAATCATTTGCGCCTCGAGTTGGGCCTCGTTTGACTCACCGATGTCATTTGAACCTCGAGTTAGGCCTCGTTTGATTCAACCATGTGTTTGTGCCTCAATTCAGGCCTTGTTTGACTCACCCATATCGTTTATGCCTCGAGTCGGGCCTCGTTTGAGTCAACCATATCATTTGTGCATCTAGTCAGGCCTTGTTTGACTCAACCATATCATTTGCGCCTAGAGGCAGGCCTCGTTTGACTCAACCATATCATTTGCCCCTCGAGTCAAGCCTTATTTGACTCGCCCATATGTTTGCGCGTCGAGTTGGGCCTCATTTGACTAAACCATATCGTTTGTGCCTCGAGTCATGCCTTGTTTGACTCAACCATATCATTTGCGCCTCGAGTTGGGCCTCGTTTGACTCAACCATGTGTTTGCGCCTCGAGTCAGGCCTTGTTTGACTCACCCATATCATTTGCACCTCGAGTCGGGCCTTGTTTGACTCACCGATACCCGTTGTGCATAGAGTTGGGCCTCGTTTGACTAAACCATATGATTTATGCCTCGAGTCAGGCCTCGTTTAACTCAACCATATCATTTGTGCCTAGAGTCAGGTCTCATTTGGCTCAACCGTATCATTTACGCCTTGAGTCGAGTCTCATTTAACTCAACCACATCATTTGTGCCTTTAGTCAGGTGTCGTTTGACTCAACCATATCATTTGTGCCTCGAGTCGGGCCTCGTTTGACTCAACCATATCATTTGTGCCTCGAGTCAGGCCTTGTTTGACTCAACCATATCATTTGCGCCTAGAGGCGGGCCTTCTTTGACTCAACCATATCATTTGCCCCTCGAGTCGAGCCTTATTTGACTCACCCATATGTTTATGCATCGAGTCGGGCCTCATTTCACTAAACCATATCATTTGTGCCTCAAGTCATGCCTCGTTTGACTCAACCACATCATTTGCGCCTCGAGTTGGGCCTTGTTTGACTCACCCATGTCATTTGTGCCTTGAGTTAGGCCTCGTTTGACTCAACCATGTGTTTGCACCTCGAGTCAGGCTTTGTTTGACTCACCCATATCATTTGCGCCTCGAGTCGGGCCTTGTTTAACTCAATGATACCCTTTGTGCATCGAGTTGGGCCTCGTTTGACTAAACCATATGATTTGCGCCTTTAGTCAGGCCTCGTTTGACTCAACCATATCATTTGTTCCACGAGTCAGGCCTCAACCATATCATTTGTGCCTTGAGTCGGTCCTCATTTGACTCCACCATATCATTTATGGCTTAAGTCGAGCCTTGTTTGACTCAACCATATGTTTGTGCATCGAGTCGGGCCTCATTTGACTAAACCATATCGTTTGTGCCTCGAGTCATGCCTCATTTGACTCAACCATATCATTTGCGCCTCGAGTTAGGCCTTGTTTGACTCACCGATGTCATTTGCGCCTCGAGTTAGGCCTCGTTTGACTTAACCATGTGCTTGCGCCTCGAGTCAAGCCTTATTTGTCTCACCCATATCATTTACGCCTCGAGTCGGGCCTCGTTTTACTCACCGATACCATTTGTGCATCGAGTTGGGCCTCGTTTGACTAAACCATTTGATTTGTGCCTCGACTTAGGGCTCGTTTGACTCAACCATATCATTTGTGCCTCGAGTCAGGCCTCGTTTGACTCAACCATATGATTTGCACCACGAGTCGGGTCTCATTTAATTCAATCACATCATTTGTGCCTTGAGTCAGGTGTCGTTTGACTCAACCATATCATTTGTGGCTCGAGTCGGGCCTCGTTTAACTCAACCATATCATTTGTGCCTTGAGTCAGGCCTTGTTTGACTGAACCATATCATTTACGCCTTGTGTCGGGTCTCATTTAATTCAACCACATCATTTGTGCCTTGAGTCAGGTGTCGTTTGACTCAACCATATCATCTATGCCTCGAGTTGGGCCTCGTTTAACTCAACCACATCATTTGTGCCTCGAGACAGGTCTTGTTTGATTCAACCATATCATTTCTGCCTCGAGTCAACTCTCGTTTGACTCAACCATATCATTTGTGCCTCGAGTCAGGTCTCGTTTGACTCAACCATATCATTTGTGCCTCGAGTCAGGTTTCATTTGACTCAACCATATCATTTGCGCCTCGAGTCGGGCCTCGTTTAACTCAACCGTATCATTTGTGCCTCGAGTCAGGTCTCATTTGACTCAACCATACCATTTGTGCCTCGAGTCAGGCCTTGTTTGACTCAACCATATCATTTGAGCCTCGAGTTGGCCCTCGTTTCACTCAACTATATCATTTGTGTCTCGAGTCAGGTCTTGTTTGACCGAACCGTATCATTTGCGCCTCGAGTCAGTCATCGTTTGACTCAACGATATCTTTTGCGCCTCAGGTCGGGCATTGTTTGACTCATCATACCATTTGTGCCTCGAGTTGGGTCTCGCTTCACTCAACCATATCATTTGTGCCTCGGGTCAGGCCTCATTTGACTAAACCATATCATTTGCACCTCGAATAGGGCCTCGTTTGACTCACTAATACCATTTGTGCCTCGAGTTGGGCCTTGTTTGACTCAACCGTATCATTTGCACCTCGACTCGGGCCTCGTGTGGCTTAACCCTATCATTTACGCCTCGAGTCAGGCCTCGTGTGACTTAACCCTATGATTTGCACCTCTAGGTGGGCCTCATTTGACTCACCGATACCATTTGTGCCTTAATTGTGCCTCAATTTGGGCCTCAATTGACTCACCGATACCATTTGCGCCTCGAGTCATGCCTTGTTTGACTCAACCATATCATTTGTGCCTCATTTCAGGCCTCATTTGATTCAACCATATAATTTGTGCCTTGAGTTAGGCCTTGTTTGACTCAACCCTATCATTTACACCTCGAGTCGGGCCATCTTTAACTCACTGATACTATTTGTGCCTCGAGTTGGGCCTCGTTTGACTGAACCATATCATTTGTGCCTCGCGTCAGGCCTCGTTTAACTCAACCATATCATTTGGGCCTCGAGTCATGCCTCATTTGACTCAACCATATCATTTGCATCTCGAGTCAGGCCTTGTTTGACACAACCATATAATTTGCGCCTCGAGTCAGGCCTCATTTGACTCAACCATATCATTTGTGCCTCGAGTCAGGCCTCGTTTGACTCAACCATATGATTTGCGCCTAGAGTCCATCCTTGTTTGACTCAACCATATCATTTCTACCTCGAGTCAAGCCTTATTTGAGTCACCCATATGTTTGCGCATTGAGTCGGGCCTCATTTGACTAAACCATATCGTTTGTGCCTCGAGTCATGCCTCGTTTGACTTAACCATATCATTTGCGCCTCGAGCTAGGCCTCGTTTGACTAACCCATGTCATTTGCACCTCGAGTTAGGCCTCATTTGACTCAACCATGTGTTTGCGCCTCAAGTCAGGCCTTGTTTGAGTCACCCATAGCATTTGTGCCTACAGTTGGGCCTTGTTTTACTCACCGATACTTTTTGTGCTTTGACTTGGGCCTTGTTTGACTAAACCATATGATTTGCCCCTCGACTCAGGCCTTGTTTGACTTAACCATATCATTTGTGCCTCGTGTCAGGCCTCGTTTGACTCAACCATATCATTTATGCCTCGAGTCGGGCCTCGTTTAACTTAACCATATCATTTGTGCCTTGAGTCAGGCCTCGTTTGGTTCAACCGTATCATTTATGTCTCGAGTCGGGTCTCATTAACTCAACCACATCATTTAAGCATTGAGTCAGGTGTCGTTTGGCTCAACCATATCGTTTGCGCCTTGAGTTGGGCCTCGTTTAACCCAACCACATCATTTGGGCCTCGAGTCAGGTCTCGTTTGACTCAACCATATCATTTGTGCCTCGAGTCAGGTCTCATTTGACTTAGCCATATCATTTGCGCCTCGAGTCGGGCCTCGTTTAACTCAACCATATCATTTGCGCCACGAGTTGGGCCTCGTTTAACTCAACCATATCATTTGCGCCACGAGTCGGGTCTCATTTGACTCAACCATACCGTTTGTGCCTCGAGTCAGGCCTCGTTTGACTCAACCACATCATCTGCGCCTCGAGTTGGCCCTCGTTTCACTCAACCATATTATTTGTGCCTCGAGTCAGGTCTCGTTTGACTCAACCATACCATTTGCGCCTCGAGTCGGTCATCGTTTGACTCAACCAAATCTTTTGTGCCTCGAGTCGGCCATTATTTGACTCACCGATACCAATTGTGCCTCGAGTTAGGCCTCATTTCAGTTAACCATATCATTTGTGCCTTGGGTCAGGCCTCATTTGACTAAACCATATCATTTGTGCCTCGAATAGGGCCTCGTTTGACTCACTGTTACCATTTGTTCCTTGAGTTGGGCCTCGTTTGACTCAACCATATCATTTACGTCTCGAGTCGGGTCTCGTGTGGCTCAACCTAATCATTTACGCCTCGAGTCGGGCCTCGTGTGACACTATCATTTGCACCTCGAGTCAGGCCTCAATTGACTCATCGATACCATTTGAGCTTCGAGTCAGGCCTTGTTTGACTTAACCATATCATTTGGGCCTCATTTTAGGCCTCGTTTGAATCAACCATATAATTTTTACCTCGAGTCTGGCCTCAATTGACTCAACCATACCATTTACGCCTCGAGTCAGGCCTTGTTTGACTCAATCATATCATTTGCGCACCGTTTCAGACCTCGTTTGAATCAACCATATAATTTGCGCCTCGAGTCGGGCCTCATTTGACTTAACCCTATCATTTGCGCCTCGAGTCTGGCCTTATTTGACTCACCAATGCCATTTGTGCCTCGAGTTGGGCATCATTTGACATAACCATATCATTTGTGTCTTGAGTCAGGCCTCGTTTGACTAAACCATATCGTTTGTGCCTTGAGTCATGCCTCGTTTGACTCAACCGTATCATTTGTGCTTTGAGTTAGGCCTCCTTTGACTCACCCATGTCATTTGTGCCTCGAGTTAGGCCTCATTTGACTCAACCATGTGTTTGCGCCTCGAGTCAGGCCTTCTTTGACTCACCCATATCATTTGCGCCTCGAGTCGGGCCTTATTTTACTCATTGATACCCTTTGTGCATCGAGTTAGGCCTCATTTGACTAAACCATATGATTTGCCCCTCAAGTCAGGACTCGTTTGACTCAACCATATCATTTGTGCCTCGAGTCAGGCCTCGTTTGACTCAACCATATCATTTGCGACTCTCATGTTGCTCAACCCTATCATTTATGCCTCGAGTAGGGCCTCGTGTGACTCAACCCTATCATTTGTGCCTCGAGTTGGGCCTCAATTGACTCACCGATACCATTTGCGCCTCGAGTTAGGCCTTGTTTGACTCAACCATATCATTTGGGCCTCGTTTTAGGCCTCATTTGAATCAACCATATAACTTGTGCCTCGAGTTGGGCCTCGTTTGGCTCAACACTATCATTTGCACCTCGAGTCAGCCGTATTTGACTCACTTATACCATTGGTGCCTTGAGTTGGGCCTCGTTTGACTTAAACATATCATTTGTGCCTCGAGTCAAGCCTCGTGTGACTCAACCCTATCATTTGCGCCTCGAGTCGAGGCTTATTTGACTCACCAATATCATTTGTGCCTCGAGTTGGGTCTCAATTAACTCACCAATACCATTTGTGCCTCAAGTCAGCCCTTGTTTGACTCAACCATATCATTTGCACCCCGTTTCAGACCTCGTTTGAATCAACCATATAATATGTGCCTCGAGTCGGGCCTCGTTTGACTCAACCCTATCATTTGCACCTCGACACGGGCCTTATTTGACTCACCGATACCATTTGTGCCTCGAGATGGGCATCATTTGACTCAGCGACATCATTTGTGCCTTGAGTCAGGCCTCATTTGACTAAACCATATCGTTTGTGCCTCGAGTCATGCCTCGTTTGACTCAACCATATATTTGTGCCTCGAGTTAGGCCTCGTTTGACTCACCCATGTCATTTTCCCGTCGAGTTAGGCCTCATTTGACTCAACCATGCGTTTGCGCCTCGAGTCAGGCCTTGTTTGACTCACCCATATCAGTTGCACCTCGAGTTGGGCCTCGTTTTACTCACTAATACCCTTTGTGCATCGAGTTAAGCCTCGTTTGACTAAACCATATGATTTGCCCCTCGAGGCAGGACTCCTTTGACTCAACCATATCATTTGAGCCTCGAGTCGAACCTCGTTTGACTCAACCATATCATTTGCGCCTCGTGTCGGGCCTCGTTTAACTCAACCATATCATTTGTGCCTTGAGCCAGGCCTCGTTTGACTCAACCGTATCATTTACACCTCGATTTGGGTCTCATTTAACTCAACCACATCATTTGTGCCTTGAGTCAAGTGTTGTTTGACTCAACCACATCATTTGAGCCTCGAGTTGGGCCTCGTTTAACTCAACCATATCATTTGTGCCCCGAGTTGGGCCTCGTGTGGCTCAACCCTATCATTTATGCCTCGAGTCACGGCTCGTTTGACTCAACCCTATCATTTGCGCCTCGAGTTGGGCATCATTTGACTCAGCTATATCATTTGTGCCTTGAGTCAGGCCTCGTTTGACTAAACCATATCGTTTGTGCCTCGAGTCATGCCTCGTTTGACTCCACCATATCATTTGTGCCTTGAGTTGGGCCTCGTTTGACTCACCCATGTCATTTGCACCTCGAGTTAGGCCTCATTTGACTCAACCATGGGTTTGCGCCTTGAGTTAGGCCTTGTTTGACTCACCCATATCAGTTGAGCCTCGAGTCGGGCCTTGTTTTACTCACTGATACCCTTTGTGCATCGAGTTAGGCCTCGTTTGACTAAACCATATGATTTGCCCCTCGAGTTAGGACTCGTTTGACTTAACCATATTATTTGTGCCTCGAGTCAGGCCTCGTTTGACTCAACCATATCATTTTCGCCTCTCGTATGGCTCAGCCCTATCATTTACGCCTCGAGTCGGGCCTCGTGTGACTCAACCCTATCATTTGTGCCTCGAGTTGGGCCTCAATTGACTCAACGATACCATTTGCGCCTCGAGTCAGGCCTTGTTTGACTCAACCATATCATTTGGGCCTTGTTTTAGGCCTCATTTGAATCAACCATATAATTTGTGTATCGAGTCGGGCCTCGTTTGACTTAACCTTATCATTTGCACCTCGAGTTGGGCCATATTTGACTCACTGATACCATTTGTGCCTTGAGTTGGGCCTCGTTTGACTCAACCATATCAGTTGTGCCTCGAATCAGGCCTCGTGTGACTCAACCCTATCATTTGCGCCTCGAGTCGAGCCTTATTTGACTCACCAATATCATTTGTGCCTCGAGTTGGGCCTCAATTAACTCACCGATACCATTTGTGCCTCGAGTCAGGCCTTGTTTGACTCAACCATATCATTTGCACCCTGTTTTAGACCTCGTTTGACTCAACCATATAATTTGCGCCTCGAGTCGGGCCTCATTTGACTCAACCCTATCATTTGTACCTCGACTCAGGCCTTGTTTGACTCACTGATACCATTTGTGCCTCGAGTTGGGCATTATTTGACTCAGCCATATCATTTATGCCTTGAGTCAAGTCTCGTTTGACTAAACCATATCTTTTGTGCGTCGAGTCATGCCTCGTTTGACTCAACCATATCATTTCGGCCTCAAGTTGGGCCTCGTTTGACTCACCCATGTCATTTGCGCCTCGAGTTACGCCTCATTTGACTCAACCATGTGTTTGCGCCTCGAGTCAAGCCTTGTTTGACTCACCCATATCAGTTGCGCCTCGAGTCGGGCCTTGTTTTACTCACTAATACCCTTTGTGCATCGAGTTAGGCCACGTTTGACTAAACCATATGATTTGCCCCTCGAGTCAGGACTCGTTTCACTCGACTATATCATTTGTGCCTCGAGTCAGGCCTCGTTTGACTCAACCATATCATTTGTGCCTCGAGACGGGCCTTGTTTAACTCAACCATATCATTTGTGTCTCGAGGCAGGCCTCGTTTGACTCAACCGTATCATTTACACCTCGAGTTGGGTCTCATTTAACTCAACCACATCATTTGTGCCTTGAGTCAAGTGTCGTTTGACTCAACCATATCATTTGCGCCTCGAGTTGGGCCTCGTTTAACTCAACCATATCATTTGTGCCTTGAGTCGGGCCTCGTGTGGCTCAACCCTATCATTTATGCCTCGATTCGGGGCTCGTTTGACTCAACCCTCTCATTTGCGCCTCGACTCAGGCCTTATTTGACTCACCGATATCATTTGTGCCTCGAGTTGGGCATCATTTGACTCAGCCATATCAATTGTGCCTTGAGTCAGGCCTCGTTTGACTAAACCATATCGTTTGTGCCTCGAGTCATGCCTCGTTTGACTCAACCATATCATTTGTGCCTTGAGTTGGGCCTCGTTTGACTTACCCATGTCATTTGCGCCTCGAGTTAGGCCTCATTTGACTCAACCATGTGTTTGTGCCTCGAGTTAGGCCTTGTTTGACTCACCCATATCAGTTATGCCTCGTGTCGGGCCTTGTTTTACTCACTGATACCCTTTGCGCATCGGGTTAGGCCTCGTTTGACTAAACCTTATGATTTGCCCCTTGAGTCAGGACTCGTTTGACTCAACCATATCATTTGTGCCTCGAGTCAGGCCTCGTTTGACTCAACCATATCATTTGCGCCTCTCGTGTGGCTCAGCCCTATCATTTACGCCTCGAGTCAGGCCTTGTGTGACTCAACCCTATCATTTGCGCCTCGAGTTGGGCCTCAATTGACTCGCCGATACCATTTGCGCCTTGAGTCAGGCCTTGTTTGACTCAACCATATCATTTGGGCCTCGTTTTAGGCCTCATTTGAATCAACCATATAATTTGTGCAACGAGTCGGTTCTCATTTGACTCAACCCTATCATTTGCATCTCGAGTCGGGCCGTATTTGACTCACTAATACCATTTGTGCCTTGAGTTGGGCCTCGTTTGACTCAACCATATCATTTGTGCCTCGAATCAGGCCTCGTGCGACTCAACCCTATCATTTGCGCCTCGAGTCGAGCCTTATTTTACTCACCAATATCATTTGTGCCTCGAGTTAGGCCTCAATTAACTCACCGATACCATTTGTGCCTCGAATCAAGCCTTGTTTGACTCAACCATATCGTTTGCACCCCGTTTTAGACCTCGTTTGAATCAACCATATAATTTGTGCCTCGAGTCGGGCCTCGTTTGACTTAACCCTATAATTTGCGCCTCGACTCAGGCCTTATTTGACTCACCGATACAATTTGTGCCTCGAGTTGGGCATCATTTGACTCAGCCATATCATTTGTGGCTTGGGTCAGACGTCGTTTGACTAAACCATATCGTTTGAGCCTCGAGTCATGCCTTGTTTGACTCAACCATATCATTTGTGCCTTGACTTGGGCCTCGTTTGACTCGCCCATGTCATTTGCGCCTCGAGTTAGGCCTCATTTGACTTAACCATGTGTTTGCACCTCGAGTCAGGCCTTGTTTGACTCACCATATCAGTTACGCCTCGAGTCGGGTCTTGTTTTACTCGCTAATACCCTTTGTGCATCGAGTTAGGCCTCGTTTGAGTAAACCATATGATTTGCCCCTCGAGTCAGGACTCGTTTGACTCGACCATATCATTTGTGCCTCGAGTCAGACCTCGTTTGACTCAACCATATCGTTTGTGCCTCGAGACGGGCCTCGTTTAACTTAACCATATCATTTGTGCCTCGAGTCAAGCCTTGTTTGACTCAACCGTATCATTTACACCTCGAGTTGGGTCTCATTTAACTCAACCACATCATTTGTGCCTTGATTCAAGTGTCGTTTGACTCAACCATATCATTTGCGCCTCGAGTTGGGACTCGTTTGACTCAACCATATCATTTGTGCTTCGAGTCAGACCTCGTTTGACTCAACCATATGATTTGCGCCTCTCGTGTGGCTCAGCCCTATCATTTACGCCTCGAGTCGGGCCTCGTGTGACTCAACCCTATCATTTGTGCCTCGAGTTGGGCCTCAATTAACTCACCGATACCATTTGTGCCTCGAGTCAGGCCTTGTTTGACCCAACCATATAATTTGGGCCTCGTTTTGCGCCTCATTTGAATCAACCATATAATTTGTGCATCGAGTCAGGCCTCGTTTGACTCAACCCTATCATTTGCACCTCGAGTTAGGCCGTATTTGACACACTGATACCATTTGTGCCTTGAGTTGGGCCTCGTTTGACTCAACCATCAGTTGTGCCTCGAATCAGGCCTCGTGCGACTCAACCCTATCATTTACGCCTCGTGTCGAGCCTTATTTGACTCACCAATATCAATTGTGCCTCGAGTTGGGCCTCAATTAACTCACCGATACCATTTGTTCCTCGAGTCAGGCCTTGTTTGACTCAACCATATCATTTGCACCCCGTTTTAGACCTCGTTTGACTCAACCATATAATTTGCGCCTCGAGTCGGGCCTCGTTTGACTTAACCCTATCATTTGTGCCTCGACCCAGCCCTTATTTGACTCACCGATACCATTTGTGCCTCGAGTTGGGCATCATTTGACTCAGCCATATCATTTGTGCCTTGAGTCAAGCCTCGTTTGACTAAACCATATCTTTTGTGCGTCGAGTCATGCCTCGTTTGACTCAACCATATCATTTCTGCCTCGAGTTGGGCCTCGTTTGACTCACCCATGTCATTTGCGCCTTGAGTTAGGCCTCATTTGACTCAACCATGTGTTTGCGGCTCGAGTCAGGCCTTGTTTGACTCACCCATATCAGTTGTGCCTCGTGTCGGGCCTTGTTTTACTCACTGATACCCTTTGCACATCGGGTTAGGCCTCGTTTGACTAAACCATATGATTTGCCCCTCGAGTCAGGACTCGTTTGACTCAACCATATCATTTGTGCCTCGAGTCAGGCCTCGTTTGACTCAACCATATCATTTGCGCCTCTCGTGTGGCTCAGCCCTATCATTTACGCCTCGAGTCGGGCCACATGTGACTCAACCCTATCATTTGCGCCTCGAGTTGGGCCTCAATTGACTCACCGATACCATTTGCGCCTCGAGTCAGGCCTTGTTTGACTCAACCATATCATTTGGGCCTCGTTTTAGGCCTCATTTGAATCAACCATATAATTTGTGCAACGAGTCAGGCCTCATTTGACTCAACCCTATCATTTGCACCTCGAGTCGGGCCGCATTTGACTCACTGATACCATTTGTGCCTTGAGTTGGGCCTCGTTTGACTCAACCATATCATTTTTACCTCGAATCAGGCCTCGTGCGACTCAACCCTATCATTTGCGCCTCGAGTCGAGCCTTATTTTACTCACCAATATCATTTGTGCCTCGAGTTGGGCCTCAATTAACTCACCGATACCTTTTGTGCCTCGAATCAAGCCTTGTTTGACTCAACCATATCGTTTGCACCCCGTTTCAGACCTCGTTTGAATCAACCATATAATTTGCGCCTCGAGTCGGGCCTTGTTTGACTCAACCCTATCATTTGTGCCTCGACTCAGGCCTTATTTGAGTCACCGATACCATTTGTGCCTCGAGTTGGGCATCATTTGACTCAGCCATATCATTTGTGGCTTGAGTCAGACCTCGTTTGACTAAACCATATCGTTTGTGCCTCGAGTCATGCCTTGTTTGACTCAACCATATCATTTGTGCCTCGAGTTGGGCCTCGTTTGACTCACCCATGTCATTTGCGCCTCGAGTTAGGCCTCATTTGACTTAACCATGTGTTTGCGCCTCGAGTCAGGGCTTGTTTGACTCACCATATCAATTGCGCCTCGAGTCGGGCCTTGTTTTACTCGCTAATACCCTTTGTGCATCGAGTTAGGCCTCGTTTGACTAAACCATATGATTTGCCCCTTGAGTCAGGACTCGTTTGACTCAACCATATCATTTGTGCTTTGAGTCAGGTCTCGTTTGACTCAACCATATCATTTGCGCCTCTCGTGTGGCTCAGACCTATCATTTATGCCTCGAGTCGGGCCTCGTGTGACTCAACCCTATCATTTGTGCCTCGAGTTGGGCCTCAATTGACTCACCGATACCATTTGCGCCTCGAGTCAGGCCTTGTTTGACCCAACCACATAATTTGGGCCTCATTTTAGGCCTCATTTGAATCAACCATATGATTTGTGCATCGAGTCGGGTCTCGTTTGACTCAACCCTATCATTTGCACCTCGAGTTGGGCCGTATTTGACTCACTGATACCATTTGTGCCTTGAGTTGGGCCTCGTTTGACTCAACCATCAATTGTGCCTCGAATCAGGCCTCGTGCGACTCAACCCTATCATTTGCGCCTCGAGTTGAGCCTTATTTGACTCACTAATATCATTTGTGCCTCGAGTTGGGCCTCAATTAACTCACCGATACCATTTGTTCCTCGAGTCAGGCCTTGTTTGACTCAACCATATCATTTGCACCCCGTTTTAGACCTCGTTTGACTCAACCATATAATTTGCGCCTCGAGTCGGGCCTCGTTTGACTCAACCCTATCATTTGTGCCTCGACTCAGGCCTTGTTTGACTCACCGATACCATTTGTGCCTCGAGTTGGGCATCATTTGACTCATCCATATCATTTGTGCCTTGAGTCAAGCCTCGTTTAACTAAACCATATCTTTTGTGCGTCGAGTCATGCCTCGTTTGACTCAACCATATCATTTCTGCCTCGAGTTAGGCCTCGTTGGACTCAACCCTATCATTTGCACCTCGAGTCGGGCCGTATTTGACTCACTGATACCATTTGTGCCTTGAGTTGGGCCTCGTTTGACTCAACCATATCATTTCTACCTCGAATCAGGCCTCGTGCGACTCAACCCTATCATTTGCGCCTCGAGTCGAGCCTTATTTGACTCACCAATATCATTTGTGCCTCGACTTGGGCCTCAATTAACTCACCGATACCATTTGTGCCTCGAGTCAGGCCTTGTTTGACTCAACCATATCGTTTGCACCCCGTTTCAGACCTCGTTTGAATCAACCATATAATTTACGCCTCGAGTCGGGCCTCGTTTGACTCAACCCTATCATTTGCGCCTCGACTCACGCCTTATTTGAGTCACCGATACCAGTTGTGCCTCGAGTTGGGCATCATTTGACTCAGCCATATCATTTGTGGCTTGAGTCAGACCTCGTTTGACTAAACCATATCGTTTATGCCTCGAGTCATGCCTTGTTTGACTCAACCATATCATTTGTGCCTCGAGTTGGGCCTCGTTTGACTTAACCATGTGTTTGCGTCTAGAGTCAGGCCTTGTTTGACTCACCATATCAGTTGCACCTCGAGTCGGGCCTTGTTTTACTCGCTAATACCCTTTGTGCATCGATTTAGGCCTCGTTTGACTAAACCATATGATTTGCCCCTCGAGTTAGGACTCGTTTGACTCAACCATATCATTTGTGCCTCGAGTCAGGCCTAGTTTGACTCAACCATATCATTTGTGCCTCTCGTGTGGCTCAGCCCTATCATTTACGCTTCGAGTCGGGCCTCGTGTGACTCAACCCTATCATTTGTGCCTCGAGTTGGGACTCAATTGACTCACCGATACCATTTACTCCTCGAGTCAGCTTGTTTGATTCAACCATATCATTTGGGCCTCGTTTCAGGCCTCATTTGAATCAACCATATAATTTGTGCATCGAGCTGGGCCTCGTTTGACTCAACCCTATCATTTGCACCTCGAGTTGGGCCGTATTTGACTCACTGATGCCATTTGTGCCTTGAGTTGGGCCTCGTTTGACTCAACCATATCAGTTGTTCCTCGAATCAGGCCTCGTGCGACTCAACCCTATCATTTGCGCCTCGAGTCGAGCCTTATTTGACTCACCAATATCATTTGTGCCTCGAGTTGGGCCTCAATTAACTCACCGATACTATTTGTTCCTCGAGTCAGGCCTTGTTTGACTCAACCATATCATTTGCACCCCGTTTTAGACCTCGTTTGACTCAACCATATAATTTGCCCCTCGAGTCGGGCCTCGTTTGACTCAGCCCTCTCATTTGTGCCTCGACTCAAGCCTTGTTTGTCTCACCGATACCATTTGTGCCTCGACTTAAGCATCATTTGACTCAACCATATCATTTGCGCCTCTCGTGTGGCTCAGCCCTATCATTTACGCCTTGAGTCGGGCCTCATGTGACTCAACCCTATCATTTGGGCCTCGAGTTGGGCCTCAATTGACTCACCGATACCATTTGCGCCTCGAGTCAAGCCTTCTTTGACTTAACCATATCGTTTGGACCTCGTTTTAGGCCTCATTTGAATCAACCATATAATTTGTGCAACAAGTCGGGCCTCGTTTGACTCAACCCTATCATTTGCACCTCGAGTCGGACAGTATTTGACTCACTAATACCATTTGTGCCTTGAGTTGGGCCTCGTTTGACTCAACCATATCATTTGTGCTACGAATCAGGCCTCGTGGGACTCAACCCTATCATTTGCGCCTTGAGTCGAGCCTTATTTGACTCACCAATATCATTTGTGCCTCGAGTTGGGCCTCAATTAACTCACCGATACCATTTGTGCCTCAAGTCAGGCCTTGTTTGACTCAACCATATCATTTGCACCCCGTTTCAGACCTTGTTTGAATCAACCATATAATTTGCGCCTCAAGTCGGGCCTCGTTTGACTCAACCCTATCATTTGCGCCTCGACTCAAGCCTTATTTGACTCACTGATACCATTTGTGCCTCGAGTTGGACATCATTTGACCCAGCCATATCATTTGTGCCTTGAGTCAGACCTCGTTTGACTAAACCATATCGTTTGTGCCTCGAGTCATGCCTCGTTTGACTCAACCATATCATTTGTGCCTCGAGTTAGGCCTCGTTTGACTCACCCATGTCATTTGCGCCTCGAGTTAGGCCTCATTTGACTCAACCATGTGTTTGCGCCTCGAGTCAGGCCTTGTTTGACTCACCCATATCAGTTGCGCCTCGAGTCGGGCCTTGTTTTACTCACTAATACCCTTTGTGCATTGAGTTAGGCCTCGTTTGACTAAACCATATGATTTGCCCCTCGAGTCAGGACTCGTTTGACTCGACTATATCATTTGTGCCTCGAGTCAGGCCTCGTTTGACTAAACCATATCATTTGCGCCTTGAGACGGGCCTTGTTTAACTCAACCATATCATTTGTGTCTCGAGTCAGGCCTTGTTTGACTCAACCGTATCATTTACACCTCGAGTTGGGTCTCATTTAACTCAACCACATCATTTGTGCCTTGAGTCAAGTGTCATTTGACTCAACCATATCATTTGCGCCTCGAGTTGGGCCACGCTTAACTCAACCATATCATTTGTGCCTTGAGTCGGGCCTCGTGTGGCTCAACCCTATCATTTATGCCTCGAGTCGGGGCTCGTTTGACTCAACCCTATCATTTGCGCCTCGACTCGGGCCTTATTTGACTCACCGATATCATTTGTGCCTCGAGTTGGGCATCATTTAACTCAGCCATATGATTTGTGCCTTGAGTCAGGCCTCGTTTGACTAAACCATATCGTTTGTGCCTCGAGTCATGCCTCGTTTGACTCAACCATATCATTTGTGCCTTGAGTTGGGCCTCGTTTGACTCACCCATGTCATTTGCGCCTCGAGTTAGGCTTCATTTGACTCAACCATGTGTTTGCACCTCGAGTCAGGCCTCGTTTGACTCAACCGTATCATTTACACCTCGAGTTGGGTCTCATTTAACTCAACCACATCATTTGTGCCTCGAGTCGGGCCTCGTGTGGCTCAACACTATCATTTATGCCTCGAGTCGGGGCTCGTTTGACTCAACCCTATCATTTGCGCCTCGACTTGGGCCTTAATTGACACACCGATACCATTTGTGCCTCGAGTTGGGCATCATTTGACTCAGCCATATCATTCGTGCCTTGAGTTAGGCCTCGTTTGACTAAACCATATTGTTTGTGCCTCGAGCCATGCCTCGTTTGACTCAACCATATCATTTGTGCCTTGAGTTGGTCCTCGTTTGACTCAACCATGTCATTTGCGCCTCGAGTTAGGCCTCATTTGACTCAACCATGTGTTTGCACCTCGAGTCAGGCCTTGTTTGACTCACCCATATCAGTTGTGCCTCGAGTCGGGCCTTGTTTTACTCACTAATACCCTTTGGGCATCGAGTTAGGCCTCGTTTGACTAAACCATATGATTTGCCCCTCGAGTCAGGACTCGTTTGACTGAACCATATCATTTGTGCCTCGAGTCAGGCCTCGTTTGACTCAACCATATCATTTGCGCCTCTCGTGTGGCTCAACCCTATCATTTACGCCTCGAGTTGGGCCTCGTGTGACTCAACCCTATCATTTGCGCCTCGAGTTTGGCCTCAATTGACTCAACGGTACCATTTGCGCCTCGAGTCAGACCTTGTTTGACTCCACCATATCATTTGGGCCTTGTTTTAGGCCTCATTTGAATCAACCATATAATTTGTGCATCGAGTCGGGCCTCGTTTGACTCAACCTTATCATTTGCACCTCGAGTTGGGCTGTATTTGACTCACAAATACCATTTGTGCCTTGAGTTGGGCCTCGTTTGACTCAACCATATCATTTGCGCCTCGAGTCAGGACTCGTGTAACTCAACCCTATCATTTGCGCCTCGAGTCGAGCTTTATTTGACTCACCAATATCATTTGTGCCTTGAGTTGGGCCTCAATTAACTCACCAATACCATTTGCGCCTCGAGTTAGGACTTGTTTGACTCAACCATATCATTTGCACCCCGTTTCAGACCTCGTTTGAATCAACCATATAATTTGCACCTCGAGTCGGGCCTTGTTTGACTCAACCCTATCATATGCGCCTCGACTCGGGCCTTATTTGACTCACCGATACCATTTGTGCCTTCAGTTGGGCATCATTTGACTTAGCCATATTATTTGTGCCTTGAGTCAGTCCTGGTTTGACTAAACCATATCGTTTGTGCCTCGAGTCGTGCCTCGTTTGACTCAACCATATCATTTGTGCCTCGAGATAGGCCTCGTTTGACTCACCCATGTCATTTGCGCCTCGAGTTAGGCCTCATTTGACTCAACCATGTGTTTGCGCCTCGAGTCAGGCCTTGTTTGACTCACCCATATCAATTGTGCCTCGTGTCGGGCCTTGTTTTACTCACTGATACCCTTTGCGCATCGGGTTAGGCCTTGTTTGACTAAACCATATGATTTGCCCCTCGAGTCAGGACTCGTTTGACTCAACCATATCATTTGTGCCTCGAGTCAGGCCTCGTTTGACTCAACCATATCATTTGCGCCTCTCGTGTGGCTCAACCCTATCATTTACGCCTCTAGTCAGGCCTCGTGTGACTCAAACCTATCATTTGGGCCTCGAGTTGGGCCTCAATTGACTCACCGATACCATTTGCGCCTCGAGTCAGGCCTTGTTTGACTCAACCATATCATTTGGGCCTCGTTTTAGGCCTCATTTGAATCAACCATATAATTTGTGCAACAAGTCGGGCCTCGTTTGACTCAACCCTATCATTTGCACCTCGAGTCGGGCCGTATTTGACTCACTGATACCATTTGTGCCTTGAGTTGGGCCTCGTTTGACTCAACCATATCATTTGTACCACGAATCAGGCCTCGTGCGACTCAACCCTATCATTTGCGCCTCGAGTCGAGCCTTATTTGACTCACCAATATCATTTGTGCCTCGAGTTGGGCCTCAATTAACTCACTGATACCATTTGTGCCTCGAGTCAGGCCTTGTTTGACTCAACCATATCATTTGCACCCCGTTTCAGACCTCGTTTGAATCAACCATATAATTTGCGCCTCGAGTCGGGCCTCGTTTGACTCAACCCTATCATTTGTGCCTCGACTCAGGCCTTATTTGAGTCACTGATACCATTTGTGCCTCGAGTTGGGCATCATTTGACTCAGCCATATCATTTGTGCCATGATTCAGACCTCGTTTGACTAAACCATATCATTTGTGCCTCGAGTCATGCCTCGTTTGGTCTCAACCATATCATTTTTGCCTCGAGTTGGGCCTCGTTTGACTCACCCATGTGCCTCATTTGACTCAACCATGTGTTTGGGCCTCGAGTCAGGCCTTGTTTGACTCACCCATATCAGTTGCGCCTCGAGTCGGGCCTTGTTTTACTCACTAATACCCTTTGTGCATCGAGTTAGGCCTCGTTTGACTAAACCATATGATTTGCCCCTGGAGTCAGGACTCGTTTCACTCAACCATATCATTCGTGCCTCGAGTCAGGCCTCATTTGACTCAACCATATCATTTGCACCTCGAGATGGGCCTCGTTTAACCCAACCATATCATTTGTCCCTCGAGTCAGGTCTCATTTGACTCAACCGTATCATTTACACCTCGAGTTGGGTCTCATTTAACTCAACCACATCATTTGTGCCTTGAGTCAAGTCTCGTTTGACTCAACCATATCATTTGCACCTCGAGTTGGGCCTCGTTTAACTCAACCATATCATTTGTGCCTCGAGTCGGGCCTCGTGTGGCTTAACCCTATCATTTATGCCTCGAGTCGGGCCTCGTTTGACTCAACCCTATCATTTGCGCCTCGGCTCGGGCCTTATTTGACTCACCGATACCATTTGTGCCTCGAGTTGGGCATCATTTTACTCAGCCATATGATTTGTGCCTTGAGTCAGGCCTCGTTTGACTAAACCATATCGTTTGTGCCTCGAGTCATGCCTCGTTTGACTCAACCATATCATTTGTGCCTTGAGTTGGGCCTCGTTTGACTCACCCATGTCATTTGCGCCTCGAGTTAGGCCTCATTTGACTCAACCATGTGTTTGCGCCTCAAGTCAGGCCTTGTTTGACTCACCCATATCAGTTGTGCCTCGAGTCAGGCCATGTTTTACTCACTAATACCCTTTGTGCATCGAGTTAGGCTTCGTTTGACTAAACCATATGATTTGCCCCTCGAGTCAGGACTCGTTTGACTCGACCATATCATTTGTGCCTCGAGTCAGGCCTCGTTTGACTCAACCATATCATTTGCGCCTCAAGATGGGCCTCGTTTCACTCAACCATATCACTTGTGCCTTGAGTCAGGCCTTGTTTGACTCAACCGTATCATTTACACCTCGAGTTGGGCCTCATTTAACTCAACCACATCATTTGTGCCTTGAGTCAAGTGTCATTTGACTCAACCATATCATTTGCGCCTTGAGTTGGGCCTCGTTTAACTCAACCATATCATTTGTGCCTCGAGTCGGGCCTCGTGTGGCTCAACCCTATCATTTACGCCTCGAGTCGGGGCTTGTTTGACTCAACCCTATCATTTGCGTCTCGACTCGGGCCTTATTTGACTCATCGATACCATTTCTGCCTCGAGTTAGGATCATTTGACTCAGCCATATCATTTGTGCCTTGAGTCAGGCCTCGTTTGACTAAACCATATCGTTTGTGCCTCGAGTCATGCCTCGTTTCACTCAACCATATCATTTGTGCCTCGAGTTGGGCTCGTTTGACTCACCCATGTCAGTTGCGCCATGAGTTAGGCCTCATTTGACTCAACCATGTGTTTACGCCTCGAGTCAGGCCTTGTTGACTAACCCATATCAGTTGTGCCTCGAGTTGGGCCTTATTTTACTCACTGATACCCTTTACGCATCGGGTTAGGCCTCGTTTGACTAAACCATATGATTTGCCCCTCGAGTCAGGACTCGTTTGACTTAACCATATCATTTGTGCCTCGAGTCAGGCCTCGTTTGACTGAACCATATCATTTGCGCATCACGTGTGGGTCAGCCCTATCATTTACGCCTCGAGTCGGGCCTCATATGACTCAACCCTATCATTTGCGCCTCGAGTCAGGCCTTAATTGACTCACCGATACCATTTGCGCCTCGAGTCAGGCCTTGTTTGACTCAACCATATCATTGGGGCCTCGTTTTAGGCATCATTTGAATCAACCATATAATTTGTGCATCGAGTCGAGCCTCGTTTGACTCAACCCTATCATCTGTACCTCATGTCGGGCCGTATTTGACTCACTGATACCATTTGTGCCTTGAGTTGGACCTCATTTGACTCAACCATATCATTTGTGCCTCGAATCAGGCCTCGTGCGACTCAACCCTATCATTTGTTCCTCAAGTTGAGCCTTATTTGACTCACCAATATCATTTGTTCCTCGAGTTGGGCCTCAATTAACTCACCGATACCATTTGTGCCTCGAGTCAGGCCTTGTTTGACTCAACCATATCATTTGCACCCCGTTTCAAACCGCGTTTGAATCAACCATATAATTTGCGCCTCGAGTCAGGCCTCGTTTGACTCAACCCTATCATTTGCGCCTCGACTCAGGACTTGTCTGACTCACCGATACCATTTGTGCCTCAAGTTGGGCATCATTTGACTTAGTCATATCATTTGTGCCTTGAGTCAGACCTCATTTGCCCAAACCATATCGTTTGTGCCTCGAGTCATGCCTCGTTTGACTCAACCATATCATTTGTGCCTCGAGTTAGGCCTCGTTTGACTCACCCATGTCATTTGCACCTCGAGTTAGGCCTCATTTGACTCAACCATGTGTTTGCGCCTCGAGTCAGGCCTCGTTTGACTTAACCATATCATTTGCACCTCGAGATGGGCCTCGTTTAACTCAACCATATCACTTGTGCCTTGAGTCAGGCCTTGTTTGACTCAACCATATCATTTACACCTCGAGTTGGGCCTCATTTAACTCAACCAAATCATTTGTACCTTGAGTCAAGTGTCGTTTGACTCAACCATATCATTTGTGCCTCGAGTTAGGCCTCGTTTAACTCAACCATATCATTTGTGCCTTGAGTCGGGGCTCGTTTGACTCAACCCCATAATTTGCGCCATGACTCGGGCCTTATTTGACTCATCGATACCATTTGTGCCTCGAGTTGGGCATAATTTGACTCAGCCATATCATTTGTGCCTTGAGTCAGGCCTCGTTTGACTAAACCATATCGTTTGTGCCTCGAGTCATGCCTCGTTTGACTCAACCATATCATTTGTGCCTTGAGTTGGGCCTCGTTTGACTCCCCCATGTCATTTGCGCCTCGAGTTAGGCCTCATTTGACTCAACCATGTGTTTGTGCCTCGAGTCAGGCCTTGTTTGACTCACCCATATCAGTTGTGCCTCAAGTCAGACCTTGTTTGACTCACCCATATCAGTTGTGCCTCAAGTCGGGCCTTGTTTTACTCACTGATACCCTTTGTGCATCGAGTTAGGCCTTGTTTGACTAAACCATATGATTTGCCCCTCGAGTCCGGACTCGTTTGACTCAACCCTATCATTTGTGCCTCGAGTCAGGCCTCGTTTGACTCAACCATATCATTTGCGCCTCTCGTGTGGCACAACCCTATCATTTACGCCTCGAGTCGGGCCTCGTGTGACTCAACCCTATCATTTGCGTCTCGAGTTGGGCCTCAATTGACTCAACAGTACCATTTGCGCCTCGAGTCAGGCCTTGTTTGACTCAACCATATCATTTAGGCCTCGTTTTAGGCCTCATTTGAATCAACCATATAATTTGTGCATCGAGTCGGTCCTCGTTTGACTCAACCCTATCATTTGCACCTCGAGTCGGGCCGTATTTGACTCATTGATACCATTTGTGCCTTGAGTTGGGCCTTGTTTGACTCAACCATATCATTTGTGCCTCGAGTCAGGCCTCGTGTAACTCAACCCTATCATTTGTGCCACGAGTCGAGCCTTATTTGACTCACCAAAATCATTTGTACCTCGAGTTGGACCTCAATTAACTCACCAATACTATTTGCGCCTCGAGTCAGGACTTGTTTGACTCAACCATATCATTTGCACCCCATTTCAGACCTCGTTTGAAACAACCATATATTTTGCACCTCGAGCCGGGCCTTGTTTGACTCAACCCTATCATTTGCGCCTCGACTCGGGCTTGTTTGACTCACCGATACCATTTGCGCCTCGAGTTAGGCATCATTTGACTCAGCCATATTATTTGTGCCTTGAGTCAGTCCTGGTTTGACTAAACCATATCGTTTGTGCCTCGAGTCATGCCTCGTTTGACTCAACCATATCATTTGTGCCTCGAGGTGGGCCTCGTTTGACTCACCCATGTCATTTGCTCCTCGAGTTAGGCCTCATTTGACTCAACCATGTGTTTGCGCCTCGAGTCAAGCCTTGTTTGACTCAACCATATCAGTTGCACCTCGAGTCGGGCCTTGTTTTACTCACTGATACCCTTTGTGCATCGAGTTAGCCCTCATTTGACTAAACCATATGATTTGCCCCTTGAGTCTGGACTCGTTTGACTCAACCATATTATTTGTGCCTCGAGTCAGGCCTCATTTGACTCAACCATATCATTTGCGCCTCGAGTCGGGTCTCATTTAACTCAACCACATCCTTTGTTCCTTGAGTCAGGAGTTGTTTGACTCAACCATATCATTTGCGCCTCGAGTTAGGCCTCGTTTAACTCAACCATATCATTTATGCCTCGAGTCGGGGACTTGTGTGGCTCAAGCCTATCATTTATGCCTTGAGTTGGGCCTCGTGTGACTCAACCCTATCATTTGCGCCTCGAGTCGGGCCTCATTGGACTCACCGATTACATTTGTGCCTTGAGTTGGGCCTCCATTGACTCACCGGTACCATTTGTGCCTCGAGTTAGGCGTTGTTTGACTCAACCATATCGTTTGGGCCTCGTTTGAATCAACCATATAATTTGTGCCTCAAGTCGGGCCTCGTATAACATAACCCTATCATTTGCGCCTCGAGTCGAGCCTCATTTGACTCACCGATACCATTTGTGTCTCAAGTTGGGCCTCGTTTGAGTCAACCATATCATTTGTGCCTCGAGTCTAGCCTCGTTTGACTTAACCATATCATTTCTGCCTCAAGCCAGGCCTCATTTGACTCAACCATATCATTTACGCCTTGAGTCGGCCCTCGTTTAACTCAACCATATCATTTGCGCCTCGAGTCAGGCCTCGTTTGACTCAACCATATCATTTGTGCCTCAACTCGAGCCTTATTTGACTCACCCATAAGTTTGCGCATCGAGTCGGGCCTCATTTGACTAAACTATATCGTTTGTGCCTCGAGTCACACCTCGTTTGACTCAACCATATCATTTACACCTCGAGTTAGGCCTCGTTTGACTCACCCATATCATTTGCACCTCGAGTTAGGCCTCGTTTGACTCAACCATGTGTTTGTGCCTCAAGTCAGGCCTTGTTTGACTCACCCATATCATTTGCACCTCGAGTCGGGTGTTGTTTGACTCACCGATACCCTTTGGGCATCGATTTGGGCCTCGTTTGACTAAACCATATGATTTACACCTCAAGTTAGGCCTCGTTTGACTCAACCATATCATTTGTGCCTCGAGTTAGGCCTCGTTTGACTCTACCATATCATTTGCGCCTCGAGTTGGGCCACGTATGACTCAACCATATCATTTGCGCCTCGAGTCGAGCCTTGTTTGACTCAACCATATGATTTGTGCCTTGAGTTGGGCCTCGTTTGACTCACCCATGTCATTTGTGCCTCGAGTTAGGCCTCCTTTGACTCAACCATGTGTTTGCGCCCCGAATCAAGCCTTGTTTGACTCACCCACATTAGTTGCGCCTCAAGTCGGGCCTTGTTTTACTAACTGATACCCTTTGTGCATCGAGTTAGGCCTCGTATGACAAAACCATATGATTTGCCCCTCGAGTCAGGATTCGTTTGACTCAACCATATCATTTGTGCATCGAGTCAGGCCTCGTTTGACTCAACCATATCATTTGTGCCTTGAGTCAGGCCTCGTTTGACTTAACCGTATCATTTACACCTCGAGTCGGGTCTCATTTAACTCAACCACATCATTTGTGCCTTGAGTTAGGTGTCGTTTGACTCAACCATATCATTTGTGCCTCGAGTTGGGCCTCGTTTAACTCAACCATATCATTTGTGCCTTGAATCAGGCCTCGTGTGGCTCAACCCTATCATTTATGCCTCGAGTCAGGCCTCGTGTGACTCAACCCTATCATTTACGCCTCGAGTCGGGCCTCATTTGACTCATCGATACCATTTGTGCCTCGAGTTGGGCCTCCATTGACTCCCTGATACCATTTGCCCCTCGAGTCAAGCCTTGTTTGACTCAACCATATCATTTGCAACTCGTTTCAGGCCTCGTTTGAATCAACCATATAATTTGTGCCTCAAGTCGGGCCTTGTTTGACGTAACCCTATCATTTGTGCCTCGAGTCGAGCCTCATTTGACTCACCGATACCACTTGTGCCTCGAGTTGGGCCTAGCTTGACTCAACCATATCATTTGTGCCTCGAGTCTAGCCTCGTTTGACTCAACCATATCATTTACGCCTCGAGTCGGCCATCGTTTGACTCAACCATATCATTTGCGCCTCGAGTCAGGCCTTGTTTGACTCAACCATATCATTTGTGGCTCGAGTCGAGCCTTATTTGTCTCACCCATATGTTTGCGCTTTGAGTTGGACCTCATTTCACTAAACTATATTGTTTGTGCCTCGAGTCATGCCTCGTTTAACTCAACCATATCGTTTGCACCTCGAGTTGGGCCTCGTTTGACTCACCCATGTCATTTGCACCTTGAGTTAGGCCTCGTTTGACTCAACCATGTCTTTGCGCCTTGAGTCAGGCCTTGTTTGACTCACCCATATCATTTGCACCTCGAGTTGGGCCTTGTTTGACTCACCGGATACCCTTTGGGTATCGAGTTGGGTCTCGTTTGACTCACCCATGTCATTTGCACCTCGAGTTAGTCCTCGTTTCACTCAACCATATTATTTGCGCCTCCAGTCGGGCCTCGTTTGACTCAACCATATCATTTGCACCTCTAGTCGGGCCTCATTTGACTCAACCATATCATTTACGCCTCGAGTCAGGCCTCGTTTTACTCAACCATATCATTTGTGCCTCGAGTCAAGCCTCATTTGACTCAACAATATCATTTGTGCCTCTAGTTCGGCCTCGTTTGACTCAACCATATCATTTGTGCCTAGAGTCGGGCATCGTTTGATTCAACCATATCATTTCTACCTCGAGTCGAGCCTTATTTGACTCACCCATATGTTTGTGCATCGAGTCGGGCCTCATTTGACTAAACCATATCGTTTGTGCCTCGAGTCATGCCTCGTTTGACTCAACCATATCATTTGCGCCTCAAGTTAGGCCTCGTTTGACTCACCCATGTCATTTGCGCCTCGAGTTAGGCCTCGTTTGACTCAACCATGTGTTTGCGCCTCGAGTCAGGCCTTGTTTGACTCAACCATATCATTTGTGCCTCGAGTCGGGCCTCGTTTGACTCAACCATATCATTTGCGCATCGAGTCGGGCCTTATTTGACTTGACCATATCATTTGTGCCTCGAGTCAGGCCTTGTTTGACTTAACCATATCATCTGTGGCTCGAGTTAGGTCTCGTTTGACTCAACCATATCATTTGCGCCTCGAGTTGGGGCTCGTTTGACTTACCCATGTCATTTGTGCCTCGAGTTAGGCCTCGTTTGACTCAACCATGTGTTTACACCTTGAGTCAGGCCTTGTTTGACTCCCTGATTCCCTTTCTGCATCAAGTTGGGCCTCGTTTGACTGAACCATATGATTTGTGCCTCGAGTCCGGCCTTGTTTGACTCAACCATATCATTTGTGCTTTGAGTCATGCCTCATTTGACTCAACCATATCATTTGCATCTCGAGTTGGGCCTCATTTGACTGACCGATGCCATTTGTGCCTCCAGTTGGGCCTCGTTTGACTCAACCCTATCATTTATGCCTCGGGTCAGGCCTCGTTTGACTAAACCATATCATTTGCGCCTCGAGTCGGGCCTCGTTTGACTCATCCATATTATTTATGCCTCTAGTCAGGCCTCATTTGACTCACCGATACCATTTGTGCCTCGAGTGGGGCGTCATTTGACTCAGCCATATCATTTGCGCCATGAGTCGGGGCTCATTTAACTTAACCATATCATTTGTGCCACGAGTCGGGCCTTGTTTGACTCAACCATATCATTTGCACCTCGAATCGAGCCGTATTTGATCACCCATATGTTTACGCATCGAGTCGGGCCTTATTTGACTAAACCATATCGTTTGTGCGTCAAGTCATGCCTCGTTTGTCTTAACCATCTCATTTGTGCCTCGAGTTAGGCCTTGTTTGACTCAATCATATCATTTGTGCCTCGAGTCGAGCCTTATTTGACTCACTCATATGTTTGCGCATCGAGTTAGGACTCGTTTCACTCATCGATGTCATTTGCACCTCGAGCTGCGCCTTGTTTGACTCAACCATGTGTTTGCGCCATGAGTCAGTCCTTGTTTGACTCACCCATATCATTTGCGCCTCGAGTTGGGCCTCGTTTGACTCACCGAGAGCATTTGTGCATCTAGTTGTTCCTCGTTTGACTAAACCATATGATTTGTACCTCGAGTCAGGGCTCATTTGACTCAACCATATCATTTGTGCCTTGAGTTAGCCCTCGTTTGACTCAACCATAACATTTGCACTATGAGTCGGGCCTCGTTTGACTCAACGATACCATTTGTGCCTCGAGTTGGGCCACGTTTGACTTAACCATATCATTTGCGCCTCAAGTCATCCCTCGTTTGATTCAACCATATCATTTGTGCCTCGTGTCAGGCCTTGTTTGACTCAACCGTATCATTTACGCCTCGAGTCGAGTCTCATTTAACTCAACCACATCATTTGCGCCTCGAGTCAGGCCTTGTTTGACTCCCCGATACCCTTTGTGCATCGAGTTGGACCTCATTTAACTCGACCACATCATTTGTGCCTTGAGTCAGGCCTCGAATGACTCAACCATATCATTTGTGCCTCGAGTCGGGCCTCGTTTGACTCAACCATATCATTTGCGCCTCTACTCGGGCCTGATTTGACTCGACCATATCATTTGCGCCTCGAGTCAGGCCTTGTTTGACTCAACCATATCATCTGTGGCTCGAGTTAGGTCTCGTTTGACTCAACCATATCATTTGTGCCTCGAGTTGGGGCTCGTTTGACTTACCCATGTCATTTGTGCCTCGAGTTAGGCCTCGTTTGACTTAACCATGTGTTTACGCCTTGAGTCAGGCCTTGTTTGACTCACCCATATCATTTACGCCTCGAGTCGGGCCTTGTTTGACTCCCCGATTCCCTTTCTGCATCGAGTTGGGCCTCGTTTGACTAAACCATATGATTTGCGCCTCGAGTCCGGCCTCGTTTGACTCAACCATATCATTTGTGCTTTGAGTCATGCCTTGTTTGACTCAACCATATCATTTGCATCTCGAGTCGGGCCTCATTTGACTGACCGATGCCATTTGTGCCTCCAGTTGGGCCTCGTTTGACTCAACCCTATCATTTGTGCCTCGGGTCAGGGCTCGTTTGACTAAACCATATCATTTACGCCTCGAGTTGGGCCTCATTTGACTCACCGATACCATTTGTGCCTCGAGTGGGGCGTCATTTGACTCAGCCATATCATTTGCGCCATGAGTCGGGGATCATTTGACTTAACCATATCATTTGCGCCACGAGTCAGGCCTCGTTTGACTCAACCATATCATTTGCACCTCGGGTCGAGCCGTATTTGATCACCCATATGTTTACGCATCGAGTTGGGCCTTATTTGACTAAACCATATCGTTTGTGCCTCGAGTCATGCCTCGTTTGTCTTAACCATATTATTTGCGCCTCGATTCAAGCCTCGTTTGACTCAACCATATCATTTGTGCTTTGAGTCATGCCTCGTTTGACCCAACCATATCATTTGCATCACGAGTCGGGCCACATTTGACTCACCGATGCCATTTGTGCCTCCAGTTGGGCCTTGTTTGACTCGACCCTATCATTTGTGCCTCGGGTCAGGCCTCGTTTGACTAAACCATATCATTTGCGCCTCGAGTCAGGCCTCGTTTAACTCAACCATATCATTTGTGCCTCGAGCCAGGCCTCATTTGACTCAACCGTATCATTTACGCCTAGAGTCAGGCCTTGTTTGACTCAACCATATCATTTGTGCCTCGAGTCAGGCCTCATTTGGCTCAACCATATCATTTGCGCCTCGAGTGAGGCCTCGTTTAACTCAACCATATCATTTGTGCCTCGAGTCAGGCCTCGTTTGACTCAACCGTATCATTTACGCCTCAAGTCGGGTCTCATTTAACTCAACCACATCATTTGTGCCTTGATTCAGTTATTGTTTGACTTAACCATATCATTTGCGCCTCGAGTTGGGCCTCGTTTAACTCAACCACATCATTTGTGCCTCGAGTTAGGTCTCGTTTGACTCAACCATATCATTTGTGCCTCAAGTCAGGTCTTGTTTGACTCAATCATATCATTTGCGCCTCGAATAGGGCCTCGTTTGACTCACTGATACCATTTACACCTCGAGTTGGGCCTTGTTTGACTCAACCATATCATTTGTGCCTCGAGTCAGGCCTCATGTGGCTCAACCCTATCATTTGCACCTCGAGTCGGGCCATGTGTGACTCAACCCTATCATTTGCGCCTCGAGTCGGGCCTCATTTGACTCACCAATACCATTTGTGCCTCGAGTTGGGCCTCAATTGACTCAACCATATCATTTGCACCTCGTTTCAGGTCTCATTTGAATCAACCATGTCATTTGTGCCTCGAGTCGAGCCTCGTTTGACTCAACCCTATCATTTGCGCCTCGAGTCAGGCCTTATTTGACTCGTTGACACCATTTATGCCTCGAGTTGGGCCTCAGTTGACTCAACCATATCATTTATGCCTCGAGTCAGGCCTCGTTCGACTCAACCATATTATTTGCGCCGCGAGTCGGGCCTCATTTGACTTAACCATTTCATTTGCACCTCGAGTCAGGCCTCATTTGACTCAACCATTTCATTTGCGCATCGAGTCGGGCCTCGTTTGACTCAACCACATCATTTGCGCCTCGAGTCGAGCCTTATTTGACTCACCCATATGTTTGCGCATCGAGTCAAGCCTCATTTGACTATACCATATAGTTTCTGCCTTGAGTCATGCCTTGTTTGTCTCAATGATATCATTTGCGCTTCAAGTTGGGCCTCATTTGACTCACCCATGTCATTTGCGGCTCGAGTTAGGCCTTGTTTGACTCAACCATGGGTTTTCGCCTCAAGTCAAGGCTTGTTTGACTCACCCATATCATTTGCGCCTCGATTCGGGCCTTGTTTGACTCACCATTACCCTTTGTGCATCGAGTTGGGCCTTGTTTGACTAAACCATATGATTTGCGCCTCGAGTCAGGCCTCATTTGATTCAACCATATCATTTGTGCCTTGAGTTGGGCCTCATTTAACTTAACCATATCATTTGTGCCTCGAGTCAGCCCTCGTTTGACTCAACCATATCATTTGTGCCTCAAGTCGGGTCTCGTTTAACTCAACCATATCATTTATGACTTGAGTTAGGCCACGTTCGACTCAACCATATCATTTGCGCCTCGAGTTGGGCCTCATTTAACTCAACCATATCATTTGTGCCTTAAGTCAGGTCTCGATTGACTTAACCATATCATTTGCGCCTCGAGTTAGTCAGCGTTTGATTCAACCATATCATTTGCGCCTCGAGTTGGGCCCTGTTTGACTCACCGATACCATTTGTGCCTTGAGTTGGGCCTCGTTTCACTCAACCATATCATTTGTGCCTCGGGTCAGGCCTCGTTTGACTAAACCATATAATTTGCCCCTCGAGTAGGGCGTCATTTGACTCACTGATACCATTTGTGCCTCGAGTCGTGCCTCGTGTGGCTCAACCATATCATTTGTACCTCGAGTCGGGCCTCGTGTGACTTAACCCTATCCTTTGCACCTCGAGTCGGGCCTTATTTGACTCACCGATATCATTTGTGCCTCGAGTTGGGCCTCAATTAACTCACCGATATTATTTGCACCTCGAGTCAGGCCTTGTTTGACTTAACCATATCATTTACACCTCCTTTCATGCCTCATTTGAATCAACCATATAATTTGTGCCTCGAGTCGGGCCTCATTTGACTCAACCCTATCATTTGTTTCTCGAGTCAGGCCTTATTTGACTCATCGATACCATTTGTGCCTCGAGTTGGGCATCATTTGACACAGCCATATCATTTGGGCCTCGAGTCGGGCCTTGTGTGACTCAAACCTATCATTTGCGCCTCGAGTCAGGCCTCATTTGACTTACTGATACCATTTGTGCCTCGAGTTGGGCCTCGTTTGACTCAACCATATTATTTGTGCCACGAGTCAGGCCTCGTTTGACTCAACCATATCATTTGCGCCTCGAGTCGGGCCTTGTTTGACTCAACCATATCATTTGTGCCTCGAGTCGAGCCTTATCTGACTCACCAATATGTTTACGCATCAAGACGGGGCTCATTTGTCTAAACCATATCATTTGTGCCTCGAGTCATGCCTCATTTGACTCAACCATATCATTTGCGCCTCGAGTTGGGCCTCGTTTGAATCGCCCATGTCATTTGCGCCTCGAGTTAGGCCTCATTTCACTCAACCATGTGTTTGCGCCTTGAGTCAGGCCTTGTTTGACTTGCCCATATCATTTGTGCATCGAGTCGGGCCTTGTTTGACTCACCGATACCCTTTGTACATCGAGTTGGGCCTCGTTTGACTGAACCATATGATTTGTGCCTCGATTCAGGCCTCGTTTGACTCAACCATATCATCTGTGACTCGAGTCAGGCCTCTTTCGACTCAACCATATCAATTGTGCCTAGAGTCGAGCCTCGTTTAACTGAACCATATCATTTGTGCCTCGAGTCAGGCCCCGTTTGAATCAACTGTATCATTTACGCCTTGAGGCAGGTCTCATTTAACTCAACCACAACATTGTGCCTTGAGTCAGGTGTCGTTTGGCTCAACCATATCATTTGTACCTTGAGTTAGGCCTCGTTTAACTCAACCACATCATTTGTGCCTCGAGTCAGGTCTCGTTTGACTCAACCATACCAATTGTGCCTCGAGTTAGGCCTCGTTTCACTCAACCATATCATTTGTGCCTCGGGTCAATCCTCGTTTAACTCAACCCTATCATTTGCGCCTCGAGTCGGGCCTTATTTAACTCACCGACACCATTTGTGCCTCGAGTTGGGCCTCGTTTGACTCAACCATATCATTTGTGCCTCGAGTCAGTCCTCGTTTGACTGAACCATATCATTTGTGCCTCGAGTTAGGCCTCATTTGACTCAACCATATCATTTGCGCCTCGAGTCGGGCCTCGTTTGACTCAACCATATCATTTGCGCCTCGAGTTTTGCCTCGTTTGACTCAGCCATATCATTTGTGCCCCGAGTCAAGCCTTATTTAACTCACCCATATGTTTGCGCATCAAGTCGGGCCTCATTTGACTAAAGCATATTGTTTGTGCCTCGAGTCATGCCTCGTTTGACTCAACCATATCATTTGCGCTTCGAGTTGGGCCTCGTTTGACTCACCCATGTCATTTGCGCCTCGAGTTAGGCCTCGTTTGACTTAACCACATCATTTATGCCTCGAGTCAGGTCTCGTTTGACTCAACCATATCATTTGTGCCTTGAGTTAGGTCTCATTTGACTCAACCATATCCTTTGTGCCTCGAGTCAGTTCTCATTTGACTCAACCATATCATTTGTGCCTCGAGTAGGGCCTCGTTTAACTCAACCATATCATTGATGCCACGAGTCAGGTGTCGTTTGACTCAACCATATCATTTGTGCCTCGAGTCAAGCTTCGTTTGACTCCACCATATCATTTATGCCTCGAGTCGAGCCTCGTTTAACTCAACCATATCATTTGTGCCTTGATTCAGTTATTGTTTGACTCCCCGATTCCCTTTCTGCATCGAGTTAGGCCTCGTTTGACTAAACCATATGATTTGTGCCTCGAGTCCTGCCTCGTTTGACTCAACCATATCATTTGTGCTTTGAGTCATGCCTCGTTTGACTCAACCATATCATTTGCATCTCGAGTCGGGCCTCATTTGACTGACCGATGCCATTTGTGCCTCCAGTTAGGCCTCGTTTGACGCAACCCTATCATTTGTGCCTCGGGTCAGGCCTCGTTTGACTAAACCATATCTTTTACGCCTCGAGTTGGGTCTCATTTGACTCACCGATACCATTTGTGCCTCGAGTGGGGCATCATTTGACTCAGCCATATCATTTGCGCCATGAGTCGGGGATCATTTGACTTAATCATATCATTTGCGCCACGAGTCAGGCCTCGTTTGAGTCAACCATATCATTTGCACCTCGGGTCGAGCCGTATTTGATCACCCATATGTTTACGCATCGAGTTAGGCCTTATTTGACTAAACCATATCGTTTGTGCCTCGAGTCATGCCTCGTTTGTCTTAACCATATTATTTGCGCCTCGATTCAAGCCTCGTTTGACTCAACCATATCATTTGTGCTTTGAGTCATGCCTCGTTTGACTCAACCATATCATTTGCATCACGAGTCGGGCCACATTTGACTCACCGATGCCATTTGTGCCTCCAGTTGGGCCTTGTTTGACTCGACCCTATCATTTGTGCCTCGGGTCAGGCCTCGTTTGACTAAACCATATCATTTGCGCCTCGAGTCAGGCCTCGTTTAACTCAACCATATCATTTGTGCCTCGAGTCAGGCCTCATTTGACTCAACCGTATCATTTACGCCTAGAGTCAGGCCTTGTTTGACTCAACCATATCATTTGTGCCTCGAGTCAGGCCTCATTTGGCTCAACCATATCATTTGCGCCTCGAGTGAGGCCTCGTTTAACTCAACCATATCATTTGTGCCTCGAGTCAGGCCTCGTTTGACTCAACCGTATCATTTACGCCTCAAGTCGGGTCTCATTTAACTCAACCACATCATTTGTGCCTTGATTCAGTTATTGTTTGACTTAACCATATCATTTGCGCCTCGAGTTGGGTCTCGTTTAACTCAACCACATCATTTGTGCCTCGAGTCAGGTCTCGTTTGACTCAACCATATCATTTGTGCCTCGAGTCAGGTCTTGTTTGACTCAATCATATCATTTGCGCCTCGAGTCGGCATTGTTTGACTCACCGATGCCATTTGTGCCTCGAGTTAGGCCTTGTTTCACTCAACCATATCATTTGTGCCTCGGGTCAACCCTCGTTTGACTAGACCATATCATTTGCGCCTTGAATAGGGCCTCGTTTGACTCACTGATACCATTTACGCCTCGAGGTGGGCCTTGTTTGACTCAACCATATCATTTGTGCCTCGAGTCAAGCTTCGTTTGACTCAACCATATCATTTATGCCTCGAGTCGAGCCTCGTTTAACTCAACCATATCATTTGTGCCTTGATTCAGTTATTGTTTGACTCCCCGATTCCCTTTCTGCATCGAGTTGGGCCTCGTTTGACTAAACCATATGATTTGCGCCTCGAGTCCTGCCTCGTTTGACTCAACCATATCATTTGTGCTTTGAGTCATGCCTCGTTTGACTCAACCATATCATTTGCATCTCGAGTCGGGCCTCATTTGACTGACCGATGCCATTTGTGCCTCCAGTTGGGCCTCGTTTGACGCAACCCTATCATTTGTGCCTCGGGTCAGGCCTCGTTTGACTAAACCATATCTTTTATGCCTCGAGTTGGGTCTCATTTGACTCACCGATACCATTTGTGCCTCGAGTGGGGCGTCATTTGACTCAGCCATATCATTTGCGCCATGAGTCGGGGATCATTTGACTTAATCATATCATTTGCGCCACGAGTTAGGCCTCGTTTGAGTCAACCATATCATTTGCACCTCGGGTCGAGCCGTATTTGATCACCCATATGTTTACGCATCGAGTTAGGCCTTATTTGACTAAACCATATCGTTTGTGCCTCGAGTCATGCCTCGTTTGTCTTAACCATATTATTTGCGCCTCGATTCAAGCCTCGTTTGACTCAACCATATCATTTGTGCTTTGAGTCATGCCTCGTTTGACTCAACCATATCATTTGCATCACGAGTCCGGCCACATTTGACTCACCGATGCCATTTGTGCCTCCAGTTGGGCCTTGTTTGACTCGACCCTATCATTTGTGCCTCGGGTCAGGCCTCGTTTGACTAAACCATATCATTTGCGCCTCGAGTCAGGCCTCGTTTAACTCAACCATATCATTTGTGCCTCGAGTCAGGCCTCATTTGACTCAACCGTATCATTTACGCCTAGAGTCAGGCCTTGTTTGACTCAACCATATCATTTGTGCCTCGAGTCAGGCCTCATTTGGCTCAACCATATCATTTGCGCCTCGAGTGAGGCCTCGTTTAACTCAACCATATCATTTGTGCCTCGAGTCAGGCCTCGTTTGACTCAACCGTATCATTTACGCCTCAAGTCGGGTCTCATTTAACTCAACCACATCATTTGTGCCTTGATTCAGTTATTGTTTGACTTAACCATATCATTTGCGCCTCGAGTTGGGCCTTGTTTAACTCAACCACATCATTTGTGCCTCGAGTCAGGTCTCGTTTGACTCAACCATATCATTTGTGCCTCGAGTCAGGTCTTGTTTGACTCAATCATATCATTTGCGCCTCGAGTCGGCATTGTTTGACTCACCGATGCCATTTGTGCCTCGAGTTAGGCCTTGTTTCACTCAACCATATCATTTGTGCCTCGGGTCAACCCTCGTTTGACTAGACCATATCATTTGCGCCTTGAATAGGGCCTCGTTTGACTCACTGATACCATTTACGCCTCGAGTTGGGCCTTGTTTGACTCAACCATATCATTTGTGCCTCGAGTCAGGCCTCATGTGGCTCAACCCTATCATTTGCGCCTCGAGTCGGGCCATGTGTGACTCAACCCTATCATTTGCGCCTCGAGTCGGGCCTCATTTGACTCACCAATACCATTTGTGCCTCAAGTTGGGCCTCAATTGACTCAACCATATCATTTGCACCTCGTTTCAGGCCTCATTTGAATCAACCATGTCATTTGTGCCTCGAGTCGAGCCTCGTTTGACTCAACCCTATCATTTGCGCCTCGAGTCAGGCCTTATTTGACTCGTTGACACCATTTATGCCTCGAGTTGGGCCTCAGTTGACTCAACCATATCATTTATGCCTCGAGTCAGGCCTCGTTCGACTCAACCATATCATTTGCGCCGCGAGTCGGGCCTCATTTGACTTAACCATTTCATTTGCACCTCAAGTCAGGCCTCGTTTGACTCAACCATTTCATTTGCGCATCGAGTCGGGCCTCGTTTGACTCAACCACATCATTTGCGCCTCGAGTCGAGCCTTATTTGACTCACCCATATGTTTACGCATCGAGTCAAGCCTCATTTGACTATACCATATAGTTTCTGCCTTGAGTCATGCCTTGTTTGTCTCAATGATATCATTTGCGCTTCAAGTTGGGCCTCATTTGACTCACCCATGTCATTTGCGGCTCGAGTTAGGCCTTGTTTGACTCAACCATAGGTTTTCGCCTCGAGTCAAGGCTTGTTTGACTCACCCATATCATTTGCGCCTCGATTCGGGCCTTGTTTGACTCACCATTACCCTTTGTGCATCGAGTTGGGCCTTGTTTGACTAAACCATATGATTTGCGCCTCGAGTCAGGCCTCATTTGATTCAACCATATCATTTGTGCCTTGAGTTGGGCCTCATTTAACTTAACCATATCATTTGTGCCTCAAGTCAGCCCTCGTTTGACTCAACCATATCATTTGTGCCTCAAGTCGGGCCTCGTTTAACTCAACCATATCATTTATGCCTTGAGTTAGGCCACGTTCGACTCAACCATATCATTTGCGCCTCGAGTTGGGCCTCATTTAACTCAACCATATCATTTGTGCCTTAAGTCAGGTCTCGATTGACTTAACCATATCATTTGCGCCTCGAGTTAGTCAGCGTTTGATTCAACCATATCATTTGCGCCTCGAGTTGGGCCCTGTTTGACTCACCGATACCATTTGTGCCTTGAGTTGGGCCTTGTTTCACTCAACCATATCATTTGTACCTCGGGTCAGGCCTCGTTTGACTAAACCATATAATTTGCCCCTCGAGTAGGGTGTCATTTGACTCACTGATACCATTTGTGCCTCGAGTCGTGCCTCGTGTGGCTCAACCATATCATTTGTACCTCGAGTCGGGCCTCGTGTGACTTAACCCTATCATTTGCACCTCGAGTCGGGCCTTATTTGACTCACCGATATCATTTGTGCCTCGAGTTGTGCCTCAATTAACTCACCGATACTATTTGCACCTCGAGTCAGGCCTTGTTTGACTTAACCATATCATTTACACCTCCTTTCATGCCTCATTTGAATCAACCATATAATTTGTGCCTCGAGTCGGGCCTCATTTGACTCAACCCTATCATTTGTTTCTCGAGTCAGGCCTTATTTGACTCATCGATACCATTTGTGCCTCGAGTTGGGCATCATTTGACACAGCCATATCATTTGGGCCTCGAGTCGGGCCTTGTGTGACTCAAACCTATCATTTGCGCCTTGAGTCAGGCCTCATTTGACTTACTGATACCATTTGTGCCTCGAGTTGGGCCTCGTTTGACTCAACCATATTATTTGTGCCACGAGTCAGGCCTCGTTTGACTCAACCATATCATTTGCGCCTCGATTCGGGCCTTGTTTGACTCAACCATATCATTTGCGCCTCGAGTTGAGCCTTATCTGACTCACCAATATGTTTACGCATCAAGACGGGGCTCATTTGTCTAAACCATATCATTTGTGCCTCGAGTCATGCCTCATTTGACTCAACCATATCATTTGCGCCTCGAGTTGGGCCTCGTTTGAATTGCCCATGTCATTTGCGCCTCGAGTTAGGCCTCATTTCACTCAACCATGTGTTTGCGCCTTGAGTCAGGCCTTGTTTGACTTGCCCATATCATTTGTGCATCGAGTCGGGCCTTGTTTGACTCACCGATACCCTTTGTACATCGAGTTGGGCCTCGTTTGACTGAACCATATGATTTGTGCCTCGATTCAGGCCTCGTTTGACTCAACCATATCATCTGTGACTCGAGTCAGGCCTCGTTCAACTCAACCATATCAATTGTGCCTAGAGTCGAGCCTCGTTTAACTCAACCATATCATTTGTGCCTCGAGTCAGGCCCCGTTTGAATCAACTGTATCATTTACGCCTCGAAGCAGGTCTCATTTAACTCAACCACAACATTGTGCCTTGAGTCAGGTGTCGTTTGGCTCAACCATATCATTTGTACCTTGAGTTGGGCCTCATTTAACTCAACCACATCATTTGTGCCTCGAGTCAGGTCTCGTTTGACTCAACCATACCAATTGTGCCTCGAGTTAGGCCTCGTTTCACTCAACCATATCATTTGTGCCTCGGGTCAATCCTCGTTTAACTCAACCCTATCATTTGCGCCTCGAGTCGGGCCTTATTTAACTCACCGACACCATTTGTGCCTCGAGTTAGGCCTCGTTTGACTCAACCATATCATTTGTGCCTCGAGTCAGTCCTCGTTTGACTAAACCATATCATTTGTGCCTCGAGTTAGGCATCGTTTGACTCAACCATATCATTTGCGCCTCGAGTTTTGCCTCGTTTGACTCAGCCATATCATTTGTGCCCCGAGTCGAGCCTTATTTAACTCACCCATATGTTTGTGCATCAAGTCGGGCCTCATTTGACTAAAGCATATCGTTTGTGCCTCGAGTCATGCCTCGTTTGACTCAACCATATCATTTGCGCTTCGAGTTGGGCCTCGTTTGACTCACCATGTCATTTGCACCTCGAGTTAGGCCTCGTTTGACTTAACCACATCATTTATGCCTCGAGTCAGGTCTCGTTTGACTCAACCATATCATTTGTGCCTTGAGTTAGGTCTCATTTGACTCAACCATATCCTTTGTGCCTCGAGTCAATTCTCATTTGACTCAACCATATCATTTGTGCCTCGAGTAGGGCCTCGTTTAACCCAACCATATCATTGATGCCACGAGTCAGGTGTCGTTTGACTCAACCATGTCATTTGTGCCTCGAGTCAAGCCTCGTTTGACTCAACCATATCATTTATGCCTCGAGTCGAGCCTCGTTTAACTCAACCATATCATTTGTGCCTCGAGTCAGGTCTCGTTTGACTGAACCATATCATTTGCGCCTCGAGTCGGGCCTTGTTTGACTCACCGATACCATTTGTGCCTTGAGTTAGGCCTCATTTCACTCAACCATATCATTTACAACTCGAGTCGGGCCTTGTTTAACTCAACCATATCATTTGTGCCTCGAGTTGGGCCTCGTTTGACTCAACCATATCATTTGCGCCTCGAGTCGGGCCTCATTTAACTCAACCATATCAATTGTGCCTCGAGTTAGGTCTCGTTTGACTCAACCATATCATTTGTGCCTCGAGTCAGGTCTCGTTTGACTGAACCATATCATTTGCGCCTTGAGTCGGCCCTTGTTTGACTCACTGATACCATTTGTGCCTCGTGTTAGGCCTCGTTTCACTCAACCATATCATTTGTGCCTTGGGTTAGACTTCGTTTGACTAAACCATATCATTTGCACCTCGAGTAGGGCCTCGTTTGACTCATGGATACCATTTGTACCTCAAGTTAGGCCTCATTTGAATCAAACATATAATTTGCACCTCGAGTTGGGCCTCGTTTAACTCAACCAAATCATTTGTGCCTTGAGTCAGGTCTCGTTTAACTCAACCATATCATTTGTGCCTCGAGTCAGGTCTCGTTTGACTCAACCATATCATTTGCACCTCGAGTTGAGCCTTGTTTAACTAAGCCATATCATTTGTTCCTCGAGTCAGGTCTCATTTGACTCAACTATATCATTTGTGCCTCGAGTCAGGCCTTGTTTGACTAAACCATATCATTTGCGCCTTGAGTCAGTCCTCGTTTAACTCAACCATATCATTTGTGCCTCGAGTCAGATCTCGTTTGACTCAACCATATTATTTGCGCCTTGAGTCGGTCATCGTTTGTCTCAACCATATCATTTGCGCCATGAGTCGGGCCTCGTTTGACTAAATGATTCCATTTATGCCTCGAGTTGGGCCTCATTTCACTCAACCATATCATTTGTGTCTCGGGTCAGGGCTCGTTTAACTAAACCATATCCTTTGCGCCTCGAGTAGGGCCTTGTTTGACTCACTGATACCATTTGTGCCTTGAGTTAGGCCTCGTTTCACTCAACCACATCATTTGTGCCTCGAGCCAGGCCTCGTTTGACTCAACCATATCATTTGCGCCTAGAGTTGGCCCTCGTGTGACTCAACCCTCTTATTTGCGCCTCGAGTCAGGCCTCATTTGACTCACCGACACCATTTGTGCCTCGAGTTGGGCCTCGTTTGACTCAACCATATCATTTGTGCCTCGTGTCAGGCCTTGTTTGACTCAACCATATCATTTTCACCTCGAGTCTGGCCTCGTTTAACTTAACCATATCATTTGTGCCTCAAGTCAGGTCTCGTTTGACTAAGCCATATCATTTGTGCCTCGAGTCGATCATCGTTTGACTAAACCATATCATTTGCGCCCTGAGTTGGGCCTCGTTTAACTCAACCATATCATTTGTGCCTCGAGTTGGGCCTCGTTTGACTCAACCATATCATTTGTGCCTCGAGTCTGGCCTTGTTTGACTAAACCATATCATTTGCGCCTCGAGTCAGGTCTCATTTAAGTCCACCACACCATTTGTGCCTGGACTCAGGTGTCATTTGACTCAACCATATCATTTGCACCTCGAGTTGGGTCTCGTTTAACTCAACCACATCATTTGTGCCTCGAGTGAGGTCTCGTTTGACTCAACCATATCATTTGTGCCTTGAGTCAGGTCTCGTTTGACTCAACCATATCATTTTTGCCTCGAGTCGGGCCACGTTTAACTCAACCATATCATTTCCGCTTCAAGTTAGGCCTCGTTTGGCTCAACCATATCATTTGTGCCTCGAGTAGGGCCTCGTTTGACTCATGGATACCATTTGTACCTCGAGTTAGGCCTCATTTGAATCAAACATATAATTTGCGCCTCGAGTCAAGCCTTATTTGGCTCACCCATATCATTTGCGCCTAGAGTTGGCCCTCGTGTGACTCAACCCTCTTATTTGCACCTCGAGTCAGGCCTCATTTGACTCACGGACACCATTTGTGCCTCGAGTTGGGCCCTAATTGACTCACTGATACCATTTACACCTCGAGTTAGGCCTTGTTTGACTCAATCATATCATTTGTGCCTCATTTCAGGCCTCGTTTGAATCAACCATATCATTTGCGCATAGACTCGGGCCTCGTTTGACTCAACCCTATCTTTTGCGCCTCGAGTCGGGCCTTATTTGACTCACTGATACCATTTGTGCCTCGAGTTGGGCCTCGTTTGACTCAACCATATCATTTGTGCCTCGTGTCAGGCCCCGTTTGACTCAACCATATCATTTGTGCCTCGAGTCTGGCCTCGTTTAACTGAACCATATCATTTGTGCCTCAAGTCAGGTCTCATTTGACTCAGCCATATCATTTGCGCCCCGAGTTGGGCCTCGTTTAACTCAACCACATCATTTGTGCCTCGAGTCAGGCCTCGTTTGACTCAACCATATCATTTGTGCCTCGAGTCAGGCCTCCTTTGACTCAACCATATCATTTGCACCTCGAGTCAGGTCTCATTTAACTCCGCCACATCATTTGTGCCTGGAGCCAGGTGTCATTTGACTCAACCATATCATTTGCACCTCGAGTTGGGCCTCGTTTAACTCAACCACATCATTTGTGCCTCGAGTGAGGTCTTGTTTGACACAACCATATCATTTGTTCCTTGAGTTAGGTCTCGTTTGACTCAACCATATCATTTTTGCATCGAGTCGGGCCACGTTTAACTCAACCATATCATTTGTGCCTCGAGTCAGGCCTCGTTTGGCTCAACCATATCATTTGTGCCTCGAGCAGGGCCTCATTTGACTCATGGATACCATTTGTACCTCGAGTTAGGCCTCATTTGAATCAAACATATAATTTGCGCCTCGAGTCAAGCCTTATTTGGCTCACCCATATCATTTGCGCCTAGAGTTGGCCCTCGTGTGACTCAACCCTCTTATTTGCGCCTCGAGTCAGACCTCATTGGACTCACCGACACCATTTATGCCTTGAGTTGGGCCCTAATTGACTCACCGATACCATTTGCGCCTGGAGTTAGGCCTTGTTTGACTCAATCATATCGTTTGTGCCTCGTTTCAGTCCTCGTTTGAATCAACCATATCATTTGCGCATAGACTCGGGCCTCGTTTGACTCAACCCTATCTTTTGCGCCTCGAGTCAGGTCTTATTTGACTCACCGATACCATTTGTGCCTCGAGTTAGGCCTCATTTGACTCAACCATATCATTTGCGCCTGTAGTTGGGCCTCATTTGACTCACCGATATCATTTGTGCCTCGAATTGGGCCTCAATTAACTCACTGATACAATTTGTGCCTTGAGTCAGGCCTTTTTTGACTCAACCATATCATTTGCGCCTCGTTTCAGGCCTTATTTGAATCAACCATATAATTCGTGCCTCGAGTTAGGCCTCGTTTGACTCAACCCTATCATTTGTGCCACGAGTCGGGCCTTATTTAACTCATATATACCATTTGTGCCTCGAGTAGGGCCTCGTTTGACTCAATCATATCATTTGTGTCTCGAGTCAGGCCTCGTTTAACTCAACCATATCATTTGCGCCTCGAGTCGAGCCTTGTTTGACTCACCCATATGTTTGCGCATCAAGTTGGGACTCATTTGACTAAACCATATCATTTGTGTCTCGAGACATGCCTCGTTTGACTCAACCATATCATTTGCGCCTCGAGTTGGGCCTTGTTTGACTCACCCAAATCATTTGTGCCTCGAGTTGGGCCTTGTTTGACTCACCCATATCAATTGCGGCTCGAGTCGAGCCTTGTTGGACTCATCGATACCCTTTGTGCATCGAGTTGGGCCTCCTTTGACTAAACCATATGATTTGTGCCTTCAGTCAGGCCTCGTTTGACTAAACCACATCATTTGTGCCTCGAGTTAGGTCTCGTTTAACTCAACCACATCATTTGTTCCTCGAGTCAGTTCTCGTTTGACTCAACCACATCATTTGTGCCATGAGTCAGGTCTCGTTTGACTCAACCATATCATTTGTGCCTCGAGTCAGGCCTCGTTTAACTCACCCATATCATTTGTGCCTTGAGTCGGTCATCGTTTGAATCAACCATATCATTTGCACCTCGAGTCGGACCTTCTTTGACTCACCAATACCATTTCTGCCTTGAGTTGGGCCTCGTTTCACTCAACCATATCATTTGTGCCTCGGGTCAACCCTCGTTTGACTAAACCATATCATTTGTGCCTTGAGTAGGGCCTAGTTTGACTCACTATACCATTTGTGCCTCGAGTTAGGCCTCATTTGACTTAACCATATCATTTACTCCTCGAGTCAAGCCTCGTGTGGCTCAACCCTATCATTTGCGCCTTGAGTTGGGCCTCATTTGACTCACCCATGCCATTTGCGCCTCGTGTTAGGCCATGTTTGTCTCAACCATGTGTATGTGCCTCGAGTTAGGCCTTGTTTGACTCACCCATATCATTTGTGCCTCGAGTTGGGCCTTGCGTGACTCACCAATACCATTTATGCATCGATTTGGGCCTCGTTTGACTCAACCATATCATTTGCACCTTCAGTCAAGCCTCGTTTGTCTAAACCATATCATTTGTGCCTCGAGCCAGGCCTTGTTTGACTCCACCATATCATTTGCGCCTTGAGTCGGGCCTCGTTTGACTCCACTATATCATTTACGCCTCTAGTCAAGTTTCGTTTGACTCACCCATATTATTTGCACCTCGAGTTGGGACTTGTTTGACTCACCGATACCATTTGCGCCTCGAGTTGAGCCTCGTTTCACTTAACCATATCATTTGTGCCTCGAGTTAGGCCCTGTTTGACTAAACCATATCATTTGCGCCTCGAGTTGGACCTCGTTTGACTCATCAATACCATTTGTGCCTCGAGTTTGGCCTCATTTGACTCAACCTTATAATTTGTGACTCATGTCAGGCCTCGTTTGACTTAACCATATGATTTGTCCCTCGAGTCAGGTCTCGTTTGACACACCCATATCATTTACGCATCGAGTCTGGCCTCGTTTAACTCAACCATATCATTTGTGCCTCCAGTTAGGTCTCGTTTGACTCAACCATATCATTTGTGCCTCGAGTCGGTCATCGTTTGACTAAACCATATCATTTGCACCCCGAGTAGGGCCTCGTTTAACTCCCTAAAACCATTTGTGCCTCGAGTTGGGCCTTTTTTGACTAAACCATATCATTTGCGCCTCGAGTTAGGCCTCGTTTGACTCAACCATATCATTTGCACCTCGAGTCTGGCCTCGTTTAACTTAACCATATCATTTGTGCCTCAAGTCAGGCCTCGTTTGACTCAGCCATATCATTTGCGCCTCGAGTCGATCATCGTTTGACTAAACCATATCATTTGCGCCCTGAGCTGGGCCTCGTTTAACTCAACTATATCATTTGTGCCTCGAGTTGGGCCTCGTTTGACTCAACCATATCATTTGTGCCTCGAGTCAGGACTCGTTTGACTCAACCATATCATTTGTGCCTCGAGTCAGGTCTCATTTAAGTCCACCACATCATTTGTGCCTGGAGTCAGGTGTCATTTGACTCAACCATATCATTTGCACCTCGAGTTGGGCCTCATTTAACTTAACCACATCATTTGTGCCTCGAGTGAGGTCTCGTTTGACTCAACCATATCATTTGTGCCTTAAGTCAGGTCTCGTTTGACTCAACCATATCATTTTTGCCTCGAGTCGGGCCATGTTTAACTCAACCATATCATTTGTGCCTCGAGTCAGGCCTCGTTTGGCTCAACCTTATCATTTGTGCCTCGAGTAGCGCCTTGTTTGACTCATGGATACTGTTTGTACCTCGAGTTAGGCCTCATTTGAATCAAACATATAATTTGCGCCTCGAGTCAAGCCTTATTTGGCTCTCCCATATCATTTGCACCTAGAGTTGCCCCTCGTGTGACTCAACCCTCTTATTTGTGCCCGAGTCGGGCCTCATTTGACTCAACACACCATTTGTGCCTCGAGTTGGGCCCTAATTGACTCACTGATACCATTTGCGCCTCGAGTTAGGCCTTGTTTGACTCAATCATATCATTTGTGTCTCGTTTCAGGCCTCGTTTGAATCAACCATATCATTTGCGCATAGACTCGGGCCTCGTTTGACTCAACCTTATCTTGTGCGCCTCGAGTCGGGCCTTATTTGACTCACCGATACCATTTGTGCCTCGAGTTGGGCCTCGTTTGACTCAATCATATCATTTGTGCCTCGTGTCAGGCCTCGTTTGACTTAACCATATCATTTGTGCCTTGAGTCTGGCCTCGTTTAACTGAACCATATCATTTGTGCCTCAAGTCAGGTCTCGTTTGACTCAGCCATATCATTTGCGCCCCGAGTTGGGCCTCGTTTAACTCAACCACATCATTTGTGCCTCGAGTTAGGCCTCGTTTGACTCAACCATATCATTTGTGCCTCGAGTCAGGCCTCATTTGACTTAACCATATCATTTGCTCCTCGAGTCAGGTCTCATTTAATTCCACCACATCATTTGTGCCTGGAGCCAGGTGTCATTTGACTCAACCATATCATTTGCACCTTGAGTTGGGCCTCGTTTAACTCAACCATATCATTTGTGCCTCGAGTGAGGTCTCGTTTGACTCAACCATATCATTTGTTCCTTGAGTCAGGTCTCGTTTGACTCAACTATATCATTTTTGCCTCGAGTCGGGCCACGTTTAACTCAACCATATCATTTGCGCCTCGAGTCAGGCCTCGTTTGGCTCAACCATATCATTTGTGCCTCGAGTAGGGCCTCGTTTGACTCATGGATACCATTTGTACCTCGAGTTAGGCCTCATTTGAATCAAACATATAATTTGCGCCTCGAGGCAAGCCTTATTTGGCTCACCCATATCATTTGCGCCTAGAGTTGGCCCTCGTGTGACTCAACCCTCTTATTTGCGCCTCGAGTCAGACCTCATTTGACTCACCAACACCATTTGTGCCTTGAGTTGGGCCCTAATTGACTCACCGATACCATTTGTGCCTCGAGTTAGGCCTTGTTTGACTTAATCATATCATTTGTGCCTCGTTTCAGGCCTCGTTTGAATCAACCATATCATTTGCGCATAGACTCGGGCCTCGTTTGACTCAACCCTATCTTTTGCGCCTCGAGTCGAGCCTTATTTGACTCACCGATACCATTTGTGCCTCAAGTTGGGCCTCGTTTGACTCAACCATATCATTTGCGCCTAGAGTCGGGCCTCATTTGACTCCCTGATATCATTTGTGCCTCGAGTTGGGCCTCAATTAACTCACTGATACAATTTGTGCCTTGAGTCAGGCCTTGTTTGAATCAACCATATAATTTGCGCCTCGAGTTAGGCCTCGTTTGACTCAACCCTATCATTTGCGCCACGAGTCGGGCCTTATTTAACTCATATATACCATTTGTGCCTCGAGTAGGGCATCGTTTGACTCAATCATATCATTTGTGTCTCGAGTTAGGCCTCGTTTAACTCAACCATATCATTTGCGCCTCGAGTCGGGCCTTGTTTGACTCACCCATATGTTTGCCCATCAAGTTGGGACTCATTTGACTAAACCATATCATTTTTGTCTCGAGACATGCCTCGTTTGACTCAACCATATCATTTGCGCCTCGAGTTGGGCCTCGTTTGACTCACCCAAATCATTTGTGCCTTGAGTTGGGCCTTGTTTGACCCACCCATATCAATTGTGGCTCGAGTCGAGCCTTGTGGGACTCACCGATACCCTTTGTGCATCGAGTTGGGCCTCCTTCGACTAAACCATATGATTTGTGCCTTCAGTCAGGCCTCGTTTGACTAAACCACATCAATTGTGCCTCGAGTTAGGTCTCGTTTAACTCAACCACATCATTTGTTCCTCGAGTCAGGTCTCGTTTGACTCAACCACATCATTTGTGCCATGAGTCAGGTCTCATTTGACTCAACCATATCAATTGTGCCTCGAGTCAGGCCTCGTTTGACTCACCCATATCATTTGTGCCTCGAGTCAGTCATCGTTTGACTCAACCATATCATTTGCGCCTCGAGTCGGACCTTCTTTGACTCACTGATACCGTTTATGCCTCGAGTTGGGCCTCGTTTCACTCAACCATATCATTTGTGCCTCGGGTCAACCCTCGTTTGACTAAACCATATCATTTGTGCCTCGAGTAGGGCCTCGTTTGACTCACTGATACCGTTTGTGCCTCGAGATGGGTCTCGTTTGACTCAACCATATCATTTACGCCTCGAGTTAGGCCTCGTGTGGCTCAACCCTATCATTTGCGCTCGAGTTGGGCCTCGTTTGACTCACCCATGCCATTTGCACCTCGAGTTAAGCCACGTTTGTCTCAACCATGTGTATGTGCCTCGAGTTAGGCCTTCTTTGACTCACCCATATCATTTATGCCTCGAGTCAGGCCTTGCGTGACTCACTGATACCCTTTATGCATCGATTTGGGCCTCGTTTGACTCAACCATATCATTTGCGCCTCCAGTCAAGCCTCGTTTGTCTAAACCATATCATTTATGCCTCAAGTCAGGCCTTGTTTGACTCCACCATATCATTTGTGCCTCGAGTCGCGCCTCGTTTGACTCCACTATATCATTTACGCCTCTAGTCAAGCCTCGTTGGACTCACCCATATTATTTGCACCTCGAGTTGGGCCTTGTTTGACTCACCGATACCATTTGTGCCTCGAGTTGAGCCTCGTTTCACTCAACCATATCATTTGTCCCTTGGGTTAAGCCCCGTTTGACTAAACCATATCATTTGCGCCTCGAGTTGGGCCTCGTTTGACTCATCGATACCATTTGTGCCTCGAGTTGGGCCTCATTTGACTCAACCTTATCATTTGTGCCTCGTGTCAGGCCTCGTTTGACTTAACTATATCATTTGTCCCTCAAGTCAGGTCTCGTTTGACACACCCATATCATTTACGCATCGAGTCTGGCCTCGTTTAACTCAACCATATCATTTGTGCCTCCAGTTAGGTCTCGTTTGACTCAACCATATCATTTGCGCCTCGAGTCGATCATCGTTTGACTAAACCATATCATTTGCACCCCGAGTAGGGCCTCGTTTAACTCCCTAACACCATTTGTGCCTCGAGTTGGGCCTTGTTTGACTAAACCATATCATTTGCGCCTCGAGTTAGGCCTCGTTTGATTCAACCATATCATTTGTGCCTCGAGTCTGGCCTTGTTTGACTCAACCGTATCATTTACGCCTCGAGTCAGGTCTCATTTAACTCAACCACATCATTTGTGCCTGGAGTCAGGTGTCATTTGACTCAACCATATCATTTGCACCTCGAGTTGGGCCTCATTTAACTTAACCACATCATTTGTGCCTCGAGTGAGGTCTCGTTTGACTCAACCATATCATTTGTGCCTTAAGTCAGGTCTCGTTTGACTCAACCATATCATTTTTGCCTCGAGTCGGGCCATGTTTAACTCAACCATATCATTTGTGCCTCGAGTCAGGCCTCGTTTGGCTCAACCTTATCATTTGTGCCTCGAGTAGCGCCTTGTTTGACTCATGGATACTGTTTGTACCTCGAGTTAGGCCTCATTTGAATCAAACATATAATTTGCGCCTCGAGTCAAGCCTTATTTGGCTCTCCCATATCATTTGCACCTAGAGTTGCCCCTTGTGTGACTCAACCCTCTTATTTGTGCCCGAGTCGGGCCTCATTTGACTCAACACACCATTTGTGCCTCGAGTTGGGCCCTAATTGACTCACTGATACCATTTGCGCCTCGAGTTAGGCCTTGTTTGACTCAATCATATCATTTGTGTCTCGTTTCAGGCCTCGTTTGAATCAACCATATCATTTGCGCATAGACTCGGGCCTCGTTTGACTCAACCTTATCTTGTGCGCCTCGAGTCGGGCCTTATTTGACTCACCGATACCATTTGTGCCTCGAGTTGGGCCTCGTTTGACTCAATCATATCATTTGTGCCTCGTGTCAGGCCTCGTTTGACTTAACCATATCATTTGTGCCTTGAGTCTGGCCTCGTTTAACTGAACCATATCATTTGTGCCTCAAGTCAGGTCTCGTTTGACTCAGCCATATCATTTGCGCCCCGAGTTGGGCCTCGTTTAACTCAACCACATCATTTGTGCCTCGAGTTAGGCCTCGTTTGACTCAACCATATCATTTGTGCCTCGAGTCAGGCCTCATTTGACTTAACCATATCATTTGCTCCTCGAGTCAGGTCTCATTTAATTCCACCACATCATTTGTGCCTGGAGCCAGGTGTCATTTGACTCAACCATATCATTTGCACCTTGAGTTGGGCCTCGTTTAACTCAACCATATCATTTGTGCCTCGAGTGAGGTCTCGTTTGACTCAACCATATCATTTGTTCCTTGAGTCAGGTCTCGTTTGACTCAACTATATCATTTTTGCCTCGAGTCGGGCCACGTTTAACTCAACCATATCATTTGCGCCTCGAGTCAGGCCTCGTTTGGCTCAACCATATCATTTGTGCCTCGAGTAGGGCCTCGTTTGACTCATGGATACCATTTGTACCTCGAGTTAGGCCTCATTTGAATCAAACATATAATTTGCGCCTCGAGGCAAGCCTTATTTGGCTCACCCATATCATTTGCGCCTAGAGTTGGCCCTCGTGTGACTCAACCCTCTTATTTGCGCCTCGAGTCAGACCTCATTTGACTCACCAACACCATTTGTGCCTTGAGTTGGGCCCTAATTGACTCACCGATACCATTTGTGCCTCGAGTTAGGCCTTGTTTGACTTAATCATATCATTTGTGCCTCGTTTCAGGCCTCGTTTGAATCAACCATATCATTTGCGCATAGACTCGGGCCTCGTTTGACTCAACCCTATCTTTTGCGCCTCGAGTCGAGCCTTATTTGACTCACCGATACCATTTGTGCCTCAAGTTGGGCCTCGTTTGACTCAACCATATCATTTGCGCCTAGAGTCGGGCCTCATTTGACTCCCTGATATCATTTGTGCCTCGAGTTGGGCCTCAATTAACTCACTGATACAATTTGTGCCTTGAGTCAGGCCTTGTTTGAATCAACCATATAATTTGCGCCTCGAGTTAGGCCTCGTTTGACTCAACCCTATCATTTGCGCCACGAGTCGGGCCTTATTTAACTCATATATACCATTTGTGCCTCGAGTAGGGCATCGTTTGACTCAATCATATCATTTGTGTCTCGAGTTAGGCCTCGTTTAACTCAACCATATCATTTGCGCCTCGAGTCGGGCCTTGTTTGACTCACCCATATGTTTGCCCATCAAGTTGGGACTCATTTGACTAAACCATATCATTTTTGTCTCGAGACATGCCTCGTTTGACTCAACCATATCATTTGCGCCTCGAGTTGGGCCTCGTTTGACTCACCCAAATCATTTGTGCCTTGAGTTGGGCCTTGTTTGACCCACCCATATCAATTGTGGCTCGAGTCGAGCCTTGTGGGACTCACCGATACCCTTTGTGCATCGAGTTGGGCCTCCTTCGACTAAACCATATGATTTGTGCCTTCAGTCAGGCCTCGTTTGACTAAACCACATCAATTGTGCCTCGAGTTAGGTCTCGTTTAACTCAACCACATCATTTGTTCCTCGAGTCAGGTCTCGTTTGACTCAACCACATCATTTGTGCCATGAGTCAGGTCTCATTTGACTCAACCATATCAATTGTGCCTCGAGTCAGGCCTCGTTTGACTCACCCATATCATTTGTGCCTCGAGTCAGTCATCGTTTGACTCAACCATATCATTTGCGCCTCGAGTCGGACCTTCTTTGACTCACTGATACCGTTTATGCCTCGAGTTGGGCCTCGTTTCACTCAACCATATCATTTGTGCCTCGGGTCAACCCTCGTTTGACTAAACCATATCATTTGTGCCTCGAGTAGGGCCTCGTTTGACTCACTGATACCGTTTGTGCCTCGAGATGGGTCTCGTTTGACTCAACCATATCATTTACGCCTCGAGTTAGGCCTCGTGTGGCTCAACCCTATCATTTGCGCTCGAGTTGGGCCTCGTTTGACTCACCCATGCCATTTGCACCTCGAGTTAAGCCACGTTTGTCTCAACCATGTGTATGTGCCTCGAGTTAGGCCTTCTTTGACTCACCCATATCATTTATGCCTCGAGTCAGGCCTTGCGTGACTCACTGATACCCTTTATGCATCGATTTGGGCCTCGTTTGACTCAACCATATCATTTGCGCCTCCAGTCAAGCCTCGTTTGTCTAAACCATATCATTTATGCCTCAAGTCAGGCCTTGTTTGACTCCACCATATCATTTGTGCCTCGAGTCGCGCCTCGTTTGACTCCACTATATCATTTACGCCTCTAGTCAAGCCTCGTTGGACTCACCCATATTATTTGCACCTCGAGTTGGGCCTTGTTTGACTCACCGATACCATTTGTGCCTCGAGTTGAGCCTCGTTTCACTCAACCATATCATTTGTCCCTTGGGTTAAGCCCCGTTTGACTAAACCATATCATTTGCGCCTCGAGTTGGGCCTCGTTTGACTCATCGATACCATTTGTGCCTCGAGTTGGGCCTCATTTGACTCAACCTTATCATTTGTGCCTCGTGTCAGGCCTCGTTTGACTTAACTATATCATTTGTCCCTCAAGTCAGGTCTCGTTTGACACACCCATATCATTTACGCATCGAGTCTGGCCTCGTTTAACTCAACCATATCATTTGTGCCTCCAGTTAGGTCTCGTTTGACTCAACCATATCATTTGCGCCTCGAGTCGATCATCGTTTGACTAAACCATATCATTTGCACCCCGAGTAGGGCCTCGTTTAACTCCCTAACACCATTTGTGCCTCGAGTTGGGCCTTGTTTGACTAAACCATATCATTTGCGCCTCGAGTTAGGCCTCGTTTGATTCAACCATATCATTTGTGCCTCGAGTCTGGCCTTGTTTGACTCAACCGTATCATTTACGCCTCGAGTCAGGTCTCATTTAACTCAACCACATCATTTGTGCCTGGAGTCAGGTGTCATTTGACTCAACCATATCATTTGCACCTCGAGTTGGGCCTCATTTAACTTAACCACATCATTTGTGCCTCGAGTGAGGTCTCGTTTGACTCAACCATATCATTTGTGCCTTAAGTCAGGTCTCGTTTGACTCAACCATATCATTTTTGCCTCGAGTCGGGCCATGTTTAACTCAACCATATCATTTGTGCCTCGAGTCAGGCCTCGTTTGGCTCAACCTTATCATTTGTGCCTCGAGTAGCGCCTTGTTTGACTCATGGATACTGTTTGTACCTCGAGTTAGGCCTCATTTGAATCAAACATATAATTTGCGCCTCGAGTCAAGCCTTATTTGGCTCTCCCATATCATTTGCACCTAGAGTTGCCCCTCGTGTGACTCAACCCTCTTATTTGTGCCCGAGTCGGGCCTCATTTGACTCAACACACCATTTGTGCCTCGAGTTGGGCCCTAATTGACTCACTGATACCATTTGCGCCTCGAGTTAGGCCTTGTTTGACTCAATCATATCATTTGTGTCTCGTTTCAGGCCTCGTTTGAATCAACCATATCATTTGCGCATAGACTCGGGCCTCGTTTGACTCAACCTTATCTTGTGCGCCTCGAGTCGGGCCTTATTTGACTCACCGATACCATTTGTGCCTCGAGTTGGGCCTCGTTTGACTCAATCATATCATTTGTGCCTCGTGTCAGGCCTCGTTTGACTTAACCATATCATTTGTGCCTTGAGTCTGGCCTCGTTTAACTGAACCATATCATTTGTGCCTCAAGTCAGGTCTCGTTTGACTCAGCCATATCATTTGCGCCCCGAGTTGGGCCTCGTTTAACTCAACCACATCATTTGTGCCTCGAGTTAGGCCTCGTTTGACTCAACCATATCATTTGTGCCTCGAGTCAGGCCTCATTTGACTTAACCATATCATTTGCTCCTCGAGTCAGGTCTCATTTAATTCCACCACATCATTTGTGCCTGGAGCCAGGTGTCATTTGACTCAACCATATCATTTGCACCTTGAGTTGGGCCTCGTTTAACTCAACCATATCATTTGTGCCTCGAGTGAGGTCTCGTTTGACTCAACCATATCATTTGTTCCTTGAGTCAGGTCTCGTTTGACTCAACCACATCATTTGTGCCATGAGTCAGGTCTCATTTGACTCAACCATATCAATTGTGCCTCGAGTCAGGCCTCGTTTGACTCACCCATATCATTTGTGCCTCGAGTCAGTCATCGTTTGACTCAACCATATCATTTGCGCCTCGAGTCGGACCTTCTTTGACTCACTGATACCGTTTATGCCTCGAGTTGGGCCTCGTTTCACTCAACCATATCATTTGTGCCTCGGGTCAACCCTCGTTTGACTAAACCATATCATTTGTGCCTCGAGTAGGGCCTCGTTTGACTCACTGATACCGTTTGTGCCTCGAGATGGGTCTCGTTTGACTCAACCATATCATTTACGCCTCGAGTTAGGCCTCGTGTGGCTCAACCCTATCATTTGCGCTCGAGTTGGGCCTCGTTTGACTCACCCATGCCATTTGCACCTCGAGTTAAGCCACGTTTGTCTCAACCATGTGTATGTGCCTCGAGTTAGGCCTTCTTTGACTCACCCATATCATTTATGCCTCGAGTCAGGCCTTGCGTGACTCACTGATACCCTTTATGCATCGATTTGGGCCTCGTTTGACTCAACCATATCATTTGCGCCTCCAGTCAAGCCTCGTTTGTCTAAACCATATCATTTATGCCTCAAGTCAGGCCTTGTTTGACTCCACCATATCATTTGTGCCTCGAGTCGCGCCTCGTTTGACTCCACTATATCATTTACGCCTCTAGTCAAGCCTCGTTGGACTCACCCATATTATTTGCACCTCGAGTTGGGCCTTGTTTGACTCACCGATACCATTTGTGCCTCGAGTTGAGCCTCGTTTCACTCAACCATATCATTTGTCCCTTGGGTTAAGCACCGTTTGACTAAACCATATCATTTGCGCCTCGAGTTGGGCCTCGTTTGACTCATCGATACCATTTGTGCCTCGAGTTGGGCCTCATTTGACTCAACCTTATCATTTGTGCCTCGTGTCAGGCCTCGTTTTAACTATATCATTTGTCCCTCAAGTCAGGTCTCGTTTGACACACCCATATCATTTACGCATCGAGTCTGGCCTCGTTTAACTCAACCATATCATTTGTGCCTCCAGTTAGGTCTCGTTTGACTCAACCATATCATTTGCGCCTCGAGTCGATCATCGTTTGACTAAACCATATCATTTGCACCCCGAGTAGGGCCTCGTTTAACTCCCTAACACCATTTGTGCCTCGAGTTGGGCCTTGTTTGACTAAACCATATCATTTGCGCCTCGAGTTAGGCCTCGTTTGATTCAACCATATCATTTGTGCCTCGAGTCTGGCCTTGTTTGACTCAACCGTATCATTTACGCCTCGAGTCAGGTCTCATTTAACTCAACCACATCATTTGTGCCTGGAGTCAGGTGTCATTTGACTCAACCATATCATTTGCACCTCGAGTTGGGCCTCATTTAACTTAACCACATCATTTGTGCCTCGAGTGAGGTCTCGTTTGACTCAACCATATCATTTGTGCCTTAAGTCAGGTCTCGTTTGACTCAACCATATCATTTTTGCCTCGAGTCGGGCCATGTTTAACTCAACCATATCATTTGTGCCTCGAGTCAGGCCTCGTTTGGCTCAACCTTATCATTTGTGCCTCGAGTAGCGCCTTGTTTGACTCATGGATACTGTTTGTACCTCGAGTTAGGCCTCATTTGAATCAAACATATAATTTGCGCCTCGAGTCAAGCCTTATTTGGCTCTCCCATATCATTTGCACCTAGAGTTGCCCCTCGTGTGACTCAACCCTCTTATTTGTGCCCGAGTCGGGCCTCATTTGACTCAACACACCATTTGTGCCTCGAGTTGGGCCCTAATTGACTCACTGATACCATTTGCGCCTCGAGTTAGGCCTTGTTTGACTCAATCATATCATTTGTGTCTCGTTTCAGGCCTCGTTTGAATCAACCATATCATTTGCGCATAGACTCGGGCCTCGTTTGACTCAACCTTATCTTGTGCGCCTCGAGTCGGGCCTTATTTGACTCACCGATACCATTTGTGCCTCGAGTTGGGCCTCGTTTGACTCAATCATATCATTTGTGCCTCGTGTCAGGCCTCGTTTGACTTAACCATATCATTTGTGCCTTGAGTCTGGCCTCGTTTAACTGAACCATATCATTTGTGCCTCAAGTCAGGTCTCGTTTGACTCAGCCATATCATTTGCGCCCCGAGTTGGGCCTTGTTTAACTCAACCACATCATTTGTGCCTCGAGTTAGGCCTCGTTTGACTCAACCATATCATTTGTGCCTCGAGTCAGGCCTCATTTGACTTAACCATATCATTTGCTCCTCGAGTCAGGTCTCATTTAATTCCACCACATCATTTGTGCCTGGAGCCAGGTGTCATTTGACTCAACCATATCATTTGCACCTTGAGTTGGGCCTCGTTTAACTCAACCATATCATTTGTGCCTCGAGTGAGGTCTCGTTTGACTCAACCATATCATTTGTTCCTTGAGTCAGGTCTCGTTTGACTCAACTATATCATTTTTGCCTCGAGTCGGGCCACGTTTAACTCAACCATATCATTTGCGCCTCGAGTCAGGCCTCGTTTGGCTCAACCATATCATTTGTGCCTCGAGTAGGGCCTCGTTTGACTCATGGATACCATTTGTACCTCGAGTTAGGCCTCATTTGAATCAAACATATAATTTGCGCCTCGAGGCAAGCCTTATTTGGCTCACCCATATCATTTGCGCCTAGAGTTGGCCCTCGTGTGACTCAACCCTCTTATTTGCGCCTCGAGTCAGACCTCATTTGACTCACCAACACCATTTGTGCCTTGAGTTGGGCCCTAATTGACTCACCGATACCATTTGTGCCTCGAGTTAGGCCTTGTTTGACTTAATCATATCATTTGTGCCTCGTTTCAGGCCTCGTTTGAATCAACCATATCATTTGCGCATAGACTCGGGCCTCGTTTGACTCAACCCTATCTTTTGCGCCTCGAGTCAAGCCTTATTTGACTCACCGATACCATTTGTGCCTCAAGTTGGGCCTCGTTTGACTCAACCATATCATTTGCGCCTAGAGTCGGGCCTCATTTGACTCCCTGATATCATTTGTGCCTCGAGTTGGGCCTCAATTAACTCACTGATACAATTTGTGCCTTGAGTCAGGCCTTGTTTGAATCAACCATATAATTTGCGCCTCGAGTTAGGCCTCGTTTGACTCAACCCTATCATTTGCGCCACGAGTCGGGCCTTATTTAACTCATATATACCATTTGTGCCTCGAGTAGGGCATCGTTTGACTCAATCATATCATTTGTGTCTCGAGTTAGGCCTCGTTTAACTCAACCATATCATTTGCGCCTCGAGTCGGGCCTTGTTTGACTCACCCATATGTTTGCCCATCAAGTTGGGACTCATTTGACTAAACCATATCATTTTTGTCTCGAGACATGCCTCGTTTGACTCAACCATATCATTTGCGCCTCGAGTTGGGCCTCGTTTGACTCACCCAAATCATTTGTGCCTTGAGTTGGGCCTTGTTTGACCCACCCATATCAATTGTGGCTCGAGTCGAGCCTTGTGGGACTCACCGATACCCTTTGTGCATCGAGTTGGGCCTCCTTCGACTAAACCATATGATTTGTGCCTTCAGTCAGGCCTCGTTTGACTAAACCACATCAATTGTGCCTCGAGTTAGGTCTCGTTTAACTCAACCACATCATTTGTTCCTCGAGTCAGGTCTCGTTTGACTCAACCACATCATTTGTGCCATGAGTCAGGTCTCATTTGACTCAACCATATCAATTGTGCCTCGAGTCAGGCCTCGTTTGACTCACCCATATCATTTGTGCCTCGAGTCAGTCATCGTTTGACTCAACCATATCATTTGCGCCTCGAGTCGGACCTTCTTTGACTCACTGATACCGTTTATGCCTCGAGTTGGGCCTCGTTTCACTCAACCATATCATTTGTGCCTCGGGTCAACCCTCGTTTGACTAAACCATATCATTTGTGCCTCGAGTAGGGCCTCGTTTGACTCACTGATACCGTTTGTGCCTCGAGATGGGTCTCGTTTGACTCAACCATATCATTTACGCCTCGAGTTAGGCCTCGTGTGGCTCAACCCTATCATTTGCGCTCGAGTTGGGCCTCGTTTGACTCACCCATGCCATTTGCACCTCGAGTTAAGCCACGTTTGTCTCAACCATGTGTATGTGCCTCGAGTTAGGCCTTCTTTGACTCACCCATATCATTTATGCCTCGAGTCAGGCCTTGCGTGACTCACTGATACCCTTTATGCATCGATTTGGGCCTCGTTTGACTCAACCATATCATTTGCGCCTCCAGTCAAGCCTCGTTTGTCTAAACCATATCATTTATGCCTCAAGTCAGGCCTTGTTTGACTCCACCATATCATTTGTGCCTCGAGTCGCGCCTCGTTTGACTCCACTATATCATTTACGCCTCTAGTCAAGCCTCGTTGGACTCACCCATATTATTTGCACCTCGAGTTGGGCCTTGTTTGACTCACCGATACCATTTGTGCCTCGAGTTGAGCCTCGTTTCACTCAACCATATCATTTGTCCCTTGGGTTAAGCCCCGTTTGACTAAACCATATCATTTGCGCCTCGAGTTGGGCCTCGTTTGACTCATCGATACCATTTGTGCCTCGAGTTGGGCCTCATTTGACTCAACCTTATCATTTGTGCCTCGTGTCAGGCCTCGTTTGACTTAACTATATCATTTGTCCCTCAAGTCAGGTCTCGTTTGACACACCCATATCATTTACGCATCGAGTCTGGCCTCGTTTAACTCAACCATATCATTTGTGCCTCCAGTTAGGTCTCGTTTGACTCAACCATATCATTTGCGCCTCGAGTCGATCATCGTTTGACTAAACCATATCATTTGCACCCCGAGTAGGGCCTCGTTTAACTCCCTAACACCATTTGTGCCTCGAGTTGGGCCTTGTTTGACTAAACCATATCATTTGCGCCTCGAGTTAGGCCTCGTTTGATTCAACCATATCATTTGTGCCTCGAGTCTGGCCTTGTTTGACTCAACCGTATCATTTACGCCTCGAGTCAGGTCTCATTTAACTCAACCACATCATTTGTGCCTGGAGTCAGGTGTCATTTGACTCAACCATATTATTTGCACCTCGCGTTGGGCCTCGTTTAACTCAACCACATCATTTGTGCCTCGAGTGAGGTCTCGTTTGACTCAACCATATCATTTTTGCCTCGAGTCGGGCCACATTTAACTCAACCATATCATTTGTGCCTCGAGTCAGGCCTCGTTTGACTCAACCATAGCATTTGCGCCTCGAGTCGGGCCTTGTTTGACTCAACCATATCATTTGCGCCTCGAGTCAGGCCTCGTTTGGCTCAACCATATCATTTGTGCCTTGAGTCAGGCCACGTTTGACTCAACCACATCGTTTGTGCCTCGAGTCGGGCCTCGTTTGACTCTACTATATCATTTGCGCCTCGAGTCTAGCCTTATTTGACTCACCCATATGTTTGCGCATCGAGTCATGCCTTGTTTGACTCAACCATAACATTTGTGCCTCGAGTTTGGCCTTGTTTGACTCACCCATGTCATTTGCGCCTTGAGTTGGCCTCGTTTGACTCAACCATATCATTTGTGCCTCGAGTCAGGCCTCGTTTGACTCACCCATATTATTTGCGCCTTGAGTCGGGCCGTGCTTGACTCACCGATACCATTTGTGCCTCGAGTGGGGCCTCGTTTCACTCAACCATATCATTTGTGCCTCGGGTTAGGCCTCGTTTGACTAAACCATAACATTTGCACCTCGAGTAGGGCCTTGTTTGACTCACTGATACCATTTGTGCCTCGAGTTGCACCTTGTTTGACTCAACCATATCATTTGCGCCTAGAGTCGGGCCTCGTGTGGCTTAACCCTATCATTTGCGCCTCGAGTTGGGCCTTGTGTGACTCAACCCTATCATTTGCACCTCGACTCGTTCCTCATTTGACTCATCGATACCATTTGTGCCTCGAGTTGGGCCTCAATTTACTTACTGATGCAATTTGTGCCTCGAGTCAGGCCTTGTTTGACTCAACCATATCATTTGCGCCTCGTTTCAGTCCTTGTTTGAATCAACCATATAATTTGCGTCTCGAGTCGGGCCTCGTTTGACTCAACCCTATCATGTGCGAGTCGAGTCTTATTTAACTCACATATACCATTTGTGCCTCGAGTAGGGCTTCGTTTGACTTAACCATATCATTTGTGCCTCGACTCAGGCCTCGTTTGACTCACCCATATCATTTGCGCCTTGAGTCGGGCCGTGCTTGACTCATCGATACCATTTGTGCCTCGAGTTGGGCCTCGTTTCACTCAACCATATCATTTGTGCCTCGGGTTAGGCCTCGTTTGACTAAACCATAACATTTGCACCTCGAGTAGGGCCTCGTTTGACTCACTGATACCATTTGTGCCTCGAGTTGGGCCTTGTTTGACTCAACCATATCATTTGCGCCTAGAGTCGGGCCTCGTGTGGCTTAACCCTATCATTTGTGCCTCGAGTTGGGCCTCGTGTGACTCAACCCTATCATTTGCGCCTCGACTCGTGCCTCATTTGACTCATCGATACCATTTGTGCCTCGAGTTGGGCCTCAATTGACTTACTGATGCAATTTGTGCCTCGAGTCAGGCCTTGTTTGACTCAACCATATCATTTGCGCCTCGTTTCAGGCCTTGTTTGAATCAACCATATAATTTATGCCTCGAGTCGGCCCTCGTTTGACTCAACCCTATCATTTGTGCTGCGAGTCGGGTCTTATTTAACTCACATATACCATTTGTGCCTCGAGTAGGGCCTCGTTTGACTTAACCATATCATTTGTGCCTCTAGTCAGGCCTCGTTTGACTCACCCATATCATTTGCACCTCGAGTCGGGCCTTGTTTGACTCAAACATATCATTCACACCTCTAGTTGAGCCTTATTTGACTCACCTATATGTTTACGCATCAAGTTGGGCCTCATTTGACTAAACCATATCATTTGTGTCTCGAGACATGCCTCGTTTGACTCAACCATATCATTTGCGCCTCGAGTTGGGTCTCATTTGACTCACCCAAGTCATTTGTGCCTCGAGTTGGGCCTCGTTTGACTCAACCATGTGTTTGTACCTTGACTCAGGCCTTGTTTGACTCATCCATATCATTTGCGCCTCGAGTCGGGCCCTGTTTGACTCACCGATACCCTTTGTGCATCGAGTTGGGCCCCGTTTGACTAAACCATATGATTTGTGCCTTTAGTTAGGCCTCATTTGACTCAACCATATCATTTGTGCCTCGAGTTAGGCCTCGTTTAACTCAACCACATCATTTGTGCCTCGAGCCAGGTCTCATTTAACTTAACCACATCATTTGTTCCTCGAGTCAGGTCTCGTTTGACTCAACCACATCATTTGTGCCTCGAGTCAGGCCTCGTTTGACTCACTCATATCATTTGTGCCTCGAGTCGGTCATCGTTTGACTCAACCATATCATTTGCGCCTCAAGTCAGACCTTGTTTGACTCACCGATACCATTTATGCCTCGAGTTGGGCCTCGTTTCACTCAACCATATCGTTTGTGCCTCGGATCAACTCTTGTTTGACTAAACCATATCATTTGCCCCTCGAGTAGGGCCTTGTTTGACTCACTGATACCATTTGTGCCCCGCGTTGGGCCTCGTTTGACTCAACCATATAATTTGCGCCTCGAGTCAGGCCTCATGTGGCTCAACCCTATCATTTGCGCCTCGAGTTAGGCCATGTTTGACTCAACCATGTGTTTGTGCCTCGAGTTTGGCCTTGTTTGACTCATCGATACCCTTTGCGCCTCGACTCGGGCCTTGTGTGAGTCACCGATACCCTTTGCGCATCGATTTGGGCCTCGTTTGACTCAACCATATCTTTTGTGCCTTCAGTCAGGCCTCGTATGACTAAACCATATCATTTGCGCCTCGAGTCAGTCCTTGTTTGACTCAACCATATCATTTGTGCCTTGAGTCGGGCATCGTTTGACTCCACTATATCATTTACGCCTCGAGTCAGGCCTCATTTGACTCGCCCATATCATTTGTGCCTTGAGTTGGGCCTTGTTTGACTCACTGATACCATTTACGCCTCGAGTTGTGCCTCATTTCACTCAACCATATCATTTGTGCCTTGAGTTAGTCCTCATTTGACTAAACCATATCATTTGCGCCTCGAGTTGGGCCTCGTTTGACTCATCGATACCATTTGTTCCTCGAGTTTGGCCTCATTTGACTCAACCATATCATTTACGCCTAGAGTCGGGCCTCGTGTGGCTCAACCCTATCATTTGCGCATCGAGTCGGGCCTTGTGTAACTCGACCCTATCATTTGCGCCTTGACTCATGCCTTATTTGACACACTGATACCATTTGTGCCTCCAGTTGGGCCTCAATTGACTCACCGATACCATTTGCACATCGAGTCAGGCCTTGTTTGACTCACCCATATCATTTGCGCCTCGAGTCGGGCCTTGTTTGACTCACCGATACCCTTTATGCATTGAGTTGGGCGTTGTTTGATTAAACCATATGATTTACGCCTCGAGTCGGGCCTCATTTGACTCAACCACATCAATTGTGCCATGAGTCAGGTGTCATTTGACTCAACCATATCATTTGTGCCTCGACTTGGGCCTCGTTTAACTCAACCACATCATTTGTGCCTCGAGTTAGGTCCTGTTTGACTCAACCATATCATTTGTGCCTCTAGTCGGGCCTCGTTTCACTCAACCATATCATGTAGGCCTCGAGTCAGGTCTCGTTTAACTCAACCATATCATTTGCGCGCGAGTCGGTCATCGTTTGACTCATCCATATCATTTGCGCCTCGAGTCAGGCGTTGTTTAACTCACCGATACCATTTGTGCCTCGAGTTGGGCCTTGTTTCACTCAACCATATCATTTGTGCCTCGAGTCGAGCCTCATGTGGCTTAACCCTATCATTTGTGCCTTGAGTCGGGCCTCGTGTGACTCAACCCTACCATTTGTGCCTCAAGTCGGCCCTCATTTGACTCACTGATACCATTTGTGCCTCGAGTGAGGTCTCGTTTGACTCAACCATATCATTTGTGCCTCGAGTCAGGTCTCGTTTGACTCAACCATATCATTTTTGCCTCGAGTCGGGCCACGTTTAACTCAACCATATCATTTGTGCCTCGAGTCAGGCCTCGTTTGACTCAACCATATCATTTGCGCCTCGAGTCAGGCCTCGTTTGACTCAACCATAGCATTTGCGCCTCGAGTCGGGCCTTGTTTGACTCAACCATATCATTTGCGCCTCGAGTCAGGCCTCGTTTGGCTCAACCATATCATTTGTGCCTCGAGTCAGGCCTCGTTTGACTCAACCATATCATTTGTGCCTCGAGTCGAACCTTGTTTGACTCCACTATATCATTTGTGCCTTGAGTCAAGCCTTATTTGACTCACCCATATGTTTGCGCATCGAGTCATGCCTTGTTTGACTCAACCATATCATTTGTGCCTCGAGTGGGGCCTTGTTTGACTCAACCATGTCATTTGCGCCTTGAGTTAGGCCTCGTTTGACTCAACCATATCATTTGTTCCTCAAGTCAGGCCTCGTTTGACTCACCCATATCATTTGTGCCTTGAGTCGGGCCTTGTTTGACTCACGGATACCATTTGTGCCTCGAGTTAGGCCTCGTTTCACTCAACCATATCATTTGTGCCTCAAGTTAGGCCTCGTTTGACTAAACCATAACATTTGCGCCTCGAGTAGGGCCTTGTTTGACTCACTGATACCATTTGTGCCTCGAGTTCGGCCTCGTTTGACTCAACCATATCATTTGCGCCTAGAGTCGGGCCTCGTGTGGCTTAACCCTATCATTTTTGCCTCGAGTTGGGCCTCGTGTGACTCAACTGTATCATTTGCACCTCGAGTCGGGCCTCATTTGACTCACCGATACCATTTGTGCCTCGAGTTAGGCCTCAATTGACTCACCGATACAATTTGTGCCTCGAGTCAGGCCTTGTTTGACTCAACCATATCATTTATGCCTCGTTTCATGCCTTGTTTGAGTCAACCATATAATTTGCGTCTCGAGTCAGGCCTCGTTTGACTCAACCCTATCATGTGCGAGTCGGGTCTTATTTAACTCACATATACCATTTGTGCCTCGAGTAGGGCTTCGTTTGACTTAACCATATCATTTGTGCCTCTAGTCAGGCCTCGTTTGACTCACCCATATCATTTGTGCCTTGAGTCGGTCATCGTTTCACTCAACCATATCATTTGCGCCTCGAGTCGGACCTTGTTTGACTCGCCGATACCATTTATGCCTCGAGTTGGGCCTCGTTTCACTCAACCATATTGTTTGTGCCTCGGGTCAACCCTCGTTTGACTAAACCATATCATTTACCCCTCGAGTAGGGCCTCGTTTGACTCACTGATACCATTTGTGCCTCGCGTTAGGCCTCGTTTGACTCAACCATATCATTTGCGCCTCGAGTCGGGCCTCCTGTGGCTCAACCCTATCATTTGCGCCTCGATTTGGGCCTCGTTTGACTCACCCATGCCATTTGCGCCTCGAGTTAGGCCACGTTTGACTCAACCATGTGTTTGCGCCTCGAGTTAGGCCTTGTTTGACTCACCCATATCATTTGCGCCTCGACTCGGGCCTTCTGTGAGTCACCGATACCCTTTGCGCATCGATTTGGGCCTCGTTTAACTCAACCATATCATTTGTGCCTTCAGTTAGGCCTTGTATGACTAAACCATATCATTTGCGCCTCGAGTCAGTCCTTGTTTGACTCAACCATATCATTTGCGCCTCGAGTCGGGCGTCGTTTGACTCCACTATATCATTTACGCCTCGAGTCAGCCCTCGTTTGACTCACCCATATCATTTGTGCCTCAAGTTAGGCCTTGTTTGACTCACTGATACCATTTGCGCCTCGAGTTGTGCCTTGTTTCACTCAACCATATCATTTGTGCCTCGGGTTAGTCCTCGTTTCACTCAACCATATCATTTGTGCCTCGGGTTAGTCCTCGTTTGACTAAACCATATCATTTGCGCCTCGAGTTGGGCCTCGTTTGACTCATCGATACCATTTGTGCCTCGAGTTTGGCCTCATTTGACTCAACCATATCATTTGCGCCTAGAGTCGGGCCTCGTGTGGCTCAACCCTATCATTTGTGCATCGAGTCGGGCATCGTGTAACTCGGCTCTATCATTTGTGCCTCGACTCGTGCCTCATTTGACTCACTGATACCATTTGTGCCTCGAGTTGGGCCTCAATTGACTAACCGATACCATTTGCGCCTTGAGTTAGGCCTTGTTTGACTCACCCATATCATTTGCGCCTCGAGTCAGGCCTTGTTTGATTCATCGATACCCTTTGTGCATTGAGTTGGGCGTTGTTTGACTAAACATATGATTTATGCCTCGAGTCGAGCCTCATTTGACTCAACCACATCAATTGTGACATGAGTCAGGTGTCGTTTGACTGAACCATATCATTTGTGCCTCGACTTGGGCCTCGTTTAACTCAACCACATCATTTGTGCCTCGAGTCAGGTCCCGTTTGACTCAACCATATCATTTGTGCCTTGAGTCAGGCCTCGTTTGACTCAACCATATCATTTGTGCCTCTAGTCGGGCCTCGTTTCACTCAACCATATCATGTGGCCCTCGAGTCAGGTCTCGTTTGACTCAACCATATCATTTGCGCCTCGAGTCGGTCATTGTTTGACTCAGCCATCTCATTTGCGCCTCGAGTCAGGCCTTGTTTAACTCATCGATACCATTTGTGCCTCGAGTTAGGCCTTGTTTCACTCAACCATATCATTTGTGCCTCGAGTCGAGCCTCATGTGGCTTAACCTTATCATTTGTGCCTCGAGTTGGGCCTCGTGTGACTCAACCCTATCATTTGCACCTCAAGTTGGCTCTTATTTGACTCACTGATACCATTTATGCCTCGAGTTAGGCCTCAATTGACTCACCGATACCATTTGTGCCTCGAGTCAGGTCTCGTTTCACTCAACCATATAATTTGTGCCTCGAGTCAGGTCTCATTTGACTCAACCATTTCATTTGCGCCTCGAGTCGGGCCTCGTTTAACTCAACCATATCATTTGTTCCTCAAGTCAGGTCTCGTTTGACTTAACCATATCATTTGTGCCTTGAGTCAAGCCTCGTTTGACTCAACCATATCATTTGCGCCTCAAGTTGGGCTTCGTTTAACTTAACCATATCATTTGTGGCTCGAGTCAAGTCTTGTTTGACTCAACCATATCATTTGCACCTTGAGTCGGTCATCGTTTGACTCATCCATATCATTTACGCCTCGAGTCAGGCCTTGTTTGACTCATCGATACCATTTGTGTGTCGAGTTGGGTCTTATTTCACTCAACCATATCATTTATGCCTCGGGTCAGGCCTCATTTGACTAAACCATATCATTTGCACCTCGAGTAGGGCCTCGTTTGACTCACTGATACCATTTGTGCCTCGAGTTGGGCCTTGTTTGACTCAACCATATCATTTGCGCCTCGAGTCAGACCTTGTGTGGCTCAACCCTATCATTTGCGCGTCGAGTCAGGCCTCGTGTGGCTCAACTCTATCATTTGCACCTCGAGTCGGGCCTTATTTGACTCATCGATACCATTTGTGCCTCGAGTTGAGCCTCAATTGACTCACCGATACCATTTGTGCCTCGAGTCAGGCCTTGTTTGACTAAACTATATTATTTGCGCCTCATTTCAGGCCTCGTTTGAATCAACCATATAATTTGCGCCTCGAGTCGGGCCTTGTTTAACTCAACCCTATCATTTGCGCCTCGAGTCGGGCCTTATTTGACTCACCGGTACCATTTGTGCCTCGAGTTGGGCCTTGTGTGACTCAACCATATCTTTTGTGCCTTGAGTTAGGCCTCGTTTGACTCAACTATATCATTTGTGCCTCATGATGGGCCTTATTTGACTCAAGCATATCATTTGCGCCTCGAGTCGGGCCTCGTTTGACTAAACCATATCGTTGGTGGCTCGAGTCATGCCTCGTTTGACTGAACCATATCATTTGCGCCTTGAGTTGGGCCTCGTTGGACTCACCGATGTCATTTGCACCTCAAGTTAGGCCTCGTTTGACTCAACTATGTGTTTGCGCCTAGTGTCAGGCCTTGCTTGACTCAACCATATCATTTGCGCCTCGAGTTGGGACTCGTTTAACTCAACCAATCATTTGTACCTCGTGTCTAGCCTCGTTTGACTCAACCATATCATTTTTGCCTCGAGTTAGGTCTTGTTTGACTCCACCATATCATTTGCGCCTCGAGTCGGGCCTCGTTTTACTCAGCCATATCATTTGTGCCTCGAGTTAGGCCTCGTTTGACTCAACCATATCATTTGCGCCTCGAGTCAGGCCTCATTTCACTCAACCATATCATTTGCGCCTAGAGTCCAGCCTTGTTTGACTCAACCATATCATTTGCACCTCGAGTCGGGCCTCGTTTGACTCCACCATATCATTTGCGCCTCGAGTCGGGCCTCGTTTAACTCAACCATATCATTTGCGCCTCGAGTTGGGCCTTGTTTGACTCAACCATATCATTTGTGCCTCGAGTCAGGCCTTGTTTGACTCAACCATATCATTTGTGCCTCGAGTGGGGACTCGTTTAACTCAACCACATCATTTGTATCTTGAGTTAGGTCTCGTTTGACTCAACCATATTATTTGTGCTTCGAATCAGGTCTCGTTTGACTCAACCATATCATTTGTGCCTCGAGTCAGGCCTCGTTTCACTCAACCAAAACATTTGTGCCTCGAGTCAGGTCTTATTTGACACAACCGTATCATTTATGCCTCGAGTCAGGCCTCGTTTAACTCAACCGTATAATTTATGCCTCGAGTCAGGCCTCGTTTAACTCAACCATATCATTTGTGCCTTGAGTTAGGTCTCGTTTGACACAACCATACCATTTATTCCTCGAGTCAGGCCTCGTTTGACTAACCCATATCATTTGCGGCTCGAGTCGGGCCTTGTTTGACTCACCGATACCATTTGTGCCTCGAGTTGGGCCTCGTTTCACTCAACCATATCATTTATGCCTCGGGTCATCCCTCGTTTGATTCACCGATATCATTTGCGCCTCGAGTCGGGCCTCGTTTGACTCTTGTGCCTCGAGTCGGTCATCATTTGACTCAACCATATCATTTGCACCTTGAGTCGGTCATCGTGTGACTCAACCATATCATTTGCGCCTCGAGTCGGGCCTTGTTTGACTCACTGATACCATTTGTGCCTCGAGTTGAACCTCATTTCACTCAACCAGATCATTTGCGCCTCGAATTGGGCCTCGTGTGGCTCAACCCTATCATTTGCACCTCAAGTTGGGCCTCATTTGACTCACCCATGTCATTTGCACCTCGAGTTAGGCCTTGTTTGACTCAACCATGTGTTTACGCCTCAAGTCAGTCCTTGTTTGACTCACCCGTATCATTTGTGCCTCGAGTCAGGCCTTGTTTAACTCACCGATACCCTTTGTGCATCGAGTTAGGACTCGCTTGACTAAATCATATGATTTGCACCTCGTGTCGGGTCTCATTTAACTCAACCACATCATTTGTGCCTTGAGTCAGGTGTCGTTTGACTCAACCATATCCTTTGTGCCTCGACTTTTGCCTCGTTTAACTCAACCACATTATTTGTGCCTCAAGTTAGGTCTCGTTTGACTCAACCATATCATTTGTGCCTCGAGTCGGGCCTCGTTTAACTCAACCATATCATTTGTGCCTTGAGTCAGGTGTCGTTTGACTCAACCATATCCTTTGTGCCTCGACTTTTGCCTCGTTTAACTCAACCACATTATTTGTGCCTCAAGTTAGGTCTCGTTTGACTCAACCATATCATTTGTGCCTCGAGTCGGGCCTCGTTTAACTCAACCATATCATTTGTGCCCTGAGTTAGTTCTCGTTTGACTCAACCATATCATTTGTGCCTCAAGTCGGCCTCGTTTGACTCAACCATGTCATTTGTGCCTCGAGTCGGGCCTCGTTTAACTCAACCATATCATTTGTGCCTTGAGCCAAGTCTCGTTTGACTCTTGCGCCTCGAGTCGGTCATCGTTTGACTCAACCATATCATTTGCGCCTCGAGTCAGTCATCGTTTGACTCAACCATATTATTTATCCTCAAGTCGGGCCTTGTTTGACTCACTGATACCATTTGTGCCTCGGGTCATGCCTCGTTTGACTAAACCATATCATTTGCGTCTCGAGTAGGGCCTTGTTTGACTCACTGATACCATTTGTCCCTCGAGTTGGGCCCCGTTCAACCATATCATTTGCGCCTCGAGTCGGGCCTCGTGTGGCTCAACCCTATCATTTGTGCCTCGAGTCGGGACTCGTGTGACTTAACCCTATCATTTCTGCCAGGAGTTGGGCCTCAATTGACTCACCGATACCATTTGCGCCTCGAATCTGGCCTTGTTTGACTCAACCATATCATTTGCGCCTCGTTTCAAGCCTCATTTAAATCAACCATATAATTTGCGCCTCGAGTCGCGCCTCGTTTGACTCAACCCTATCATTTGCACCTAGAGTCAGGCCTTATTGGACTCATCGGTACCATTTGTGCCTCGAGTTGGGCCTCGTTTGACTCAACCATATCATTTGTGCCTCGAGTCAGGCCTCGTTTGACTCAACCATATCATTTGCGCCTCGTGTCGGGCCTCATTTGATTTAGCCATATCATTTGTGCCTCGAGTCGGGCCTTGTTTGACTCAACCATATCATTTTTGCCACGAGCCAGGCCTCATTTGACTCAACCATATGATTTGTGCCTCGAGTCAGGACTCGTTTGACTCAACCATATCATTTGCGCCTCGTGTCGGGCCTCGTTTGACTCAACCATATCATTTGCGCCTCGGGTCGAGCCTTATTTGACTCACCCATATGTTTACGCATCGAGTCGAGGCTCTTTTGACTGAACCATATCGTTTGTGCCTCGAGTCATGCCTCATTTGACTCAACCATATCATTTGTGCCTCGAGTTGGGCCTCGTTTAACTCACCCATGTCATTTATGCCTTGAGTTAGGCCTTGTTTGACTTAACCATGTGTTTGCGCCTCGAGTCAGGCCTTGGTTGACTCAACCATATCATTTGCGCCACGAGTTAGGCCACGTTTGACTCAACCATATCATTTATGCCTCGAGTTGGGCCTCGTTTAACTCAACCACATCATTTGTGCCTCGAGTCAGGCCTCGTTTGACCTAACCATATCATTTGTTCCTTGAGATGGGCCTCGTTTAACTGAACCATATCATTTGAGTCTCGAGTCAGGTCTCATTTGACTCAACCATATTATTTGCGCCTCGAGTTGGTCATCGTTTGACTCAACCATATCATTTGTGCCTCGAGTCAGGCCTCGTTTGACTCAATCATATCATTTGCGCCTCGAGTCAGGCCTCGTTTGACCCAACCATATCATTTGTTCCTTGAGATGGGCCTCATTTAACTGAACCATATCATTTGAGTCTCGAGTCAGGTCTCATTTGACTCAACCATATTATTTGCGCCTCGAGTTGGTCATCGTTTGACTCAACCATATCATTTGTGCCTCGAGTCAGGCCTCGTTTGACTCAATCATATCATTTGCGCCTCGAGTTGGGCCTCGTTTGACTCACCCATGTCATTTGCACCTCGAGTTAGGCCTCATTTGAGTCAACCATGTGTTTGCACCTCGAGTTAGGCCTTGTTTGACTCACCCATATCATTTGAGCCACGAGTCGGGCCTCGTTTGACTCACCGATACCATTTGTGCCTCGAGTCAGTCATCGTTTGACTCAACCATATCATTTGCGCCTCGAGTTGGGCCTTGTTTGACTCAATGATACCATTTGTGCCTTGAGTTGGGCCTCGTTTCACTCAACCATATCATTTGTTCCTCGGGTCAGGCCTCGTTTAACTAAACCATACCATTTGCATCTCGAGTAGGGCCTCGTTTGACTCACTGATACCATTTGTGCCTCGAGTTGGGCCTCGTTTGACTAAACCATATCATTTGCGCCTCGAGTAGGGCCTTGTTTGACTCACTGATACCATTTGTGCCTCGAGTTGGGCCTCGTTTCACTCAGCCATATCATTTGCGTCTCGAGTAGGGCCTCGTTGGGCTCACTGATACCATTTGTGCCTCGAGTTGGGCCTCGTCCAACCATATCATTTGCACCTCGAATCGGGCCTCATTTGACTCACTGATACCATTTGTGCATCGAGTTGGGCCTCAATTGACTAATCGATACCAATTGCACCTCGAGTCAGGCCTTGTTTGACTCAACCATATCATTTGCACCTCGTTTCAAGCCTCGTTTGAATCAACCAGATAATTTGAACCTCGAGTCGGGCCTCATTTGACTTAACCCTATCATTTGCGCCTCGAGTCGGGCCTTATTTGACTCACCGGTACCATTTGTGCCATGAGTTGGGCCTCGTTTGACTCAACCATATCATTTGTGCATCAAGTCAGGCCTCGTTTGACTCAACCATATCATTTGCGCCTCGTGTCGGGCCTCATTTGACTCAACCATATCATTTGTGCCTCGAGTCGGGCCTGGTTTGACTCAACCATATCATTTGCGCCTTGAGTCAGGCCTCGTTTGACACAACCGTATCATTTGTGCCTCGAGTCAGGCCTCATTTGACTTAACCATATCATTTGTGCCTCGTGTCGGGCCTCGTTTTACTCAACCATATCATTTGCATCTCGAGTCGAGCCTAATTTGACTCACCCATATGTTTGCGCATCGAGTCAGGGCTCTTTTGACTGTATCATATTGTTTGTTCCTCGAGTCATGCCTCGTTTGACTCAAGCATATCATTTGCGCCTCGAGTTGGGCCTCGTTTGACTCACCCATCTCATTTGTGCCTTGAGTTAAGCCTCGTTTGACTCGACCATGTGTTTGCGTCTTGAGTCAGGCCTTGGTTCACTCAACCATATCATTTGCGCCACGAGTCAGGCCACGTTTGACTCAACCATATCGTTTGCGCCTCAAGTCGTGTCTTATTTCACTCAACCACATCATTTATGCCTTGAGTCAGGTGTTGTTTCACTCAACCATATCATTTGTGCGTCGAGTTGGGCCTCGTTTGACTTGAGCACATCATTTGTGCCTCGAGTCAGGTCTCGTTTGACTCAACCATATCATTTGTGCCTCGAGTTGAGCCTCGTTTAACTCAACCATATGATTTGTGCCTCGAGTTAGGTGTCATTTGACTCAACCACATCATTTATGCCTCGAGTTGGGCCTTGTTTGACTCAACCATATCATTTGCGCCTCGAGTTGGGCCTCGTTTAACTCAACCATATCATTTGTGCCTCGAGTCAAGCCTCGTTTGACTCAACCGTATCATTTGCATGTCGAGTTGGGCCTCGTGTGGCTCAATCCTATCGTTTGCGCCTCGAGTCGGGCCTCATTTGACTCACTGATACCATTTGTGCCTCGAGTTGGGCCTCGTTTGACTAAACCATATCATTTGCGCCTTGAGTAGGGCCTTGTTTGACTCACTGATACCATTTGTGCCACGGGTTGGGCCTCGTTTGACTCACCCATGTCATTTGTGCCTTGAGTTAGGCCTCGTTTGACTCAACCATGTGTCTGCGCCTCGAGTCAGGCCTTGTTTGACTCACCCATATCATTTGCGCCTCAAGTCAGGCTTTGTTTGACTCACTAATACCATTTGTGCCTCGAGTTGGGCCTTGTTTCACTCAACCATATCATTTGCACCTCGACTAGGGCCTCGTGTGGGTCAACCCTATCATTTGCACCTCGAGTTGGGCCTCGTTTGACTCAACCATGTCATTTGAGCCTTGAGTTAGGCCTCGTTTGACTCAACCATGTGTTTGCGCCTCGAGTCGATCATCGTTTGACTCAACCATATCATTTGCACCTTGAGTCGGTCATCGTTTGACTCAACCATATTATTTGTGCCTTGAGTTGGGCCTTGTTTGACTCACCGATACCATTTGTGCCTCGAGTTGGGCCTCTTTTCACTCAACCATATCATTTGTGCCTCGGGTCAGGCCTCGTTTGACTAAACCATATCATTTGCGTCTCGAGTAGGGCCTCGTTTAACTCACTGATACCATTTTTGCCTCGAGTTGGGCCTCGTTCAACCATATCATTTGCGCCTCGAGTCAGGCCTCATTTGACTCACCGATGCCATTTGTGCCTCAAGTTGGGCCTCGTTTGACTCAACCATATCATTTGTGCCTCGAGTCAAGCCTCGTTTGACTCAACCATATCATTTGCGCCTCGAGCCGGGCCTCATTTAACTCAACCATATCATTCGTTCCTCGACTCAGGTCTCGTTTGACTCAACCATATCATTTGTGCCTCGAGTCAGATCTTGTTTGACTCAAGCATATCATTTGCGCCTTGAGTCGGGCCTCGTTTAACTCAACCATATGATTTGTGCCTCGAGTCAGGTGTCGTTTGACTTAACTACATCATTTATGCCTCGAGTCAGGCCTCGTTTGACTCAAGCATATCATTTGCGCCTCGAGTTGGGCCTCGTTTAACTTAACCATATCAATTGTGCCTCGAGTCAAGCCTCATCTGACTCAACCATATCATTTGCGGCTCGAGTTAGGCCTCGTTTAACTCAATTATATCATTTGTGCCTCAAGTCAGGTCTCGTTTGACTCAACCACATCATTTGTGCCTTGAGTTAGGTCTCGTTCGACTCAACCATATCATTTGTGCCTCGAGTCGGGCCTCGTTTAACTCAACCATATCATTTGAGTCTCGAGTCAGGTCTTGTTTGACTCAACCATATTATTTGCGCCTCGAGCCGGTCATCGTTTGACTCAACGATATCATTTGTGCCTCAAGTCAGGCCTCGTTTGACTCAACCATATAATTTGCACCTCGAGTTAGGCCTCGTTTAACTCAACCATATCATTTGTGCCTCAGGTCAGGCCTTGTTTAACTAAACTATATCATTTACGCCTCGAGTAGGGCCTCGTTTGACTCACTGATACTATTTGTGCCTCGAGTTGGGCCTCGTTTGACTCAACCATATCATTTGCGCCTTGAGTCAGGCCTCGTTTCATTCAACCATATCATTTGTGCCATGAGTCAGGCCTCGTTTGACTCGACTGTATCATTTGCGCCTCGCGTCAGGCCTCGTTTAACTCAACCACATCATTTGTGCCTTGAGTCAGGTGTCGTTTGACTCATCCATATCATTTGTGCCTCAAGTTGAGCCTCATTTAACTCAACCGTATCATTTGTGCCTCGAGTCAAGTCTCGTTTGACTTAACCATATCATTTGTGCCTCGAGTCAGGCCTCGTTTTACACAACCATATCATTTGCACCTTGAGTCGGCGCTCATTTAACTCAACCATATCATTTGTGTCCCGAGTCAAGTCTCATTTGACTTAACCATATCATTTGTTCCTCGAGTCGGTCATCGTTTGACTCAACCATATCATTTGTTCATCGAGTCGGTCCTAGTTTGACTTAACCATATCATTTGTGGCTCGGGTCAGGCCTCGTTTGACTAAACTATATCATTTGCGCCTCCAGTAGGGCCTCATTTGGCTCACTGATACCATTTGTGCCTCAAGTTAGGCCTCGTTTGACTCAACCATATCAATTGCGCCTTGAGTCGGGCCTCGTGTTGCTCAACCCTATCATTTACGCCTTGAGTCAGGCCTCGTGTCACTCAACCCTATCATTTGCGTCTCGATTCGGGTCTCATTTGACTCACCGATAATATTTGTGCCTTGAGTTGGGCCTTAATTGACTCACCGATACCATTTGCGCCTCGAGTTAGGCCTTGATTGACTCAACCATATCATTTGTGCCTCGTTTTAGGCCTCAATTGAGTCAACTGTATAATTTATGCCTCTAGTCAGGCCTCGTTTGACACAACCCTATCATTTGTGCCTCGAGTCAGGCCTCATTTGACACAACCATACCATTTGCACCTCGTGTCAGGCCTCATTTGACCCAACCATATCATTTGTGCCTCGAGTTGGGCCTCATTTGACTCACCGATAATATTTGTTCCTTGAGTTGGGCCTCAATCGACTCACCGATACCATTTGTGCCACGAGTCAGGCCTTGTTTGACTCAACCTTATCATTTGTGTCACATTTCAGGCCTCGATTGAATCAACCATATAATTTACGCCTCGAGTCGGGCCTCGTTTGACTCAACCCTTTCATTTGTGCCTCGAGTCAGGCCTCGTTTGACACAACCATATTATTTGCGCCTCGTGTCAGGCTTCGTTTGACTCACCTATATCATTTGCGCCTCGAGTAGAGCCTTATTTGACTCACCCATATGTTTACGCATCAAGTCGAGCCTTATTTGACTCACCGGTACCATTTGTGCCTCGAGTCGGGCCTCGTTTAACTCAACCACATCATTTGCGCCTTGAGTTAGGTCTCGTTTGACTCAACCATATCTTTTATGCCTCGAGTCTGGTCTCGTTTGACTCAACCATATCATTTGCGCCTCGAGTCGGGTCTCGTTTAACTCAACCATATCATTTGTGCCTCGAGTCAGGTCTCGTTTGAGTCAACCATATGATTTCTGCCCATAGTTAGGCCTCGATTCACTCAACCATATCATTTGTGCCTTGAGTCAGGCCTCGTTTCACTCAACCATATCATTTGTGCCTCGAGTCAGGTCTCATTTGACTTAACCATATCATTTGTGCCTCTAGTCAAGTCACGTTTGACTCAACCATATCATTTGCACCTCGAGTCAGATCTCGTTTCTCTCAACCATATCATTTGTGCCTCGACTCAGGTCTCGTTTGACTCAAACATATCATTTGTGCCTTGTCAGGCCTCAATTGGCTCAACCATATCCTTTGTGCCAAGAGTCGGGCCTCGTTTGACTCAACCATATCAATCGTGCCTCGAGTCTAGCCTCATTTGACTCAACCATATCATTTGCGCCTCGACTTGGTCCTTGTTTGATTCACTGATGCCATTTGTGCCTCGAGTCGGGCCTCGTTTGACACAACCATATCATTTGTGCCTCGAGAGATGCCTCGTTTGACTTAACCATATCTTTTGCATCTCGAGTCGAGCCTCGTGTGACTCAATCCTATCATTTGCGCCTCGAGTCAGGCCATATTTGACTCACCGATACCATTTGTGCCTCGAGTTGGGCCTCATTTGACTCAACCATATCATTTGTGCCTCGAGTCAGGCCTCGTTTGACTCAACCATATCATTTGTGCCTCGAGCCGGGCCTCGTTTAACTCAACCATATCATTCGTGCCTTGAGTTAGGTCTCATTTGACTCAACCATATCATTTGTGCCTCGAGTCAGGTAATGTTTGACTCAAGCATATCATTTGCGCCTCGAGTCGGGCCTTGTTTAACTCCACCATATCATTTGTGCCTCGAGTCAGGTCTCGTTTGACTTAACCACATCATTTGTGCCTTGAGTTAGGTGTTGTTTGACTCAACCGTATCATATGCGCCTCGAGTCGGGCCTTGTTTCACTCAACCATGTCATTTGCGCCTCGAGTCAGGCATCGTTTGACATAACCATATCATTTGTGCCTTGAGTCATGCCTCGTTTGACTCAACAATATCATTTGCATGTCGAGTTGGGCTTCGTGTGGCTCAATCCTATCGTTCGCGCCTCGAGTTGGGCCACATTTGACTCACTGATACCATTTGTGCCTCGAGTTGGGCCTCGTTTGACTAAACCATATCATTTGTACCTCGAGCTGGGCCTCGTTTAACTCAACCATATCATTCGTGCCTTGAGTCAGGTCTCGTTTGACTCAACCATATCATTTGTGCCTCGAGTCAAGTAACGTTTGACTCAACCATATTATTTGCGCCTCGAGTCGATCATCGTTTGACTCAGCCATATCATTGGTGCCTTGAGTCGGGCCTCTTTTTACTCATTGATACCATTTGTGCCTCAAGTTGGGCCTTATTTCACTCAACCATATCATTTGTGTCTCGGGTCAGGCCTCGTTTGACTAAACCATATCATTTACGCCTCGAGTAGGGCTCGTTTGACTCACTGATACCATTTGTGCCTCAAGTTGGGCCTCGTTTGACTCAACCATATCGTTTGCGCCTCGAGTCGTGCCTCGTGTGGCTCAACCCTATCATTTGTTCCTCGTGTCAGGCCTCGTGTGACTCAACCCTATCATTTGCTTCTCGAGTTGGGCCTCATTTGACTCACCGATACCATTTGTGCCTCGAGTTGGGCCCCAATTGACTCACCGATACCATTTGCGTCTCAAGTTAGGCCTCGTTTGAGTCAACTACATGTTTGCGTCTCGAGTCGGGACTCGTGTGACTCACCGATACCATTTGTGCCTCGAGTTGGGCCTCGTTTGACTCAACCATATCATTTGCGCCTTGAGTCAAGCCTTATTTGATTCAATCATATCATTTGTGCCTCGAGTCAGGCCTCGTTTGACTCAACCGTATCATTTGTGCCTCGAGTCGGGTCTCATTTAACTCAACCACATCATTTGTGCCTTGAGTCAGGTGTCGTTTGACTCAACCGTATCATATGCGCCTCGAGTCGGGCCTTGTTTCACTCAACCATGTCATTTCCGCCTCGAGTCAGGCCTCGTTTGACAGAACCATATCATTTGTGCCTTGAGTCATGCCTCGTTTGACTTAACAATATCATTTGCATGTCGAGTTGGGCTTCGTGTGGCTCAATCCTATCGTTTGCGCCTCGAGTTGGGCCTCATTTGACTCACTGATACCATTTGTGCCTCGAGTTGGGCCTCGTTTGACTAAACCATATATTTGCGCCTCGAGTAGGGCCTTGTTTGACTCACTGATACCATTTGTGCCTCGAGTTGGGCCTCGTTTCACTCAACCATATCATTTGCGTCTCGAGTAGGGTCTCGTTGGACTCACTGATACCATTTATGCCTCGAGTTGGGCCTCGTCCAACCATATCATTTGCGCCTCGAATCGGGCGTCATTTGACTCACTGATACCATTTGTGCATCGAGTTGGGCCTCAATTGACTAACTTATACCATTTGTGCCTCGAGTCAGGCCTTGTTTTACTCAATCATATCATTTGCACCGTGTTTCAAGCCTCGTTTGAATCAACCATATAATTTGAGCCTCGAGTCAGGCCTCGTTTGACTCAACCCTATCATTTGCGCCTTGAGTCGGGCCTTATTTGACTCACCGGTACCATTTGTGCCTCGAGTTGGGCCTCGTTTGACTCAACCATATCATTTGTGCCTCAAGTCAGGCCTCGTTTGACTCAACCATATCATTTGCGCCTCGTGTTGGGTCTCATTTGACTCAACCATATCATTTGCGCCTTGAGTCAGGGCTCGTTTGACACAACCATATCATTTGTGCCTCGAGTCAGGCCTCATTTGACTCAACCATATCATTTGCACCTTGAGTCGAGCCTAATTTGACTCACCCATATGTTTGCGCATCGAGTCAGGGCTCTTTTGACTGAATTATATCGTTTGTTCCTCGAGTCATGCCTCGTTTGACACAAGCATATCATTTGCGCCTCGAGTTGGGCCTCGTTTGACTCACCCATCTCATTTGTGCCTCGAGTTAAGCCTCGTTTGACTCGACCATGTGTTTGCGCCTTGAGTCAGGCCTTGGTTCACTCAACCATATCATTTGCGCCACGAGTCAGGCCATGTTTGACTCAACTATATCATTTGCGCCTCGAGTCAGGTCTCGTTTGACTCAACCATATCATTTGTGCCTTGAGTCGAGCCTTGTTTAACTCAACCATATGATTTGTGCCTCGAGTCAGGTGTTGTTTGACTCAACCACATCGTTTATGCCGCGAGTTGGGCCTCGTTTGACTCAACCATATCATTTGCGCCTCGAGTTGGGCCTCGTTTAACTCAACCATATCATTTGTGCCTCGAGTCAAGCCTCGTTTGACTCAACCATATCATTTGTGCCTCGAGCCGGGCCTCGTTTAACTCAACCATATCATTCGTGCCTTGAGTCAGGTCTCGTTTGCCTCAACCATATCATTTGTGCCTCGAGTCAGGTAACGTTTGACTCAAGCATATCATTTGCGCCTCGAGTCGGGCCTTGTTTAACTCCACCATATCATTTGTGCCTCGAGTCAGGTCTCATTTGACTCAACCATATCATTTGTGCCTCGAGCCGGGCCTCGTTTAACTCAACCATATCATTCGTGCCTTGAGTCAGGTCTCGTTTGCCTCAACCATATCATTTGTGCCTCGAGTCAGGTAACGTTTGACTCAAGCATATCATTTGCGCCTCGAGTCGGGCCTTGTTTAACTCCACCATATCATTTGTGCCTCGAGTCAGGTCTCGTTTGACTCAACCACATCATTTGTGCCTTGAGTCAGGTGTTGTTTGACTCAACCGTATCATATGCGCCTCGAGTCATGCCTTGTTTCACTCAACCATGTCATTTGCGCCTCGAGTCAGGCATCGTTTGACATAACCATATCATTTGTGCCTTGAGTCATGCCTCGTTTGACTCAACAATATCATTTGCATGTCGAGTTGGGCTTCGTGTGGCTCAATCCTATCGTTCGCGCCTCGAGTTGGGCCTCATTTGACTCACTGATACCATTTGTGCCTGAGTTGGGCCTCGTTTGACTAAACCATATCATTTGTACCTCGAGCTGGGCCTCGTTTAACTCAACCATATCATTCATGCCTTGAGTCAGGTCTCGTTTGACTCAACCATATCATTTGTGCCTCGAGTCAAGTAACGTTTGACTCAAGCATATCATTTGCGCCTCGAGTCGGGCCTTGTTTAACTCCACCATATCATTTGTGCCTCAAGTCAGGTCTCGTTTGACTCAACCATATTATTTGCGCCTCGAGTCGATCATCATTTGACTCAGCCATATCATTTGCGCCTTGAGTCGGGCCTCTTTTTACTCATTGATACCATTTGTGCCTCAAGTTGGGCCTTATTTCACTCAACCATATCATTTGTGTCTCGGGTCAGGCCTCGTTTGACTAAACCATATCATTTAAGCCTCGAGTAGGGCTCGTTTGACTCACTGATACCATTTGTGCCTCAAGTTGGGCCTCGTTTGACTCAACCATATCATTTGCGCCTCGAGTCGTGCCTCGTGTGGCTCAACCCTATCATTTGTTCCTCGTGTCAGGCCTCGTGTGACTCAACCCTATGATTTGCTTCTCGAGTCGGGCCTCATTTGACTCACCGATACCATTTGTGCCTCGAGTTGGGCCTCAATTGACTCACCGATACCATTTGCGTCTGAAGTTAGGCCTCGTTTGAGTCAACCACATGTTTGCGTCTCGAGTCGGGACTCGTGTGACTCACCGATACCATTTGTGCCTCGAGTTGGGCCTCGTTTGACTCAACCATATCATTTGCGCCTTAAGTCAAGCCTTATTTGATTCAATCATATCATTTGTGCCTCGAGTCAGGCCTCGTTTGACTCAACCGTATCATTTGTGCCTCGAGTCGGGTCTCATTTAACTCAACCACATCATTTGTGCCTTGAGTCAGGTGTCGTTTGACTCAACCGTATCATATGCGCCTCAAGTCGGGCCTTGTTTCACTCAACCATGTCATTTGCGCCTCGAGTTAGGCCTCGTTTGACATAACCATATCATTTGTGCCTTGAGTCATGCCTCGTTTGACTTAACAATATCATTTGCATGTCGAGTTGGGCTTCGTGTGGCTCAATCCTATCGTTTGTGCCTCGAGTTGGGCCACATTTGACTCACTGATACCATTTGTGCCTCGAGTTGGGCCTCGTTTGACTAAACCATATCATTTGCGCCTCGAGTAGGGCCTTGTTTGACTCACTGATACCATTTGTGCCTCGAGTTGGGCCTCGTTTCACTCAACCATATCATTTGCGTCTCGAGTAGGGCCTCATTGGACTCACTGATACCATTTATGCCTGGAGTTGGGCCTCGTCCAACCATATCATTTGCGCCTTGAATCGGGCCTCATTTGACTCACTGATACCATTTGTGCATCGAGTTGGGCCTCAATTGACTAACCGATACCATTTGGGCCTCGAGTCAGGCCTTGTTTGACTCAATCATATCATTTGCACCTCGTTTCAAGCCTCGTTTGAATCAACCATATAATTTGAGCCTCGAGTCAGGCCTCGTTTGACTCAACCCTATCATTTGCGCCTTGAGTCGGGCCTTATTTGACTCACCGGTACCATTTGTGCCTTGAGTTGGGCCTCGTTTGACTCAACCATATCATTTGTGCCTCAAGTCAGGCCTCGTTTGACTCAACCATATCATTTGCGCCTCGCGTTGGGTCTCATTTGACTCAAGCATATCATTTGTGCCTCGAGTCGGGCCTGGTTTGACTCAACCATATCATTTGCGCCTTGAGTCAGGGCTCGTTTGACACAACCATATCATTTGTGCCTCGAGTCAGGCCTCATTTGACTCAACCATATCATTTGCGCCTCGAGTCGAGCCTAATTTGACTCACCCATATGTTTGCGCATCGAGTCGGGGCTCTTTTGACTGAATTATATCGTTTGTTCCTCGAGTCATGCCTCGTTTGACTCAAGCATATCATTTGCGCCTCGAGTTGGGCCTCGTTTGACTCACCCATCTCATTTGTGCCTCGAGTTAAGCCTCGTTTGACTCGACCATGTGTTTGCGCCTTGAGTCAGGCCTTGGTTCACTCAACCATATCAATTGCGCCACGAGTCAGGCCATGTTTGACTCAACTATATCATTTGCGCCTCGAGTCAGGTCTCGTTTGACTCAACCATATCATTTGTGCCTCGAGTAGAGCCTCGTTTAACTCAACCATATCATTTGTGCCTCGAGTCAGATGTCGTTTGACTCAACCACATCATTTATGCCTCGAGTTGGGCCTCGTTTAACTCAACCATATCATTTGCGCCTCGAGTTGGGCCTCGTTTAACTCAACCATATCATTTGTGCCTCAAGTCAAGCCTCGTTTGACTCAACCATATCATTTGCGCCTTGGGTCGGGCCTTATTTGACTCAACGGTACCATTTGTGCCTCGAGTTGGGCCTCGTTCGACTCAACCATATCATTTGCACCTCGAGTCGGGTCTTGTTAACTCAACCATATCATTTGTGCCTCGAGTCAGGTCTCGTTTGAGCTAACCATATGATTTCTGCCTGTAGTTAGGCCTCGATTCACTCAACCATATCATTTGTGCCTTGAGTCAGGCCTCGTTTCACTCAACCATATCATTTGTGCCTCGAGTCAGGTCTCGTTTGACTTAACCATATCATTTGTGCCTCTAGTCAAGTCACGTTTGACTCAACCATATCATTTGCACCTCGAGTCAGATCTCGTTTCTCTCAACCATATCATTTGTGCCTCGACTCAGGTCTGGTTTGACTCAAACATATCATTTGTGCCTTGTCAGGCCTCAATTGGCTCAACCATATCCTTTGTGCCTAGAGTCGGGCCTCGTTTGACTCAACCATATCAATCGTGCCTCGAGTCTAGCCTCATTTGACTTAACCATATCATTTGTGCCGCGAGTTGGTCCTTTTTTTGATTCACTGATGCCATTTGTGCCTTGAGTCGGGCCTCGTTTGACACAACCATATCATTTGTGCCTTGAGAGATGCCTCGTTTGACTCAGCCATATCTTTTGCATCTCAAGTCGGGCCTCGTGTGACTCAATCCTATCATTTGTGCCTCGAGTCAGGCCATATTTGACTCACCGATACCATTTGTGCCTCGAGTTGGGCCTCATTTGACTCAACCATATCATTTGTGCCTCGAGTCAGGCCTCGTTTGACTCAACCATATCATTTGTACCTCGAGCAGGGCCTCGTTTAACTCAACCATATCATTCGTGCCTTGAGTCAGGTCTCGTTTGACTCAACCATATCATTTGTGCCTCGAGTCAAGTAACGTTTGACTCAAGCATATCATTTGCGCCTCGAGTCGGGCCTTGTTTAACTCCACCATATCATTTGTGCCTCGAGTCAGGTCTCGTTTGACTCAACCATATTATTTGCGCCTCGAGGCGATCATCGTTTGACTGAACCATATCATTTGCGCCTTGAGTCGGGGCTCTTTTGACTCATTGATACCATTTGTGCCTCAAGTTGGGCCTTATCTCACTCAACCATATCATTTGTGTCTCGGGTCAGGCCTTGTTTGACTAAACCATATCATTTACGCCTCGAGTAGGGCTCGTTTGACTCACTGATACCATTTGCGCCTCAAGTTGGGCCTCGTTTGACTCAACCATATCATTTGCGCCTCGAGTCGGGCCTCGTGTGGCTCAACCCTATCATTTGTGCCTCGTGTCAGGCCTCGTGTGACTCAACCCTATCATTTGCTTCTCGAGTCGGGCCCCATTTGACTCACCGATACCATTTGTGCCTCGAGTTGGGCCTCAATTGACTCACCGATACCATTTGCGTCTCAAGTTAGGCCTCGTTTGAGTCAACCACATGTTTGCGTCTCGAGTCGGGACTCGTGTGACTCACCGATACCATTTGTGCCTCGAGTTGGGACTCGTTTGACTCAACCATATCATTTGCGCCTTGAGTCAAACCTTATTTGATTCAATCATATCATTTGTGCCTCGAGTCAGGCCTCGTTTGACTCAACCGTATCATTTGTGCCTCGAGTCGGGTCTCATTTAACTCAACCACATCATTTGTGCCTTGAGTCAGGTGTCGTTTGACTCAACCGTATCATATGCGCCTCGAGTCGGGCCTTGTTTCACTCAACCATGTCATTTGCGCCTCGAGTCAAGCCTCGTTTGACATAACCATATCATTTGTGCCTTGAGTCATGCCTCGTTTGACTCAACAATATCATTTGCATGTCGAGTTGGGCTTCGTGTGGCTCAATCCTATCGTTTGCGCCTTGAGTTGGGCCTCATTTGACTCACTGATACCATTTGTGCCTCGAGTTGGGCCTCGTTTGACTAAACCATATCATTTGCACCTCGACTAGGGCCTTGTTTGACTCACTGATACCATTTGTGCCTCGAGTTCGGCCTCGTTTCACTCAACCATATCATTTGCGTCTCGAGTAGGGACTCGTTGGACTTACTGATACCATTTGTGCCTCGAGTTGGGCCTCGTCAAACCATATCATTTGCTCCTCGAATCGGGCGTCATTTGACTCATTGATACCATTTGTGCATCGAGTTGGGCCTCAATTGACTAACCGATACCATTTGCGCCTCGAGTCAGGACTTGTTTGACTCAACCATATCATTTGCACCTCGTTTCAAGCCTCGTTTGAATCAACCATATAATTTGAGCCTCGAGTCAGGCCTCGTTTGACTCAACCCTATCATTTGCGCCTTGAGTCGGGCCTTATTTGACTCACCGGTACCATTTGTGCCTCGAGTTGGGCCTCGTTTGACTCAACCATATCATTTGTGCCTCAAGTCAGGCCTCGTTTGACTCAACCATATCATTTGCGCCTCGTGACGGGTCTCATTTGACTCAACCATATCATTTGCGCCTCGAGTTGGGCCTGGTTTGACTCAACCATATCATTTGAGCCTTGAGTCAGGCCTCGTTTGACACAACCATATCATTTGTGCCTCGAGTCAGGCCTTATTTGACTCAACCATATCATTTGTGCCTCGAGTCGAGCCTAATTTGACTCACCCATATGTTTGCGCATCGAGTCGGGGCTCTTTTGACTGAATCATATCGTTTGTTCCTCGAGTCATGCCTCGTTTGACTCAAGCATATCATTTGCGCCTCGAGTTGGCCTCGTTTGACTCACCCATCTCTTTTGTGTCTCGAGTTAAGCCTCGTTTGACTCGACCATATGTTTGCGCCTTGAGTCAGGCCTTGGTTCACTCAACCATATCATTTGTGCCATGAGTCAGGCCACGTTTGACTCAACTATATCATTTGCGCCCTGAGTCAGGTCTCGTTTGACTCAACCATATCATTTGTGCCTCGAGTCGAGCCTCGTTTAACTCAACCATATGATTTGTGCCTCGAGTCAGGTGTCGTTTGACTCAACCAAATCATTTATGCCTCGAGTTGGGCCTCGTTTTGACTCAACCATATCATTTGTGCCTCGAGTTGGGCCTCGTTTAACTCAACCATATCATTTGTGCCTCGAGTCAAGCCTCGTTTGACTCAACCATATCATTTGCATGTCGAGTTGGGCCTCGTGTGGCTCAATCCTATCGTTTGCGCCTCGAGTCGGGCCTCATTTGACTCACTGATACCATTTGTGCCTTGAGTTGGCCTCGTTTGACTAAACCATATCATTTGCACCTCGAGTAGGGCCTTGTTTGACTCACTGATACCATTTGTGCCTCGGTTGGGCCTCGTTTCACTCAACCATATCATTTGCACCTCGAGTAGGGCCTCGTGTGGCTCAACCCTATCATTTGCACCTTGAGTTGGGCCTCGTTTAACTCACCCATGTCATTTGTGCCTTGAGTTAGGCCTCGTTTGACTCAACCATGTGTCTGCGCCTCGAGTCAGGCCTTGTTTGACTCACCCATATCATTTGCGCCTCGAGTCAGGCTTTTTTTGACTCACTAATACCATTTGTGCCTCGAGTTGGGCCTCGTTTCTCTTAACCATATCATTTGCACCTCGAGTAGGGCCTCATGTGGGTCAACCCTATCATTTGCACCTCGAGTTGGGCCTCGTTTGACTCAACCATGTCATTTGTGCCTTAACTTAGGCCTCGTTTGACTAAACCATGTGTTTGCGCCTCGAGTCGATCATCATTTGACTCAACCATATCATTTGTGCCTCAAGCCGGGCCTCGTTTAACTCAACCATATCATTCGTGCCTTGAGTCAAGTCTCGTTTGACTCAACCATATCATTTGTGCCTCGAGTCAGGTAACGTTTGACTCAAGCATATCATTTGCACCTTGAGTTGGGCCTTGTTTAACTCCACCACATCATTTGTGCCTCGAGTCAGGTCTCGTTTGACTCAACCATATTATTTGCGCCTTGAGTCGATCATCGTTTGATTCAACCATATCATTTGCGCCTTGAGTCGGGCCTCTTTTGACTCATTGATACCATTTGTGCCTCGAGTTGGGCCTTATTTCACTCAACCATATCATTTGTGTCTCGGGTCAGGCCTCGTTTGACTAAACCATATCATTTACGCCTCGAGTAGGGCTCATTTGACTCACTGATACCATTTGTGCCTCAAGTTGGGCCTCATTCGACTCAACCATATCATTTGTGCCTCGAGTCGGGCCTCGTGTGGCTCAACCCTATCATTTGCACTTCGTGTCAGGCCTCGTGTGACTCAACCCTATCATTTGCGCCTCCAGTCGGGCCTCATTTGACTCACTGTTACCGTTTGTGCCTCAAGTTGGGCCTCGTTTGAATTAACCATATCATATGTGCCTCGAGTCAGGTCTGACTCAAGCATATCATTTGTGCCTCGAGTCAGGCCTTGTTTGACTCAGCCATATCATTTGTGCCTGGAGTCGGGCCTCGTTTGACTCAACCATATCATTTGTGCCTCGAGTCAGGCCTCGTTTGACTCAACCATATCATTTGCACCTCGAGTTGGGCCTCATGTGACTCAACCCTATTATTTGTGTCACGAGTAGGGCCTCGTTTGACTCACTGATACCATTTGTGCCTCGAGTTGGGCCTCGTTTGACTCAACCATATCATTTGTGCTTTGAGCCAGTCCTCGTTTGACTCAACCATAACATTTGCGCCACGAGGCGGGCCTCGTGTGAGTTAACCCTATCATTTGTGCCCCGAGTAGGGCCTCGTTTGACTCACTGATACCATTTGTGCCTCGAGTCAGGCCTGGTTTGACTCAACCATATCATTTGTGCCTCGCGTCAGGCCTCATTTGACTCAACCATATCATTTGTGCCTCGAGTCAGGCCTCGTTTGACATAACCATATCATTTGTGCCTTGAGACATGCCTCGTTTGACTCAACCATATCATTTGCATCTCGAGTCGGGCCTCATGTGACCCAATCCTATCATTTGCACCTCGAGTCGAGCCTCATTTGACTCACAGATACCATTTGTGCCTCGAGTTGGGGCTCGTTTGACTCAACCATATTATTTGCGCCTCAAGTCGATCATCGTTTGACTCAACCATATCATTTGCGCCTTGAGTCGGGCCTCTTTTGACTCATTGATACCATTTGGGCCTCGAGTTGGGCCTTTTTTCACTCAACCATATCATTTGTGTCTCGGGTCAGGCCTCGTTTGACTAAACCATATCATTTACGCCTCGAGTAGGGCTCGTTTGACTCACTGATACCATTTGTGCCTCAAGTTGGGCCTCGTTTGACTTAACCACATCATTTACCCCTCGAGTCAGGCCTCGTTTGACTCAACCATATCATTTGCGCCTCGAGTTGGGCCTCGTTTAACTTAACCATATCAATTGTGCCTCGAGTCAAGCCTCGTCTGACTCAACCATATCATTTGCGCCTCGAGTCAGGCCTCGTTTAACTCAATTATATCATTTGTGCCTCAAGTCAGGTCTCGTTTGACTCAACCACATCATTTATGCCTCGAGTCAGGTCTTGTTCGACTCAACCATATCATTTGTGCCTCGAGTCAGGACTCGTTTAACTTAACCATATCATTTGTGCCTTGAGTCAGGTCTCATTTGACTCAACCATATCATTTGTGCCTCGAGTCGGGCCTTGTTTAACTCAACCATATCATTTGAGTCTCGAGTCAGGTCTTGTTTGACTCAACCATATTATTTGCGCCTCGAGCCGGTCATCGTTTGACTCAACGATATCATTTGTGCCTCAAGTCAGGCCTCGTTTGACTCAACCATATCATTTGCACCTCGAGTTAGGCCTCGTTTAACTCAACCATATCATTTGTGCCTTGGGTCAGGCCTCGTTTAACTAAACTATATCATTTACGCCTCGAGTAGGGCCTCGTTTGACTCACTTATACTATTTGTGCCTCGAGTTGGGCCTCGTTTGACTTAACCATATCATTTGCGCCTTGAGTCAGGCCTCGTTTTATTCAACCATATCATTTGTACCTTGAGTTAGGCCTCGTTTGACTCGACCGTATCATTTGCGCCTCGTGTCAGGCCTCGTTTAACTCAACCACATCATTTGTGCCTTGAGCCAGGTGTCGTTTGACGCATCCATAATATTTGTGCCTCGAGTCGGGCCTTGTTTGACTCAACCATGTCATTTGCGCCTCGAGACAGGCGTCGTTTGACATAACCATATCATTTGTGCCTTGAGTCATGCCTCGGTTGACTTAACCATATTATTTGCATCTCGAGTCGGGCCTCGTGTGACTCAACCCTCTCATTTGCGCCTCAAGTCGGGCCTCATTTGACTCACTGATACCATTTGTACCTCGAGTTGGGCCTCGTTTGACTCAACCATATCATTTGTGCCTCGAGTTGAGCCTCATTTAACTCAACCGTATCATTTGTGCCTCGAGTCAAGTCTCGTTTGACTTAACCATATCATTTGTGCCTCGAGTCAGGCCTCGTTTTACACAACCATATCATTTGCGCCTTGAGTCGGCGCTCATTTAACTCAACCATATCATTTGTGTCCCGAGTCAGGTCTCATTTGACTCAACCATATCATTTGTGCCTCGAGTCAGTCATCGTTTGACTCAACCATATCATTTGTTCCTCGAGTCAGGCCTAGTTTGACTCAGCCATATTATTTGTGGCTCAGGTCCGGCCTCGTTTGACTAAACTATATCATTTGCGCCTCAAGTAGGGCCTCATTTGACTCACTGATACCATTTGTGCCTCGATTTAGGCCTCGTTTGACTCAACCATATCATTTGCGCCTTGAGTCGGGCCTCGTGTTGCTCAACCCTATCATTTACGCCTTGAGTCAGGCCTCGTGTGACTTGACCCTATCATTTGCGCCTCGATTCGGGTCTCATTTGACTCACCGATAATATTTGTGCCTCGAGTTGGGCTTTAATTGACTCACCAATACCATTTGCGCCTCGAGTCAAGCCTTGTTTGACTCAACCATATCATTTGTGCCTCGTTTTAGGCCACGATTGAGTCAACCGTATAATTTATGCCTCGAGTCGGGCCTCGTTTGACACAACCCTATCATTTGTGCCTCGAGTCAAGCCTCGTTTGACTCAACCATACCATTTGCACCTCGTGTCAGGCCTCATTTGACCCAACCATATCATTTGTGCCTCGAGTTGGGCCTCATTTGACTCACCGATAATATTTGTGCCTTAAGTTGGGCCTCAATCGACTCACCGATACCATTTGTGCCACGAGTCAGGCCTTGTTTGACTCAACCATATCATTTGTGTCACATTTCAGGCCTGGATTGAATCAACCATATAATTTATGCCTCGAGTCGGGCCTCGTTTGACTCAACCCTTTCATTTGTGCCTCGAGTCAAGCCTTGTTTGACACAACCATATTATTTGCGCCTCGTGTCAGGCTTTGTTTGACTCACCCATATCATTTGCGCCTCGAGTAGAGCCTTATTTGACTCACCCATATGTTTGCGCATCGAGTTGAGCCTTATTTGACTCATCGGTACCATTTGTGCCTCGAGTCGGGCCTCGTTTAACTCAACCACATCATTTGCGCCTTGAGTTAGGTCTCGTTTGACTCAACCATATCTTTTATGCCTCGAGTCAGGTCTCGTTTGACTCAACCATATCATTTGTGCCTTGAGTCGGGTCTCGTTTAACTCAACCATATCATTTGTGCCTCGAGTCAGGTCTCGTTTGAGTCAACCATATGATTTTTGCCTGTAGTTAGGCCTCGATTCACTCAACCATATCATTTGTGCCTTGAGTCAGGCCTCGTTTCACTCAACCATATCATTTGTGCCTCGAGTCAGGTCTCGTTTGACTTAACCATATCATTTGTGCCTCTAGTCAAATCACGTTTGACTCAACCATATCATTTGCACCTCGAGTCAGATCCCGTTTCTCTCAACCATATCATTTGTGCCTCGACTCAGGTCTCGTTTGACTCAAACATATCATTTGTGCCTTGTCAGGCCTCAATTGGCTCAACCATATCCTTTGTGCCTAGAGTCGGGCCTCGTTTGACTCAACCATATCAATCGTGCCTCGAGTCTAGCCTCATTTGACTAAACCATATCATTTTCGCCTCGAGTTGGTCCTTGTTTGATTCACTGATGCCATTTGTGCCTCGAGTCGGGCCTCGTTTGACACAACCACATCATTTGTGCCTCGAGAGATGCCTCGTTTGACTCAACCATATCTTTTGCATCTCGAGTCGGGCCTCATGTGACACAATCCTATCATTTGTGCCTCGAGTCAGGCCATATTTGACTCACCGATACCATTTGTGCCTCGAGTTGGGCCTCATTTGACTCAACCATATCATTTGTGCCTCGAGTCAGGCCACGTTTGACTTAACCATATCATTTGTGCCTCGAGCTGGACCTCATTTAACTCAACCATATCATTCGTGCCTTGAGTCAGGTCTCGTTTGACTCAACCATATCATTTGTGCTTCGAGTCAGGTAACGTTTGACTCAAGCATATCATTTGCGCCTCGAGTCGGGCCTTGTTTAACTCCACCATATCATTTGTGCCTCGAGGCAGGTCTCATTTGACTCAACCATATTATTTGTGCCTCGAGTCGATCATCGTTTGGCTCAACCATATCATTTGCGCCTTGAGTCGGGCCTCTTTTGACTCATTGATACCATTTGTGCCTCGAGTTGGGCCTTATTTCACTCAACCATATCTTTTGTGTCTCAGGTCAGGCCTCGTTTGACTAAACCATATCATTTACGCCTCGAGTAGGGCTCGTTTGACTCACTGATACCATTTGGGCCTCAAGTTGGGCCTCGTTTGACTCAACCATATCATTTGCGCCTCGAGTCAGGACTCGTGTGGCTCAACCCTATCATTGCGCCTCGTGTCAGGCCTCGTGTGACTCAACCCTATCATTTGCGCCTCGAGTCGGGCCTCATTTGACTCACTGTTACCGTTTGCACCTCGAGTTGGGACTCGTTTGAATTAACCGTATCATATGTGCCTCGAGTCAGGTCTGACTCCAGCATATCATTTGTACCTCGAGTCTGGCCTCATTTGACTCAACCATATCATTTGTGCCTGGAGTCAGGCCTCGTTTGACTCAACCATATCATTTGTGCCTCGAGTCAGGCCTCGTTTGACTCAACCATATCATTTTCACCTCAAGTTGGGCCTCATGTGACTCAACCCTATTATTTGCGCCACGAGTAGGGCCTCGTTTGACTCACTAATACCATTTGTGCCTCAAGTTGGGCCTCGTTTGACTCAACCATATCATTTGTGCTTTGAGCCAGGCCTCGTTTGACTCAACCATAACATTTGCGCCTCGAGGCGGGCCTCATGTGAGTTAACCCTATCATTTGCGCCCCGAGTAGGGCCTCATTTGACTCACTGATACCATTTGTGCCTCGAGTCAGGCCTGGTTTGACTCAACCATATCATTTGTGCCTCGCGTCAGGCCTCATTTGACTCAAGCATATTATTTGTGCCTCGAGTTGGGCCTTGTTTGACTCAACCATATCATTTGTGCCTCGAGTCAGGCCTCGTTTGACATAACCATATCATTTGTGCCTTGAGACATGCCTCGTTTGACTCAACCATATCATTTGCATCTCGAGTCGGGCCTCATGTGACTCAATCCTATCATTTGCACCTCGAGTCGAGCCTCATTTGACTCACAGATACCATTTGTGCCTCGAGTTGGGCCTCGTTTGACTCAACCATATTATTAGTGCCTCGAGTCGATCATCGTTTGACTCAACCATATCATTTGCGCCTTGAGTCGGGCCTCTTTTGACTCATTGATACCATTTGTGCCTCGAGTTGGGCCTTATTTCACTCAACCATATCTTTTGTGTCTCAGGTCAGGCCTCGTTTGACTAAACCATATCATTTACGCCTCGAGTAGGGCTCGTTTGACTCACTGATACCACTTGGGCCTCAAGTTGGGCCTCGTTTGACTCAACCATATCATTTGCGCCTCGAGTCAGGACTCGTGTGGCTCAACCCTATCATTTGCGCCTCGTGTCAGGCCTCGTGTGACTCAACCCTATCATTTGCGCCTCGAGTCGGGCCTCATTTGACTCACTGTTAATGTTTGTGCCTCGAGTTGGGCCTCGTTTGAATTAACCATATCATATGTGCCTCGAGTCAGGTCTGACTCCAGCATATCATTTGTACCTCGAGTCAGGCCTCGTTTGACTCAACCATATCATTTGTGCCTGGAGTCAGGCCTCGTTTGACTCAACCATATCATTTGTGCCTCGAGTCAGGCCTCGTTTGACACAACCATATCATTTGCACCTCAAGTTGGGCCTCATGTGGCTCAACCCTATTATTTGCGCCACGAGTAGGGCCTCGTTTGACTCACTGATACCATTTGTGCCTCGAGTTGGGCCTCGTTTGACTCAACCATATCATTTGTGCTTTGAGCCAGGCCTCGTTTGACTCAACCATAACATTTGCGCCTCGAGGCGGGCCTCGTGTGAGTTAACCCTATCATTTGCGCCCCGAGTAGGGCCTCGTTTGACTCACTGATACCATTTGTGCCTCGAGTCAGGCCTGGTTTAACTCAACCATATCATTTGTGCCTCGCGTCAGGCCTCATTTGACTCAAGCATATTATTTGTGCCTCGAGTTGGGCCTTGTTTGACTCAACCATATCATTTGTGCCTCGAGTCAGGCCTCGTTTGACATAACCATATCATTTGTGCCTTGAGACATGCCTCGTTTGACTCAACCATATCATTTACATCTCGAGTCGGGCCTCATGTGACTCAATCCTATCATTTGCACCTCGAGTCGAGCCTCATTTGACTCACAGATAGCATTTGTGCCTCAAGTTGGGCCTCGTTTGACTCAACCATATTATTTGCGCCTCGAGTCGATCATCGTTTGACTCAACCATATCATTTGCGCCTTGAGTCGGGCCTCTTTTGACTCATTGATACCATTTGTGCCTCGAGTTGGGCCTTATTTCACTCAACCATATCATTTGTGTCTCGGGTCAGGCCTCATTTGACTAAACCATATGATTTACGCCTAGAGTAGGGCTCGTTTGACTCACTGGTACCATTTGTGCCTCAAGTTGGGCCTCGTTTGACTCAACCATATCATTTGCGCCTCGAGTCGGGCCTCGTGTGGCTCAACCCTATCATTTGCAACTCGTGTCAGGCCTCGTGTGACTCAACCCTATCAATTGTGCCTCAAGTCGGGCCTCATTTGACTCACTGTTACCATTTGTGCCTCGAGTTGGGCCTCGTTTGAATTAACCATATCATATGTGCCCCGAGTCAGGTCTGACTCAAGCATATCATTTGTGCCTCGAGTCAGGCCTTGTTTGACTCAGCCATATCATTTGTGCCTGGAGTTGGGCCTCGTTTGACTCAACCATATCATTTGTGCCTCGAGTCAGGCCTCGTTTGACTCAACCATATCATTTGCACCTCGAGTTGGGCCTCATGTGACTCAACCCTATTATTTGCGCCACGAGTAGGGCCTCGTTTGACTCACTAATACCATTTGTGCCTCGAGTTGGGCCTCGTTTGACTCAACCATATCATTTGTGCTTTGAGCCAGGCCTCGTTTGCCTCAACCATATCATTTGCGCCTCGAGGCGGACCTCGTGTGAGTTAACCCTATCATTTACGCCCCGAGTAGGGCCTCGTTTGACTCACTGATACCATTTGTGCCTCGAGTCAGGCCTGGTTTGACTCAACCATATCATTTGTGCCTCGCGTCAGGCCTCATTTGACTCAAGCATATTATTTGTGCCTCGAGTTGGGCCTTGTTTGACTCAACCATATCATTTGTGCCTCGAGTCAGGCCTCGTTTGACATAACCATATCATTTATGCTTGAGACATGCCTCGTTTGACTCAACGTTATCATTTGCATCCCGAGTCGGGCCTCATGTGACTCAATCCTATCATTTGCACCTTGAGTCGAGCCTCATTTGACTCACAGATAGCATTTGTGCCTCGAGTTGGGCCTCGTTTGACTCAACCATATCATTTGTGCCTTGAGTCAGCCCTCGTTTGACTCAACCATATTATTTAAGCCTCGAGTCGGGCCTCATTTAACTCAACCCTATCATTTGCGCCTCGAGCCAGGCCTCGTTTGACTCAACCATGTCATTTATACCTCTTTGCGTGCCTCATTTGGCTCAACCATATCATTTGTGCCTCGAGTCGGGCCTTGTTTGACTCAACCATATCATTTGTGCCTCGTGTTGGGCCTCGTTTAACTCAACCCTATCATTTGTGCCTTGAGTCAGGCCTCGTTTGACTCAATCATGTCATTTGCACCTCGTGTTGGGCCTGATTTGACTCAACCATATCATTTGTGCCTCGAGTCAGGTTTTGTTTGACTTAACCATATCATTTGCACCTCGAGTCAGGCCTCGTTTGACTCAACCATATCATTTGCGCCAGGAGTCAGGCCTCGTTTGGCTCATCCACATCATTTGTGCCTCAAGTTGAGCCTTATTTGACTCACCCATATGTTTGCGCATTGAGTCAGGTCTAATTTGACTTACCAGTACCATTTGTGCCTCGAGTCAGGCCTCGTTTAACTCAACCACATCATTTGTGCCACAAGTCTGGTCCCATTTGACTCAACCATATGATTTACATCTCGAGTCTAGCCTCGGTTAACTTTACCCTTTCATTTGCGCCTCGAGTCGGGCCTTATTTGACTCACCGATACCAGTTTGTGCCTCGAGTTGGGCCTTGTTTGATGCAACCATATCATTTGTGCCTCGTGTCAGGCCTCATTTCACACAACCATATCATTTGTGCCTCGAGACATGCCTCGTTTGACTCAACCATATCATTTGCATTTTGAGTCGGGGCTCGAGTAACCCAATCCTATCATTTGCACCTCGAGTTGGGCCTCATTTGACTCACCGATACCATTTGTGCCTCGAGTTGGGCCTTATTTAACTCCACCATATCATTTGTGCCTTGAGTCAGGCCTCGTTTGATTCAACCATATCATTTGCACCTTGAGTCAGGCCTCATTTAACTCAACCATATCATTCGTGCCTCGAGTCAGGTCTGGTTTGACTCAATCATATCATTTGTGCCTCGAGTCAGGTCTCGTTTGACTCAAGCATATCATTTGCGCCTCGAGTCGGGCCTCGTTTAACTCAACCATATCATTTGTGCCTCGAGTCAGGCCTCGTTTGACTCAACCATCTCATTTGTTCCTCGAGTCAGGCCTCGTTTGACTCAACCATATCATTTGCGCCTCGAGTCGGGCCTCGTTTAACTCAACCATATCATTTGTGCCTCGAGCGAGGTCTCATTTCACTCAACCATATCATTTGCGCCTCGAGTCAGTCATCGTTTGACTCAACCATATCATTTGCACCTCGAGTCGGGACTTGTTTGACTCAATGATTTCATTTGTGCCTCGAGTTAGGGCTCGTTTCACTTAACCATATCATTTGTTCCTCGGGTCAGGCCTCGCTTGACTAAACCATATCATTTGTGCCTTGAGTAGGGCCTCGTTTGACTCACTGATACCATTTGTGCCTCGAGTTGGGCCTTGTTTGAGTCAATCATATCATTTCCGCCTCGAGTCGGGCCTCGTGTGGCTCAACCCTATCATTTGTTCCTCGAGTCGGGCCTCGTGTGACTCAACCCTATCATTTGTGCCTCGAGTCGGCCCTCATTTGACTCACCGTTACCGTTTGTGCCTCGAGTTGGGCCTCAATTGACTCACCGATACCATTTGCACCTTGAGTCAGGCCTTGTTTCACTCAACCATATCATTTGCGCCTCGTTTCAGGCCTCGTTTGAATCAACCATATAATTTGCACCTCGAGTCGGGACTCGTTTGACTCAACCCTATCATTTGCGCCTTCAGTCGGGCCTTATTTGACTCACTGGTACCATTTGTGCCTCGAGTTGGGCCGCGTTTGACTCAACCATATCATTTGTGCCTCGAGTCAAGCCCCGTTTGACTCAACCATATCATTTGTTTCTCGAGTCAGGCCTTGTTTACCTTAACCATGTCATTGCGCCTCGGGTCAAGCCTCATTTGACTCAACCATATCATTTGCTCCTCGAGTCTGGCCTCGTTTGACTCAACCATATCATTTGCGCCTCGAGTCAGTCATCGTTTGACTCAACCATATCATTTGCGCCTTGAGTCGGGACTCGTTTAACTCAACCATATTATTTGTGCCTCGAGTCGGGCCTTGTTTGACTCAACCATGTCATTTGCGCCTCGAGTCAGGCCTCATTTGACTCAACCATTTCATTTGTCCCTCGAGTCTGGCCTCATTTGACTCAACCATATCATTTGCGCCTAGAGTCGAGCCTTATTTGACTCACCCATATGTTTGCGCATCGAGTCGAACCTTATTTGACTCACCGGTACCATTTGTGCCTCGACTTGGGCCTCAGTTAACTCAACCACACCATTTGTGCCTCAAGTTAGGTTTCGTTTGACTCAACCATATTATTTGTTCCTCGAGTTGGGCCTCGTTTCACTCAACCATATCATTTACGCATCGAGTAGGGCCTCGTGTGACTCAACCCTATCATTTGCACCGCGAGTCGGGCTTTATTTGACTCAACAATACCATTTGTGCCTCGAGTTGGGCCTTAATTCACTCACTGATACCATTTGTGCCTCGAGTCATACCTTGTTTGACTGAACCATATCATTTGCGCCTCGTTTCAGGCCTCGTTTGAATCAACCATATAATTTGCGCCTCGAGTCAGGCCTCATTTGACTCAACCATATCATTTGTGCCTCGAGTTAGGCCTCGTTTGACTCAACCATATCATTTGCACCTCGTGTTGGGCCTCATTTGACTCAACCATATCATTTGTGCCTCAAGTTAGGCCTTGTTTGACTCAACCATATCGTTTGCGCCTCGAGTCAGGCCTTGTTTAACTCAGCCATATCAGTTGTGCCTCGAGTCAGGTCTCGTTTTACTTAACCATATTATTTGTGCCTTGAGTCAGGTCTCGTTTAACTCAACCATTTCATTTGTGCCTCGAGTCAACCCTCGTTTGACTTATCCATATCATTTGTGCCTTGAGTCATGCCTCGTTTGACTCAACCATATCATTTGCGTCTCAAGTCAGGCCTCATTTGACTCACCGATACCATTTGTCCCTCTAGTTGGGCCTCGTTTGACTCAACATATCATTTGTGCCTCCAGTTAGGCCTCGTTTGACTAAACTGTATCATTTGCACCTCGTGTCAGGCCTCGTTTGACTCAACCTTATCATTTGTGCCTCGAGCTGGGCCCCGTTTAACTCAACCATATCATTCATGCCTCGAGTTAGGTCTCGTTTGACTCAACCATATTCTTTGTGCCTCAAGTCAGGTCTCGTTTAACTCAAGCATATCATTTGTGCCTTGAGTCAGGCCTCGTGTGACTCAACCCTATCAGTTGCATCTCAAGCCGGGACTCATTTGACTCATCGATATCATTTGTGCCTCTAGTTAGGCCTCAATTGCTCATCGATACCATTTGCGCCTCGAGTTAGGCCTTGTTTGACTCAACCATATCATTTGCACCTCGAGTCAGGCCTCATTTGACTCAACCATATCATTTGCGCCTCGAATCATGTCTCATTTGACTCACCGATACTATTTGTGCCTCGAGTTAGGCCTCGTTTGACTCAACCATATCATTTGTGCCTCGAGTCAGGTCGCGTTTGACTCAACCATATCATTTGCGCCTCGAGTCGGGCGTTGTTTGGCTCAACCATATCATTTGCGCCTCGAGTCAGGCCTCGTTTGACTCAACCATATCATTTGTGCCTCGAGTCATGCCTCGTTCAACTCAACCATATCATTTGCATCTCGAGTCTGGCCTCATTTGACTCACCGATGCCAATTGTGCCTCTAGTTGGGCTTCGTTTGACTCAACTATATCATTTGTGCCTTGGGTCAGGCCTCGTTTGACTAAACCATATCATTTGTGCATCGAACCAGGCCTCGTTTGACTCAACCATATCATTTGTACCTCGAGTTGGTCCTCGTTTGACTCACCGATACCATTTGTTCCTCGAGTGGGGCCTCGTTTGACTCAGCCATATCATTTGTGCCATGATTCGAGCCTCGTTTGACTCAACCATATCTTTTGCGCCTCGAGTCGGGCCTCGTTTGACTCAACCATATCATTTGCGTCTCGAGTCGGGCCTCATTTGACACACTGATGCCATTTGTGCCTCCAGTTGGGCCTCGTTTGACTCAACCATACCATTTGTGCCACGGGTCAGGCCTCGTTTGACTAAACCATATCATTTACGCCTCGAGTCGCGCCTCATTTGACTCAACCATATCATTTGCGCCTCGAGTCAGGCCTTGTTTGTGTCACTGATACCATTTGTGCCTCGAGTTAGGCCTCATTTGACTCAGCCATATCATTTGTGCCGCGAGTCGGGCCTCGTTTGACTCACCAATACTAGTTGTGCCTCGAGTTGGGCTTCGTTTGACTCAGCCATATCATTTTGTGCCTCGAGTCAAGCTTTATTTGACTTAACCATATCATTTGCACCTCGAGTCGGGCCTCATTCGACTCACGATACCATTTGTGCATCGAGTGAGGCCACGTTTGACTCAACCATATTGTTTGTGCCTCGAGTCAGGCCTCGTTTGACTCAACCATATCATTTGCACCTCGAGTTGGGCCTCATTTTACTCACCGATACCATTTGTGCCTTGAGTTGGGCCTCGTTTAACTCTGCCATATCATTTGCGCCTCGAGTCGGGCCTCGTTTGACTCACCTATACCATTTGTGCCTCGAGTTAGGCCTCGTTTGACTCAGCCATATCATTTGGGCCTCGAGTTGGGCCTCGTTTGACTCAGCCACATCATTTGGGTCTCGAGTTAGGCCTCGTTTGACTCAGCCATATCATTTTGTGCCTCGAGTCAAGCTTCATTTAACTCAACCGTATCATTTGCACCTCGAGTCGGGCCTCATTCGACTCACGATACCATTTGTGCATCGAGTTAGGCCACGTTTGACTCAACCATATCGTTTGTGCCTCGAGTCAGGCCTCGTTTGACTCAACCATATCATTTGCACCTCGAGTTGGGCCTCATTTTACTAACCGATACTATTTGTGCCTCGAGTTGGGCCTCGTTTAACTCAGCCATATCATTTGCGCCTCGAGTCGGGCCTCGTTTGACTCACCTATACCATTTGTGCCTCGAGTTGGGCCTCGTTTGACTCAGCCATATCATTTGGGCCTTGAGTTGGGCCTCGTTTGACTCAACCATATCATTTGTGCCTCGAGTCGGGCCTCATTTGACTCACCGATACCATTTGTGCCTCGAGTTAGGCCTCGTTTGACTCAACTATATAATTTGTTCCTCGAGTCAGCCCTCGTTTGACTTAACTATATCATTTACGCCTCGTGTTGGGCCTTGTTTGACACAACCATATCATTTGCGCCTCGAGTCGGGTCTTGTTTGACTCACCCATATGTTTGAACCTCGAGTTCGGCCTTGTTTGACTCACCCATATGTTTGCACCTCGAGTCGATCTTCGGTTGATTCGCCCTTACCATTTGGACCTCGAGTCAAGCCTCATTTGACTCGCCCATGTGTTTGCGCCATGAGTCAGGCCTTGTTTGACTTACGCATATCATTTGCACCAAAAGTCGGGCCTTGTTTGACTCAACCATATCAGTTATGCCTCGAGTCAGGCCTTCTGTGACCCACTGATACAATTTGCGCCTCGAGGTGGGCCTGATTTGACTCAACCATATCATTTGGGCCTCGAGTCAAGCCTCATTTGACTCAAACATATCATTTGTGCCTCGAGTCAGGCCTTGTTTGACTCAATCATATCATTTGTGCCTCGAATCGTGCCTTATTTGACTCACCCATATGTTTGTGCATCAAGTTAGGCCTCATTTGACTAAACCATATCGTTTGTGCCTTGAGTCATGCCTCGTTTGACTCAACCATATCATTTGTGCCTCGAGTTGGGCCTCGTTTGACTCATCCATGTCATTTGCGCCTCAAGTTGGGATTCATTTGACTAAACTATATGATTTACGACTTGAGTCAGGCCTCGTTTTACTCAACCATATCATTTGTGCCTTCAGTCAGGCCTCGTTTGACTCAACCATATCATTTGCTCCTCGAGTCGGGTCTCGTTTAACTCAACTATATCATTTGTGCCTCGAATCAGGTCATGTTTGACTCAACCATATCATTTGTGCCTCGAGTCAGGCCTTCTTTGACTTAACCATATCATTTGCGCCTCGAGTCAGGTCTTCTTTGACTCAACCATATCATTTACGCCTCGAGGAGGGCCTCATTTGACTCACGATACCATTTGTGCCTCGAGTTGGGCCTCGTTTGACTCAACCATATCATTTGCGCCTAGAGGCAGGCCTTGTTTGACTCAACCATATCATTTGTGCCTCGAGTCATGCCTCATTTGACACAACTGTATCATTTGCCCCTCGAGTTAGGCCTCATTTAACTCAACCATATCGTTTGTGCCTCGAGTCAGGTCTCATTTGACTTAACCATATATTTGTGCCTCGAGTTAGGTCTCGTTTGACTCAACCATATCATTTGCGCCTCAAGTCGGGCCTCGTTTAACTCAACCATATCATTTGTGCCTCGAGTCAGGTCTTGTTTGACTTAACCATATCATTTGCACCTTGAGCCAGGCCTCGTTTAACTCAACCATATCTTTTGTACCTCGAGTCAGGTCTCGTTTCACACAACCATATCATTTGTGCCTCGAGTCGTGCCTCATATAACTCAACCATATTATTTGTGCCTCGAGTTAGGTCTCATTTGACTCAACCATATCATTTGCGCCTCGAGTCGGGCCTCGTTTAACTCAACCATATCATTTGTGCCTCGAGTCAGGCCTCGTTTGACTCAACCATATCATTTACGCCTCGAGTCGGGCCTCGTTTAACTCAACCATATCATTTGTGCCTCGAGTTAGGTCTCATTTCACTAAACCATATCAATTATGCCTCGAGTCGTGCCTTATATAACTCAACCATATTATTTGTGCCTCTAGTCAGGTCTCGTTTGACTCAACCATATGATTTGTGCCTCGAGTCAGGCCTTCTTTGACTTAGCCATATCATTTGTGCCTCGAGTCAGGTCTTGTTTGACTCAACCATATCATTTATGCCTCGAGGAGGGCCTCATTTGACTCACGATACCATTTGTGCCTCGAGTTGGGCCTCGTTTGACACAACCATATCATTTGCGCCTCAAGGTAGGCCTTGTTTGACTCAACCATATCATTTGTGCCTCGAGTCAGGCATTGTTTGACTTAACCATATCATTTGTGCCTCGAGTCAGGTCTTCTTTGACTCAACCATATCATTTACGCCTCGAGGAGGGCCTCATTTGACTCACGATACCATTTGTGCCTCGAGTTGGGCCTCGTTTGACTCAACCATATCATTTGCGCCTTGAGGCAGGCCTTGTTTGACTCAACCATATCATTTGTGCCTCGAGTCAGGCCTCGTTTGACACAACTGTATCATTTGCCCCTCGAGTTAGGTCTCATTTAACTCAACCATATCGTTTGTGCCTCGAGTCAGGTCTCATTTGATTCAACCATATGATTTGTGCCTCGAGTTAGGTCTCGTTTGACTCAACCATATCATTTGCACCTCGAGTCGGGCCTCGTTTAACTCAACCATATCATTTGTGCCTCGAGTCAGGTCTTGTTTGACTCAACCATATCATTTGTACCTCGAGTCAGGCCTCGTTTGACTCAACCATATCATTTGCACCTCGAATCGGGCCTCGTTTAACTCAACCTTATCTTTTGAGCCTCAAGCCAGGTCTCGTTTCACTCAACCATATCATTTGTGCCTCGAGTCGTGCCTCATATAACTCAACCATATTATTTGTGCCTCGAGTCAGGTCTCGTTTGACTCAACCATATCATTTGTGCCTCGAGTTGGGTCTCGTTTAACTCAACCATATCATTTGTGCCTCGTCTTAGGTCTCGTTTGACTTAACCATATCATTTGTGCCTCGAGTCAGGCCTCGTTTGACTCAATCATATCATTTGCGCCTCGAGTCGGGCCTCGTTTAACTCAACCATATCATTTGTGCCTCGAGTTAGGTCTCGTTTCACTCACCCATATCAATTGTGCCTCGAGTCGTGCCATATAGAACTGAACCATATTATTTGTGCCTTTAATCAAATCTCGTTTGATTCAACCATATCATTTGTGCTTCGAGTCGGGCATAGTTTAACTCAACCATATCATTTACGCCTTGAGTCAGGCCTTGTTTGACTCAACCATATCATTTGTGCCTCGAGTCAGGCCTCATTTGACTAAACCATGTCATTTGTGCCTCAAGTCAAGCCTCCTTTCACTCAACCATACCATTTGCATCTCGAGTCGGGCTTGATTTGACTCACTGATACAATTTGTGCCTCGACTTGCGCCTCGTTTAACTCAACCATATCATTTGTGCCTCGAGTTCGGCCTCATTTGACTCAACCGTATCATTTGCGCCTCAAGTCGGGCCTCGTTTGACTCAACCATATCATTTGTACCTCGAGTCGGGCCTCGTTTGACTCAACCATATCTTTTGTGCCTCGAGTCGTGCCTCATATAACTCAACCATATTATTTGTGCCTCGAGTCAGGTCTCGTTTAACTGAACCATATCATTTGCGCAGCGAGTCAGGCCTAGTTTGACTCGACCATATCATTTGTGCTACGAGTCGGTCTTGTTTGACTCAACCATATCATTTGTGCCTTGAGTCAGGCCTTGTTCGACTCAACCACATCATTTGTGCCTCGAGTCAGGTCTCGTTTGACTCAAACCTATCATTTGTGCCTCGAGTCAGTCTTGCTTGACTCAACCATATAATTTGTGCCTCGAGTCAGGCCTCATTTGACTCAACCATATCATTTGCGCCTCGAGTCGGGCCTCGTTTAACTAAACCATATCATTTGTACCTCGAGTCAGGTCTTGTTTCACTCAACCATATCATTTGTGCCTCGAGTCAGGTCTTGTTTGACTCTGCCATATCATTTGTGCCTCGAGCCATGCCTCATATAACTCAACCATATTATTTTGCCTCAAGTTAGGTCTCGTTTGACTCAACCATATCATTTGTGCCTCGAGCAGGTCTCATTTGACTCATCGATACCATTTGTGCCTCGAGTTGGGCCTCATTTCACTCAACCATATTATTTGTGACTCAGGTCAGGCCTCATTTGACAAAACCATATCATTTGCGCCTCGAGTCGGGCCATGTTTGACTCACTGATACTATTTGTGCCTCGAGTTGGCCCTTGTTTGACTTAACCATATCAGTTGCGCTTCGAGTCAGGGCTCGTTTGACTCAACCATATCATTTGCGCCTCGAGTCAGGCCTTGTTTGACTCAACCATATTATTTGTGCCTCGAGTTAGGCCTCGTTTGACTCAACCATATCATTTGTGCCTCGAGTCATGCCTCGTTTGACTCAACCATATCATTTGCGTCTCGAGTCGGGCCTCGTTTAACTCAACCATATCATTTGTGCCTCAAGTTAGGTCTCGTTTGACTTAACCATATAATTTATGCCTCAAGACAGGCCTCATTTGACTCAACCATATCATTTTCGCCTCGAGTCAGGCCTCGTTTAACTCAACCATATCATTTGTGCCTCGAGCTAGATCTCGCTTGACTCAACCATATCATTTGTGCTTCGAGTCGGGCATAGTTTAACTCAACCATATCATTTGCGCCTCAAGTCGGTCCTTGTTTGACTCAACCATATCATTTGTGCCTCGAGTCAGGCCTCATTTGACTAAACCATGTCATTTGTACCTCAAGTCAAGCCTCCTTTCACTCAACCATACCATTTGCATCTCGAGTCGGGCTTCATTTGACTCATTGATACAATTTGTGCCTCGACTTGCGCCTCGTTTGACTCAACCATATCATTTGTGCCTCGAGTTCGGCCTTGTTTGACTCAACCGTATCATTTGCGCCTCGAGTCGGGCCTCATTTGACTTAACCATATCATTTGTGCCTCGAGTCGGGCCTCGTTTGACTCAACCATATCTTTTGTGCCTCGATTCGTGCCTCATATAACTCAACCATATTATTTGTGCCTCGAGTCAGGTCTCGTTTAACTGAACCATATCATTTGCGTAGCGAGTCAGGCCTAGTTTGACTCAACCATATCATTTGTGCCACGAGTCGGTCTTGTTTGACTCAACCATATCATTTGTGCCTTGAGTCAGGCCTTGTTCGACTCAACCACATCATTTGTGCCTCGAGTCAGGTCTCGTTTGACTCAACCACATCATTTGTGCCTCGAGTCAGTCTTGCTTGACTCAACCATATCATTTGTGCCTCGAGTCAGTCCTCATTTGACTCAACCATATCATTTGTGCCTCGAGTCAAGCCACGTGTGACTCAATCATATCATTTGCGCCTCGAGTCGAACCTCATTTGACTCAACAATACCATTTGTGCCCCGAGTTGGGACTCGTTTAACTCGTTTAACTCAACCATATCATTTGTGCCTCGAGTCAGGCCTCGTTTGGCTCAACCATATCATTTGTGCCTCAAGTTAGGCCTCATTTAACTAAACCATATCATTTGTACCTCGAGTCAGGTCTCGTTTCACTCAACCATATCATTTGTGCCTCGAGTCAGGTCTTGTTAACCATATCATTTGTGCCTCGAGTCAGGTTTTGTTTGACTCTGCCATATCATTTGTGCCTCGAGCCATGCCTTATATAACTCAACCATATTATTTGTGCCTCAAGTTAGGTCTCGTTTGACTCAACCATATCATTTGTGCCTCGAGCAGGTCTCATTTGACTCATCGATACCTTTTGTGCCTCTAGTTGGGCCTCATTTCACTCAACCATATTATTTGTGACTCAGGTCAGGCCTCATTTGACTAAACCATATCATTTGCGCCTCGAGTCGGGCCACGTTTGACTCACTGATACTATTTGTGCCTCGAGTTGGCCCTTGTTTGACTTAACCATATCAGTTGCGCCTCGAGTCAGGGCTTGTTTGACTCAACCATATCATTTGCGCCTCGAGTCGGGCCTTGTTTGACTCAACCATATTATTTGTGCCTCGAGTTAGGCCTCGTTTGACTCAACCATATCATTTGTGCCTCAAGTCATGCCTCGTTTGACTCAACCATATCATTTGCGTCTCGAGTCGGGTCTCATTTGACTCACCGATGCCATTTGTGCCTCGACTTGTGGCTCATTTGACTCAGCCATATCATTTGCACCTCGAGTTGGGCCACGTTTGACTCAACCATATTATTTGCGCCTCGAGTCAGGCCTCGTTTGACTCAATGATACCATTTGTTCCTTGAGTTGGGCCGCGTTTGACTTAACCATATCATTTGTGACTCGAGTCAGGCGTCGTTTTAATCAACCATATCATTTGTGCTTTGCGTCAGGCCTCGTTTGACACAACCGTATGATTTACAGCTCGAGTTGGGTCTCATTTAACTCAACCATATCATTTATGCCTCGAGTCAGGTCTCGTTTGACTCAACCATATCATTTGTACCTCGAGTCAGGTCTCGTTTGACTCAACCATATCATTTGTACCTCGAGTCAGGTCTCGTTTGACTCAACCATATCATTTGTGCCTCGAGTCAAGTGTCGTTTGACTCAACCATATCATTTGTGCCTCGAGGCGGGCCTCGTTTAACTTAACCATATCATTTGTGCCCCGAGTCAGGTCTCGTTTGGCTTAACCATATTATTTGTGCCTCGAGTCAGGCCTTGTTTGACTCAACCATATCATTTGCGCCTTGAGTCGGGCCTCGTTTAACTCAACCATATAATTTGCGCCTCGAGTCGGGCCACGTTTGACTCAACCATATCATTTGTGCCTCAAGTTAGGCCTCATTGAACTCAACCATATAATTTGCGCCTCGACTCGGGCCTCGTTTGACTCAACCATATCATTTGTGCCTCAAGTTAGGCCTCGTTTGACTCAACCATATCATTTGCGCCTCGAGTTGGGCCTCATTTAACTCAACCATATAATTTGAGCCTTGAGTCAGGTCTTGTTTGAGTCAACCATATCATTTGTGCCTCGAGCCAGGCCTCATTTCACTCAACCATATCATTTGCGCCTCGAGTCGGGCCTCATCTAACTCAACAATATCATTTGTGCACCGAGTCAGGTCTCGTTTCACTCAACCATATTATTTGTGCCTCGAGTCATGCCTCATATAACTCAACCATATTATTTGTGCCTTGAGGCAGGTCTCGTTTGACTTAACCATATCATTTGTGCCTCGAGTCGGTTGTCGTTTGACTCAACCACATCATTTGCGCCTTGAGTTGGGCCTTGTTTGACTCAACCATATCATTTGTGCCTCGAGTTAGGCCTCGTTTGACTAAACCATATCATTTGTGCCTCGAGTCATGCCTCGTTTGACTCAACTGTATCATTTGCATCTCGAGTCGGGCTTCATTTGACTCACCGATACCATTTGCAACTTGTTTGACTCACCGATACCATTTGTACCTCGACTTGGGCGTCGTTTGACTCAGCCATATCATTTGTGCCTCGAGTTGGGCCTCGTTTGACTGAACCATCTCATTTGCACCTCGAGTCGGGCCTTGTTTGACTCAACCATATCATTTGTGCCTCGAGTCAGGTCTTCTTTGACTCAACCATATCATTTGCGCCTCGAGGAGGGCCTCATTTGACTCACGATACCATTTGTGCCTCGAGTTGGGCCTCATTTGGCTCAACCATCTCATTTGCGCCTCGAGTCGGGCCTCATTTTAATTAACCATATCATTTGTGCCTCGAGTTAGGCCTCGTTTGACACAACTGTATCATTTGCACGTCGAGTCGGGTCTCCATTAACTCAACCATATCGTTTGTGCCTCGAGTTGGGCTTTATTTGACTCATTGGTACCATTTGTGCCTCGAACCGGGCCTCGTTTAACTCAACCACGTCATTTGTGCCTCGAGTCAGATCTCAAATGACTCTACCCTATCATTTGCGCCTCTAGTCGGGCCTTACTTGACTCACCGATACCATTTGTGCCTCAAGTCGGGCCTCGTTTAACTCAAGCACGTCATTTGTGCCTCGAGTCAGGTCTCGGTTGACTCTATCCTATCATTTGCGCCTCGAGTCGGGCCTCATTTTAATAAACCATATCATTTATGCCTCGAGTCAGGCCTCGTTTGACACAACCGTATCATTTGCACATGGAGTCAGGTCTCCATTCACTCAACCATATCGTTTGTGCCTCGAGTTGGGCCTTATTTGACTCACTGGTACCATTTGTTCCTCGAGTCGGGCCTCGTTTAACTCAACCACGTCATTTGTGCCTCGAGTCAGGTCTCGGTTGACTCTACCCTATAATTTGCACCTTGAGTCAGGCCTTGTTTGACTCAACCATATCATTTCCACCTCGAGTCAGGCCTCGTTTGACACAACCAAATCATTTGTGCCTCAAGACATGCCTCGTTTGACTCAACCATATCATTTGCATCTCGAGTCAGGCCACGTGTGACTCAATCATATCATTTGCGTCTCGAGTCGGACCTCATTTGACTCATCGATACCATTTGTGCCCCGAGTTGGGGCTCGTTTAACTCAACCATATCATTTGTGCCTCGAGTCAGGCCTCGTTTGGCTCAACCATATCATTTGCGCCAAGAGTCGGGCCTCGTTTAACTCAACCATATCATTCGTGCCTTGAGTCAGGCCTCGTTTGACTCAACCATATCATTTGTGCCTCGAGTCAGGTCTCGTTTGACTCAAGCATATCATTTGCGGCTCGATTCGGGCCTCGTTTAACTCAACCATATCATTTGTGCCTCGAGTCAGGTCTCGTTTGACTTAACCATATCATTTGTGCCTCAAGTAAGACCTTGTTTGACTCAACCATATCATTTGTGCTTCAAGTCAAGTCTCGTTTGACACAACCATATCATTTGTGCCTCGAGTTGGGCCTCGTTTAACTCAACCATATCATTAGTCCCTCGAGTCAGGTCTCGTTTGACTCAATGATATCTTTTGTGCCTCGAGACAGGCCTCGTTTGACTCAACCATATCATTTGCGCCTCGAGTCGGGCCTTGTTTAACTCAACCATATCATTTGTTCCTTGAGTCAGGCCTCGTTTGACTCAACCATATCCTTTATGCCTCGAGTCAGACCTCGTTTCACTCAACCATATCATTTGTGCCTCAAGTCAAGTCTCGTTTGAGACAACGATATCATTTGCGCCTCGAGTCGGGCCTCGTTTAACACAACCATATCATTAGTCCCCCGAGTCAGGACTCGTTTGACTCAACCATATCATTTGTGTCTCGAGACAGGCCTCGTTTCACTCAAACATATCATTTGTGCCTTGAGTTGGGCCTCGTTTAACTTAACCATATCATTTGTGCCTCGAGTCAGGTCTCATTTGACTCAACCATATCATTTGCGCCATAGGTCGGGCCTCGTTTAACTCAACCATATCATTAGTGCCTCGAGTCAGGTCTTGTTTGACTCAACCATATCATTTGTGCCTCGAGACATGCCTCGTTTGACTCAACCATATCATTTGCGCCTCGAGTCGAGCCTCGTTTAACTCAACCATATCATTTGTGCCTCGAGTCAGGTCCGTTTGACTCAACCATATCATTTGCGCTTCGAGTCGGTCATCATTTGACTCAACAATATCTTTTGCGCCTCGAGTCGGGCTTCGTTTGACTCACTACAACTATTTGTGCCTTGAGCTGGGCCTCGTTTGACTCAACCATATGATTTGTGCCTCGAGACAGGCCTCATTTGGCTCAACCATATCATTTGCGCCTTGAGTCGGGCCTCGTTTAACTCAACCATATCATTTGTGCCGCGAGTCAAGTCTTGTTTGACTCAACCATATCATTTGCACCTCGAGTTGGGCCTCGTTTAACTCAACCAAATCATTAGTGCCTCGAGTAGGGACTCGTTTAACTCAACCATATCATTTGTGCCTCGACACAGGCCTCATTTCACTTAACCATATCATTTGTGCCTCGAGTCAGGTCCGTTTGACTCAACCATATCGTTTGCGCCTCGAGTCAGTCATAATTTGACTCAACAATATCATTTGTGCCTCATGCGGGCTTCGTTTGACTCACTACAACTATTTGTGCCTCGAGTTGGGCCTCGTTTGACTCAACCATATCACTTGTGCCTCGAGTCAGGCCTCGTTTGACTTAACCATATCATTTGCGCCGCAAGTCGGGCCTCGTTTAACTCAACCATATCATTTGTGCCTCAAGTCAGGTCTCGTTTGACTTAACCATATAATTTGTGCCTCGAGACAGGCCTCATTTGACTCAACCATATCATTTACGCCTCGAGTCAAGCCTCGTTTAACTCAACCATATCATTTGTGCCTCGAGCTAGATCTCGTTTGACTCAACCATATCATTTGCGCCTCGAGTCGGTCATCGTTTGACTCAACAATATCATTTGCGCCTCGAGTCAGTCCTCATTTGACTCATAGATACCATTTGTGCCTCGAGTTGGGCCTCGTTTCACTCAACCATACCATTTGTGCCTATGGTCAGGCCTCGTTTGACAAAACCATATCATTTACGCCTCGAGTAGGCCTCGTTTGACTTACTGAAACCATTTGTGCCTCAAGTTGAGGCTTAATTGACTCAACCATATCATTTGTGCCTCAAGTCAGGCCTCGTTTGACTCAATAATATCTTTTGCACCTTAGGTCGGGCCTTGTGTTACTAAACCCTATCATTTATGCCTCGAGTAAGGCCTCGTTTGACACAACCGTATCATTTGTACCTAGAGTTCGGCCTCCATTGACTCAACCATATCATTTGCACCTCAAGTCGGGCCTTGTTTGACTCAACCATATCATTTGTGCGTCGAGTCAGGTATTCTTTGACTCAACCATATCATTTGCACCTCGAGTAGGGCATCATTTGATTCACTGAAATAAACCATATCATTTGTGCCTCGAGTTGGACCTCGTTTGACTCACTGATACCATTTGTGCCTCGAGTTGGGCCTCGTTTGACTCAACCATATCATTTGCGCCTCGAGTCGGGCCTCGGGTGGCTCAACCATATCATTTGTGCCTCGAGTCGGGCCTAGTGTGACTCAACCCTATCATTTGCGCCTCGAGTCGGGCCTCATTTTACTCATCGTTACCATTTGTGCCTCGAGTTAGGCCTTAATTGACTCACTGATACCATTTGCGCCTTGAGTTAGGCCTTGTTTCACTCAACCATATCATTTGTGCCTCGTTTCAGGCATCGTTTGAATTAACCATATAATTTACGCCTCGAGTCGGGCTTCGTTTGACTCAACCCTATCATTTGCACCTCCAGTCGGGCCTTATTTGACTCTCCGGTACCATTTGTGCCTCGAGTTGGGCCTCGTTTGACTCAACCGTATCATTTGTGCCTCGTGTCGGGCCTTGTTTGACTTAACCATGTCATTTGCGCCTCGAGTCAGGCCTCGTTTGACACAACCATATCATTTGTGCCTCGAGTCTGGCCTCGTTTGACTCAACCATATCGTTTGCGCCGCGAGTCGGTCATCGTTTGACTCAACCATACCATTTGCACCTCGAGTCGGGACTCGTTTAACTCAACCATATCATTTGTGCCTCGAGTCGGGTCTTGTTTGACTCAACCATGTCATTTGCGCTTCGAGTCAGACCTCATTTGACTCAACCATATCATTTGTGCCTCAAGTCTGGCCTCATTTGACTCAACCAAATCATTCGTGCCTCGAGTCGAGCCTTATTTGACTCACCCATATGTTTGCGCATCGAGTCGGACCTTATTTGACTCACCGGTACCATTTGTGCCTCGAGTTGGGCCTCATTTAACTCAACCACACCATTTGCGCCTCAAGTTAGGTCTCGTTTAACTTAACCATATTATTTGTTCCTCGAGTTAGGCCTTGTTTGACTCAACCATATCATTTACGCATCGAGTCAGGCCTCGTGTGACTCAACCCTATCATTTGCACCGTGAGTCGGGCCTCATTTGACTCAACGATACCATTTGTGCCTCGAGTTGGGCCTTAATTGACTCACCGATGCCATTTGCGCCTCGAGTCATACCTTGTTTGACTGAACCATATCATTTGTGCCTCGTTTCAGGCCTTGTTTGAATCAACCATATAATTTACGCCTTGAGTCGGGCCTCGTTTGACTCAACCGTATCATTTGTGCCTCGAGTTAGGCCTCGTTTGACTCAACCACATCATTTGCACCTCGTGTTGGGCCTCATTTGACTCAACCATATCATTTGTGCCTTGAGTTAGGCCTTCTTTGACTTGACCATATCATTTGCGCCTCGAGTCGGGCCATGTTTAACTCAACCATATCATTTGTGCCTCGAGTCAAGTCTCGTTTTACTCAACCATATTATTTGTGCCTCGAGTCAGGTTTCGTTTAACTCAACCATATCATTTGTGCCTCGAGTCAAGCCTCGTTTGACTTATCCATATCATTTGTGCCTTGAGTCATGCCTCATTTGACTCAACCATATCATTTGCGTCTCGAGTCGGGCCTCATTTGACTCACCGATACCATTTGTGCCTCCAGTTAGGCCTCGTTTGACTCAACATATCATTTGTGCCTCGGGTCAGGCCTCGTTTGACTAAACCATATCATTTGCACCTTGTGTTAGGCCTCGTTTGACTCAACCATATCATTTACGCCTCGAGTCGGGCCTCGTTTAACTCAACCATATCATTCGTGCCTCGAGTTAGGTCTCGTTTGACTCAACCATATTCTTTGTGCCTCGAGTCAGGTCTCGTTTAACTCAACCATATTATTTGCACCTCGAGTCGTGCCTCGTGTGACTCAACCCTATCAGTTACATCTTGAGTCGGGACTCATTTGACTCACTGATATCATTTGTGCCTCTAGTTAGGCCTCAATTGACTCATTGATACCATTTGCGCCTCGAGTCAGGCCTTGTTTGACTCAACCATATCATTTGCACCTCAAGTCAGGCCTCGTTTGACTCAACCATATCATTTGTGCCTCGAATCATGTCTCATTTGACTCACGGATACCATTTGTGCCTCAAGTTAGGCCTCATTTGACTCAACCATATTATTTGTGCCTCGAGTCAGGTCGCGTTTCACTCAACCATATCATTTGTGCCTCGAGTCTGGCCTCGTTTGACTCAACCATATCATTTGCGCCTCGAGTTGGGTGTTGTTTGGCTCAACCATATCATTTGTGCCTCGAGTCAGGCCTCGTTTGACTTATCCATATCATTTGTGCCTCGAGTCATGCCTCGTTCGACTCAACCATATCATTTACATCTCGAGTCTAGCCTCATTTGACTCACCGATGCCATTTGTGCCTCCAGTTGGGCTTCATTTGACTACACCATATCATTTGCGCCTCGAGTCAGGCCTCGTTTCTCTCAACTATATCATTTGCACCTCGAGTCGGGTCTTGTTTAACTCACCGATTCCATTTGTGCCTCGAGTTGGGCCTCGTTTGACTCAGCCATATCATTTGCGCCTCAAGTTGGTCCTTGTTTGACTCACCGATACCATTTGTTCCTCGAGTGGGGCATCGTTTGACTCAGCCATATCATTTGCGCCATGATTCGGGCCTCGTTTGACTCAACCACATCTTTTGCGCCTTGAGTCGGGCCTCGTTTGACTCAACCATATTATTTACGTCTCGAGTCGGCCTCATTTGACTCACCGATGCCATTTGTACCTCCAGTTGGGCCTCGTTTGACTCAACCATATCATTTGTGCCTCGTGTCAGGCCTCATTTGACTAAACCATATCATTTGCGCCTCGAGTCGGCCTCATTTGACTTAACCATATCATTTGTGCCTCGAGTTAGGCCTCGTTTGCATCACCGATACCATTTGTGCCTCGAGTTAGGCCTCGTTTGACTCAGCCATATCTTTTGCGCGTTGATTCGGGCCTCGTTTGACTAACTGATACCAGTTGTGCCTCGAGTTGGGTCTCGTTTGACTCAGCCATATCATTTGGGCCTCGAGTCAGGCTTCGTGTGACTCAACCATATCATTTGCACCACGAGTCGGGCCTCATTTGACTCACGATACCATTTGTGCGTCCAGTTGGGCCACATTTGACTCAACCATATCGTTTGTGCCTCGAGTCTGGCCTCGTTTGACTCAACCATATCATTTGCACCTAGAGTCGGGCCTCATTTTACTCACCGATACCATTTGTGCCTCGAGTTGGGCCTTGTTTAACTCAGCCATATAATTTGTGCCTCGAGTCGGGCCTCGTTTGACTCACCTATACCATTTGTGCCTCGAGTTGGGCCTTGTTTGACTCAACCATATCATTTGTGCCTCGAGTCAGGTCTCGTTTGACTCAACCATATCATTTGTGCCTCGAGACAGGCCTCATTTGACACAACCATATAATTTACGCCTCGAGTCGAGCCTTGTTTAACTCAACCATATCATTTGTGCCTCGAGCCAGGTCTCGTTTGACTCAACCATATCATTTGTGCCTCAAGTTGGTCATTGTTTGACTTAACAATATCATTTGTGCCTTGAGTCAGGCCTCATTTGACTCATCAATACTATTTGTGCCTCGAGTTGGGCCTCGTTTCACTCAACCATATCATTTGTGCCTAGGGTCAGGTCTCGTTTGACAAAACCATATCATTTGCGCCTCGAGCAGGGCCTCGTTTGACTCACTGAAACCATTTGTGCCTCAGATTGAGGCTCAATTGACTCAACCATATCATTTGTGCCTCAAGTCAGGCCTTGTTTGACTCAATAATATCATTTGTGCCTCAAGTTGGGCCTCGTGTGACTAAACCCTATCATTTATTCCTCGAGTAAGGCCTCGTTTGACACAACTGTATCATTTGTACCTTGAGTTGGGCCTCATTTGACTCAACCATATCATTTGCGCCTCGAGTCGAGCCTCATTTCACTCAACCATATCATTTGTGCCACGAGTCAGGCCTCGTTTGACACAACCGCATCATTTGTACCTCGAGTTAGGCCTCATTTGACTCAACCATATCATTTACACCTCGAGTCAGGCCTCGTCTGACTCAACCATATCATTTGTGCCTCGAGTCATGTATTCTTTGACTCAACCATATCATTTGCACCTCGAGTAGGGCATCGTTTGATTCACTGAAACCATTTGTGCCTCGAGTTGAGGCTCATTTGACTCAACCATATCATTTGTGCCTTGAGTCATGCCTCATTTGACTCAACCATATTACATGTGCCTCTAGTCAGGCCTGATTTAGCACAACCGTATCATTTGCACCTCGAGTTAGGTCTCATTTAACTCACCATATCGTTTGTGCCTCGAGTCAGGTCTCGTTTGACTAAACCATATGATTTGTGCCTCAAGTCAGGTCTCATTTGACTCAACCATATAATTTGTGCCTCGAGTCAAGTCTTGTTTGACTCAACCATATCATTTGTGCCTCGAGTCGGGCCTCATTTGACTCGACCATATTATTTGCGCCTCGAGTTGGGCCTCGTTTGACTCAACCATATCATTTGTGCTTTGGGTCATGCCTTGTTTGACTCAACCATATCATTTGTGCCTCAAGTCGGGCCTCGTTTGACTCAACCATACCATTTGTGCCTTGAGTTAGACCTCATTTCACTCAACCATATCATTTGCCATGCCTCGTTTGACTCAACCATATCATTTGCGCCTCGAGTCGGGCCTCGTTGGACTCGCCGATACCATTTGTGCCTCGAGTTGGGCCTCATTTCACTCAACCATATCATTTGTGCCTAGGGTCAGGCCTCGTTTCACTAGACCATATCATTTGCGCCTCGAGTTGGGCCTCGTTTGACTCAGTGAAACCATTTATGCCTCTAGTTCAAGCTCATTTGACTCAACCATATCATTTATGCCTCAAGTCAGGCCTCGTTTGACTCAAAAATATCATTTGTGCCTCGAGTCGGGCCTCGTGTGACTAAACCCAATCATTTGCACCTCGAGTCGGGCCTCAATTGACTCAACTATACTATTTGTGCCTCGAGTTGGGCCCCAATTAACTCACTGATGCCATTTGCGCCTTGAGTCAGGACTTGGTTGACACATCCATATCATTTGCGCCTCATTTCAGGCCTCCTTTGACTACATATCATTTGTGCCTCGAGTCATGCCTCGTTTGACTCAACCGTATCATTTGCATCTCGAGTCGGGCTTCATTTGACTCACCGATACCATTTGTGCCTTGAGTCAGGCCTCATTTGACTCAACCATATCATTTACACCTCGAGTCGGGCCTCGTTTGACTCACTGATACCATTTGGGCCTCGTTTGACACAGCCATATCATTTGCACCTCGAGTGGGGCCTCGTTTGACTCAACCATATCATTTGCACCACGAGTCAAGCCTCGTTTGACTCAACCATATCATTTGCGCCTCGAGTCAGATCTTCCTTGACTCAACCATATCATTTGCGCCTCGAGGCAGGCCTCATTTGACTCACCAATACCATTTGTGCTTCGAGTTGAGCCTCGTTTAACTCAACCATATCATTTGCGCCTCGGGTTAGGCCTCATTTTGCTTAACCATATCATTTGTGCCTCGAGTCTGGCCTTGTTTGACACAACCATATCATTTGCACCTCAAGTCGGGTCTCATTTAACTCAACCATATCGTTTCTGCCTCGAGTCAGGTCTCGTTTCACTCAACCATATGATTTGTGCCTCGAGTTAGGTCTCGTTTGACTCAACCATATCATTTGTGCCTCGAGTCAAGTCTCATTTGACTCAACCATATCATTTGCGCCTCGAGTCGTGACTCGTTTAACTCAACCATATCAATAGTGCCACGAGTCAGGTCTCGTATGACTTAACCATATCATTTGTGCCCCGAGACAGGCCTCGTTTGACTCAACCATATCATTTGCGCCTCGAGTCGAGCCTCGTTCAACTCAACCATATAATTTGTGCCTCGAGCCAGGTCCGTTTGACACAACCATATCATTTGCGCCTTGAGTCGATCATCGTTTGACTCAACAATATCATTCGCACCTCGAGTCGAGGCTCGTTTGAATCACTACAACTATTTGTGCCTCGAGTTGGGCCACGTTTGACTCAATCATATCTTTTGTGCCTTGAGTCAGACCTTGTTTGACTTAACCATATCATTTGCGCCTCGAGTCAGGCCTCGTTTAACTCAACCATATCATTTATTCCTCGAGTCAGGTCTCGTTTGACTCAACCATATAATTTGTGCCTCGAGACAGGCCTCATTTGACTCAACCATATCATTTGCGCCTCGAGTCGGGCCTCGTTTAACTCAACCATATCATTTGTGCCTCGAGTCAGGTCTCGTTTGACTCAACCATATAATTTGCGCCTCGAGTCAGTCATCGTTTGACTCAACAATATCATTTGCGCCTCAAGTCGAGCCTCGTTTGACTCATCGATACCATTTGTACCTTGAGTTGGCCCTCGTTTCACTCAACCATATCATTTGTGCCTAGGGTTAGGCCTCGTTTGACAAAACCATATCTTTTGCACCTCGAGTATGGCCTCGTTTGACTCACTGAAACCATTTGTGCCTCGAGTTGAGGCTCATTTGACTCAACCATATCATTTGTGCCTCAAGTCAGGCCTCGTTTGACTCAACAATATCATTTGTGCCTCAAGTCGGGACTCGTGTGACTAAACCCTTTCATTTGTGCCTCGAGTCAGGCCTCGTTTGACACAACCGTATCATTTGCACCTCGAGTTGGGCCTCGTTCGACTCAACCATATCATTTGTGCCTCGAGTCAGGTCTTCTTTGACTCAACGATATCATTTGCGCTTCGAGTAGGGCGTCGTTTGACTCACTGAAACCATTTGTGCCTTAAGTTTAGGCTCTTTTGACTCAATCATATCATTTGTGCCTCAAGTCAAGCCTCGTTTGACTCAACAATATCATTTGCGCCTCAAATCGGGCCTCATTTGACTAAACCCCATCAATTGTGCCTCGAGTAAGGCCTCGTTTGACATAACCGTATCATTTGCACCTCGAGTCGTGTCTCATTTAACTCAACCATATCGTTTGTGCCTCGAGTCCGGTCTCATTTGACTCAACCATATCATTTGTGCCTCGAGTTGGGCCTCGTTTAACTCAACCATATAATTTGTGCCTCGAGTCGGGCCTCGTTTAATGCAACCATATCATTTGCGGCTCGAGTCAGGTCTCGTTTGACTCAATCATATCATTTGCGCCTCGAGTCAGGTCTCATTTGGCTCAACAATATCATTTGCGCCTCGAGTCAGGCCTCGTTTAACTCAACCATAACATTTGTGCCTCAAGTCAGGCCTCGTTTGACTCAACCATATCATTTGTGCCTCGAGTCAGGTCTCGTTTGACTCAACCATATCATTTGCGCGTCGAGTCAGGCCTCGTTTCACTCAACCATATCATTTCTGCATCGAGTCAGGCCTCGTTTGACTCAACGATATCATTTGTGCCTCAAGTCGGGCCTTGTTTAACTCAACCATATCATTTGTGCCTCAAGTCAGGCCTCGTTTAACTCAACCATATCATTTGTGCCTTAAGTCAGGTCTTGTTTGACTCAACCATATCATTTGTGCTTTGAGTCAAGCCCCGTTTGACTCAACCATACCATTTGCGCCTCGAGTCGGGCCTCGTTTAACTCAACCATATCATTTGTGTCTCAAGTCAGGTCTTGTTTGACTCAACCATATCATTTGTGCCTCGAGTTGGTCATCGTTTGACTAAACAATATCATTTGTGTCTCGAGTCGGGCCTCATTTGACTCATCGATAACATTTGTGCCTCGAGTTAGGCCTCGTTTCACTCAACCATATCATTTGTGCCTAGGGTCAGGCCTCGTTTGACTAAACCATATCATTTGCGCCTCGAGTGGGGCCTCGTTTGACTCACTGAAACCATTTGTGCCTCAAGTTAAGGCTCGTTTGACTCAAACATATCATTTTTGGCTCAAGTCATGCCTTGTTTGACTCAACAATATCATTTGTGACTCGAGTCGGGCCTCGTGTGACTAAACCCTATCATTTGTGCCTCAAGTCAGGCCTCATTTGACTCATCGATGCCATTTATGCCTCGAGTTGGGCGTCATTTGACTCAACCATATCATTTGTGCCTCAAGTCAGGCCTCGTTTGACTCAACCAAATCATTTGCGCCTTGAGTCAGGCCTCATTTGACACAACCATATCATTTGCGCCTCGAGTCAGGCCTTGTTTTACTCAACCATATCATTTGTGCCTCGAGTCAGGTCTTCTTTGGCTGAACCATATCATTTGCGCCTCAAGGCAGGCCTCATTTGACTCACCAATACCATTTGTGCCTCGAGTTAGGCCTCGTTTGACTCAACCATATCGTTTGTGCCTCAAGTTAGGTCTCGTTTGACTCAACCATATCATTTGCGCCTTGAGTCAAGTCTCGTTTAACTCAACCATATCATTTACGCCTGGAGTCAGGCCTCGTTTAACTCAACCATATCATTTGTGCCTCGAGTCAGGTCTCGTTTGACACAACCATATCATTTGTGCCTCGAGTCTGGCCTCATTTGACTCAACCATATCATTTGCGCCTCGAGTCGGGCCTCGTTTAACTCAACCATATCATTTGTGCCTCGAGTTAGGTCTCGTTTGACTTAACCATATCATTTACGCCTCGAGTCGATCATCATTTCACTCAACAATATCATTTGCACCTCGAGTCAGGCCTCGTTTGACTCATTGATACCATTTGTGCCTCGAGTTGGGCCTCGTTTCACTCAACCATATCATTTGTTCCTAGGGTCAGGCCTCATTTGACTAAACCACATCATTTGCGCCTCTAGTATGGCCTCGTTTGACTCACTGAAACCATTTGTGCCTCGAGTTGAGGCTCATTTGACTCAACCATATCATTTGTGCCTCAAGTTGAGGCTCATTTGACTCAACTATATCATTTGTTCCTTGAGTCAAGTCTTCTTTGACTCAACCATATCATTTGCGCCTCGAGGTGGGGCTCATTTGACTCACCGATACCATTTGTGCCACGAGTCAAGCCTCGTTTGACTCACTAATACCATTTGTCCCTCGAGTCAGGCCTCGTTTGACTCACTAATACCATTTATCCCTCGAGTTAGGCCTCGTTTCACTCAACCATATCATTTGCGCCCCAGGTCAGGCCTCGTTTGACTAAACCATATCATTTGCGCCTCAAGTCAGTCCTCGTTGGACGCACTAATACTATTTGTGCCTCGAGTTGGGCCTCGTTTGACTCAACCATATCATTTGTGCCTCAAGTCAGGCCTTCTTTGACTCAATCAAATAATTTGCACCTCGAGTTGGGCCTCATTTGACTCAATCATATCATTTGCGCCTCGAGTCGATACTTGTTTGACTCAACCATATCATTTGCGCTTCGAGTTGGGCCTCGTTTGACTCAACCATATCATTTGTGCCTCGAGTCATGCCTCGTTTGACTCAACCATATCATTTGCGCCTCGAGTTGGTCCTCGTTTGAATCACCCATGTCATTTGCGCCTCGAGTTAGTCCTTACTTGACTCAACCATGTGTTTGTTCCTCGAGTCAGGACTTGTTTGACTCACCCATATCATTTACGCCTCGAGTCGGGCCTCGTTTGACTCACCGATACCATTTGTGCATCGAGTTGGGCCTTGTTTGACTAAACTATATGATTTCTGCCTTGAGTCAGGCCTCGTTTGGCTCAACCATATCATTTGTGCCACGAGTCAGGACTCGTTTGACTCAACCATATCATTTGTGCCTCGAGTCAGGCCTCGTTTGACTCAACCATATCATTTGCGCCTCGAGTTGGGCCTCGTTTCACTCAACCATATCTTTTGTGCCTCGGGTCAGGCCTCATTTGACTAAACCATATAATTTGTGCCTTGAGTCAGGCCTCGTTGGATGCACTAATACTATTTGAGCCTCGAGTTGGGCCTCATTTGACTCAACCATATCATTTGTGCCTCAAGTCAGGCCTCGTTTGACTCAACCGAATAATTTATGCCTCGAGTCGGGCCTCATTTGACTTAACCATATCATTTGCACCTCGAGTCGGGCCTTGTTTGACTCAACCATATCATTTGCGCCTCGAGTCGGGCCTCGTTTGACTCAATCATATCATTTGCTCCTAGAGTCGAGCCTCGTTTAACTCAACCATATCATTTGTGCCTCGAGTCAGGTCTTGTTTGACTCAACCATATCATTTGCGCCTCGAGTCGGTGATCGTTTGACTCAACAATATCATTTGTGCCTCGAGTCGGGCCTCGTTTGACTCATCGATACAATTTGTGCCTCGAGTTGGGCCTCGTTTCACTCAACCATATCATTTGAGCTACGAGTCAAGTCTCGTTTGACTCAATCATATCATTTGTGCCTCAAGTTGGTCATCATTTGACTCAACCATATCGTTTGTGCCTTGAGTCGGGCCACGTTTGACTCATCGAAACCATTTGTGCCTCGAGTTGGGCCTCGTTTCACTTAACCATATCATTTGTGCCTCGGGTCAGGCCTCGTTTGACTAAACCATATTATTTGTGCCTCGAGTCAGGCCTTGTTTGACTTACCCATATGTTTGAACCTTGAGTCAGGCCTTGTTTGACTCACCCATATGTTTGCGCCTTGAGTCAATCTTTGGTTGACTCGCCCCTATCATTTGGACCTCTAGTCAAGCCTCGTTTGACTCGCCCATGTGTTTGTGCCTTGAGTCAGGCCTTGTTTGTCTCGCTTATATCATTTGGCCGCAATTTGAGCCTTGCTTGACTCAACCATATCATTTGTGCCTCGAGTCGGGCCTTGTTTGATTAACCGATACCATTTGTGCCTCGAGTTGGGCCTCGTTTGACTCACCCATGTCATTTGCGCCTCGAGTTAGGTCTCGTTTGACTCAACCATGTGTTTGCACCTCGAGTCAGGCCTTGTTTGACTCACCCATATCATTTGCGCCTCGAGTCGGGCCTCGTTTGACTCAACCATGTGTCTGCACCTCGAGTCAGGCCTTGTTTGACTGACCCATATCATTTGCGCCTCGAGTCGGGCCCCGTTTAACTCAACCATATCATTTGTGCCTCGAGTCAGGGCTCGTTTGACTTAACCATATCATTTGCGCCTCGAGTCAGGCCTCCCTTAACTCAACCATATCATTTGGGCCTCGAGTTAGCTCTCGTGTGACTCAACCTTATCATTTGCGCCTCGAGTCGGTCATTGTTTGAGTCAACCATATCATTTGTGCCTTGAGTTGGGCCTCGTTTGACTCACCAATACCATTTGTGCCTCAAGTTGGTCCTCGTTTCACTCAACCATATCAGTTGTGCCTCGGGTCAGGGCTCGTTTGACAAAACCATATTATTTACGCTTGGAGTCGGCCCTCGTTTGACTCATTTAAACTATTTGTGCCTCGAGTTGGTCCTAGTTTGACTTAACCATATCATTTGTGCCTTGAGTCAGGCCTCGTTTGACTTAACCATATCATTTGTGCCTTGAGTCAGGCCTCGTTTGACTTAACCATATCATTTGCACCTCGAAGCAGGCCTCGTCTGGCTCATCCCTATCACTTGCGCCTCGAGTCAGGCCTCATTTGACTCACCGATACCATTTGTGCCTCGAGTTGGGCCTCAATTGACTCAACGATACCATTTGCGCCTCGAGTCAGGCCTTGTTTCACTTAACCATATCATTTGCGCCTCGTTTGAATCAACCATATCATTTGTGCCATGAGTTCGGCCTCGTTTGACTCAACCCTATCATTTGCGCCTTGAGTCGGGCCTTATTTGACTCACCGATACCATTTGTGCCTCGAGTTGGGCCTCGTTTGACTCAACCATATCATTTGTGCCTCGAGTCAGGCCTAGTTTGACTTAACCATATCATTTGTGCCTCGAGTCAACCCTTGTTTAACTCAACCATATCATTTGCGCGTCGAGTCGAGCCTTATTTGACTCACCAATATGTTTGCGCATCAAGTCAGGCCTCATATGACTAAACCATATTGTTTGTGCGTCAAGTCATGCCTCATTTGACTTAACTATATCATCTGCGCCTTGAGTTGGGCCTCGTTTGAATCACCCATGTCATTTGTGCCTCGAGTTAGTCCTAATTTGACTCAACCATGTGTTTGTTACTCGAGTCAGGCCTTGTTTGACTCACCCATATCATTTGCGCCTCGAGTCAAGCCTCGTTTGACTCAACCATGTGTCTGCACCTCGAGTCAGGTTGTTGTTTGACTCACCCATATCATTTGCGCCTCGAGTCAGGCCTCGTTTAACTCAACCATATCATTTGTGCCTCGAGTCAGGTCTCATTTCAACCAACCATATCATTTGTGCCTCGAGTCAGGGCTCGTTTAACTCAACCATATCATTTGCGCCTCGAGTCGGGCCTCCCTTAACTCAACCATATCATTTGGGCCTCGAGTCAGCTCTTGTGTGACTCAACCTTATCATTTGTGCCTCGAGTCGGTCATTGTTTGAGTCAACCATATCATTTGTGCCTTGAGTTGGGCCTCGTTTGACTCACCGATACCATTTGTGCCTCGAGTTGGGCCTCATTGCACTCAACCATATCATTTGTGCCTCGAGTCAGGGCTTGTTTGACAAAACCATATCATTTACGCTTGGAGTTGGCCCTCGTTTGACTCACTTAAACTATTTGTGCCTCGAGTTGGTCCTAGTTTGACTCAACCATATCATTTGTGCCTCGAGTCAGGCCTCGTTTGACTTAACCATATCATTTGCACCTCGAAGCAGCCTCGTGTGGCTCATCCCTATCACTTGCGCCTCGAGTCAGGCCTCATTTGACTCCAATACCATTTGTGCCTCGAGTTGGGCCTTAAATGACTCAACGATACCATTTGCGCCTCGAGTCAGGCCTTGTTTCACTTAACCATATCATTTGCGCCTCGTTTTAATCAACCATATCATTTGTGCCATGAGTTCGTCCTCGTTTGACTCAACCCTATCATTTGCGCCTTGAGTCCGGCCTTATTTGACTCACCGATACCATTTGTGCCTCGAGTTGGGCCTCGTTTGACTCAACCATATCATTTGTGCCTCGAGTCAGGCCTAGTTTGACTTAACCATATCATTTGCGCCTCGAGTCAACCCTCGTTTAACTCAACCATATCATTTGCGCGTCGAGTCGAGCCTTATTTGACTCACCAATATGTTTGCGCATCAAGTCGGGCCGCATGTGACTAAACCATATTGTTTATGCGTCAAGTCATGCCTCGTTTGACTCAACTATATCATCTGCGCCTTGAGTTGGGCCTCGTTTGAATCACCCATGTCATTTGTGCCTCGAGTTAGTCTTAATTTGACTCAACCATGTGTTTGTTCCTCGAGTCAGGCCTTGTTTGACTCACCCATATCATTTGCGCCTCGAGTCAGGCCTCGTTTGACTCAACCATATCATTTGTACCTCGAGTCAGGCCTCGTTTGACTTAACCATATCATTTGTGCCTCGAGGCGGGCCTCGTGTGACTCAATCCTTTCATTTGTGCCTCGAGTCAGGCCTCATTTGACTCACCGATACCATTTGTGCCTCGAGTTGGGCCTCAATTGACTCACCCATACCATTCATGCCTCGACTCATCCTTGTTTCACTCAACCATATCATTTGCGCCATGTTTCAGGCCTTGTTTGAATCAACCATATCATTTGTGCCTTGAGTTGGGCCTCGTTTGACTCAACCCTATAATTTACGCCTCGAGTCGGGCCTTATTTGACTTACTGATACCATTTGTGCCTCAAGTTAAGCCCCGTTTCACTCAACCATATCATTTGTGTTTCGAATCAGGTCTTGTTTGACTCAACCATATCATTTGCACCTCGAGTCGGGCCTCGCTTAACTCAACCATATCATTTATGCCTTGAATCAGCTCTCGTGTGACTCAATCGGATCATTTGTGGCTCCAGTCAGTCATCGTTTGACTCAACCATATCATTTGCGCCTCGAGTCGGGCCTCGTTTGACGCACCGATACCATTTGTGCCTTGAGTTAGGCCTCGTTTCACTCAACCATATCATTTGTGCCTCGGGTCAAGCCTCGTTTGACTAAACCATATTATTTGCGCCTTGAGTCAGGCCTCATTTAACTCACTAAAACTATTTGTGCCTCGAGTTGGGCCTCGTTTGACTCAACCATATCATTTACGCCTTGAGTGACTAATCCTTACACTTGTGCCTCGAGTCAGGCCTCATTTGACTCACCGATACCATTTGTGCCTCGAGTTGGTCCTCAATTGACTCAACGATACCATTTGTGCCTCGAGTCAGCCGTTGTTTCAATCAACTATATCATTTGCGCCTCATTTCAAGCCTCGTTTGAATCAACCATATCATTTACGCCTTGAGTTAGGCCTCGTTTGACTCAACCCTATCATTTGCGCATCGAGTTGGGCCTTATTTGACTCACCGATATCATTTGTGCCTCGAGTTGGGCCTCGTTTGACTCAACCATATCATTTGTGCCTTGAGTCAGGCCTTGTTTGACCTAACCATATCATTTGCGCCTCGAGTCAGGCCTCGTGTGACTCAACCCAATCACTTGCGGCTCGAGTCGGGCCTCATTTGACTCCCCGACACCATTTGAGCCTCAGTTGGACCTTGTTTGACTCAACCATATCATTTTTGCCTCGAGTCAGGCGTCAGTTGACTCAACCATTTCATTTACAACTCGAGTTGGGCCTTGTTTGACACAACCATATCATTTGCGTCTCGAGTCAGGCCTTGTTTGACCCACCCATATGTTTGCGCCTCAAGTCGATCTTCGATCGACTCACCCTTATCATTTGGACCTCGAGTCAAGCCTCGTTTGACTCACCCATGTGTTTGCACCTCGAGTCAGTCCTTGTTTGACTCACCCATATCATTTGCGCCACAAGTTGGGACTAGTTTGACTCAACCATATCATTTATGCCTCAAGTCGGGGCTCGTTTGACTCACCGATACTATTTGTGCCTTGAGTTGGGCCATATTTGACTCAACGATATCATTTGTTCCTCGGGTCAGTCCTCGTTTGACTAAACCATATCATTTGCGCCTCGACTCGGGCCTCGTTTGACTCACTGATACTATTTGTACCTCGAGTTGGGCCTTGTTTGACTCAACCATATCATTTGTGCCACGAGTAAGGCCTCGTTTGACTCAACCATGTCATTTGCGCCTCGAGTCAGACCTCGTTTGACTCAACCGTATCAATTGCGCCTCGAGTCGGGTCTCATTTGACTCAACCATATCATTTGCGCCTCAAGGCGGGCCTCATTTGACTCACTGATACCATTTGTGCCTCGAGTTGGGCATCATTTGACTCAACCGTATCATTTGCGCCACGAATAAGGCCTTGTTTGACTCAACCATGTCATTTGTGCCTTGAGTCAGGCCTCGTTTGACTCAACTGTATCATTTCTGCCTCGAGTCAGGTCTCATTTAACTCAACCATATCATTTGTGCCTTGAGTCAGGTGTCGTTTGACTCTACCATATCATTTGCTCCTCAAGTCGGGCCTCGTTTAACTCCACCATATCATTTGTGCCTCGAGTCATGTCTTGTTTGACTCAACCATATCATTTGTGCCTTGAGTCAAGCCTTGTTTTACTCAACCATATCATTTGCACCTCGAGTCGGGCCTGGTTTGACTCAACCATATTATTTGTGCCTTGAGTCGAGCCTTGTTTGACTCAACCATATCATTTGCGCCTCGAGTCGGGCCTCGTTTGACTCAACCATATCATTTGCGCCTCGAGTTGAGCCTTATTTGACTCACCCATATGTTTGCGCATCGAGTCGGGCCTCATTTGACTAAACCATATCGTTTCTCGAGTCATACCTCGTTTGACTTAACCAAATCATTTGAGCCTCGAGTTGGGCCTCGTTTGACTCAACCGTATCATTTGCGCCACGAGTAAGGCCTCGTTTGACTCAACCATGTCATTTGTGCCATGAGTCAGACCTCGTTTGACTCAACCATATCATTTGTGCCTCGAGTCGGGTCTCATTTGACTCAACCATATCATTTGTGCTTTGAGTCAGGTATCGTTTGACTCAACCATATCATTTGCGCCTCGAGTTAGGCCTTGTTTAACTCAACCACATCATTTGTGCCTCGAGTTAGGTCTCGTTTGACTCAACCATATCATTTGCGCGTCGAGTCAGGTCTCGTTTGACTCAACCATATCATTTGCACCTCAAGTCGGGCCTCGTTTAACTCCACCATATCATTTGTGCCTCGAGTCATGTCTCGTTTGACTCAACCATATCATTTGTGCCTTGAGTCAGGCCTTGTTTTACTCAACCATATCATTTGCACCTTGAGTTAGGCCTGGTTTTACTCAACCATATTATTTGCGCCTCGAGTCGAGCCTTGTTTGACTCAACCATATCATTTGTGCATCGAGTCGGGCCTCGTTTGACTCAACCATATGATTTGCGCCTCGAGTCGAGCCTTATTTGACTCGCCCATATGTTTGCGCATCGAGTCGGGCCTCATTTGACTAAACCATATCATTTGTGCCTCGAGTCATGCCTCGTTTGACCTAACCATATCATTTGTGCCTCGAGTTGGGCCTCGTTTGACTCACCTATGTCATTTGCACCTCGAGTTAGGCCTCGTTTGACTCAACCATGTGTTTGCGCCTTGAGTCAGGCCTTGTTTGACTCAATCATATCATTTGCGTCTCAAGTCAAGTCTCGTTTGACCCATCGATACCATTTGTGCATCGAGTTGGGCCTTGTTTGACTAAACCATATGATTTGCGCCTCGAGTCAAGCCTCGTTTGATTTAACCATATCATTTGTGCCTCAAGTCAGGCCTCGTTTGACTTAACCATATCATTTACGCCTCGAGTCGGGCCTCATTTAACCCAACCATTTTGTTTGTGCCTCAAGTCAGGTGTCGTTTGACTCAACCATATCATTTGCGCATCGAGTCGGGCCTCGTTTGACTCATCGATACCATTTGTGCCTCGAGTTGGGCCATGTTTGACTTATCCATATCATTTGTGCCTCGGGTCAAGCCTCGTTTGACTAAACCATATCATTTGCGCCTCGGGTCAGGTCTCGTTTGACTCACTAATACTATTTGTGCCTCAAGTTGGGCGTTGTTTGACTCAACCATATCATTTGTGCCTCAAGTCAGGCCTCGTTTAACTTAACCATATCATTTGCGCCTCAAGTTGGGCGTCGTGTGACTCATCCCTATCACTTGCACCTCGAGTCAGGCCTTATTTGACTCACCGATATCATTTGTGCCTCGAGTTGGGCCTCAATTGACTCAATGATACCTTTTGCGCCTCTAGTCAGGCCTTGTTTCACTCAACCATATCATTTGCACCTCGTTTCAAGCCTCGTTTGAATCAACCATATCATTTGCGCCTTGAGTTGGGGCTCGTTTGTCTCAACCCTATCATTTGCGCCTCAAGTCGAGCATTATTTGACTCACCGATACCATTTATGCCCCGAGTTGGCCTCGTTTGACTCAAGTATATCATTTGTGCTTCGAGTCAGGCCTCGTTTGACTGAACCATATCATTTGCGCCTCAAGTCAGGCCTCGTTTGACTCAACCATATCATTTGTGCCTCGAGTCGGGCCTTGTTTGACTCAACCATATCATTTGTGCTTCGAGCCAGGCGTCGTTTGGCTCATCCATATCATTTGTGCCACGAGCCATGCCTCGTTAGACTCAACCATATCATTTGCGTCTCGAGTTGGGCCTCATTTGACTCACCGATACCATTTGTGCCTTGAGTTGGGCCACATTTGACCCAGGCATATTATTTGTGCCATGAGACTTGCCTCGTTTGACTCAACCATATCATTTACGTCTCGAGTCGGGCCTCATTTGACTCACTGATACCATTTGTGCCTTGAGTTGGGCCACGTTTGACCCAAGCATATTATTTGTGCCACGAGACTTGCCTCATTTGACTCAACCATATCATTTGTGCCTCGAGCCAGGCCTTGTTTGACTCAACCATATCATTTGCGCCTCGGGTCGGGCCTTCTTTGACTCACCCATATGTTTGAACCTCGAGTCAGGCCTTGTTTGACTCACCCATATGTTTGCACCTCGAGTTGATCTTCGGTTGACTCACCCTTATCATTTGGATCTCGAGTCAAGCCTCGTTTGTCTCACCCATGTGTTTGCGCCTCGAGTCAGGCCTTGTTTAACTCACCCATATCATTTACGCCACAAGTCGGGCCTGGTTTGACTCAATCACATCATTTACGCCTTGAGTCGGGGCTTGTATGACTCAATCATATCATTTGTGTCTCAACTTAAGCCTTGTTTTACTCAACCATATCATTTGCACCTCGAACTGGGCTTGGTTTGACTTAACCATATCATTTGTGCATCGAGTTAGGCCTCGTTTGACTCAACCATATCATTTGCGCCTCGAGTCGAGCCTTATTTGACTCACCCATATGTTTGCGCATCGAGTCAGGCCTCATTTGACTAAACCATATCATTTATGCCTTGAGTCATGCCTCGTTTGACTCAACCATATCATTTGCGTCTCGAGTTAGGCCTCGTTTGACTCACCCATGTCATCTACGCCTCGAGTTAGGCCTCGTTTGACTCAACCATGTGTTTCAACCTCGAGTCAGGCCTGGTTTCACTCAACCATATCATTTGTGCCTCGAGTCAGGCTGTGTTGGCTCAACCATATCATTTGCGCCTAGAGTCAGGCCTCGTTTAACTCAACCATATCACTTGTGCCTCAAGTCAGTTCTTGTTTGACTCAATCATATTATTTATGCCTCAAGTCAAGTCTCGTTTAACTCAACCATATATTTGCGCCTCAAGTCGGGCCTCGTTTGACTCACCGATACCATTTGTGCCTTGAGATGGGCCACGTTTGACTCAACGATATCATTTGTTCCTCGAGTTAGGCCTCGTTTGACTAAACCATATCATTTATGCCTCAAGTCGGGCCTCGTTTGACTCACTGATACTATTTGTGCCTCGAGTTGGGCCTCGTATGACTCAACCATATCATTTGTGCCATGAGTCATGCCTCGTTTGACTGAACCATGTCATTTGCGCCTCAAGTCAGGCGTCGTTTGACTCAATCGTATCATTTGCGCCTTGAGTTAGGTCTCATTTGACTCAACCATAGCATTTATGCCTTGAGTCAGGTGTCCTTTGACTCAACCATATCATTTGTGCCTCGAGTTAGGCCTCGTTTAACTCAACCACATCATTTGTGCCTCGAGTTAGGTCTCGTTTGACTCAACCATATCATTTGTGCCTCGAGTCAGGTCTCGTTTGACTCAACCATATCATTTGCGCCTCAAGTCGGGCCTTGTTTAACTCAACCATATCATTTGTGCCTCGAGCCAGGTCTCGTTTGACACAACCATATCATTTATGCCTCGAGTCAAGACTCGTTTGACTTAACCATATCATTTATGCCTCGAGTCAGGCCTTGTTTTACTCAACCATATCATTTACACCTCGAGTCGGGACTGGTTTGACTCAACCATTTCATTTGCGCCTTGAGTCGGGCCTCGTTTGACTCAACCATCTCATTTGTGCCTTGAGTTAGGCCTCGTTTGACTCAACCATATAAGTTGTGCCTCGAGTCATGCCTTGTTTGACTCAACCATACCATTTGCGCCTCTAGTCGGGCATCGTGTGACTCAACCCTATCACTTGCGCATCGAGTCAGGCCTCATTTGACTCACCGATACCATTTGTGCCTTGAGTTGGGCCTCAATTGACTCATCGATACCATTTTCGCCTCGAGCCAGGCCTTGTTTGACTCAACCATATCATTTGTGCCTCGTTTCAGGCCAAGTTTGAATCAACCCTACCATTTGAGCCTCGAGTTGGGCCTTATTTGACACACCGATACCATTTGTGCCTCGAGTTGGGCCTCGTTTGACTCAACCATATCATTTGTGCCTCGAGTCAGACCATGTTTGACTCAACCATATCATTTGCGCCTCGAGCCGGGCCTCGTTTGACTCAACCATATCATTTGTGCCTCGAGTTAGTCCTCGTTTGACTTACCCATCTCATTTACGCCTCTAGTCGGGCCTCATTTGACTCAACCATATCATTTGTGCCCCGAGTCGGGACTGGTTTGACTCAACCATATCATTTGCGCCTCGAGTCAGGCCTCGTTTGACTCAACCATATAAGTTGTGCCTCGAGTCATGGCTTGTTTGACTCAACCATATCATTTGTGCCTCAAGTTGGGCCTCATTTGACTCAACCCTATCATTTGTGCCTCGAGTCGGTCTTGTTTGACTCAACCATATCATTTGTGCCTCGAGTCAGTCCTCATTTGATCAACCATATCATTTGCGCCTCGAGTCAGGTCTCGTTTGACTCAACCATATTATATGCGCCTCGAGTCCGGCCTCGTTTAACACAACCATATCATTTGTGCCTCGAGTCAGGCCTCGTCTGACTCAACCATATCATTTGCGCCTCGAGTCGGGCCTCGTTTAACTCAACCATATCATTTGCGCCTCAAGTCAGTCATCGCTTGACTCAACCATATTATTTGCGCCACGAGTCTGGCCTCGTTTGACTCACCGATACCATTTGTGCCTTGAGTTGGGCCTCGTTTCACACAACCATATCATTTGTGCCTTGGGTCAGGCCATGTTTGACTAAACCATATCATTTTCGCTTCGAGTAGGGCCTCGTTTGACTCACTGATACCATTTCTGCCACGAGTTGGGCCTCGTTTGACTCACCGATACCATTTCTGCCACGAGTTGGGCCTCGATTGACTCAACCATATAATTTGTGCCTCGAGTCAGGCGTCGTTTGACTCAACCATATCATTTGTGCCTCGAGTTGGGCCTCGTATGACTCAACCAAGTCATTTGCGCCTCGAGTCGGGCCTTGTTTGACTCAGCCATATCATTTGTGCCTCGAGTCTGGCCTTGTTTGACTCAACCATACAATTTGTGCCTCGAGTCGTGCCTTGTTTGACTTAACCATATCATTTGTGCCTCGAGTCGGGCCTTGTTTGACTCAACCTTATCATTTGTGCCTCGAGTCGGCCTCGTTTAACTCAACCATATCATTTGCGCCTCGAGTCAGGCCTCGTTTCACACAACCATATCATTTGTGCCTTGGGTCAGGCCATGTTTAGCTAAACCATATTATTTTTGCTTCGAGTAGGGCCTCGTTTGACTCACCGATACCATATCATTTGTGCCTCAAGTCAGTCCTCGTTTGACTCTACCATATCATTTGTGCCTTGAGTCAGGCCTCATTTGACTCAACCATATCATTTGTGCCTCGAGTTGGGCCTCGTATGACTCAACCAAGTCATTTGTGCCTCGAGTCGGGCCTTGTTTGACTCAGCCATATCATTTGTGCCTCGAGTCTGGCCTTGTTTGACTCAATGATATAATTTGTGCCTCGAGTGGTGCCTCGTTTGACTTAACCATATCATTTGTGCCTCGAGTCGGGCCTCGTTTGACTCAACCCTATCATTTGTGCCTCGAGTCGAACTCGTTTGACTTAACCATATCATTTGTGCCTCGAGTTAGGCCTCATTTGACTCAACCATATAAGTTGTGCCTCGGGTCATGCCTTGTTTGACTCAACCATATCATTTGCGCCTCAAGTCGGGCCTCATTTGACTCAACCCCATCATTTGTGCCTCAAGTTAGGCCTCGTTTGACTCAACCATATTATTTGCCCCTCGAGTCAGGCTTCGTTTGACTCAACCATATAAGTTGTGCCTCGAGTCATGCCTTGTTTGACTCAACCATATCATTTGTGCCTCAAGTTGGGCCTCATTTGACTCAACCTATCATTTCTGCCTCGAGTCGGTCTTGTTTGACTCAACCATATCATTTGTGCCTCGAGTCAGGCCTCGTTTGACTCAACCATATCATTTGCGTCTCGAGTCAGGTCTCGTTTGACTCAACCATATTATTTGCGACTCGAGTCGGGCCTCGTTTAACACAACCATATCATTTGTGCCTCGAGTTAGGCCTCATCTGACTAAACCATATCGTTTGCGCCTCGAGTCGGGCCTTGTTTAACTCAACCATATCATTTGTGCCATAAGTCGGATCTCGTTTGACTCAACCATATCATTTGCGCCTCAAGTCAGTCATTGTTTGACTCAACCATATCATTTGCGCCACGAGTCTGGCCTCGTTTGACTCACTGATACCATTTATGCCTTGAGTTTGGCCTCGTTTCACTCAACCATATCATTTGTGCCTTGGGTCAGGCCATGTTTGACTAAACCATATCATTTTCGCTTTGAGTAGGGCCTCGTTTGACTCACTGATACCATTTCTGCCACGAGTTGGACCTCGATTGACTCAACCATATAATTTGTGCCTCGAGTCAGGCCTCGTTTGACTCAACCATATCATTTGCGCCTCGAGTTGGGCCTCGTATAACTCAACAAACTCGTTTGCGCCTCTAGTCGGGCCTTGTTTGACTCAGCCATATCATTTGTGCCTCGAGTCCGGCCTTGTTTGACTCAACCATATAATTTGTGCCTTGAGCCATGCCTCGTTTGACTTAACCATATCATTTGTGCCTCGAGTTGGGCCTCGTTTGACTCAACCCTATCATTTGTACCTCGAGTCGGCCTCGTTTGACTCAACCATATCATTTGCGCCTCGAGTCAGGCCTCGTTTGACTCAACCATATCATTTGTGTCTCAAGTTAGGCCTCGTTTGACTCAACCGTATCAGTTGTGCCTCGGGTCATGCCTTGTTTGACTCAACCATATCATTTGCGCCTCAAGGTGGGCCTCATTTGACTCAACCCTATCATTTGTACCTCGAGTTAGGCCTCGTTTGACTCAACCATATCATTTGTGCCTCGAGTCAGGCCTCGTTTGACTCAACCATATCATTTGTGCCTCCAGTCAGGCCTCGTTTGACTCAACCATATCATTTGCGCCTCGAGTCAGGCCTCGTTTGACTCAACCATATCATTTTTGCCTTGAGTCAGTCCTCGTTTGACTTACCCATCTCATTTACGCCTCGAGTCGGGTCTCATTTGACTCAACCATATCATTTGTGCCCCGAGTCGGGACTAGTTTGACTCAACCATATCATTTGCGCCTCGAGTCAGGCCTCGTTTGACTCAACCATATAAGTTGTGCCTCGAGTCATGCCTTGTTTGACTCAACCATATCATTTGTGCCTCAAGTTGGGCCTCATTTGACTCAACCTATCATTTCTGCCTCGAGTCGGTCTTGTTTGACTCAACCATATCATTTATGCCTCGAGTCAGGCTTCGTTTGACTCAACCATATCATTTGCATCTCGAGTCAGGTCTCGTTTGACTCAACCATATTATTTGCGCCTCGAGTCGGGCCTCGTTTAACACAACCATATCATTTGTGCCTCGAGTCAGGCCTCGTCTGACTCAACCATATCGTTTGCACCTCGAGTCGAGCCTCGTTTAACTCAACCATATCATTTGTACCTCAAGTCGGGTCTCATTTGACTCAATCATATCATTTGCGCTTCAAGTCAGTCATTGTTTAACTCAACCATATCATTTGCGCCACAAGTCTGGCCTCGTTTGACTCACTGATACCATTTGTGCCTTGAGTTAGGCCTCGTTTCACTCAACCATATCATTTGTGCCTTGGGTCAGGCCATGTTTGACTAAACCATATCATTTTCGCTTTGAGTAGGGCCTCATTTGACTCACTGATACCATTTCTACCATGAGTTAGACCTCGATTGACTCAACCATATAATTTGTGCCTCAAGTCAGGCCTCGTTTGACTCAACCATATCATTTGCGCCTCGAGTTGGGCCTCGTATGACTCAACCAACTCATTTGCGCCTCTAGTCGGGCCTTGTTTGACTCAGCCATATCATTTGTGCCTCGAGTCCGGCCTTGTTTGACTCAACCATATAATTTGTGCCTTGAGCCGTGCCTCGTTTGACTTAACCATATCATTTGTGCCTCGAGTCGGTCCTCGTTTGACTCAACCCTATCATTTGTACCTCGAGTCGGCCACGTTTGACTCAACCATATCATTTGTGCCTCGAGTCAGGCCTCGTTTGACTCAACCATATCATTTGTGCCTCAAGTTAGGCCTCGTTTGACTCAACCGTATCAGATGTGCCTCGGGTCATGCCTTGTTTGACTCAACCATATCATTTGCGCCTCAAGGTGGGCCTCATTTGGCTCAACTCTATCATTTGTGCCTCGAGTCTGTCTTGTTTGACTCAGCCATATCATTTGTACCTCGAGTTAGGCCTCGTTTGACTCAACCATATCATTTACGCCTCGAGTCAGGCCTCGTTTGACTCAACCATATCATTTGTGCCTCGAGTCAGGCCTCGTTTGACTCAACCATATCATTTGCGCCTTGAGTCCAGCCTCATTTGCCTCAACCATATCATTTGCGCCTCAAGCCGGGCCTCGTTTAACTTAACCATATAAATTGTGCCTCGAGTCATGCCTTGTTTGACTCAACCATATCATTTGCGCCTCAAGTTGGGCCTCGTTTGAATCAACCCTATCATTTGTGCCTCGAGTTAGTATTGTTTGACTCAGCCATATCATTTGTGCCTCAAGTTAGGCCTCGTTTGACTCAACCATATCATTTGGGCCTTGAGTCGGGCCTTGTTTAACTCAACCATATCATTTGTGCCTCGAGTTAGGCCTTGTTTGACTCAACCATATCATTTGTGCCTCCAGTCAGGCCTCGTTTGACTCAACCATATCATTTGCGCCTCGAGTCGGGCCTCGTTTAAGTCAATCATATCATTTGTGCCTCGAGTCAGGGTCGTTTGACTCAACCATATAAGTTGTGCCTCGAGTCATGCCTTGTTTGACTCAACCATATCATTTGCGCCTCAAGTTGGGCCTCGTTTGACTCAACCCTATCATTTATGCCTCGAGTCAGTCTTGTTTGACTCAGCCATATCATTTGTGCCTCAAGTGAGGCCTTGTTTAACTCAACCATATCATTTGTGCCTCGAGTCAGGCCTCGTTTGACTCAACCATATCATTTGCGCCTTGAGTCAGGCCTCATTTGACTCAACCATATCATTTGCGCCTCGAGTTGGGCCTCATATGACTCAACCAAATCATTTGCGCCTCGAGTCGGGTCTTGTTTGACTCAACCATATCATTTGTGCCTCGAGTCAGGCCTTGTTTGACTCAACCATATAATTTGTGCCTTGAGTCATCCCTCATTTGACTTAACCTTATCATTTGCACCTCGAGTCGGGCCTCCTTTGACTCAACCCTATCATTTGTGTCTCGAGTCGGTCTTGTTTGACTCAGCCATATTATTTGTGCCTCGAGTTCGGCATCGTTTGGCTCAACCATATCATTTGTGCCTAAAGTCAATCATCGTTTGATTCAACCATATCATTTGCGCCACGAGTCTGGCCTCATTTCACTCACTGATACCATGTATGCCTCGAGTTGGGCCTCGTTTCACTAAACCATATCATTTTTGCTTCGAGTAGGGCCTTGTTTGACTCACTGATACCATTTCTGCCATGAGTTGGGCCTCGATTGACTCAACCATATCATTTGTGCCTCGAGTCACCCCTCGTTTGACTCAACCATATCATTTGCGCCTCGAGTAGAGCCTCGTACGACTCAACCAAATCATTTGCGCCTCGAGTCGGGCCTTGTTTGACTCAGCCATATCATTTGTGCCTCGAGTCTGGCCTTTTTTGACTCAACCATATAATTTGTGCCTCGAGTCATGCCTTGTTTGACTTAACCTATAATTTGTGCCTCGAGTCATGCCACGTTTGACTCATCCCTACCAGTTGTGCCTCGAGTTGGGCCTCGTTTGACTCAACCATATCATTTGCGCCTCGAGTCAGGCCTCGTTTGACTCAACCATATCATTTGCGCCTCGAGTCAGGCCTCGAATGACTCAACCATATCATTTGCGCCTTGAGTCATGCCTCGTTTGACTCAACCATATCATTTGGGCCTCGAGTCGGGCCTTGTTTAACTCAACCATATCATTTGTGCCTCGAGTTAGGCCTGATTTGACTCAACCATATCATTTGTGCCTCGAGTCAGGCCTCGTTTGACTCAACCATATCATTTGCGCCTCGCGTCATGCCTCGTTTAACTCAACCATATCATTTGTGCCTCGAGTCAGGGTCGTTTGACTCAACCATATAAGTTGTGCTTCGAGTCATGCCATGTTTGACTCAACGATATCATTTATGCCTCAAGTTGGGCCTTGTTTGACTCAACCCTATCATTGGTGCCTCGAGTCGGTCTTGTTTGACTCAGCCATATCATTTGTGCCTAGAGTTAGGCCTCGTTTGACTCAACCATATCATTTGGGCCTCGAGTCGGGCCTTGTTTAACTCAACAATATCATTTGTGCTTCGAGTTAGGCCTCGTTTGACTCAACCATATCATTTGCGCCTCGAGTCAGGCCTTGTTTGACTCAACCATGTCATTTGTGCCTCGAGTCAGGCCTTGTTTGACTCAACCATATAATTTGTGCCTCGAGTCATGGCTCGTTTGACTTAACCATATCATTTGCGCCTCGAGTCAGGCCTCGTTTGACTCAACCCTATCATTTGTGCCTCGAGTCAGTCTTGTTTGAATCAGCCATATCATTTGTGCCTCGAGTTAGGCCTCGTTTGACTGAACCATATCATTTGCGCCTCAAGTCAGTCATCGTTTGACTCAACCATATCATTTGCACCACGAGTCTGGCCTCGTTTGACTCACCGGTACCATTTGTGCGTCGAGTTGGGCCTCGTTTCACTCAACCATATCATTTGGGCCTTGGGTCAGGCCTTGTTTGGCTAAACCAAATTATTTTTGCATCGAGTAGGGCCTCGTTTGACTCACCGATACCATATCATTTGTGCCTCAAGTCAGGCCTCGTTTGACTCAACCATATCATTTGTGCCTCGAGTCAGGCCTCGTTTGACTCAAGCATATCATTTGCGCCTCGAGTTGGGCCTCGTATGACTCAACCAAGTCATTTGCGCCTCGAGTCGGGCCTTGTTTGACTCAGCCATATCATTTGTGCCTCGAGTCCGGCCTTGTTTGACTTAACCATATAATTTGTGCCTCGAGTCATGCCTTGTTTGACTTAACCATATAATTTGTGCCTCGAGTCATGCGTCGTTTGACTCATCCCTACCATTTGTGCCTCGAGTTGGGCCTTGTTTGACTCAACCATATCATTTGCTCCTCGAGTCAGGCCTCGTTTGACTCAACCATATCATTTGCGCCTTGAGTCAGGCCTCGTATGACTTAACCATATCATTTGTGCCTCGAGTCAGGCCTCGTTTGACTCAACCATATCATTTGTGCCTCAAGTCAGGCCTCGTTTGACTCAACCATATCATTTGTCCCTCGAGTCAGGCCTCGTTTGACTCAACCATATCATTTGCGCCTAGAATTGGGCCTTGTACGACTCAACCAAGTCATTTGCGCCTCGAGTCGGGCCTTGTTTGTCTCAGCCATATCATTTGTGCCTCGAGTCCGACCTTGTTTGACTCAACCATATAATTTGTGCCTCGAGTCATGCCTTGTTTGATTTAACCATATAATTTGTGCCTCGAGTCATGCCTTGTTTGACTCATCCCTACCATTTGTGCCTCGAGTTGTGCCTCGTTTGACTCAACCATATCATTTGTGCCTCGAGTCAGGGTCGTTTGACTCAACCATATAAGTTGTGCCTCGAGTCATGCCTTGTTTGACTCAACCATATCATTTGTGCGTCAAGTTGGGCCTCGTTTGACTCAACCCGATCATTTATGCCTCGAGTCAGTCTTGTTTGACTCAGCCATATCATTTGTGCCTCGAGTGAGGCCTCGTTTGACTTAACCATATCATTTGCGCCTCGAGTCAGGCGTCATTTGACTCAACCATATCATTTGTGTCTCGAGTTGGGCCTCATATGATTCAACCAAATCATTTGCGCCTCGAGTCGGGCCTTGTTTAACTCAACCATATCATTTGTGCCTCGAGTCAGGCCTCGTTTGACTAAACCATATCATCTGTGCCTCGAGACAGGCCTCGTTTGACTCAACCGTATCATTTGTGCCTCCAGTTAGGCCTCGTATGACTCAACCAAATCATTTGCGCCTCGAGTCGGGCCTTGTTTGACTTAACCATGTCATTTGTGCCTCGAGTCAGGCCTTGTTTGACTCAACCATATAATTTGTGCCTCGAGTCATGGCTCGTTTGACTTAACCATATCATTTGCGCCTCGAGTCCGGCCTCGTTTGACTCAACCCCATCGTTTGTGCCTCGAGTCAGTCTTGTTTGAATCAGCCACATCATTTGTGCCTCGAGTTAGGCCTCGTTTGACTGAACCATATCATTTGCACCTCAGGTCAGTCATCGTTTGACTCAACCATATCATTTGCACCACGAGTCTGGCCTCGTTTGACTCACCGGTACCATTTGTGCCTCGAGTTGGGCCTCGTTTCACTCAACCATATCATTTGTGCCTAGGGTCAGGCCTCGTTTGGCTAAACCATATTATTTTCGCTTCGAGTAGGACCTCGTTTGACTCACCGATACTATATCATTTGTGCCTCAAGTCAGGCCTCGTTTGATTCAACCATATCATTTGTGCCTCGAGTCAAGCCTCATTTGACTCAACAATATCATTTGCGCCTCGAGTTGGGCCTCGTATGACTCAACCAAGTCATTTGCGCCTCGAGTCGGGCCTTGTTTGACTCAGCCATATTATTTGTACCTCGAGTCCTGCCTTGTTTGACTCAACCATATCATTTGCACCTCGAGTCGGGCCTCGTTTAACTTAACCATATAAGTTGTGCCTCAAGTCATGCCTTGTTTGACTCAACCATATCATTTGCGCCTCAAGTTGGGCCTCATTTGACTCAACCATATCATTTGCGCCTCGAGTTGGGCCTCGTTTAACTTAACCATATAAGTTGTGCCTCAAGTCATGCCTTGTTTGACTCAACCATATCATTTGCGCCTCAAGTTGGGCCTCATTTGACTCAACCCTATCATTTGTGCCTCGAGTCAGTCTTGTTTGACTCAGCCATATCATTTGTGCCTCGAGTTAGGCCTCGTTTGACTCAACCATATCATTTGGGCCTCGAGTCGGGCCTTGTTTAACTCAACCATATCATTTGGGCCTCGAGTTAGTCCTCGTTTGACTCAACCATATCATTTGTGCCTCAAGTCAGGCCTCGTTTGACTCAACCATATCATTTGTGCCTCGAGTCAGGCCTCGTTTAACACAACCATATCATTTGCGCCTCGAGTTGGGCCTCGTATGACACAACCATATCATTTGCGCCTCGAGTCAGGCCTCATTTGACTCAACCATATCATTTGCTCCTCGAGTCAGGCCTCGTTTGACTTAACCATATCATTTGTGCCTCGAGTCAAGCCTCGTTTGACTCAACCATATTATTTGCGCCTCGAGTCGTGCCTCGTTTAACTCAACCATATCATTTGCGCTTTGAGTTAGGGTCGTTTGACTCAACCATAGAAGTTGTGCTTCTAGTCATGCCTTGTTTCACTCAATGATATCATTTGCGCCTCAAGTTGGGCCTCGTTTGACTCAACCCTATCATTTCTGCCTTGAGTCGGTCTGGTTTGACTCAGCCATATCATTTGTGCCTCGACTTAGGCCTCGTTGCACTCAACCATATCATTTGGACCTTGAGTCGCTTGTTTAACTCAACCATATCATTTGTGCCTCGAGTTAGGGCTTGTTTGACACAACCATATCATTTGCGCCTCGAGTCAGGCCTCGTTTGACACAACCATATCATTTGCACCTCGAGTCAGGCCTCGTTTGACTCAACCATATCATTTGCGCCTCGAGTCAAGCCTCGTTTGACTCAACCATATCATTTGCGCCTCGAGTCATGCCTCGTTTAACTCAACCATATCATTTGCGCCTTGAGTCAGGGTCGTTTGACTCAACCATATAAGTTGTGCTTCGAGTCATGCCTTATTTCACTCAATGATATCATTTGCACCTCAAGTTGGGCCTCGTTTGACTCAACCCTATCATTTGTGCCTTGAGTCAGTCTAGTTTGACTCAGCCATATCATTTGTGCCTCGACTTAGGCCTCATTTCACTCAACCATATCATTTGGCCCTCAAGTCGCTTGTTTAACTTAACCATATCATTTGTGCCTCGAGTTAGGGCTTGTTTGACTCAACCATATCATTTGTGCCTCGAGCCAGGCCTCGTTTGACTCAACCATATCATTTGTGCCTCGAGTCAGGCCTCGTTTGACTCAACCATATCATTTATGCCTCGAGTTGGGCTTCATATGACTCAACCAAATATTTGCGGCCCGAGTCGGGCCATGTTTGACTCAACCATGTCATTTGTGCCTCGAGTCAGGCCTTGTTTGACTCAACCATATAATTTGTGCCTCGAGTCATGGCTCGTTTGACTTAACCATATCATTTGCGCCTCGAGTCGGGCCTTGTTTGACTCAACCCCATCATTTGTTCCTCGAGTCGGTCTTGTTTGACTCAGCCATATCATTTGTGCCTCGAGTTAGGCCTCGTTTGACTCAACCATATCATTTGCGCCTCAAGTCAGTCATCGTTTGACTCAACCATATCATTTGCACCACGAGTCTGGCCTCGTTTGACTCTCTGATACCATTTGTGCCTCGAGTTGGGCCTCGTTTCACTCAACCATATCATTTGTGCCTTGGGTCAGGCCTCAGTAGACTAAACCATATCATTTTCGCTTCGAGTAGGGCCTTGTTTGACTCACTGATACCATTTGTGCCACGAGTTGGGCCTCGATTGACTCAACCATATCATTTGTGCCTCGAGTCAGCCATCGTTTGACTCAACCATATCATTCGCATCTTGAGTAGGGCCTCGTACGACTCAACCAAATCATTTGCACCTCGAGTCAGGCCTTGTTTGACTCAGCCATATCATTTGTGCCTCGAGTCTGGCCTTGTTTGACTCAACCATATAATTTGTGCCTCAAGTCATGCCTTGTTTGACTTAACCATATAATTTGTGCCTCGAGTCATGCCTCGTTTGACTCATCCCTACCATTTGTGCCTCGAGTTAGGCCTCGTTTAACTCAACCATATCATTTGCGCCTCGAGTCAGGCCTTGTTTGACTCAACCATATCATTTGCGCCTCGAGTCAAGCCTCGTACCATATCATTTGTGCCTCGAGTCAGGCCTCGTTTGACTCAACCATATCATTTGTGCATCGAGTTGGGCCTCGTATGACTCAACCAAATCATTTGTGCCTCGAGTTGGGCCTTGTTTGACTCAACCATGTCATTTGTTCCTCGAGTCAGGCCTTGTTTGACTCAACCATATAATTTGTGCCTCGAGTCATGCCTCGTTTGACTTAACCATATCATTTGTGCCTCGAGTCGGGTCTCGTTTGACTCAACCCTATCATTTGTGCCTCGAGTCGGTCTTGTTTGACTCAGCCATATCATTTGTTCCTCGAGTTAGGCCTCATTTGACTAAACCATATCATTTGCGCCTCAAGTCAGTCATCGTTTGACTCAACCATATCATTTGGACCACGAGTCTGGCCTCGTTTGACTCACCGATACCATTTGTGCCTTCAGTTGGGCCTCGTTTCCCTCAACCATATCATTTGTGCCTTGGGTCAGGCCTCGTTTGGCTAAACCATATTATTTTCGCTTTGAGTAGGGCCTCGTTTGACTCACTCATACCATATCATTTGTGCCTCAAGTCAGGCCTCGTTTGACTCAACCATATCATTTGTGCTTCGAGTCAGGCCTCGTTTGACTCAACCATATCATTTGTGCCTCGAGTCGGGCCTCGTATGACTCAACCAAGTCATTTGCTCCTCGAGTCAGGCCTTGTTTGACTCAGCCATATCATTTGTGCCTCGAGTCCAGCCTTGTTTGACTCAACCATATAATTTGTGCCTCGAGTCATGCCTCGTTTGACTTAACCATATCATTTGTGTCAAGAGTCATGCCTCGTTTGACTTAACAAATCATTTGTGCCTCGAGTCGGGCCTCGTTTGACTCAACCCTATCATTTGTGCCTCGAGTCAGGCCTCGTTTGACTCAACCATATCATTTGCACCTCGAGTTATGCCTCGTTTCACTCAACCATATCATTTGTGCCTCGAGTTAGGCCTCGTTTGACTTAACCATATAAGTTGTGCCTCGGGTCAGGCCTTGTTTGACTCAACCATATCATTTGCGCCTCAAGTTGGGCCTCATTTGACTCAACCCTATCATTTGTGCCTCGAGTCTGTCTTGTTTGACTCAGCCATATCATTTGTACCTCGAGTTAGGCCTCGTTTGACTCAATCATATCATTTGGACCTCGAGTTGGCCCTTGTTAAACTCAACCATATCATTTGTGCCTTGAGTCAGGCCTCGTTTGACTCAACCATGTCATTTGCGCCTCGAGTCAGGTCTCGTTTGGCTCAACCATATCATTTGCGCCTCGAGTCAGGCCTCGTTGCACTCAACCATATCATTTGCGCCTCGAGTTAGGCCTCGTTTGACTCAACCATATCATTTGCGCCTCGAGTCGGGCCTCATTTAACTTAACCATATAAGTTATGCCTCGAGTCATGCCTTGTTTGACTCAACCATATCATTTGTGCCTCATGTTGGGCCTCGTTTGATTCACCCCTATCATTTGTGCCTCGAGTCAGTCTTGTTTGACTCAGCCATATCATTTGTGCTCGAGTTAGGCCTCGTTTGACTCAACCATATCATTTGGGCCTCGAGTCAGGCCTTGTTTAACTTAACCATATCATTTGTGCCTCGAGTCAGGCCTCGTTTGACTCAACCATATCATTTGTGCCTCGAGTCAGGCCTCGTTTGACTCAACTATATCATTTGCGCCTCGAGTTGGGCCTCGTATGACACAACCATATCATTTGCGCCTCAAGTCAGGCCTCGTTTGACTCAACCATATCATTTGCACCTCGAGTCGGGCCTCGTTTAACTCAACCATATCATTTATGCCTCGAGTCAGGGTCGTTTGACTCAACCATATAAGTTGTGCCTTAAGTCATGCCTTGTTTGACTGAACCATATCATTTGCACCTCAAGTTGGGTCTCGTTTGACTCAACCCTATCATTTATCCCTCAAGTCAGTCTTGTTTGACTCAGCCATATCATCTGTGCCTCGAGTGAGGCGTTGTTTAACTCAACTGTAGCATTTGTGCCTCGAGTTAGGCCATGTTTGACTCAACCATATCATTTGCGCCTCGAGTCAGGCCTCATTTGACTCAACCATATCATTTGTGCCTCGACTTGGGCCTCATATGACTCAACCAAATCATTTGCGCCTCGAGTCGGGTCTTGTTTGACTCAACCATATAATTTGTGCCTCGAGTCAGGCCTTGTTTGACTCAACCATATAATTTGTGCCTCGAGTCATGCCTCGTTTGACTTAAGCTTATCATTTGTGCCTCGAGTCGAGTCTCGTTTGACTCAACCTTATCATTTGTGCCTTGAGTTGGTCTTGTTTGACTCAGCTATATCATTTGTGCCTCGAGTTAGCCCTCGTTTGACTCAACCATATCATTTGTGCCTAAAGTTAGTCATCGTTTGATTCAACCATATCATTTGCTCCACGAGTCTGACCTTGTTTGACTCACTGATACCATTTGTGCCTCGAGTTGGGCCTCGTTTCACTCAACCATATCAATTGTGCCTTGGGTCAGTCCTCATTTGACTAAACCATATCATTTTCGCTTCGAGTAGGGTCTTGTTTGACTCACTAATACCATTTGTGCCACGAGTTGGGCCTCGATTGACTCAACCATATCATTTGTGCCTCGAGTCTACCCTCGTTTGACTCAACCATATCATTTGCGCCTCGAGTAGGGCCTCGTATAGCTCAACCAATTCATTTGCGCCTCGAGTCGGGCCTTGTTTGACTCAGCCATATCATTTGTGCCTCGAGTCCGTCCTTGTTTGACTCAACCATATAATTTGTGCCTCCAGTCATGCCTTGTTTGACTCAACCATATAATTTGTGCGTCGAGTCAGGCCTCGTTTGACTCAACCATATCATTTGCGCCTCGAGTCAGGCCTCGTTTGACTCAACCATATCATTTGTGCCTCGAGTCAAGCCTCATTTGACTCAACCATATCATTTGTGCCTCGAGTTGGGCCTCGTATGACTCAACTAAATCATTTGCGCCTCGAGTCGGGCCTTGTTTGACTCAACCATGTCATTTGTGCCTCGAGTCATGGCTCGTTTGACTTAACCATATCATTTGCGCCTCGAGTCGGGCTTCGTTTGACTCAACCCCATCATTTGTACCTCGAGTTGGTCTTGTTTGTCTCAGCCATATCATTTGTGCCTCGAGTTAGGCCTCGTTTGACTCAACCATATCATTTGCGCCTCAAGTCAGTCATCATTTGACTCAACCATATCATTTGCACCATGAGTCTGGCCTCATTTGACTCACCGATACCATTTGTGCCTTGAGTTGGGCCTCGTTTCACTCAACCATATCATTTGTGCCATGAGTCAGGCCTCGTTTGGCTAAACCATATTATTTTCGCTTCGAGCAGGGCCTCGTTTGACTCACTGATGCCATTTATGCCATGAGTTGGGCCTCGATTGACTCAACCATATCATTTGTGACTCGAGTCACCCCTCGTTTGACTCAACCATATCATTTGCGCCTCGAGTTGGGCCTCGTATGACTCAACCAAATCATTTGTGCCTCGAGTCGGGCCTTGTTTGACTCAGCCATATCATTTGTGCCCCGAGTCTGGCCTTGTTTGACTCAACCATATAATTTGTGCCTTGAGTCATGCCTCCTTTGACTTAACCATATCATTTGTGCCTCGAGTTGGGCCTCGTTTGACTCATCCCTATCATTTGTGCCTCGAGTCGGCCTCGTTTGACTCAACCATATCATTTGCACCTCGAGTCAGGCCTCGTTTGACTCAACCATATCATTTGCGCCTCGAGTCGGTCCTCATTTAACTAACCATATCATTTGTGCCTCAAGTCAGGCCTCGTTTGACTCAACCATATATGTTGTGCCTCGGGTCATGCCTTGTTTGACTTAACCATATCATTTGCACCTCAAGTTGGGCCTCGTTTGACTCAACCCTATGATTTGTGCCTTGAGTCAGTCTTGTTTGACTCAGCCATATCATTTGTTCCTCGAGTAAGGCCTCGTTTGACTCAACCATATCATTTGGGCCTCGAGTCGGCTCTTGTTTAACTCAACCATATCATTTGTGCCTTGGGTCAATCCTTGTTTGACTTCATCATATCATTGGGGCCTTGAATCGGGCCTCATTTGACTCACCGATACCATTTGTGCCTCAAGTTGGGCCTCGTTTCACTCAACCATATCATTTGTCCCTCGAGTCAGGCCTCGTTTGACTCAACCATATCTTTTACGCTTGGAGTCGGACCTCGTTTAACTCAACCATATCATTTGTGCCTCGAGTCTTGCCTCGTTTGACTCCACCATATCATTTGCGTCTCGAGTCAGGCCACATCTGACTCACCGATACCATTTGTGCCTCGAGTTGGGCCTCGTTGGACTCAACCATATCATTTGTGCCTCAGGTCAGGCCTCGTTTGTCTCAACCATATCATTTGCACCTCGAGTCAGGCCTCGTTTGACTCACCGATACCATTTGTTCCTCGAGTTGGGCCTCGTTTGACTTAACCATATCATTTGTCCGTCGAGTCAGGCCTCATTAGACTTAACCTATCGTTTGTGCCTTGAGTCAGGCCTTGTTTGACTCAACCATATCATTTGTGCCTCGAGTCGGGCCGACTCACCCATATGTTTGAGCCTCCAGTCGGGCTTATTTGGCTCACCTATATGTTTGGGCCCCGAGTCGGTCTTCGTTTGACTCACCCTTATAATTTTCACCCCGAGTCAATCCTCGTTTGTCTCAACTATATGTTTGCACCATGAGTCATGCCTCGTTTCACTCAACCATATCATTTGCGCCTCGAGTCGGGCCTTGTTTGACTCAACCATATCATTTGCACCTCTAGTCGGGCCTCACTTGCTCACCGATACCATTTGTGCCTCGAGTTGGGCCTCGTTTGACTCAACCATATCATTTGTCCCTTAGGTCATGCCTCGTTTGACTCAACCATATTATTTGCGCCTCGAATCGGGTCTCGATTTACTTAACCATATCATTTGCGCCTCGAGTCAGGCCTCGTTTAACTCATTGATACCATTTGCGCCTCGAGTTTGGCCTCGTTTGACTCAACCATATCATTTGTGCCTCGAGTCAGGCCTTGCTTGACTCAACCATATCATTTGTGCTTTGAGTCGGTCCTTTTTTGACTCACCCATACGTTTGAACCTCGAGTCGGGCCTTATTTGACTCAGCCATATGTTTGCGCCTTGAGTCGATCCTCGTTTGACTCAACCGTATCATTTGTACCTCGAGTCAAATCTCATTTGGCTCAACCATGTGTTTGCGCCCCGAATCTGGCCTTGTTTGACTCACCCATATCATTTGCATCACAAGTCGGGCCTTGTTTGACCCAACCATATAATTTGCGCCTCGAGTCGGGCCTCATTTCACCCAACGATGCCATTTGTGCCTTGAGTTGCACCTTATTTAACTCAACTATATCATTTGTGCCTCGAGTTAGGCCTTGTTTGACTAAACCATATCATTTGTGCCTCGAGTTGAGCCTCGTTTGACTCATCCATATCATTTGTGCTTTGAGTCGGGCCTTGTTTGACTCAACCATACCATTTGGGCCTCGAGTCGGGCCTTCTTTGACTCAACCATATCATTTGTGCCTTGAGTCATACCCCGTTTGACTCAACCATATCATTTGCATCTCAAGTCGGGCCTCATTTGACTCACCGATACCATTTGTACCTCCAGTTGGGCCTCGTTTGACTCAACCATATCATTTGGGCCTCAGATCAAGCCTCGTTTGACTCAACCATATGTTTGTACCATGAGTCTTGTCTCGTTTCACTTAACCATATCATTTGCGCTTTGAGTCGGGCCTCATTTGACTCACCGATACCATTTGCGCCTCGAGTTGGGCCTCGTTTGACTAAACCATATCATTTATCCCTCGGGTCACGCCTCGTTTGACACATCCATATCATTTGCGCCTCGAGTCGGGTCTTGTTTGACTCAACCATATCCTTTGCGCCTCGAGTCGAGCCTTATTTGACTGAGCCATATGTTTGCACCTTGAGTCGATCCTCATTTGACTCACCTTTATCATTTGCACCTCGAGTCAAGTCTTGTTTGGCTCAACCATGTGTTTACGCCTCGAGTCTGGCCTTGTTTGACTCACCCATATCATTTGCACCACGAGTCGGGCCTTGTTTGACTTAACCATATCATTTGCGCCTCGAGTCAGGCCTCATTTGACTCACCGATGTCATTTGTGCCTCGTGTTGGGCCTCGTTTAACTCAACCATATCATTTATGCCTCGAGTCAGGCCTTGTTTGACTCAACCATATCATTTGCGCCTCGAGTCGGGCCTGGTTTGACTCAACCATATCATTTGTGCTTTGAGTCAGGCCTTGTTTGACTCAACCATATCATTTGGGCCTCGAATCGAGCCTCGTTTGACTCAACCATATCATTTATGCCTCGTGTCAGGCCTCGTTTGACTCAACCATATCATTTGCGTCTCGAGTCGGGCCTTATTTGACTCATCGATACCATTTGTGCCTCTAGTTAGGCCTCGTTTGACTCAACCACATCATTTGTGTCTCGAGTCAGGCCTCATTTGACTCAACCATATCATTTATGCCTCGAGTCGGCCTCGTTTAACTCACCGATACCATTTGTGCCTTGAGTTGGTCCTCATTTGACTTAACCATATCATTTGTGCCTCGAGTCAGGCCTCATTTCACTCAACCATATCATTTGTGCCTTGAGTCGGGCCTCGTTTGCTTCAACCATATTATTTGTGCCTCGAGTCAGGCCTTGTTTGACTCAACCATATCAATTTTGCCTCGAGTCGGACCTTGATTGACCCACCCATTTGTTTGAGCCTCCAGTCGGGCCTTATTTGGCTCACCTATATGTTTGCGCCCCGAGTCGGTCTTCGTTTCACTCACCCTTATCATTTGCACCCCGACTCAAGCCTCGTTTGACTCAACCATATGTTTGTACCATGAGTCATGCCTCGTTTGACTTAACCATATCATTTGCGCCTCGAGTCGGGTCTCGTTTAACTCAACCATATCATTTGCCACTCGAGTCGGGCCTCATTTGACTCACTGACACCATTTGTGCCTCGAGTTGGGCCTCGTTTGACTCAATCATATCATTTATCCCTCGGGTCATGCCTCATTTGACTCAACTATATCATTTGCGCCTCGAGTCAGATCTTGTTTGACTTAACCATATCATTTGCGCCTCGAAACGGGCCTCGTTTGACTCACCAATCCCTTTTGTGCCTCGAGTTGGGCCCTATTTGACTCAACCACATCATTTGTGCCTCGAGTCAAGCCTCGTTTGACTTAACCATATCATTTGTGCCTCGAGTCGGGCCTTGTTTGTCTCACTCATACGTTTGTACCTCGAGTCGGGACTTATTTGACTCAGCCATATGTTTCGCCTTGAGTCAATCCTCGTTTGACTCACCATTATCATTTGCACCTCGAGTCAAGTCTCGTTTGGCTTAACCATGTGTTTACGCCCCGAGTCTGGCTTTGTTTGACTCACCCTGATCATTTGCGCCACGAGTCGGGCCTTGTTTGACTAAACCATATCATTTGCACCTCGAGACAGGCCTCATGTGACTCACCGATACCATTTGTGCCTCGAGTTAGGCCTCGTTTAACTCAACCATATCATTTGTGCCTCGAGTGAGGCCTTGTTTGTCTCCACCATATCATTGGCGCCTCGAGTCGGGCCATGTTTGACTGAACCATATCATTTGCGCTTTGAGTCGGGCCTCGTTTGACTCAACTCTATCATTTGTGCCTCGAGTCATGCCTCGTTTGACTCAACCATATGATTTGCGTCTCAAGTCGGGCCTCATTTGACTCACCAATACCATTTGTGCCTCCAGTTGGGCCTTGTTTGACTCAACCATATTATTTGTGCCTCGGGTCAAGCCTCGTTTGACTCAACCATATCATTTGCGCCTTGAGTCGGGCCTCGTTTGACTCACCGATACCATTTGTGCCTCGAGTTGGGCCTCGTTGGACTCAACCATATCATTTGCACCTCGAGTCAGGACTCGTTTGACTCAACCATATCATTTGCGCTTTGAGTCGGTTTGACTTAACCATATCATTTACACCTCGAGTCAGGCCTCGTTTCACTCAACCATATAAATTGTGCCTCGAGTCATGCCTTATTTAAATCAACCATATCATTTGCGTCTCGAGTCAGGCCTCATTTGACTCACCGATTCCGTTTGTGCCTCCAGTTAGACCTCGTTTGACTCAAGCATATCATTTGTGCCTCGAGTCAGCCCTTGTTTGACATAACCATATAATTTATGCCTCGAGTTGGGCCTCGTTTGACTCAACCATATCATTTGCGCTTCGAGTCGGGCCTTGTTTGACTCAACCATACCATTTGGGCCTCGAGTCGGGCCTTTTTTGACTCAACCATATCATTTGTGCCTTGAGTCATACCTCGTTTGACTCAACCATATCATTTACGTCTGAAGTCAGGCCTCATTTTACTCACCGATACCATTTGTGCCTCCAGTTGGGCCTCGTTTGACTCAACCATATCATTTGTACCTCAGATCAAGCCTCGTTTGACTCAACCATATGTTTGTACCATGAGTCTTGTCTCGTTTCACTCAACCATATCATTTGCGCCTTGAGTCAGGCCTCATTTGACTCAACAATACCATTTGTGCCTCCAGTTGAGCCTCGTTTGACTCAACCATATCATTTGTGCCTCAGATCAAGCCTCGTTTGACTCAACCATATGTTTGTACCATGAGTCTTGTCTCGTTTCACTTAACCATATCATTTGCCCCTCGAGTCGGGCCTCACTTGACTCACCGATACCATTTGTGTCTCGTTGGACTCAACCATATCATTTGTGCCTCGAGTCAGGCCTCGTTTGACTCAACCATATCATTTGCGCTTTGAGTTGGGCCTTGTTTGACTCAACAGTATCATTTACGCCTCGAGTCAGGCCTCGCTTCACTCAACCATATCAATTGTGCCTCGAGTCATGCCTCATTTAAATTAACCATATCATTTGCGTCTCGAGTCGGGCCTCATTTGACTCACCGATACCATTTGTGCCTCCAGTTGGGCCTCATTTGACTCAATCATATCATTTGTGCCTCGAGTCAGCCCTTGTTTGAATAACCATATCACCTGCACCTCGAGGCGGGCCATGTTTGACTCACCCATATGTTTGAACCTTGAGTCGGGCCTCATTTGACACACCGATACCATTTGTGCCTCCAGTTGGGCCTTGTTTGACTCAACCATAATATTTGTGCCTCGGGTCAAGCCTCGTTTGACTTAATCATATCATTTGCGCCTCAAGTCAGGCCTCATTTGACTCAACGATACCATTTGTGCCTCGAATTGGGCCTCATTTGACTCAACCATATCATTTGTGCCTCGAGTCAGGCCTCGTTTGACTCAACCATATCATTTGCGCCTCGAGTCAGGCCTCATTTGACTCAACCATATCATTTGCGCTTTGAGCCAGACCTTGTTTGACTCAACCATATCATTTGCGCCTCGAGTCAGGCCTCGTTTGACTCAACCATATAATTTGTGCCCCGAGTCATGCCTCGTTTGACTCAACTATATCATTTGCATCTTGAGTTGGGGCTCATCTGACTCACCGATACCATTTGTGCCTCGAGTTGGGCCTCGTTTGACTCAACCATATCATTTGCGCCATGAGTCGGGCCTTGTTTGACTCAACCATTTCATTTGTGCCTTGAGTTAGGCCTCATTTGACTCACCGATACCATTTGTGCCTCGAGCTAGGCCTCGTTTGACTCAACCATATCATTTGTGCCTCGGGTCAGGCCTCATTTGACTCAACCATATTATTTGCACCTTGTGTCGGGCCTCATTTGACTCACCGATACCATTTGTGCCTCGAGTTGGGCCTCGTTTGACTTAACCATATCATTTGTGCCTCGAGTCAGGCCTCATTTTACTTAACCATATCATTTGTGCCTTGAGTCGGGCCTTGTTTGATTCAACCTTATCATTTGTGCCTCGAGTCGGGCCTCATTTGAGTCACCGATACCATTTGGGCCTCGAGTTGGGTCTCGTTTGACTTAACCATATCATTTTGTGTCCCATGTCAGGCCTTGTTTGACTCAACCATATCATTTTCGCCTCGCGTCGGGCCAAGTTTGTGTCACGCATATGTTTGAGCCTCTAGTCGGGCCTTATTTGGCTCACCTATATGTTTGGGCCCCGAGTCGGTCTTCGTTTAACTCACCCTTATCAGTTGCACCCCGAGTCAAGCCTCGTTTGACTCAACCATATGTTTGCACTATGAGTCATGCCTCATTTGACTCAATCATATCATTTGCGCCTCGAGCTGGGCCTCATTTGACTCAACCATATCATTTGCCCCTTGAGTCGGGACTCACTTGACTCACCGATACCATTTGTGCCTCGAGTTGCGCCTCGTTTGACTCAACCATATTATTTGTCCCTTAGGTCACGCCTCGTTTGACTCAACCAAATCATTTGCGCCTCGAGTCGGGCCTCGTTTGACTCACCGATGCCATTTGTGCCTCGAGTTTGGCCTCGTTTGACTCAACCATATCATTTGTGCCTCAAGTCGGGCCTTGTTTAACTCACCCATATGTTTGAACCTCGAGTCGGGCCTTATTTGACTTAGCCATATGTTTGCGCCTCGAGTCGATCCTCATTTGGCACACCCTTATCATTTGCATCTTGAGTCAAGTCTCGTTTGGCTCAACCATGTGTTTGCTCCCTGAGTCTGGCCTTGTTTGGCTCACCCATATCATTTGCGCCACGAGTCGGGCCTTGTTTGACTCAACCATATCATTTGTGCCTCGAGTCGGGGCTCATTTGACTCACCGATACCATTTGTGCCTCGAGGTGGTCCTCGTTTAACTCAACCATATCATTTATACCTCGAGTCAGGCCTCGTTTAACTCAACCATATCATTTGCGCCTCGAGTCGGGCCTCATTTGATTCAACCATATCATTTGCGCTTTGAGTCAGGCCTTGTTTGACTCAACCATACCATTTGGGTCTCGAGTCAAGCCTCGTTGAACTCAACCACATAATTTGTGCCTCGATCCATCCTCGTTTGACTTAACCATATCATTTGCGTCTCAAGTCAGGCGTTATTTGACTCACTTATCCATTTGTGCCTCCAATTGAGCCTCGTTTGACTCAACCATATCATTAGTGACTTGGGTGAAGCCTTGTTTGACTCAACCATATCATTTGCGCTTCGAGTCGAGCCTCGTTTGACTCACTAATACCATTTGTGCCATGAGTTGGGCCTCATTTGACTCAACCATATCATTTGTGCCTCGAGTCGGGCCCCGTTTGTCTCAACCATATCATTTGCGCTTTGAGTCGGGCCTTGTTTGACTCAACCATATCATTTGCGCCTCGAGTCAGGCCTTGTTTCAATCAACCATATAATTTGTGCCTCGAGTCAGGCCTCGTTTGACTCAACCATATCATTTGCGTCTCGAGTCGGGCCTCATTTGACTCAACGATACCATTTGTGCCTCTAGTTGGGCCTCGTTTGACTCAACCATATCATTTGTGCCTCGGGTCAGGCCTCGTTTTACTCAACCATATCATTTGCGCCTCAAGTCGGGCATCGTTTGACTCACCGATACGATTTGTGCCTTGAGTTGGGCCTCGTTTGACTTAACCATATCATTTGTGCCTCGAGTCAGGCCTCATTTGACTCAACCATATCATTTGTGCCTTGAGTCGGGCCTTATTTGATTCAACCATATCATTTGCGCCTCGAGTCGGGCATCATTTTACTCACCGATACCATTTGTGCCTCGAGTTGGGCCTCATTTGACTCAACCATATTATTTCTGCCTCGAGTCAGGCCTTATTTGACTCAACCATATCATTTTTGCCTCGAATCGGGACATGTTTGACTCACCCATATGTTTGAGCCTCCAGTCGGGCCTTATTTGGCTCATCTATATGTTTGCGCCCCGAGTTGACCTTCGTTTGACTCATCCTTATCATTTGCACCCCGAGTCAATCCTTGTTTGACTCAACCATATGTTTGTACCATGAGTCATGCCTCGTTTCACTCAACCATATCATTTGTGCCTCGTGTCGGGCCTCGTTTGACTCAACCATATCATTTGCCACTCGAGTCGGGCCTCATTTGACTCATCGATACCATTTGGGCCTCGACTTGGGTCTCGTTTGACTCAACCATATCATTTATCCCTCGGGTCATGCCTCATTTGACTCAACCATATCATTTGCACCTTGAGTCGGATCTTGTTTGACTTAACCATATCATTTGTGCCTCGAGTCGGGCCTTGTTTGACTTATCGATACCATTTGTGCCTCGAGTTGGGCCCCGTTTGACTCAACCATATCATTTGTGCCTCGAGTCAGGCCTTGTTTGACTCAACCATATCATTTGTTCCTCGAGACTTGCCTTGTTTGTCTCATCCATATGTTTGAACCTCGAGTCGGGCCTTATTTGACTCAGCCATAATTTTTGCCTCGAGTCGATCCTCGTTTGACTCATCCTTATCATTTGCACCTCAAGTCAAGTCTTGTTTGGCTCAACCATGTGTTTGCGCCCCGAGTCTGGCTTTGTTTGACTCACCTAGATCATTTGCGCCACGAGTCAGGCCCTGTTTGACTCAACCATACCATTTACGCCTCGAGTCGGGCCTCTTTTGATGCACCGATACCATTTGTGCCTCCAGTTGGGCCTCGTTTAACTCAACCATATCATTTGTGCCTCGAGTCAGGCTTGGTTTGACTCAACCATGTCATTTGCGCCTCAAGTCGGGCCTCGTTTAACTCAACCATATCATTTGTGCTTCGAGTCGGGCCTTGTTTGACTTAACCATACCTTTTGGGCCTCGAGTCGGGCCTCGTTTGACTCAACCATATCATTTGTGCCTCGAGTCATGCCTCGTTTGACCCAACCATATCATTTGCGTGTCAAGTTGGGCCTCATTTGACCCACGATACCATTCGTGCCTCCAGTTGGGCCTCGTTTGACTCAACCATATTATTTGTGCCTTAGGTCAAGCCTCGTTTGACTCACCGATACCATTTGTGCCTCGAGTTGAGTCTCGTTTGACTCAACCATATCATTTGTGCCTCATGTCAGGCCTTGTTTGACTCAACCATATCATTTGCGCCTCGAGTCAGGCCTCGTTTGACTCAACCATATCATTTGCGCTTCAAATCGGGCCTCATTTGACTCAACCATATAATTTGCGCCTTGAGTCAGGCCTCGTTTGACTCAACCATATCAATTGTGCCTCGAGTAATGCCTCATTTGACTCAACCATATCATTTGCGTTTCGAGTCGGCCTCATTTAGCTCACTGATGCCATTTGTGCCTCGAGTTGGGCCTCGTTTGACTCAACCATATAATTTGTGCCTTGAGTCAGGCTTCGTTTGACTCAACCATATCATTTGCGCCTTGAATCGGGCCTCGTTTGACTCAACCATATCATTTGCGCTTTGAGTCAGACCTTTTTGACTCAACCATATCATTTGCGCCTTGAGTCAGGCCTCGTTTGACTCAACCATATAATTTGTGCCCCGAGTCAAGCTTCATTTTACTCAACCATATCATTTGTGCCTCGAGTCGGCCCTCGTTTGACTCAACCATATCATTTGCGCTTATAGTTGGACCTTTTTGACTCAACCATATCATTTGCGCCTCGAGTCAGGCCTCGTTTGACTCAACCATATCATTTGTGGCTCGTGTCATGCCTCGTTTCACTTAACCATATCATTTGTGTCTCGATTCGGGCCTCATCTGACTCATCGATACTATTTGAGCCTCGAGTTGGGCCTCGTAGGACTCAACCATATCATTTGTGCCTCGGGTCAGGCCGCGTTAAATGCAACCATATCATTTGCACCTCCAGTCAGGCCTCATTTGACTCACCGATACCATTTGTGCCTCGAGTTGGGCATCGTTTGACTTAACCATATCATTTGTGCCTCGAGTCAGGCCTCATTTGACTCAACCATATTATTTGTGCCTTGAGTCGGGCCTCGTTTGATTCAACCATATCATTTGTGCCTCGAGTCGGGCCTCATTTGACTCACCGATACCATTTGGGCCTCGAGTTGGGTCTCGTTTGACTCAACGATATCATTTGTTCCTCGTGTTGGGCCTTGGTTGACTCAACCATATCATTTTTGCTTCGAGTCGGGCCATGTTTGACTCACCCATTTGTTTGATCCTCTAGTCGGGCCTTATTTAGCTCACCTATATGTTTGGGCCCCGAGTCGGTCTTTGTTTGACTCAACCTTATCATTTGCACCCCGAGTCAAGCCTCGTTTGACTCAACCATATGTTTGCACCATGAGTCATGCCTCGTTTCACTCAACCATATCATTTGCGTCTCGAGTCGGGCCTCGTTTGACTCAACCATATTATTTGCCCCTCGAGTCGAGCCTCACTTGACTCACCGATAGCATTTGTGCCTCGAGTTGGGCCTCGTTTAACTCGACCATATCATTTGTGCCTCGAGTCAGGACTTGTTTGACTTAACCATATCATTTGTGCCTCGAGTCGGGCCTTGTTTGACTCACCCATCTGTTTGAACCTCGAGTCGGGCCTTATTTGACTCAGCCATATGTTTGCACCTCGAGTCGATCCTCGTTTGACTCACCCGTATCATTTGCAGCTTGAGTCAAGTCTCTTTTTGGCTCAACCATGTGTTTGCGCCCCGCGTCTGGCCTTGTTTGACTCACCCATATCATTTGCGTCACGAGTCGAGCCATGTTTGACTCAACCATATCATTTGCGCTTCGAGTCAGGCCTCATTTCACTCAACGAGGCCATTTGTGCCTCAAGTTGGGCCTCGTTTAACTCAACCATTCATTTGTACCTCGAGTCAGGCCTTATTTGACTCAACCATATCATTTGCACCTGGAGTCGGGCCTCGTTTGACTCAACCATATCATTTGCACTTTGAGTCGGGGCTTGTTTGACTCAACCATACCATTTAGGCCTCGAGTCAGGCCTCGTTTGACACAACCATATCATTTGTGCCTTGAGTCATACCTCGTTTGACTCAACCATATCATTTGCGTCTTAAGTCGAGCCTCATTTGACTCACCGATACCATTTGTGCCTCCAGTTGGGCCTCGTTTGACTCAACCATATCATTTGTGCCACGCGTCAAGCCTCGTTTGACTCAACCATATTATTTGCGCCTCGAGTCGGGCCTCGTTTGACTCACTGATACCATTTGTGCCTCGAGTTAGGCCTCGTTTGGCTCAACCATATCATTTGTGCCTCGAGTCAGGCCTAGTTTGACTCAACCATATCATTTGCGCCTCGAGTCGGGCCTCATTTGACTCAACCATATCATTTGCGCTTTGAGTCGGGCCTTGTTTGACTCAACCATATCATTTGCGCCTTGAGTCGGGCCTTGTTTGGCTCAACCATATCATTTGTGCCTCAAGTCAGGCCTAGTTTGACTCAACCATATCATTTGTGCCTCGAGTCGGGCCTCATTTGACTCAACCATATCATTTGCGCTTTGATTCGGGCCTCATTTGACTCAACCATATCATTTGCGCCTTGAGTCGGGCCTTGTTTGACTCAACCATATCATTTGCGCCTTGAGTCGGGTCTCGTTTGACTCAACCATGTCATTTGTGCCTCGAGACATGCCTCGTTTGACTCAACCATATCATTTACGCCTCAGGTCGAGCCTCGTTTGACTCAACCATATCTTTTGCGCCTTGAGTCAGGCCTTATTTGACTCACTGATACCATTTGTGCCTCGAGTTGGGCCTCGTTTGGCTCAACTATATCATTTGTGCCCCAGGTTAGGCCTTGTTTGACACAACCATATCATTTACACCTCGAGTCGGGCCTCGTTTGACTCAACCATATCATTTGTGCCTCGAGTCATGCCTCGTTTGACTCAAGCATATCATTTGCGTCTCAAGTCGGGCCTCATTTGACCCACCATACCATTTGTGCCTCCAGTTGGGCCTCGTTTGACTCAACCATATTATTTGTGCCTTAGGTCAAGCCTTATTTGACTCAACCATATCATTTGCGCCTCGAGTCGGGCCTCGTTTGACTCAACCATATCATTTGCGCTTTGAATCGGGCCTTGTTTGACTCAACCATATAATTTGCGCCTTGAGTGAGGCCTCGTTTGACTCAACCATATCAATTGTGCCTCGAGTAATGCCTCATTTGACTCAACCATATCATTTGCATCTCGAGTCGGCCTCATTTAGCTCACTGATACCATTTGTGCCTCGAGTTGGACCTCGTTTGACTCAACCATATAATTTGTGCCTCGAGTCAGGCTTCGTTTGACTCAACCATATCATTTGTGCCTCGAGTCGGGCCTCGTTTGACTCAACCATATCATTTGCGCTTTGAGTTGGACCTTTTTGACTCAACCATATCATTTGCGCCTCGAGTCAGGCCTCGTTTGACTCAACCATATAATTTATGCCTCGAGTCAGGCTTCATTTGACTCAACCATATCATTTGCGCCTCGAGTCGGCCCTCGTTTGACTCAACCATATCATTTGCGATTTGAGTCGGACCTTTTTGACTCAACCATATCATTTGCGCCTCGAGTCAGGCCTTGTTTGACTCAACCATATCATTTGTGGCTTGTGTCATGCCTCGTTTGACTCAACCATATCATTTGTGTCTCGATTCGGGCCTCATTTGACTCACCGATACTATTTGTGCCTCGAGTTGGGCCTCGTTGGACTCAACCATATCATTTGTTCCTCGGGTTAGGCCGCGTTAAATGCAACCATATCATTTGCACCTCTAGTCGGGCCTCATTTGACTCACCGATACCATTTGTGCCTCGAGTTGGGCCTCGTTTGACTTAACCATATCATTTGTGCCTCGAGTCAGGCCTCGTTTGACTCAACCATATTATTTGTGCCTTGAGTCGGGCCCCGTTTGATTCAACCATATTATTTGTGCCTCGAGTCGGGCCTCATTTGACTCACCGATACCATTTGGGCCTCGAGTTGAGTCTCGTTTGACTCAACGATATCATTTGTTCCTCGTGTCGGGCCTTGGTTGACTCAACCATATCATTTTCGCTTCGAGTCGGGCCATGTTTGACTCACCCATTTGTTTGATCCTCCAGTCGGGCCTTATGTAGCTCACCTATATGTTTGGGCACCGAGACGGTCTTCGTTTGACTCAACCTTATCATTTGCACCCCGAGTCAAGCCTCGTTTGACTCAACCATATGTTTGCACCATGAGTCATGCCTCGTTTCGCTCAACCATATCATTTGCGCCTCGAGTCGGGCCTCGTTTGACTCAACCATATTATTTGCCCCTCGAGTCAAGCCTCACTTGACTCACCGATAGCATTTGTGCCGCAAGTTGGGCCTCGTTTAACTCAACCATATCATTTGTACCTCGAGTCAGGACTTGTTTGACTTAACCATATCATTTGTGCCTCGAGTCGGGCCTTGTTTGACTCACCCATCTGTTTGAACCTCGAGTCGGGCCTTATTTGACTCAGCCATAAGTTTGCACCTCGAGTCGATCCTCGTTTGACTCACCCGTATCGTTTGCAGCTCGAGTCAAGTCTCTTTTTGGCTCAACCATGTGTTTGCGCCCCGTGTCTGGCCTTGTTTGACTCACCCATATCATTTGCGTCATGAGTCGAGCCTTGTTTGACTCAACCATATCATTTGCGCTTCGAGTCAGGCCTCATTTCACTTAACGAGGCCATTTGTGCCTCGAGTTGGGCCTCGTTTAACTCAACCATATCATTTGTGCCTCGAGTCAGGCCTTATTTGACTCAACCATATCATTTGCACCTCGAGTCGGGCCTCATTTGACTTAACCATATCATTTGCACTTTGAGTCGGGCCTTGTTTGACTCAACTGTACCATTTAGGCCTCGAGTCGGGGCTCGTTTGACTCAACCATATCATTTGTGCCTTGATTCATACCTCGTTTGACTCAACCATATCATTTGCGTCTTAAGTCGAGCCTCATTTGACTCACCGATGCCATTTGTGCCTTTAGTTGGGCCTCGTTTGACTCAACCATATCATTTGTGCCACACGTCAAGCCTCGTTTGACTCAACCATATCATTTGCGCCTCGAGTCGGGCCTCGTTTGACTCACTGATATCATTTGTGCCTCGAGTTAGGCCTCGTTTGGCTCAACCATATCATTTGTGCCTCGAGTCAAGCCTAGTTTGACTCAACCATATCATTTGCGCCTTGAGTCGGGCCTCATTTGACTCAACCATATCATTTGCGCTTTGATTCGGGCCTTGTTTGACTCAACCATATCATTTGCGCATTGAGTCGGGCCTTGTTTGACTCAACCATATCATTTGCGCCTTGAGTCGGGTCTCGTTTGACTCAACCATGTCATTTGTGCCTCGAGACATGCCTCGTTTGACTCAACCATATCATTTGCGCCTCAGGTCGAGCCTCGTTTGACTCAACCATATCATTTGTGCCTTGAGTCGGGCCTCATTTGACTCACTGATACCATTTGTGCCTCGAGTTGGGCCTCGTTTGGCTCAACTATATCATTTGTGCCTCAGGTTAGGCCTCGTTTGACACAACCATATCATTTATGCCTCGAGTCGGGCCTCATTTGACTCAACCATATCATTTGCGCCTCGAGTCAGGCATCATTTGACTGATCGATACCATTTGTGCCTCGAGTTAGGCCTCGTTTGACTCAACCATATCATTTGTGCTTCGAGCCATGCCTTGTTTGACTCAACCATATCATTTGCACCTCGAGTCGGGCCTCGTTTGACTCACCGATACCATTTGTGCCTCGAGTTAGGCCTCGTTGGACTCAACCATATCATTTGCACCTCGAGTCAGGCCTCGTTTGACTCAACCATATCATTTGCGCTTTGAGTCGGGCCTTGTTTGACTCAACCATATCATTTACGCCTCGAGTCAGGCCTCGTTTCACTCAACCATATCAATTATGCCTCGAGTCATGCCTCATTTAAATCAACCATATCATTTGCGTCTCGAGTCGGGCCTCATTTGACTCACCAATACCATTTGTGCCTCGAGTTGGGCCTCATTTGACTCAACCATATCATTTGTGCCTCGAGCCATGCCTTGTTTGACTCAACCATATAGTTTGTGCCTCGAGTCATGCCTAGTTTGACTCAATCATATCATTCGCGCCTCGAGTCGGGCCTAGTTTGACTCAACCATACCATTTGCGCCTTGAGTCAGGCCTCATTTAAGTAAACCATATCATTTGCGGCTCGAGTCAGTCCTCGTTTGACTCAACTATATCATTTGCACCTCGAGTCAGGCCTCATTTGACTCACCGATACCATTTGTACCTCGAGTGGGCCTCATTTGACTCAACCATACCTTTTGTGCCTCGAGTTGAGCCTCATTTGACTCAACCATATCATTTGTGCCTTGGGTCAGGCCTCATTTGACTAAACCATATCATTTGCGGCTCGAGTTGGGCCTCGTTTGACTCAGCTATATCATTTGCGCCTCAAGTCAGGCCTCATTTGACTCACCGATACCATTTGTGCCTCGAGTGGGCCTCATTTGACTCAACCATATCATTTGTGCCTCGGGTCAGGCGTCGTTTGACTCAACCATATCATTTGTGCCTTGAGTCATGCCCCGTTGGACTCAATCATATAATTTGCGCCTCGAGTCGGGCCTCGTTTGGCTCAACTATATCATTTGTGCCTCGAGTCGGGGCTCATTTGACTAACCGATACCATTTGTGCCTTAAATTGGGCCTTGTTTGACTAAACCATATAATTTACGCCTTGAATCGAGCCTCCTTTAACTCAACCATATCATTTGCACCTCGAGTCAGGCCTCATTTGACTAACCGATACCATTTGTGCCTCGAATTGGGCCTCGTTTGACTCAACCATATCGTTTATGCCTCGAGTCATGCCTTGTTTGACTTAATCATATCATTTGTGCCTCGGGTCGGGTCACATTTGACTCAACCATATCATTTACGCCATGAGTAAGGCCTTGTTTAACTCAACCATATCATTTGCACGTCGAGTTAGGCCTCGTTTGACTCACGGATACCATTTGTGCCTCGAGTGGAGACTTATTTGATTCAACCATATAATTTACGCCTCGAGTCGGGACTGGTTTGACTCAACCATATCATTTGCACCTCGAGGCAGGCCTTATTTGACTTACCCATATGTTTACGCAACAATTCGGGCCTCATTTGACTAAACCATATCGTTTATGCCTCGAGTCACGCCTCGTTTAACTCAACCATATCATTTGCGCCTCAAGTCGGGCCTTGTCTTACTCAACCATACCATTTCTGCCTCGAGTCATGCCTCATTTTACTCAACCATATCATTTGTGCCTCGAGTCGGGTCTCGTTTGACTAAACCATATTATTTGTGCCTCGAGTCATGCCTCGTTTGACTCAATCATATCATTTGCACCAGAGTTCGGCCTTGTTTGACTCAACCATATCATTTCTGCCTCGAGTCAAGCCTCATTCGACTCACCCATATCATTTATGCCTCGAGTCAAGCCTTGTTTGACTCAACCATATCATTTGCGGCAAGAGTCAGGCCTTGTTTGACTCAACCATATCATTTGCGGCAAGAGTCAGGCCTTGTTTGACTCAACCATATTATTTGTCGCTCGAGTCAGGCCTCATTTGACTTAACCATATCATTTCTGCCTCGAGTCATGCCTCATTTGACTAAACCTTATCATTTGTGCCTTGAGTCGAACTTCGTTTAACTCACCCTTATCATTTGCACCACGAGTCAAGCCTCGTTTGACTCACCCATGTGTTTGCGTCTCGAGTCAGGCCTTGTTTGACTCACCCATATCATTTACGCCTCGAGTCGGGCCTTATTTGACTCTTCGATACCATTTGTGCCTCGAGTTGGGCCTCGTTTGACTTAACCAAACCATTTGTGCCTCAAGTCAGGCCTTGTTTGACTCAACCATATCATTTGCACCACAAGTCGAGCCTGGTTTGACTCAACCATATCTTTTGTGCCTCAAGTTGGGCCTCGTTTGACTTAACCATATCATTTGCTCCTCGTGTCGGGCCTTGCTTGACTCAACCATATCATTTCTTCCTGAAGTCATGCCTCATTTGACTCAACTATATCATTTGCGCCTCGAGTTGGGTCTCGTTTGACTCAACCATATCATTTGCACCTCGAGTCAGCCTCGTTTGACTCAATCATATAATTTGTGACCCGAGTCGGGCCTCGTTTGACTGAACTGTATTATTTGCGACTTGAGTCGGGCCTCATTTGACTCACCGATACCATTTGTGCCTCGAGTTGGGCCTCGTTTGACTTAACCATATCATTTGTGCCTTGAGTCGAGCTCCGTTTGACTTAACCATATCATTTGCGCCTCGATTCAGGCCTTGTTTGACTCAACCATATCATTTGCGCCTCAAGTCGAGCCTTGTTTGACTCACTGATACCATTTGTGCATCAAGTCGGGCCTCATTTGACTCAATCATATCATTTGCACTTCATGTCAGGCCTCATTTGACTTAACGATATCATTTGCGCCTCGAGTCAGACCCCATTTGACTCACCGATGCTAATTGTGCCTCGACTTGGGCCTCGTTTGGCTCAACCATATGATTTGTGCCTCGGGTCAGGTCTCGTTTGACTCAATCATATCATTTGTGCCACGAGTCGGGCCTTGTTTGACTCAACCATATCATGTATGCCTCGAGTCGGGCCTTGTTTGACTCAACCATATGTTTAAACCTCAAGTCAGCCTTGTTTGTCTCACCCAGATGCTTTCGCCCTGAGTCAGTCTTCGTTTGACTCACCCTTATCATTTGCACCTCGAGTCAAACCTTGTTTGACTCACCCATGTGTTTGCGCCTCGAGTCAGGCCTTGTTTGACTCACCCATATCATTTACGCCACGAGTTAGGCCTTGTTTGACTCAACCATATCATTTGCGCCTCGAGTTGGGCCTCGTTTGACTCACCCATGCATTTGCGCTGCGAGTCAGGCCTTGTTTGACTCACCTATAACATTTGCGCCTCAAGTCGGGGCTTGTTTGACTCACCGATACCATTTATGCATTGAGTCAAGCCTCATTTGACTCAACCATATCATTTTTATCTCAAGTCAGGACTCGTTTGATACAACCATATTATTTGCGCCTCGAGTCGGGCCTCGTTTAACTCAACCATATCAAATGTGCCTCAAGTCGAGCCTCGTTTGACTCAACCATATCATTTTTGCCTCGAGTCAGTCCTCGTTTGACTCAACCATATTATTTGCGGCTCAAGTCGGGCCACGTTTGACGCAACCATATCATTTACGCCTCTAGTCGGGATTGTTTGACTCAACCATATCATTTCTGCCTCGAATCAAGCCTCGTTTGACTCACCGATACCATTTGTGCCTCGAGTCATACCTCGTTTGACTCAACCATACCATTTGTGTCTCGAGACGGGCCTCGTTTGACTAAACCATATCATTTGGGCCTCGAGTTGGGTCTCATTTGACTCAATCATATCATTTACGCCTCGAGTCAAGCCTCATTTGACTCACCGATACCATTTGTGCCTCGAGTTGGGCCTCGTTTGACTCAACCATATCATTTGTTCCTCGAGTCAAGCCCCGTTTGATTCAACCATATCGTTTGTGCCTCGAGTCATGCCTCGTTTGTCTCAACCATATCATTTGCGCCTCGAGTCGGGCGTCGTTTGACTCAACCTTATCATTTGTTCCTCGAGTCAGGCCTTGTTTGACTAACCGATACCATTTGTGCCACGAATTGCGCCTCGTTTGACTCACCCATATTGTTTGTGCTTCGAGTCATGCCTTGTTTGACTCAATCATATAATTTGTGCCTCGAGTCGGCCCTTGTTTGACTCAACCATATCATTTGTGCCTCGAGACATGCCTCGTTTGACTCAACCATATCATTTGCGCCTCGAGTTGGGCCTCGTTTGACTCAACCATAACGTTTGTGCCTCGAGTCATGCCTCGTTTGACTTAAACTATACCGTTTGTGCGTCGAGTCATGCCTCGTTTGACTCAATCATATCATTTGTACCTCGAGTCGAGCCTCGTTTGACTAACCGATACCATTTGTACCACAAATTGGGCCTCGTTTGACTCAACCATATAATTTGTGCCTCGAGTCAGGCCTTGTTTGACTCAACCATATCATTTGTGCCTCGAGACATGCCTCATTTGACTCAACCATATCATTTGCGCCTTGAGTCGGGCCTCATTTGACTCACTGATACCATTTGTGCCTCGAGTTGGGCCTCGTTTGGCTCAACTATGTCATTTGTGTCTCGGGTAAGGCCTCCTTTGACTCAACCATATCATTTGCGTCTCGAGTCAGGCCTCATTTGACTGATCGATACCATTTGTGCCTCGAGTTGGGCCTCGTTTGACTCAACCATATCGTTTGTGCCTCGAGTCATGCCTCGTTTGACTTAACTATACCGTTTGTGCCTCGAGTCATGCCTCGTTTGACTCAATCATATCATTTGTACCTCAAGTCGGGCTTCGTTTGACTAACCGATACCATTTGTGCCATGAATTGGGCATCGTTTGACTCAACCATATTGTTTGTTCCTCGAGTCATGCCTCGTTTGAGTCAATCATATAATTTGTTCCTCGAGTCAGGCCTTGTTTGACTCATCCATATCATTTGTGCCTCGAGACATGCCTTGTTTGACTCAACCATATCATTTGCGCCTTGAGTCAGGCCTCATTTGACTCACTGATACCAATTGTGCCTCGAGTTGGGCCTCGTTTGGCTCAACTACATCATTTGTGCCTCGGGTAAGGCCTCCGTTGACTCAACCATATCATTTGCGGCTTGAGTCAGGCCTCATTTGACTGATCGATACCAATTATGCCTCGAGTTAGGCCTCGTTTGACTCAACCATATCGTTTATGCCTCGAGTCATGCCTCGTTTTATTCAACTATACCGTTTGTGCCTCGAGTCATGCCTCGTTTGACTCAATCAGATAATTTGTGCCTCGAGTCAGGCCTCGTTTGACTAACCAATACCAATTCTGCCACGAATTGGGCCTCGTTTTACTCAACCATATCGTTTGTGCCTCAAGTCATGCCTCGTTTGGCTCAATCATATAATTTGTGCCTCGAGTCAGGCCTCATTTGACTGATCGATACCATTTATGCCTCGAGTTGGGCCTCGTTTTACTCAACCATATCATTTGTGCCTCGAGTCATGCCTCATTTGACTCAATCATATAATTTGTGCCTCGAGTCGGGCCTTGTTGGAGTCAACCATATCATTTGTGCCTTGAGACATGCCTCGTTTGACTCAACCATATCATTTGCGCCTTGAGTCAGGCCTCATTTGACTCACTGATACCATTTGTGCCTCGAGTTGGGCCTCGTTTGGCTTAACGATATCGTTTGTGCCTCGGGTCAGGCCTCATTTGACTCAACCATATCATTTGCACCTCGAGTCAGGCCTCATTTGACTGATCGATACCATTTGTGCCTCAAGTTTGTCCTCGTTTGACTCAACCATATCGTTTGTGCCTCGAGTTGGGCCTCGTTTGACTCAACCATATTATTTGCGCCTCGAGTCGGGCCTCGTTTGACTCAACCATATTATTTGCGCCTCGAGTCGGGCCTCGTTTGACTCAACCATACCATTTACGCCTTGAGTCGGGCCTTATTTGACTCACTGATACCATTTGTACCTCGAGTTGGGCCTCGTTTGACTCAACCATATCATTGTGCCTTGGGTCAAGCCTCGTTTGACTCAACCATATCATTTGCGCCTCAGGTCGGGCCTCATTTGACTCAACCATATCATTTGTGCCCCGAGACATGACTCGTTTGACTCAACCATATCATTTACGCCTCGGATCGGGCCTCGTTTGACTCAACCATATCATTTGCGCCACGAGTTGGGCCTCGTTTGACTCAACCATATCATTTGCGCCTCGAGACATGCCTCGTTTGACTCAACCATATCATTTGCGCTTTGAGTCGGGCCTCATTTAAGTCAACCATATCATTTACACCTTGAGTTGGGCCTCATTTGACTCAACCATATAATTTGCGCCTTGAGTCGGGCCTCGTTTGACTCAACCATATCATTTGTGCCTCGAGACATGCCTCATTTGACTCAACCATATCATTTGTGCCTCGGGTCGAGCCTCGTTTGACTCAACCATATCATTTGCGCCTTGAGTCGGGGCTCATTTGACTCACTGATACCATTTGCGCCTCGAGTTGGGCCTTGTTTGGCTCAACTATATCATTTGTGCCTCGAGTCAGGACTCGTTTGACTCAACCATATCATTTGCGCCTCGAGTCGTACCTCGTTTGACTCAACCATATAATTTGTGCCTTGAGTCGGGCCTCATTTGAGTTAACTATATCATTTACGCCTCGAGTCGTGCCTCGTTTGACTCAACCATATCATTTGCACCTCGAGTCAGGCCTCATTTGACTGATCGATACCATTTGTGCCTCGAGTTGGGCCCTGTTTGACTCAACCATATCGTTTGTGCCTCAAGTCATGCCTCATTTGACTCAACCATATCATTTATGCCACGACTCATACCTCGTTTGACTCAATCATATTATTTGCGCCTCGAGTCGGGCCTCGTTTGACTCAACCATACCATTTGCTCCTCGAGTCGGGCCTCATTTGACTCACTGATACTATTTGTGCCTAGAGTTGGGCCTCGTTTGACTCAACCATATCCTTTGTGCCTTGGGCCAGGCCTCGTTTGCCTAAACCATATCATTTGCGGCTCGAGTCGGACCTCATTTGACTCAACTATATTGTTTGCGCCTTGAGTCAGGCCTCGTTTGACTCAACCATATCATTTGTGCCCCAAATCGGGCCTTATTTGATGAATCGATACCATTTGTGCCTCGAATTGGACCTCGTTTGACTAAACCATATAATTTGCGCCTCGAATCGGGCCTCGTTTAACTCAACCATATCATTTGCGCATCGAGTCAAGCCTCATTTGACTAACCGATACCATTTGTGCCTCGAATTGGGCCTCGTTTGGCTCAACCATATTGTTTGTGCCTCAAGTCATGCCTCGTTTGACTTAAACATATCATTTGCGCCTCGTGTCGTGCCTCGTTTGACTTATTCATATCATTTGTGCTATGAGTAAGGCCTTGTTTGACTTAACCATATCATTTGCACCTCGAGTCGGGCCTCATTTTACTCATTGATACCAATTGTGCCTCGAGTTGGGCCTCGTTTGGCTCAACTATATCACTTGTGCCTCGGGTCAGGCCTCGTTTCACTCAACCATATCATTTGTGCCTCGAGACATGCCTTGTTTGACTCAACCATATCATTTGCGCCTTGAGTCAGGCCTCATTTGACTCACTGATACCAATTGTGCCTTGAGTTGGGCCTCGTTTGGCTCAACTACATCATTTGTGCCTCGGGTAAGGCCTCCTTTGACTCAACCATATCATTTGCGGCTCGAGACAGGCCTCATTTGACTGATCGATACCAATTATGCCTCGAGTTGGGCCTCGTTTGACTCAACCATATCGTTTATGCCTCGAGTCATGCCTCGTTTTACTCAACTATACCGTTTGTGCCTCGAGTCATGCCTCGTTTGACTCAATCATATAATTTGTGCCTCGAGTCAGGCCTCGTTTGACTAATCGATACCATTTTTGCCACGAATTGGGCCTCATTTTACTCAACCATATCATTTGTGCCTCAAGTCATGCCTCATTTGGCTCAATCATATAATTTGTGCCTTGAGTTAGGCATCATTTGACTGATCGATACCATTTGGGCCTCGAGTTGGGCCTCGTTTTACTCAACCATATCGTTTGTGCCTCGAGTCATGCCTCATTTGACGCAATCATATAATTTGTGCCTCGAGGCGGGCCCTGTTTGACTCAACCATATCATTTGTGCCTTGAGACATGCCTCGTTTGACTCAACCATATCATTTGAGCCTCGAGTCGGGCCTCATTTGACTCACTGATACCATTTCTGCCTCGAGTTGGGCCTCGTTTGACTCAACCATATCATTGTGCCTTGGGTCAAGCCTCGTTTGACTTAACCATATCATTTACTCAACCATATCATTTGCGCCTCAGGTCGGGCCTCATTTGACTCAACCATATCATTTGTGCCTCGAGACATGCCTCATTTGACTCAACCATATCATTTGCGCCTCGGGTTGGGCCTCGTTTGAGTCAACCATATCATTTACACCACGAGTTGGGCCTCGTTTGACTCAACCATATCATTTGCGCCCCGAGATATGCCTCGTTTGACTCAACCATATCATTTGTGCTTTGAGTCGGGCCTCATTTAAGTCATCCATATCATTTACACCTCGAGTTGGGCCTGATTTGACTCAACCATATCATTTGCGCCTTGAGTCGGGCCTTATTTGACTCAACCATATCATTTGTGCCTCGAGACATGCCTCATTTGACTCAACCATATCATTTGTGCCTCGGGTCGGGCCTCGTTTGACTCAACCATATCATTTGTGCCTTGAGTCGGGGCTCATTTGACTCACTGATACCATTTGTGCCTTGAGTTGGGCCTCGTTTGGCTCAACTATATCATTTGTGCCTCGAGTCAGGCCCCGTTTGACTCAACCATATCATTTGCGCCTCGAGTCGTACCTCGTTTGACTCAACCATATAATTTGCGCATTGAGTCGGGCCTCATTTGAGTCAACTATATCATTTACGCCTCGAGTCGTGCCTTGTTTGACTCAACCATATCATTTGCACCTCGAGTCAGGCCTCATTTGACTGACCGATACCATTTGTGCCTCGAGTTGGGCCCTGTTTGACTCAACCATATCGTTTGTGCCTCGAGTCATGCCTCGTTTGACTCAACCATATCATTTATGCCATGACTTATACCTCGTTTGACTCAATCATATTATTTGTGCCTCGAGTCGGGCCTCGTTTGACTCAACCATACCATTCGTTCCTCGAGTCGGGCCTCATTTGACTCACTGATACTATTTGTGCCTCGAGTTGGGCCTCGTTTGACTCGACCATATCCTTTGTGCCTTGGGTCAGGCCTCGTTTGACTAAACCATACATTTGTGCCTCAAATTAGGCCTTATTTGACTAACCGATACCATTTGTGCCTCGAATTGGACCTCGTTTGACTAAACCATATAATTTGTGCCTCGAATCGGGCCTCGTTTAACTCAACCATATCATTTACGCATCGAGTCGAGCCTCATTTGACTAACCGATACCATTTGTGCCTCGAATTGGGCCTCGTTTGGCTCAACCATATTGTTTGTGCCTCAAGTCATGCCTCGTTTGACTCAAACATATCATTTGCGCCTCGGGTCGGGCCTCGTTTGACTTATCCATATCATTTGTGCTATGAGTAAGGCCTTGTTTGACTCAACCATATCATTTGCACCTCGAGTCGGGCCTCATTTGACTCACTGATACCATTTGTGCCTCGAGTTGGGCCTCGTTTGGCTCAACTATATCATTTGTGCCTTGGGTAAGGCCTCCTTTGACTCAACCATATCATTTATGGCTCGAGTCAGGCCTAATTTGACTGATCGATACCATTTGTTCCTCGAGTTGGGCCTCGTTTGACTCAACCATATTGTTTGTGCCTCGAGTCATGCCTTGTTTGACTTAACTATATCGTTTGTGCCTCCAGTCATGCCTCGTTTGACTCAATCATATCATTTGTGCCTCGAGTCGGGCCTCGTTTGACTAACCGATACCATTTGTGCCACGAATTGTGCCTTGTTTAACTCAACCATATCTTTGTGCCTCGAGTCATGCCTCGTTTGACTCAATCATATAATTTGTTCCTCGAGTCGGGCCTTGTTTGACTCATCCATATCATTTGTGCCTCGAGACCTGCCTCGTTTGACTCAACCATATCATTTGCACCTTGAGTCAGGTCTCATTGACTCACTGATACCAATTGTGCCTCGAGTTCGGCCTCGTTTGGCTCAACTATATCATTTGTGCCTCGGGTAAGGCCTCCTTTGACTTAACCATATCATTTGCACCTCGAGTCAGGCCACATTTGACTGATCGATACCAATTGTGCCTCGAGTTGGTCCTCGTTTGACTCAACCATATCGTTTGTGCCTCGAGTCATGCCTCGTTTGACTTAACTATACTGTTTGTGCCTCGAGTCATGCCTCGTTTGACTCAATCATATCATTTGTGCCTCGAGTCAGGCCTTGTTTGACTAACCGATACCATTTGTGCCACGACTTGGGCCTCGTTTGACTCAACCATATCGTTTATGCCTCGAGTCATGCCTCGTTTGACTCAATCATATATTTTGTGCCTCGAGTCGAGCCTTGTTTGACTCATCCATGTCATTTGTGCCTCGAGACATGCCTCGTTTGACTAAACCATATCATTTGCGCCTTGAGTCAGGCCTCATTTGACTCACTGATACCAATTGTGCCTCGAGTTGGGCCTCGTTTGGCTCAACTATATCATTTATGCCTCGGGTAAGGCCTCCTTTGACTCATCCATATCATTTGCGCCATGAGTCAGGCCTCATTTTATTGATCGATACCGATTGCGCCTCGAGTTGGGACTCGTTTGACTCAACCATATGTTTGTGCCTCGAGTCATGCCTCGTTTGACTTAACTATACCGTTTGTGCCTCGAGTCATGCCTCGTTTAACTCAATCATATCATTTGTGCTTGGAGTCGGCCCTCGTTTGACTAACTGATACCATTTGTGCCACGAATTGGGACTCGTTTGACTCAACCATATCGTTTATGCCTCGAGTCATGCCTCGTTTTCATATAATTTGTGCCTCGAGTCAGGCCTTGTTTGACTCAACCATATCATTTGTGCCTTGAGACAAGCCTTGTTTGACTCAACCATATCATTTGCGCCATGAGTCGGGCCTCATTTGACTCACTGATACCATTTGTGCCTCAAGTTGGGCCTCGTTTGGCTCAACTATAAAGTTTGTGCCTCGGGTCAGGTCTCATTTGACTCAACCATATCATTTGCACCTCGAGTCAAGCCTCATTTGACTGCTCGATACCATTTGTGCCTCGAGTTGGGCATCGTTCGACTCAACCATATCGTTTGTGCCTCCAGTTGGGCCTCGTTTGACTCAACCATATCGTTTGTGCCTCGAGTCATGCCTCGTTTGACTCAATCATTTTAGTTGTGCCTCGAGTCGGACCTCGTTTGACTCAAGCATACCATTTGCGCCTCGAGTCAGGCCTCATTTGACTCACTGATACCATTTGTGCCTCGAGTTGGGCCTCGTTTGACTCAACCATATCATTAGTGCCTTGGGTCATGCCTCGTTTGACTCAACCATATTATTTACTAAACCATATCATTTGCGCCTCAGGTCGGGCCTCATTTGACTCAACCATATCATTTGTGCCTTAAGACATGTCTCGTTTGACTCAACCATATCATTTGCGCCTCGAGACATGCCTTGTTTGACTCAACCATCTCATTTGCGCTTTGAGTCGGCCATATCATTTACACCTTGAGTTGGGCCTCATTTGACTCAACCATATCATTTGTGCCTCAGGTCGGGCCTCGTTTGACTCAACCATATCATTTGCACCTTGAGTCGGGGCTCATTTGACTCACTGATACCATTTGTGCCTCGAGTTGGGCCTTGTTTGGCTCAACTATATCATTTGTGCCTCGAGTCAGGCCTCGTTTGACTCATCCATATCATTTGCACCTCGAGTCGTACCTCGTTTGACTCAACCATAAAATTTGCGCCTTGAATCGGGCCTCATTTGAGTCAACTATATCCTTTACCCCTTGAGTCGGGCCTCGTTTGACTCAACCATATCATTTGCGCCTCGAGTCAGGCCTCATTTGACTGATCGATACCATTTGTGCCTCGAGTTGGGCCCCGTTTGAGTCAACCATATCGTTTGTGCCTCGAGTCATGCCTCGTTTGACTTAACCATATCGTTTATGCCATGACTCATGCCTTGTTTGACTCAATCATATCATTTGCGCCTCGAGTCGGGCCTCGTTTGACTCAACCATACCATTTGCTCCTCGAGTCGGTCCTCATTTGACTCACTGATACTGTTTGTGCCTCGAGTTGGGCCTCGTTTGACTCAACCATATCCTTTGTGCCTTGGGTCAGGCCTCGTTTGACTAAACCATATCATTTGTGGCTCGAGTCGGGCGTCGTTTGACTCAACTATATTGTTTGCGCCTCGAGTCAGGCCTCGTTTGACTCAACCGTATCATTTGTGCCTCGAGTCGGGCATCATTTGACTAACTGATACCATTTGTGCCTCGAATTGGACCTTGTTTGACTAAACCATATAATTTGCGCCTTGAATCGGGTCTCGTTTAACTCAACCATAGTATTTGCTCCTCGAGTCGGGCCTCATTTGACTAACCGATAGCACTTGTGCCTCGAATTGGGCCTGGTTTGACTCAACCATGTCATTTGCGCCTCAAGGCGGGCCTTATTTGACTCACCCATATGTTTGCGCAACAATTCGGGCCTCGTTTGACTAAATCATATCGTTTGTGCCTCGAGTCTAGCCTCGTTTAACTCAACCATATCATTTGCGCCTCGAGTCGGGCCTTGTTTGGCTCAACCATTCCATTTCTGCCTTGAATCATGCCTCATTTAACTTAACCATATCATTTGTGCCTCGAGTCAGGCCTCGTTTGACTCAACCATATCATTTGCACCTCGAGTCAAGCCTCGTTTGACTAAACCATATTGTTTGTGCCTCGAGTTATGCCTCGCTTGACTTAACCATATCATTTGCACTAGAGTTGGGCCTTGTTTGACTTAACCATATCATTTTTGCCTCGAGTCAAGCCTCATTTGGCTCACCCATATCATTTGTGTCTCGAGTCAGGCCTCGTTTGACTCAACCATATCATTTACGGCTAGAGTCAGGCCTCGTTTGACTCAACCATATCATTTGCGCCTCGAGTCAGGCCTCGTTTGACTCAACCATATCATTTGCACGTTGAGTCGGCCTTCGTTTAAGTCAGCCTTATCATTTGCACCACGAGTCAATCCTTGTTTGACTCACCCATGTGTTTGCATCTCGAGTCAGGCCTTGTTTTACGCCTCGAGTCGGGCCTCGTTTGACTCTTCGATACCATTTGTGCCTCGAGTCAGGCCTCGTTTAACTCAACCGTATCATTTGCGCCTTGAGTCGGGCATTGTTTGACTCACCGATACCCTTTGTGCCTCGAGTTGGGCCTCGTTTGACTCAACCATATCATTTGTGCCTTGAGTCGGGCCCCGTTTGACTTAACCATATCATTTGCGCCTCGAGTCGGCCTTGTTTGACTCTACCATATCATTTGCGCCTCGAGTCGGGTCTTGTTTGACTCACTGATACCATTTGTGCATCAAGTCGAGCCTTATTTGACTCAATCATATCATTTGCACTTCAAGTTGGGCCTCATTTGACTCAATCATATCATTTGCGCCTCAAGACGGGCCACATTTGACTCACCGATGCCATTTGTGCCCCGAGTTGTGCCTCGTTTGACTCAACCATATCATTTGTGCCTCGGGCCAGGTCTCGTTTGACTCAACCATATCATTTGCGCCTTGAGTCGGGCCTCGTTTGACTCAACCATATCATTTGTGCCTCGAGTCGGGCATCATTTGACTCAACCATATCATTTGCGCCTCGAGTCAGGCCTCGTTTGACTCAACCATATCATTTGCACGTCGAGTTGGTCTTCGTTTAAGTCACCCTTATCATTTGCACCACGAGTCAATCCTTGTTTGACTCACCCATGTGTTTGCATCTCGAGTCAGGCCTTGTTTTACGCCTCGAGTCGGGCCTCATTTGACTCTTCGATACCATTTGTGCCTCGAGTTGGGCCTCGTTTGACTTACCCAAACCATTTGTGCCTCGAGTTGGGCCTCGTTTGACCAACCATATCATTTGTGCCACAAGTCGAGCCTAGTTTGACTCAACCATAACATTTGTGCCTCGAGTCGGGCCTCGTTTGACTCAACCATATCATTTGTTCCTCATGTCGGGCCTCGCTTGACTCAACCATATCATTTCTTCCTGAAGTCATGCCTCATTTGACTTAACTATATAATTTTCGCCTCGAGTCGGGTCTCGTTTGACTCAACCATATCATTTGCACCTCGACTCGACTTCGTTTGACTCAACCATATCATTTACATATCGAGTCGGGCCTCGTTTGACTAACCGATACCATTTGTGCCTCGAATTGGGCCTCGTTTGACTTAACCATATCATTTATGCTTCGAGTCAGGCCTCGTTTGACCCCGCCATATCATTTGTGCCTCGAGTCATGCCTCGTTTGACTCAATCACATAATTTGCACCTCGAGTCAGGCCTCGTTTAACTCAACCGTATCATTTGCGCCTTGAGTCGAGTGTTGTTTGACTCACCGATACCATTTGTGCCTCGAGTTGGGCCTCGTTTGACTCAACCATATCATTTGTGCCTTGAGTCGGGCCCCGTTTGACTTAACCATATCATTTGTGCCTCGAGTCGGCCTTGTTTGACTCTACCATATCATTTGCGCCTCGAATCGGGCCTTGTTTGACTCACTGATACCATTTGTGCATCAAGTCAAGCCTCATTTGACTCAATCATATCATTTGCACTTTAAGTTGGACCTCATTTGACACAATCATATCATTTGCGCCCCGAGACGGGCCTCATTTGACTCACCGATGCCATTTGTGCCCCAAGTTGGACCTTGTTTGACTCAACCTTATCATTTGTGCCTCGGATCAGGTCTTGTTTGACTCAACCATATCATTTGCGCCTTGAGTCGGGCCTCGTTTGACTCAACCATATCATTTGTGCCTCGAGTCGGGCATCATTTGACACAACCATATCATTTGCGCCTCGAGTCGGAACTTGTTTGACTCAACCATATCATTTGTGCCTCGAGTCGGGCCTTGTTTGACTCAACCATATGTTTAAACCTTGAGTCGGGCTTGTTCGACTCAACCAGATGTTTGCGCCTGGAGTCGGTCTTCGTTTGACTCACCCTTATCATTTGCACCTCGAGTCAAACCTCATTTGACTCACCCATGTGTTTGCGCCTCGAGTCAGGCCTTCTTTGACTCACCCATATCATTTGCGCCACGAGTCAGACCTTGTTTGACTCAACCATATCATCTACGTCTCGAGTCGGGCCTCGTTTGACTAAACCATATCATTTGGGCCTCGAGTCGGGCCTCATTTGACTCAATCATATCATTTGTGCCTCGACTCAGGCCTCATTTGACTCATTGATACCATTTGTGGCTCGAGTTGGGCCTCGTTTGACTCAACCATATCATTTGTGCCTCGGGTCTGGCCCCATTTGACTCAACCATATCATTTGTGCCTCGAGTCATGCCTCGTTTGACTTAACCATATCATTTGTGCCTCGAGTCGGGCTTCGCTTGACTCAACCATATCATTTGTGCCTCGAGTCGGGCCTCGTTTGACTAACCGATACCATTTGTGCCATGAATTGGGACTTGTTTGACTCAACCATATCGTTTGTGCCTCGAGTCATGCCTCATTTTACTCAATCATATAATTTGCTCTTTGAGTTAGGCCATATTTGACTAAACCATATCATTTGTGCCTCGAGACATGCCTCGTTTGACTCAACCATATCATTTGCGACTTGAGTCGGGCCTCATTTGACTCACTGATACCATTTGTGCCATGAGTTGGGCCTCGTTTGGCTCAACTATATCACTTGTGCCTCGGGTCAGGCCTCGTTTCACTCAACCATATCATTTGCGCCTCCAGTCAAGCCTCATTTGACTGATCGATACCATTTGTGCCTCGAGTTGGGCCTTGTTTGACTAAACCATATCGTTTGTGCCTCGAGTCATGCCTCGTTTGACTCAATCATATAATTTGTGCCTCGAGTCGGGCCTCGTTTGACTCAACCATACCATTTGCGCATCAAGTCAGGCCTCATTTGACTCACCGATACCATTTATGCGCCGAGATGGGCCTCGTTTGACTCAACCATATCATTTGTGCCTTGGGTCAAGCCTCGTTTGACTCAACCATATCATTTGCAGCTTGAGTCGGGCCTCGTTTGACTCAACCATATCATTTGTGCCTCGAGACATGCCTCGTTTGACTCAACCATATCATTTGTGCCTCGGGTCAGGCCTCGTTTGACTCAACCATATCATTTGAGTCAACTATATCATTTATGCCTCGAGTGAGGCCTCATTTGACTGATTGATACCATTTATGCCTCGAGTTGGGCCTCGTTTTCTCAACCATATTATTTGTGCCTCAAGTCGTGCCTCGTTTGACTCAACCATATCGTTTGTGCCTCGAGTTATGCCTCGTTTGACTCAACCATACCATTTGTGCCTTGAGTCGGTCCTCATTTAACTCACCGATACCATTTGTGCCTCGAGTTGGGCCTCGTTTCACTCAACCATATCATTTGTGCCTTGGGTCAGTCCTCATTTGACTAAACCATATCATTTACGGCTCGAGTTGGGCCTCATTTGACTCACCAATACCATTTGTGCCTCGAATGGGCCTCGTTTGACTCAACCATATGATTTGTGCCTAGGGTCAGGCCTCTTTTGACTCAACCATATCGTTTGTGCCTTGAGTCATGCCTCGTTTGACTCAATCATATCATTTCTGCCTCGAGTCGGGCCTTGTTTGACTTAACCATATCATTTGTTCCTCAAGTCGTGCCTCGTTTGACTAACCGATACCATTTGTGCCACGAATTGGGCCTCGTTTGACTTAACCATATCATTTGTGCCTCGAGTCATGCCTCGTTTGATTCAATCATATCATTTGCACCTTGGGTCAGGCCTCGTTTGACTCAACCATATCATTTGCGCCATGAGTCTGGCCTTGTTTGACTCAACCATATCATTTGCACCTCGAGTCGGGCCTCATTTGACTCACGGATACCATTTGTGCCATGAGTGAGGCCTCATTTGACTCAACCATATAATTTGTGCCTCGAGTTGGGTCTGGTTTAACTCAACGATATCATTTGCACCTCGAGGCGGGCATTATTTGACTCACCCATATGTTTGCGCAACAATTCGAGCCTCGTTTGACTAAGCCATATCATTTTTGACTCGAGTCATGCCTCGTTTAACTCAACCATATCATTTCTGCCTCGAGTCGGGCCTTGTTTGACTCAACCATATCATTTGCGCCTCGGGTCGGGCCTCGTTTGACTCAACCTTATCATTTGTGCCTTGAGACATGCCTCGTTTGACTCAACCATATCATTTGCGCCTTGAGTCGGGCCTCATTTGACTCACTGATACCATTTGTGCCTCGAGTCAGGCCTCGTTTGGCTCAATTATATCATTTGTGCCTCGAGTCAAGCCTCGTTTGACTCAACCATATAATTTGCGCCTCGAGTCGTACCTCGTTTTACTCAACCATATCATTTGCACCTTAAGTCAGGCCTCATTTGAGTCAACTATATCATTTACGCCTCGAGTGAGGCCTCATTTGACTGATTGATACCATTTGTGCCTCGAGTTGGGCCTCGTTTGCTCAACCATATTGTTTGTGCCTTGAGTCATGCCTCGTTTGACTCAACCATATCGTTTGTGCCTCGATTCGTGCCTCGATTTACTCAATCATATCATTCGCACCTCGAGTCGTGCCTCGTTTGACTCAACCATACCATTTGCGCCTTGAGTCAGTCCTCATTTAACTCACCGATACCATTTGTGCCTCGACTTGGTCCTCGTTTCACTCAACCATATCATTTGTGCCTTGGGTCATGCCTCGTTTGACTCAACCATATCATTTGCAGCTTGAGTCGGGCCTCGTTTGACTCAACCATATCATTTGTACCTCGAGACATGCCTCGTTTGACTCTACCATATCATTTGTGCCTCGGGTCGGGCCTCGTTTGTCTCAACCATATCATTTGTGCCTCGAGTTGTGCCTCATTTGACTCAACCATATCATTTGTGCCTCGAGACATGCCTCGTTTGACTCAGCCATATCATTTGCGCCTTGAGTCAGGCCTCATTTAAGTTAACCATATCATTTACACGTCGAGTCGGGCCTCGTTTGACTCAACCATATCATTTGCGCCTTGAGTCGGGCCTCATTTGACTCACTGATACCATTTGTGCCTTGAGTTGGGCCTCATTTGGCTCAACTATATAATTTGTGCCTTGGGTCAGGCCTCGTTTGACTCAACCATATCATTTACGCCTCGAGTGAGGCCTCATTTGACTGATTGATACCATTTGTGCCTCGAGTTGGGCCTCGTTTGCTCAACCATATTGTTTGTACCTCGAGTCATGCCTCGTTTGACTCAACCATATCGTTTGTGCCTCGAGTCATGCCTCGTTTGACTCAATCATATCATTCGCACCTCAAGTCGTGCCTCGTTTGACTCAACCATACCATTTGCGCCTTGAGTCGGTCCTCATTTAACTCACCGATACCATTTGTGCCTCGAGTTGGGCCTCGTTTCACTCAACCATATCATTTGTGCCTTGGGTCAGGCCTCGTTTGACTAAACCCTATCATTTCTGGCTCGAGCTGGGCCTCGTTTGACTCAACTATATCATTTGCGCCTCGAGTTAGGCCTCATTTGACTCACCGATACCATTTGTGCCTCGAATGGGCCTCGTTTGACACAACCATATATTTGTGCCTCGGGTCAGGCCTCTTTTGACTCAACCATATTGTTTGTGCCTTGGGTCATGCCTCGTTTGACTTAATCATATCATTTGTGCCTCGAGTCGGGCCTTGTTTGACTCAACCATGTCATTTGTGCCTCGAGTCGTGCCTCGTTTGACTAACCGATACCATTTGTGCCTCGAATTGGGCCTTGTTTGACTAAACCATATAATTTGCGCCTCGAATCGGGCCTTGTTTAACTCAATCATATCATTTGCGCCTCGAGTCGGGCCTCGTTTGACTAATCGAACCATTTGTGCCACGAATTGGGCCTCGTTTGACTTAACCATATTGTTTGTGCCTCGAGTCATGCCTCGTTTGACTCAATCATATCATTTGGAACTCGGGTCAGGCCTCGTTTGACTCAACCATATCAATTGTGCCATGAGTCTGGCCTTGTTTGACTCAACCATATCATTTGCACCTCGAGTTGGGCCTCGTTTGACTCACGGATACCATTTGTGCCTTGAGTGAGGCCTCATTTGACTCAACCATATAATTTGCGCCTCGAGTTGGGCCTGGTTTAACTCAACGATATCATTTGCACCTCGAGGCAGGCATTATTTGACTCACCCATATGTTTGCGCAACAATTTGATCCTCGTTTGACTAAGCCATATCGTTTGTGCCTCGAATCATGCCTCGTTTAACTCAACCATATCATTTTCGCCTCGAGTCAGACCTTGTTTGACTCAACCATATCATTTCTGCCTCGAGTCATGCCTCATTTGACTAAACCATATCATTTGTGCCTCGAGTCATGCCTCGTTTGACTCAACCATATCATTTGCACCACGAGTTGGGCGTTGTTTGACTCAACCATGTCATTTCTGCCTCAATTCAAGCCTTATTTGACTCATCCATATCATTTGTACCTCGAATCAGACCTCGTTTGCCTCAACCATATCATTTGCGCCTTACTCAGGCCTTGTTTGACTTAACCATATGATTTGCGGCTAGAGTCAATCCTCGTTTGACTCAACCATATCATTTCTGCTTCGAGTCGGGCCTCGTTGGACTCAACCGTATCATTTGTGCCTTGAGTTGGGCTTCGTTTGACTCAACGATACTATTTGTGCCTCGAGTCTGGCCTTGTTTGACTCAACCATATCATTTGTGCGATGAGTCAGGCTCCGTTTGACTTGACCATATTATTTGCGCCTTGAGTCGGTCCTCGTTTGACTCAACCATATCATTTGCGCCTCGAGTCAGGCCTTATTTGACTCACTGATACCATTTGTGCATCAAGTCGAGTTTCATTTGACTCAATCATATCATTTGCACTTCAAGTCAGACCTCGCTTGACTTGACCATATCATTTGCGCCTTGAGTCAGGCCTCATTTGTGTCACCGATGCCATTTGTGGCTCGAGTTGGGCCTCGTTTGACTCAACCATATCATTTGTGCCTCGGGTCAGGTCTCGTTTGACTCAACCATATCATTTGCGCCTCGAGTCGGGCCTTGTTTGACTCAACCATATCATTTGTGCCTCGAGTCGGGCCTTGCTTGACTCAACGATAAGTTTAAACCTCGAGTCAGCCTTGTTTATCTCACCCAGATGTTTGCGCCTTGAGTCGGTCTTTGTTTGACTCACCCTTATCATTTGCTCCTCGAGTCAAGCCTCGTTTGACTCACCCATGTGTTTGTGCCTCGAGTCAGGCCTTGTTTGACTCACCCATATCATTTGTGCCACGAGTCAGGCCTTGTTTGACTTAACCATATCATTTGCGCCTTGAGTTGGACCTCGTTTGACTCAACCATGTGTTTGCGCTACGAGTCAGGCCTTGTTTAACTCAACCATAACATTTGCGCCTCGAGTCGGGACTCGTTTGACTCACTGATACCACTTGTGCATTGAGTCAGGCCTCGTTTGACTCAACCATATCATTTATATCTCGAGTCACGACTCGTTTGACACAACCATATTATTTGCGCCTTGAGTTGGGCCTTGTTTGACTCACCGATACCATTTGTGCATCGAGTTGGGCTTCGTTTGACTCAACCATATCATTTACAGCTTGAGTCGGGCCTCATTTAAGTCAACCATATCATTTACACGTCGAGTCGGGCCTCGTTTGAGTCAACCATATCATTTGCGCCTTGAGTCGGGCCTTGTTTGACTCAACCATATCATTTGTGCCTCAGGTTGGGCCTTGTTTGACTCAACCATATGTTTAAACCTTGAGTCGGGCTTGTTCGACTCAACCAGATGTTTGCACCTTGAGTTGGTCTTCGTTTGACTCACCCTTATCATTTGCACCTCGAGTCAAACCTCGTTTGACTCACCCATGTGTTTGCGCCTCGAGTCAGGCCTTCTTTGACTCACCCATATCATTTGCGCCACGAGTCAGGCCTTGTTTGACTCAACCATATCATCTACGTCTCGAGTCAGGCCTCGTTTGACTAAACCATATCATTTGGGCCTCGAGTCGGGCCTTATTTGACTCAATCATATCATTTGTGCCTTGACTCAGGCCTCATTTGACTCATTGATACCATTTGTGCCTCGAGTTGGGCCTCGTTTGACTCAACCATATCATTTGTGCCTCGGGTCTGGCCCCATTTGACTCAACCATATCGTTTGTGCCTCGAGTCATGCCTCGTTTGACTTAACCATATCATTTGCGCCTCGAGTCGGGCTTCGCTTGACTCAACCATATCATTTGTGCCTTGAGTCGGGCCTCGTTTGACTAACCGATACCATTTGTGCCACAAATTGGGACTCGTTTGACTCAACCATATCGTTTGTGCCTCGAGTCATGCCTCGTTTTACTCAATCATATAATTTACGCCTTGAGTTAGGCCATGTTTGACTAAACCATATCATTTGTGCCTCGAGACATGCCTCGTTTGACTCAACCATATAATTTGTACCTTGAGTCGGGCCTCATTTGACTCACTGATACCATTTGTGCCATGAGTTGGGCCTCGTTTGGCTCAACTATATCACTTGTGCCTCGGGTCAGGCCTCATTTCACTCAACCATATCATTTGCGCCTCCAGTCAAGCCTCATTTGACCGATCGATACCATTTGTGCCTCGAGTTGGGCCTTGTTTGACACAACCATATCGTTTGTGCCTCGAGTCATGGCTCGTTTGACTCAATCATATAATTTGTGCCTTGAGTCGGGGCCTCGTTTGACTCAACCATACCATTTGCGCATCGAGTTGGGCCTCATTTGACTCACCGATACCATTTGTGCGTCGACTTGGGCCTCCTTTGACTCAACCATATCATTTGTGCCTTGGGTCATGCCTCATTTGACTCAACCATATCATTTGCAGCTTAAGTCGGGCCTCGTTTGACTTAACCATATCATTTGTGCCTCGAGACATGCCTCGTTTGACTCTACCATATCATTTGCGCCTCGGGTCGAGCCTCGTTTGTCTCAACCATATCATTTGGGCCTCGAGTTGTGCCTCATTTGACTCAACCATATCATTTGTGCCTTGAGACATGCCTCGTTTGACTCAGCCATATCATTTGTGCCTTGAGTCGGGCCTTATTTAAGTCAACCATATCATTTACACGTCGAGTCGGGCCTCGTTTGACTCAACCATATCATTTGCGCCTTGAGTCGGGCCTCGTTTGACTCAACCATATCATTTGTGCCTTGAGACATGCCTCGTTTGACTCAACCATATCATTTGCGCCTCGGGTCGGGCCTTGTTTGACTCAACCATATCATTTGCGCCTTGAGTCAGGCCTCATTTGACTCACTGATACCATTTGACCCTCGAGTTGGGCCTCATTTGGCTCAACTATATCATTTGTGCCTTGGGTCAGGCCTCGTTTGACTCAACCATATCATTTGCGCCTTGAGTCGTACCTTGTTTTACTCAACCATATCATTTGCGCCTCGAGTGAGGCCTCATTTGACTGATTGATACCATTTGTGCCTCGAGTTGGGCCTCGTTTGCTCAACCATATTGTTTGTGCCTCGAGTCGTGCCTCGTTTGACTCAACCATATCGTTTGTGCCTTGAGTCATGCCTCGTTTAACTCAATCATATCATTCGCACCTCGAATCGTGCCTCGTTTGACTCAACCATACCATTTGCGCCTTGAGTCGGTCCTCATTTAACTCACCGATACCATTTGTGCCTCGAGTTGGGCCTCGTTTCACTCAACCATATCATTTGTGCCTTGGGTCAGGCCTCGTTTGACTAAACCCTATCATTTACGGCTCGAGCTGGGCCTCGTTTGACTCAACTATATCATTTGCGCCTCGAGTTAGGCCTCATTTGACTCACCGATACTATTTGTGCCTCAAATGGGCCTCGTTTGAGTCAACCATATGATTTGTGCCTCGGGTCAAGCCTCTTTTGACTCAACCATATTGTTTGTGCCTTGAGTCATGCCTCATTTGACTCAATCATATCATTTGTGCCTTGAGTCGGGCCTTGTTTGACTCAACCATGTCATTTGTGCCTCGAGTTGTGCCTCGTTTGACTCACCGATACCATTTGTGCCTCGAATTGGGCCTTGTTTGACTAAACCATATAATTTGCGCCTCGAATCAGGCCTCGTTTAACTCAACCATATCATTTGCGCCTCGAGTCGGGCCTTGTTTGACTAACCGATACCATTTGTGCCGCGAATTGGGCATCGTTTAACTTAACCATATCGTTTGGGCCTCGAGTCATGCCCCGTTTGACTCAATCATATCATTTGGAACTCGGGTTAGGCCTCGTTTGACTCAACCATATCATTTGTGCCATGAGTCTGGCCTTGTTTGACTCAACCATATCATTTGCACCTCGAGTCGGGCCTCGTTTGACTCACGGATACCATTTGTGCCTTGAGTGAGGCCTCATTTGACTCAACCATATAATTTGTGCCTCGAGTTGGGCCTGGTTTAACTCAACGATATCATTTGCACCTCGAGGCAGGCATTATTTGACTCACCCATATGTTTGCGCAACAATTCGAGCCTCGTTTGACTAAGCCATATCGTTTGTGCCTCGAGTCATGCCTCGTTTAACTCAACCATATCATTTCCGCCTCGAGTCGGGCCTTGTTTGACTCAACCATATCATTTGTGCCTCGGGTTATGCCTCATTTGACTCAACCATATCATTTGTGTCTCGAGACATGCCTCGTTTGACTCAGCCATATCATTTGCGCCTTGAGTCGAGCCTCATTTAAGTCAACCATATCATTTACACGTCGAGTTGGGCCTCGTTTGACTCAACCATATCATTTGCGCCTTGAGTCAGGCCTCGTTTGACTCAACCTTATCATTTGTGCCTTGAGACATGCCTCGTTTGACAACCATATCATTTGCTCCTCGGGTCAGGCCTTGTTTGACTCAACCATATCATTTGCGCCTTGAGTCGAGCCTTATTTGACTCACTGATACCATTTGTACCTCGAGTTGGGCCTCGTTTGGCTCAACTATATCATTTGTGCCTTGGGTCAGGCCTCATTTGACTCAACCATATCATTTGCGCCTCGAGTCGTACCTTGTTTTACTCAACCATATCATTTACGCCTTGAGTCAGGCCTCATTTGAGTCAACTATATCATTTATGCCTCGAGTGAGGCCTCATTTGACTGATTGATACCATTTGTGCCTCGAGTTGGGCCTCGTTTGCTCAACCATATTGTTTGTGCCTCGAGTCGTGCCTCGTTTGACTCAACCATATCGTTTGTGCCTCGAGTCATGCCTCGTTTGACTCAATCATATCATTCGCACCTCGAGTCGGGCCTCGTTTGACTCAACCATACCATTTGCACCTTGAGTCGGTCCTCATTTAACTCACCGATACCATTTGTGCCTCGAGTTGGGCCTCGTTTCACTCAACCATATCATTTGTGCCTTGGGTCAGGCCTCGTTTGGCTAAACCATATCATTTCCGGCTTGAGTTGGGCCTCGTTTGACTCAACTATATCATTTGCGCCTCGAGTTAGGCCTCATTTGACTCACCGATACCATTTGTGCCTCGAATGGGCCTCGTTTGACTCAACCATATGATTTGTGCCTCGGGTCAGGCCTCTTTTGACTCAACCATATCATTTGTCCCTTGAGTCATGCCTCGTTTGACTCAATCATATCATTTGTGCCTCGAGTCGGGCCTTGTTTGACTCAACCATATCATTTGTGCCTCGAGTTGTGCCTCGTTTGACTAACCGATACCATTTGTGCCTCGAATTGGGCCTTGTTTGACTAAACCATATAATTTGCGCCTCGAATCGGGCCTCATTTAACTCAACCATATCATTTGCTCCTCGAGTCGGGCCTCGTTTGACTAACCGATACCATTTGTGCCGCGAATTGGGCCTCGTTTGACTTAACCATATCGTTTGTGCCTCGAGTCATGCCTCGCTTGACTCAATCATATCATTTGCACCTCGGGTCAGACCTCGTTTGACTCAACCATATCATTTGCGCCATGAGTCTGCCTTGTTTGACTCAACCATATCATTTGCACCTCGAGCCGGGCCTCGTTTGACTCACGGATACCATTTGTGCCTTGAGTGAGGGCTCATTTAACTCAACCATATAATTTGTGCCTCGAGTTGGGGCTTGTTTAACTCAACGATATCATTTGCACCTCAAGGCGGGCATTATTTGACTCACCCATATGTTTGCGCAACAATTCGAGCCTCGTTTGACTAAGCCATATTGTTTGTGCCTCGAGTCATGCCTCGTTTAACTCAACCATATCATTTCCGCCTCGAGTCGGGCCTTGTTTGACTCAACCATATCATTTCTGCCTCGAGTCATGCCTCATTTGACTAAACCATATCATTTGTGCCTCGAGTGATGCCTCGTTTGACTCAACCATATCATTTGCACCACGAGTTGGGCGTTGTTTGACTCAACCATGTCATTTCTGCCTCAAGTCAAGCCTTATTTGACTCATCCATATCATTTGTGCCTCAAATCAGACCTCGTTTGACTCAACCATATCATTTGCGCCTTAGTCAGGCCTTGTTTGACTCAACCATATCATTTGCAGCTAGAGTCAGGCCTCGTTTGACTCAACCATATCATTTCTGCCTCGATTCGGGCCTCGTTTGACTCAACCATACTATTTGTGCCTCGAGTCGGGCCTTGTTTGACTCAACCATATCATTTGCGCCTCGAGTCAGGCCTTATTTGACTCACTGATACCATTTGTGCATCAAGTCGAGTTTCATTTGACTCAATCATGTCATTTGCACTTCAAGTCGGACCTCGCTTGACTCGACCATATCATTTGCGCCTCGAGTCAGGCCTCATTTGAGTCACCGATGCCATTTGTGGCTCGAGTTGGGCCTCGTTTGACTCAACCATATCATTTGTGCCTCGGGTCAGGTCTCGTTTGACTCAACCATATCATTTGTGCCTCGAGTCAGGCCTTGTTTGACTCAACCATATCATTTGTGCCTCGAGTCGGGCCTTGCTTGACTCAACGATATGTTTAAACCTCGAGTCAGCCTTGTTTGTCTCACCCAGATGTTTGTGCCTTGAGCCGGTCTTCGTTTGACTCACCCTTATCATTTGCTCCTCGAGTCAAGCCTCGTTTGACTCACCCATGTGTTTGTGCCTCGAGTCAGGCCTTGTTTGACTCACCCATATCATTTGTGCCACGAGTCGGGCCTTGTTTGACTCCACCATATCATTTGCGCCATGAGTCAGGCCTCGTTTGACTCAACTATATCATTTGCGCCATGAGTTGGGCCTCGTTTGAATCAACCATATCATTTGTGCCTCGAGTCGGGCCTTGTTTGACTCACCAATATCATTTGCGCCATGAGTCAGGCCTTGTTTGACTTAACCATATCATTTGCGCCTCGAGTTGGACCTCGTTTGACTCACCCATGTGTTTGTGCTGTGAGTCAGGCCTTGTTTGATTCAACCATAACATTTGCGCCTTGAGTCGGGACTCGTTTGGCTCACTGATACCATTTGTGCATTGACTCAGGCCTCGTTTGACTCAACCATATCATTTATATCTCGAGTCAGGACTCGTTTGACACAACCATATTATTTGCACCTCGAGTTGGGCCTTGTTTGACTCACCGATACCATTTGTGCATCGAGTTGGGCCTCGTTTGACTCAACCATATCATTTGCAGCTTGAGTCGGGCCTCATTTAAGTCAACCATATCATTTACACGTCAAGTCGGGCCTCGTTTGAGTCAACCATATCATTTGTGTCTTGAGTCGGGCCTCGTTGGACTCAACCATATCATTTGCGCCTCAGGTCGGGCCTTGTTTGACTCAACCATATCATTTGCGCCTTGAGTCGGGCCACATTTGACTCACTGATACCATTTGTACCTCGACTTGGGCCTCGTTTGGCTCAACTATATCATTTGTGCCTCGGGTCAGGCCTCGTTTGACTCAACCATATCATTTACGCCTCGAGTCGCACCTCGTTTTACTCAACCATATCATTTGCGCCTTGAGTCAGGCCTCATTTGAGTCAACTATATCATTTACGCCTCGAGTTGGGCCTCGTTTGACTCAACCATATCATTTGCGTCTTGAGTCAGGCCTCATTTGACTGATCGATACCATTTGTGCCTCGAGTTAAGCGTCGTTTGCTCAACCATATCGTTTGTGCCTCGTCATGCCTCGTTTGACTCAACCATATCATTTGTACCTCGAGTCATGCCTCGTTTGACTCAATCATATCATTTGCACCTCGAGTCGGGCCTCGTTTGACTCAACCATACCATTTGCGCCTCGAGTCAGGCCTCATTTAACTCACCGATACCATTTGTGCCTCGAGTTGGGCCTCGTTTCATTCAACCATATCATTTGTGCCTTGGGTCAGGCCTCACTTGACTAAACCATATCATTTGCGGCTCGAGTCAGGCCTCATTTGACTCAACTAAATCATTTGCGCCTCGAGTTAGGCCTCATTTGACTCACCGATACCATTTGTGCCTCGAATGGGCCTCGTTTTACTCAACCATATGATTTGTGCCTTGGGTCAAGCCTCGTTTGACTCAACCATATCGTTTGTGACTTGAGTCATGCTCGTTTGACTCAATCATATCAATTGTGCCTCGAGTCGGGCCTCGTTTGACTCAACCATATCATTTGTGCCTCGAGTCGGGCCTCGTTTGACTAACTGATACCATTTGTGCCACGAATTGGGCCTCGTTTGACTCAACCATATCGTTTGTGCCTCAAGTCATGCCTCGTTTGACTCAATCATATAATTTGTACATCGAGTCAGGCCATGTTTGACTCAACCATATCATTTGTGCCTCGAGACATGCCTCGTTTGACTCAAACATATCATTTGCGCCTTGAGTCGGGCCTCATTTGACTCACTCATACCATTTGTGCCTTAAGTTGGGCCTTGTTTGGCTCAACTATATCATTTGTGCCTCGCGTAAGGCCTCCTTTGACTTAACCATATCATTTGCGGCTCGAGTCAGGCCTCATTTGACTGATCGATACCATTTGTGCCTCGAGTTGGGCCTCGTTTGACTCAACCATATCGTTTGTGCCTCGAGTCATTCCTCGTTTGATTTAACTATACCGTTTGTGCCTCAAGTCATGCCTCGTTTAACTCAATCATATCATTTGTGCCTCGAGTCGGGCCTTGTTTGACTAACCGATACCATTTGTGCCACGAATTGGGCCTCGTTTGACTCCACCATATCGTTTGTGTGTCGAGTCATGCCTCGTTTGACTCAATCATATAATTTGTGCCTTGAGTCGGGCCTTGTTTGACTCATCCATATCATTTGTGCCTCGAGACATGCCTCGTTTAACTCAACCATATCATTTGCGCCTTGAGTTAAGCCTCATTTGACTCACTGATACCAATTGTGCCTCGAATTGGGCCTCGTTTGGCTTAACTATATCATTTGTGCCTCGGGTAAGGCCTCCTTTCACTCAACCATATCATTTGCGTCTCGAGTCAGGCCTCATTTGACTGATCGATACCAATTGTGCCACGAGTTGGGCCTCGTTTGACTTAACTATACCATTTGTGCCTCGAGTCATGCCTCGTTTGACTCAATTATATCATTTGTGCCTCGAGTCAGGCCTCGTTTGACTAACCGATACCATTTGTGGCACGAATTGGGACTCGTTTGACTCAACCATATCGTTTGTGCCTCAAGTCATGCCTCGTTTGGCTCAATCATATAATTTGTGCCTCGAGTCAGGCCTCATTTGACTGAACGATACAATTTGTGCCTCGAGTTGGGCCTCGTTTGACTCAACCATATCGTTTGTGCCTCGAGTCATGCCTCGTTTGACTCAATCATAAAATTTGTGCCTCGAGTCGGGCCTTGTTTGACTCAACCATATCATTTGTGCCTTGAGACATGCCTCGTTTGACTCAACCATGTCATTTGCGCCTTGAGTCGGGCCTCATTTGACTCACTGATACCATTTGTGCCTCAAGTTGGGCCTCGTTTGGCTCAACTATATCATTTGTGCCTCGGGTCAGGCCTCATTTGACTTAACCATATCATTTGCACCTCGAGTCAGGACTCATTTGACTGATCGATACCATTTGTGCCTCGAGTTGGGCCTCGTTTTACTCAACCATATCATTTGTGCCTCGAGTTGGGCCTCGTTTGACTCAACCATATTGTTTGTGCCTCGAGTCATGCCTCATTTGACTCAATCATATTATTTGTGCCTCGAGTCGGGCTTCGTTTGACTCAGCCATACCATTTACGCCTCGAGTCGGGCCTCATTTGACTCACTGATACCATTTGTGCCTCGAGTTGGGCCTCATTTGACTCAACCATATCAATAGTGCCTTGGGTCATGCCTCGTTTGACTCAACCATATCATTTACTCAACCATATCATTTGCGCCTCAGGTCAGGCCTCATTTGACTCAACCATATCATTTGTGCCTCGAGACATGCCGCGTTTGACTCAACCATATCATTTGCGCCTCGAGTCGGGCCTTGTTCGACTCAACCATATCATTTGCGCCACGAGTTGGGCTTTGTTTGACTCAACCATATCATTTATGCCCCGAGACGTGCCTTATTTGACTCATCCATATCATTTGTGCTTTGAGTCGGGCCTCATTTAAGTCAACCATATCATTTACACCTCGAGTTGGGCCTCATTTGACTCAACCATATCATTTGCGCCTTGAGTCAGGCCTCGTTTGACTCAACCATATCATTTGTGCCTCGAGACATGCCTTATTTGACTCAACCATATCATTTGTGCCTCGAGTTGGGCCTCGTTTGACTCAACCATATCATTTGCACCTTGAGTCGGGCCTCATTTGACTCACTGATACCATTTGTGCCTCGGGTTGGGCCTTGTTTGGCTCAACTATATCATTTGGGCCTCGAGTCAGGCCTCGTTTGACTCAACCATATCATTTGCACCTCGAGTCTTACCTTGTTTTACTCATGCATATAATTTGCGCCTTGAGTCGGGCCTCATTTGAGTCAACTATATCATTTACGCCTCGAGTCGGGCCTCGTTTGACTCAACCATATCATTTGCACCTTGAGTCAGGCCTCATTTGACTGATCGATACCATTTGTGCCTCGAGTTGGGCCCCGTTTGACTCAACCATATCGTTTATGCCTCGAGTCATGCCTCGTTTGACTCAACCATATCATTTATGCCATGACTCATGCCTCGTTTGACTCAATCATATCATTTGCGCCTCGTATCGGGCCTCGTTTGACTCAACCATACCATTTGCTCCTTGAGTCAGGCCTCATTTGACTCACAGATACTATTTGTGCCTCGAGTTGGGCCTCGTTTGACTCAACCATATCCTTTGTGCCTTGGGTCATGCCTCGTTTGACTAAACCATAACATTTGCAGCTCGAGTCGGGCCTTGTTTGACTCAACTATATCGTTTGCGCCTCAAATCGGGCCTCGTTTAACTCAACCATATCATTTGCGCATCGAGTTGGGCCTCATTTGACTAACCGATACCATTTGTGCCTCGAATTGGGCCTCGTTTGACTCAACCATATCGTTTGTTCCTCAAGTCATGCCTCGTTTGACTCAAACATATCATTTTCGCCTCAGGTCGGGACTCGTTTGACTTATCCATATCATTTGCGCTATGAGTAAGGCCTTGTTTGACTCAACCATATCATTTGCACCTCGAGTCGGGCCTTATTTGACTCACTAATACCATTCGTGCCTCGAGTTGGGCCTCGTTTGGCTCAACTATATCATTTGTGCCTCGGGTAAGGCCTCCTTTGACTCAACCATATCATTTGCGACTCGAGTCAGGCCTCATTTGACTGATCGATACCATTTGTGCCTCGAATTGGGCCTCGTTTGACTCAACCATATCGTTTGTTCCTCAAGTCATGCCTCGTTTGACTCAAACATATCATTTGCGCCTCGGGTCGGGACTCGTCTGACTTATCCATATCATTTGCGCTATGAGTAAGGCCTCGTTTGACTCAATCATATCATTTGTGCCTCAAGTCAGGCCTCGTTTGACTAACCGATACCATTTGTGCCACGAGTTGGGCCTTGTTTGACTCAACCATATCGTTTGTGCCTCGAGTCATGCCTCGTTTGACTCAATCATATAATTTGTGCCTCGAGTCAGGCCTTGTTTGACTCATCCATATCATTTGTGCCTCGAGACATGCCTCGTTTGACTCAACCATATCATTTGTGCCTCAAGTCATGCCTCGTTTGACTCAATCATATCATTTGTGCCTCGAGTCAGGCCTCGTTTGACTAAGCGATACCATTTGTGCCATGAGCTGGGCCTCATTTGACTCAACCATATCATTTGTGCCTTGAGTCATGCCTCGTTTGACTCAATCATATAATTTGTGCCTCGAGTCGGGCATTATTTGACTCATCCATATCATTTGTGCCTCGAGACATGCCGCGTTTGACTCAACCATATCATTTACACCTTGAGACAGGCCACATTTGACTCACTGATACTAATTGTGCCTCGAGTTGGGCCTCGTTTGGCTCAACTATATCATTTGTGCCTCGGTTAAGGCCTCCTTTGACTTGACCATATCATTTCCACCTCAAATCAGGCCTCATTTGACTGATCGATACCAATTGTGCCTCGAGTTGGGCCTTGTTGACGCAACCATATCATTTGTGCCTCGAGTCATGCCTTATTTGGCTTAACTATACCGTTTGTGCCTCGAGTCATGGCTCGTTTGACTCAATCATATCATTTGTGCCTCGAGTCGGGCCTCGTTTGACTAACCGATACCATTTGTGCCACAAATTGGGACTCGTTTGACTCAACCGTATCGTTTGTGCCTTGAGTCATGCCTCGTTTTCAAATAATTTGTGCCTCGAGTCGGGCTTTGTTTGACTCAACCATATCATTTGTGTCTTGAGACATGCCTCGTTGGACTCAACCATATCATTTGCGCCTTGAGGCCGGCCTCATTTGACTCACTGATACCATTTGTGCCTCGAGTTGGGCCTCGTTTGGCTCAACTATATAGTTTGTGCCTCAGGTCAAGCCTCATTTGACTCAACCATATCATTTGCACCTCGAGTCAAGCCTTATTTGACTGATCGATACCATTTGTGCCTCGAGTTGGGCCTCGTTTGACTCAACCATATCGTTTGTGCCTCTAGTTGGGCCTCGTTTGACTCAACCATATCGTTTGTGCCTCGAGTCATGCCTCGCTGGACTCAATCATATTATTTGTGCCTCGAGTCAGGCCTCGATTGACTCAACCATACCATTTGCGCCTCGAGTCGGATCTCATTTGACCCACTGATACCATTTGTGCCTCGAGTTGGGCCTCGTTTGACTCAACCATATCATTAGTGCCTTGGGTCATGCCTCGTTTGACTCAACCATATCATTTACTCAACCATATCATTTGCGCCTCAGGTCGGGTCTCATTTGACTCAACCATATCATTTGTGCCTCGAGACATGCCTCGTTTGACTCAACCATATCATTTACTCAACCATATCATTTGCGCCTTGGGTCGAGCCTCGTTTGACTCAACCATATCATTTGCGCCTCAAGTCATGCCTCATTTGACTCAACCATATCATTTGCACTTTGAGTCAGGCCTCATTTAAGTCAATCATATCATTTACACCTCGAGTTGGGCCTCATTTGACTCAACCATATCATTTGCACCTTGAGTCGGGCCTCGTTTGACTCAACCATATCATTTGTGCCCTGAGACATGCCTCATTTGACTCAACCATATCATTTGTGCCTCAGGTCGGGCCTCGTTTGACTCAACCATATCATTTGCGCCTTGAGTCGGGCCTCATTTGACTCACTGATACAATTTGTGCCTCGAGTTCGGCCTCGTTTGGCTCAACTATATCATTTGTTCCTCGAGTCAGGCCTCGTTTGACTCAACAATATCATTTGCGCCTTGAGTCGTACCTCGTTTGACTTAACCATATAATTTGCGCCTTGAGTCGGGCCTCATTTGAGTCAACTATATCATTTATGCCTCGAGTCGTGCCTCGTTTGACTCAACCATATCATTTGTGCCTCGAGTCAGGCCTCATTTGACTGATCGATACTATTTGTGCCTCGAGTTGGGCCCTGTTTGACTCAACCATATCGTTTGTGCCTCGAGTCATGCCTCGTTTGACTCAACCATATCGTTTATGCCATGACTCATTCCTCGTTTGACTCAATCATATCATTTGCGCCTCGAGTCGGGCCTTGTTTGACTCAACCATACCATTTGCTCCTCGAGTTGGGCCTCATTTGACTCACTGATACTATTTGTGCCTCGAGTTGGGCTCATTTGACTCAACCAAATCCTTTGTGCCTTGGGTCAGGCCTCATTTGACTAAACCATGTCATTTGCGGCTTGAGTCAGGCCTTGTTTCACTCAACTATATCGTTTGCGCCTCGAGTCAGTCTTCGTTTGACTCAACCATATCATTTGTGCCTCGAGTCAGGCCTCATTTGACTAACCGATACCGTTTGTGCCTCAAATTGGACCTCGTTTGACTAAACCATATAATTTGCGCCTTGAATCGGGCCTCGTTTAACTCAACCATATCATTTGCGCTCAAGTCGGGCCTCATTTGACTAACCGATACCATTTGTGCCTCGAATTGGGCCTCGTTTGACTCAACCATATCATTTGTGCCTCAAGTCATGCCTCGTTTGACTCAAACATATCATTTGCACCTTGGGTCGGGCCTCGTTTGACTTATCCATATCATTTGCACTATGAGGAAGGCCTTGTTTGACTCAACCATATCATTTGCATCTCAGGTCGGGCGTCGTTTGACTCACGGATACCAGTTGTGCCTCGAGTGGGGCCTTATTTGACTCAGCCATATAATTTGCGCCTCGAGTTGGGCCTGGTTTGACTCAACCATGTCATTTGCGCCTCAACGCGGGCCTTATTTGACTCACCCATATGTTTGCGCAACAATTCGGGCCTCGTTTGACTAAATCATATCATTTGTACCTCGAGTCAAGCCTCGTTTAACTCAACCATATCATTTGCTCCTCGAGTTGGGCCTTGTTTGACTCAACCATTCCATTTCTGCCTCGAGTCATGCCTCATTTAACTCAACCATATCATTTGTGCCTCGAGTCAGGCCTCGTTTGACTCAACCATATCATTTGCACATCGAGTTGGGCCTTGTTTGACTAAACCATATCGTTTGTGCCTCGAGTCATGCCTCGCTTGACTCAACCATATCATTTGCACTAGAGTTGGGCTTTGTTTGACTTAACCATATCATTTCTGCCTCGAGTCAAGCCTCATTTGACTTACCCATATCATTTGTGCCTCGAGTCAGGCCTCGTTTGACTCAACCATATCATTTACGACTAGAGTCAGGCTTCATTTGACTCGACCATATCATTTGCGCCTTGAGTCAGGCCTCGTTTGACTCGACCATATCATTTGCACCTCGAGCTGGTCTTCGTTTAAGTCACCCTTATCATTTGCACCACGAGTCAGGCCTCGTTTGACTCACCCATGTGTTTGCATCTTGAGTCAAGCCTTGTTTTACGCCTCGAGTCGGGCCTCGTTGGACTCTTTGATACCATTTGTGCCTCGAGTTAGGCCTCGTTTGACTTACCCAAACCATTTGTGCCTCGGGTTAGGCCTCGTTTGACTCAACCATATCATATGCGCCACAAGTCGAGCCTAGTTTGACTCAACCATATCATTTGTGCCTCGAGTCGGGCCTTGTTTGACTCAACCATATCATTTGCTCCTCGTGTCGAGCCTCGCTTGACTCAACCATATCATTTCTTCCTGAAGTCATGCCTCATTTGACTCAACTATATAATTTTCGTCTCGAGTCAGGTCTCGTTTGACTTAACCATATCATTTGCACCTTGAGTCAACTTCGTTTGACTCAACCATATCATTTGCTTATCGAGTCGGGCTTCGTTTGACTAACCGATACCATTTGTGCCTCGAATTAGGCCTTGTTTGATTCAACCATATCATTTGTGCCTCGAGTCATGCCTCTTTTGACTCAATCATATAATTTGCACCTCGAGTCGGGCCTCGTTTAACTCAACCGTATCATTTGCGCCTTGAGTTGGGCCTCGTTTGACTCACCGATACCATTTGTGCCTCGAGGTGGGCTTCGTTTGACTCAACCATATCATTTGTTCCTTGAGTCGGGCCCCGTTTGACTTAACCATATCATTTACGCCTCGAGTCGGGACTTGTTTGACTCAACCATATCATTTGCGCCTCGAGTCGTGTCTTGTTTGACTCATTGATACCATTTGTGCATCAAGTCGAGCCTCATTTGACTCAATCATATCATTTGCACTTCAAGTCGGGCCTCATTTGACTCAATCATATCATTTTCGCCTCGAGATGGGCCTCATTTGACTCACCGATGCCATTTGTGCCTTGCGTTGGGCCTCGTTTGACTTAACCATATCATTTGTGCCTCGGGTTAGGTCTCCTTTGACATAACCATATCATTTGCGCCTTGAGTCGGGTCTCATTTGACTCAACCATATCATTTGTGCCACGAGTCGGGCATCATTTGACTCAACCATATCATTTGCGCCTCGAGTCGGGCCTTGTTTGACTCAACCATATCATTTGTGCCTCGAGTCGGGCCTTGTTTGACTCAACCATATGTTTAAACCTTGAGTCGGGCTTGTTCGACTCAACCAGATGTTTGCGCCTTGAGTTGGTCTTCGTTTGACTCAACCTTATCATTTGCACCTCGAGTCAAACCTCGTTTGACTCACCCATGTGTTTGCACCTCGAGTCAGGCCTTCTTTGACTCACCCATATCATTTGCGCCACGAGTCAGACCTTGTTTCACTCAACCATATCATCTGCATCTCGAGTCGGGCCTCGTTTGACTAAACCATATCATTTGGGCCTCGAGTCGGGCCTCATTTGACTCAATCATATCATTTGTGCCTCAACTCAGGCCTCATTTGACTCATTGATACCATTTGTGCCTCGAGTTGGGCCTCGTTTGACTCAACCATATCATTTGTGCCTTAGGTCTGGCCCCATTTGACTCAACCATATCATTTATGCCTCGAGTCATGCCTCGTTTGACTTAACCATATCATTTGTGCCTCGAGTCGGGCTTTGTTTGACTCAACCATATCATTTCTGCCTCGAGTCGGGCCTCGTTTGACTAACCGATACCACTTGTGCCACGAATTGGGACTCGTTTGACTCAACCATATCGTTTGTGCCTCCAGTCATGCCTCGTTTGACTCAACCATATCATTTGCGCCTCGAGTCGGGCTTCGTTTGACTCAACCATATCATTTGTGCCTCGAGTCGGGCCTCGTTTGACTAACCGATACCATTTGTGCCACGAATTGGGACTCGTTTGACTCAACCATATCATTTGTGCCTCGAGTCATGCCTCATTTTACTCAATCATATAATTTGCGCCTTAAGTTAGGCCTTGTTTGACTAAACCATTTCATTTGTGCCTCGAGACATGCCTCGTTTGACTCAACCATATCATTTGCGCCTTGAGTCGGGCCTCATTTGACTCACTGATACCATTTGTGCCATGAGTTGGGCCTCGTTTGGCTCAACTATATCACTTGTGCCTCGGGTCAGGCCGCGTTTGACTTAACCATATCATTTGCGCCTCTAGTCAAGCCTCATTTGACTGATCGATACCATTTGTGCCTCGAGTTGGGCCTCGTTTGATTCAACCCTATCGTTTGTGCCTCGAGTCATGCCTCGTTTGACTCAATCATATAATTTGTGCCTCGAGTCGGGCCTCGTTTGACTCAACCATACCATTTGCGCATCGAGTCGGGCCTCATTTGACTCACCGATACCATTTGTGCGTCGAGTTGGGCCTCGTTTGACTCAACCATATCATTTGTGCCTTGGGTCATGCCTCATTTGACTCAACCATATATTTACGCATTGAGTCGGCACTTGTTTGACTCAACCATATCATTTGCGCCTCGAGTCGTGTCTTGTTTGACTCACTGATACATTTGTGCATCAAGTCGAGCCTCATTTGACTCAATCATATCATTTGCACTTCAAGTCGGGCCTCATTTGACTCAATCATATCATTTTCGCCTCGAGATGGGCCTCATTTGACTCACCGATGCCATTTGTGCCTTGAGTTGGGCCTCGTTTGACTTAACCATATCATTTGTGCCTCGGGTTAGGTCTCGTTTGACACAACCATATCATTTGCGCCTTGAGTTGGGCCTCATTTGACTCAACCATATCATTTGCACCTTGAGTCGGGCCTCGTTTGACTCAACCATATCATTTGTGCCCTGAGACATGCCTCATTTGACTCAACCATATCATTTGTGCCTCAGGTCGGGCCTCGTTTGACTCAACCATATCATTTGCGCCTTGAGTCGGGCCTCATTTGACTCACTGATACAATTTGTGCCTCGAGTTCGGCCTCGTTTGGCTCAACTATATCATTTGTTCCTCGAGTCAGGCCTCGTTTGACTCAACAATATCATTTGCGCCTTGAGTCGTACCTCGTTTGACTTAACCATATAATTTGCGCCTTGAGTCGGGCCTCGTTTGACTCAACCATACCATTTGCGCATCGAGTCGGGCCTCATTTGACTCACCGATACCATTTGTGCCTCGAGGTGGGCTTCGTTTGACTCAACCATATCATTTGTTCCTTGAGTCGGGCCCCGTTTGACTTAACCATATCATTTACGCCTCGAGTCGGGACTTGTTTGACTCAACCATATCATTTGCGCCTTGAGTCGTGTCTTGTTTGACTCACTGATACATTTGTGCATCAAGTCGAGCCTCATTTGACTCAATCATATCATTTGCACTTCAAGTCGGGCCTCATTTGACTCAATCATATCATTTTCGCCTCGAGATGGGCCTCATTTGACTCACCGATACCATTTGTGCGTCGAGTTGGGCCTCGTTTGACTCAACCATATCATTTGTGCCTTGGGTCATGCCTCATTTGACTCAACCATATATTTACGCATTGAGTCGGGCCTCGTTTGACTCAACCACATCATTTGCGTCTTGAGTCAGGCCTCGTTTGACTCAACCATCTCATTTGCGCCTCGAATCGGATCTCATTTAACTCAACCATATCATTTACGCCTCGAGTCGGGCCTCGTTTGACTAACTGATACCATTTGTGCCACGAAATGGGCCTCATTTGACTAAACCATATCGTTTGTTCCTCGAGTCATGCACGTTTGACTCAATCATATAATTTGCGCCTCGAGTCGGGCCTCGTTTGACTCAACCAAATCATTTGTGCCTCGAGACATGCATCATTTGACTCAAACATATCATTTGCGCCTCGGGTCGGGCCTCGTTTGACTCAACCATATGATTTGTGCCTTGAGTCGGGCCTCATTTGACTCACTGATACCATTTGTGCCTCAAGTTGGGCCTCGTTTAGCTCAACTATCTCATTTGTGCCTCGGGTCAGGCCTCGTTTGACTCAACCATATCATTTACGCCTCGAGTCATGCCTCATTTAACTTAACCATATCAATTGCGCCTTGAGTCGGGCCTCATTTGACTCCAACATATCATTTACGCCTTGAGTCGGGCCTCGTTTGACTTGACCACATCATTTGCATCTTGAGTCAGGCCTCATTTGACTTAACCATATCATTTGCACCTCGAGTCAGGCCTCATTTGACTGATCGATAGCATTTGTGCCTCGAGTTGGGCCTCGTTTGACTCAACCATATCGTTTGTGCCTCGAGTCATGCCTCAATTGACTCAACCATAACGTTTGTTTGTGCCTCGAGTCATGCCACATTTGACTCAATCATATCATTTGCGCCTCGAGTCGGGCCTCATTTGACTCAGCCATACCATTTGCGTCTCGAGTCGGGCCTCATTTGACTCACCTGTACCATTTGTGCCTTGAGTTAGGCATCGTTTGACTCAGCCATATCATTTGTGCCTCGAGTCATGCCTCGTTTGACTCAATCATATCATTTGTGCATCGAGTCGGGCCTCGTTTGACTCAACCATACCATTTGTGCCTTGGGTTTGGCCTCGTTTGACTAAACCATATCATTTGCGCCTCAAGTCGGGCCTCGTTTGACTCAAGCATATCATTTGCGCCTCGAGTCAGGCGTTATTTGACTCACCGATACCATTTGTGCCTTGAGTGGGCCTCGTTTGACTCAACCATATCATTTGTGCCTCGAGTCAGGCCTCGTTTGACTCAACCATATCATTTGTGCTTCGAGTCATGCCTCGTTTGACTGAACCGTATCATCTGCATCTCGTGTCTGGCCTCATTTGACTAAACCATATCTTTTGCGCCTCGAGTCGGGCCTTGTTTGACTCATCCAGATGTTTGAGCCTCGAGTCGGGCCTTATTTGACTCACCCACATGTTTGCTACTCAAGTCGGTCTTCGCTTGACTCGCCCTTATCATTGGCACCTTGAGTCAAGCCTCATTTGACCTACACATTTGTTTGCGCCACGAGTTAGGCCTTGTTTAACTCACCCATATCATTTGCGCCTTGAGTCGGGCCTTGTTTGACTCATCCATATCATTTCTTCCTCGAGTCATGCCTCATTTGACTCAACCATATCATTTGTGCCTCAAGTCAGGCCTCGTTTGACTCAACCATATCATTTGCGCCTCGAGTCGGGTCTTGTTTAACCCAACCATATCATTAGCCCCTCGAGTCGGGCCTCATTTGAATCAACCATATCATTTGTGCCTCGAGTCGGGCCTTATTTGACTCTCACATATGTTTACGCGTTGAGTCGGGCCTTGTTTGAATAAACCATATTGTTTATGCCTCGAGTCAGGCCTCATTTGACTCAACCATATCATTTTCGCCTCGAGTCGGGCCTTCTTTGACTCGACCATATCATTTCTGCCTCGAGTCATGCCTCATTTGACTCAATCATATCATTTGTGCCTCGAGTCAGGCCTTGTTTGACTCAACCATATCATTTGCGCCTCGAGTCAGGCCTCGTTTGACTTAACCATATCATTTGCGGCTAGAGTCAGGCCTCGTTTGACTTAACCATATCATTTGCACCTCGAGTCAGGCCTCGCGTGACTCAACCATATCATTTCTACCTCGAGTCATGCCTCATTTGACTCAACCATATCATTTACTCCATGAGCCGGTCTTCGTTTGACTCACCCTTATCATATGCACCTTGAGTCAAGCCTCGTTTGACTCACCCATGTGTTTAAGTCTCGAGTCAGGCCTTGTTTTACTCACCAAAATCATTTACGCCTCGAGTCGGGCCTCGTTTGACTCACCGATACCATTTGTGCCTCGAGTTAGGCCTCGTTTAACTCAACCAAATCATTTATGCATCCATTCAGGCCTTGTTTGACTCAATGATATAATGTGCGCCATAAGTCGGGCTTGGTTTGGCTCAACCATATCATTTGCGCCTCGACTCGGGCCTTGTTTGACTCAACCATATCATTTGTGACTCGAATCGGGCCTCGTTTGACTCAAACATATCATTTCTGCCTCAAGTCATGCCTCATTTGACTCAACTATATCATTTGCACCTTGAGTTGGGCCTCGTTTGACTCAACCATATTGTTTGTGCCTCAAGTCATTCCTCGTTTGAGTCAACCATATCATTTGTGCGTCGAGTCAGGCCGTTTGGCTCAACCATATCATTTGCGCCTTGAGTCGGGCCTCATTTGACTCATCGATACCATTTGTACCTCGAGTTGGGCATTGTTTGACTCAACCATATCATTTGTGCCTTGAGTCAGGCCTCGTTTGACTCAACCATATCATTTGCGCCACGAGGCGAGCCTCGTTTGACTCAACCATATCATTTGTGCCTCGAGTCAGCCTCCTTTGACTCACGGATACCATTTGTGCCTCGAGTTGGGCCTCGTTTGACTCCACAATATCATTTGTGCCTTGAGCTAGGCCCTGTTTGACTTAACCATCTCATTTGTGCCTTAAGTCGAGCCATGTTTGACTCAACCATATCATTCGCGTCTCGAGTCGGGCCTTATTTAACTCAACCATATCATTTGCGCCTCAAGTCGGGCCTTGTTTGACTCACTGATATCGTTTGTGCCTCGAGTCAGGCCTCATTTGACTCAATCATATCATTTACGCCTCGAGTTGGGCCTCGTTTGACTCAACCATATCGTTTGCGCTTTGACTCGGGCCTCATTTGGCTCACCGTTGCCATTTGTGCCTCGAGTCAGGCATCGTTTGACTCAACCATATAATTTGTGCCTCGAGTTGAGCCTTGTTTGACTCAACCATATCATTTGTGCCTCGAGTTGGGCCTTGTTTGACTTACCCATATGTTTGAACCTTGTGTCAGGCCTTATTTGAATCACCCAGATGTTTGCACCTCGTGTTGGTCTTCGTTTGACTGACCCTTATCATTTACACCTCGAGTCAAGCCTCGTTTGACTCACCCGTGTGTTAGCGCCTCGAGTCAATCCTTATTTGACTCACCCATATCATTTGTGCTTCGAGTTGGGCCTCGATTGTCTCAACCACATCATTTGCGCCTCGAGTCGGGCCTCGTTTGACTCACGGATACCATTTGTGCTTCGAGTTGGGCCTCGTTTGACTCAACCACATCATTTGTGTCTCGAGTCAGGCCTTGTTTGACTCAACCATATAATTTGCGCCTCGAGTTGGGTCTGTTTTGACTCAACCATATCATTTGTGCCATGAGTCGGGCCTCGTTTGACTCAACCATATCAGTTGCACCTCGAGTCTGGCTTTGTTTGACTCATCGATACCTGTTGCGCCTCAAGTTGGGCCTCGTTTGACTCATCCACGTCATTTGTGCCTCTAGTTGGTCCTCGTTTGACTCACCCATGCGTTTGTGCCGTGAGTCATGCCTTGTTTGACTCACCCATAACATTTGCGCCTCGAGTCGGGCCTAGTTTGACTCACCGACACTAGTTGTGCATCGAGTCAGGCCACATTTGACTCAACCATATCATTTGTGCCTTGAGTTAGGACTCGTTTGACATAACCATATTATTTGCGCCTCGAGTCGGGCCTCGTTTGACTCATTGATACAATTTGTGCCTTGAGTTGGGCCTTGTTTGACTCAACCATATCATTTGCACCTTGGGTCAGGCCTCGTTTGCCTCAACCATATGATTTGTGCCTCGAGTCAGGCCTTGTTTGACTCAACCATATCATTTGTGTCTCGAGTCGGGCCTCGTTTGACTCAACTGTATCATTTGTGCCTCGAGTCAAAACTCGTTTGACTCAAATGTATCATTTGCGCCTCGAGTCAGGCCTTGTTTGACTCACCCATATGTTTGAACCTCAACTCGGGCCTTATTTGACTCACCCAGATGTTTGCGCCTCGAGTCGGTCTTCATTTGACTCACCCTTATCATTTGAACCTCGAGTTAAGCCTCATTTGACTCAACCATGTGTTTGTGCCTCAAGTCAAGCCTTGCTTGACTCAACCATATCATTTGAGCCTCGAATTAGGCCTTGTTTGACTCACAGATGCCATTTGTACCTTGAGTGGGGCCTCGTTTGACTCAACCATATAATTTATGCCTCGAGTCGGGGTTCGTTTGACTCAACCATATCATTTGCGCTTCGAGGCGGACCTTATTTGACTCTCCCATATGTTTACGTAATAATTCGGGCCATGTTTGACTAAACCATATCATTTGTGCCTCGAGTCATGCCTCGTTTAACCCAACCATATCATTTGCGCCTCGAGTCGGGCCTTGTTTGACTTAACCATATCATTTCTGCCTCGAGTCATGCCTCATTTGACTCAACCATATCATTTGTCCCTCGAGTCAGGAGTCGTTTGACTCAACCATATCATTTGCGCCTTGAGTCGGGCTTCATTTGACTAAACCATATCGTTTGTGCCTCGAGTCATGCCTCGTTTAACCCAACCATATCATTTGCACCTCGAGTCGGGCCTTGTTTTACTCAACCATATCATTTCTATCTCGAGTCATGCCTCATTTGACTCAACCATATCATTTGTCCCTTGAGTCAGGCCTCGTTTGACTCAACCATATCATTTGCGCCTTGAGTCGGGCCTCGTTTGACTAAACCATATCATTTGTGCCTCGAGTCATCTCTCTTTTGACTCAACCATATCATTTGTGCCTCGAGTCAGGCCTTGTTTGACTCAACCATATCATTTCTGGCTCGAGTCAAGCCTCATTTGACTCACCCATATCATTTGTGCCTCAAGTCAGGCCTCATTTGACTCAACAATATCATTTGCGGCTCAAGTCGGGTCTCGTTTAACCCAACCATATAATTTGCCCCTCGAGTCGAGCCTCATTTGACTCAACCATATCATTTATGCCTCGAGCTGGATCTCGTTTGACCCAACCGTATCATTTGCCCCTCGAGTCAGGCCTCATTTGACTCAACCATATCATTTGTGCCTCGAGTCGGGCCTTATTTGACTCTCACATATGTTTGCGCATTGAGTCGGGCCTTGTTTGAATAAACCATATCGTTTATGCCTCGAGTCAGGCCTCGTTTGACTCAACCATATCATTTTCGCCTCGAGTCGGGCCTTCTTTGACTCGACCATATCATTTCTGCCTCGAGTCATGCCTCATTTGACTCAATCATATCATTTGTGCCTCGAGTCAGGCCTCGTTTGACTCAACCATATCATTTGCGGCTAGAGTCAGGCCTCGTTTGGCTTAACCATATTATTTGCACCTCGAGTCAGGCCTCGCTTGACTCAACCATATCATTTCTACCTCGAGTCATGCCTCATTTGACTCAACCATATCATTTGCTCCATGAGCCGATCTTCGTTTGACTCACCCTTATCATTTGCACCTTGAGTCAAGCCTCGTTTGACTCACCCATGTGTTTGCGTTTCGAGTCAGGCCTTGTTTGACTCACCAAAATCATTTGCGCCTCGAGTCCGGCCTCGTTTAACTCACCGATACCATTTGTGCCTCGAGTTAGGCCTCGTTTGACTCAACCAAATCATTTGTGCGTCCAGTCATGCCTTGTTTGACTCAATGATATAATTTGCGCCACAAGTCGGGCTTGGTTTGGCTTAACCATATCATTTGTGCCTCGAGTCGGGCCTCGTTTGACTCAACCATATCATTTGTGCCTCGAGTCGGGCCTTGTTTGACTCAACCATATCATTTCTGCCTTAAGTCATGCCTCATTTGACTCAACCATATCATTTGCGCCTTGAGTCAAGCCTTAATTGACTCAACTATATCATTTGCACCTCGAGTCGGGCCTCGTTTGACTCAACCATATTGTTTGTGCCTCAAGTCATGCCTTGTTTGACTCAACCATATCATTTGTGCATCGAGTCATGTCTCGTTTGACTTAACCATATCATTTGCGCCACGAGGTGAGCCTTGTTTGACTCAACCATATCATTTGTGCCTCGAGTCGGCCTCGTTTGACTCACGGATACCATTTGTGCCTCGAGTTAGGCCTCGTTTGACTCAACAATATCATTTGTGCCCTAAGCCAGGCCCCGTTTGACTTAACCATATCATTTGTGCCTCAAGTCGAGCCATGTTTGACTCAACCATATCATATGCGTCTCGAGTCGGGCCTTATTTCACTCAACCATATCATTTGTGCCTCGAGTCGGGCCTTGTTTGACTCACTGATACCGTTTGTGCCTTGAGTCATGCCTCATTTGACTCAATCATATCATTTGCGCCTCGAGTCGGGCCTCGTTTGACTCAACCATATCGTTTGCGCTTCGACTCGGGCCTCATTTGACTCACCGATGCCATTTGTGCCTCGAGTCCGGCATAGTTTGACTTAACCATATCATTTGCGCCTCGAGTCGAGCCTTGTTTGACTCAACCATATCATTTGTGCCTCGAGTCGGGCCTTGTTTGACTCACCCATATGTTTGAACCTTGAGTCGGGCCTTATTTGAGTCACCCAGATGTTTGCACCTCGAGTTGGTCTTCGTTCGACTGTCCCTTATCATTTGCACCTGGAGTCAAGCCTCGTTTGACTCACCCGTGCGTTAGCGCCTCGAGTCAATCCTTATTTGACTCACCCATATCATTTGTGCTTCGAGTTGGGCCTCGATTGACTCAACCACATCATTTGCGCCTCGAGTCGGGCCTCCTTTGACTCATAGATACCATTTGTGCTTCGAGTTGGGCCTCGTTTGACTCAACCACATCATTTGTGTCTCGAGTCAGGCCTTGTTTGACTCAACCATATCATTTGTGCCTCGAGTTAGGTCTGTTTTGACTCAACCATATCATTTGCACCATGAGTCGGGCCTCGTTTGACTCAACCATATTAGTTGCGCCTCGAGTCGGGTCTCGTTTGACTCATCGATACCAGTTGCGCCTCAAGTTGGGCCTCGTTTGACTCATCCACGTCATTTGTGCCTCTAGTTGGTCCTCGTTTGACTCAACCATGCGTTTGTGCCGCGAGTCATGCCTTGTTTGACTCACCCATAACATTTGCACCTCGAGTCGGGCCTAGTTTGACTCACTGATACCAGTTGTGCATCGAGTTAGGCCCTATTTGACTCAACCATATCATTTGTGCCTCGAGTTAGGACTCGTTTGACATAACCATATTATTTGCGCCTCAAGTCGGGCCTTGTTTGACTCGCTTATGCAATTTGTGCCTCAAGTTGGGCCTCGTTTGACTCAACTATATTATTTCTGTCTCGAGTCAGGCCTCATTTGACTCAACCATATCAACTGTGCCTCGAGTTGGGCCTCATTTGACTTAGCCATATCATTTGCACCTCGAGTCAGGCCTCGTTTGACTCATGGATACCATTTGTGCATCAAGTGGGGCCTCGTTTGACTCAACCATATCATTTCTGCCTCGAGTCAAGCCTCATTTGACTCACCCATATCGTTTGTGCCTCGAGTCAGGCGTCGTTTGACTCAACCATATCATTTGCGCCTCGAGTGAGGCCTTGTTTGACTCAACCATATCATTTGCGGCTTAAGTCAGGCCTCGTTTGACTCAACCATATCATTTGCGCCTCGAGTCATGCCTCGTTTGACTTAACCATATCATTTGCGCCTCGAGTCGGGCCTTGTTTGACTCAACCATATCATTTCTGCCTCGAGTCAAGCCTCGTTTGACTCACCCATATCGTTTGTGTCTCGAGTCAGGCGTCATTTGACTCAACCATATCATTTGCGCCTCGAGTGAGGCCTTGTTTGACTCAACCATATCATTTGCGGCTAGAGTCAGGCCTCATTTGACTCAACCATATCATTTGCACCTTGTGTCAGACCTCGTTTGACTCAACCATATCATTTCTGCCTCGAGTCATGCCTCATTTGACTCAACCATATCATTTGCGCCTTAAGTCGATCTTCTTTTGACTCATCCTTATCATTTGCACCTTGAGTCAGGCCTTGTATGACTCGCCCATGTGTTTGCATCTCGAGTCAGGCCTTGTTTGACTCACCCATATCATTTACGCCTCAAGTCAGGCCTCATTTGACTCACTGATACTATTTGTGCCTTGAGTTGGGCCTTGTTTGACTCAACCAAATCATTTGTGCCTCAAGTCAGGTCCTATTTGACTCAACCATATCATTTGCGCCACAAGTCAGGCTTGGTTTAACTCAACCATATCATTTGTGCCTTGAGTCAGGCCTCGTTTGACTCAACCATATCATTTGCTCCTCGTGTCGGGCCTCGCTTGACTCAACCATATCATTTCTTCCTCAAGTCATGCCTCATTTGACTCAACCATATCATTTGCGCCTCGAGTCGGGCCTCGTTTGACTCAACCATATCATTTGCCCCTTGAGTTGGGCCTCGTTTGACTCAACCATATCATTTGCACCTCGAGTTTGGCCTCATTTGACTCACCGATACCATTTATGCATTGAGTGGGGCCTTGTTTGACTCACCGATACATTTTGTGCCTTGAATCAGGACTTGTTTCACTCAAACTATCATTTGCGCCTCAAGGCAGGCCTCGTTTGACTCAACCATATCATTTGTGCCTCGAGTTGGGACTGGTTTGACTCAACCATATCCTTTGCGCCTCGAGTCGTGTCTCGTTTGACTCAACCATATTATTTGCGCCTCAAGTCAGGGCTCGTTTGACTCAACCATATCATTTGTTCATCGAGTCGGGCCTCATTTGACTAAACCATATCGTTTGTGTGTCAAGTCTGCCTTGTTTGACTCAACCATATCATTTGTGCCTCGAGTCGGCCTCCTTTGACTCAACTATATCATTTATGCCACGAGTCGGGCCTCGTTTGACTCACTGATACCAGTTGTGCCTCAAGTTGGGCCTCGTTTGACTCATCCATGTCATTTGCACCTCAAGTTAGGCCTCATTTGACTCACCCATGCATTTGCACTGCGAGTCATGCCTTGTTTGACTCACCCTTAACATTTATGCCTCAAGTCGGGCCTAATTTGACTCACCGATACCATTTGTGCATCGAGTCAGGCCCCATTTGACTCAACCATATCATTTATGCCTCGAGTCAAGACTCGTCTAACAAAACCATATTATTTGCGCCTCGAGTTGGGCCTCGTTTGATTTAACCATATCATTTACCCTTGGGTCAGGCCTCGTTTGCCTCAACCATATGATTTGTGCCTCGAGTCGGGCCTTGTTTGACTCAACCATATCATTTGTGCCTCGAGTCGGGCCTCGTTTGACTCAACTGTATCATTTGTGCCTCGAGTTAAGACTCGTTTGACTCAACCATATCATTTGTGCCTCGAGTCGGGCCTTGTTTGACTCACCCATATGATTGAACCTTGACTCGGGCCTTATTTGACTCACCCAGATGTTTGCGCCTCGAGTCGGTCTTCGTTTGACTCACCCTTATCATTCGCACCTCGAGTCAAGCCTTGTTTGACTCACCCATATCATTTGTGCCATGAGTCAGGCCTTGTTTGATTCAACCATATCATTTGCACCTCGAGTCGAGCCTCATTTGACTCATGGATACCATTTATGCCTCAAGTGAGGCCTCGCTTGGCTCAACCATATAATTTGCGCCTCGAGTCGGGGGTCGTTTGACTCAACCATATCAATTGTGCCTCGAGGCAGGCCTTATTTGACTCACCCATATGTTTGCGCAACAATTCGGGCCATGTTTGACTAAACCATATCATTTGTGCACCGAGTCATGCCTCGTTTAATCCAACCATATCATTTACGCCTTGAGTCGGGCCTTATTTGACTCAACCATATCATTTTTGCCTCGAGTCAAGCCTCATTTGACTCACCCATACCATTTGCGCCTCAAGTCAGGCCTCGTTTGACTCAACCATATTATTTGCGCCTCAAGTGAGACCTCGTTTGACTGAACCATATCATTTGCGGCTAGAGGCAGGCCTCGTTTAACTCAACCATATCATTTGCACCTCGAGTCAGGCCTTGTTTGACTCAACCATATCATTTCTGCCTCAAGTCATGCCTCATTTGACTCAATCATATCATTTGCACCTCAAGTCAGGCCCTGTTTGACTCAACCATATCATTTGCGCCACAAGGCGGGCCTGGTTTGACTCAACCATATCATTTCTGCCATGAGTCGGGCATTGTTTGACTCAACCATATCATTTACTCCTCGAGTCGGGCCTTGTTTGACACAACCATATCATTTGCGCCTCGAGTTGGTCTCGTTTGACATAACCATATCATTTGCGCCTCGAGTTGGTCCTCGTTTGACTAACCGATACCATTTGTGCCTCGAATTAGGCCTCGTTTGACTCAACCATATCGTTTGTGCCTCGAGTCATGCCTCGTTTGACTCAACCATATCATTTGCGCCTCGGGTTAAGCCTCGTTTGACTCGCCGATACCATTTGTGCCTCGAGTTAGGCCTCATTTGACTCAACCATATTATTTCTGTCTCGAGTCAGGCCTCGTTTGACTCAACCATATCAACTGCGCCTCGAGTTGGGCCTCATTTGACTTAACCATATCATTTGCACCTCGAGTCGTGCCTCGTTTGACTAACTGATACCATTTGTGCCTCGAATTGGGCCTTGTTTTACTCAACCATATCATTTGTGCCTCGAGTCAGGCCTCGTTTGACTCGATCATATCATTTGTGTCTCAAGTCATGCCTTGTTTGACTCAACCATATCATTTGCGCCTTGAGTCGGGCCACATTTGACTCACCGATACCATTTGTTCCTCGAGTTGGGACTCGTTTGACTCAACCATATTATTTGTGTCTCGAGTCAGGCCTCGTTTGACTCAACCATATCATTTGCGCCTCGAGTCAAGCCTTATTTGACTCACTGATACCATTTGTGCCTCGAGTTAGTCCTCGTTTGACTCGACTATATCATTTGTGTCTCGAGTTGGGTCTTATTTGACTCAAACATATCAACTGTGTCGCGAGTTGGGCCTCGTTTGACTTAACCATATCATTTGCACCTTGAGTCGGGCCCCGTTTGACTAACTGATACCATTTGTGCCTCGAATTAGGCCTCATTTTACTCAACCATATCATATGTGCCTCGAGTCTGGCCTCGTTTGACTCAATCATATCGTTTGTGGCTCAAGTCATGCCTTGTTTGACTAAACCATATCATTTGTGCCTCGAGTCAGGCCTCATTTGACTCATCGATACCATTTGTGCCTTGAGTTGGACCTGGTTCGACTCAACCATATCAAATGTGCCGAGAGTCAGGCCTCGTTTGTCTTAACCATATCATTTGCGCCCCGAGGCGGCCCTCATTTGACTTAACCATATCATTTGCGCCTTAAGTTGGGCCTTGTTTGACTCACTGATACCATTTGTGCCTCGAGTTGGGCCTCGTTTGACTCAACCATATGTTTGAGCCTCGAGTCGGGCCTTATTTGACTCACCCATATGTTTGCACTTTGAGTCGGTCTTCATTTGACTCGCCCTTATCATTTGCTCCTCGAGTCAATCCTCATTTCACTCAATCATGTGTTTGTGCCTCAAGTCAAGTCTAGTTTGATCAACCATATCATTTGTGCCTCGAGTCGGACTGTGTTTGACTCAACCATATCATTTACCCCTTGAGTCAGGCCTCGTTTGACTCAATGATACCATTTGTGTCTCGAGTTAAGCCTTGTTTGACTCAACTGTATCATTTGTGCCTCAAGTCAGGCCTCGTTTGACTTAACCATAACATTTGCGCCACGAGTCGGGCCTTGTTTGACTCAACCATATCATTTGTGCCTCGAGTCTGGCCTTGTTTCACTCACCCATTTATTTGTGCCTCGAGTCAGGCCTCGTTTCACTTACCCATGTCATTTGCGCTTTGAGTTAGGACACGTTTGACTCAACCATGTGTTTGTGCCTTGAGTCAGGCCTTATTTGCCCTTCCCATATCATTTGCGCCTCAAGTTGGGCCTTGTTTAACTCAACCTTATGATTTGCACCTCGAGTCAAGCCCCGTTTGACTCAACCATATCATTTGTGCCTTGAGTCAGGCCTTATTTGACTCAAGCATATCTTTTGTGCCTTGAGTCGGGCCTCGTTTGACTACACCGTATCATTTGCGCCTCGAGTCAGGCCTCGTTTGACTCAACCATACCATTTGCACCTCAAGTCGGGCCTCGTTTGACTCTCCCAAATAATTTGCACCTCGAGTCAAGCCTCGTTTGACTCAACCATATCATTTGTGCCTTTAGACAGGCCTTGTTTGACTCAACCATATCATTTGCACCTCGAGTCGGGCCTGTTTTAACTCAACCATATCATTTGCGCCTTGAGTTGGGCCTTATTTGACTCACCCATATGTTTGCGCATCGAGCAGGGCCTCGTTTGACTAAACCATATCGTTTGTGCCTCGAGTCATGCCTCGTTTGACTTAACCATATCATTTGCGCCCCGAGTCGGTCCTCGTTTGACTCAACCATATCATTTGCGCCCCGAGTCAAGCCTCGTTTGACTCACCCATATGTTTGCACTTCGAGTCGATCTTCGTTTGACTCAACCTTATCATTTCCACCTCGAGCCAAGCCTTGTTTGACTCAATCATATGTTTGTGCCTCAAGTTAGGCCTAGTTTGACTCAACCATATCATTTGCGCCTCGAGTTGAGCTGTGTTTGACTCAACCATATCATTTATGTCTTGAGTCAGGCCTCGTTTGACTCACTGATACCATTTGCGCCTCGAGTTTAGCCTCGTTTGATTCAACCATATCATTTGTGCCTTGAGTCAGCCTTGTTTGACTCAAACATATCATTTGCGCCTCGAGTTGGTCCTGTTTTGACTCAACCATATCATTTGCGCCTCGAGTTGGCCCTTGTTTGACTCAACCATATTATTTGCCCCTCGAGTCGAGACTCATTTGACTCAATCATATCATTTGCGCCTCGAGTCGGGCCTTATTTGACTTATCCATATGTTTGTGCATCGAGCCGAGCCTCATTTGACTAAACCAAATTGTTTGTGCCTCGAGTCATGCCTCGTTTGACTCAACCATATCATTTGCGCCTCAAGGCGGTCCTCGTTTGACTCAACCATATCATTTGCGCCCCGAGTCGAGCCTTGTTTGAGTCACCGGTACCATTTGTGCCTCGAGTTAGGCCTTGTTTGACTCAACCATATCATTTGTGTCTTGAGGCAGGCCTCGTTTGACTCAACCATATCATTTGTGCCACGAGTCGGGCCGCGTTTGACTCAACCATATCATTTGTGCCTCAAGTCGGGCCTTGTTTGACTCACCCATATGTTTGCACTTCGAGTCGGTCTTGGTTTGACTCACCCTTATCATTTGCACCTCGAGTCAAGCCTTGTTTGACTCAATCATGTGTTTGTGCCTCAAGTCAGGCCTAGTTTGACTTAACCATATCATTTGCACCTCAAGTCGGGCTATGTTTGACTCAACCATATAATTTACACCTTGAGTCAGGCCTCGTTTGACTCAACTGTATCATTTGTGCCTCGAGTTAGGCCTCGTTTGACTCAACCATATCATTTGTGCCTCGAGTCAACCATATCATTTGCGCCTCGAGTCTGGCCTTGTTTGACTCACCCATTTATTTGTGCCTCGTGTCGGGCCTCGTTTGACTTACCCATGTCATTTGTGCCTCGAGTTTGGCCTCGTTTGTGCCTTGAGTCAGGACTTGTTTGCCTCACCCATATCATTTGCGCCTCGAGTCGGCCCTTGTTTGACTAACTGATACCAATTGTGCATCGAGTTAGGCGTTGTTTGACTCAACCATATGATTTGCACCTCGGGTCAGCCCCCGTTTAACTTAACCATATCATTTGCGTCTCAAGTCAGGCCTCATTTGACTCAACCATATCATTTGTGTCTCAAGTCAGGCCTCGTTTGACTCAACCATATCATTTGTGCCTCGAGTCGGGCCTCGTTTGACTCAACCAGATCATTTCTGCCTTGAGTCATGCCTCGTTTGACTCAACTATATCATTTGCACCTCGAGTCGATCTTCGTTTGACTCACCCTTATCATTTGCACCTCGAGTCAAGCCTCGTTTGACTCACCCATGTGTTTGCGCCTCGAGTCAGGCCTTGTTTGACTCACCCATATCATTTGTGCCACGAGTCGGGCCTTGTTTGACTCAACCATATCATTTGCGCCACGAGTCAGGCCTCGTTTGACTCAACCATATCATTTGCGCCACGAGTTGGGCCTCGTTTGAATCAACCATATCATTTGTGCCTCGAGTCGGGCCTTGTTTGACTCACCCATATGTTTGAGCCTCGAGTCGGGACTTATTTGACTCACCCATATGGTTGCACTTCGAGTCGGTCTTCGTTTAACTCACCCTTCTCATTTGCACCTCAAGTCAAGTCTCGTTTGACTCAATCATGTGTTTGTGCCTCAAGTCAGGCTTAGTTTGACTCAACCATATCATTTGCGCCTCGAGTCGGGCTGTGTTTGACTCAACCATATCATTTACGCCTTGAGTCAGGCCTCGTTTGACTCACCGATACCATTTGAGTCTCGAGTCAGGCCTTGTTTGCCTCAACCATATGATTTGCGCTTCGAGTCGAGCCTCGTTTGACTTAACCATATCATTTGCGCCACGAGTCAGGCCTTGTTTGACTCAACCATACCATTTGCGTCTCGAGTCAGGCCTTGTTTGACTCAACTATATCATTTGCGCCTCGAGTAGGGCCTCGTTTGACTCACTGATACCATTTATGCCTCGAGTTGGGCCTCATTTGACTCAACCATATCATTTCTGCCTCGAGTCAGGCCTTGTTTGGCTCAACCATATCATTTGCGCTTCGAGTCGGGCCTTGTTTGATTCAACCATATCATTTGTGCCTCAAGTCATGCGTCGTTTGACCCAACTATATCATTTACGCCTCGAGTCAGCTCTCGTTTGACTCAACCATATCATTTACGCCTCGAGTTGGGCCGCATTTGACTCACCGATACAATTTGTGCCTCGAGAAGGGTCTCGTTTGGCTCAACCATATCATTTGCGCTTCGAGTCGGGCCTCGTTTGACTCAACCATATCATTTGTGCCTCGAGTCGGGCCTTGTTTGACTCACTGATACCATTTGTGCATCGAGTTAGGCCTTGTTTGACTCGACCATATGATTTGCACCTCGAGTTAGGCCCCGTTTAACTCAACCATATCATTTGCACCTCGAGTCAGGCCTCATTTGACCAAACCATATCTTTTGTGCCTCGAGTCAGGCCTCATTTAACTTAACCATATCATTTGTGCCTCGAGTCATGCCTCGTTTGACTTAACCATATCATTTGTGCCTCAAGTCGGGCCTCGTTCGACTCAACCATATCATTTCTGCCTTGTGTCAAGCCTCGTTTGACTCAACCGTATCATTTGCGCCTCGAGTCGGTCTTCATTTGACTCACCCTTATCATATGCACCTCTAGTCAAGCCTCGTTTGACTCACCCATGTGTTTGCGCCTCGAGTCAGTCCTTGTTTGACTCACCCATATCATTTGTGCCACGAGTCGGGCCTTGTTTGACTCAACCATATCATTTGCGCCTTGAGTCGGGCCTCGTTTGACTCACCGATACCATTTGTGCCTCGTGTGGGGCGTCGTTTGACTCAACCCTATCATTTGCGCCTCGGGTCAGGCCTTGTTTGACTCAACTGTATCATTTACGCCTCAAATCGGGCCTATTTTGACTCAACCATTTCATTTGCGCCTCAAGTCAGGCCTCGTTTGACTCAACCATATTATTTGCCCCTCAAGTCAGGACTCATTTGATTCAACCATATCATTTGCACCTCGAGTCGGGCCTTATTTGACTTACCCATATGTTTGCGCATCGAGCCAGTCCTCGTTTGACTAGACCATATCATTTGTGCCTCGAGTCATGCGTTATTTGACTCAACCATATTATTTGCCCCTCGAGTCAGTCCTCATTTGACTCAACCATATCATTTGCGCCCCGAGTCAGGCCTTGTTTGACTCACCGATACCATATGTGCCTCAAGTTAGGCCTTGTTTGACTCAACCATATCATTTGTGTCTCGAGACAGGCCTCATTTGACTCAATTGCATCATTTGTGCCTTAAGTCGGTCGTTGTTTGACTCTCCTTTATCATTTACACCTCGAGTCAAGGCTCGTTTGACTCACCCATGTGTTTGCGCCTCGAGTCAGGCCTTGTTTGACTCATCCATGCATTTATGCCTCGAGTCAGGCCTTGTTTGACCCACCCATATCATTTGCGCCTCAAGTCGGGCCTCGTTTGATTTAACCATATCATTTGCGTCTCGAGTTAGGCCTTGTTTGACTCAACCATATCTTTTGCGCCTTGAGTGGAGCCCCGTTTGACTTAACCATATCATTTGCTCCCCGAGTCGGGCCTTGTTTGACTTAACCATATTATTTGCGCCTCGAGCTGGGCCTTGTTTAACTCACCTATATGTTTGAGCCTCAAGTCGGGCCATATTTGACTGACCCATATGTTTGCGCTTCGAGTCGGTCTTTGTTTGACTCACCCTTATCATTTGTACCTCAAGTCAAGCCTCGTTTGACTCAATTGCAGGTTTGCCCCTAAAGTCAGGCCTAGTTTGACTCACCCATATCATTTGTGCCTCAAGTCGGGCCTTGTTTGACTCACGGATACTATTTGTGCCTCGAGTTGGGCCTCGTTTGACTCAATCATATCATTTGTGCCTCGAGTCAGGCTTTGTTCGACTCGACAATATCATTTGTGCCTCGAGTCAGGCCTTGTTAGACTCGACCATATCATTTGCACCTCGAGTGGGCCTCATTTGACTTAACCATATGTTTGCACCTCGAGTTGGAGTTCGTTTGACTCACCCTTATCATTTGCAACTCGAGTCAAACCTCGTTTGACTCAACCATGTGTTTGCACCTAAAGTTCAGCGTTGTTTGACTCACCCATATCATTTGTGCCTCAAGATGTGCTATGTTTGACTCAACCATATCATTTACGCCTTCAGTCAGGCCTCGTTTGAGTCACTGATACCATTTGTGCCTCGAGTTGAGCCTTATTTGACTCAACCATATCATTTGTGCCTAAAGTCAGGCCTCGTTTAACTCAACCATATCATTTGCGCCTCGAGTCAGGCATGGTTTGACTCAACCATATCATTTGTGCCTCGAGTCGGGCCTCGGTTGGCTTAACCATATAATTTACCCCTCAAGTCGAGCCTCGTTTGACTCACCCATGTGTTTGCGCCTCAAGTCAGGCCTTGTTTGCCTCACCCATATCATTTGCGCCTTGAGTCAGGCCTCCTTTGACTCACTGATATCATTTGTGCATCGAGTTGGGCCTCGTTTGCCTCAACCATATTATTTGTGCCTCGAGTCAGGCCCTGTTTGACTCAACCATATCATTTGTGCCTCAAGTCAGGCCTCGTTTGACTCAACCATATCATTTGCGCCTTGAGTCAGGCATCGTTTGACTCAACCATATCGTTTGCGCCTCGAGTCAGGCCTAGTTTGACTCACCCATATCATTTGCGCCTCGAGTCAGGCCTTGTTTGACTCCCCGATACCATTTGTACATCGAGTGGGGCCTCGTTTGACTCAACCATATCATTTGTGCCTCGAGTCGGGCCTCATTTGACTCAACCATATTATTTGTGCCTCGAGTCAGGTCTCGTTTGACTCAACCATATCATTTGTGCCCTGAGTCGGGCCTCGTTTGACTCACCGATACCATTTGTGCCTCGAGTTGGGGCTCATTTAAGTCAACCATATTGTTTGTGCCTCGAGTCAGGCCTCGTTTGACTTAATCATATCGTTTGCACCTCGAGTCGGGCCTCGTTTGACTCAACCATATCATTTGTGCCTCGAGTCATGCCTCGTTTGACTCAACCATATCATTTGTGCCTCGAGTCGGGCCTCATTTGATTCAACCATATCATTTGTGCCTTGAGTCAGGACTTGTTTGACTGACCCATATGTTTGAGCCTCGAGGCAGGCGTTATTCGACTCACCCATAAGTTTGCACCTAGAGTTGGTGTTCGTTTGACTCACCCTTATCATTTGCACGTCGAGTCAAGCCTCGTTTGACTCCACCATGTGTTTGCGCCTCAAATCAGGCCTAGTTTGACTCATCCATATCATTTGCGCCTCGAGTCGGGCTGTGTTTGACTCAACCATATCATTTACGCTTTGAGTCGGGCCTCGTTTGACTCACCGACACCATTTGTGCCTCGAGTTAAGCCGTGTTTGACTCAACCATATCATTTGTGCCTTAAGTCAGGACTCGTTTGACTCAATCATATCATTTGTGCCTCGAGTCGGGCCTGGTTTGACTCAACCAAATCATTTGCACCTCGAGTCGGGCCTCGTTTCACTCAACCATATCAATTGTGCCTCAAGTTGGGCATCGTTTGACTCACCCTTTTGTTTGTGCCTCGAGTCAGGGCTTGTTTGCCTCACCCATATCATTTGCGCCTCGAGTCAGGCCTCGTTTGACTCAATTATATCATTTGTGCATCGAGTTGGGCGTCGTTTGACTCTACCATTTGATTTGCACCTCAAGTCAGGCCCCGTTTGATTCAACCATATCATTTGTGCCTCGAGTCAGGCCCTGTTTGACTCAACCATATTATTTGCGCCTCGAGTCGGGCATCGTTTGACTCAACCATATCATTTGTGCCTCGAGTTGGGCCTTGTTTGACTCAACCATATCATTTCTGCCTTGAGTCTTGCCTCATTTGAATCAACCGTATCATTTGCGCCTTGAGTCGGTCTTCGTTTGACTCACCCTTATCATTTGCACCTCAAGTCACGCCCCGTTTAACTCACCCATGTGTTTGCACTGCGAGTTAGGACTTGTTTGACTTATCCATATCATTTGCGCTATGAGTCGGGCCTTGTTTGACTTAACCATGTCATTTATGCCTCGAGTCGGGCCTTGTTTGACTCAATCGTATCATTTATGCCTTGAGTCAGGCCATGTTTGACTCACCCATATCATTTGCGCCATGAGTCAGGCCTTGTTTGACTCAATCATATCATTTGCGCCTCGAGTCGGCCCTCGTTTGACTCACTAATACCATTTGCGCCTCGAGTTAGGCCTCGTTTGACTCAACCAAGTCATTTGTGCCTAGTGTCGGGCCTTATTTGACTCACCCATATGTTTGCGCATAGAGTCGGGCCTCGTTTGACTAAACCATATTGTTTGTGCCTGAAGTCATGCCTCATTTGACTCACCCATATCATTTACACCTCGAGTTGGGCCGTGTTTGACTTAACCATATCATTTGCACCCCGAATCGGGCCTTGTTTGACTCCCCGATACCATTTGTGCCTCGAGTTGGGCCTCATTTGACTCACCCATATCATTTGCGCCTTGAGTGAGGCCTTGTTGGACTCACCCATGCGTTTATGCCTCAAGTCAGGCCTTGTTTGACTCACCCATATCATTTGCGCCTCGAGTCAGGCCTCGTTTGACTGTCCGATCCCATTTGTGCATCGAGTGGGGCCTCGTTTGTCTGAAGCATATGATTTGCACCTCGAGTCAGGTCTCGTTTGACTCTAGCATATCATTTGCACCTCAAGTCAGGCCTCGTTTGACTCAACCATATCATTTGTGTCTCGAGTCGGGCCTCGTTTGACTCAACCATATCATTTCTACCTTGAGTTGGGTCTCAATTCACTCAACCATATCATTTGCACCCCGAGTCGGGCCCTGTTTGACTCACCGATGCCATTTGTCCCTCGAGTTGGGACTCGTTTAACTCAACCATATCGTTTGTGCCTCGAGTCAGGCCTCGTTTGACTTAATCATATAATTTGTGCCTCGAGTCAGGCCTCGTTTGACTCAACCATATCATTTGTGCCTCGAGTTGGGCCTTGACTCAACCATATCATTTGTGACTCGAGTTGGGACTTGTTTGACTCACCCATATGTTTGATCCTCGAGTTGGGCCTTGTTTGATCCAACCATATCATTTGTGCCTCGAGTCGGGCCTTCTTTGACTCAACCATGTCATTTGTGCCTCGAGTCATGACTTGTTTGACTCAACCATATGTTTGATCCTCGAGTCAAGCCACATTTGACTCAACCATGTGTTTGCACCTCAAGTCAAGTCTCGTTTGACTCACTCATATCATTTGCGCCTCGAGACGTGCTATGTTTGACTCAACCATATCATTTACGCCTTCAGTCGGGCCTCGTTTGACTCACCGATACCATTTGTACCTCGAGTTGAGCCTTATTTGACTCAATCATATCATTTGTGCCTCAAGTCAAGCCTCGTTTGACTCAACCATATCATTTGCACCTCAAGTCGGGCATGGTTTGGCTCAACCATATCATTTGCGCCTCGAGTCGGGCCTCGTTTGACTTAACCATATCATTTACCCCTCGAGTCGGCCTTGTTTGACTCACCCATGTGTTTGTGCCTCGAGTCAGGCCTTGTTTGCTTCACCCATATCATTTGCACCTTGAGTCAGGCCTCGTTTGGCTCACTAATATAATTTGGGCATCGAGTTGGGCCTCGTTTGACTCAACCATATGATTTGCGCCTCAAGTCAGGCTCTGTTTGACTTAACCATATCATTTGTGCCTCGAGTCAAGCCTCGTTTGACTCAACCATATCATTTGTGCATCGAGTGGGGCCTCGTTTGACTCAACCACATGATTTGTGCCTCGAGTCAGGCCTCGTTTGACTCAACCATATCATTTGTGCCTCGAGTGGGGCCTCATTTGACTCAACCATATTATTTGTGCCTCAAGTAGGGTCTCGTTTGACTTAACCATATCATTTGCGCCCCGAGTCGGGCCTCGTTTGACTCACCGATACCATTTATGCCTCGAGTTGGGGCTCGTTTAACTCAACCATATCGTTTGTGCGTCGAGTCAGGCCTCGTTTGACTCAATCATATCATTTGCACCTTGAGTCGGGCCTTGTTTGACTCAACCATATCATTTATGCCTCGATTCATGCCTCGTTTGACTTAACCATATCATTTGTGCCTCGAGTCGGCCCTCATTTGACTCAACCATATCATTTGCGCCTCGAGTTGGAACTTGTTTGACTCACCCATATGTTTGAGCCTCGAGGCAGGCCTTATTTGACTCACCCATATGTTTGCCCCTCGAGTCGGTCTTCGTTTGACACACCCTTTTCATTTGCACATCGAGTCAATCCTCGTTTGACTCCACCATGTGTTTGTGCCTCAAATCAGGCCTAGTTTGACTCACCCATATCATTTGCACCTCGAGTCAGGCTGTGTTTGACTCAACCATATCATTTGCACTTTGAGTCGGGCCTTGTTTGACTCACCGATACCATTTGTGCCTCGAGTTGAGCCTTGTTTGACTCAACCATATCATTTGTGCCTCAAGTCAGGCCTCGTTTGACTCAACCATATCATTTGCACCTCGAGTCGGGCCTGGTTTGACTCAACCAAATCATTTGCGCCTCAAGTCGGGCCTCGTTTCTCTCAACTGTATCATTTACCCCTCGAGTCGGGCCTCGTTTGGACCAACCATATCATTTGTGCCTCAAGTTAGGCCTCGTTTGACTCACCCTTGTGTTTGCGCCTCGAGTCAGGCCTTCTTTGCCTCACCCATATTATTTGTGCCTTGAGTCAGGCCTCGTTTGACTCACTGATATCATTTGTGCATCGAGTTGGGCCTCATTTGACTCAACCATTTGATTTGCGCCTCGAGTTAGGCCCTGTTTGACTCAACTATATCATTTGTGCCTCAAGTTAGGCCTCGTTTGACTCAACCATATCATTTGCGCCTCGAATCAGGCATCGTTTGACTCAACCATATCATTTGTGCCTTGAGTCAGGTCTCATTTGACTCAACCATATCATTTCGGCCTCGAGTCATGCCTCGTTTGAGTCAACCGTATCATTTGCACCTTCAGTCAGGCCTTCTTTGCCTCACCCATATCATTTGTGCCTCGAGTCGGGCCTTGTTTGACTCAACCGTATCATTTGCGCCTCGAGTCGGGCCTTGTTTGACTCACCCATATCATTTGTGCCATGAGTTGAGCCTTGTTTGACTCAACCATATCATTTGCGCTTTAAGTCGGGCCTCGTTTGACTCACTGATACCTTTTGAGGCTCGAGTTAGGCCTCAATTGACTAAACCAAATCATTTGCGCCTTGAGTCGGGCCTTATTTGACTCACCTATATGTTTGCGCATAGAGTCGGGCCTCGTTTGACTAAATCATATTGTTTGTGCCTCGAGTCATGCCTCATTTGACTCACCCATATTATTTGCGCCTCGAGTTGGGCCGCGTTTGACTTAACCATATCATTTGCGCCCCGAGTCGGGCCTTGTTTGACTCACTGATACCATTTGTGGTTCGTGTTGGGCCTCATTTGACTCACCCATATCATTTGCGCCTCGAGTTAGGCCTCGTTTGACTCACTCATGGGTTTATGCCTCGAGTCAGGCCTTGTTTGACTTACCCATATCATTTGCGCCTTGAGTCGGGCCTCGTTTGACTGCCCGATACCATTTGTGCATCGAGTGAGGCCTCGTTTGACTCAAGCATATGATTTGCGCCTCAAGTCAAGCCTCGTTTGACTCAAGCATATTATTTGTGCCTCAAGTTAGGCCTCATTTGACTCAACCATATCATTTGTGTCTCAAGTCGGGCCTTCTTTGACTTTACCATATCATTTCTGCCTCGAGTCGGGTCTCAATTCACTCAAGCATATCATTTGCACCCCGAGTCGGGCCTTCTTTGACTCACTGATACCATTTGTCCCTCGAGTTGGGACTCGTTGAACTCAACCATATCGTTTGTGCCTCGACTCAGGCCTCATTTGACTCAACCATATAATTTGTGCCTCGAGTCGGGCCTCGTTTGACTCAACCATATCATTTGTGCCTCGAGTTATGCCTTGTTTGACTCAACCATATCATTTGTGCCTCGAGTCGGGCCTTATTTGACTCAACCATATCATTTGCGCCTCTAGTTGGGACTTGTTTGACTCACCCATTTGTTTGATCGTCGAGTCGGGCCTTACTTGACTCACCCATATGTTTGCACCTCAAGTCGGTGTTCGTTTGACTCACCCTTATCATTTGCACCTCGAGTCAATCCTCGTTTGACTTAACCATGTTTTTGCGCCTCAAGTCAAAGCTCGTTTGACTCACCCATATCATTTGCGCCTCGAGACGTGATGTGTTTGACTCAACCATATCATTTACGCCTTGAGTCAGGCCTCATTTGACTCACCGATACCATTTGTGCCTCGAGTTGAGCCTTATTTGACTCAACCATATCATTTGTGCCTCTAGTCAGGCATCGTTTGACTCAACCATATCATTTGCGCCTCGAGTTAGGCCTTCTTTGATTCACCCATATCATTAGCGCCTTGAGTCAGGCCTTGTTTGACTCCCCGATACCATTTGTGCATCGAGTGGGGCCTCGTTTGACTCAACCACATGATTTGCGCCTCGAGTCAGGCCTCGTTTGACTCAACCATATCATTTGCACCTCGAGTCAGGCCTCGTTTGACTAAATCATATCATTTGTGCCTCGAGCTAGGCCTCGTTTGACTCAACCATATTATTTGTGCCTCGAGCCGGGTCTCGTTTGACTCAACCATATCATTTGCGCCCTGAGTTGGGCCTCGTTTTACTCACTGATACCAATTGTGCCTCGAGTTGGGACTTGATTAACTCAGCTATATCGTTTGTCCCTCGAGTCAGGCCTCGTTTGACTCAATCATATCATTTGCGCCTCGAGTCGGGCCTCGTTTGACTCAACCATATCATTTGTGCCTCGAGTCATGCCTCGTTTGACTCAACCATATCATTTGTGCCTCGAGTCGGGCCCCATTTGATTCAACCATATATTTGTTCCTCGAGTCAGGACTTGTTTGACTCACCCATATGTTTGAGCCTTGAGGCGGGCGTTATTCAACTCACCCATAAGTTTGCAACTAGAGTTGGTGTTCGTTTGACTCACCCTTATCATTTGCACATCGAGTCAAGCCTCGTTTGACTCCACCATGCGTTTGCGCCTCAAATCAGGCCTAGTTTGACTCACCCATATCATTTGCGCCTCGAGTCGGGCTGTGTTTGACTCAACCATATCATTTACGCTTTGAGTCGGGCCTCGTTTGACTCACCGACACCATTTGTGCCTCGAGTTGAGCCTTGTTTGACTCAACCATATCATTTGTGCCTTAAGTCAGGACTCATTTGACTCAATCATATCATTTGCACCTCGAGTCGGGCCTGGTTTGACTCAACCAAATCATTTGCGCCTCGAGTCGGGCCTTGTTTCACTCAACCGTATCGTTTACCCCTCGAGTTAGGCCTCGTTTGGAGCAACCATATCAATTGTGCCTCAAGTTGGGCCTCGTTTGACTCACCCTTGTGTTTGTACCTCGAGTCAGGGCTTGTTTGCCTCACCCATATCATTTGAGTCAGGCCTCGTTTGACTCAATGATATCATTTGTGCATCGAGTTGGGCCTCGATTGACTCAACCATTTGATTTGCACCTCAAGTCAGGCCCCGTTTGACTCAACCATATCATTTGTACCTCGAGTCGGGCCTCGTTTGACTCAACCATATCATTTGCACCTCAAGTCGAGCATCATTTGACTCAACCATATCATTTGTGCCTCAAGTTGGGTCTCGTTTGACTCAACCATATCAATTCTGCCTCGAGTCTTGCCTCATTTGACTCAACCGTATCATTTGCGCCTCGAGTCGGTCTTCGTTTGACTCACCCTTATCATTTGCACCTAGAGTCACGCCCCGTTTGACTCACCCATGTGTTTGCACCACGAGTGAGGCCTTGTTTGACTTACCCATATCATTTGCGCCTTGAGTCGGGCCTCGTTTGACTGCCCGATACCATTTGTGCATCGAGTGAGGCCTCGTTTGACTCAAGCATATGATTTGCGCCTCAAGTCAAGCCTCGTTTGACTCAAGCATATTATTTGCGCCTCAAGTTAGGCCTCATTTGACTCAACCATATCATTTGTGTCTCAAGTCGGGCCTTCTTTGACTTTACCATATCATTTCTGCCTCGAGTCGGGTCTCAATTCACTCAAGCATATCATTTGCACCCGGAGTCGGGCCTTCTTTGACTCACTGATACCATTTGTCCCTCGAGTTGGGACTCGTTGAACTCAACCATATCGTTTGTGCCTCGACTCAGGCCTCATTTGACTCAACCATATAATTTGTGCCTCGAGTCGGGCCTCGTTTGACTCAACCATATCATTTGTGCCTCGAGTTATGCCTTGTTTGACTCAATCATATCATTTGTGCCTCGAGTCGGGCCTTATTTGACTCAACCATATCATTTGCGCCTCGAGTCAGGCCTTCTTTGATTCACCCATATTATTAGCGCCTCGAGTCAGGCCTTGTTTGACTCCCCGATACCATTTGTGCATCGAGTGGGGCCTCGTTTGACTCAACCACATGATTTGCGCCTCGAGTCAGGCCTCGTTTGACTCAACCATATCATTTGCACCTCGAGTCAGGCCTCGTTTGACTAAATCATATCATTTGTGCCTCGAGCCAGGCCTCGTTTGACTCAACCATATTATTTGTGCCTCGAGCCGGGTCTCGTTTGACTCAACCATATCATTTGCGCCCTGAGTCGGGCCTCGTTTTACTCACTGATACCAATTGTGCCTTGAGTTGGGACTTGATTAACTCAGCTATATCGTTTGTCCCTCGAGTCAGGCCTCGTTTGACTCAATCATATCATTTGCGCCTCGAGTCGGGCCTCGTTTGACTCAACCATATCATTTGTGCCTCGAGTCGGGCCTCATTTGATTCAACCATATCATTTGTTCCTCGAGTCAGGACTTGTTTAACTCACCCATATGTTTGAGCCTTGAGGCGGGCGTTATTCAACTCACCCATAAGTTTGCACCTAGAGTTGGTGTTCGTTTGACTCACCCTTATCATTTGCACATCGAGTCAAGCCTCGTTTGACTCCACCATGCGTTTGCGCCTCAAATCAGGCCTAGTTTGACTCACCCATATCATTTGCGCCTCGAGTCGGGCTGTGTTTGACTCAACCATATCATTTACGCTTTGACTCGGGCCTAGTTTGACTCACCGACACCATTTGTGCCTCGAGTTGAGCCTTGTTTGACTCAACCATATCATTTGTGCCTTAAGTCAGGACTCGTTTGACTCAATCATATCATTTGCACCTCGAGTCGGGCCTGGTTTGACTCAACCAAATCATTTGCGCCTCGAGTCGGGCCTCGTTTCACTCAACCGTATCGTTTACCCCTCGAGTTGGGCCTCGTTTGGATCAACCATATCAATTGTGCCTCAAGTTGGGCCTCGTTTGACTCACCCTTGTGTTTGTGCCTCGAGTCAGGGCTTGTTTGCCTCACCCATATCATTTGAGTCAGGCCTCGTTTGACTCAATGATATCATTTGTGCATCGAGTTGGGCCTCGATTGACTCAACCATTTGATTTGCACCTCAAGTCAGGCCCCGTTTGACTCAACCATATCATTTGTACCTCGAGTCGGGCCTCGTTTGACTCAACCATATCATTTGTACCTCGAGTCGGTCCTCGTTTGACTCAACCATATCATTTGCACCTCAAGTCGAGCATCGTTTGACTCAACCATATCATTTGTGCCTCAAGTTGGGTCTCGTTTGACTCAACCATATCAATTCTGCCTCGAGTCTTGCCTCATTTGACTCAACCATATCATTTGCGCCTCGAGTCGGTCTTCGTTTGACTCACCCTTATCATTTGCACCTAGAGTCACGCCCCGTTTTACTCACCCATGTGTTTGCACCGCGAGTTAGGCCTTGTTTGACTTATCCATATCATTTGCGCTATGAGTCGGGCCTTGTTTGACTCAACCATGTCATTTATGCCTCGAGTCGGGCCTTGTTTAACTCAACCGTATCATTTATGCCTTGAGTCAGGCCATGTTTGACTCACCCATATCATTTGCGCCATGAGTCAGGCCTTGTTTGACTCAATCATATCATTTGCGCCTCGAGTCGGCCCTCGTTTGACTCACTAATACCATTTGCGCCTCGAGTTAGGCCTCGTTTGACTCAACCAAGTCATTTGTGCCTCGTGTCGGGCCTTATTTGACTCACCCATATGTTTGCGCATAGAGTCGGGCCTCGTTTGACTAAACCATATTGTTTGTGCCTGAAGTCATGCCTCATTTGACTCACCCATATCATTTACACCTCGAGTTGGGCCGTGTTTGACTTAACCATATCGTTTGCACCCCGAATCGGGCCTTGTTTGACTCCCCGATACCATTTGTGCCTCGAGTTGGGCCTCATTTGACTCACCCATATCATTTGCGCCTTGAGTGAGGCTTTGTTGGACTCACCCATGCGTTTATGCCTCAAGTCAGGCCTTGTTTGACTCACCCATATCATTTGCGCCTCGAGTCAGGCCTCGTTTGACTGTCCGATCCCATTTGTGCATCGAGTGGGGCCTTGTTTGTCTGAATCATATGATTTGCATCTCGAGTCAGGTCTCGTTTGACTCAAGCATATCATTTACACCTCAAGTCAGGCCTCGTTTGACTCAAGCATATCATTTGCACCTCAAATCAGGCCTCGTTTGACTCAACCATATCATTTGTGTCTCGAGTCGGGCCTCGTTTGACTCAACCATATCATTTCTGCCTTGAGTTGGGTCTCAATTCACTCAACCATATCATTTGCACCCCGAGTCGGGCCCTGTTTGACTCACCGATGCCATTTGTCCCTCGAGTTGGGACTCGTTTAACTCAACCATATCGTTTGTGCCTCGAGTCAAGCCTCGTTTGACTTAATCATATAATTTGCGCCTCGAGTCAGGCCTCGTTTGACTCAACCATATCATTTGCGACTCGAGTTGGGACTTGTTTGACTCCCCCATATGTTTGATCCTCGAGTTGGGCCTTGTTTGATCCAACCATATCATTTGTGCCTCGAGTCGGGCCTTCTTTGACTCAACCATGTCATTTGTGCCTCGAGTCATGACTTGTTTGACTCAACCATATGTTTGATCCTCGAGTCAAGCCTCATTTGACTCAACCATGTGTTTGCACCTCAAGTCAAGTCTCGTTTGACTCACTCATATCATTTGCGCCTCGAGACGTGCTATGTTTGACTCAACCATATCATTTACGCCTTCAGTCGGGCCTCGTTTGACTCACCGATACCATTTGTTCCTCGAGTTGAGCCTTATTTGACTCAATCATATCATTTGTGCCTCAAGTCAGGCCTCGTTTGACTCAACCATATCATTTGCACCTCAAGTCGGGCATGGTTTGGCTCAACCATATCATTTGCGCCTCGAGTCGGGCCTCGTTTGACTCAACTATATCATTTACCCCTCGAGTCAGCCTTGTTTGACTCACCCATGTGTTTGTGCCTCGAGTCAGGCCTTGTTTGCTTCACCCATATCATTTGCACCTTGAGTCAGGCCTCGTTTGGCTCACTAATATAATTTGGGCATCGAGTTGGGCCTCGTTTGACTCAACCATATGATTTGCGCCTCAAGTCAGGCCCTGTTTGACTTAACCATATCATTTGTGCCTCGAGTCAAGCCTCGTTTGACTCAACCATATCATTTGTGCATCGAGTGGGGCCTCGTTTGACTCAACCACATGATTTGTGCCTCGAGTCAGGCCTCGTTTGACTCAACCATATCATTTGTGCCTCGAGTCGGGCCTCGTTTGACTCAACCATATTATTTGTGCCTCGAGTAGGGTCTCGTTTGACTTAACCATATCATTTGCGCCCCGAGTCGGGCCTCGTTTGACTCACCGATACCATTTATGCCTCGAGTTGGGGCTCGTTTAACTCAACCATATCGTTTGTGCCTCGAGTCAGGCCTCGTTTGACTCAATCATATCATTTGCACCTTGAGTCGGGCCTTGTTTGACTCAACCATATCATTTATGCCTCGATTCATGCCTCGTTTGACTTAACCATATCATTTGTGCCTCGAGTCGGCCCTCATTTGACTCAACCATATCATTTGTGCCTCGAGTTGGAACTTGTTTGACTCACCCATATGTTTGAGCCTCGAGGCAGGCCTTATTTGACTCACCCATATGTTTGCCCCTCGAGTCGGTCTTCGTTTGACACACCCTTTTCATTTGCACGTCGAGTCAATCCTCGTTTGACTCCACCATGTGTTTGTGCCTCAAATCAGGCCTAGTTTGACTCACCCATATCATTTGCACCTCGAGTCAGGCTGTGTTTGACTCAACCATATCATTTACACTTTGAGTCGGGCCTTGTTTGACTCACCGATACCATTTGTGCCTCGAGTTGAGCCTTGTTTGACTCAACCATATCATTTGTGCCTCAAGTCAGGCCTCGTTTGACTCAACCATATCATTTGCACCTCGAGTCGGGCCTGGTTTGACTCAACCAAATCATTTGCGCCTCAAGTCGGGCCTCGTTTCACTCAACCATATCATTTACCCCTCGAGTCGGGCCTCGTTTGGATCAACCATATCATTTGTGCCTCAAGTTAGGCCTCGTTTGACTCACCTTTGTGTTTGCGCCTCGAGTCAGGCCTTCTTTGCCTCACCCATATTATTTGTGCCTCGAGTCAGGCCTCGTTTGACTCACTGATATCATTTGTGCATCGAGTTGGGCCTCATTTGACTCAACCATTTGATTTGCGCCTCGAGTTAGGCCCTGTTTGACTCAACTATATCATTTGTGCCTCAAGTTAGGCCTCGTTTGACTCAACCATATCATTTGCGCCTCGAATCAGGCATCGTTTGACTCAACCATATCATTTGTGCCTCGAGTCAGGTCTCATTTGACTCAACCATATCATTTCAGCCTCGAGTCATGCCTCGTTTGAGTCAACCGTATCATTTGCGCCTTCAGTCAGGCCTTCTTTGCCTCACCCATATCATTTGTGCCTCGAGTCGGGCCTTTTTTGACTCAACCGTATCATTTGCGCCTCAAGTCAGGCCTTGTTTGACTCACCCATATCATTTGTGCCATGAGTTGAACCTTGTTTGACTCAACCATATCATTTGCGCTTCAAGTCGGGCCTCGTTTGACTCACTGATACCTTTTGAGGCTCGAGTTAGGCCTCAATTGACTCAACCAAATCATTTGCGCCTTGAGTCGGGCCTTATTTGACTCACCTATATGTTTGCGCATAGAGTCGGGCCTCGTTTGACTAAATCATGTTGTTTGTGCCTCCAGTCATGCCTCATTTGACTCACCCATATTATTTGCGCCTCGAGTTGGGCCGTGTTTGACTTAACCATATCATTTGCGCCCCGAGTCGGGCCTTGTTTGACTCACTGATACCATTTGTGGTTCGTGTTGGGCCTCATTTGACTCACCCATATCATTTGCGCCTCGAGTTAGGCCTCGTTTGACTCACTCATGGGTTTATGCCTCGAGTCAGGCCTTGTTTGACTTACCCATATCATTTGCGCCTTGAGTCGGGCCTCGTTTGACTGCCCGATACCATTTGTGCATCGAGTGAGGCCTCGTTTGACTCAAGCATATGATTTGCGCCTCAAGTCAAGCCTCGTTTGACTCAAGCATATTATTTGCGCCTCAAGTTAGGCCTCATTTGACTCAACCATATCATTTGTGTCTCAAGTCGGGCCTTCTTTGACTTTACCATATCATTTCTGCCTCGAGTCGGGTCTCAATTCACTCAAGCATATCATTTGCACCCGGAGTCGGGCCTTCTTTGACTCACTGATACCATTTGTCCCTCGAGTTGGGACTCGTTGAACTCAACCATATTGTTTGTGCCTCGACTCAGGCCTCATTTGACTCAACCATATAATTTGTGCCTCGAGTCGGGCCTCGTTTGACTCAACCATATCATTTGTGCCTCGAGTTATGCCTTGTTTGACTCAATCATATCATTTGTGCCTCGAGTTGGGCCTTATTTGACTCAACCATATCATTTGCGCCTCGAGTCAGGCCTTCTTTGATTCACCCATATCATTAGCGCCTCGAGTCAGGCCTTGTTTGACTCCCCGATACCATTTGTGCATCGAGTGGGGCCTCGTTTGACTCAACCACATGATTTGCGCCTCGAGTCAGGCCTCGTTTGACTCAACCATATCATTTGCACCTCGAGTCAGGCCTCGTTTAACTAAATCATATCATTTGTGCCTCGAGCCAGGCCTCGTTTGACTCAACCATATTATTTGTGCCTCGAGCCGGGTCTCGTTTGACTCAACCATATCATTTGCGCCCTGAGTCGGGCCTCGTTTTACTCACTGATACCAATTGTGCCTCGAGTTGGGACTTGATTAACTCAGCTATATCGTTTGTCCCTCGAGTCAGGCCTCGTTTGACTCAATCATATCATTTGCGCCTCGAGTCGGGCCTCGTTTGACTCAACCATATCATTTGTGCCTCGAGTCATGCCTCGTTTGACTCAACCATATCATTTGTGCCTCGAGTTGGGCCTCATTTGATTCAACCATATCATTTGTTCCTCGAGTCAGGACTTGTTTGACTCACCCATATGTTTGAGCCTTGAGGCGGGCGTTATTCAACTCACCCATAAGTTTGCACCTAGAGTTGGTGTTCGTTTGACTCACCCTTATCATTTGCACATCGAGTCAAGCCTCGTTTGACTCCACCATGCGTTTGCGCCTCAAATCAGGCCTAGTTTGACTCACCCATATCATTTGCGCCTCGAGTCGAGCTGTGTTTGACTCAACCATATCATTTACGCTTTGAGTCGGGCCTCGTTTGACTCACCGACACCATTTGTGCCTCGAGTTGAGCCTTGTTTGACTCAACCATATCATTTGTGCCTTAAGTCAGGACTCGTTTGACTCAATCATATCATTTGCACCTCGAGTCGGGCCTGGTTTGACTCAACCAAATCATTTGCGCCTCGAGTCGGGCCTCGTTTCACTCAACCGTATCGTTTACCCCTCGAGTTGGGCCTCGTTTGGATCAACCATATCAATTGTGCCTCAAGTTGGGCCTCGTTTGACTCACCCTTGTGTTTGTGCCTCGAGTCAGGGCTTGTTTGCCTCACCCATATCATTTGAGTCAGGCCTCGTTTGACTCAATGATATCATTTGTGCATCGAGTTGGGCCTCGATTGACTCAACCATTTGATTTGCACCTCAAGTCAGGCCCCGTTTGACTCAACCATATCATTTGTACCTCGAGTCAGGCCTCGTTTGACTCAACCATATCATTTGTACCTCGAGTCGGTCCTCGTTTGACTCAACCATATCATTTGCACCTCACGTCGAGCATCGTTTGACTCAACCATATCATTTGTGCCTCAAGTTGGGTCTCGTTTGACTCAACCATATCAATTCTGCCTCGAGTCTTGCCTCATTTGACTCAACCGTATCATTTGCGCCTCGAGTCGATCTTCGTTTGACTCACCCTTATCATTTGCACCTAGAGTCACGCCCCGTTTGACTCACCCATGTGTTTGCACCGCGAGTTAGGCCTTGTTTGACTTATCCATATCATTTACGCTATGAGTCGGGCCTTGTTTGACTCAACCATGTCATTTATGCCTCGAGTCGGGCCTTGTTTAACTCAACCGTATCATTTATGCCTTGAGTCAGGCCATGTTTGACTCACCCATATCATTTGCGCCATGAGTCAGGCCTTGTTTGACTCAATCATATCATTTGCGCCTCGAGTCGGCCCTCGTTTGACTCACTAATACCATTTGCGCCTCGAGTTAGGCCTCGTTTGACTCAACCAAGTCATTTGTGCCTCGTGTCGGGCCTTATTTGACTCACCCATATGTTTGCGCATAGAGTTGGGCCTCGTTTGACTAAACCATATTGTTTGTGCCTGAAGTCATGCCTCATTTGACTCACCCATATCATTTACACCTCGAGTTGGGCCGTGTTTGACTTAACCATATCATTTGCACCCCGAATCGGGCCTTGTTTGACTCCCCGATACCATTTGTGCCTCGAGTTGGGCCTCATTTGACTCACCCATATCATTTGCGCCTTGAGTGAGGCCTTGTTGGACTCACCCATGCGTTTATGCCTCAAGTCAGGCCTTGTTTGACTCACCCATATCATTTGCGCCTCGAGTCAGGCCTCGTTTGACTGTCCGATCCCATTTGTGCATCGAGTGGGGCCTCGTTTGTCTGAAGCATATGATTTGCACCTCGAGTCAGGTCTCGTTTGACTCAAGCATATCATTTGCACCTCAAGTCAGGCCTCGTTTGACTCAACCATATCATTTGTGTCTCGAGTCGGGCCTCGTTTGACTCAACCATATCATTTCTGCCTTGAGTTGGGTCTCAATTCACTCAACCATATCATTTGCACCCCGAGTCGGGCCCTGTTTGACTCACCGATGCCATTTGTCCCTCGAGTTGGGACTCGTTTAACTCAACCATATCGTTTGTGCCTCGAGTCAGGCCTCGTTTGACTTAATCATATAATTTGTGCCTCAAGTCAGGCCTCGTTTGACTCAACCATATCATTTGTGCCTCGAGTTGGGCCTTGACTCAACCATATCATTTGCGCCTCGAGTTGGGACTTGTTTGACTCACCCATATGTTTGATCCTCGAGTCAGGCCTTGTTTGATTCAACCATATCATTTGTGCCTCGAGTCGGGCCTTATTTGACTCAACCATGTCATTTGTGCCTCGAGTCAGGACTTGTTTGACTCACCCATATGTTTGATCCTCTAGTCAAGCCTCATTTGACTCAACCATGTGTTTGCACTCAAGTCAAGCCTCGTTTGACTCACCCTTATCATTTGTACCTCGAGTCAAGCCTCGTTTGACACCACCATGTGTTTGCACCCAGAGTCAGGCCTAGTTTGACTTACCCATATCATTTGTGCCTCGAGTCAGGCTGTGTTTGACTTAACCAATCATTTACGCCTTGAGTCGAGCCTCGTTTGACTCAATCATATCATTTACCCCTCGAGTCAGGCCTCGTTTGGATGAACCATATCATTTGTGCCTCAAGTCAGGCCTCGTTTGACTCACCCATGTGTTTGCGCCTCGAGTTAGGCCTTGTTTGCCTCACCCGTATCATTTGCGTCTCGAGTTAGGCCTCGTTTGACTCTGATATCATTTGTGCATCGAGTTGGGCCTTGTTTGACTTACCCATTTGATTTGCGCCTCGAGTAAGGCCCCATTTGACTCAACCATATCATTTGTGCCTCAAGTCAGGCCTTGTTTGACTCAACCATATAATTTGCACCTCGAGTCGGGCCTCGTTTGACTCAACCATATCATTTTTGCCTCAAGTCATGCCTCGTTTGACTTAACCGTATCATTTGCGCCTCGAGTCGGTCTTCGTTTGACTCACCCTTATCATTTATCCTCGAGTCAAGCCTCGTTTCACTCACCCGTGTGTTTGCGCCTCAAGTTTGGCCTTGTTTGACTCATCCATATAATTTGCGCCAAGAGTCGGGCCTTGTGTGACTCAATCATATCATTTGTGCCTCGAGTTGGGCCTTGTTTGACTCAACTGTATCATTTGTGCCTCGAGTCAGGCCTTGTTTGACTCACCCATATCATTTGCGCCATGCGTCGGGCCTTGTTTGACTCAACCATATCATTTGCGCTTCAAGTCGAGCCTTATTTGACTCACCCATATGTTTGCGCATCGAGTCGGGCCTCGTTTGACTAAACCCTATTGTTTGTACCTCAAGTCATGCCTCATTTGACTCACCCATATCATTTGCGCCTTGAGTCGGGCCTCGTTTGACTTAACCATCTCATTTGCGCCCCGAGTCAGGCCTTGTTAGACTCACCGATACCATTTGTGCCTCGAGTTGGGCCTCATTTGACTCACCAATATCATTTGCACCTCGAGTTAGGCCTCATTTGACTCACCCATGCATTTATGCCTCAAGTCAGGCCTTGTTTGACTCAACCATATCATTTGTGCATCAAGTCGGGCCTCGTTTGACTGCCCAATACCATTTGTGCATTGAGTGGGGTCTCGTTTGACTCGAGCATATGATTTGCGCCTTGAGTCAGGCCTTGTTTGACTCAAGCATATCATTTGCGCCTTGAGTCAGGCCTCATTTGACTCAACATATTATTTGTGTCTCGAGTCGGGCCTCGTTTGACTCAACCATATCATTTGTGCCTCGTGTCGGGTCTTAATTCCCCAACCATATCATTTGAGCCCCGAGTCAGGCCTCGTTTGACTCATTGATACCATTTGTGCATCGAGTGAGGCCTAGTTTGACTCAACCATATGATTTGCGCCTCGAGTCAGGCCTCATTTAACTAAAGCATATCAATTGCGCCTCGAGTCGGGCCTCGTTTGACTGAACCATATCATTTACGCCTCGAGTCGTGCTTGGTTTGACTCTACCATATCATTTGCGCTCGAGTTGGGCCTTATTTGACTCACTCATATGTTTGCGCATCAAGCCGAGCCTCATCTGACTCACCGATACCATTTGTGCCTCGAGTTAGGCCTCGTTTGACTTAACCATATCATTTCTCCCTCGAGTCATGCCTCGTTTGACTCAACCGTATCATTTGCACCTCGAGTCGGTCTTCATTTGACTCACCTTTATCATTTGCACCTTGAGTCAAGCCTCGTTTGACTCACCCATGTGTTTGCACCTCGAGTCAAGCCTTGTTTGACTCATCCATATCATTGGCGGCATGAGTCGGGCCTTGTTTGACTCAACCATATTATTTGTGCCTCGAGTTAGGCCTTGTTTGACTCAACCGTATCATTTGCACGTCGAGTCAGGCCATGTTTGACTCTCCCATATCAATTGCGCCATGAGTCAGGCCTTGTTTGACTCAACCATATCATTTGCCCCTCGAGTCGGGCCTCGTTTGACTCACTGATGCCATTTGCGCCTCGAGTTAGGCCTCATTTGACTCAACCAAATCCTTTGCGCCTCCAGTTAGGCCTTGTTTGACTCAACCATATCATTTGTACCTAGATTCAGGCCTGGTTAGACTTAACCATATCATTTGTGCCTTGAGTTAGGCTTGGTTTGACTCAACCATATCATTTGCGCCTCGAGTCGGGCCTTATTTGACTCACCCATATATTTGTGCATCGAGTCGGGCCTCATTTGACTAAACCATATTGTTTGTGCCTCAACTCATACCTCATTTGACTTACCCATATCATTTGTACCTCGAGTCAGGCCTCGTTTGACTTAGCCATATCATTTGCGCCCCGAGTCGGACCTTATTTGACTCACCGATACCATTTGTGCCTTGAGTTAGGCTTCATTTGACTCACCCATATCATTTGCGCCTCGAGTCAGGCCTTGTTTGACTGCCCAATCCCATTTGTGCATCAAGTGGGGCCTTGTTTGACTCATGCATATGATTTGCGCCTTGAGTCAGGCCTTTTTTGACTCAAGCATATCATTTGTGCCTTGAGTCAGGCCTTATTTGACTCAACCATATCATTTGTGTCTCGAGTTAGGCCTCGTTTGACTTAACCATATCATTTATGCCTCGAGTCGCATCTCAATCCACTCAACCATATCATTTGCGCCACGAGTCGGGCCTCGTTTGGCTCACCGATACCATTTGTGCCTCGAGTTGGGACTCATGTAACTCAACCAAATCATTTTTTGCCTCGAGTCAGGCCTCGTTTGACTCAATCATATCATTTGCGCCTCGAGTCAGGCCTCGTTTGACTTAACCATATCATTTGTGCCTCGAGTCATGCCTTGTTTGACTCACCCATATGTTTGATCCTCGAGTCGGGCCTTATTTGACTCACCCATTTGTTTGCACCTTGAGTCGGTCTTCGTTTGACTCACCCTTATCATTTGCACCTCGAGTCAAGCCTTGTTTGACTCAACCATGTGTTTGCACCTCCAGTCAAGCCTCGTTTAACTCACCCATATCATTTGTGCCTTGAGACGTGCTGTGTTTGACTCAGCCATATAATTTACACCTTGAGTCGGGCCTCGTTTGACCCACCGTTACCATTTGTGTCTCGAGTTAAGCCTTATTTGACTCAACCATATCATTTGTGCCTCAAGTCAAGCCTTGTTTGACTCAACCATATTATTTGTGCCTCGAGTCGGGCATGGTTTGACTCAACCATATCATTTGCGCCTTGAGTCGGGCCACGTTTGACACACCGATACCATTTGTGGCTTGAGTTGGGATTCGTTTCACTCAACCATATCATTTGTTCCTCAAGTCATACCTCATTTGACTCAACCATATCATTTATGCCTCGAGTCGGGCCTCGTTTGACTTAACCATATCATTTGCGCCTCGAGTCGGGCTTGGTTTGACAGAACCATATCATTTGCACCTTGAGTTGGGCCTTATTTGACTCACCCATATGTTTGTGCATTGAGCCGGGCCTCATTTGACTCACCGATACCATTTGTGCCCCTAGTTGGGCCTCGTTTTACTCAACCATATCATTTGTGCCTCGGGTTAGGCCTCGTTTGACTCAACCATATCATTTGCACCTCAAGTTGGGTTTCGTTTGACTCACCCTTATCATTTGTGCCCCGAGTCAGGCCACGTTTGACTTATTGATACCATTTGTGCCTCGAGTTGGGACTCGTTTAACTCAACCATATTGTTTATGCCTCGAGTCAAGCCTCGTTTGACTCAATCATATCATTTGCACCTCGGGCCAGGCCTCATTTGACTCACCCATGTGTTTGCGCCTTGAGTCAGACCTTCTTTGTCTTACCCATATCATTTGTGCTTCAGTTCAGCCCTCGTTTGGCTCACTGATATCATTTGTGCATCGAGTTGGGCCTCGTTTGACTCAACCATTTGATTTGCACCTCGAGTTAGTCCCCATTGACTCAACCATATAATTTGTGCCTTGAGCCAGGCCTCATTTGACTCAACAATATCATTTGCTCCTTGAGTCAGGCATCATTTGACTCAACCATATCATTTGTGCCTCGAGTTGGCCCTCGTTTGAGTCAACCATATCATTTCTGCCTCAAATCATGCCTCGTTTGACTCAACCGTATCATTTGCATCTCGAGTCGGTCTTCGTTTGACTCCCCTTATCATTTGCACCTCGAGTCAAGCCTTATTTGACTCATCCATGTGTTTGGACCTTGAGTCAGGCCTTGTTTGTCTCATCCATATCATTTGTGCCATGAGTCGGGCCTTGTTTGACTCAACCATATCATTTGCAACTCGAGTCAGGCCTTGTTTGACTCAACCATATCATTTGCGCCTCGAGTTAGGCCTTGTTTAACTCCCTGATAATATTTGTTTCTCGAGTTAGGCCTCATTTGACTGAACCAAATCAGTTGTGCCTCCAGTTTGGCCATGTTTGACTCAACCATATCATTTGCTCCTAGAGTCAAGCTTGGTTTGACTCAACCATATCATTTGCGCCTCGAGTCGGGCTTGGTTTGACTCAACGTTGTCATTTGCGCCTCAAGTCAGGCCTTATTTGACTCACCCTTATGTTGGCGCATCGAGTCGGGCCTCGTTTGACTAAACCATATTGTTTGTGCCTCGAGTCATGCCTCATTTGACTCACCCATATCATTTGCGCCTCAAGTCGGGTCTCGTTTGACTCATCCATATCATTTGTGCCCCGGGTCAGGCCTTGTTTGACTCACTGATACCATTTATGCCTCGAGTTACACCTCATTTGACTCACCCATATCATTTACGCCTCCAGTTAGGCCACGTTTGGTTCACCCATGCGTTTGTGCCTCGAGTCAGGCCTTGTTTGACTCACCCATATATTTTGTGCCTTAAGTCGAGCCTTGTTTGACTCCCCGATACCATTTGTGCATAGAGTGAGGCCTCATTTGAGTCAAGCATATGATTTGCACCTCAAGTCAGGCCTCGTTTGACTCAACCATATCATTTACGCCTCGAGTCAAGCCTCGTTTGACTCAACCATATCATTTGTGCCTTGAGTCAGGCCTTGTTTGACTCAACCATATTATTTACGCCTCGAGTGGGGGCTCGTTTGATTCAACGATACCATTTGTTCCTCGAGTTGGGACTCATTTAATGCAACCATATGTTTGTGCCTCGAGTCTGGCCTTGTTTGACTTAATCATATGATTTGTGCCTCGAGTCGTGCCTCGTTTGGCTTAACCATATCATTTGTGCCTCGAGTTGGGCCTCGTTTGACTCAACCATATCATTTCTGCCTCGACTCCGGACTTGTTTGACTCACCCATATGTTTGATCCTCGAGTCGGGCATTATTTGACTCAACCATATGTTTGCACTTGAGTTGGTCTTCATTTGACTCACCCTTATCATTTGCACCTCGAGTCAAGCCTCGTTTGACTCAACCATGTGTTTGCGCCTTAAGTCAAGCCTCGTTTGACTCACCCATATCATTTGCGCCTCGAGACGTGCTGTGTTTGACTCAACCATATCATTTACGCCTTGAATCAGGCCTCGTTTGACTCATCGAGACCATTTGTGCCTCAAGTTAAGCCTTATTTGACTGAACCATATCATTTGTGCCTCAAGTCAGGCCTCATTTGACTCAACCATATCATTTGCACCTCGAGTTGGGCCTTGTTTGACTCAACCATATCATTTGTGCCCCGAGTCGGGCCTCGTTTCACTCAACCATATCATTTACCCCTCGAGTCGGGCCTCGTTTGACTCACTAATACAATTTGTGCCTCGAGTTAGGCCTGGTTTGACTCAACCAAATCAGTTGTGCCTCCAGTTAGGCCATGTTTGACTCAACCATATCATTTGCTCCAAGAGTTGGGCCTGGTTTGACTCAACCATATCATTTGCACCTCGAGTCGGGCTTGTTTTGACTCAACCATATCATTTGGCCTTGACTCAAGCCTTGTTTGCCTCAACCATATCATTTACGCCTCGAGTCAGGCCTCGTTGGACTCACTGATATCATTTGTGCATCGGGTTGGGCCTCGTTTGACTCAACCATATGATTTGTGCCTCAAGTCAGGCCCCATTTGACTCAACCATATCATTTATTCCTCGAGTCAGGCCTTGTTTGACTCAACCATATCATTTGTGCCTCGAGTCAAGCATCATTTGACTCAACCATATCATTTGCGCCTTGAGTCAGGCATTGTTTGACTCAACCATATCATTTGTGCCTCGATTTAGGCCTCGATTGACTCAACCATATCATTTCTGCCTTGAGTCATGCTTCGTTTGACTCACCCTTATCATTTGCACCTCGAGTCAACCCTCCTTTCACTAACCCATGTGTTTGCACCCCAAGTCAGGCCTTGTTTGACTCACCCATATCATTTGCACTTTGAGTCAGGCCTCGTTCGACTCACTGATATAATTTGTGCATCAAGTTGGGCCTCGTTTGACTTAACCATTTGATTTGCGCCTCGAGTCAGTCCCCATTTGACTCAACCATATCATTTTTGCCTCGAGTCAGGCCTCGTTTGACTTAAACATATCATTTGCGCCTCGAGTCAGGCATCGTTTGACTCAACCATATCATTTGTGCCTTGAGTCGGCCCTCGTTTGACTCAACCATATCATTTTTGCCTCGAGTCATGCCTCATTTGACTCAACTGTATTATTTGCACCTCAAGTCGGTCTTGGTTTGACTCACCCTTATCATTTGCACCTCGAGTCAAGCCTCGTTTGACTCACCCATGTGTTTGCACCTCGAGTCAGGCCTTGTTTGACTCAACCATATCATTTGCACCTCGAGGCGGGCCTTGTTTGACTTAACCGTATCATTTGTGCCTCGAGTCAGGCATTGTTTGACTCACCCATATCATTTACGCCTCGAGTCAGGCTTGGTTCGACTCAACCATATCATTTGCGCCTCAAGTCGGGCCTTATTTGACTCACCCATATGTTTGCACATCGAGTCGGGCCTCATTTGACTAAACCATATTGTTTGTGCCTCAAGTCATGCCTCATTTGACTCACCCATATCATTTGTGCCTCGAGTCGGACCATGTTTGACTCAACCATATAATTTGCGCCTCAAGTCGGGCCTTGTTTGACTCACTGATACCATTTGTGGCTAGAGTTGGGCCTCATTTGACTCACCCATAACATTTATGCCTCGAGTTAGGCCTCGTTTGACTCACCCATGAGTTTGTGCCTCGAGCCAGGCCTTGTTTGACTCACCCATATCTTTTGCACCTTGAGTCGGGCCTCGTTTGACTCCCTGATACCATCGTTTGACTCAAGCATATGATTTGTGCCCTGAGTTAGGCCTTGTTTGACTCAACCATATCATTTGCACCCTGAGTCGGGCCTCGTTTGACTCACCAAGACCATTTGTGCCTCGAGTTGAGACTTGTTTAACTCAACCATATCGATTGTGCCTTGAGTTAGGCCTCGTTTGACTTAATCATATCATTTGTGCCTCGAGTCGGGCCTCGTTTGACTCAACAATATCATTTATGCCTCAAGTCATGCCTCGTTTGACTCAACCATATCATTTGTACGTCGAGTCGGGGCTCGTTTGACTCAACCATATCATTTGCACCTCGAGTCAAGCCTCGTTTGACTCCACCATGTGTTTGCGCCTCAAGTCAAGTTTCATTTGACTCACCCATATCATTTGTGCCTCGAGACGTGCTGTGTTTGACTCAACCATATCACTTACGCCTTGAGTCAGGCCTCGTTTGACTCACTGATACAATTTGTGCCTCGAGTTAAGCCTTATTTGACTCAACCATATTATTTGTGCCTTAAGTCAGGCCTCGTTTGACTCAACCATATCATTTGCGCCTCAAGTCGGGCCTCGTTTGACTCACTGATACCATTTGTGCCTCGAGTTAGGCCTTGTTTGACTCAACCAAATCAGTTGTGCCTACAGTTAGGCCATGTTTGACTCAACCATATCATTTGCTCCTAGAGTCGGGCTTGGTTTGACTCAACCATATCATTTTCGCCTCGAGTCGGGCTTGGTTTGGCTCAACCATATCATTTGTGCCCCGACTCAGGCCTTGTTTGCCTCACCCATATCATTTGCGCCTCGAGTCAGGCCTCGTTTGACTCACTGATATCATTTGTGCATCGAGTTGGGCCTCATTTGACTCAACCATATGATTTGTGCCTCGAGTCAGGCCCCGTTTGACTCGACCATATCATTTGTTCCTCGAGTCCGGCCTCGTTTGACTCAACCATATCATTTGCGCCTCGAGTCGGGCATCGTTTGACTCACCCATATCATTTGCACCTTGAGTCAGGCCTCGTTTGACTCAACCATATCATTTGTGCCTCGATTCGGGCCCCATTTGACTCAGCCATATCAATTCTGCCTTGAGTCATGCTTCGTTTCACTCATCCATGTGTTTGCACCCCATGTCAGTCCGTGTTTGATTCACCCATATCATTTTCGCTTCGAGTCAGGCCTCGTTCGACTCACTGATATCATTTGTGCATCGAGTTGGGCCTTGTTTAACTCAACCATTTGTTTTGCACCTCGAGTCAGGCCCCGTTTGACTCAACCATATCATTTTTGCCTCGAGCCAGGCCTCGTTTGACTCAACCATATCATTTACGCCTTGAGTCGGGCATCATTTCACTCAACCATATCATTTGTGCCTCGAGTCGGCCCTCGTTTGACTCAACCATATCATATCCGCCTCGAGTCATGCCTTGTTTGACTCAACCATATCATTTGCACCTCGAGTCGGTCTTCGTTTAACTTACCCTTATAATTTTCACCTCGAGTCAAGCCTCGTTTGACTCACCCATGTGTTTGCGCCTCGAGTCAGGCCTTGTTTGACTCATCCATATCATTTGCGCCATGAGTCGGGCCTTGTTTGACTCAACCATATCATTTGCACCTTGAGTCGGGCCTTGTGTGACTTAACCATATCATTTCCGCCTCGAGTCGGGCCTCGTTTGACTCACTGATAACATTTGTGCCTTGACTTAGGCCTTGTTTGACTCAACCAAATTAGTCGTGCCTCTAGTTAGGCCATGTTTCACTTAACCATATCATTTGCTCCTAGAGTCGGGCCTGGTTTGACTCAACCATATCATTTGCACCTCGAGTCGGGCTTGGTTTGACTCAACCATATCATTTGCACCTTGAGTCGGGCCTTATTTGACTCACCCATATGTTTGCGCATCGAGTCGGGCCTCGTTTGACTAAACCATATTGTTTGTGCCTCGAGTCTTGCATCATTTGACTCACTCATACCATTTATGCCTCAAGTTGGGCCTCATTTGACTCACCCATATCATTTATGCCTCGAGTTAGGCCTCGTTTGACTTACCCATGCGTTTGTGCCTCGAGTCAGACCTTGTTTGACTCACCCATTTCTTTTGCACCTTGAGTCGAGCCTTGTTTGACTCCCCGATACCATTTGTGCATAGAGTAGGGCCTCGTTTGACTTAAGCATATGATTTGCACCTCGAGTTAGGCCTCGTTTGACTCAACCATATCATTTGCAGCTCGAGTCAAGCCTCATTTGACTTAATCATATCATTTGTGCCTCGAGTCGGGCCTTGTTTGACTCAACCATATTATTTGCGCCCCGAGTTGGGCCTCGTTTGACTCAATGATACCATTTGTGCCTCGAGTTGGGACTCGTTTAACTCAACCATATCGTTTGTGCCTCGAGTCTGGCCTCGTTTGACTCAACCATATCATTTGTGCCTCGAGTCATGCCTCATTTGACTCAACCATTTCATTTGTGCCTCGAGTTGGGCCTTGTTTGACTCAACCATATCATTTGCGACTCAAGTCGGGACTTGTTTGACTCACCCATATGTTTGATCCTCGAGTCGGGCATTATTTGACTCAACCATATCTTGGCACCTCGAGTTGGTCTTCATTTCACTCCCCCTTATCATTTGCACCTCGAGTCAAGCCACGTTTGACTCAACCATGTGCTTGCGCCTCAAGCGAAGCCTCGTTTGACTCACCCATATCATTTGTGCCTCGAGATGTGTTGTGTTTGACTCAACCATATCACTTACGCCTTGAATCAGGCCTCGTTTGACTCACTGATACCATTTGAGCCTCGAGTTAAGCCTTATTTGACTCAACCATATCATTTGTGCCTCAAGTCAAGCCTCGTTTGACTCAACCATATCATTTGCACCTCGAGTCGGGCCTCGTTTGACTCACTGATACCATTTGTGCCTCGAGTTAGGCCTCGTTTGACTTAACCAAATCTGTTGTACCTCCAGCTAAGCCATGTTTGACTCAACCATATCATTTGCTCCTAGAGTTGGGCCTGGTTTGACTCAACCATATCATTTGTACCTCGAGTCGGGCTTGTTTTGACTCAACCATATCATTTACGCCTTGACTCAGGCCTTGTTTGCCTCACCCATATCATTTGCGCCTTGAGTTAGGCCTCGTTTGACTCACTGATATCATTTGTGCATCGGGTTGAGCCTCGTTTGACTTAACCATATGATTTGCGCCTCGAGTCAGGCCCCGTTTGACTTAACCATATCATTTGTTCCTCAAGTCAGGCCTTGTTTGACTCAACTATATCATTTGCGCCTCCAGTCGGGCATTGTTTGACTCAACAATATCATTTGCGCCTCGATTCGGGCCTCGTTTGACTCAACCATATCATTTCTGCCTCGAGTCATGCTTCGTTTGACTCACCCTTATCATTTACACCTCGAGTCAAGCCTTGTTTCACTCACCTATGTGTTTGCACCCCAAGTCAGGCCTTGTTTGACTCACCCATATCATTTGTGCTTCGAGTCAGGCCTCGTTTGACTCACTAATATCATTTGTGCATCGAGTCAGGCCTCGTTTGACTCAACCATATCAATTGCGCCTTGAGGAGGGCATCGTTTGACTCAACCATATCATTTGTGCCTTGCGTCGGCCCTCGTTTGACTCAACCATATCATTTATGCCTCGAGTCATGCCTCATTTGACTCAACCATATCATTTGCACCTTGAGTCAGTCTTCGTTTGATTCACCCTTATCATTTGCACCTCGAGTCAAGCCTCGTTTGACTCACCCATGTGTTTGCACCTCGAGTCAGGCCTTGTTTGACTCATGCATATCATTTCCGCCATGAGTCGGGCCTTGTTTGACTCAACCGTATCATTTGCACCTCGAGTCAGGCCTTGTTTGACTCACCCATATCATTTGTGCCTCCAGTCAGGCTTAGTTCGACTCAACCATATCATTTGTGCCTTGAGTCGGGCCTTATTTGACTCACCCATATGTTTGCACATCAAGTCGGGCCTCGTTTGACTAAACCATATTCTTTGTGCCTCAACTCATGCCTCATTTGACTCACCCATATCATTTGCACCACGAGTCGGACCTCGTTTGACTCAACCATATAATTTATGCCCTAAGTCGGGCCTTGTTTGACTCACCGATACCATTTGTGCCTTGAGTTGGGCCTCATTTGACTCACCCATAACATTTACGCCTCGAGTTAGGCCTCGTTTGACTCACCCATGCATTTGTGCCTTGAGTCAGGCTTTGTTTGACTCACCCATATCTTTTGCACCTTGAGTCGGGCCTCGTTTGACTCCCTGATACCATCGTTTGACTCAAGCATATGATTTGTGCCTCGAGTCAGGCCTCGTTTGACTCAACCATATCATTTGCGCCTCGAGTTGGGCCTTGTTTGACTCAACCATATCATTTACGCCCCAAGTCAGGCCTCGTTTGACTCACCGATACCATTTGTGCCTCGAGTTGGGACTCGTTTAACTCAACCATATCGATTGTGCCTCGAGTCAGCCCTCGTTTAACTCAATCATATTATTTTTGCCTCGAGTTGGGCCTCGTTTGTCTCAACAATATCATTTGTGCCTCGAGTCATGCCTCGTTTGACTCAACCATATCATTTGTGCGTCGAGTCGGGTCTCGTTTGACTCAACCATATCATTTGCACCTTGAGTCAAGCCTCGTTTGACTCAATCATGTGTTTGCGCCTCAAGTCAAGCCTCGTTTGACTCACCCATATCATTTGCACCTCGAGACGTGCTGTGTTTGACTCAACCATTTCATTTACTCCTTGAGTCAGGCCTCGTTTAACTCACCGATACCATTTGTGCATCGAGTTAAGCCTTATTTGACCCAACCATATCATTTGTACCTCAAGTCAGGCCTCGTTTGACTCAACCATATCATTTGCGCATTGAGTCGTGCCTCGTTTGACTCAACCATGTCATTTACCCCTCAAGTCGGGCCTCGTTTAACTCACTGATACCATTTGTGCCTCGAGTTAGGCCTCGTTTGACTTAACCAAATCAGTTGTGCCTCCAGTTAGGCCATGTTTGACTTAACCATATCATTTGCTCCTAGAGTCGGGCCTCGTTTGACTCAACCATATCATTTGCTCCTCAAGTCGGGCGTGGTTTGACTCAATCATATCATTTGTGCCTCGACTCAGGACTTGTTTGCCTCACCCATATTGTTTATGCCTCGAGTCAGGCCTCGTTTGACTCACTGATATCATTTGTGCATGGAGTTGGGCCTTGTTTGACTGAACCATATGATTTGTGCCTCAAGTCAGGCCCCATTTGACTCAACCATATCATTTGTTCCTCAAGTCAGGCCTCATTTGACTCAACCATATCATTTGCACTTCAAGTCGGGCCTCGTTTGATTCAACCATATCATTTGTGCCTCAAGTCATGCGTCGTTTGGCTCAACCATGTCATTTGCGTCTTGAGTCGGCTCTCGTTTGACTTCACCATATCTTTTATGCCTCAAGTCGGGCAGCATTTGACTCACCAATACAATTTGTGCCTCGAGAAGGGTCTCGTTTGGCTCAACCATATCATTTGTGCCTCGAGTCATGTGTCGTTTGACTCAACCATATCATTTGCACCTCGAGTCGAGTCTCATTTAATTTAACCATATCATTTGTGCCTCGAGTCAGGCCGCATTTGACTCACCGATACAATTTATGCCTCGACAAGGGTCTCATTTGACTCAACCATATCATTTGTGCCTCGAGTCAGGCCTTGTTTAACTCAACCATATGTTTGAACCTCGGGTCGGGCCTTATTTGACTCACCCAGATGTTTGCGCCTTGGGGCGGTCTTCGTTTGACTCACCCTTATCATTTGCACCTTGAGTCAAGCCTTGTTTGACTCACCCATGTGTTTGCACCTCGAGTCAGGCCTTGTTTGACTCACCCATATCATTTGCGCCACGAGTCGGTCCTTATTTGACTCAACCATATCATTTGTGCCTTGAGTTAGGCCTTGTTTGACTCACGGATACTATTTGTGCCTCGAGTTGGGCCTCGTTTGATTTAAACATATCATTTGTGCCTCGAGTCAGGCCTTGTTTGACTCAACCATATCATTCGCGCCTTGAGTTGGGCATGTTTTCACTCAACCATATCATTTGCACCTCGAGACGGGTCTTGTTTGACTCAACCATATAATTTCCCCCTGAGTCAGGCCTTTTTGGCCCACCCATATCATTTGCGCCTCGAGTCGGGCCTCGTTTGATTTAACCATATCATTTGCATCTCGAGTCAGGCCTTGTTTGACTCAACCATATCTTTTGTGCCTTGAGTCGAGCCCAGTTGGACTTAACCATATCATTTGCTCCTCGAGTCGGGCCTTGTTTAACTCAACCATATCATTTGCACCTTGAGCCGGTCCTTGTTTGACTCTCCCATATGTTTGAGCCTCAAGTCGGGCCATATTTGACTCACCCATATGTTTGCGCTTCGAGTCGGTCTTTGTTTGACTCACCCTTATCATTTGCACCTCAGGTCAAGCCTCGTTTGACTCAACTATAGGTTTGCGCCTCAAGTCAGGCCTAGTTTGACTCACCCATATCATTTGCGCCTCGAGTCGGGCCTCGTTTGACTCACGGATACCATTTGGACCTCGAGTTGGGCCTTGTTTGACTCAACCATATCATTTGTGCCTTGAGTCAGGCTTTGTTAGACTCGACCATATCATTTGTGCCTCGAGTCAGGCCTTGTTTGACTCACCCATATGTTTGAATCTTGGGTCGGGCCTTATTTGACTCACTCAGATGTTTGCGCCTTGAGGCAGTCTTCGTTTGACTCACCCTTATCATTTGCACCTCGAGTCAAGCCTCGTTTGACTCACCCATGCATTTGTACCTCGAGTCAGGCCTTGTTTGACTCACCCATATCTTTTCCACCTTGAGTCGGGCCTCGTTTGACTCCCCGATACCATTTGTGCATCGAGTGGGGACTCATTTGACTCAAGCATATAATTTGGGCCTCGAGTCAAGCCTTGTTTGACTCAACCATATCATTTGCGCCTCGAGTCGGGCCTTGTTTGACTCAACCATATCATTTGCGCCCCGAGTCGGGCCTCATTTGACTCACTGATACCATTTGTGCCTCGAGTTGGGACTCGTTTAACTCAACCATATCGATTGTGCCACGAGTCAGGCCTCGTTTGACTCAATCATATCATTTGTGCCTCGAGTCGGGCCTCGTTTGACTTAACAATATCATTTGTGCCTTGAGTCATGCCTCGTTTGACTCAACCATATCATTTGTGCATCGAGTCGGGTCTCGTTTGACTCAACCATAAAATTTGCACCTCGAGTCAAGCCTCATTTGACTCAACCATGTCTTTGCGCCTCAAGTCAAACCTCGTTTGACTCACCCATATCATTTGCGCCCCGAGACGTACAGTGTTTGACTCAACCATATCATTTGCGCCACGAGTTGGGCCTTGTTTGACTTAACCATATCATTTGCACCTCGAGTCGGGCCTTGTTTGACTCAACCATATCATTTGCGCCTCGAGTTGGGCCTTGTTTGACTTAACCATATCATTTGCACCTCGAGTCGGGCCTTGTTTGACTCAACCGTATCATTTGCGCCTCGAGTAGGGCCACATTTGACTCACTGATACCATTTATGCCTCGAGTCAGTCCTTGTTTGGCTCAACCATATTATTTGCGCTTCGAGTCGGGACTTGTTTGATTCAACCATATCATTTGGGCCTCGAGTCATGCGCCATTTGACTCAATCATATCATTTGTGCCTCGAGTCGGGCCTCGTTTGACTCAACCATATCATTTGTGCCTCGAGTCATGCATCGTTTGACTCAACCATATCATTTGCACCTCGAGTCGAGTCCCGTTTGACTTAACCATATCATTTGCGCCTCAAGTCGGACCGTATTTGACTCACTGATACAATTTGTGCCTCGAGAAGGGCCTCGTTTGACTCACCCATATCATTTGCACCTCGAGTCGAGTCTCGTTTGACTTAACCATATCATTTATGCCTCGAGTCAGGCCGCATTTGACTCACCGATACAATTTGTGCCTCGAGAAGGGTCTCGTTTTGCTCAACCATATCATTTGCACTTCGAGTCGGGCGTTGTTTGACTCAACCATATCATTTGTGTCTCGAGTCATGCGTCGTTTGACTCAATCATATCATTTGTGCCTTGAGTCATGCATCGTTTGCCTCAACCATATCATTTGCACCTCAAGTTGAGTCTCGTTTGACTTAACCATATCATTTGCGCCTCGAGTCGAGCTGTATTTGAATCACTGATACAATTTGTGCCTTGAGAAGGGCCTTATTTGACTCAACCATACCATTTGTGCCTCGAGTCAGGCCTTGTTTGACTCTCCCATATGTTTGAACCTCGGGTCGGGCTTTATTTGACTCACCCAGATGTTTGCGCCTCGAGGCGGTCTTCGTTTGACTCACCCTTATCATTTGCACCTCGAGTCAAGCCTCGTTTGACTCACCCATGCATTCGTGCCTCGAGTCAGGCCTTGTTTGACTCACCCGTATCTTTTGCACCTTGAGTCGAGCCTCGTTTGACTCCCCGATACCATTTGTGCATCGAGTGGGGACTCTTTTGACTCAAGCATATAATTTGGGCCTCGAGTCAAGCCTCGTTTGACTCAACCATATCATTTGCGCCTCGAGTCGGGCCTTGTTTGACTCAACCATATCATTTGCGCCCCGAGTCCGGCCTCATTTGACTCACCGATACCATTTGTGCCTCGAGTTGGGACTCGTTTAACTCAACCATATCGATTATGCCACGAGTCAGGCCTCGTTTGACTCAATCATATCATTTGTGCCTCGAGTCGGGCCTCGTTTGACTTAACAATATCATTTGTGCCTCGAGTCATACCTCGTTTGACTCAACCATATCATTTGTGCATCGAGTCGGGTCTCGTTTGACTCAACCATAAAATTTGCACCTCGAGTCAAGCCTCATTTGACTCAACCATGTCTTTGCGCCTCAAGTCAAACCTCGTTTGACTCACCCATATCATTTGCGCCTCGAGACGTACAGTGTTTGACTCAACCATATCATTTACGCCTTGAGTCAGGCCTCGTTTGACTCACCGATACCATTTTATGCCTCGAGTTAAGCCTTATTTGACTCAACCATATCATTTGTGGCTCAAGTTAGGCCTCATTTGACTCAACCATATCATTTGCGCCTCAAGTCAGGCCTCATTTGACTCAACCATATCTTTTGTGCCTCGAGTTGGGCCTCATTTGACTCAACCATATCATTTACCTCTCGAGTCGGGCCTCGTTTGACTCACTGATTCCATTTGTGCCTCTAGTTAGGCCTCATTTGACTCGACCAAATCAGTTGTGCCTCCAATTAGGCCATGTTTGACTCAACCATATCGTTTGCTCTGAGAGTCGGTCTTGGTTTGACTCAATAATATCATTTGTGCCTCGAGTCAGGCTTGGTTTGACTCAACCTTATCATTTGCACCTTGAGTCAAGCCTCGTTTGACTCAATCATGTGTTTGTGCCTCAAGTCAGGCCTAGTTTGACTCAACCATATCATTTGCGCCTAGAGTCGAGTTGTGTTTGACTCAACCATATCATTTACGCCTTGAGTCAGGCCTCGTTTGACTCACCGATACCATTTGTGCCTCGAGTCAGGCCTTGTTTGGCTCAACCATATGATTTGCACTTCGAGTCGGGCCTTGGTTGACTTAACCATATCATTTGCGCCACGAGTTGGGCCTTGTTTGACTTAACCATATCATTTGCACCTCAAGTCGGGCCTTGTTTGACTCAACCATATCATTTGCGCCTCGAGTAGGGCCACATTTGACTCACTGATACCATTTATGCCTCGAGTCAGTCCTTGTTTGGCTCAACCATATTATTTGCGCTTCGAGTCGGGACTTGTTTGATTCAACCATATCATTTGTGCCTCGAGTCATGCACCATTTGACTCAATCATATCATTTGTGCCTCGAGTCGGGCCTCGTTTGACTCAACCATATCATTTGTGCCTCGAGTCATGCATCGTTTGACTTAACCATATCATTTGCACCTCGAGTCGAGTCCCGTTTGACTTAACCATATCATTTGCGCCTCAAGTCGGGCCGTATTTGACTCACTGATACAATTTGTGCCTCGAGAAGGGCCTCGTTTGACTCAACCATATCATTTGCACCTCGAGTCGAGTCTTGTTTGACTTAACCATATCATTTATGCCTCGAGTCAGGCCGCATTTGACTCACCGATACAATTTGTGCCTCGAGAAGGGTCTCGTTTTGCTCAACCATATCATTTACGCTTCAAGTCGGGCATTATTTGACTCAACCATATCATTTGTGTCTCGAGTCTAGCGTCGTTTGACTCAATCATATCCTTTGTGCCTCGAGTCATGCATCGTTTGCCTCAACCATATCATTTGCACCTCGAGTTGAGTCTCGTTTGACTTAACCATATCATTTGCGCCTCGAGTCGAGCTGTATTTGACTCACTGATACAATTTGTGCCATGAGAAGGGCCTTATTTGACTCAACCATATCATTTGTGCCTTGAGTCAGGCCTTGTTTGACTCTCCCATATGTTTGAACCTCGGGTCGGGCTTTATTTGACTCACCCAGATGTTTGCGCCTCGAGGTGGTCTTCATTTGACTCACCCTTATCATTCGTATCTCGAGTCAAGCCTCGTTTGACTCAACCATATCATTTGCGCCACGAGTCGATCCTTATTTGACTCAACCATATCATTTGCGCCTCGAGTTAGGCCTCGTTTGACTCACGGATACCATTTGTGCCTCGAGTTGGGCCTCGTTTGACTTAAACATATCATTTGTGCCTCGAGTCAAGCCTTGTTTGACTCAACCATATCATTTGCGCCTCGAGTCGGGCTATTTTCACTCAACCATATCATTTGTGCGTCGAGACAGGCCTCGTTTGACTCAACCATATCATTTCCCCCTAAGTTAGGCCTTGTTTGACCCAGCCATATCATTTGCACCTCGAGTCGGGCCTCATTTGATTTAACCATAGCATTTGCGTCTCGAGTCAGGCTTTGTTTGACTTAACCCTATCTTTTGCACCTTGAGTCAAGCCCTGTTGGACTCAACCATATCATTTGCTCCTCGAACCGAGCCATGTTTGACTCAACCATATCATTTGCGCCTCGAGCCAGGCCTTGTTTGACTCACCCATATGTTTGAGCCTCAAGTCAGGCCATATTTGACTCACCCATATGTTTGCGCTTCGAGTCGGTCTTTGTTTGACTTACCCTTATCATTTGCACCTCGAGTCAAGCCTCGTTTGAGTCAACTACAGGTTTGCGGCTCAAGTCAGGCCTAGTTTGACTCACCCATATAATTTGCGCCTCAAGTCGAGCCTTGTTTGACTCGCGAATACCATTTGTGCCTTGAGTTGGGCCTTGTTTGACTCAACCATATCATTTGTGCCTCGAGTCAGCTTTGTTTGACTCAACCATATCATTTGTGCCTCGAGTCAGGCCTTGTTAGAATCGACCATATTATTTGCGCCTCGAGTCGGGCTTGGTTTGACTCAACCATATGTTTGCACCTCGAGTCGATGTTCATTTGACTCACCCTTATCATTTGCCCCTCGAGTCAATCCTCATCTGACTCAACCATGTGTTTACGCCTCAAGTCAAGCCTCATTTGACTCACCAATATCATTTGCGCCTCGAGACGTGTTATGTTTGACTCAACCATATCATTTACGCCTTCAGTCGGCCTCGTTTGACTCACCGATACCATTTGTGCCTCGAGTTGAGCCTTATTTGACTCAACCATATCATTTGTGCCTAAAGTTAGGCCTCGTTTGACTCAACCATATCATTTGCGCCTCGAGTCGGGCATGGTTTGACTCAACCATATCATTTACGCCTCGAGTTGGGCCTCGTTTGGCTCAACCATATCATTTACCCCTCGAGTCGGGCCTCGTTTGACTCACCCATGTGTTTGCGCCTCAAGTCAGGCCTTTATTGCCTCACCCATATCATTTGCGCCTCAAGTCAAGCCTCGTTTGACTCACTGATATCATTTGTGCATTGGGTTAGGCCTCGTTTGACTCAACCATATTATTTGCGCCTTAAGTCAGGCCCTGTTTGACTCAACCATATCATTTGTGCCTCGAATCAATCCTTGTTTGACTCAACCATATCATTTGCGCTTCGAGTCGGGCCTCGTTTGACTCCCCAATACCATTTGTACATCGAGTGGGGCCTCGTTTGACTCAACCACATGATTTGCGCCTCGAGTCAGGCTTCGTTTGACTTAACCATATCATTTGTGCCTCGAGTCAGGCCTTGTTTGACTTAACCATATTATTTGTGCCTCGAGTCAGGTCTCGTTTGACTCAACCATATCATTTGCGCCCTGAGTCAGGCCTCGTTTGACTCACCGATACCATTTGTGCCTCGAGTTGGGACTCGTTTAACTCAACCATATCGTTTCTGCCTCGAGTCAGGCCTCGTTTGACTCAATCATATCATTTGTGCCTCAAGTTAGGCTGTGTTTGACTCAACCATATCATTTGTGCCTTGAGTCATGCCTCATCTGACTCAACCATATAATTTGTGCCTCGAGTCGGGCCTCATTTGACTCAACCATATCATTTCTGCCTTGAGTCGAGCCTCGTTTGACTCACCCATGTGTTTACGCCTCGAGTCAGGCCTTGTTTGACTCACCCATATCATTTGTGCCACGAGTCAGGCCTTGTTTGACTCAACCATATCATTTGCGCCTCGAGTCTGGCCTCATTTGACTCAGCCATATCTTTTGTGCCTCGAGTCGGGCCTCGTTTAACTCAACCATATCATTTGTGCCTCAAGTCAGGCCTCATTTGACTCAACCATATCATTTGCGCTCCAGTCGGGCATCGTTCGACTCAACCATATCATTTTTACCTTGAGTCAAGCCTCGTTTGACTCAACTGTATCATTTGCGCCTCGAGTCAGTCTTCGTTTAACTCACCCTTATCATTTGCACCTCGAGTCAAGCCTCGTTTGACTCACCCATGTGTTTACGCCTCGAGTCAGGCCTTGTTTGGCTCACCCATATCATTTGCGCCATGAGTCGGGCCTTGTTTGACTCAACCATATCATTTACGCCTCTAGTCGGGCCTCGTTCGACTCATCGATACCATTTGTGCCTCGTGTAGGGCATTGTTTGACTCAACCATTTCATTTGCATCTCAAGTCGGGCCTCATTTGACTCAACCATATTATTTGCCCCTCAAGTTGGGACTCATTTGATTCAACCATATCATTTGCGCCTCGAGTCAGGCCTTATTTGACTCACCCATATGTTTACGCATCGAGTCAGGCCTCATTTGACTAAACCATATTGTTTGTGCCTCGAGTCATGCCTCGTTTAACTCAACCATATCATTTACGCCTCGAGTCAGTCCTCATTTGACTCAACCATATCATTTGGGCCCCAAGTCGGGCCTCGTTTGACTCATCGATACCATTTGTGCCTCGAGTTAGGCCTTGTTTGACTCAACCATATCCTTTGTGTCTCGAGACAGGCCTCGTTTGACTCAACCATATCATTTGCGCCTTGAGTCGGGCCTCGTTTGACCCAACCATATCATTTCTGCCTTGAGTCATGCCTCGTTTGACTCAACCGTATCATTTGCGCCTCAAGTCGGTCGTCGTTTGACTCTCCTTTATCATTTACACCTCGAGTCAAGCTTGTTTGACTCACCCAAGTGTTTGCCCCTCGAGTCAGGCCTTGTTTGACTCACCCATATCATTTGCATCACGAGTCGGGCCTTGTTTGACTCAACCATATAATTTGCACCTCGAGTCGGGCTTCGTTTGACTCACCGATACCATTTGTGCTCGTGTTGGGCCTCATTTGACTCAACCATATCATTTGCGCCTCAAGTCAGGCCTCGTTTGACTCGACCATATCATTTGTGCCTTGAGTCAAGCCTCATTTGACTCACCCATGTATTTGCATCTCGAGTTAAACCTTGTTTGCCTCACCCATATCATTTGCGCCTCGAGTCAGGACTCGTTTGACTCACTGATATCATTTGTGCATCGAGTTGGGATTCGTTTGACTTAACCATATTATTTGGGCCTCGAGTCAGGTCCTGTTTGACTCAACCATATCATTTGTACCTCGAGTCAGGCCTCGTTTGACTCAACCATATCATTTGTACCTCGAGTCTGGCATCGTTTGACACAACCATATCATTTGCGCCTCGAGTCAGGCCTTGTTTGACTCACCCATATCATTTGTGCCTCGAGTCAAGCCTCGTTTGACTCAACCATATCATTTGTGCATCGAGTCGGGCCTCGTTTGACTTAACCATATTATTTATGCCTTGAGTCAGGTCTCGTTTGAACATATCATTTGCGCCCCGAGTCGGGCCTCGTTTGACTCACCGATACCATTTGTGCCTCGAGTTGGGACTTGTTTATCTCAATGATATCGTTTGTGCCTCGAGTTAGGCCTCGTTTGACTTAATCATATCATTTGCACCTCGAGTCTTGCCTCATTTGACTCAACCATATAATTTGTGCCTCGAGTCGGGCCTCATTTGACTCAACCATATCATTTCTGCCTTGGGTCAAGCCTCGTTTGGATCAACCGTACCATTTGCGCCTCAAGTCGGTCTTCGTTTGACTCACCCTTATCATTGCCACCTCGAGTCAAGCCTCGTTTGACTCACCCATGTGTTTACGCCTCGAGTCAGGCCTTGTTTGACTCACCCATATCATTTGCGCCACGAGTAGGGCCTTGTTTGACTCAACAATATCATTCGCGCCTCGAGTCAGGCCTCATTTGACTCAACCATATCTTTTGTGCCTCGAGTTGGGCCTCGTTTAACTCAACCATATCATTTGCGCCTCAAGTTAGGCCTCGTTGGACTCAACCATATCATTTGTGCCACAAGTCGGACCTCGTTCGACTCAACCATATCATTTCTACCTTGAGTCAAGCCTCGTTTGACTCAGCCGTATGATTTGCGCCTCGAGTCAGTCTTCGTTTGACTCACCTTTATCATTTGCACCTCAAGTCAAGCCTCGTTTGACTCACCCATGTGTTTGCGCCTCGAGTCAGGCCTTGTTTGACTCAACCATATCATTTGCGCCATGAGTCGGGCCTTGTTTGACTTAACCATATCATTTGCACCTTGAGTCGGGCTTCGTTTGACTAATCGATACCATTTGTGCCTTGTGTGGGGTGTCGTTTGACTCAACCATATCATTTGTGCCTCGAGTCAGGCCTGTTTTGACTCAACTGTATCATTTACGCCTCGAATCGGTCCTGTTTTGACTCCACCATTTCATTTGTGCCTCAAGTCGGGCCTCGTTTGACTCAACCATATTATTTACCCCTCGAGTCGGGACTCGTTTGATTCAACCATATCATTTGCGCCTCAAGTCGGGCCTTATTTGACTCGCCCATATGTTTGTGCATCGAGCCAGGCCTTGTTTGACTAAAACATATCGTTTGTGCCTCGAGTCATGCCTCGTTTAACTCAACCATATCATTTGCACCTCGAGTCAGTCCTCATTTGACTCAACCATATCATTTGCTCCCCGGGTCAGTCCTCATTTGACTCAGCCATATCATAGGCCTCATTTGACTCACCGATACCATTTGTGCCTCGAGTTAGGCCTTGTTTGACTCAACCATATCATTTGTGTCCCGAGACAGTCCTCGTTTAACTCAATCATATCATTTGCGCCTCGAGTCAGGCCTCGTTTGACTAAACCATATCATTTCTACCTTGAGTCATGCCTCGTTTGACTCAACCGTATCATTTGCGCCTCAAGTCGATCGTCATTTGACTCTCCTTTATCATTTACACCTCGAGTCAAGCCTCGTTTGACTCTCCCATATGTTTGCGCCTCGAGTCAGGCCTTCTTTGACTCACCCATATCATTTGCATCACGAGTTGGGCCTTGTTTGACTCAACCATATCATTTATGCCTCGAGTTAGGCCTAGTTTGACTCACCGATACCATTTGTGCCTCGTGTTGGGCCTCGTTTGACTCAACCATATCATTTGCACCTTGAGTTAGGCCTTGTTTGACTCAACTATATCATTTGCACCTCGAGTCAGGCCTGTTTTGACTCAACCATATCATTTGCACCTCGAGTCAGGCCTCGTTTGACTCAACCATATTATTTGCCCATTGAGTCGGGACCCGTTTGACTCAACCATATTATTTGCGCCTCGAGTCAGGCCCTGTTTAACTCAACCATATCATTTATGCCTCGAGTCAGACCTCGTTTGACTTAACCATATCATTTGCACCTCAAGTCGGGCATCGTTTGACTCAACCATATCATTTGCGCCTCGAGTCAGTCCTCGTTTGACTCAACCATGTCATTTGCGCCCCGAGTCGTGCCTCGTTTGACTCAACGATACCATTTGTGCCTCGAGTTAGGCCTTGTTGGAATCAACCATATCATTTGTGTCTCGAGACAGGCCTTGTTTGACTCAACCATATCATTTGCACCACGAGTCGGGCCTCGTTTGACTCATCCATATCATTTGCGCATCGAGTCGGGCCTTGTTTGACTCACGCATATATTTGACCCTTGAGTCGAGCCTTATTTGACTCACCCATATGTTTGCGCTTTGAGTCGGTCTTCGTTTGACTCACCCTTATCATTTGCACCTTGAGTCATGCCTCGTTTGACTCAATCATGTGTTTGTGCCTCAAGTCAGGCCTAGTTTGACTCAACCATATCATTTGCACCTAGAGTCGGGCAGTGTTTGACTCAACCATATCATTTATGCCTTGAGTCAGGCCTCGTTTGACTCACTGATACCATTTGTGCCTCGAGTCAGGCCTTGTTTGACTCAACCATATCATTTGCGCCTCGAGTCGGGCCTTGTTTGACTCAACCATATCATTTGCGCCTCGAGTAGGGCCTTGTTTGACTCACTGATACCATTTATGCCTCGAGTTGGGCCTCGTTTGACTCAACCATATCATTTGTGCCTCGAGTTAGGCCTTGTTTGGCTCAACCATATCATTTGCACTTCGAGTTAGGCCTCATTTGACTCAACCATATTATTTGCGCCTCGAGTCGGCTCTCGTTTGACTCAACCGTATCATTTATGCCTCGAGTCGGGCCGCATTTGACTCACCGATACAATCTGTGCCTCGAGAAGGGTCTCGTTTGGCTCAACCTTATCATTTGCGCTTCAAGTCGGGCCTTATTTGATTCAACCATATCATTTGTGCCTCAAGTCATACGTCATTTGGCTCAACCATGTCATTTGCGTCTCGAGTCGGCTCTCGTTTGACTCAGCCATATCATTTATGCCTTAATTCGGGCCGCATTTGACTCACCGATACAATTTGTGCCTCGAGAAGGGTCTCGTTTGGCTCAACCATATCATTTGTGCCTCGATTCATGCGTCGTTTGACTTAACCATATCATTTGCACCTTGAGTCGAGTCTCGTTTGACTTAACCATATCGTTTGCGCCTCGAGTCAGGCCGCATTTGACTCACCAATACAATTTGTGCCTCGAGAAGGGCCTCGTTTGACTCAACCATATCATTTGTGCCTCGAGTCAGGCCTTGTTTGAACCTCGGGTTAGGCCTTATTTGACTCACCCAGACGTTTGCGCCTCGAGGCGGTCTTTGTTTGACTCACCCTTATCATTTGCACCTCGAGTCAAGTCTCGTTTGACTCACCCATGTGTTTGCGCCTTGAGTCAGGCCTTGTTTGACTCACCCATATCATTTGCGCCACGAGTCGGTCCTTATTTGACTCAACCATATCATTTGTGCTTCGAGTTAGGCCTCGTTTGACTCACGGATACCATTTGTGCCTTGAGTTGGGCCTCGTTTGACTTAAACATATCATTTGTACCTCGAGGCAGGCCTTATTTGACTCAACCATATCATTTGTGCCTCGAGCTGGGCCTGTTTTCACTCAACCATATCATTTGCACCTCGAGACGGGCCTTGTTTGACTCAACCATATCATTTCCCCCTGAGTCAGGCCTTGTTTGACCCACCCATATCATTTGCGCCTCGAGTCAGGCCTCGTTTGATTTAACCATATCATTTGCATCTTGAGTCAGGCCTTGTTTGACTCAACTATATCTTTTGTGCCTTGAGTCGAGCCTCGTTAGACTCAACCATATCATTTGCTCCTCGAGTTGGGCCTTGTTTGACTCAACCATATCATTTGCGCCTTGAGCCGGCCCTTATTTGACTCACCCATATGTTTGAACCTCAAGTCGAGCCATATTTGACTCACCCATATGTTTGCGCTTCGAGTCGGTCTTTGTTTGACTCACCCTTATCATTTGCACCTCAAGTCAAGCCTTGTTTGACTCAACTATAGGTTTGCGCCTCAAGTCAGGCCTAGTTTGACTCACCCATATCATTTGCGCCTCGAGTCGGGCCTCGTTTGACTTACGGATACCATTTGTGCCTCGAGTTGGGCCTTGTTTGACTCAACCATATTATTTGTACCTCGAGTCAGGCTTTGTTAGTCTCAACCATATTATTTGTGCCTCGAGTCAGGCCTTGTTTGACTCACCCATATGTTTGAACCTTGGGTCGGGCCTTATTTGACTCACCCAGATGTTTGCGCCTCGAGGCGGTCTTCGTTTGACTCACCCTTATCATTTGCACCTCGAGTCAAGCCTCGTTTGACTCACCCATGCATTTGTGCCTCGAGTCAGGCCTTGTTTGACTCACCCATATCTTTTGCACCTTGAGTCAGGCCTCGTTTGACTCCCCGATACCATTTGTGCATCGAGTGGGGACTCATTTGACACAAGCATATGATTTGCACCTCAAGTCAGGCCTCGTTTGACTCAACCATATGATTTGCGCCTCGAGTCGGGCCTTGTTTGACTCAACCATATCATTTGCGCACCGAGTCGGGCCTCGTTTGACTCACCGATACCATTTGTGCCTCGAGTTGGGACTCGTTTAACTCAACCATATCGACTGTGCCACGAGTCAGGCCTCGTTTGACTCAATCATATCATTTGTGCCTCGAGTCGAGCCTCGTTTGACTTAACAATATCATTTGTGCCTCGAGTCATGCCTCATTTGAGTCAACCATATCATTTGTGCATCGAGTTGGGCCTCGTTTGACTCAACCATAAAATTTGCACCTCGAGTAAAGCCTCGTTTGACTCAACCATGTCTTTGCACCTCAAGTCAAGCCTTGTATGACTCACCCATATCATTTGCGCATCGAGACGTGCAGTGTTTGACTCAACCATATCATTTACGCCTTGAGTCAGGCCTCGTTTGACTCATCGATACCATTTGTGCCTCGAGTTAAGCCTTATTTGACTCAACCATATCATTTGTGCCTCAAGTGAGGCCTCGTTTGACTCAACCATATCATTTGCGCCCCGAGCCGGGCCTCGTTTGCCTCAACCATATCATTTGCACCTCGAGTTGGGCCTCGTTTGACTCAACCATATCATTTACCCCTCGAGTCGGGCCTCGTTTGACTCACTGATTCCATTTGTGCCTCGAGTTAGGCCTCGTTTGACTCAACCAAATCAGTTATGCCTCTAGTTAGGCCATGTTTGACTCAACCATATCATTTGCTCCTAGAGTCGAGCCTAGTTTCACTCATCAATATCATTTGCGCCTCGAGTCTAGCTTGGTTTGACTCAGGCCTTGTTTTCCTCACCCATATCATTTGCGCCTCGAGTCAGGCCTCGTTTGACTCACTGATATCATTTGTGCATCGAGTTGGGCCTCGTTTGACTGAACCATATGATTTACGCCTCGAGTTAGGCCCCGTTTGACTCAACCATATCATTTGTTCCTCGAGTCAGGCCTCGTTTAACTCAACCATATCATTTGTGCCTCGAGTCGGGCATCATTTGACTCAACCATATCATTTACGCCTTGAGTCCAGCCTCGTTTGACTCAACCATATCATTTGTGTCTCGATTCAGGCCTCGTTTGACTCAACCATATCATTTGTGCCTCGAGTCATGCATCGTTTGACTCAACAATATCATTTGCACCTCAAGTCGAGTCTCGTTTGACTCAACCATATCATTTATACCTCGAGTCAGGCCGCATTTGACTCACCAATACAATTTGTGCCTCGCGAAGGGTCTTGTTTGGCTCAACCATATCATTTGCGCCATGAGTCAGGCATTGTTTGACTCAACCATATCATTTGCGCCTCGAGGTGGGCCTCGTTCGACTCATCGATACCATTTGTGCCTCGTGTGGGGCATCGTTTGACTCAACCATTTCATTTGCACCTCAAGTCGAGCCTCATTTGACTAAACCATATTATTTGCCCCTCGAGTTGGGACTCGTTTGATTCAACCATATCATTTGCACCTCAAGTCGGGCCTTATTTGACTCACCAATATGTTTGCGCATCGAGTCGGGCCTCCTTTGACTAAACCCTATTGTTTGTGCCTCAAGTCATGCCTCATTTGACTCACCCATATCATTTGCGCCTCGAGTCGGGCCTCGTTTGACTTAACCATCTCATTTGTGCCCTGAGTCAGGCCTTGTTTGACACACCGATACCATTTGTGCCTTAAGTTAGGCTTCATTTGACTCACCCATACCATTTGCGGCTCAAGTTAGGCCTTGTTTGACTCACCCATGCATTTATGCCTCGAGTCAGGCCTTGTTTGACTCACCCATATCATTTGCGCCTCGAGTCAGGCTTCGTTTGACTCACTGATACCATTTGTGCATCGAGTGGGGCCTCGTTTGACTCAAGCATATGATTTGCGCCTCGAGTCAGGCCTCGTTTGACTCACCCATATCATTTGCGCCTTGAGTCATACCTTGTTTGACTCAACCATATCATTTACGCCTCGAGTCGGGCCTCGTTTGAGTGAACCATATCATTTGTGCCTCGAGTTGGGCTTGGTTTGACTCAACCGTATCATTTGCGCCTCGGGTCGGGCCTTATTTGACTCACCCATATGTTTACGCATTGAGCCGGGCCTCATTTGACTCACCGATACCATTTGTGCTTCGAGTTGGGCCTCATTTGACTCAACCATATCATTTGTGTCTCGGGTCAAGCCTTGTTTGACTCACCCATGTGTTTGTGCCTCGAGTTAGGCCTTGTTTGACTCACCCATATCCTTTGCGCCATGAGTCGGGCCTTGTTTGACTGAACCATATCATTTGCACCTCGAGTCGGGTCTCGTTCGACTCAACCGTATCATTTGCACCCCGAGTCGGCCCTCATTTGACTCAACCATATCATTTGTGCCTCGAGTCATACCTCGTTTGACTCAACCATATCATTTACGCCTGGAGTCGGGCCTTATTTGACTGAACCATATCGTTTGCGCCTCGAGTCGAGCTTGGTTTGACTCAACCATATCATTTGCACCTCGAGTCGGGCCTTATTTGACTCACCCATATGTTTGCGCATCGAGTCGGGCCTCGTTTGACTAAACCATATTGTTTGTGCCTCAAGTCATGCCCCATTTGACTCACCCATATCATTTATGCGTCGAGTCAGGCCTCGTTTAACTTAACTATATCATTTGCGCCTTGAGTCGGGACTTGTTTGACTCACCCATATGTTTAAGCCTCGAGTCGGGCCTTATTTGACTCACCCATATGTTTGCACCGCGAGCCGGTCTTCGTTTGACTCACCCTTATCATTTGCACCTCGAGTCAATCCTCGTTTGACTCCACCATGTGTTTGCGCCTCAAGTCAAGCCTAGTTTGACTCACCCATATCATTTGCGCCTCGAATCGGGCTGTGTTTGACTCAACCATATCATTTATGCCTTGACTCGGGCCTCGTTTTCCTCTCCGATACCATTTGTGCCTCGAGTTGAGCCTTGTTTGACTCAACCAAATCATTTGTGCCTCAAGTCAAGCCTTGTTTGACTCCACCATATCATTTGCGCCTCGAGTCTGGCATCGTTTGACTCAAACATATCATTTATGCCTCGAGTCAGGCCTCGTTTGACTCAACCATATCATTTCTCCCTTGAGTCATGCCTCGTTTGACTCAACCATATCATTTGCACCTCGAGTCGGTCTTCGTTTGACTCACCCTTATCATTTGTGCCTCGAGTCAAACCTGGATTGACTCCACCATGTGTTTGTGCCTCAAGTCAGGCCTAGTTTGACTCACCCATATCATTTGCGCCTCGAGTCGGGCTGTGTTTGACTCAACCATATCATTTACGCCTTGAGTCGGGCCTCGTTTGACTCACCGATACCATTTGTGCCTCGAGTTGAGCCTTGTTTAGCTCAACCAAATCATTTGTGCCTCAAGTCAGGCCTTGTTTGACTCCACCATATCATTTGCACCTCGAGTCGAGCCTGGTTTGACTCAACCAAATCATTTGTGCCTCGAGCCAGGCCTCGTTTGACTTAACCATATCATTTACCCCTCGAGTCGGGCCTCGTTTAGATCAACCATATCATTTGTGCCTCAAGTCGGGCCTCGTTTGACTCACCCATGTGTTTGCCCCTCGAGTCAGGCCTTGTTTGCCTCACCCATATCATTTGCGCCTCGAGTCAGGCCTCATTTGACTCACTGATATCATTTGTGCATCAAGTTGGTCCTTGCTTGACTTAACCATTTAATTTGCGCCTTGAGTTAGGCCTCGTTTGACTCAACCATATCATTTGTGCCTTAAGTTAGGCCTCATTTGACTCAACCATATCATTTGCGCCTCGAGTCTGGCATCGTTTGACTCAAACATATCATTTATGCCTCGAGTCGGGCCTCGTTTGACTCAACCATATCATTTCTCCCTTGAGTCATGTCTCGTTTGACTCAACCATATCATTTGCACCTCGAGTCGGTCTTCGTTTGACTCACCCTTATCATTTGTGCCTCGAGTCAAACCTCGATTGACTCCACCATGTGTTTGTGCCTCAAGTAAGGCCTAGTTTGACTCACCCATATCATTTGTGCCTCGAGTTGGGCTGTGTTTGACTCAACCATATCATTTACGCCTTGAGTCGGGCCTCGTTTGACTCACCGATACCATTTATGCCTCGAGTTGAGCCTTGTTTAACTCAACCAAATCATTTGTGCCTCAAGTCAGGCCTTGTTTGACTCCACCATATCATTTGCGTCTCGAGTCGAGCCTGGTTTGACTCAACCAAATCATTTGTGCCTCGAGCCAGGCCTCGTTTGACTTAACCATATCATTTACCCCTCGAGTCGGGCCTCGTTTAGATCAACCATATCATTTGTGCCTCAAGTCGGGCCTCGTTTGACTCACCCATGTGTTTGCCCCTCGAGTTAGGCCTTGTTTGCCTCACCCATATCATTTGCACCTCAAGTCAGGCCTCATTTGACTCACTGATATCATTTGTGCATCAAGTTGGTCCTCGCTTGACTTAACCATTTGATTTGCGCCTTGAGTCAGGCCTCGTTTGACTCAACCATATCATTTGTGCCTTAAGTCAGGCCTCATTTGACTCAACCATATCATTTGTGCCTTGAGTCTGGCATCGTTTGACTCAAACATATCATTTATGCCTCGAGTCGGGCCTCGTTTGACTCAACCATATCATTTCTCCCTTGAGTCATGCCTCGTTTGACTCAACCATATCATTTGCACCTCGAGTCGGTCTTCGTTTGACTCACCCTTATCATTTGTGCCTCGAGTCAAGCCTCGATTGACTCCACCATGTGTTTGTGCCTCAAGTAAGGCCTAGTTTGACTCACCCATATCATTTGCGCCTCGAGTCGGGCTATGTTTGACTCAACCATATCATTTACGCCTTGAGTCGGGCCTCGTTTGACTCACCGATACCATTTGTGCCTCGAGTTGAGCCTTGTTTAACTCAACCAAATCATTTGTGCCTCAAGTCAGGCCTTGTTTGACTCCACCATATCATTTGCGCCTCGAGTCGAGCCTGGTTTGACTCAACCATATCATTTGTGCGTCGAGTCAGGCCTCGTTTGACTCAACCATATCATTTACCCCTCGAGTCGGGCCTTGTTTAGATCAACCATATCATTTGTGCCTCAAGTCGGGCCTCGTTTGACTCACCCATGTGTTTGCCCCTCGAGTCAGTCCTTGTTTGCCTCACCCATATCATTTGTGCCTCAAGTCATGCCTCATTTGACTCACCCATATCATTTGTGCCTCAAGTCAGGCCTCGTTTGACTCAACCATATCATTTGTGCCTCGCGTCAGCCATTGTTTGACTCAAACATATCATTTGTGCCTCGAGTCGGGCCTCGTTTGACTCAACCATATCATTTCTCCCTCGAGTCATGCCTCGTTTGACTCGACCGTATCATTTGCGCCTCGAGTCAGTCTTCGTTTGACTCACCCTTATCATTTGCACTTCGAGTCAAGCCTTGTTTGACTCACCCCTGTGTTTGCGCCTCGAGTCAAGCCTCGTTTGACTCATCCATATCATTGGTGCCATGAGTCGGGCCTTGTTTGACTCAACCATATCATTGGTGCCTCGAGTCAGGACTTGTTTGACTCAACCGTATCATTTGCGCCTCGAGTTAGGCCTTGTTTGACTCTCCCATATCATTTGCGCCATAAGTCAGGCCTTGTTTTACTCAACCATATCATTTGCATCTCGAGTCGGGCCTCGTTTGACTCATTGATACCATTTGGGCCTCGAGTTAGGCCTCATTTGACTCAACCAAATCATTTGTGCCTCTAGTTAGGCCTTGTTTGACTCAACCATATCATTTGCGCCTGGAGTCGGTCCTGGTTTGACTTAACCATCTCATTTGTGCCTCGAGTCAGGCTTAGTTTGACTCAACCATATCATTTGCTTTGCGCCTCGAGTCGGGCCTTATTTGACTCACCCATATGTTTGCGCATCGAATCGGGCCTCGTTTGACTAAACCATATTGTTTGTGCCTTAAGCCATGCCTCATTTGACTCACACATATCATTTGCGCCTCGAGTTGGGCCTCGTTTGACTCACCGATACCATTTGTGCCTCGAGTTGAGCTTCATTTGACTCACTCATATCATTTGCACCTTGAGTTAGGCCTCGCTTGACTCACCCATGCGTTTATGCCTCGAGTCAGGCCTTGTTTGACTCACCCATATCATTTGTGCCTCGAGTTGGGCCTTGTTTGACTGCCTGATACCATTTGTGCATCGAGTGGTGCCTCGTTTGACTCAAGCATATGATTTGTGCCTCAAGTTAGGCCTAGTTTTAGAGGAAGAGGAAGAGAGAGAGAAAAAGTGAGAAAGAGAGCAAAAGAGAAAAAAGTGAGAGAAGTTTTAGAGAGAGAATGAGAGAGAGGTAGACTTGTTTTAGAGAGAGACAGCGAAAGAGGGAAATGGAAGTCTTGGAGAAAGATGGGAAGAAAGAATGATTACAGGGGAGAGAGAGGGGGAGAGAAAGTGTGTTAGGGAGAGGGAGAGAGAGAGTGTTAGGGAGGGAGAGAGGAAGAAAGAAAGAGAGGGTGTAGGGAGAGAGAGAAATAGTGACAGAGAGATGGGAAGATGGAGAGAGGTAGAGACAAAGAGAAATTTGGGGGAGGGAGAGAGAAAATGAGAGAAAAAGAGAGAGAGAAGTTTAAGAGAGAGATAGAGACATGTTTGAGAGAGTGTGGGAAGTTTTCTTGTGTTTGAAAGAGTGTGAAAGAAATTTTAGTTAGACACAAAAGTTTGAGAGAGAAAAAGAGAGAGAAGTTTTAGAAAGAGATAGAATGAGAAGAGTGAGAGAGAGAGTGAATAAGGGAGAGTGGGAGACAGAGACAGATAAAGAGATAGAGGTAGAAATGTTGGAGAGAGAGAGAGAGAGAAAGAGAAATTTTAAAGATTGAGAGAGGAGGAGGAGAGAGAAAGATAAATTTTAGAGAGTGTAGAAGAGAGAGAAATTTTAGAGAAAGAGAGAAAGAAATTTGGGAGGCTGAGTGAGAGAGAAAGAGAAGTTTTAGAAAGGGTGAGAGAAGTTTTAGAAGAGAGAGAGAGAGAGAAAGAAAGAGCGAGAAAGAAGTTTTGGAGTGTGAGTGAGAGTAAAAGGGAGAAAAGTTTGAGAGAGAGAGACAAAGAAGTTTTTGAGAGGGAGAGAAAGGCTGAGACAAAGAGAAAAAGAGAGAAGAAATCTTAGAGAGAGAAAGAGAGAGAGAGAGATAGAGCAAGGGAGGGAAAGAGAGATTTGAGAGAGAGTGGCAAAGAGTATGAGAGAAAGAGAAGTTTTAAAGGACAAGGGGAGAAAGAGAGAGTTAGATAGAGAGAGACATATTTGGGAGAGAGAGAGAGAGAGTAAGAGAAAAATTTTAGACAAGGAGAGGGAGAGGGAGAGATGGAGAGAGAGAAAGAGAGAGAAAGAGAAGTTTTAGAGAGAGAGAGGAAAAGAAAGAAAGAGAGGTTTGAGAGAAGAGAGTGTGGCAAAGAGAGAAGTTTTAGTGAGAGATAGAGTGACAAAGAAGTTTTAGAGAGGGAGAGAGAGAGAAAGTGAAGTTTTAGAGAGAGACAGAATGACATAAGTTTTAGAAGAGGAGAGAGTAAGAGACATGTTAGCCCGAGAGAGAGAGAGAGAGTTTGAAAAGCTTGAGAGAGAATAAGAGAGTGGCAACCAAGTTTTATAGATGGAGAGAGAGAGAGAGAAAAAAAAAAGAGAAATGGAAGTTTTGGAGAATGATGGGGGAGAAAGAATGATTAGGGGAGAGAGAGAAAGAGAGAGAGGGTGTTGGGGAGAGAGAGATATAGTGAAACAGAGAGATAGAAAAATTTTAGTTAGAGAGAGTATAGTTCTAGAGAGAGAAAGAGAGCAAGTGAGAGAATGGGAGAAAGAGATTGTGAGACAGAAAGAAAGATAGAGAGAGAGAAGTTTTAGGGAGAAAGAGAGAATTATTATAGAAAGAGAGAGAGAAAAGGAGAGGTAGAGAGAGTGTGGTGACGGGAGAGAGAGGAAGAGCAAGAGGGAGAGAGAAAGAGAGAAAGAAATTTTACAGGCAGAGAGAGAAGAGAGGAAAGTTTTAGAGAGGGTGAGTGAGAGAAAGAAAGATAACAAGAAAGAGAGAGAGAGAGAGAGAGAGAGAGAGAGAGAGAGAGAAAAGTTCTGGAAAGGGAGAGAATGGTGGAGAGAGAGAGATAAAGAGAGGAAGAAGTTTCAAAGAGAGAAAGAGAGAGTAATAATTTTTAGAGAGAGAGAAGAGAAGTTGTAGAGATCATGAGTGTTGACATCTAATATGGTTTGAGCAAAGAATTAAAATTGAAATAAAAATACAGAATAGGTTAAACAAAAATTTAAAAATGTAAAAGCCAAAATTAAAAAAAGAAAATTAAAAATATGAAAGAAAATTTTCAAAAGAATTAAAACAAAAGAAAAAAAGGAATTTTCGAGGAAGCAGAGAACATGGCGTACTGCTTTCCTTTATAAGTATCCACACACATGAGCTCATCTTAGAACTCCTTTGTTTTAAGCTCATGCTTTTACCTTCATGCACCCAAAAGAAAGGATACAAAGAGAAGCAACCAAGGAGAAGAGGCCAAAGAAAAAAATCAACCGAGAGAGACATGGGGGAGAGACCAAGAAAAAGAGACAAAAGGGGAAGCATAAGAGACCCGAGAGAAAGCAATGAACAAAAAACAAAAGGAAGCAAATAAGGAAGCATAAAACAAAGAGAAGCAGAAAGCATAAGAGAAGCCATGGAAGGAGGTAACAAGGAGATACAAGAGAATAGTTGTGAGTAGAAAGAAAGAAGGAGAGAAGAAAAAACAAAGAGAGTAACTAAGAGAGAGAGAGCATAAGCAAAACAAGAGAGACCAAGGTAATAAGAGAAGGCACATAGAGAATGGCCAAGAGGGAACTCAAAATGAAAAAAATAGGAAGAAGGATCCGAAACAAAAAGAAAATAAGAGGAAGAGACATGCAGAGGAAGGACCAAAAAAAGAAGACATAGACAGGAGCAACAGAAAGAAACTAAGAGAGAGCGTGAGGGAGAGTCCCAATGTAGAGGCTTTAAAAAGGAAGAGAGTCTGAGAGAGTAAAGACAAGGGGGGAGAGAACACAAAAACTTGGAAAAAAAATAAGAAGAGAGAAAGAGAGAAAACAGAAGAAAGAATCGAGTGAGAGAGGAAAGAGTGCAAAGAGAAGCCTAAAGCTTGAACAAAGGTGCATTTTTGTCCCTGCTTTCTTTCTTGAAGGTCCCCTTGTACCCCTCATTTTCTATCAACATGAATTATGCTTGGCATTATTAGAAGGTTAAGGCTTTAGTAAGTCCAGGCTAAGGTTTTAGCTTGCATGCATGCAGTTTGCATTGTCTTTGCACGGATGCTTTGGGTTGATATTCATAGGGGAGAGAAATCTCTCTCTCTCACTCCAATTAGGTTGAAGGCTCTAGCTTGGTAGCATTATAGCGTGTAATGTTAAAAAGTAGCGCACCCTTCATAGGGTGTGGTGCACAAAATCCCTGCCCAAATACATAGAACAAAAAAAAAAGAAAATATCTTTTGGAAAAATGAAATAAAATATATAGGTGGATTTATAAAATTTTAGAATTTTTTATACTAGTTTGAAAAATTTTTGATGAAAATTTAAAAATCTAATTGTATTATTTCTATCAATCCATTTTTTACCAAAAAATATAGAAAAAAATCCCTTTGCTAGAAAAATATTCTGATTTTACAGTTTGGTTTGATGAAATTAATGCTCTTTTCCATGAATTTCTAAATTTTATTTGAAAAAGTTAAAAAAAATTAAGCAGTACTAATTATTAAATTTACTTGTTTTATGTTAAATAGACAATACAAAATAAAAAGCGAAAGAAAATAAAAAAGTGCAAACCTACGTGCATTTGTCTCCCCTTTGTTATTTTATATTATTTTATTTCATTAAAATTCAACAACTTCAGCAGCAAGCCTGGGGTTGTTGCAGAATGGAGGATGATGGCTACTGTTGAATGGTTCATGATTCATCAGTTGCAAGACAACAACACAACAGCAGCTGTAGCACACACTAGCTACAAGACAACAGCATGACAATGTAGCAAGAGAAGAGCACTACCCCTCATTAAGTTCCACTGGCTGCAATAGCAGTAGCAAACATGGTAGGCGTCAGAAGCTTGCAGACAGCAACACAGCAACAAAAGGAAGAGTTGCAGACTATGATGTGATGGGTAGCAGCTGCAGCATGGTGCAGCACATGCAGGTGGCATTGGCCACCTGCTGGAACTAGGCTGAATTGACAAGGGCGGCAGCCAACTTGCACTGTCACTCTTTAAGCATCTGTTAGCTGCCACTTGCATAAGGAATGAAACAGCCAAAATGCAGCATGAAAAAGGGTGGGCACCGAAGGGTACCATAGGAGGACAGTGACATAGAGTAGAGAACAGAAGGACCAATCCAGCACTAATTTTAGCTATAAAAGGAGACATCCTTCACTAGCCAAGGCTCAACATGTCAAAACGGGCCGGCCCGCCCCGACATGCGAAAGCCTGCAACTAGGTGGGGCGGGCCGGCCCGCATAATTGGCAGGCTAGAAAATCCTAGCCCAACCTACCCCGCAGCTTGTTGCGGGTTAAGCAGGCCACCCCACCAATAATTAAAAAAATAAAAAATTTATTAAAAATTAGAGTTTATGAATGATAGTAAATGACAAGCTAAATTTAATATACTAATTTTAAAACAATTGTAAATGAATACAATCAAATTTACCTTTTAATAATGTACCTAAAGGCATAACTTGGATTTAGCTCGTAATGAATTATAAAAAACTTGATTCTACTTATAAAATTGCTAATATACAACATCATTTTCTAGGCAAAGTTTCAATAATATTACTAATATATGTGCACAATAAAACACGTGCCTACAAAGACATAAAGATCATATTCCTATTGTTGAAGTTCTCAAGAATCTTAGAAGGAAGGTGCAAGAAAGAAGAAAGAAAGAAAACTCAGAACTCCTAGATGTGAAAGTTCTGAAATGTAAATCTGATTCAAATGAATTAATCTACAAATGATGTAGCTGAGATTACAATTTATAGACTAAGACTCAGTTACTGAATTACACTAATGTCCCTAAGTAATAAACTAAAGACAAGATTAATAGAGCAAAATCAGAATCACACGAGACTCCTACTGCACCTGCACCCACCAAGACAAGCAGCCTAAGCAGCCTTATCTCTAACATCCCCCCTCAAGATCAATGGCATGACTTGGAAGAGGAATGACACTGAGCTTGTCTCTAAGTTGAAGAAACCTTGAAGTTGAGACTGCCTTGGTGAGGATATCTGCTGTTTGATCAAGAGACGGAATATGAAAGACTTCAATTTCTTTATTGTTGACCTTTTCACGAACAAAATAAAGATCTAGTTCAATATGCTTAGTCTTTGAATGAAGGACCGGATTTGCTGACAAGCTGACTGTGCTCATATTGTCACAGTATATTCTAGGAACTTTTGGTAGTTGAATGCTTAGTTCTTTGAGTAAAGACTGCAGCCAAGCCAATTCTGCCACTACACTTGCAAGACTCCTATATTCAGCTTCAATACTTGATCTAGACACTGTTGCTTGCTTTTTAGATGACCAAGAAACGAGATTAGGGCCAAGATAAACACAAAAACCTGAGGTGCTGCACCTATCATCAATGTCTGACGCCCAATCAGCATCACAAAAGGCAGTGAGCTCAAGAGCAGATGATCTTTGGAGAACTAGAGCATGACATATGGTGCCTGCTAGATACCTCAGTATTCGTTTAACCAACTTCCAATGTACATCTGTAGGGCAATGCATAAACTGACAAGCTTTGTTCACACTATATGATAATTCTGGTCTAGTAATGGTAATATATTGTAATGCTCCCACAAGAGATCTGTATGCAGCTTGATCAGAAATAGGAGAACCACTACTAGCTGAGATATGTGGTGTTGAGGCCATAGGAGAGGGCATAGACTTCACACCTTGCATACCAGCTCTAGTAAGAAGATCCTTAATGTATTTGGACTAAGATAAGTATATTTCACCAGCAGAACTGTAAGTAACTTCAATACCTAAGAAGTATTTAAGTTTCCCAAGATCCTTTAATGAGAACTTTACATTCAGTTGATCAATCAAGTGCTGAACCAAAGTTGGTGAGGATCCAGTAATCAAAATATCATCCACGTAGACTAAAACATAGAGAGAATGATGAGAAGTAACCTGAAGAAACAAGGAAGAATCACATTTTGCCTTGGTAAAACCAAGATCAAGTAAAGCTTCAGACAATTTTTGAAACCATGCACGAGGAGCTTGCTTAAGGCCATAGAGAGCCTTATGAAGCTTGCAAACTTGAGATGAGTCAGCTAATTCATATCCAGGAGGCTGCAGCATGTATACATCTTCATTCAAATCACCATTTAAAAAGGCATTATTAACATCTATTTGATGGATGTTCCACCCTTTTGATAAGGCCAAAGTGAGAAGAACCCGAATTGTGACTGGTTTTACTACTGGATTGAAAACTTCATGAAAATCAACTCCTACCTCTTGATTATACCCTTTTGCAACTAATCTTGCTTTATATTTGTTGATAGTGCCATCTGGATTTTCTTTAACTTTAAACACCCATTTGCACCCTATAGGCCTCCTATCTTTGGGTAAAGCTTCTAAACTCCATGTCTTGTTGCTCATGAGTGCTGCATACTCAAGATCCATGGCACACTTCCATTCTGGTATACTAAGAGCTTCTTCAACAGTTTGAGGCTCTCTAGAGACAGTAAGTGTTGTTGGTACAGTTCCTCTTGCTTTGCTACTAGTCACCATTGAGTGATTGTTTGAATTGAGTGCCCTTGCTTTGCTACGGGTCATCATTGGGTGGACATTTTGAGGCAGACGTTGAGGAACTTCAAATTCTGCAGAGGGACCTGAAACATGTTGCAAAGAATCCATAATATTGGTATTATTAGCAAGTGCACATGAGTTATTTGTTTGTTCAGCAAATGCATTGGTATTCTGAGTATGTCTTGCATTAGAGAATGATAGAATAGGAGGTATGGCTGAAGGTGGAGGAGAAACAAAATGTGATTTGTTACTGGAAGGTGACTGCTGTGAGGAACCCTTGCTGTTCTTGAATGGAAAGCTACTTTCATCAAATATGACATCTCTAGATATAATTGTTTTCCCATCAGGATGTAGACACTGGTATCCTTTGTGTGCTGGACTATAACCAAGAAAGGTGCACTCAATGGATTTGAACTGAAACTTGGGATTATTGTAGGGCCTTAGGTTAGGATAGGCTGCACACCCAAAGACTTTAAGAGAAGAATAATCAGGTTTGATTTTGTATAAGGTTTGAAAAGGAGTAGAACCATTTAAAACTGGTGTGGGTAGTCTATTAATGAGATACACAGCTGTGCTAAAAGCTTCAGTCCAAAATGAACTAGGTAAAGATGATTGGTGAAGCAAGGCTAGTCCAGTCTCAGTTATATGCCTATGTTTCCTTTCTGCAAGCCCATTTTGTTCATGTGTATAAGGACATGAAACACGATGAACTATCCCTTGGTCTTTCAAATATTCAGTGAAAGCTCTAAATTCTCCTCCCCAATCAGTTTGTAAGGCAAGGATTTTGTGGTTGGTTTGAAGTTCTACTTGTTTCTTGAAATGAATAAAGGTTTGTAATGCATCAGACTTGCTTTTGAGGAAGTAAATCCATGTGTAACGGGTGAAGGTATCTACAAAATGTATGTAATATCTATGTCCCTCTTTTGACAGCATAGGTGCTGGTCCCCACAAATCAGAATGAATTAGTTGAAGAGGTTTTGAGTATTCTGTTTGAGAAGAGGCAAAAGGAAATTTATGTAATTTACTAAGGCAGCAAGATGAACAAAAAGAAAGCTCTTTATTTGGTATTCTGATATTACAAGAAGTGAATACACTCTTGACAGTTTGTACAGAAGCATGGCCCAATCTAACATGCCATTTGTCTAACTCAGAACAAGAATTTAACAAAGAAGAAGTATGAGAACTATGTACAGCAGGTGAAGTAACATTTGGTGACTGAGTTGACACTTTTACAGTGGCATACGGTTCCTTTTCAATATGAAACTGATCAAAGACATACAAGCCTTTTCTAACAGTCCCCTTCAAAAGTATTTGATGAGTATCCTGAGATTTAACATAACAAGAGTCAGGATGGAACTCAAAATAGACATAATTGTCTTTTCCAAACTGAGAAACACTCACAAGATTTTTGGTAATATTTGGAACATGAAGAAGTGAGTTTAGGTAAAGATTTTGATTAGAAAAGCAAGACTTAATCTGAGAATTACCAATGTTTTTAATGAACAAACCTGAGCCATTACCAATGTGCACCTTCTCCTTTCCATTATATGGAGTCTTCTACACAATGTTAGAGGCATCCACTGTCACATGATCAGTGGCCCCAGAATCAAGATACCATTCTTGATCAATGCCATTGCTGCTGCTGTTAGAAGTGAGCATTGCATAGGGTGTGTTTCTGACACTGCCATTGGCGCCATTGGCTGTCTTGCTGAAGTGGCTAGGCACTTGAGCTGGTCCTTGAAAACTTTCATCAAATCTGTGATAACAACTCTAGGACTGATGTCCATATCTCCCACATAATTGACATTGAATGTTGCTTTTATTAGAAAACCTTCCATTCCTACCAGCAAACCGCCCATTGTTGTAACTCCCTTTGCCTCTGAAAAAGTTTCCTCTACCTCCAAACCTTCCTCTATTTGCATACTAACTAGGGAAACTTTGATAACCACTTCGGTTCACATTGTAATTCTGAGCATGTGTAGCAAGATTCACTGTCATAGCTTCTACTTCTTTATGATGCTTCTCAATTCTATTTTCTTGTGCAAGCAATAATGCTTCAATCTCTTCTACTAAATATGGATCAGTTCTAGAAAGAATGGATGTAACAAAACCAACATATTCTGAGGAAAGACCATCAAGAATTACCTCTATATGGTCACTTTCTGTAATTGCATGTCCAACTGAAGCCAAAGAATCAACAAGATTCTTGATCTTTAAAAGATAATCAGTGGCTGTCATGGATCCCTTCTTCATAGTCTGTAGCTGCGCCTTGAATTGCTTGATCTTTGCCTTTGTATGAGAAGCAAAGAAAGTTTCCACCTTTTCCCAGACCTGGTACGAGTATTCACATCCCACCATTCTTGTAAGAATGTTTTCTGACATTGTTGACAGCAGCCAAGATAGCAAGAGCTGATCTTGTTCTTCCAAAGAACATACTGCTGACTCAAGATCCCAAGAACTCTTCCTTGCTCATCTATTGCAAATCTTGATGGCACTTCTTGACCACCACTGATGTATTTCTCTTATTCATGCCCTCTGATGGCTGCAAGAACTTGTTGTTTTCAGAGTAGATAGGAATTGCTGTCTAATTTCACAGAAATAGAATGACTAAAAGAAACTAGTGAAGCATTCAAAGATGCTAAAGAAAACGTATTCATATTCTCTCTCATTGGATCAAAGCTCTGATACCATGTTGAAGTTCTCAAGAATCTTAGAAGGAAGGTGCAAGAAAGAAGAAAGAAAGAAAACTCAGAACTCCTAGATGTGAAAGTTCTGAAATGTAAATCTAATTCAAATGAATTAATCTACAAATGATGTAGCTGAGATTACAATTTATAGACTAAGACTCAATTACTGAATTACACTAATGTCCCTAAGTAATAAATTGAAGACAAGATTAATAGAGCAAAATCAGAACCACACGAGACTCCTACTGCACCTGCACCCACCAAGACAAGCAGCCTTATCTCTAACACCTATATGCGACAAAGTCTAACACCGATGTTATTCAAAATAAACTACATACTAATTGAAAAGAGAGCTATGCTATTATACATTTATACCACTATTCTTATATATGCAATGCTTGAGTTTTACACCTTAAATTATGATAACATAAAAGCTGAATAACCTAATACAAATATAAAGATAGTAATTTCTACTTCAAAAAATAATATATAAATGTGATATTGATGATAGCTATGTAACAACACAAGTTTTATACTATCACCTGAATGATTCAAAATGAGTTGTTGCATAGTAGAATAATTTGTCTTTTCTTTGAGCTCATCAATTTTTACTTGCCTTTTAACTTGAAATTTTTCAAAAATTCTTTTGTCTCTACTGTCACCTATAAAATCACACATTATACAAAAGATATTCAAAACATAAGAAAATTATATCTAAACTGCATGAGAATCCTACCTAAAATGCATAATCCAAATTGGAACCAGATGACAATCATTTGAATTGCCCTCTTCTTCCAATTCATATCTATTGATCTTGTTGTCATAATAGTATAACTTACAGTAATTTCCTCAAAGTTGAAACCATTTTAAAGGCTATGTCATTTTAGAGAAAAATTAAAGTTATGTGGGTCTAAACCCGCAGGTTTAACCCACCCCAACCCGCATTGACCTGCGGGTTTTGCGAGGGCGGGCTAATTTACCCGCGAATAAATGGGCCACCTATATAGTAATCCAATCCGCCCCTTATGCGGGGCGGGACGGGCTAGTCCGGTAGGCCAAGCCCATTTTGACATCCCTAGCCAAGGCCCCTTCTCTAGAGCGAAATCCCATTGCCATCTGAGTGTCCTTGCTTTTGGCTGAGAATCTTCAACAAAAATAGAGAGTTTTGCTACTGCTTGAGTGTCCTCAGCAACTTAGAAATCCGGTAGCAAGCAAGTCTTGTAGAACCCCTATCCAAAGAACCAAAAAACAGAGTACTCACATAAAGGTGATCCTTTGTAACGGAGGCATCTAGAGATGTGAAGCCATGCCTTCACAAAGCAAAGGGACTGTTACAACGTCCCTGTGTAGTTCTTCGACATCCAGCAGCACCAAGGGTGATCGACGGCCCTTCACTCAATAGAAAATAGAGGAGCACGAGCTATAGAGACCAGAGAACAAGGTGAGGAGCCTTGAAACTTAACATCAGAATCTATCTTGCTTCTTGAAGGAGTGAGTAGAATGCCAACTGAATAGCAAAGGAAGGAACATTAGTGCACCATGGTTCAAGTGCCATAGGATCTCACATCGAAGCCTAGAGGTACACCCCTCTCCCCTTTTTTTTCTTTCTCATCCATTTTGCATTTTTTATGAATGTGATCAGGCCCTATTAGCATGGACCAGTTAGTTTGCTTGGATGAACTCTATTGCCTTTGGTTTGTGTCTGGATGAGAAAACAGGATGCTCTTGGTTTAACATGAGTCATTAGGTATGACTATACTGAGTTAATTAAACTTGGGTGACCATACTGAATTGACTCACTGAGTTGATTAAACTCAGCCTGCATGATTCTTTTGGAATTTCTACACAATAAAATGCTTTGTTACATAGTGCTTTGGTATGTCATTGATGTGGAGCTTGTCCCTTCTTGATTTTGTCTCATTGTTTATGGCTGGAGCCTCATATTCCCTTTGCAAGAAAAAATAAAAATAAAAAATAAAAAAATTTTCAAGTTGTAAACAAAAGGCGAAGGTATTTATTTTTATAACTTGTATTGGTCTCACCTGAAGAGAAATGGCTTATCTGATTCTGTTTTTGCAAAAAATTATCCAATTAAGGTTCCTAGGAAAAGCTATGAGAAACAAAGGCGAAAGTATTTTTTCTTATAACTTGATTAGACTCCCACTTGAATGGGAATGAGTCTATATCTGTATTTCTTAAAAAACTTATTGGGATTTTCAAAAATCAATTTTCTTACCAAAATTAATATTTTCTCTTCTTTATTAAAGGACATCGTGGGAAATAAAGGTAAACACATTTATCCCCGTGAACTTAAAGTGGGCTCTCACCTGAAGAGGATGAACTTATCTATTTTTTGAGAAATTTGCAATATAAAAATCACACTATTCAACCTTCTTTAATAAGGAAGCATGGACAAAGCTTATTGCAAGTACAAGTGGCATAAAATTAACATGGTACTAAAAGGACATTGTCGGGTGCTAACACCTTCCATACATGTAATCAACCTCTGAACCCATTTTAAAAATAAAACACATACCATTCTTAATAAGGTGTCCAATCTCACCAAGATTTTAGATCAATGGTGACTCTTAATTTTCTTTTGAGCCCATTCTTAAACCCCATTTTACAAATAATCTCATACACCCTTTCTTGTAAATATATTTGTGTAAATAAACTTAATTTTTCCTTGCTCGTGTCGCGTGGATGTTGCGACAGGTGATTCAATTTTACCTTGAGAAACATGGTTGGTGTTCTCGGTTTTATGCTCAGATTTGTGTTTGGTTGTTGGAAATGCTTGAGGCTTATCCTCCTTCCTTGTATAACCTTGTTTCCAAGAAGTAGAACCTTGAGTTTTGGGCTGCATGTGAGCTAGCCCCTTCTTGAGTTGTTGCTTCACTTTAATAGCCATGTGCACCATATCCTCTAATTTCATGTGATGTTGCATCTCTACTCTATCTTGTATTTTCTGATTGAATCCATGCAAAAACCTAGCCATTGTAGCATCACAATCTTCCTCAACATTGGCCTGGATCATTGCAATCTCCATCTCCTTATAGTATAACTCATGGTAGTAATGACTTGGAACAAACTACTTTCTCATCATCATCTTCATCTGCTCCTAAGTTTCCACCAGCCATTCTTGATTCTACCTCCTATTTAGCACCAATTGATCCCACCAAACAATGGCATAATCAAAGAACTCAATGGCTACCAGTTTTACCTTCTTCCCTTTGGAATAGTTGTGGCAATCAAAAATAAACTCAATCTTCTTCTCCCATTCAAGATAGGTTTCTGGATCAGACCTACCTTGAAACAATAGAATCTTCATCTTAATACTACCTAAGTTATTATCTTCTCGGTTCCTAACTTCTCTACCCTATCCACCAATCTCCTATAGTTAACAACTGAATCCTAATCATCTTCCTCATCAAAACCAGCCCCATAATACCCTTCGTCTTCAACCCTTACTTCCCTTGGTTGAACTCTTTCCCTCCTATGCACATTCTGTACATTTTGTGGCTGCCTCATATGTTCATTCTCTACCTTATCCAACCGTTCATGAACTTGCTCCATTTTTGTTTTTAATACTCTTCTCATCTCTCCCATTAATGCATCAGTGAGCAACTTTGGATCAACTCCTCCCAATGAACTTGTAGGAATGCCTTTGCTCTCGTTGTCTGACATGTTTTTGTTGCAAAAAAATGTTAGAAAATAAAGGACCTCACAAATAATTTCCCTCTCATGTTTTTTACTTAAATACAAATCTCTCAACACTCATGTTTTCATACAACAAATTTGGCTTTTTTCCTCTATTCCTCTTACCACTCTTGCCTTTTTCCACTCGTAATTTTCTTTTTCAGTTCTTTTCAAACTTATTCAAACAAAAACTAGAACCTTTTCTAGGAACAATTCAATCACAAACTTATCAATGGTTCAAGGAAGAGTATGGAATCAAGAGAATCAATAAAATTAGCAAAAAGTGGTTAAGAATACTAGAAAGGAGAGTTTTTGGCAATTTCTGACTTGTTCTTCTTTCTTTTTGCTGAATACCACATTTTTTTTGCAGCTTTTCTTTTCATTCTTTTTGTTTTGAATATGTATCAACTGAAGTTGGAATCTAAATAAAAGAAAACAAAGAATATTGGTTGCAAAACTAAAATTGGATAGGCAAAACTTGAGGCTAGAATCAGTGCTCTGATACCAAAATGATGCAAACCCTACTAAGAATAACAAGACCCGTCAATGCAATTGATTGCCAAGACTATTCTACGATCAAATTTTTGTAGGTAGAAACCTTGATCCAATGTTTGTAAGAAAACATGAACCTTGGTATGTGGAGATGCCACAAACAAGATGGTGAACCATTTGATAAGTTGGATGAATGCCACAAGAAAAAGAACCAAAGAGAAAAACTCTCTATTTTTATCCAGAAAATTGATCTCCTAGAATCTCTTAAATCCATGTGAATCTTGCTAATTATGGCCTATAATTGCTGAATAATTCGACATGCTTGAGCTGAAAGTAATCCTTCCAAGTGTATGAGCTTTAGAAAAAAAGGCCTAAATTACCCCACTACTTGGACCAACGAAATTCATTCTTGATCTGCACTTGAGTCTAAGTATTTGGGCCTCAAAAAAATGCTCCTCATCCCAAATGATTTGCATCAATCCATTGAAAGCCTCCTTGAACCTTTTAGCTCTAGCTCTTGTAACTGGACCACTTGGAATTTGAATTGGATCAGCTGTATCCACCATGTTTTTATCATCAAGCAAAAGAAGTTTTAAACAAAGATAGGATTTTTAGAGAGAGAGGGAGGTGTTGGGGAGAGCAAGAGTGAGAGAGAGAGAGAGACAGAGAAAGTTTTAGAGATAGCGAGTGACAGAAAAGTTTTAGAGAGAAAGAGAGACAAAGATAGAGTCGGGGAGAGAGAAGTTTCAAAGCGAGAGAGATAGAGAGCATATGAGAGAGGTTTCAGAGAGAGAGAGAGAGAGAAAGCATATGAGAAAAGTTTTTCAGGAGGAGACAAAAAGAGTGTGTGTAAAGCCTTAGGGATAGCAAGAGAGAGTGAAGCTAGAGGGCAAGTGAGAGAGAGAAAGAGAAGTTTTAGGGAGAGAGCTAAAGAGAGGGAAGCTTTAGAAAGAATAAAAGAAAGAGAGACACAGAGGGAGAGAGAGATAGACAAAGAGAGAAAGTGTAGTTGTAGAGAGAGTGTGCGAGAGAAAGAAGTTTTAAGAGAGAGAGAGAGAGAAGTTTTAGGGAGAGAGCTAGAGAGCGAGGAAAGCTTTAGAAAGAATGAAAGAAAGAGAGATAGAGAAGGAGAAAGAGAAGAATTGGAGAGAGCAAGAGAGGTAGATAGATAGACAGACAAAGAGAGAAAGTGTAGTTGTAGAGAGAGAGTGAGTAGTTTTGGAGAGAGAGACATAGAGGGAGAGAAAAAGGGAGAAGATAGTGTTAGTGAGAGAGAGAGAGAGAAAGAGAAAAGTTTTAGGGAGAAAGCAAAAGAAAGAGAGGGAAGCTTTAAAAAGAATGAAAGAAAGAGAGACAGAGAGGGAGAAAGAGAAGATTTGGAGGGAAGGAGAGAGATAAAGAGGTTTTAGAGAGAGATTGCAAGAGAGAGGGGGAAAGAGAGAGATAGACATATAGACATAAAGAGAGAAAAAATGAAGTTGTTGAGAGATAGAGTGATAGAGAAAGAAGTTTAAGAGAGAGAGAAAATAATAAGTTTTGGAGAGAGAAATAGAGGTAAGGCACAAGAGAGAAGATAGAGAGAGAGTGAGAGTGAGAAAGAGAAATAGGGATTACCTTCCTTATGCTATTTGTTTCCTTTTTCAAATTGTAATAACTAAGCCTATATATATGTATACCAAGGCTGAGAAGTTCAGATTAGTTTTTTAGATAAAAGTTGAGAGTTTTCTCTTTGGTTCTTTAAAGAACTTTCTGAACTTATCAACAACTTGTTCTTGTGGCGTTCATCTGACTTATCAAACGGATTACCATCCCGTTTGTGGCGTCTACACATACCAAAGTTCATGTTTTCTTATAAACATTGGGTCGAGGTTTCCACCTACAAAATCTGATTGTAGAACGGTCTTGGGAATCAATTTCGTTGACGGGTCTCGTTATTCTTGACGGGGTTCGCATCATTTTGGTATCAGAGCACGGTTCTAGTCTCAGGTTTTACCTATCCAATTTTAGTTTTGCAGCCAATATTCTTGGTTTCTTTTGTTTAGATTCCAGCTTCAGCCAAAAAAAAAAAGAAAGAAAGAAAAGAAGAGCTTCAGCGAGAAAAAAAAAAAGAAAGAAAAGAAAAGCTGCGAAAAAAAAGAAAAAAAAAGTAGTATTCAGCAAAAAGAAAGAAGAACAAGTCAGAAACTGCCAAAAAAACTCCCCTTTTAGTGATTTTATTGATTTCCTTGATTCCATAGTCTTCCTTGAATCATTGATAAGCTTGTGATTGAATTGTTGCTGGAATAGGTTCTTGTTCTTGTTTGGATAAGTTTGAAAAGAACTGAAAAAGAAAATTATGAGTGGAAAAAGGCAAGAGTGGTAAGAGCAATAAAGGGAAAAAGCCAAATTCATTGTGTGAAAACACGAGTGTTGAGAGAATTGTATTTGAAGCAAAAAAAAAAAAAAACTTGAGGGAAATAATTTGTGAGGACTTTTATTTTTCTAACATCTTTTTTGCAGCAAAAACATGTCAGACAAAGCCATTCCCACAAGTTCTTCAAGAGGGGTTGATCCAAAGCTACTTATGGATGCATTAATGGGAGAGATGAGAAGAGTGTTAAGAGTAGAAATGGAGCAAGTTCATGAACAGTTGGACAAGGTAGACAATGAACACATGAGGCAACCACAAAATGTACAGAATGTGCATAGGAGGGAAAGAGTTCAACCAAGGGAAGTAAGGATTGAAGATGAAGAGTATTATGGAGCTGGTTTTGAAGAGGAAGATGATCAGGATTCCATTGTTAACAATAGGAGATATGGTGGATGGGGTAGAGGAGTTAGGAACTGAGAAGATAATAACTTGGGTAGCACAAAGATGAAGGTTCCATCATTTCAAGGTAGGTCTGATCCGGAAGCATATCTTGAATGGGAGAAGAAAATGGAGTTTATTTTTGATTGCCACAACTATTCTGAAGCAAAGAAGGTAAAATTGGCAGCCATTGAGTTCTCTGATAATGCCATTATTTGGTGGGATCAATTGGTGTTAAATAGGAGGCGAAATGGAGAACGGCCAATGGAAACTTGGGAGGAGATGAAGATGATGATCAGAAAGTGGTTTGTCCCAAGTCATTACTATCGTGAGTTATACAAGAAGTTGCAAAGTTTGCAGCAAGGAAACCAAAGTGTTGAGGAGTACTATAAGGAGATGGAGATTGCAATGATTCGGGCTAATGTTGAGGAAGATCGTGAAGCTACAATGGCTAGGTTTTTGCATGGATTAAATCAGGAAGTACAAGATAGAGTGGAGATGCAACAATATGTGGAATTAGAGGATGTGGTGCACAAGGCTATCAAAGTGGAGAAACAACTCAAGAGGGGGGTAGCTCACGTGCAGCCCAAAACTTAAGTTCTACTTCTTGGAAACCAAGATATACAAAGAAGGAGGACAAGACTCAAGCATTCCCAACACCCAAACACAAATCTGAGTATAAAATTGAGAACTCCAGCCATGTTTCTCAAGGTAAAATTGAATCATCCACTACTCAAAATCATGATATTAAGTGCTTTAAGTGTCAAGGTAGGGGACATATAGCAAGCCAATGTCCATACAAAAGGATTATGGTGATGCGAGACAATGGAGAAGTTGAGACTGAAAGTGAAGAAGACACCGAATCTATGGCACCATTAGAAGATGTGGATGATGAAGAATATGCTGCTGAAGGACAATTGCTAGTGGCAAGAAGAGCCCTAAGTGTGCAGACCAAAGAAGAAGAAGAAGTGCAGCGAGAAAACATTTTTCACACTCGGTGCAACGTCAAAAACAAGGTATGTAGTGTGATTATTGATGGAGGAAGTTGTATTAATGTTGCTAGCTCAACTATGGTTGAAAAATTAGGGCTACCCACAATGAAACATCCTAAACCATACAAGTTGCAATGGCTCAATGATAGTGGCAAATTAAGGGTGAATAGATAGGCACTGGTCTCTTTTCACATTGGAAAGTATGAGGATGAAGTTTTGTGCGATGTAGTTCCAATGCAAGCAGGACATTTGCTATTAGGCCGACCTTGGCAATTTAATCGGCAAGTTAAGCATGATGGCTACACAAACAAGTACTCATTTTTGTTTAAGCAAAGAATGATCACTCTAGCTCCTATGACACCAAGACAAGTTTATGAAGATCAAGTGAGGATACAAAAAGAGAGTGTAAGAAAGAGATAAAAATAAATTGAGTGAAAGTTTGAGAGAGCAAATAGGAGAGGACAAGAAAATTGAGAGAGAAAAAAAAAGAGAGCTGAATCAACCATTGAGACAAAAAAAGAGAAAACACAAAAGAGCTTTTATGCAAGAGCAAGTGAAGTGAAAAGAGCAATGTTTTCAAATCAGCCAATGATTGTACTTTTGTACAAAGAGGCATTTTTGAACACTGATGAGATTGATCCTACTTTGCTTAGTTCTATTGTTTCTCTTTTGTAGGATTATGATGATGTCTTTCCCAAGGAGGTCCCAAATGGTTTATCCCCTATCCTACGGATTGAGCATCAAATCGACTTCATACCCAGTGCTTCCATTCCAAATCGACCAGCTTACCGAACTAATCTCGAGGAGACAAAGGAGTTCCAACAGTGGGTTAGTGAATTGATGGAAAAGGGGTATGTGAGAGAAAGCATGAGCCCATGTGCTATTCCAGTGATTTTGGTGCCTAAGAAGGATGGGTCATGGAGAATGTGTGTTGATTGCGAATCCATCAACAATATTACGGTAAAGTACCGCCACCCTATTCCTCGCTTAGATGATATGTTAGATGAGCTACATGGTGCTTGTGTGTTTTCAAAAATTGACTTGAAAAGTGGATATCATCAAATAGGAATGGAAGAGGGAGACGAATGGAAAACTACTTTTAAAACAAAGCATGGATTGTATGAGTGGTTAGTGATGCCATTTGGACTAACTAATGCACCAAGTACTTTCATGCGATTAATGAACCATGTTGCGTCCTTTTATAGGCAGGTTTATTGTTGTGTATTTTGATGATATACTCATTTATAGCAAGAGTTTGGCTGATCATATTTTGCATTTGAAATCTATTTTGGATGTGCTTAGAAAAGAGGAATTGTATGCTAACATGAAAAAGTGCACCTTTTGCACCGATAAGCTTGTGTTTCTTGGCTATGTTGTGAGTGCATAGGGTATACAGGTTGATGAAGAGAAGGTTCATGCAATCCAAGAGTGGCCAAAACCCACAAGTGTAGGCCAAGTCCAAAGTTTCCATGGACTTGCAAGTTTTTACCGACAATTCGTGAAAGACTTTAGTAGCATAGCTGCACCACTTACTGAAGTAATCAAGAAAGACATTGGGTTCAAATGGGAGGAAAAGCAAGAAGAAGCATTCAAATTACTCAAGGAAAAATTGTCTCATGCACCTTTACTTGCTTTACCTGATTTTACTAAAACATTTGAAATTGAATGTGATGCTTCAGGTATAGGAATAGGTGCTGTTCTTATGCAAGGTGGACGACCAATTGCATATTTCAGTGAGAAGCTTAATGGGGCAGCTTTAAACTACCCTACTTATAACAAGGAAATGTATACATTGGTCCGAGCATTGGAGACATGGCAACACTACCTTTGGCCTAAAGAGTTTGTGATTCACATTGATCATGAGTCCTTGAAGCATCTGAAGGGCCAACATAAGTTGAATAGGAGGCATGCGCGATGGGTGGAGTTCATTGAGACATTCCCATATGTCATCCGATATAATCAAGGTAAGGAAAATGTCATCGTTGATGCACTCTCTCGTAGGTATGCCTTGATTTCTACTCTTGAAGCAAAATTGCTTGGTTTTGAACACATTAAAGAATTGTATCCATTAGACCACGATTTATTGTGAGGGCAAGGCCATGGGTAAGTTCTTTAGGCATGATGATTTCTTGTTTCAAGAGAATAAGTTATGTGTGCCTAATTGCTCATTGCGAGACTTGTTAGTGAGGGAATCCCATGGAGGAGGGTTAATGGGGCACTTTGGAGTTGCTAAGACATTAGCCATACTGCAAGAGCATTCTTTTGGCCACACATGAAAAGAGATGTTGAGAGAATGTGTGGAAGACGTGTCACTTGTAGCCAAGCAAAATCCCGAGTGCAACCTCATGGACTATACACACCACTTCCCATTCCTAGGGAACCTTGGGTTGACATTTCAATGGACTTTGTGTTAGGTTTGCCTAGGACAAAGCATGGTAAAGACTCAATCTTTGTGGTTGTGGATAGATTTTCTAAAATGGCACATTTTATTCCATGTCACAAAACAGATGATGCATCACACATTGTTGATTTGTTCTTTAGGGAGGTTGTAAGGTTACATGGGATGCCTAGGACAATTGTTTCGGATCATGATGCTAAGTTTTTGAGCTACTTTTGAAAGACTTTGTGGTGTAAGTTAGGGACTAAGTTATTATTTTCTACTACTTGTCATCCACAAACTGATGGTCAAATCGAAGTAGTAAATAGGACTTTAACAACCTTGTTGAGGGCTATCATTAAAAAGAATATCAAAACTTGGGAAGATTGGTTACCACATGTTGAATTTGCTTATAATTGTACTGTTCATTCTGCAACAAGATTTTCACCTTTTGAAATTGTTTATGGTTTTAATCCTTTAACTCCATTGGATTTAACACCATTACCTTTAAAAGAGTGTGTTAATTTAGATGGCAAAAAGAAAGCTGAATTTGTCAAGCAGATACATGAGAAGGCAAAGTTCAACATTGAGCGTCGAATGGAGCAATATGCAAAACAAGCCAACAAGGGGTGTCATAAGCTCATTTTTGAAACTGGAGATTGGGTTTGGTTGCACATGAGGAAAGAAAGATTTCTAGCACAAAGGCATTCTAAGTTGCTTCCAAGAGGGGAAGGACCATTCCAAGTTCTTGAGCACATAGATGACAATGCATACAAGCTGGATTTGCCAGGTGAGTATAATGTTAGTGCCACTTTCAATGTTATTGATTTAACCCCCTTTTATGTAGGTGATAATTTGAGGACAAATCCTATTCAAGAGGAGGGGAATGATGATAAAAGCATAGCGGAAACAGCTAATCCAATTCAAATTCCAAGTGGTCCAATTACAAGAGCTAGAGCTAAAAAGTTCAAGAAGGCTTTCAATGGATTGATGTAGAGCATTTGGGTTGAGGAGTGCTTTTTAAGGCCCAAATACTTAGACTCAAGTGCAGACCAAGGGTGGATTTTGTTGGTCCAAGTGGTGGAGTAATTTCATCCTTTTTTGTAAAGCCCATACACTTGGAAGGATTACTTTCAGCTCAAGCATGTGGATTTGAGAGAATTAAGGAGATTAGATTTGGCTGATTATTGCCTAGCAAATTTGGGATAACTTTCCTTTTTTATGGGATTTGGTCAGTCTTTTGGAATATATCTTCAGCAATTATTGCATTGGGCTGATTATTTGGCTAATTATTCTCATGTAAAGCCTGGCATACCATAATTATAGGGATTACCTTCCTTATGCTATTTGTTTCCTTTTTCAAATTGTAATAACTCAACCTATATATATGTATACCAAGGCTGAGAAGTTCATATCAATTTTTTAGATAAAAGTTGAGAGTTTTCTCTTTGGTTCTTTAAAGAACTTTCTGAACTTATCAAGAACTTGTTCTTGTGGCATTCATCCAACTTATCAAATGGATTACCATCCCGTTTGTGGCGTCTACACATACCAAGGTTCGTGTTTTCTTATAAACATCGGGTCAAGGTTTCCACCTACAAAATCTGATTGTAGAACGGTCTTGGGAATCAATTTCATTGATGGATCTCGTTATTCTTGGTGGGGTTCGTATCACTTTATGTCTCTGTGTTTCACTCTCTCTCTATCTCTTTGGCAATCTCCCTTGGAAACTTCTCTTTCTCTCTCTTCCTCTCTCCAAATCTTCTCCTTCTCTCTCTCTCTCACTGTCACACTCTCTATGATCAATCTCTTGCTCTCCCTCTCTGTCTTTCTCTAGAAAACTTATCTTTCTTTTTCTCCCCCTCTCTCTCTTTCTTAAACTTCTTTCTCTCTCTCCCCTCTTCTAAAACTTTTGTCATACACTGTCTCTTTCTCTCTGAAACCTATCTCATATGCTCTCTCCTCTCTTGCTCTGAAACTTCACTCTGCCACTCTCTCTTGATATCACTCTCTCTCTCCTTCTTCCTCCCTTTGTCACAATCTCTCTCTAAAACTTCTCTCACTATCACTCTTGCTCTCCCCAACACCTTCCTCTCTCTCCAAAACTTCTTTTGCTTTCTATAAAAACTTTTGCTTGTCTCTTTCTCTCTTTATCTAAAAACTGTCTCTCATTAACACTACCTTCTCTCTCTTTCTCTCCATATTTGTGTCTCTCACCAAACCTTCTCATTCTCACTCTCTCCGTCTCTCTCTTAAACTTCTTTCTTTGTCACTCTCTCTCTACAACTTCACTTTCTCTCTCAGTTAGTCAGTTAGTCAGTCTCTCTCTTGGACTTGCAATCTCTCTCTAAAACTTCTCCCTCTCTCTCTTTCTCTGTCTCAAAATCTTCTCTTTCTCTTTGTCTCTCTTTCTTTCATTGTTTCAAAAGCTTCCCTCCCTCTCACTCTAGCTCTCTCCTAAAACTTCTCTCTTACTCCCTCTCTCTTGCTCTCTAAATCTTCTCTTTCTCATGACTGCCCTAAAGCTTCACACTCTCTCGCCCTCCCTAAAGCCCCACTCTCTCTCCCCTCCTCTAAAACTTCTGTCATATGCTTTTCTCTCTCTAAAACCTTTCTCATAGTTTCTCTCTCTCGCTCTGAAACTTTTGTACTTGCTCTCTTTAAAAATCCTCTCATTCTCCCCAACACCTCACTCTCTCTCTCTTAAACTTCTTTCTCCTCCTCCCCAGCACTCTTTCTCTCTATCTTCTCTCTCACTCTCTTTAAAACTTCTTTTACTTTCTAAAAAACTTCTGTCTGTGCCTTTTCTCTGTCTAAAATTTATCTCTCACTAACTTTATCTCTCTCTCTCTCTATCCCTCCCCAATGCACAGATACACACTCTCCCTCTCTCTCTAAACCTTCTCTCCATGTTGGTCTCTCTAAAACTTCTTACTCTCTTACTCTCTCTAAAACCTCTTTCTCTACCTCTCTCCCTCCCTCTCACTGTCGCTATCTTCTCTCTTTTGCTCACCCTCTTTGTTTTCCTCTCCAAAAGTTATCTTTTTCTCTCTCTCCCTCTCTCTCTTAAACTTCTTTATCTCCTACTCTCTCTTTGAACAACTTCACTCTCTCTGTCTATCTCTCTCTCTCCTGTAGTCTCTCTCTAAAACTTCTCTCTCTCTCTCTCTCTCTCTCTCTCTTTGTGTCTCTCTTTCTTTCATTCTTTCCAAAGCTTACCTCTGTCTCTAGCTCTATCCCTAAACATCTTTCTCTCTCTCAAAATCTACTCTTTCTCTTTCTCTCTCTCTCTCTCTCTCTCACTCACTTTCATTTTTTCTAAACCTTTCCTCTCTCTAGCTCTCTCTCTAAAACTGCTCTCCTCTAACTCTCTCTCACTCTCTTCATTCTCTCTGCTCTCCCTAAAATTTCACTCTCTCTCTCTCTCTCTCTCTCTCTCTCTCTCTCTCTCCTTCTCTCATATGCTGTCTCTCTCTATCTTCTCTCTATTGCTCTCCTCTCCATCTCTCTCTCCAAAATATCTCTTTCTCTCTCTCTCCCTCTCTCTCTCTTAAATTTCTTTTTCTCCTAGTCTCTCTATCAAAAACTTCACTTTATCTCTCTATTTGTTTGTCTCTTGTGCTCTAAAACTTCTCTCCTTGTCTCTACACCTCTCTCCTTCTATCTGTTCTCTCCTACTCTCCTTCTCTGTGTCTCTTTCCAAAACTTCTCTTTTTCTCTCTCTCATACTCTCTCTCTTAGCAACTTCACTTCCCTCTTTGTTTGCCTCTCTCTCTCGCAGTCTCTCTCCAAAACTCTCTTTCTCACTCTCTCTCTAAATCTTCTCTTTCTCTCTCTTTGTCTCTCTTTCTTTTAATCTTTCTAAAGCTTCCCTCTCTCTTTCTCTAGCTCTCTCCCTAAAACTTCTCTCTCTCTTCCTTTCTCTCCAGCTTTCTCCCTAAATCTTTTCTCTCTCACTCTCTCTATAAAACTTCTCTCTCTCTTACTTGCCTGAAAGCATCACTTACTCTCTCTCCTCCTCTAAAACTTCTATCATACAATGTCTCTCTCTCTTTGAATCCTCCCTCATATACTCTCACCTCTCTCACTCTGAAACTTCTCACCCCACTCTCTCTCTATATTGTTTTTTCTCTCTTTATCTTTTTCTATATAAAATTCTGCCTCTCTCTCTAGTACTCTCTAAAACTTCTTATTTGATTGCTCTCTCTGAAACTTCTCTCCCTCTTTAAAATTTTTCTCTCTTGCTTTTCCTCTCCCCTATGCCTCCCTCTCTTAGAAACTTCTTTCACTTTCTCTCAAAAATATCTGTCTATCTCTTTCTCTCTTTGTCTAAAACTTATCTCTCACAACACTATCTGCTCCCTCTCTATTTGTCTCTCCAAAACTTCTTTCTTTCTTGAACTCCTTTTTCTCCCACTCTCTATAATGATAATTTCACTCTGTTTATCTGTCTCTCTCACTCTTGCTCTTGTAGTCTCTCTCTAAAACTTCTTCTCTCTTTGTCTCTCTTTCTTTCATTCTTTCTAAAGCTTCCCGCTCTTTCTGGCTCTCTCCCTAAAACTTCTCTCTCTCTCACCTGATGAAAACCTTCATTCTCTCTCACCCACTGTAAAACTTCACACACACACACACTCTTTCTCTCTCCTCCTCTAAAGCTTCTGTTATATGCTTTCTCTCTCTGTGTGAAACCTCTCTCATATGCTCTCTCCCTCTCTTGCTCTAAAACTTCTTTCACCCCCACACTCTTCTCTATCGCTCTCTATCTCTCTTTGTCTCTATCTCTCTATTTCTCTCTAAAACTTCTTTCTCACTCTCGCTCTTGCTCTCTCCAACACCTCCCTCTCTATCTCAAAAAATTCTCTCTTTGATTAAAACTAGTTTCACTTTCTCTCAAAACCTTTTCTCTGTCTGTTTCTCTCTTTCTCTAAAATTTGTCTCTCCCAAACTCCATCTCTCTCTCACCCTCCCTAACACATAGACACACACTCTCCCTTTCTCTCTGTCTCTTGCTCTAAACCTTCTCTCTAAAACTTCTCGCTTTGTTGCTCTCTCTAAAACTTCTCTTGCTCTCTCCTAAACTTCTTTCTCTACCTCTCCTCCTCCCTCTCCCTACCTCTCTCTCTATCTTCTTCCTCTTGCTCTCCCTCTCTGCCACTCTCTCTAAAACTTCTCTTTCTCTCACTTTCCCTCTCTCTCTTAAACTTCTTTCTTTCCTACTCTTTCTCTCAACAACTTCACTTTCTCTCTCTCCCTCTCTCTCACTTGCATCTCTCTCTAAAACTTCTATTTCTCTCTCTCCCTCTCCCACTCTCCAAATCTTCTCCTTCTCTCTCTATCTCTCTTTCTTTCATTCTTTCTAAAGCTTCCCTCTCTTTCTCCACCTCTCTCCCTAAAACATTTCTCTTTCTATAACTACTTTCTCTCTCTCTCTCCCCAAATCTTCTCTTTCTCTCTCCTTGTCTCTTTCTCTTTCTTTCATTCTTTCTAAAGCTTCCTTCTCTCTAGTTCTCTCCCTAAAACTTCTCTCTCTATCTTTCTAGCTCCCTCTAAAACTTCTTTCTCTCGCACTGTGTCTCTCTCTCTCTTAAACTTCTCCCATATGCTCTCTCTATATGTCTTTCATACTCTCTGTATCTTCTCTCGCTTGCTCTCCCTCTCTATCTCTCTCTCTTAAACTTCTTTCTCTCCACTCTTTCTCTCAGAAACTTCATTTTCTCTCTCTATTTGTCTATCTCTCTTTCTCTCTCTAAAATGTCTCTCTATCTCTCTCTCTATCAGCTCTCTTCTACTCTCCCTCTCTCCCCAAAACTTCTTTCTCTCTCACTCACTCTCTCTCCTAAACTTCTTTCTCTCCCACTCTCTCACTTAACATGTCTCTTTCTCTCTCTTTCTATCTGTCTATCTAATTGTCTCTCTCTCTAGCTCTCTCCCTAAAAATTCTCTCTCTTACCTGCATTAAACCTTCACTCAATTCTCTCTCTCTGCTCCTCTAAAACTTCTATCTACTCTCTCTCTCTCCAAATCTTCACCTTCTCTCTCACTCCTACCTCTCTCTCTCTTACTCTCACTCTCACTCTCTTTATCTTCTCTCTCATTTTCTCCTTCTCTGTCTCTCTCTCTCCAAAACTTTTCTCTCTCTCTCTTAAACTTCTTTCTCTCCCACTCTTTCTACAACTACACTTTCTCTCTTTGTCTGTCGGCCTCTCCCTTTCTCTCACTCTTGCAATCTCTCTTTAAAACTTCTTCTTCTCTCTTTGTCTCTCATTCTTTTATTCTTTCTAAAGTTTCCCTCTTTTTCTAACTCCATCCCTAAAACTTCTCTCTCTTTCACTCTCGCTAAATCTTCTATCTAGGTTGCCTGCCCTTAAGTTTCACTTTTTCTCACCCTCCCTAAAGCTTTACACACACACACACTCTCTCTCTCTCTCTCTCTCTCCTTATCCTCTAAAACTTCTATTCTATGTTTTCTCTATCTCTCTCTTAAACCTCCCTCATACACTCTCTCTCTTGCTCTAAAACTTCTCTTCCCTACTTTCTTTGTCTCTCTTTGTGTCTCTCTCCCTCTAGTTTTCTCTAAAACTTCTTAGTCACTTACTCTCTCTAAAAGTTCTCTCACTCTTGCTCTTGCTCTCTGTAGCACCTTCCTCTCGATCTCTCCAAAAATTCTATCTTTGTTTAAAACTTCTTTTGCTGTCTCCCTAAAATTTGTCTCTCACTAACACTATCTCAATCTCTCCCTCTCCCACACATAGACACATGCTCTCCCTCTCTCTCTTTACCTTCCTCTCTCTAAACCTTTTCTCCATGTCATTCTCTCTAAAACTTCTCTCGCTCTCTCCAAAACTTCTTTCTCTACCTCTCTCCCTCCCTCTCTCTCTACCTTTCTCTATCTTCTCTCTCTTGCTCTCCCTCTCTGTCTCTCTCCCCAAAACTTCTCTTTCTCTCTCCTTTCCTCTCTCTCTTAATCTCCTCCCAGATATACAACATGAAGAATGGGATTTAGATAACCCTGCTGCTTTTGATGGTAATAATATAATTGAATGGAATATAGATGGCCTTACTAAACATTTAATACTTCGAAAACTAAAACTCTATGACTATGGCCTCTACTACTTATATCAAGCATGGAAATAACAGTAGGCATGCAGCCCAACTACTTATTTCAGGATTTACTGGAATTCTGAAAGGTTGGTGGGATAATATACTCATTGAAACCGATCGATTTACTATTTTAAACGCTATAAAAGTAGAACCTTCTACTAGCCAAGAAATAGGAATTCAAGTAGAATCTTTAATATTAGCAATTTCTCAAAACTTTATAGGAGATCCTAAACTTTTTGAAGAAAGATCTAGTGAAATCTTACTTGCCTTAAGATGTCCCTGATTATCTGACTTTAGATGGTATAAAGATAATTTCTTAGCAAAGTTATTAGTCAGGCAAGATGCCTCTGCTCTCTAGTGGAAAGAAAAATTCATTTCTGGACTACCAAGAGCCTTTGCTCAAAAGGTACGAGATAGGTTAGAACATGAAACATTAAATCTAAATCTTATGACTTATGGTCAAATTATTTCTAATATTATTAAAACAGGACTAGAACAATGTAATCAACTATCACTAACAACCCAAATTCTTAGAGAAGATAAATAAGTTCGAAAAGAATTAGGATACTTCTGCCAATAGTATGGTTTAGAAAAACTAGAAGCCCCTTCTTAAAAATCTAGAAAACAAAAGAAATTCCTTAAAAATACAAAAAATATAGAAAGAATAATCCACCAGAATACATAAACAAATCCCCTAAAAAATTAAAAAGGAAAAACAAAAAATTTAATGAAACCCTAACTGGCTATAAATGTGGAAGAAAAGGTCACATTGCAAAAGATTGCTATGTAAAAAAGAAGATAAATGAATTAAGTCTAGAAGACCCTGTAGAAACCCAATTAGCTGAAAATTTTCTCTATAAGACTGAGAATACAGATAGTAGCTCAGAAATCTCTAGGCCCTCTGATAATGAAGTTCTAATAGAAAATCTAGAGTCCTCTAGTAGTAGTGAATTAGAGTGTAAAAATTGTAAGCCAAAAAATCCATGTGAAGATTGTAGAGTTGAATTATTCTATTGTAATACTTTAACAAATCATTCAAAATTCTTAATAGACATATTTGATAAAATTGAGGATGCTGACTTAAAATATAAATATTTCCTTAAATTAAAAAAGATAATAAAATCAGATGAAGATGAAATAAACCCCTCTTCTTTTGAACCGTATGACTTAACAAAGATTTTGAATATAGCTTAAGAACAAGAAAAGCTTTTAGGTATTCCCAACTTAAATAGGGAAGTAAAAATCTTAAAAAATGAAGTAAGGATTCTAAACGAAAGAATAAAATTGTTAGAAACCAATAATGAATTATAATCTTTAGCTAGTGAATTAAACACCACTATAAGAAACCAAGAACCCCCTAAAAACGAAATTTTCCTACAAAAAATAAATCTTTTACAACAAAAATGGAGATGTAAAGTTGATTTAAGAATAGGACAGAGTTTTCATAAATCTTTTATTGCCCTAATAGACTCAGGAGCAGATTTAAACTGTATACAAGAAGGATTAATACCAACCCAATATTATGAAAAAAACTCTTCAAAACTTGTATTCAGCTAGTAGTCATAGTATGAATATTAAATACAAATTAACTAACTCTTATATCTGTAATAATGGAATATGCCTTCCTAATGAATTTTTACTTACTAAAAATATTAAAGAACAAATAATATTAGGAACCCCCTTTTTAGTTCAAATCTATCCTATCCACCATATAGGTGAAACAGGTATAAAAACAATTGTAAAAAATGTTGAACTATTCTTCGATTTTCCTTTATTAATTCTACTATTAGAAGATCTATAATTTCTTGGAGATTTTCTAAAGCTAAAGTATGTTCGGCTATTTTTATTACATAATCATGAGTTAAGTTGTCGAGTATACCTACTTGATATACTTGACTAATCTTATGCTTGGGGATTGACCAATTCATAAGCTTTTGTTCTAGGTCTTCTATACTGACTTCTTGCTTGTTTACTAGAGTATAATCCATAACACTCTTATCGTCTTGATTCTGTACCTAGGTTCTCCTTTGCCTATCTTATCTTTTCCTTTAAACAATCTTTTCATTGTATTTGCCATAACTAATTAATTCCTAAAGTTGACATCTCTCCTCTAAACTATTTCCTAGTAGTGAACACGTCTTACTGCCAATCTAGGTCTTACGGCGGTTTTGCTACCTTCCTAGTCCTAGAGGTGAGTTTCAACTTAGAACTTAATTAATTAATAGCAGCAATGTAGAACAGATTGATTAAATATAAAAGATAGAGACAAAGCTTTGATACCATATGTGGACAGGATCAAAATAACGGGATCAAAATAATCATAATAGGGTGGATCAAAGGTAAAAGAGAATTTTTTAGTAGTGAAGGGATGTTGATTCCACTGCGAAGGTGAAAGGACTTTAAGAATTTGAAGGTGAGAATAAGTTAATATGGTATTATTCTTAGGATCATAGTCATGAATAATTTGAACCGAATCTGTATCTACAAGAATAGCTTGATAAAAGGTTTAATTTTTCTTAAGGTTTTGAGGAATCCAGGTCCATCCTCTAGGAAAGATCTGGGAAGCAATCTCAGATGGTTTAAGATTTATATGTTCAGGTTCAAGGGTAATTATTGGTAAAGGAACCCTTTTATTTTTAAAAGGACAAAGTTGTACTTCAGTTGTAGGAGAAGAAGGTTTAAGTGGAGGAGAAGGTGGTCTTATAGGAAGGAAGCGACTAGCTTCAAAAGACGAAGTTTGGGTAATAGCCGAAGAGGCTGGTTTTAGATTTGTTTGATGGGCTTTAGAAGCATATGAAGTACCTGCAGAAAAATAGTTAGTCTTAAAATTGGCTGGTTTGCTGGACATGGCAAACTGAGCTTTAGAAAGTGACCGTGAAGGCGGTTTATCACTCATGTTGATTCCTATAAAAATTCTCTAGTTAAGAAATCTGGTAGGCTATTTTGCTCTCCTTTGATATGTTTTATTTTAAAATCAAAACATGATAAAATTGATTACCATCGAGCAAAAATTTGTTTAGAAACAAGATTTTTAACATCCTTTTGCAAAACATCTTTTGCTGCTTTACAGTCAGTTTTAAGCAGAAATTTTTTGTTTATTAAATTATTTTGAAATTTAAAAATGCATAAAACAATTGCTAAAATTTCTTTTTTAATAGTACTATAGTTTTTCTAGGAAGAATTCCAAGTACTAGAATAATAGCGAACAATTTGTTCTTTAGTGTCTGGGGGGAATATCTATTTCAAGATTCCTCTGAATCCAATTTTAGAGGTGTCACTTTCAACTATTAAAAAAGCATTGGGATTAGGAATTCCAAGACATGGAATTTGCTTTAATAAAGACTGAACTTTAATAATGGCTTGAGTCATTTCGATGGACCAAGGAGGAGGATTCTTTTTGAGTCTTTCAAAAAGAGGCTTACAAATAATACAAATATTGGGGATAAAGTCAGAAACATAATTAAAACATCCAAGAAAGCATTGAAGCTGCTGTTTATCTTTTATTTCAGTAGGAAATTTACTGGCAAATTCTAGACTTCTATTAATTGGAGTGATAGTTCCTAAACAAATAATATGTCCTAAAAATCGAATCTTAGTTTGAAATAATTTTATTTTCTTTTCTGATACGGCTAGACCATTATGTTTTATAGCATGAATAAAGGTTTTTAAATGCTTAAAATGTTGATCTAATGTTTTGGAGTAAATTAGGACATCATCTAAATAAACTATAATAAAATCAGTATATGGGAAAAAGATTTCATTCATAATTTTTTGAAATTCATAAGGAGCATTTTTTAATCCCATAGGCATTACATTTCATTCATATTGTCCAAAGGGTACCATAAAAGCGGTTTTATACTTATCTTCTTCTTTAATTTTAATTTGGTAAAATCTAGATTTCATATCAAATTTAGAAAATATTAAAGCATCATATAATCTCCCTAAAAGATCTTTTTTATTAGGGAAAGAGATTGTTCCTATGTCAATTGAATGATGACTTGCTTCTGTAGGACTATTTCTTGATGTTATTCTTACTGAAGGGCTTCTTCTAAAATGTAATGTAACATCTCCAGATTTATATTCTATTATTTTATTAAGGATAGGAGGATTCTCCTTTTCAAGGGTTAGAATATTTTCTAGATTCCATTCTGCTAGAATTTTCAAGAACTTCAGAAAGAAAGAAAGTTCAAGAACTTTTAGACAAGAAAGTTCAGAAAGGAAAACTGTGATTCAATCAAAAAATCTACAAATGATGTGGCTGAGATTACAATCTATAGACTAAGACTCAATTACTGAATTACACTAATGTCCCTAACTAGTAAACTGCAATAAAGACATGATAAACAGATTGCTAGCACCAACCAGATTGCTAACACCACGTGACAAGCAGCCTGCACCTGCACCCTTTTCTCTAACAACCCCCCTCAAGATCAGTGGCATGACTTGAAGAGGAATGACACTGAGCTTGTCTCTAAGTTGAAGGAACCTTGAAGTTGAGACTGCCTTGATGAAGATATCTGCTATTTGATCAAGGGATGGAATATGATAGACTTCAATTTCTTCATTGGTTACCTTTTCATGAACAAAATAGAGATCTAGTTCAATGTGTTTAGTCTTTGAATGAAGGACCGGATTTGCTGACAAACTGACTGTGCTCATATTGTCACAGTATATTCTAGGAACTTTTGGTAATTGAATGCTGAGTTCTCTGAGTAAAGACTGCAGCCAAGCTAATTCTACCACTGTACTTGCAAGACTTCTATATTCTGCTTCAGTACTTGATCTAGACACTGTTGTTTGCTTTTTAGATGACCAGGAAATGAGATTAGGACCAAGATATACACAAAAACTTGAGGTACTATGCCTATCATCAATGTCTGATGCCCAATCAGCATCACAAAAGGCAGTGAGATCAAGAGTAGGTGATCTTTGAAGAACTAGAGCATGATATATGGTCCCTGCTAGATACCTCAGTATTCGTTTAACCAGCTTCCAATGTACATCTGTAGGACAGTGCATAAATTAACAAGCTTTGTTTGCACTATATGATAATTCTGGTCTAGTAATGGTAATATCTTGTAATGCTCCCACAAGTGACCTGTATGCAGCTTGATCAGAAATAGGAGAACCACTATTAGCTGAGATATTTGGTGTTGAGGCCATAGGAGAGGGCATAGACTTCGTACCTTGCATACTGGCTCTAGTGAGAAGATCCTTAATGTATTTGGACTGAGATAGGTATATTGCACCAGCAAAACTGTAAGTAACTTCAATACCTAAGAAGTATTTAAGTTTCCCAAGATCCTTTAATGAAAACTTTGCATTCAGTTGATCAATCAAGTTCTGAATCAAAGTTGGTGAAGATCCAATAATCAAAATATCATCCACATAGACTAAAACATAGAGAGAATGATGGGAGGTAACCTGAAGAAACAAGGAAGAATCACATTTTGCCTTGGTAAAACCAAGATCAAGTAAAGCTTCAGACAATTTTTGAAACCATGCACAAGGAGCTTGCTTAAGGCCATAGAGAGCCTTATGAAGCTTGCAAACTTGAGATGACTCAGCTGATTCATATCCAGGAGGCTGCAGCATGTATACATCTTCATTCAAATTACCATTTAAAAAGGCATTATTAACATCTATTTGATGGATGTTCCACCCTTTTGTTAAGGCCAAAGTAAGGAGAACCCAAATTGTGACTGGTTTTACTACTGGGCTGAAAACTTCATGAAAATCAACTCCTGCCTCCTAATTATACCCTTTGGCAACTAATCTTGCTTTATATTTGTTGACAGTACCATCTAGATTTTCTTTAACTTTAAACACCCATTTGCACCCTATAGGCCTCCTATCTTTAGGTAAAGCTTCTAAACTCCATGTCTTGTTGCTCATGAGTGCTGCATACTCAAGATCCATGGCACACTTCCATTCTGGTATATTAAGAGCTTCTTCAACAGTTTGAGGCTCTCTAGAAACAGTAAGTACTATTGGTACAGTTCCACTTGCTTTGCTACGAGTCACCATTGAGTGGTTGTTTGATTTGAGTGCCCTTGCTTTGCTACGGGTCACCATTGAGTGGACATTTTGAAATGGATGTTGAGGAACTTCAAATTCTGCAGAGGGACCTGAAACATGTTGCAAAGAATCCATAATATTGGTATTATTAGCAAGTGCACATGAGTTATTTGTTTGTTCAGCAAATGCATTGGTACTCTAAGTATGTCTTGCATTGGTTAATGTAGAGAATGATAGAATAGGAGGTATGGCTGAAGGTGGAGGAGAAACAGAATGTGATTTGTTACTGGAAAGTGACTGCTATGAGGAACCCTTGCTGTTCTTGAATGGAAAACTACTTTCATCAAATATGACATCTCTAGATATAATTATTTTCCCATCAGGATGCAGACACTTGTATCTTTTGTGTGCTGGACTATAACCAACAAAGGTGCATTCAATGTATTTGAATTGAAACTTGGGATTATTATAGGGCCTTAGGTTAGGATAGGCTGCACACCCAAAGACTTTAAGAAACGAATAATCAGGTTTGATTTTGTATAAGGTTTGAAAAGGAGTAAAACCATTTAAGACTGGTGTGGGTAGTCTATTAATGAGATACACAGCTGTGCTAAAGGCGTCAGTCCAAAATGAACTAGGTAAAGATGATTAGTGAAGCAAGGCTAGTCTAGTCTCAGTTATATGTCTGTGTTTTCTTTCTGCAAGCCCATTTTGTTCATGTGTATAAGGACATGAAACACGATGAACTATTCCTTGGTCTTTCAAATATTCAGTGAAAGCTCTAAATTCTCCTCCCCAATCAGTTTGAAAGGCAAGGATTTTGTGGTTGGTTTGAAGTTCTACTTGTTTCTTGAAATGAATAAAGGTCTATAATGCATCAGACTTGCTTTTAAGAAAGTAAATCCATGTGTAGCGGGTAAAAGTATGCACAAAATGTATGTAATATCTGTGTCCTTCTTTTGACAACATTGGTGCTGGTCCCCACAAATTAGAATGAATTAGTTGAAGAGGTTTTGAGTATTCTGTTTGAGAAGAGACAAAAGGAAATTTGTGTATTTTGCTAAGACAACAAGATGAACAAAAGGAAAGCTCTTTATTTGGTATTCTGATGTTACAAGAAGTGAGTACACTGTTGGCAGCTTGTACAGAGGCATGGCCCAATCTAACATGCCATTTGTCTAACTCAAAACAAGAATTTAACAATGAAGAAGTATGAGAACTATGTACAACAGGTGAAGTACCATTTGGTGACTAAGTTGCTGACACTTTTGCAGTGGTATATGGTTCCTTTTCAATATGAAATTGATCAAAGACATACAAGCCTTTTCTAACAGTCCCCTTCAAAAGTATTTGATGAGTATCATGAGATTTAACATAACAAGAGTCAAGATGGAACTCAAAATAGACATAATTGTCTTTTGCAAACTGAGAAACACTCACAAGATTTTTGGTAATATTTGGAACATGAAGAAGTGAGTTTAGGTAAAGATTTTGATTAGAAAAGCAAGACTTAATATGAGAATTATCAATGTTTTTAATGAACAAACTTGAGCCATTACCAATGTGCACCTTCTCCTTTCCATTATATGGAGTCTTCTGCACAATGTTAGAGGCATCCACTGTCACATGATTAGTGGCCCCAGAATCAAGATACCATTCTTAATCATTGCCATTACTGCTACTATTAGAGTGAGCATTGCATAGGGTGTGTTTCTGATACTGCCATTGGTTGTCTTGCTGAAGTGGTTTGAAACTTGAGCTGGTCCTTGAAAACTTTCATCAAATCTGTGATAACAATTTCAGGATTGATGTCCATATCTTCTACATAATTGACATTGAATATTGCTTTTATCAAAAAACCTTCCATTCCTACCAGCAAACCGCCCATTGTTATAACCTCCTCTTCCTCTGAAAAAATTTCCTCTACCTCCAAACCTTCCTCTATTTGCATACTAACCAGGAAAACCTTGATGACCACTTCTGTTTACATTGTAATTCTGAGGATGTGTAGTAAGATTCACTACCATAGCCTCTACTTCTTTATGATGTTTCTCAATTCTATTTTCTTGTGTAAGCAATAATGCTTCAATTTCTTCTACTGAATATGGATCAGTTCTAGACAGAATGGATGTAACAAAACCATCATATTCTAAGGAAAGACCATCAAGAATTACCTCTATATGGTCATTTTCTATAATTACATGACCAACTGAAGCCAAAGAATCAACAAGACTCTTAATCTTTAAAAGATACTTAGTAGCTATCATGGATCCCTTCTTCACAGTCTGTAGCTGCGCCTTGAATTGCTTGATCTTTGCCTTTGTATGAGAGGCAAAGAAAGTTTCTACCTTTTCCCAGACCTGGTATGAGTATTCACATCCCACCATTCTTGTAAGAATACTTTTTGACATTGTTGATAGGAGCCAAGACAGCAAGAGCTGATCTTGCTTCTTCCAAAGAACATACTACTGACTCAAGATACCAAGAACTCTTCCTTGCTCATCTACTGCAAATCTTGATGGCACTTCTTGACCACCACTGATGTATTTCTCTAGTTCATGCCCTCTTATGGCTGCAAGAACTTGTTGTTTCCAGAGTAGATAGGAATTGCTGTCTAACTTCACAAAAATAGAATGACTAAAAGAAACTAGTGAAGCATTCAAAGATGCTAAAGAAAATGTGTTCATATTCTCTCCCATTGGATCAAAGCTCTGATACCATGTTAGAATTCTCAAGAACTTCAAAAAGAAAGAAAGCTCAAGAACTTTTAGACAAGAAAGTTCAAAAGGAAAACTGTGATTCAATCAAAAAATCTACAAATGATGTGGCTGAGATTACAATTTATAGACTAGGACTCAATTACTGAATTACACTAATGTCCCTAACTAGTAAACTGCAATAAAGACGTGATAAATAGATTGCTAACACCACGTGATAAGCAGCCTACACCTGCACCCTTTTCTCTAACACATTCTGATCCTCTAGAGATTTCTTCACGATTTAAAAGTTTGGGAGTGACATAGTTAGACCGGTTAAAGTTTACTTGTAACAAAAGGGTTTCAGACTTGGAGGAAAAATTTAAGGCTTTTGGTTTTATATTAGTTCTCATTACTTTATAATATAATTTATACACAATGGCTAAAGGATATGAATTAGTATTTCAAATTCCTTCAGGGATCTTAACATCTAACTTAATATTATGATGGGCATCAAAAGTTCTTAAGTCAGCTGTATAATTAGCAAAATTATTAAAGAAAATAGGACCATCATTTAAGTTAGCTTCTATTATAGATAACAATTGATCTTTAAATTTAACTGGTCGCGAATCTCTTAGTATTACACAGACAGGGGTATTTATTCCTAGCCTATGAAGGGGTTTTATAGCAACTTGTATTAATCCAACATGGATAAACTTAAATCCTTTTCTTTGATGTTCCTTTATTAATTTATTAATTCTACTATTAGAAGATCTATAGTTTCTTGGAGATTTTCTAAAGCTAAAGTATGTTTGGCTACTTTTATTACATAATCATGAGTTAAGTGGTCGAGTATACCTGCTTGATATACTTGACTAATCTTATGCTTGAGGATTGACCAATTCCTAAGCTTTTGTTCTAGGTCTTCTATACTGACTTCTTGCTTGTTTACTCAAGTATAATCCATAACAATCTTATTGTCTTGATTCTGTACCCAGCTAGGTTCTCCTTCGCCTATCTTATCTTTTCCTTTAAACAATCTTTTCATTGTATGTGCCATAACTAAATTAAGAGAGAGAGGAAAGGAGAGAGAGAGAGAAATGTTTTAGGGAGAGAGCTAGAGAGGGGGAAGCTTTAGAAAGAATGAAAGAAAGAGAGATAAAGAGAGAAAGAGAAGATTTGGAGAGAGGAAGAGATAGAGAAGAAGACAGACAGAGAGAGAAAGCAAAGTTGTTGAGAGAGAGAGAGTGGGAGAGAAAGAAGTTTAAGTGAGAGAGGAAAGGAGAGAGAAAGAGAAGTTTTGGGGAGAGAGAGAGGGAGAGCAAGAGAGAGAAGATAGAGAGAGGTAGAGAGAGAGGGAGGGAGAGAGGTAGAGAAAGAAGTTTTAGAGAGAGCAAGAGAAGTTTTAGAGAGAGTGACATGGAGAAAAGGTTTAGAGAGAGGGAGAGCATGTGTCTATGTGTGGGGGAGGGAGAGATTGAGATAGTGTTAGTGAGAGACAAATTTTAGGGAGACAGCAAAAGAAGTTTTAAACAAAGAGAGAATTTTTGGAGAGATTGAGAGGAAGGTGCTGCAGAGAGCAAGAGCAAGAGTGAGAGAACTTTTAGAGAGAGTAAGTGACTGAGAAGTTTTAGAGAGAACTAGAGAGAGAGAGAGACACACACACAAAGAGAGACAAAGAAAGTAGGGAAGAGAAGTTTTAGAGCAAGAGAGAGAGTGTATGAGGGAAGTTGAGAGGACGAGGAGAGAGAGAGAAAGAGTGTGTGTGTGTAAAGCTTTAGGGAGGGTGAGAAAAAGTGAAACTTAAGGGCAAGCAAGCTGGATAGAAGATTTAGAGAGAGTGAAAGAGAGAGAAGTTTTAGGGATAGAGTTAGAAAAAGAGGGAAACTTTAGAAAGAATAAAAGAATGAGAGACAGAGAGAGAAGAAGAAGTTTGAAAGAGAGATTGCAAGAGCGAGAGAAAGGGAGAGGCCGACAGACAAAGAGAGAAAGTGTAATTGTAGAAAGAGTGGGACAGAAAGAAGTTTAAAGAGAGAGAGAGAGAGAAAAGTTTTGGAGAGAGAGACAGAGAAGGAGAGAATGAGAGAGAAGATAGGGAGAGTGAGAGTGAGAGTGAGAGAGAGAGAGGTAGGAGTGAGAGAGAAGGTGAAGATTTGGAGGGAGAGAGAGTATGATAGAAGTTTTAGAGGAGCAGAGAGAGAGAGAAATGAGTGACGGTTTAATGCAGGTAAGAGAGAGAATTTTTAGGGAGAGAGCAAGAGAGAGAATTTTTAGGGAGAGAGCAAGAGAGAGAGACAATTAGATAGACAGATAGAAAGAGAGAGAAACAGACATGTTGAGAGAGAGAGTGGGAGAGAAAGAGACATGTTGAGAGAGAGAGTGGGAGAGAAAGAAGTTTAGGAGAGAGAGTGAGTGAGAGAGAAAGAAGTTTTGGGGAGACAAGCAAAGAGGGAGAGCAGAAGAGAGCAGATAGAGAGAGAGGTAGAGAGACATTTTAGAGAGAGAAAGAGAGATAGACAAATAGAGAGAGAAAATGAAGTTTATGAGAGAGAGAGAGTGGAGAGAAAGAAGTTTAAGAGAGAGAGACAGAGAGGGAGAGCAAGCGAGAGAAGATACAGATAGTAAGAAAGACACATAGAGAGAGCATATGAGAGAAGTTTAAGAGAGAGAGAGAGAGAGAGACAGCACATGAGATCTATTTTAAAGGAGAAGAAAGAGAGAGAGTAAAGTTTTTAGGAGAGTGAGAGAGAAAGAAGTTTTAGAGGGAGCTAGAAAGACAGAGAGAGAAGTTTTTGGGAGAGAACTAGAGAGAAGAAAGCTTTAGAAAGAGTGAAAGAAAAAGAAAGAGACAAGGAGAGAGAAAGAGAAGATTTGGGGAGAGAGCGCGCGAGAGAGAGAGAGAGAGAGAGAGAGAGAGAGAGAGAGAAGTAGTTATAGAAAGAGAAATGTTTTAGGGAGAGAGGTGGAGAGAGAGGGAAGCTTTAAAAAGAATAAAAGAAAGAGAGATAGAGAGAGAAGGAGAAGATTTGGAGAGTGGAAGAGGGAGAGAGAGAAATAGAAGTTTTAGAGAGAGATGCAAGAGAGAGAGGGAAAGAGAGAAAGTGAAGTTGCTGAGAGAAAGAGTAGGAGAGAAAGAAGTTTAAGAGAGAGGGAAAGTGGGAGAAAGATAAGTTTTAGTGAGAGTGACAGAGAGGGAGAGCAAGAGGGAGAAGGTAGAGATAGAGGTAGAGAGAGGGAGGAGGAGAGGTAGAGAAAGAAGTTTAGGAGAGAGCAAGAGAAGTTTTAGAGAGAGCAACAAAGCGAGAAGTTTTAGAGACAAGGTTTAGAGCAAGAGACAGAGAGAAAAGGAGAGTGTGTGTCTATGTGTTAGGGAGGGTGAGAGAGAGATGGAGTTTGTGAGAGACAAATTTTAGAGAAAGAGAGAAACAGAAATAAACAGAGAAAAGGTTTTGAGAGAAAGTGAAACTAGTTTTAATCAAAGAGAGAATTTTTTGAGATAGAGAGGGAGGTGTTAGGGAGAGCAAGAGTAGAGAGTGAGAAAGAAGTTTTAGAGAGAAATAGAGAGACAGAGACAGAGAGAGATAGAGAGAGTGTGAGGGTGAAAGAAGTTTTAGTGCAAGAGAGGGAGAGAGCATATGAGAGAGGTTTCACAGAGAGAGAGAAAGCATATAACAGAAGTTTTAGAGGAGGAAAGAGAGTGTGTGTATGTGTGAAGTTTTAGGGTGGGTGAGAGAGAATGAAGGTTTTCATCAGGTGAGAGAGAGAGAAGTTTTAGGTAGAGAGCCAGAAAAAGCAGGAAGCTTTAGAAAGAATGAAAGAAAGAGAGACAAAGAGAGAAGAAGTTTTAGAGAGAGACTACAAGAGCAAGAGTGAGAGAGAGGGAGAGAGACCGACAAACAGAGTGAAATTATCATTATAGAGAGTGGGAGAGAAAGGAGTTCAAGAGAGAAAGAAGTTTTGGAGAGACAAATAGAGAGGGAGCAAATAGTGTTGTGAGAGATAAATTTTAGACAAAGAGAGAAAGAGACAGACAGATGTTTTTGAGAGAAAGTGAAAGAAGTTTCAGAGAGAGGGAGGCACGGGGGAGAGGAAAAGCAAGAGAGAAACATTTTAAAGAGGGAGAGAAGTTTCAAAGAGAGCAATCAAATAAGAAATTTTAGAGAATACTAGAGAGATAGGCTACACTTTTAGATAGAAAAAGATAAAAAGAGAAAAAGCAATATAGAGAGAGAGTGGGGTGAGAAGTTTCAGAGTGTGAGAGGAGAGAGTATATGAGGGAGGATTCAAAGAGACAGAGACATTGTATGATAGAAGTTTTAGAGGAGGAGAGAGAGAGAGTGATGCTTTCAGGCAAGTAAGAGAGAGAGAAGTTTTATAGAGAGAGTGAGAGAGAAAAGATTTAGGGAGAGAGCTAGAGAGAAAGGAAGAGAGAGAAGTTTTAGGGAGAGAGCTAGAGAAAGAGAGAGGGAAGCTTTAGAAAGATTGAAAGAAAGACAGACAAAGAGAGAGAAAGAGAAGATTTAGAGAGAGAGAAAAGGAGGGAGAGAGTGAGAAAGAGAGGTTTTAGAGAGAGACTGCAAGAGAGAGAGGCAGACAAAGAGAGTAAGTGAAGTTGCTAAGAGAGAGAGTATGTGAGAGAGAGAAAGAAAGTTTTGGAAAGAGAGACAGAGAAGGAGAGTAGGAGAGAACAGATAGAGGGAGAGAGGTGTAGAGACAAGGAGAGAAGTTTTAGAGCAAGAGAGACAAACAAATAGAGAGATAAAGTGAAGTTTTTGATAGAGAGACTAGGAGAAAAAGAAATTTAAGGGAGAGAGAGGGAGAGAGAGAGAAAGAGATATTTTGGAGAGAGAGATGGAGAGGAGAGCAATAGAGAGAAGATAGAGAGAGACAGCATATGAGAGAAGTTTTAAAGGAGGAGAGAGAGAGAGTGAAATTTTAGGGAGAGCAGAGAGAATGATGAGAGGAGAGAGAGTTAGAGGAGAGAAGTTTTAGAGAGAGAGCTAGAGAGAGAGGAAAGCTATAGAAAAAATGAAAGTGAGTGAGAGAGAGAAAGAGAAAGAGAAAGAGTAGATTTTGAGAGAGAGAGAAAGATGTTTAGGGATAGAGCTAGAGACAGAGAGGTAAGCCTTAGAAAGAATGAAAGAAAGAGAGACACAAAGAGAGAGAGAGAGAGAGAGAGAGAGAGAGAAGTTTTAGAGAGAGACTACAGGAGAGAGAGAGATAGACAGAGAGAGTGGGAGAGAAAGAAGTTTAAGAAAGGGAGGGAGAGAGAGAAAAAGAGAACTTTTGGAGAGGAAAACAGAGAGGGTGAGCAAAAGAGAGAAGATAGCGACAGTGAGAGGGAGGGAGAGAGGTAGAGAAAGAGGTTTTAGAGAGAGTAAGAGAGTAAGAAGTTTTAGAGAGAGCAACATGGAGAGAAGGTTTAGAGAGAGAGGGAGAGTGTGTATCTATGTGTTGGGGAGGGATAGAGAGAGAGATAAAGTTAGTGAGAGATAAATTTTAGACAAAGAAAAGGCACAGACAGAAGTTTTTAAGAAAGTAAAGAAGTTTTAAAGAGAGTGAGAGAGAAGAGAGAGAGAAAGAGTGCTGGGGAGGAGGAGAAAGAAGTTTAAGAGAAAGAGAGTGAGGTGTTGGGGAGAGTGAGAGGATTTTTAGAGAGAGCAAGTGACAAAAGTTTCAAAGAAAGAGAGAGAAACTATGAGAAAGGTTTTAGAGAGAGAAAAGCATATGACAGAAGTTTTAGAGGAAGGGAGAGAGAGTGGAGCTTTAGGGAGGGTGAGAGAGTGTGAAACTTTAGGGCAGTCATGAGAAAGAGAAGATTTAGAGAGAGCAAGAGAGAGGGAGAGAGGGAGTAAGAGAGAAGTTTTAGGAGAGAGTTAGAGTGAGAGGGAGGGAAGCTTTTGAAACAATGAAAGAAAGAGAGACAAAAAGAGAAAGAGAAGATTTTGAGACAGAGAAAGAGAGAGAGGGAGAAGTTTTAGAGAGAGATTGCAAGTGCAAGAGAGAGAGAGACAGACTGACTGACTGAAAGAGAAAGTGAAGTTATAGAGAGAGAGTGACAAAGAAAGAAGTTTAAGAGAGAGAGGGAGAGAGTGAGAACAAGAAGGTTTGGTGAGAGACACAAATATGGAGAGAAAGAGAGAGAAGGTAGTGTTAATGAGAGACAGTTTTTAGATAAAGAGAGAAAGAGACAAGCAAAAGTTTTTATAGAAAGCAAAAGAAGTTTTGGAGAGAGAGGAAGGTGTTGGGGAGAGCAAGAGTCATAGTGAGAGAAGTTTTAGAGAGAGATTGTGACAGAGGGAGGAAGAAGGGGAGAGAGAGTGATATCAAGAGAGAGTGGCAGAGTGAAGTTTCAGAGCAAGAGAGGAGAGAGCATATGAGATAGGTTTCAGAGAGAAAGAGACAGTGTATGACAAAAGTTTTAAAAGAGGGAAGAGAGAAAGAAGTTTAAGATAGAGAGAGAGGGGGATAAAAAGAAAGATAAGTTTTCTAGAGAGAAACAGAGAGGGAGAGCAAGAGATAGATCATAGAGAGTGTGACAGTGGGAGAGATAGAGGTAGAGAGAGAAGGAGAAGATTTGGAGAGAGGAAGAGAGAGAAAGAGAAGTTTCCAAGGGAGATTGCCCAGAGAGATAGAGAGAGAGCGAAACACAGAGACATAAAGTGATATTTTTAAGAGAGAGGGTGGGAGAGAAAGAAGTTTAAGAGTGAGAGAGGGAGAGGCAAAGAGAAAGAGAAGTTTTTGGAAAGAGAGACTGAGAGGGAGTGATGTAGAGAAAGGTAGAAAGAGAGAGGTAGAGAGAAACAAAGGGAGAAAGAGAGATTGTTGGGCAGGAAGAGAGAAAGAGTGTATGAGTGTTAAGGAGAGCGAGAGAGACATGGAGAAGTTTGGAGAGAGAGAGAAAGAAGTTTTAGAGAGAGACTATGAGACAGAGAAAGAACAAAAAGAGAGAGAGAGACTGAGAGAGATAAAGTGATGTTTTTGTGAGAGAGAGAGAGAGAGTTGGAGAGAAAGAGGTTTAAGACAGAAAGAGTAGTTTTGGAGAGAGAGACTAAGAGTGAGAACAAGAGAGAAAAGATAGAGAGAGGTAAAGAGAGAGAGAGAGAGAAAGAGAGAGAGATAAAGAAAGAAGTTTTAAAGAGAAAGAGAGACTAGTGGGGGGAGAGGCTAGGAGAGATTGTTGGGTAGAGAGAGAGAGAGGAAGAGTATGTGTGTGTTGGGAAAGCAAGGGTGAGGGAGAGAGAGAGAGAAGTTTTAGAGAGATCAACATGCAGAGAAGGTTTAGAGAGAGAGTTGTAGAGAGAGAGGGAGAGCATGTGTCTATGTTGGGAGGGGGGAAGACAGAGAGATAGAGACAAATTTTAGAGAAAGAGAGAAGTTTTAGAGAGAAAGAGAAGTTTTATAGTGAGCAAGAGAGAGAGTGAGAGAGAAGTTTTAGGGAGAGAGAGGGAAGCTTTAGAAAGAGAAAGACAGAGAGAGAATGTGTGAGGGAAAGAGAAAGATAGAGGGGGACAAGTTTTAGGGACAATGAGAGAGAAAAAGTTTTAGAGAGAGTGAGAGTGAGAAACACAGATGTTTTAAGGAGAAAGATAAAGAGAAAGAGAAGATTTAGAGAGAGACTATAAGAGAGAGGTGACAGACAGACAAAGAGAGAGATAAAGTGATGTTTTTGAGAGAGATTAGGAGAGAAAGAAGTTTAAGAGAGAGGCAGAAAGAGAGGGAGAGAAAGAGAGAGAGAGAAAAAAAGGAATTTTTGGAAAAGGAGATTGAGAGGGAGAGATGCAGTGAAAGAGAGAGAGAGAGAGAGGTGAAGAGAAACACAGAGAGAGATTATTGGGTAGGAGAGAGAGAGTGTGAGTGTGGAGGAGAAGATTTAGGGAGAAAGAGAGAGATGTTTTAAAGGGAGACTACAAGAGAGAGAGAGCAAAATAGAGAGAGAGTGGGAGAGAAGGAAGTTTAAGAGAGAGAAAAAAAAGAAGTTTTGGAGAGAGAGACGCAGAGAGAGAGAGAAAGAATGGTAGGGGGAGTGAGTAAGAGAGATTGTTGGGTAGTGAGAGAGTGTGTGAGTGTTGGGGTAGAGCAAGAGAGAAAGAGAGAGGGAGGGAGAAGTATAAGAAAGAGAGAGAGATAGAGGAAGAGAGAGAGATAGAGGGTGAGAGTAGAAGAAAGAAGATAGAGAGAGATAGACAGATAGAGAGAGAAAGTGAAGTTATTGAGAAAGAGAGTGGGAGAAAAAAAAGAGAGATAGAGAGGGAAAGCAAGAGAGAGAACATAGAGAGAGAGGTAGAGAGAGAGAGATAAAGAGTGAGAGATGAGAGAGAGAAACACATAGAGCATATGAGAAGTTTATGAGAGAGAGAGAGAGAGAGAGAACATATGAGAGAAGTTGTAAGGAGGAGAGAGAGAATGTGTGAAGTTTTAGTGATAGCAAGAGAGAAAGAAGCCTTAGAGAGAGTGACAGAGATAGAGAGAGAAGTTTTAGGGAGAGAGTCAAAGATAGAGGGGGAAACTTTAGAAAGAATGAAGGAAGAGAGATAGAGAGGGAAAAAGAAAAGATTTGGAGAGAGAGTAAGTGACAAGTTTTAGAGAGAGTATATGAGAGAGATACGGAAAGAGAGAGACTGACAGACAAAGAGAGACAGAGAAAGTGAAGTTTGTTAGAGAGAAAGTGGGAGAGAGAAGTTTATGAGAGTGAGAGAGGGAGAGAGAGGGAAAGATAAATTTTGGGGAGAGAGACAAAGAGGGAGAGCAAGAGAGCAAGAGAGATAAGATAGAGAAAGAGAGAGCAAGAGAGAAAGAGAGAAAGAGAAGGAGAAGATTTAGAGAAAGAGAAGTTTTCAAGCGAGACTGCGAGAGAGACAAAGAGAGTGAAACAGAGATAGACAAAGAAAGACAAAGAGATATTTTTGAGAGAGAGAGTGGGAGAGAAAGATGTTTAAGCAAGAGAGAGGGAGAGACAAAGAGAAAGAGAGGTTTTGGAAAGAGGGACTGAGAGGGAGAGATGTAAAAAAATAGAGAGGTAGAGAGAAATAGGGAGAGAGATGGAGAGATTGTTGGGCAGGGAGAGAGTGTGTGTGTGAGTGTTAGGGAGAGCAGGAGTGAGGGAGAAGAAGATTTGGAGAGTTAGAGAGAGAGAAACACAGAGAGAGAGTAGAGAGATAAAGTGAATTTTTTGTGAGAGGGTGGGAGAGAAAGACATTTAAGAGAGAGAGAAAGAGAAGGTTTGGAGAGAGAAACTGAGAGGGAGCAAGAGAGAGAAGATAGAGAGAGATAAAGAAATAAAGATATAGAGAAAGAGAGAAGTTTCAAAGAGAGAGAATGATGGAGGCTCAGAGAGAGAGGGAGTATGTGAGTGTTGGGGAGAGTAGGAGAGAGAGAAAAGTTTTATAGAGAGCAACATGCAGAGAAGGTTTAGAAAGAGAAAGGTAGAAAGAGAGGGAGTGTGTTGGGGAGGGAGAGAGAGAGAGATAGAGTTAGTGAGAGACAAATTTTAGACAAAAAGAGAAAGAGATAGACAGAAGTTTTTGAAAGAAAGCAAAAGAAGTTTTAAACAAAATGCAAAGTTTTAGAGAGAGAGGGAGGTGTTAGGGAGAGTGAGATCGTGAGAGAGAGAGAGAGAAGTCTTTGAGAGAGGGAGTGATAGACAAGTTTTAGAGAGAACTAGAGGAGTAAGAGTGAACTTTTATATAGAAAAAGAAGAAGAAAGAGAGGGAGGGAGAGAGAAAGAGAGAGAGAGAACGTATGAGAGAGGTTTCAAAGAGATAGTGTCTGACAGAAGTTTTAGAGGAGGAGAGAAGGAGATTAAGTGAAGCTCAGTTTCAGGCAAGAGAGAGAAGTTTTAGTGAGAGCACTAGAGAGAGAGAGGAAGCTTTAGAAAGAGAGAGACAAAGAGAGTGTGAGGGAGAGAGAAAGACAGAGAGATAAGTTTTAGAGGGAGCAAGAGAAAAAGAAGTTTCAAAGAGAGTGAGAGATGTTTAAGGGAGAGAGCTAGTGAGAGAAAGGGAAGCTTTAGAAAGAATGAAAAAGAGAGAGATAAAGAGACAAAAAGAGAAGATTTGTGAGAGAGAGAGAGATTGAGAAGTTTTAGAGAGAGATTGCAAGAGAGAAAAAGAGAGATAGACAGAGAGAGAAAGCAAAGTTTTTGAGAGAGAGAGACTGAGAGGAAGAGCAAGAGAGAGAAGATAGATAAAGAGAGTGACTGAGAGTGAGAGGTAATGAGAGAGAGAGAGAGAGAGAGAGAGAGAGAGAGAAAGAGAAGTTTTGGAGGCAGACTACAAGAGAGGCAGTAGAGTGAAACACAAAGACAGAGAGATTAAGAGTGCTAGAGAAAAGGCTGCTTAGGCTGCTTGTCTCGTTGGGTGCAGGTGCAGGCTGCTTAAGGAGTCACGTGGTTCTGATCTATTAGTCTTGGTTGCAGTTTATTAGTTAGGGACATTAGTGTAATTCAGCAATTGAGTCTTAGTCTATAAATTGTAATCTCAGCTACATCATTTGTAGATTAATTCATTGAATAAGATTTTCGTTTCAGAGCTTTCACATCTAAAAGTTCTGAGCTTTCTTTCTTGCTTTCTTGCTTCCTTCTTCTGAGGTTCTTGAGAATTCCAACATGGTATCAGAGCTTTGATCCAATGGGAGAGAATATGAATACGTTTTCTTTAGCATCTCTGAATGCTTCACTAGTTTCTTTTAGTCATTCTATTTCTGTGAAATTAGACAGCAATTCCTATCTACTTCTGAAACAGCAAGTTCTTGCAGCCATCAGAGGGCATGAACTAGAGAAATACATCAGTGGTGGTCAAGAAGTGCCATCAAGATTTGCAATAGATGAGCAAGGAAGAGTTCTTGGGATCTTGAGTCAGCAATATGTTCTTTGGAAGAAGCAAGATCAGCTCTTGCTGTCTTGGCTTTTGTCAACAATGTCAGAAAGCATTCTTACAAGAATGGTGGGATGTGAATACTCATACCAGGTCTGGGAAAAGGTGGAAACTTTCTTTGCCCCTCATACAAAGGCAAAGATCAAGCAATTCAAGGCGCAGCTACAGACTATGAAGAAGGGATCCATGACAGCTACTGAGTATCTTTTAAAGATCAAGAATCTTGTTGATTCTTTGGCTTCAGTTAGTCATGTAATTATAGAAAGTGACCATATAGAGGTAATTCTTGATGGTCTTTCCTCAGAATATGATGGTTTTGTCACATCCATTCTCTCTAGAACTGATCCATATTCAATAGAAGAAATTGAAGCATTATTGCTTGCACAAGAAAATAGAATTGAGAAGCATCATAAAGAAGTAGAGGCTATGACAGTGAATCTTGCTACACATCCTCAGAATTACAATGTAAACCAAAGTGGTTATCAAAGTTTCCCTGGTCAATATGCAAATAGAGGAAGGTTTGGAGGTAGAGGAAATTTTTTCAGAGGCAAAGGAAGTTACAACAATGGGCAGTTTGCTGGTAGGAATGGAAGGTTTTCTAATAAAAGCAACATTCAATGTCAATTATGTGGGAGATATGGACATCAGTCCTGGAATTGTTATCACAGATTTGATGAAAGTTTTCAAGGACCAGCTCAAGTGCCTAGCCACTTCAACAAGACAGCCAATGGCACTAATGGTAGTGTCAGAAACACACCCTATGCAATGCTCACTTCTAACAGCAGCAGTAATGGCATTGATCAAGAATGTTATCCTGATTCTGGGGCCACTAATCATGTGACAGTGGATGCCTCTAACATTGTGCAGAAGACTCCATATAATGGAAAGGAGAAGGTGCACATTGGTAATGGCTCAGGTTTGTTCATTAAAAACATTGGTAATTCTTAGATTAAGTCTTGCTTTTCTAATCAAAATCTTTACCTAAACTCACTTCTTCATGTTCCAAATATTACCAAAAATCTTGTGAGTGTTTCTCAATTTGCAAAAGACAATTATGTCTATTTTGAGTTCCATCCTGACTCTTGTTATGTTAAATCTCAAGATACTACTCATCAAATACTTTTGAAGGGGACTGTTAGAAAAGGCTTGTATGTCTTTGATCAATTTCATATTGAAAAGGAACCGTATACCACTGCAAAAGTGTCAGCAACTCAGTCACCAAATGTTACTTCACCTGTTGTACATAGTTCCCATACTTCTTCTTTGTTAAATTCTTGTTCTGAATTAGACAAATGGCATGTTAGATTGGGCCATGCTTCTGTACAAACTGTCAAGAGTGTACTCACTTCTTGTAACATCAGAATACCAAATAAAGAGCTTTCTTTTTGTTCATCTTGCTGTCTTAGTAAATTACATAAATTTCCTTTTGCCTCTTCTCAAACAGAATACTCAAAACCTCTTCAACTAATTCATTCTGATTTGTGGGGACCAGCACCTATGCTGTCAAAAGAGAGACACAGATATTACATACATTTTATAGATACCTTTACCCGTTACACATGGATTTACTTTCTGAAAAGCAAGTCTGATGCATTACAGACCTTTATTCATTTCAAGAAACAAGTAAAACTTCAAACCAACCACAAAATCCTTGCCTTACAAACTGATTGGGGAGGAGAATTTAGAGCTTTCACTGAATATTTGAAAGACCAAGGGATAGTTCATCGTGTTTCATGTCCTTATACACATAAACAAAATGGGCTTGCAGAAAGGAAACACAGACATATAACTGAGACTGGACTAGCCTTGCTTCACCAATCGTCTTTACCTAGTTCATTTTGGACTGAAGCTTTTAGCACAGCTGTGTATCTCATTAATAGACTACCCACACCAGTTTTAAAGTGAATTTTTTGAGAGAAAAACAGAGAAAAACAGAGAGAGATAAAGTGAATTTTTTGAGAGAGAGAGTGGGAGAGACAGAGGTTTAAGAAAGAGTGAAAGAGAAGTTTTGGAGAGAGAGATTGACATGGAGAGCAGGAGAAAGAAGATATAGAGAGATGTAGAGAGAGACAGATTTCGAGAAAGAGAGAGAAAGAATGGTGGGAGGCGAGAGTGAGAGAGATTCTTTGGCAGAGAAAGAGTGTGTGTGAGCGTTGGGGAGAGCAACACAGAGAGAGAGAGAAAGAGGGAGAATGTTGGGGAGGGGGGGAGAGATAAGTTTTGGAGAGTTTGACATGGATAGAAGGTTTAGACAGAGAGAGGTAAAGTGCGAGAGAGTGTGTGGGTGTGTTTTAGGGAGGGGAAGAGAGAGAGAGATAGTGTTAGTGAGAGACAAAGAGAGAAAGAGATAGAAGTTTTAAACAAAGAGAGAAGTTTTAGAGAGAAAGGGAGGTGATGGGAAGATAGAGAGTAAGAGAGAAAGGGAGCTTCTAAGAGAGCGAGTGACAAAGAAGTTTTAGAGAGAAGTAGAGAGAGAGAACTTTTACATAGAAAAAGATAGAGAGAGAGCGATATAGAGAGAGTTGGGGAGAGAAGTTTTAGAGAGAGAGTATGAGAGAGGTTTAACAGAGAGAGAGATAGTGTATGACAAAAGTTTTAGAGGAGGGAAGAGAGAGATTAAACGAAGCTTTTAAAGAAAGACAAACAAACACAGAGAGAGAGAGAGGGGGGGAAGCTTTAGAAAGAGTAAAAGAAAGAGAGACAGAGATAGAGAAAGAAAAGATTTAGAGAGAGAGAGAGAGAGAGACAAACAAAGAGTGAAAATGAAGTTGTTGAGAGAGAGAATGGGGGAGAAAGAAGTTTAAGAGGGAGGGGGAGAGAGAGAGTAACATAGACAGTGATAGCATATAAGAGAAGTTTAAGAGAGTGAGAGACAACATATGAGAGAAGTTTTAAAGGAGGAGAGAGAGCAAGAGTGAAGTTTTAGGGAGAGCAAAAGAGAGGAAGTTTTAGCAAGAGCAAGAGAGAAAGAGAGAGAGAAGTTTTAGGGAGAGGGCTAGAGAGTGAAGTGGGGCAAACTTCAGAAAGAATGAAAGAAAGAGAGATAGAGATAGAGAGAAAGAGAAGATTTGAGAGAGAGAAACAATGGGAGAGAGAGGAAGAGCAAGAGAGAGAGGTAAAGAGAAGGAGAGAAAGAAATGTTTTGGAGGGAGACAGTGAGAGAGATAGAGAGCACAAACAGAGAGAGAAACACAAAGGAAGAGCAAGAGAGAGAAGATAGAGAGAGACAGAGAATGAGAGAGAGAGAGAGAGACATGGAGAGACAACATATGAGAGAAGTTTAAGAGAGAGAGATAGAGGCGGCATTCGAGGGATGTTTTAAAGGAAGGGAAAGAAGGAGAGTGAAGTTTTTGAGAGAGCAAGAGAGAAGCAAGTTTTAGGAGGAGAGAGAGAGAGAGAGAGAGAGAGAGAGAGAGAGAGGAGTTTTAGAGAGGGAGAGAGAGAGTGATGTTTTAGGGGAAGAGATAGAGAAAGGGAAGCTTTAGAAAGAATGAAAGAAAGAGAGGTAGAGAAAGAAAGAGTAGATTTGGAGAGAGAAAGAAGTTTTAGAGAGAGACTACAAGAGAGAGAGAGAGACAGACAGACAAATAGGCAAAGAAAGTGAAGTTATTGAGCGAGAGTGGGAGAGAAAGAAGTTTAAGAGAGAGAGAAAGACAGTGAGGGAGAGCAAGAATGAGAGGGAAAGAGAGAGGTAGATAGAGAGAGAAAAGATTTGGAGGGAGATTACAAGAGAGGTAGCAAAACACAGAGAGAGATAGATAAAGTAATTTTTTCGAGAGAGAGAGTGTAAGAGAAAGGAGTTTAAGAGAGAGAAGGAGTGATGCGGAACCCCATGGATATTCAAGATCCAGAAACCCCCAAACACACAATTGATAGAGAACAAGAATAGATGGAGAACTCCCAACCTATTGAACCCCCAAATGACTAATGCAAATGGAAACGCAAATAATCGGTTGATTGAGGAATCAAGAACAGAAATTCACTAGGATGTAATTACCTTGATGAAGTTCAATTCTTGATGCAATAGAGATTCAAGCCAAGCCTTGAACAAGAGTATAAAACTCCAAAACAATTCTGTTTTTCATTCATTCTGCTGAAACTCGTCCATACACTAAGGTATTTATACCCCCACAAGTTCAATAACCTAGACTATTAGGTTAGGCCTTAAACATGGGCCTCCCAATAAGAAATACAAGCCCAAATGAAATTGCAAGTTGTGAACTGCCCAAAAACTAATCTATTAACTGGGAATATGAATTAAACATAGATTGGACCAGTTTTGCAAATTCAGCCCAATTTGATTAGGTGAAGCTCCATTGGCCTTCATTGCATCTTGAGCTTCCATTCCTTCTAACATTCTGCCCATATAAGTTTGAAGTGATTCCTTGAACTTTTTGGCCCTCAATCTTGTAATTGGTCCTTGAGGTAATGTTAGCTCATCCACTGCTCCTCTTCTCTTGCCATCCATGCTTGTGCTCACATCATTCCCTCCCTCCTCAAAAGGATTCATCCTCGAATCTGAATCAAGTTCAAAAAGAGATAGATCAGAAACATTGAAAGTGGCACTTACATTATACTCACCTGGCAAGTCTATCTTGTATGCATTATCATTGATGCGCTCCAAGACTTGGAATGGTCCATCACCCCTTGCATCAAGCTTTGACTTCCTTTGCTGTGGAAATCTCTCGTTTCGCATGTGTAACCAAACCCAATCTCCGGGTTCAAAGATAACCTACTTTCTACCCTTATTGGCCCGTTGTGCATACATGCGGTTTTTCTTCTCAATCTGCTCACGTGCTTTCTCATGTATTGTTTTAACCATTTCTGCCTTTTTCTTTCCATCTAAGCTAGCAATTTCACTCAAAGGCAAAGGCATTAAATCTAACATAGTCAATGGATTAAAACCATACACAATTTCAAATGGTGAAAAACCTGTGGAAGAATGTATAGCACGATTATATGCAAACTCAATAAATGGCAAACAATCCTCCCAAGTTTTCAAATTCTTACCAACGATAGAACGCAACAAGGTTCCTAAAGTCCTATTCACTACTTCAGTTTGTCCATCAGTTTGTGGGTGACATGTAGTAGAAAACAAAAGTTTAGTACCTAACCTTCCCCACAACACTCTCCAAAAGTGACTTAGGAACTTAACATCTCTATTTGAAACAATGGTTCTTGGCACATCATGAAGCCGAACCACTTCCCTAAAGAAAAGGTCAGCAATATTTGTTGCATCATCAATCTTATGGCAAGCAATGAAATGAGCCATCTTACTAAATCTATCCACAACAACAAATATGCTATCCCTACCCTTCCTAGTCTTAGGTAAACCCAAAACAAAGTCCATGGATATGTCTGTCCAAGGTTCATTAGGCATAGGCAAGGGTGTATACAAACCATGAGGCATCAACTTAGACTTAGCTTGTTTGCATGTAATACACTTGGAACAAACTTTTTCAACATCTTTTCTCATTTTTGGCCAATAAAAATGTTCACGAAGCATATCTAAAGTCTTTTGCACACCAAAATGCCCTAATAATCCTCCACTATGTGATTCTCCCACAAGCAACTCTCTAATAGAACATGTAGGAATGCATAATTGTTTATTCCTAAAAAGAAATCCCTCATGCCTATAGAACTTGTTATGTGCAGCATGTTCACAAGCTTGATACAAATCACCAAAATCAGAATCATTGGCATACAACTCTTTCAAATGTTCAAAACCAAGTAATTTGGAGCTAAGCATAGAAATCAAAGCATACCTCCGTGATAGTGCATCAGCAACAACATTATCTTTCCCTTGCTTGTACTTGATCACATATGGGAATATTTCAAGATACTCTACCCACCATGCATGCCTCTTGCTCAACTTGCCTTGTCCCTTTAAGTACTTGAGTGATTGGTGATCACTATGTATGACAAACTCCTTAGGCAGCAAATAATGTTCCCACACTTCAAGAGCTCTCACCAAAGCATAGAACTCCTTATCATAAGTGGAGTAGTTCAAAATAGGTCCACTCAACTTTTCGCTGAAATATGCTATGGGTCAGTTTTCCTGCATCAAAACAGCTCCTATACCGACCCCAGAAGCATCACATTCAATTTCAAAAGTTTTAGAAAAATCAGGCAAGCTTAAAACAGGTGCAGTACATAACTTTTCCTTTAAAGTGTTGAATGCTTCTTCTTGTTCTTTACCCCATTTGAACCCCATATTCTTTTTAACAACTTCATTTAGTGGTGCAGAAATAGTAGAGAAATCTTTAACAAATCACCTATAAAAACTTGCCAAACCATGGAAACTTCTTACCTCACTAACAGACTTAGGTGTTGGCCAATCTTGAATAGCCTTCACTTTTTCAGAGTCAACCTCAACTCCCTTAGAACTCACCACAAAACCTAAGAAGACAACTTTATCCATGCAAAAAAACACTTCTTAAGGTTTGCATACAAGTTATTCTTCCTAAGCACATCCAAAATAGTCCTAACTTGCAAGACATGATCATCTATGCATTTGCTGTAAATCAAAATGTTATCAAAATATACAACCACGAATTTGCCAAGAAACTCACGCAAGACATAATTCATTGAGTGCATGAAAGTACTAGGTGCATTAGTTAACCCAAATGGCATTACTAACCACTCATACAATCCATATTTAGTCTTAAATGCAGTTTTCCACTCATCTCCTTCTTTCATCCTAATTTGATGATAGCCACTTTTTAAATCAATTTTAGTGAATACACATGCACCATGCAATTCATCTAGCATATCATCTTGTTGAAGTTCTCAAGAATCTTAGAAGGAAGGCGCAAGAAAGAAGAAAGAAAGAAAACTCAGAACTCCTAGATGTAAAAGTTCTGAAATGTAAATCTGATTCAAATGAATTAATCTACAAATGATGTAGCTGAGATTACAATTTATAGACGAAGACTCAATTACTGAATTACACTAATGTCCCTAAGTAATAAACTGAAGACAAGATTAATAGAGCAAATTCAGAGCCACACGAAACTCCTACTACACCTGCACCCACCAAGACAAGCAGCCTAAGCAGCCTTATCTCTAACATCCCCCCTCAAGATCAGTGGCATGACTTGGAAGAGGAATGACACTGAGCTTGTCTCTAAGTTGAAGAAACCTTGAAGTTGAGACTGCCTTGGTGAGGATATCTGCTGTTTGATCAAGAGACGGAATATGATAGACTTCAATTTCTTTATTGTTAACCTTTTCACAAACAAAATAAAGATCTAGTTCAGTATGCTTAGTCTTTGAATAAAGGACCGGATTTGCTGACAAGCTGACTATGCTCATATTGTCACAATATATTCTAGGAACTTTTGGTAGTTGAATGCTGAGTTCTTTGAGTAAAGACTGTAGCCAAGCCAATTCTGCCACTGTACTTGCAAGACTCCTATATTTAGCTTTAGTACTTGATCTAGACACTGTTGGTTGCTTTTTAGATGACCAAGAAACGAGATTAGGGCCAAGATAAACACAAAAACCTGAGGTGCTGCACCTATCATCAATGTTTGACGCCCAATCAGCATCACAAAAGGCAGTGAGCTCAAGAGCAGATGATCTTTGGAGAACTAGAGCATGACATATGGTGCCTGCTAGATACCTCAGTATTCGTTTAACCAACTTCCAATGTACATCCGTATGGCAATGCATAAACTGACAAGCTTTGTTCACACTATATGATAATTCTGGTCTAGTAATGGTAATATATTGTAATGCTCCCACAAGAGATCTGTATGCAGCTTGATCAGAAATAGGAGAACCACTACTAGCTGAGATATATGGTGTTGAGGCTATAGGAGAGGGCATAGACTTCGCACCTTGCATACCAGCTCTAGCAAGAAGATCCTTAATGTATTTGGACTGAGATAAGTATATTGCACCAGTAGAACTGTAAGTAACTTCAATACCTAAGAAGTATTTAAGTTTCCCAAGATCCTTTAATGAGAACTTTGCATTCAGTTGATCAATCAAGTGCTGAACCAAAGTTGGTGAGGATCCAGTAATCAAAATATCATCCACATAGACTAAAACATAGAGAGAATGATGAGAAGTAACCTGAAGAAACAAGGAAGAATCACATTTTGCCTTGGTAAAACCAAGATCAAGTAAAGCTTCAGACAATTTTTGAAACCATGCACGAGGAGCTTGCTTAAGGCCATAGAGAGCCTTATGAAGCTTGCAAACTTGAGATGAGTCAGCTGATTCATATCCAGGAGGCTGCAGCATGTATACATCTTCATTCAAATCACCATTTAAAAAGGCATTATTAACATCTATTTGATGGATGTTCCACCCTTTTGATAAGGCCAAAGTGAGAAGAACCCAAATTGTGACTGGTTTTACCACTGGACTGAAAATTTCATGAAAATCAACTCCTGCCTCCTGATTATACCCTTTTGCAACTAATCTTGCTTTATATTTGTTGACAGTGCCATCTGGATTTTCTTTAACTTTAAACACCCATTTGCACCCTATAGGCCTCCTATCTTTGGGTAAAGCTTTTAAACTCCATGTCTTGCTGCTCATGAGCGCTGCATACTCAAGATCCATGGCACACTTCCATTCTGGTATATTAAGAGCTTCTTCAACAGTTTGAGGCTCTCTAGAGACAGTAAGTGCTGTTGGTACAGTTCCTCTTACTTTGCTACTAGTCACCATTGAGTGATTGTTTGAATTGAGTGCCCTTGCTTTGCTACAGGTCACCATTGGGTGGACATTTTGAGGCAGACATTGAGGAACGTCAAATTCTGCAGAGGGACCTGAAACATGTTGCAAAGAATCCATAATATTGGTATTATTAGCAAGTGCACATGAGTTATTTGTTTGTTCAACAAATGCATTGGTATTCTGAGTATGTCTTGCGTTAGAGAATGACAGAATAGGAGGTATGGCTGAAGGTGGAGGAGAAACAAAATGTGATTTGTTATTGGAGAGTGACTGCTGTGAGGAACCCTTGCTGTTCTTGAATGGAAAACTACTTTCATCAAATATGACATCTCTAGATATAATTGTTTTCCCATCAGGATGTAGACACTTGTATCCTTTGTGTGCTGGACTATAACCAAGGAAAGTGCATTCAATGGATTTGAACTGAAACTTGGGATTATTGTAGGGCCTTAGGTTAGGATAGGCTGCACAACCAAAGACTTTAAGAGAAGAATAATCAGGTTTGATTTTGTACAAGGTTTCAAAAGGAGTAGAACCATTTAGGACTGGTGTGGGTAGTCTATTAATGAGATACACAGCTGTGCTAAAAGCTTCAGTCCAAAATGAACTAGGTAAAGATGATTGGTGAAGCAAGGCTAGTCCAGTCTCAGTTATATGTCTATGTTTCCTTTCTACAAGCCCATTTTGTTCATGTGTATAAGGACATGAAACACGATGAACTATCCCTTGATCTTTCAAATATTCAGTGAAAGCTCTAAACTCTCCTCCCCAATCAGTTTGTAAGGCAAGGATTTTGTGGTTGGTTTGAAGTTCTACTTGTTTCTTGAAATGAATAAAGGTCTGTAATGCATCAGACTTGCTTTTGAGAAAGTAAATCCATGTGTAACAGGTAAAGGTATCTACAAAATGTATGTAATATCTATGTCCCTCTTTTGACAACATAGGTGCTGGTCCCCACAAATCAGAATGAATTAGTTGAAGAGGTTTTGAGTATTCTGTTTGAGAAAAGGCAAAAGGAAATTTATGTAATTTACTAAGGCAGCAAGATGAACAAAAGGAAAGCTCTTTATTTGGTATTCTGATGTTACAAGAAGTGAGTACATTCTTGACAGTTTGTGTAGAAGCATGGCCCAATCTAACATGCCATTTGTCTAACTCAGAACAAGAATTTAACAAAGAAGAAGTATGGGAACTATGTACAGCAGGTGAAGTAATATTTGGTGACTGAGTTGTTGACACCTTTGCATTGATATATGGTCCTTTTTCAATACGAAATTCACCAAAGACATACAAGCCTTTTCTAACAGTCCCCTTCAAAAGTATTTGATGAGTATCCTGAGATTTAACATAATAAGAGTCAGGATGGAACTCAAAATAGACATAATTGTCTTTTGCAAACTGAGAAACACTCACAAGATTTTTGGTAATATTTGGAACATGAAGAAGTGAGTTTAGGTGAAGATTTTGATTAGAAAAGCAAGACTTAATCTGAGAATTACCAATGTTTTTAATGAACAAACCTGAGCCATTACCAATGTGCACCTTCTCCTTTCCATTATATGGAGTCTTCTGCACAATGTTAGAGGCATCCATTGTCACATGATTAGTGGCCCCAGAATCAGGATACCATTCTTGATCAATGCCATTGCTGCTGCTGTTAGAAGTGAGCATTGCATAGGGTGTGTTTTTGACACTGCCATTGGCGCCATTGGCTGTCTTGCTGAAGTGGCTAGGCACTTGAGCTGGTCCTTGAAAACTTTCATCAAATCTGTGATAACAACTCCAGGACTGATGTCCAAATCTCCCACATAATTGACATTGAATGTTGCTTTTATCAGAAAACCTTCCATTCCTACCAGCAAACCGCCCATTGTTGTAACTCCCTTTGCCTCTGAAAAAGTTTCCTCTACCTCCAAACCTTCCTCTATTTGCATACTGACCAGGGAAACTTTGATAACCACTTCGGTTCACATTGTAATTCTGAGGATGTGTAGCAAGATTCACTATCATAGCTTCTACTTCTTTATGATGCTTCTCAATTCCATTTTCTTGTGCAAGCAATAATGCTTCAATCTCTTCTACTGAATACGGATCAGTTCTAGAAAGAATGGATGTAACAAAACCATCATATTCTGAGGAAAGACCATCAAGAATTACCTCTATATGGTCACTTTCTGTAATTGCATGTCCAACTGAAGCCAAAGAATCAACAAGATTCTTGATCTTTAAAAGATAATCAGTGGCTGTCATGGATCCCTTCTTCATAGTCTGTAGCTGCGCCTTGAATTGCTTGATCTTTGCCTTTGTATGAGAAGCAAAGAAAGTTTCCACCTTTTCCCAGACCTGGTACGAGTATTCACATCCCACCATTCTTGTAAGAATGTTTTCTGATATTGTTGACAGCAGCCAAGATAGCAAGAGCTGATCTTGCTTCTTCCAAAGAACATACTACTGACTCAAGATCCCAAGAACTCTTCCTTGCTCATCTATTGCAAATCTTGATGGCACTTCTTGACCACCACTGATGTATTTCTCTAGTTCATGCCCTCTGATGGCTGCAAGAACTTGTTGTTTCCAGAGTAGATATGAATTGCTGTCTAATTTCACAGAAATAGAATGACTAAAAGAAACTAGTGAAGCATTCAAAGATGCTAAAGAAAACGTGTTCATATTCTCTCCCATTGGATCAAAGCTCTGATACCATGTTGAAGTTCTCAAGAATCTTAAAAGGAAGGCGCAAGAAAGAAGAAAGAAAGAAAGCTCAGAACTCCTAGATGTAAAAGTTCTGAAATGTAAATCTGATTCAAATGAATTAATCTACAAATGATGTAGCTGAGATTACAATTTATAGACTAAGACTCAATTACTAAATTACACTAATGTCCCTAAGTAATAAACTGAAGACAAGATTAATAGAGCAAAATCAAAACTACACGAGACTCCTACTGCACCTGCATCCACCAAGACAAGCAGCCTAAGCAGCCTTATCTCTAACACATCTAACCTAGGGATAGGATGGCGATATTTTACAGTGATTTTGTTGACTGCCCTACAATCCACGCACATTCTCCAAGTTCCATCTTTCTTGGGTACCAAAAGAACAGGTACAGCACAAGGACTCATGCTTTCTCTTATATACTCTTTTGCCAACAACTCATCTACTTGCCTTTGCAGCTCCTTTGTTTCCTCCGGATTGCTTCGGTAAGCTTGTCGGTTGGTAATTTGTGCTCCAGGTACAAAATCAATCTGATGCTCAATTCCTCTTTTAGGTGGTAACCCGTGGGGTATCTCCTCAGGAAAGACATCACTGAATTCCTGCAAAAAAGTCACAAACACACTAGGCAATTTGGGGTTAAGGTCAATTTCAGTAAACAAAGTTTCCTTAAACCGAATCAAAATCAAAGCTCTCTCTCCCCCCTTTTTTGTAAAAAAGTTCTATCCCCCTCTCTAGATCTCTCTAAAATTTCTCTCTCTTACTTGCTTTCTCTAAAACTTCTCTCTTTCTTAAACTTCTTTCTCTCACAATCTGTCTCTCAAAAACTTGACTTTCTTTGTCTGTCTGTCCCTCTTTCCTTATAGTCTCTCTCTAAAACTTCTATGTCTCTCTCTTTCCAAATCTTCTCTTTTCCTTTTTGTTCACTCTTTTTCTTTTTATCACTCACTAACTTATTCTCTTCTGTACATCTCACTTTCTTTCCTCACTTGTGCAGTCACTCAACATTGGGCCTTTTTCTTTATTCTTTTCTCTCATGGCCTCTTTTCTCTCATTATTCTTTTTCACCTCACTACCTGAACTCCCACAAGCTGATTGTTGAAGCTTAACTTGATCAAGGTAAGCTTCTTTAGGTGATAAAGGTGCCAGAGTGATTTTCTTGCCATCATGCTGAAAGGAATATCTATTTCTATACCCATCATGCATCACACGCCTATCAAATTGCCAAGGTCTCCCCAACAATAAATGACCAGCATGCATGGGTACTACATCACACACAGCTTCATCACTATACTTCCCAATAGTAAAAGCTACCACAACTTGCCTAGTAACTTTCACTTCTCCACTATCATTCAACCATTGTAGCCTATAAGGAGTAGGGTGTTTAATACATTCAGCCCCAATTTATCCACCAAAGTGGTGCTAGCTACATTAGCACAACTACCCCCATCAATAATCATGCTACAAACTTTACCACCAACTAAACATCTAGTGTGAAATATATTTTCTCTTTGTTCTAAGCTTTCTTCTTTAACATTCAGATTCAATGCATGCCTAGCAACAAGAGATTCACCATGAGCAGCATATTCAACATCAGAACAATCCTCTAAAGATGGCATGCTACTCTCACTACCATTCCCATCATAATCATTTTCAGATTCAGAAACAATCTCATCACCTTTAATGTACATGGTCTTTCTATTAGGACAATCAGATGCATACTGACCACGACCTTGACACTTAAAACATTTTATATCTCTATGTTTAGAGGTTTTTGAGAAGGAATCAGAAGTACCCTTTTGAGTTGAAGTATTCTTCTCCTTGTTTTTGTTTGCATCCAGCCCCTTTTCCTTGGAATCAGTGGCTTTCTCCTTCTTCTTCTCATCATATTTGTTCCATTTTGAACTCCATTTGCTGCTGGAATTCGAAAATGACTTGGCTGCTCCCCTTTGTTTTTGTTGTCTCTCCACCTTCATGGCCATGTTAACTAGGTCCTCCATCTCAACGTAGTGATGTAACTCCACTACATCAGCTATCTCCTTGTTCAGACCTCCTATAAACCTAGCCATTGTCACATCCCTATCCTCCTCAATGTTAGCTTTAATCAAGAGCATCTCCATCTCCTTGTGGTAATCTTCCACTGATTTTGACCCTTGAGTAAGCTTATGCAACTTTTGGTGCAACTCTCTAGAGTAATAAGAAGGCACAAATCGCTTCTTCATTACTCTCTTCATCTCATCCCAATTCTCAATAGGATATTCACCATTTCTTCTCCTAGACTTCACCAATTCATCCCACCAAACTAAGGCATAATCTGAGAATTCTACTGCAGCCAACCTCACCTTCTTCTCTTCGGAATAGTTGTGGCAAGCAAATATCAAATCCATTTTTCTCTCCCACTCCAAGTACACTTCAGCATCATTTCTACCCTTAAATGGAGGTATATGCATCTTGATAGCATTTAGATTACTATCCCTCCTATTGTCTATTCTTATTTCACCCCTTCTATTTCGAGTTGAACTCCTCTCTTCAAATTCATCTTCAAACAGCTCTTGATTAAACTCATTTTGATGCCTATTCCTACCATTAATTTGCCTACCATTTCCTGGGAAGCTTTCTGACAACTCCCTCTTCCATTCATCTAACTCATCTAGCCTACTATTCAACTTTTGAAATTCACTAGTAAAGGCTCTATATATCAATTTCATGTCTGGAGTCATGTTAACTTCTTCATCTGAGGGCCCTTTACCCTCCCTCCTTGTTGAAGGATTACTCATTTTATGAACCTGCAAGAAATGTTAGTAAGACAATCTCACAATACACTCCCTCACGTGTTTCACTCAAAAGATGGCACTCCACTCATGTTTCACAAAATTGTTGGCTTTTGCCCTCTTTAAGCTCACACACTCAAGCCTTTTACCACTCAAGCTTGTTGTTCTCAATTGCACTTCAGAATTAATCCTCAAACCAAAATACTAGGATGGTAATGAAAACACTTAACAAGGAAGACAGGTACAAAACTAGAAGCAAATATACCAGAATAAATTGAAATGAGCATGCAAGATATGAAGAGTTTGCTGCCCAAAATACTGATCTCCAATTAACAAGAATCAAATTGTTAATTATGGTGTATATGGAAGCAAAAACAGGCGTAACCAAAAATAGCAACTAAGATTTGAAAGAAAAAGGATGAAATTAATGCATAAATGAAGAAATTGATGTTTCCTTAATGGAAAGATCAATTTGGACGAAAAAAGACATAAAGACAAAAAGGAAAGAAATTAAGTAGGTTTCCTAGAATGATGCTAATCCCACAAATTGTGCTTATACTTCTTTGACTTTGCTAATTAATCTCCAAAACCCAAAGTGTGTTCAGACTTGAATTCAATCATACCCTGAATTCTGCCCAAAAAGTTGTACAGGTTCAAAGAACTTGCTGCCAACCTAATTAGACAATTCTGTGGTGCTTTTCGTCTTCTAGCTGCGACTCTTTTCAATTTTGTTCCTTTTCGTTTTTTTTTTTTAAGCAGCGTCCCAACTCTTTTTTTTTTTTTTAAAATATAGGATAAACAGCAAATAACACCAAAATATGAACGAAAAAAAAAAGGATCAAAATCAAATCCCAAACAATCAAGCCAGCTGCAACATGCACTTCTATACCCATATGTTATGTTTTTGGGTGTGACCCAAATTCTAAAAAAAAATAAAAAATAAAAGAGTTACAGTTTCAGATGGAAACTGCAACCAAGAGTTGCAGTTTTAGTAGGAAACTACATACAGCAGTTTCAACTGCAGAAAATATAAAGAACTCAAGCGCAGTGTGAATAGGAACCCGTGAACAGTGCGCAAAAGAAAACAGCAAACTATAACCTAGGATAAATAAGAATTCACCCTAACCAGGCTCTGAAACCAAATGATGCGGAACCCCATGGATATTCAAGATCCAGAAACCCCAAACACACAATTGATAGAGAACAAGAACAGATGGAGAACTCCCAACCTATTGAACCCCCAAATGACTAATGCAAATGGAAACGCAAATAATCGGTTGATTGAGGAATCAAGAACAGAAATTCACTAGGATGTAATTACCTTGATGAAGTTCAATTCTTGATGCAATAGAGATTCAAGCCAAGCCTTGAACAAGAGTATAAAACTCCAAAACAATTCTGTTTTTCATTCATTCTGCTAAAACTCGTCCATACACTAGGGTATTTATGCCCCCACAAGTTCAATAACCTAGACTATTAGGTTAGGCCTTAAACATGGGCCTCCCAATAAGAAATACAAGCCCAAACAAAATTGCAAGTAGTAAACTGCCCAAAAACTAATCTATTAACTGGGAATATGAATTAAACATAGATTGGACCAATTTTGCAAATTCAGCCCAATTTGATTAGGTGAAGCTCCATTGGCCTTCATTGCATCTTGAACTTCCATTCCTTCTAACATTCTGCCCATATAAGTTTGAAGTGATTCCTTGAACTTTTTGGCCCTCAATCTTGTAATTGGTCCTTAAGGTAATGTTAGCTCATCCACTGCTCCTCTTCTCTTGCCATCCATGCTTGTGCTCACATCAAGGAGAGACAAAGAGAAAGAGAAGTTTTTGAAAGAGAGACTAAGAGAAGAGATTCAGAGGAAGACAGAGAGTTTGTGAGTGTTGGGAAGAGTGGGAACGAGAGAGAGAAGACTTGAAGAGAGATAGAGAGAGACAAATAGAGATAAAATGAAGTTTTGGAGAGAGAGATTGAGAGGGGGAGCAAGAGAGAGAATATATAGAGAGAGGTAGAGAGAGACAGAGATGCAGCGAAAGAGAGAGAAAGAGAGAATGGTGTAGGGAGAGGTGAGAGAGATTATTAGGCGGAGAGAGAAAGGGAGCGTCTGAGTGTTGAGCAGAGTGAGAGTAAGAAAAGAATAGAGAGAGAGAAAGAAGTTTTAGAGAGAGCAACATGGAGAGAAGGTTTATAGAGAGGTAGAGTTTGTGTTTGTGTTTTAGGGAGGGAGTGACAAAGAGAGATAGAGTTAGTGAGAGACAAACTTTAGACAAAGAGAGAAAGAGACAACAAAAGTTTTTTAGAGAAAGTAAAGATGTTTTAAACAAAGAGAAGTTTTAGAGAGAGAGAGAGAGAGAGGTGTTGGGGAGGTGAGAACAAGAGGGAGAAAGAAGTTTTAAAGAAAGAGAGGGGGAGGTGTTGGGGAGAGTGAGAGCGAGAGAGAGAGAGAGAGGACTTTTATATAGAAAAAGATGAAAAATGAGTGAGAGAGAGACAGGGGATAAAGAGAAGTTTCAAAGTAAGAGAGAGAGAAAGAGAGAGCCTATGAGTGGTGTTTCAGAGAGAGAGAAAGTATATGACAAAAGTTTTAAAGTAAGATTTAGAGCAGGTGAGAGAGAGTGAGTGACAGAGAAGTTTTAGGGAGAGAGCTAGAGACAGAAAGAGAAGTTTTAGAGAGAGACTATAGGGGAGAGAGATAGACAGACAAACAAATAGAGAGAAAGTGAAGTTGTTAAGAGAGAGAGTGGGAGAGAAAGAAGTTTAAGAGAGAGAGTGCGAAAGAGAGAGGTAGAGAGAGAAGTTTTACAGTAAGGGAGATAGACAGAAGATAAAGAGATAAAATAAAGTTTGAGAGAGAAACTAAGAGAAAAAGAAGTTTAAGAGAGAGGGAGGGAGAAAGAGAGAAAAAGACAAGAATTGGAGAGAGATAGAGATAGAGCATATGAGAGAAGTTTAAGAGAGAGAGAGACAGCATATGAGAGAAGTTTTAAAGGAGGAGAGAGAGAGTGAAGTTTTAGGGAGAGCAAGAGAGAAAGAAGTTTTAGAGAGAGAAAGACAGAGAGATAAGTTTTTGGGAGAGAACTAGAGAGAGAAGGATGCTTTAGAAAGAATGAAAGAAGAGGGAGAGAGAGAAATAGAGAGAAAGAAAGATTTGAAGAGAGAAAGAGGGAAAGAAGTTTTAAAGAGAGTGAGAGGGATATATGTTTTAGGGAGAGGACTAGAGATAGAGAGGGAAGCTTTAGAATGAGTGAAAGAAAGAGAGACAGAATGAGAGAAAGAAAGTTTTCGAGAGAGAGAGTGAAATTGTGAGGAGAAAGAGTGGGAGAGAAAGAAGTTAAAGAAAGAAAGAGAGAGAGAGAGAGAGAGAAGTTCTGGAGAGAGAGACAAGGAGGAAGAGCAAGAGAGACAAGATAGAGACAGAGAGAGGAGTAAAGCTAAAGAGAGGGAGAGAGAAAGAGGTAGAGAAAGAAATTTTAGAGAAAGTGAGTAGGTTTAGAGAGAGAGAGAGAGGTACAGAGAGGGAGAGTGTATGTCTGTGTTTTGGGGAGGGAGAGAGAGCTAGAGTTAATGAGAGATAAATTTTAGCCAAAGAGAGAAAGAGACAAATAGAAGTTTCTGAGAGAAAGCAAAAGAAGTTTTAGACAGAGTGAGAGAGAGGGAGAGAGATAGCATTGGGATGGAGGAGAGAAAAGTTTGAGAGAGTGATATGAACCCACCTAACTCCACCTCAAAAGCTAGCTTGTAAGGGGAGGTTTGCGAACCTATATATATAACACCCAAGACCTCTCTGCCTAACCAATGTGGGACTTCATCATTTCCAACCCCTTTAGACTATACGTCCTTGTACAAAGAACCAGGATCCATGGTTCACAATGACCAGAGTAGGGTAGGCTCTGATACCATATGATATGAACTCACCTAACTCCACCTCAAAAGTTAACTTGTAAGGGAAGGTTTGCGAACCCATATATATAACATCCAAGACCTCTTTGCGTAACCAATGTGGGACTTCATCACAGAGAAAGAGAGTTTAAGAGAAAGAGGGAGGTGTTGGGGAGAGCAAGAAAGTGCAAAAGAGAGCATGAGATAGGTTTTAGAGAGAGAGAAAGTGTATGATAGAAGTTTTAGAGGAGGGGGGAGAGAAAGTGAAGCTTTAGGATGAGCGACAGAGAGGGAAGATTAGAGAGAGTGAGAGAGAAGTTTTAGGGAGAGAGCAAGAGAGAGGGGAAAGCTTTAGAAAGAATGAAAGAAAGAGAGATAGAGAGAGAAAGAGAAGATTGAGAGAAAGAAGTTTTAGAAAGAGACTACAGAGCAAGAGAGAGAGAGACAAATAGATAGATAGAGAAAGTGAAGTTGTAGAGAGAGAGTGGGAGAGAAAGAAGTTTTAGAGAGAGGGAGAGAGAGAAAGAGAAGTTCTGGAGAGAGACAGACAAGGAAAGAAAGAGAGAGAAGATAGAGAGAGTGAGAGAGAAGATTCAAAGCAAGAGAGACAGAGGGCATATGAGAGAGGATTCAGAGAGCAAGAGATAGCGAGAGAGAGAGAGAGGGTAACTTTAGAAAGAATGAAAGAAAGAGAGATGGAGAGAGAGAAAGAGAACATTTAAAGAGGAGGAGAGAGAGAAAGAGAAGTCTTAGAGAAAGACTGCAAGAGAGAGAGATAGACAGGTAGACAGATAGACAAAGAAGTGAAGCTTTTGAGAAAGAAGTTTAAGGGAGAGAAAGAGGAAAGGAAGTTTTAGAGAGACAAACAGAGTAGAAGAGTATGAGAGAGAAGAAACAGAGAGAGAGAGGTAGAGAAAAAAATAAAGAAAAAGGGTGTGCAAGGAAAGAGAGAGAAGTTTCAAAGAAAATGAGTGAGAGAGAGAAGTTTTAGAGAGAGCTAGACAGAGAGAAATTTATATCAGAAAAGAGAGAGAGTGAAAGTGACATAGAGAAAGCTAGAGATAGAGAGACAAAGAGAGGGAGCAACAGAGAGAGAGAGCTAGAGAGAGCAAGAGAACTTATATATAGAAAAGGCAGAGACACAGAGAGAGAAATAGAGCGACATAGAGAGAGAGTGGGGTGAGAGAAGTTTTAGAGAGAGAGAGTGTATGAGAGAAGTTTTGGAGAGAGAGTGAAGCTTTAGGGAGGGCATTAAAGAGATGTTTTAGAGAGAGCAAGAGAGAGAGAGAGAGAAGAGAGAGATGGAGAGAGCTAGAGAGAGGGAAGCTGTAGAAAGGATGAAAGAAAGAGAGAGAGAGAGAGAGAGATAGACTGACTGAGAGAGAGAAAGTGATGTTTTTGAGAGAGAGAGTGTGAGAGAAAGAAGTTTAAGAGAGAGAAAGAGGGAGAAAGGGAGAAAGAGAACTCTTGGAGAGAGAGACAGAGATAGACAACAAGAGTGAGAAGATAGAGAGAGTGATGTGGAACCAGCTACACTAATATTCCTAAGTGCAAGTATACACTATCAGATGAAATAGAGCAGTATTCCAAGGATGTTGAACCCACAGGAATTTGGTTAATAATCTAACTACGAAAATTGTCTTAGGCTAAAGTACCTTTGGAAAATTGGAAATATGTAAAATAAAGAATCTAAACTACGAATGCAAAACTAAACTATCTAGTTGGAAAGGTTGCAAGAATGTTCTTTTGATGAATTAAAAACTAAGGATTTCACAATTTCACTAACAATCCTAATCAGCAACTAATAATCTTGCTATTCTTTAAACTTAGAATTACCAATCAATGCACTTTTATGTCTAATCTCTTATTCTTAAGGTGATTAAGTTTACCCTTGCATCTAATTGATTGTATGCCTATGTCAATAGAATCAGGGAATACATGAAGCTTGGGCATCTAAAAGATTGCACTACAGTTAGGGATGTTCCTATCCTACTAATCTCTAGATGTATTCTACCTAATTAAACCTAAAGTGGGTTATCTATTCCTAGAATCACTCAACTCTTTCTTAAATCTAATTAGGTGATCAGCCTAATAAATTCATTAATAGAGTAGTAAAGAAATCTTTAAGTCCAAGAATAGCTAAATCAATTAATTTACTAAACATGTTAGTTCAATTGCTAATCCTTAATAAAGATTTAGCCACACATCATCATAAAATTCAAGTCAAGATTTAAATATATATATATATAAGTAGTCATGTAATCAGAATCCTGAAAAGAATTAAAGGAATAAAGAAGAACAAGAATAGGAACAAAGATGCAGAACTAGAATTAAAGAAATCTAATTCTAAGGTATCTATTGCTAGACTCCCTTTGAACAAGGTCTTTTTTCTTCTTAGATCACATTTTCTCCCTCTTATACGTCCAAGAAGACATCCTAGCCAAAGATTCAAGTGTAGATCATGTTCTTGTGTCCAAGATTCCACTGCCACACTTAGATCCTCACCAAGATGTGCTACACTCTTGCTTTGTTCACCAAGATTTGCTTCTAGGAAGATGTGTCACCCCTCTCTCTATCAACTAGGTCAGAAAAGATGCTTTTACAGCTGCTAAGTACCACAAACTCACTCCAAACCAATGGAACTCTCAAAATGGGTCTGATCCAAAACTTTTGAATCTATGTTAGACATTACAATGTAATTTTGGACTGAAGGATGATTGAATTTGGTCAAAAAAGTTTTAACCCTTTCTTGTAGCTATATATAGCCTTTTGAATAACCTCAATCAGAGTTCTGTAGCTCCAGATATTGCCAAAATACTGATTGCCACTCTAAATTCTGCACAAACTAGTAGAAGAAAAAGAAGTTTAATGAGGGAAAGAGAGAGAGAAAGAGAAGTTTTGGAGTGAGAGATAGAAAGGCAGGTAGGAGAGAGAAGATAGAGAGGGAGAGGTAGAGAAAGAGAAAGAGAGAGACACAGAGAGAGAGAGAGAGAGAAGAAGATTGAGAGGGAGCAAGAGAGCAAAATAGACAGAGAGAAGTTTTAGAGAGAAGCTACAAGAGAGAGAAAGAGGCAGACAGATGGAGAGATAATGTGAAGGTTTTGAGAGAAAACGGTACAGAAAGAAGTTTAAGAGAAAGAAAGGAATGAAGAAAGAGAAGTTTTTGAGAGAGAAACTAAGAGGGAGAGCAAGAGAGAGAACATAAAGAGAGATGTGGAGAAAGAGAGAGAGTGTGTGGAAAAGAGAGAGAAAGAGTGTTGGGGAGGGGGATAGAGAGGGAAGTTTTAAACAGAGCAACATGGAAAGAAGGTTTAGAGAGAGAGGTAGAGAGAAAGAGGGAGAGCGTGTGTGTTGGGGAGAGAAATAGAGTTAGTGAGAGACAAATTTTAGGTAAAGAGAGAAAGAGAAAGATAAAAGTTTTAGAGAGAAAGCAAAAGAAGTTTTACACAAAGATAGAAGCTTTTCAGAGGGTGGGAAAGGGAGATGTTAGGAAGAGCAAGAACGAGAAAGAGAGAAGTTTTAGAGAGAGTGAATGAAAGAGAAGTGTTACAAAGAACTAGAGAGAGAACGTTTATACAGAAAGAGAGAGAGAAAGAGAAGGAGAGTGGGGGAGAGAGAAGTTTCAAAGCAAGAGAGACAGAGGGCATATGAGAGAGGTTTAGAGAGAGAGATAGACGGTGTATGAAAAAAGTTTTAGGTAGAGAGCTAAAAAGTAAGAGAGGGAAGCTTTAAAAAGAATCAAAGAAAGAGAGAGAGAGATAGAGAACATTTAGGAAGAGTAACAGAGAGAAGTTTTGGAGAGACTACAAGTGAGAGAGAGAAAGACAGAGAAAGAGAAGTTTTTGAGAGAAAGCAGGAGAGAAAGAAGTTTAAGAAAGAGAGAGGGAGAAAGAGAGAGAAAGCAAAGTTTTTGAGAGAATAAATAAAGTACACAAGGGAGTGTGAGAGAGAGATAAGTCTTAGAGAGTGCAAGAGAGAGAAAGTGATGTTTCAGATAGAGATGTTAAGTTCCTAAGTCACTTTTGGAGAGTGTTGTGGGGAAGGTTAGGTACTAAACTTTTGTTTTCTACATGTCACCCACAAACTGACGAACAAACTGAAGAAGTGAATAGGACTTTAGGAACCTTGTTGCATGCTATCATTGGTAAGAATTTGCAAACTTGGGAGGATTGTTTGCCATTTATTGAGTTTGCATATAATTGTACTATACATTCTTCCACAGGTTTTTCACCATTTGAGATTATGTATGGTTTTGATCCATTGACTACGTTAGATTAATGCCTTTGCCTTTGAGTGAAATTGCTAGCTTAGATGGAAAGAAAAAGGCAGAAATGGTTAAAACAATACATGAGAAAGCACATGAGCAGATTGACAAGAAGAACCGCATGTATGCACAACAGGCCAATAAGGGTCGAAAGCAGGTTATCTTTGAACCAGGAGATTGGGTTTGGTTACACATACAAAAGAAGAGGTTTCCACAGCAAAGGAAGTCAAAGCTTGATGCAAGGGACAATGGACCATTCCAGGTCTTGGAGCGCATCAACAATAATGCATACAAGATAGACTTGCCAGGTGAGTATAAAGTAAGTGCCACTTTCAATGTTTCTGACCTATCTCTTTTTGAACTTGATTCAGATTTGAGGACGAATCCTTATGATGAGGGAGGGAATGATGTGAGCACAAGCATGGATGGCAAGAGTAGAGGAGCAGCGGATGAGCTAACATTACCTCAAGGACCAATTACAAGATTGAGGGCTAAAAAGTTCAAGGAATCACTTAAAACTTATATGGGCAGAATGAATGAAAAAAAAATTGTTTTGGAGTTTTATACTCTTTGTTCAAGGCTTGGCTTGAATCTCTATTGCATCAAGATTTGAACTTCATCAAGGTATTTACATCCTAGTGAATATCTGTTCTTGATTCCTCAATCAACCAATTATTTGTGTTTCCATTTGTATTAGTCATTTGGGAGTTCAATAGGTTGGGAGTTCTCCATCTATTCTTGTTCTCTATCAATTGTGTGTTTGGGGTCTCTGGATTATAAATATCCATGGGGTTCCGCATCACAGAGAGACTGTGTGAGTGTTGGGGAGAGTGAGACCAAGAGAGAGAAGATAGAGAGAGAGTGAGACTAAGAGAGTAGGAGAGAGAGAGAAAGAGAAGTTTTGGAGGGAGACTGCAAGTGAGATAGAGAAAGCAAATTAGAGAGAGAGAGACACAAAGGGAGTAATGTTTTTGAGAGAGGAAGTGGGAGAGAAAGAAGTTTAATAGAGAGAGGGGAAAGAGAGAAAGAAAAGTTTTGGAAAGGGAGACTGAGAGGGAGAGAGAAAGGTAGAGAGAAATAGAGTGAGAGATTGTTGGGTGGGGAGAGAGAATGTGTGAGTTTTGGGGAGAGCAACAGTAAGAGGGAGAAGGAAAAGATTTGGGGAGAGAGAGATGTTTTAGAGGGAGGCTACAAGATAGAAAGCAAGATAGAGAGATAGAGAGTGGGAGAGAAAGAGGTTTAAGAGAGATAAGATAGAGGGAGAAAGAGAAGTTTTGGAGGGAGACTGCAAGAGAGAGAGAGACAGAGAGAGAGAGACAGAGAGAGAGAGAGAGAGCAAAACAAAGAGAAAGAGAGACAAAGAGGGCTAAAGTGAACTTTTGAGAGACAGAGTGGGAGAGAAAGAAGTTTAAGAGAGAGAAAGAGAAGTTTTGGGAAGGGAGATTAAGAGGGAGAGATGTAGAGAAAGAGAGAGAGAGGTAAAGAGAAACACAGAGAGATATTATTGGGCAGGGAGAGAAAGTGTGTGACTGTTAGGGAGAGCAAGAGTGAGAGAGAAAAGAAGCAGATTTGGAGAGAGATTACAAGAGAGAGACAGAGAGACAGAGAGAGAAAAACAGAGCGAGTGGAGGAGAAGGAGGTTTAAGAGAGAGAGAAAAAGACATTTTGGAGAGAGAAATACAGAGGGAGAGCCAGGGAGAGAAGATAAAGAGAGTAGAAGGAGAGAATGGTGGGGGAAGTGAGTGAGAGAGATTGTTGGGCAGAGAGAGAGTGCATGTCAGTGTGGGGAGAGCAAGAGAGAGGGAAAGGGGGAGAGAGAATTTTAAAGGAGAGAGGGAGATAGAGAAAAAGAAAAGTTTTGGAGAGAGAGACAGAGAGTGAGAGGAGGAGAAAGAAGATAGAGAGAGACAGACAGATAGAGAGACAAAGTGAAGTTATTGAGGAAAAGAGTGGGAGAAAAAGAGACAGAAAGAGAAGTATTGGAGAGAGAAATAGATAGTGAGAGAGAGACAACATATGAGAGAAGTTTCAAAGGAGGAGAGAGAGAGCGATGTTTTAGCCACAGCAAGAGAGGAAGAAGTTTTATAGAGAGCAAGAGAGGGAGTGAGAGACTGAGAGATAAGTTTTAGGGAGAGAGCCAGAGATAGAAAGGGAAACATTAGAAATAATGAAAGAAAGAGAGATAAAGAGGAAGAAAGAGAAGATTTAGAGAGAAAGTGAGAGACAAAGAAGTTTTAGAGAGAGACTATAAGAAAGAGAGAGAGGGAAAGAGAGATATAGACACAGATAGAGAGAGAAAGTAAAGTTTTTTACAGAGAGAGTAAGAGAGAAGAAGTTTAAAAGAGTGAGGGAGAGAGAGATAGAGATATGTTTTGGGGAGAGAAATAGAGAGGGAGAGCAAGAAAGATAAGATAAAGAGAGGGAAAGAGAAGTTTTTGAGGGATGCAACAAGAGAGACAAAGAGAGAGCAAATAGAGAGAGATAAAGAGATATTTTTGAGAGAGAGTGTGTGAGAGAAAGAAGTTTAAAAGAGAGAGAGAGGGAGAGATAGAAAGAAAGAGAGGTTTTGGAAAGAGAGACTGAGAGGGAGAAATGTAGAGAAAGAGAGAAAGGTAGTGAGAAATAGGAAGGGAGAAATTGTTGGGTGAGGAGAGAGTGTATGAGTGCAGGGGAGAGCAAACACAAGAGAGAGAAGAAGATTTGGATAGTTAGAGAGAGAGAGAGAGAGAAACAAAGAGAGTGAGAAGAGATAAAGTGAAGCTTTTTGTGAGAGAGAAAGTAGGAGAGAAACACATTTAAGGTAAAGAGAAAGATACATTTTGGAGAGAGAGACTATGAGAGGGAGCAAGAGAAAAAAGATAGAGAAAGATAGAGATATAGAGAAAGAGAAAAGTTTTAGAGAGAGAGGGAGAGAATGGTGGGGGGAGAGAGTGAGAGATATTGTTGGGCAGAGAGAGAGAGGGAGTGTGTGAGTGTTGGGCACAGCATGAGAGAGAGGGGGAGAGAGAGAGAGATTGTTGGGTGGAGAAAGAGGGAGTGTGCAAGTGTTGAGGAGGGCAAGAGTGAGAGAGAGAGAGAATGAGTGTTGGGGAGCAGGAGAGACAAAGAGAGAGAGAGAAGTTTTAGAGAGTCCAATATGCAGAGATGGTTTAGAGAGAGAGGGAGAGTGTGTGTCTACGTGTTGGGGATGGGTAGAGAGAGAGATAGAGTTAGGAAGAGACAAATTTTAGACAAAGAGAGAAAGAGACAGATAGAAGTTCTAAACAAAGAGAGAAGTTTTGTATAGAGAGAGGGAGGTGTTGGGGAGAGAGCATGAGAGAGAGAAGTTTCAAAGAGAGGGAGTGATAAAGAAGTTTTAGAGAGGAGCTAGAGAGAGTGAGTGAACTTTTATATAGAACAGATGAAAAGAGAGAGGAGGAGGAGAAGTTTCAGAGCAAAGAGAGAGAGCATATCAAAAAGGTTTTAGAGAGAGACAACGTGTGATAGAAGTTTAAGAGGAGGAGCAAAGAGAGAGATTGAGTGAAGCTTTATGCCAGGCAAGAGAGACAAGTTTTAGGGAGAGAGAGAGCATGAGAGAGTAGTTTTAAAGAAAGAACTAGAGAGAGAGAAGGGGAAGCTTTTGAAAGAGAGAGACAGAGACAAACTGTGAGGGAGACAAAAAGATAAAGAGAGATAAGTTTTAGAGAGAGCAAGAGAAAAAAATGGTTTTAGATAGAGTGAGAGAGAGAAAGATATGTTTTAGGGAGAGAGCTACAAGAGAGAGGGAAGCTTTAGAAAGACTGAAAGAAAGAGAGATAGAGAGATAGAAAGAGTAAGATTTGGAAAGAGAGAGATTGAGAGGTTTTAGAGAGAGATTGCAAGAGAGAAAGTGAGAGACAGACAGACAAACAAAGAGAGAAAGTGAAGTTTTTTAGAGAGAGAGTGAGAGAGAAAGAGAAAGACAAAGAGAAGTTTTGGAGAGAGACAAAAAGGGAGAGCAAGAGAGAGAAGATAGATAGAGAGAACGTGAGAGGTAAAGAGATAGAGAGAACAACAGAGAGAGAGAAAGCGAAGCTTTGGAGGGAGACTATAAGAGAGACAGAGAGAGCAAAACACAAAGAGAAAGAGATAAAGTGATGTTTTTGAGAGAGAGAGTGGGCAAGAAAGAAGTTTAGGAGAGAGAGAGAAAGAGAAGTTTTAAAAGGAGAGACTAAAAAGGAGAGATGTAGAGAAAGAGAGAGATTGATGTGTGGGGAAAGAGAGAGAGGTAAAGAGAAACATAGAGAGAGATTATTGGGTGGGGAAAGAGAGAGTGTGTGTGAGTGTTGGGGAGAGTGAGAGTGAGAGAGAAAAGAAGAAGATTTGGAGAGAGAGAAGTTTTAGAGGGAGATTACGAGAGAGAGAGAGAGAGAAACAGAGAGTGAGCAGGAGAGAAGAGGTTTAAGAGAGACAGAAAAAGACATTTTGGAGAGAGAGATAGAAAAGGAGATAAGGGAGAGACGATAGAGGTAGAAGGGGAGAATGGTGGGGACAGTGAGTGAGAGAGATTGTTGGGTGGAGAGAGAGAGAGTGCATGTGAGTGTTGGGGAGAGCAAGACAGAGTGAGGGAGAGAGAATTTTAAGAGAGAGGGATAAAGAGAGAAAGAGAAGTTTTGAAGAGAGACAGAGAGTGAGAGTAGGAGAAAGAAGAGAGAGAGAGACAAACAAATAAAAAAAGAAAGTGAAGTTATTGAGAAAGAGAGTGGGAGAGAATGAGAGAGAAAGAGAAGTATTGGAGAGAGACTAGAGAGGGGGAGAGAGAGAGATCAAGAGTGAGTGAGGGAGCTAGAGAGAGACAACATATGAGAGAAGTTTCAAAGGAGAGAGGGTGTGAAGTTTTAGCGACAGCGAGAGAGAAAGATGTTTTATAGAGAGCGAGAGAGGGAGAGAGACACTAAGGGAGAAGTTTTAAAGAGAGAGCCAGAGATAGAGAGGGAAACTTTAGAAATAATGAAAGAAAGAGAGTTAGAGAGGGAGAAAGAGAAGATTTGGAGGGAGAGTGAGAGATAGAGAAATTTTAGAGAGAGACTACAAGAAAGAGAGAGATAGACAGAGTGAGAAAGTAAAGTTTTTTAGAGAGAGAGAGAGTAAGAGAGAAAAAAGTTTAAAAAAGCAAGAGAGGGAGAGAGAGATAGAGATAAGTTTTGGCAAGAGAAAGAGTGGGAGAGCAAGAGAGATAAGATAGAGAGAGAGTAAGAGCGAGAGAAAGAGAAGTTTTTGAGGGAGACTATGGGTGAGGCAAGGAGAGAGTGAAACACAGAGAGAGATAGAGAGATAAAGAGATGCTTTTGAGAGAGCGAATGGGAGAGAAAGAAGTTTAAGAGAGAGAGAAGGAGAGATAGAGAGAAAGGGAGGTTTTCAAAAGAGAGACTGAGAGGGAGAGATGTAGAGAAAGAGAGAGAGAAAGGCAAAGAGAAATAGGGAGAGAGAGATTGTTGGGTGGGGAGAGAGAGAGTAAGTGTTGGGGAGAGTGAGAGCAAGAGAGAGAAGAAGATTTGGAGAGTTAAAGAGAGAGAACCAGAGAGATAAGGTTAAGTTTTTTGTGATGTTTCTAAGAGAGAGTGGGAGAGAAAGAAGTTTAAGAGAGAGGGGAAGAGAGTGCATGAGTGTTGAGTGAATGAGAGAGAACAAGAGTAAGAAAGGGAGAGAGAGTTAGGGGAGAGAGAAAGTGTTAAGAAGGGAGCGAGAGTGATGGGGAGAGAGATAGAGAAAGAAAGAGGGATAGACAGAGAGGGAGAAGTTTCAAAGACATAGAGAGTGAGTGAGAGAAATTGTTGTTAGAGAGGGATAGAAGTATTAGAGAGAAGGCAAGAGAAGTTTTAAACAGAAAAAGAGAGAGAGAGAGAGAGAGATAATGATGGGGAGAAAGAGAGTGTTAGGGAGGAAGCAAGAGAGATAGAGAGAGGGTGTTGGGGGAGAGAGAGAGCAAGAGATAGAGAGAGAAGGAGAAACAGCGAGAGACAGAGAGAGGGAAAATGTGTGCATGTGTTATTAAAGAGAGATGGAGAGAGAGATTTGGGGGGAGAGATAGTGTCTGTATGTGATGAAATCCCACATTGGTTAGGCAGAGAGGTCTTGGGTGTTATATATATGAGTTCGCAAACCTTCCCTTACAAGCTAGCTTTTGAGGTGGAGTTAGATGGGTTCATATCATATGGTATCAGAGCCTACCCTACTCTGGTCGATGTGGGCCATGGATCCTGGTTCTCTGTACGAGGACGTACAGTCTAAAGGGGTTGGAAATGATGAAGTGCCACATTGGTTAGGCAAAGAGGTCTTGGGTGTTATATATATGAGTTCGCAAACCTCCCCTTACAAGTTAACTTTTGAGGTGGAGTTAAGTGGGTTCATATCAGTATGCATGTGTTAGGGAGAGTAGGAGATTGTTGAGGAGGGATAAAGAGAGATGGAAAGAAGGTGTTAGGGAGAGAAAGAGATGGAGTGTCTTTGTGCATTAGGAACGAAGAGAGAGGAAGAGAGAGAGAGTTAGGGAGTGGGAGGAGAGAGAGTAGGTGAGAGAGAAATTTTAGACAAATAGAGACATAAAGTGACAAAAGCTTTGAACAGAGAGAAGATTTAGAGAGAGAAAAGTGTTAGAAAGTGGGTGAGAGGGAGAAAGAAAGAGTGTCAAGCTCAATTTCTGCCATTATGCATACCCTTTTTCTTAGTTTTAGAGAGTGAGTGTGAGAGAGAGAGAGAGAGAGAGAGAGAGACGAAGAGAGATGTTGGAAGAGAAAGAGAGGGAGAGAGGGAGAGAGTGAGTGAGAAAGAGAGTTTTTGAGTAGGGGTGAGAGGGTTAGAGAGAGGGAAAGAGAGAGAGATTGTTGGGAAGTTAGAGAGAGATAGAGAGAGAAGTTTTAGAGTGAGAGATAGGCATGTTGGAGAAGGAGAGAGAGAGAGAGCAAAAAGTTTTAGAGGCAAGAATGACTTGATAGACACAAAGAGAGATAGCAAAAGATAGAAAGAAAGAGAAGGAGAAGGGGAGAGGGAGACAAAGTGGGAGAAAAAGCTAGAAAGAGAGGCAGAGAAATTTTAGGCAAAAAGACATAGAAAGAGACAAAAGTTTTAAAGATAAAGTGAGAGAGGTTTTAAACACTGAGAGATAGATAGGGAGAGAGAGAGAGAGAGAGAGAGAGAGAGAAACTTTAAACATAGAGAGAGAGAAAGAGGAGAGAGAGTGTCTATATTGGGGGGAGAGGGAGAGAAGGTGAAAGCGCAAGAGAGAGAATGAAAGAGAGTGTGTGTTGGGTAGAAAGGGAAAGGGAGGGAAGTTTCAAAGAGAGAGAGATGTGTTGGATAGAGAGTGACACAGAGAGAGGAAAGTGTTAGAGAGGAGAGATGTGTTGGACAGAAAGGGAGTGACAAGAGAGAGTGTGTTAGGGGAGAGAGAGATCACAAGAGAGAGGGAAGGAGAGAGAGGGAATGAATGAGAGTGTGTTGGGGAGAGAGGGAGAGAGGGAGAGAGAGAGAGAAGCAAAGTGTTAAGTCCAATTTCTTTCATTATACCATACACTTTTTCTTAATTTTAGAGAGCAAGAGAGTGACATGTTGGGGAAAGAGAGAGTGAGTGAGATAGAAATTTTTGTCAGAGATGATGATAAAAGTATGGCAGATACAACTAATCCAATTCAAATTTTAAGTGATCCAATTACAAGAGCTAGAGCTAAAAAGTTCAAGGAGGCTTTCAATGGATTAATGCAAAGTATTTAGGTTCAAGACCATTTTGTTGCGGCCCAAATACTTAGACTCAAGTGTAGATCAATGATGGATTTCGTTGATCCAAGTGGTGGAGTAATTACAGCCTTTTTCTAAAGCCCATACACTTGGAAGGAGTAATTTTAGCCTTTTATCAAAGCCCATGCACTTGGAAGGATTACTTTTAGCTCAAGCATGTGGAATTATTCGGCTATTATAGGCCATAATTAGCAAGATTCACATGGATTTGTGAGATTCTAGGAGATCAATTCAGCTAATTATTACTTAGTGATTTTGGGATAACTTTACTTTTGTATGGGATTTGGTTAGCCTTTTGGAATATATTTTTAGCAATTACTTTCATTAGGCTCATTATTTGGCTGATTATTCTCATGTAAAGGCTAGTATGCCATATTTTTAGGAGTTTCCTTTCTTTTGCTATTTGTTTCCTTTTTTAAATTGTAATAACTCAGCCTGTATATATGTTTACCAAGGCTAAGAAGTTCATATCAATTTTTTGGATAAAAATTGAGAGTTTTTCTCTTTGGTTCTTTAAAAAACTTTTCGAACTTATCAAGAACTTGTTCTTGTGGCATTCATCCGACTTATCAAATGGTTCACCATCCCATTTGTGGCATCTCCACATACCAAGGTTCATGTTTTCTTATAAACATCGGGTCGAGGTTTCCTAATATGAACCCACTTAACTCCACCTCAAAAGCTAGCTTGTAAGGGGAGGTTTGCAAACTCATATATATAACACCCAAGACCTCTCTACCTAACCGATGTGGGAGTTCATCATTTCCACCTACAAAATCTGATCGTACAATGGTCTTGGGAATCAATTTCATTGACGAGTCTCGTTATTCTTGGCAGGGTTCACATCATTTTGGTATCAAAGCACCAATTCTAGCCTCAGGTTTTGCCTATCCAATTTTAGTTTTGCAGCCAATATTTTTTGTTTTTTTTTGTTTAGATTCCAACTTCAGTTGATACATATTCAAAAAAAAAAAGGAAAGAAAAGAAAAGCTTCAAAAAAAATAAGAAAGAAAAGATAAGCTATGAAAAAAATGTGGTATTCAGTAAAAAGAAAGAAGAACCAGTCAGACATTGCCAAAAACTCCCCTTTCTAGTATTCTTAACTCCTTTTAGTGATTTTATTGATTCTCTTGATTCCACACTCTTCCTTGAACCATTGATAAGCTTGTGATTGAATTGTTGCTGGAAAAAGTTCTTGTTTGGATATGTTTGAAAATAACTGAAAGAGAAAATTACGAGCGGAAAAAGGCAAGAATGGTAAGAGTAATAGAGGGAAAAGCCAAAATTGTTGTGTGAAAACATGAGTGTTGAGAGAATTGTATTTGAACGAAAAACACGTGAGGGAAATTATTTGTAAGGTCCTTTATTTTTTAACATTCTTTTTGCAGCAAAGCCATGTCAGATAACATGAGCAAAGGCATTCCCACAAGTTCGTCGGGAAGGGTTGATCCAAAGTTGCTCATGGATGCATTAATGGGAGAGATAAGAAGAGTGTTAAGAATGGAAATGGAACAGGTTCATGAATGGTTAGATAGGGTAGAGAATGAACGCATGAGGCAACCACAAAATGTACAGAATGTGCATAGGAGGGAAAGAGTCAACCAAAGGAAGCAAGGGTTGAAGATGAAGAGTATTATGGGGCTGGTTTTGATGAGGAAGATGATCGAGATTCAGTTGTTAACTATAAGAGATATGGTGGACAAGGTAGAGAAGTTAGGAATCAAAAAGATAATAACTTGGGTAGTATTAAGATGACAGATTTGTCATTTCAAGGTACATCAAAAGCGTATGTTGAATGGGAGAAGAAGATAGAGTTTATTTTTGATTGCCACAACTATTCCAAAGCAAAGAAGATAAAATTGGCAGCCATCGAGTTCTCTAATTATGCCATTGTTTGGTGGGATCAATTGGTGCTAAATAAGAGGCAGAATGGAGAATGGTTGGTGGAAACTTGGGAGGAGATGAAGATGATGATGAGAAAGTGGTTTGTTTTAAGTCATTACTACCGCGAGTTATACAAGAAGTTACAAGGTCTTCGGCAAAGAAACCAGAGTGTTGAGGATTACTATAAGGAGATGGAGATTGCAATGATCAAGGCTAATGTTGAGGAAGATCGTGAAGCTACAATGGCTAGATTTTTGCATAGATTAAATCAGGAAATACATGATAGAGTAGAGATGTAGCATGATGTAGAATTAGAGGATATGGTGCACATGACTATCAAAGTGGAGCAATAACTCAAGAGGAGGGGTAGCTCACATGCAGCCCAAAACTCAGGTTCTACTTCTTGAAAACCAAGTTCTACAAAGAAGGAAGACAAGCTTCAAGCATTCCCAACACCCAAACACAAATTTGAGCATAAAATCAAAAACTCTAGTAATGTTTCTCAAGGTAAAATCGATTCACCCACTTCTCATAATCATGACATTAAGTGCTTTAAGTGTCAAGGCAGGGGACATATAGCAAGCCAATGTCCAAACAAAAGGATTATGGTTATGCAAGACAACAGTGAAGTTGAGACTGAGAGCGAAGAAGACAATGAATCTATCCACCATTGGAGGATGTAGATGATGAAGAATATGCTGCCAAAGGAGAATTGTTGGTGGCAAGAAGAGTCCTAAGTGTGCAGGCCAAAGAAGATGAAGAGATGCAACAAGAAAACATTTTTCACACTCGGTGTAACATCAAAAACAAGGTATGTAGTGTGATTATCAATGAAGGAAGTTGTACTAACATTGCTAGCACAACTATGGTTAAAAAATTAGAGCCACCCACAATGAAAAGCCCTAAACTGTACAAGCTATAATGGCTCAGTGATAGTGGCAAAGTGAGGGTGAATAAATAGGTGCTAGTCACTTTCTGTATTAGAAAGTATGAGGATGAAGTTTTGTGCGATGTAATTCCGATGCAAGTGGGGCATTTGTTGTTAGGCCCACCATGGTAATTTATTGGCTAGTTAAGCATGATGGCTACACAAACAAGTACTCATTCGTGTTTAAGCAAAGAATAATCACTCTAGCTCCTATGACACCAAGACAAGTTTATGAAGACCAAGTGAGGCTACAAAAAAGAGCGAACAAAAAGGGAGTGACAGAAGAGAGAAAAAGAATTTGAGTAAAAATTTAAGAAAGCAAATAGGATAGGATGAGACAATTGAGAGATAAAAAAAGAGAGTTGATTCGACTATTGAGACAAAAAAAGAGAGAACTCAAAAGAGCTTTTATGCAAGAGCAAGTGAAGTGAAAATAGCATTGTTTTCAAATTAGCCAATGATTGTACTTTTGTACAAAGAGGCATTTTTGATCACTAACAAGATTGATCTTTTTTTGCCTAGTTCTATTGTTTTTCTTTTGTAGGATTGATGTCTTTCCTGAGGAGGTCCCAAATGGTTTACCCCTTATTCGAGGGATTGAGCATCAAATTGAGTTCGTACTTGATGCTTCCATTCCAAACTGACTAGCCTACCAAACTAATCTCGAGGAGACAAAGGAGTTACAACGATAAGTTAGTGAATTGATGGAAAAGGGGTATGTGAGAGAAAGCATGATGAGCCCATGTGTTGTTCTGGTGATTTTGGCACCTAAGAAGGATGAGTCATGGAGAATGTGTGTTGATTGCTGAGCCATCAATAATATTACAGTAAAGTACCACCACCCTATTCCTCGCTTAGATGATATGTCAAATGAGCTACATGATGCTTGTGTGTTTTCAAAAATTAACTTGAAAATTGGATATCATCAAATAAGAATGAAAGAGGGAGATGAATGGAAAATTACTTTTAAAACAAAACATGGATTGTATGAGTGGCTAGTGATGCCATTTGGACTAATGCACCAAGCACTTTCATGTGATTAATGAACCATGTTTTACATCCTTTCATAGGTAGGTTTGTTGTTATGTATTTTGATGATATACTCGTTTATAGCAAGAGTTTGGCTAATCACATTTTGCATTTGAAATCTATTTTGGAGGTGCTTAGAAAAGAGAAGTTGTATACTAACATGAAAAAGTACACCTTTTGCATCGATAAGTTTGTGTTTCTTGGGTACACCTTTCACACTGATCATGAATCCTTGAAGCATCTGAAGGATCAACACAAGTTGAATAGGAGGCATGCGGATGGGTGGAGTTCATTGAGATATTCCCATATGTCACTCAATATAAGCAAGGTGATGATTTGAGGACAAATCCTCTTCAAGAAGAGGGGAATGATGATAAAAGCATGGCAGATACGGCTTATTCAATTCAAATTCCAAGTGGTGCAGTTACAAGAGCTAGAGCTAAAAGGTTCAAGAAGGCTTTCAATGGATTGACGTAGAGCATTTGGGTTGAGAAGCATTTTTTTGAGGCCAAATACTTAGACTCAAGTGCAGATCGAGGAGGGATTTCGTTGATCCAAGTGGTGGAGCAATTTCAACCCTTTCTGAAGCCCATACACTTGGAAGGAGTAATTTCAACCTTTACTAAAACCTATACACTTGGAGGGATTACATTCAGCTCAAGCATGTGTAATCATTCAGCAATTACAAGCCATAATTAGCAAGATTCACATGGATTTAAGAGATTCTAGGAGATCAATTTGGCTGATTATTACCCAGCAATTTTGGGATAACTTTCCTTCTTTTATAGGATTTGGTCAGCCTTTTGGAATATATTTTTAGCAATTACTTTCATTAGGCTTATTATTCTCGTGTAAAGACTGGCATGCCATAATTCTAGGAATTTCCTTTCTTTTACTATTTGTTTCTTTTTTTAAATTGTAATAACTCAGCCTGTATATATGTATACCAAGTCTGAGAAGTTCAGATAAGTTTTCTAATAAAAATTGAGAGTTTTTCTCTTTGGTTCTTTATAGACTTCCAAACTTATTAAGAACTTGTTCTTGTGACATTCATTCGACTTATCAAATGGTTTGCCATCCCATTTGTGACATCTCCATCTACCAAGGTTCGTGTTTTCATATAAATGTTGGATTAAGATTTTCACCTACAAAAATCTGATCGTAAAATGGTCTTGGTAATCAATACCATTGATAGGCCTCATTATTCTTGGTAGGGTTTGCATCAAGAGAGATAGAGACAAAACTATTAGAGAGAAGGTAAGAGAAGTTTTAACAGAGAGAGGTAGAGAGGCGTGCTGGACAGAGTGATAGAGGGGGAGAGAGAGACAAAGAGACAGAGAGAGGGAGAGGGAGAGAGAGTGAGAGAGAGAGGGAGAGATAGAGAGAGCAAGAGAGAGAGAGGGGGAAATGTGTGTAAGTGTTGGGGGCATAGAGAGTGTGTGTAATAGAGAAGTTGTTCAGGGGGGAGAGAGAGTAATAGGGAGAGAGATAGAGAAAGAGAGAGGGAGAGAGGGAAATTTTAGAAAGAGAAGGAGAAGTTTCAAAGACAAAGAGAGAGTGAGTGATAAATTTTTGTCAAAGACAGTAGAGATAGAAGTATTAGAGAGAAGGCAAGAGAAGTTTTAAACACAGAGAGAGAGAGAGATGTTGGATTGAAGATAGAGGGAGTGAGAGAGCAATAAAGAGACTAAGCAAGAGAGAGATGATGGGGAGAGAGAGAGTGTGTTAAGGAGGGAGCAAGAGAGATGGAGGGAGGGTGTTTAGGGGAGAGAGAGCAAAAGACAGAGTGAAGGGAAGAGGGAGTTATCCAAGTGAGAGAGATAGAGAAAGGGTGTTAGGAAGAGAGAGGTAGTGTTTGTTGGCAAGAGAGAGAGAGAAAGACAGATAAAGAAGTTTTAGAGAGAGAGAGGTAGACAGAGAGAATGTGTTTGTGTGAGTGTGCTGGGGAGAGAGAGAAAGATTGTTGGTGAGGGATAGAGAGAGATGGAAGAGGGTGTTGCGGAGAGAGAGAGAGTAAGTGAGTAAGAGGGAAATTTTAGGCAGAGAGACATAGATTGATAGAAGTTTTAAATAGACAGAAGATTTAGAAAGTGGCTGGGAGGGAGAAAGAGATAGAGACGGTGTCAAGTTCAATTTTTTCGATTATACCATACCCTTTTTTATTTTAGAGAGTAAGTGTGTGGGAGAGAGAGAGAGAGAGACAAAGAGACATGTTAAGGGGAGAAAGAGAGGAAGAGAGAGTTTGTGTTGGGGAGACAGAGACAGTGTTGAGATGGGAACAAGAGAGATAGAGAGAGAGGGTGTAGGGGGAGCAGGGGAGAGAGAGAGAGAGAGATTGTTGGGAACTTAGAGAGAGACAAGGAGAGAGGTAAAGAGAGAGAGAAGTTTTTGATGAAATCCCACATCAGTTAGGCAGAGAGGTCTTGGGTGTTATATATATGGGTTCACAAACTTTTCCTTACGAGCTAGCTTTTGAGGTGAAGTTAGACGGGTTCATATCAGTTTTAGAGAGAGAGAAAGACATGTAAGAGAAGGGGAGAAAGGGAAGTTTCAAAGACAAGAGACACTTGTTGGATAGAGAGAGAGCGAGAGAGAGTGACAGAAAGCAAGAGAGAGGGACAGTTTGTTGGACAGAGAGATAAAGGGACAAGATGAAGAGGAAGAGAGAAGTTGTATTGCAAAGAGAGAATGTGTTAGGGAGACAAAGAGAAAGTGTTGAAGAGGGAGTGAGAGAGATAGATTGAGTGGGTGTTAGGGGAAGAGGGAGAGAAAGAGAGACTATTGGGAGGTTAGAGAGAGACAGGGAAAGAGGCAAAGAGAGAGAGAAGTTTTAGAGAGTGAGAGACAAATATGTTGGATAAAGAGAGAGACGAAAGTTTTAAAGACAAAGAGGGACATGTTAATAGAGAGAGAACAATAGAGAGTGAGTGTGTTGGGGGGGGAGAGAGAATGAGAGACAGCGAGAGAGAGTGGGAGAAAGAAAAGTTTTAAAGAGAGTGAGAGCAGTTCTAAAGAAAAAGACTTAAAGAGTGTAAAGTTTGGAGAGAAAGAGTTGTTTCAGAGGCAAAAAGAGAGAGAAGGTTGGAGAGAGAGAAGTTTTAGAGAGTGAGTGAGAGGGAGATAGAGAGAGTGTCAAGTTCAATTTCTTCCATTATGCCATACCCTTTTATTTAGTTTTAGAGAGTAAATGAGGAAGAGAGAAAGGAGAGAGAGAGTGAGGGAGAGTTTGTATTGGGGGAAGACAGAGAAAGTGTTAGGGAGACAAAGAGAGACTATTGAGGAGGGAGTGAGAGAGATAGAGAGTGGGAGAGAGAGATTGTTGGGAAGTTAGAGAGAGACAGGGACAGAGGTAAAGAGCGGGAGAAGTTTTAGAGAGTGAAAGACAAATATGTTGGATAAAGAGAGAGAAAGAAGTTTTAGAGACAGAGAGAGACACATTGGATAGTGAGAGCATGATAGAGAGAGTGTGTATGTTGGGGGGAGAGAGAGAACAAGAGAGTAAGACAGAGAAAATGGGAGTGTGAGGGGAAGAGAGAAAGACTGGGACAGAGAAAGTTTTAGGGAGTCACTAAAAGACAGTGAGGGTGAGAGATGTTTTAAAGAGAGAGACAAAGAGAGAGAAATTTTATAGAGTTGTTTTAGAGGGAAAAGAAGAGTAAGGAGAGAAAGAGGGAAAGTGAGGGAGAGAAAGAGAAGATTCAGAGAGACAAAGAGAAAGAAGTTTTAGAAGCAATACAAGGACGAAAGAGAGAGGGGTGGGGAGGGAGAAGTTTTGGAAAGTGAGAGGGAGAAAAGGAGAGATAAAGAAAGTGTTGAGTTCAATTTCTTCCATTATGCCATATCCTTTTTCTTAGTTTTAGAGAGTAAGTGAGAGACAATGAGGAAGAGATTGAGGGAGAGATGTGATCGAGAGAGAACGAGAGAGAGTAAGAGTGAGAGTGAGAGAGAGACTGGGAGAGAGAAAAGTTTTAGAGAGATAATGAGAGGGACAAAGAGAGTGAGAGAAGTTTTAAAGAGAAAGGGACAAAGAGAGAGAGAAGTTTTAGAGGGAAAAGAGAGTAAGTGAGAGAGAGAGAGGATTTAAAGGGAGAGAAGTTTTAGAGAGCAAGCCAAAGAGTGAAAGAGAGAGAGGGGTGGGGAGAGAGAAGGTTTAAAGAGTAAGTGAAAGGGAGAAAGAGAGAGACAAAGAGAGTGTCAAGTTCAATTTCTTCCATTGTGCCATACCCCTTTCTTAGTTTGAGAGAGTGAGAGAGAGACAGAGACCAAGAGAGAGGAAGAGAAAGTTTTTGTTGGGGAGAGAGAGAGAATGCATTGGGGAGACAAAGAGGGAGATTTGAAGAGGGAGTGAGACAGATAGAGAGAGGGAGTTAGCAGGAGGGGAGAGAGAAAGGAAGTAAGGTAAAGAAAGAAAGAAGTTTTTTAGAGAGAGACAAATATGTTGGAGAAAGAGAGAGAGAGAGACATGTTGGATTTGGATGGAGCGATAAAGTGTATGTGTTGGAGAAAAATGAATGTAAGAGAGAGAGAGTGTGTATGATAAGACCAATTTCTTCCACTATACAATACCCTTTTTCTTAGTTTTAGAGAGAGAGAGAGAGAGAGAGAGATGGTGTGTATCTTTAGGGGGGCAGAGACTTGCAAAGAGAGAATGAGATGTGTTTGAGAGAGAGAGGGGGAACCGGGAAGATATATAGAGACAGCATGTAAGTGTGTGTTGGGAAGAGAGAGAGAAGGAGATAGCACGACAGAGATGGAGAGAGATAGAGAGCAACAAAGAGGGATAGTGTGTTGGAAGAGTGATAGAAGAGAGAGAGGGAGAAGAAGAGAGAGCATGTGCTGGGGAGACAGAGAGAGTGTTGAGGAGGAAGTGAGAGAGATAGAGTGGGTGGGTGTTCAGGGGAGAGGGAAGGAGGGAGAGAGGGACAGAGAGAAGAGAGGAAGTTTTAGAGATAGAGAGACATGTTGGACAAAGAGAGAGCAATAGAGAGAGTTTGTGTTGGGGAGAGAGATAAAGAGAGTATTGAGGTGGGACTGAGAGTGATAAGGAGAGGGATAGAGAAAGAGAGAGGGAGAGAGAAATTTTAGAGAGACAAGGAGAAGTTTCGGAGACAGTGAGAGAGTGGGTGAGATAGAAGTATTAGAAAGAAGGCACAAGAAGTTTCAAACAGAGAGAGAGAGAGAGAGAGAGAGAGAGTTGAGGAGGGAGTGACAATGACAGGGAGATAGATAGAGAAAGAGAGAGGAAGACAAAGAAGTTTTAGAGAGCGAAGGAGAAGTCTCAAAGAGAGAGAGAGAAATGGTGAGTGAGAAATTTTTGTCAGAGGCAAAGAGAGATAGAAGTATTAGAGAGAAGGCAAGAGAAGTTTTAAACATAGAGAGAGAGAGAGAGAGAGAGCGAGATATTGGATAGAAGATAAAGGGTGTGAGAGAGTGACAAAGAGACCAAGAGAGAGAGAGAGATAATGATGGGAAGAGAGTGTTAGGAATGGAGCAAGAGAGATAGAGAGTGTTGAAGTTCTCAAGAACCTTAGAAGAAAGACGGAAGAAAGAAAGAAAGCTCAGAACTCCTAGAAGAGAGAATGGATGTAACAAAGCCATCATATTCTAAGGAAAGACCATCAAGAATTACCTCTATATGGTCACTTTCTATAATTGCATGATCAACTGAAGCCAAAGAATCAACAAGATTCTTTATCTTTAAAAGATAATCAGTAGCCGTCATGGATCCCTTCTTCATAGTCTGTAGCTGCGCCTTGAATTGCTTGATCTTTGCGTTTGTATGAGAGGCAAAGAAAGTTTCCACCTTTTCCCATACCTGGTACGAGTATTCACATCCCACCATTCTTGTAAGAATGTTTTCTGACATTGTTGACAGCAGCCAAGACAACAAGAGCTGATCTTACTTCTTCCAAAGAACATATTGCTAACTCAAGATCCCAAGAACTCTTCCTTGCTCATCTACTGCAAATCTTGATGGCACTTGACCACCACTGATGTATTTCTCTAGTTCATGCCCTCTGATGGCTGCAAAAACTTGCTGTTTCCAGAGTAGATAGGAATTGCTGTCTAATTTCACAGAAATAGAATGACTAAAAGAAACTAGTGAAGCATTCAAAGATGCTAAAGAAAACGTATTCATATTCTCTCCCATTGGATCAAAGCTCTGATACCATGTTGAAGTTCTCAAGAACCTTAGAAGAAAGATGGAAGAAAGAAAGAAAGCTCAGAACTCCTAGATGTGAAAGCTCTAAAATGTAAATCTGATTCAATGAATTAATCTACAAATGATGTAGCTGAGATTACAATTTATAGACTAAGACTCAATTACTGAATTACACTAATGTCCCTAAGTAATAAACTAAAGACAAGACTAATAGAGCAAGATCAGAACCACGTGACTCCTTAAGCACTGCACCTGCACCCTACAAGACAAGCAGCCTAAGCAGTCTGCAGCCTTATCTCTAACAGAGAGAGTGGTTGGGGGGAGAGAGTGCAAGAGATAGAGAGAAGGGAAGAGAGAGGGAGTTGGGGAGGAAGCGAGAAAGACAGACAGAGGGTGTTGGGGAGCGAGAGTGCATGTTGGCAAGAGAGAGAGAGACAGATAGAGAAGTCTTAGAGAGAAATTGACAGAAGTTTTAGAGAGAGAGGCTTGGCAAGCAAGAGAGAGATAGATGAGAAGTTTTAGAGACTAAGTGAGAGGGAAAAAGAGGGAGATAGAGAGAGTGTCAAATTTTATTTTCCATTATACCATACCCTTTTTCTTAGTTTTAGAGAGTGAGTGTGAGAGAGAAAGTGAGAAGGGTAGAAACATACTGGAGAGAGAAAAAGAGAGAATGTGTTGGGGAGATAGAGAGAGTGTTGAGGAGTGGATGAGAGAGATAGAGAGAGGGTGATGGGGGAGAGGGACAGAGATTGTTGGGAAGTTAGAGAGAGATAGGAAGAGAGGTAAAGAGAGAGAAGTTTCAGAAAGGGAGAGAGAGATGGACACATTGGAGATTGTGTGAGAGACAGAGATAGAGAGAGACATGTTGGACAGAGAGAGTGATAGAGAGAGTGTGTGTTAGGGAGAGAGAGAGAGAATGAGAGAGGGAGGGAAGGAAGGGGAGAGAGATGTGTTGAGTCCAATTCCTTCCATTATGCCCTTTTTCTTAGTTTTAGAGAATGAGTGAGAGAGAGAAAGAAATAGAGAGAGACATTGTTGGGAAGTTAGAGAGAGATAGGAATAGAGACAAAGAGAAAGATGTTTTAGAGTGAGACAAACATGTTGGAGAAAGAGAGAGGGAAGTTTTAGAAATAGAGAGAGGTGTGTTAGACAAAGAGAGTGTGTTGCGGAGAGAGGGAGAGAACAAGAGATAGAGAGAGAGCAAGGGAGAGAATGACAGATAGAAAGAGCGTTAAGTCCAGTTTCTTCCATTATACCATACCCTTTTCTTAGTTTTAGAGAGTAAGTAAGAAACAAAGAGAGTTGGGGGAGAGAGAAAGTGGTGAGAAAGGAGCAAGAGTGTTAGGGAGAGAGATAGAGAAAGAGAGAGAGAGAGAGAAACGTGTTGGATAGAGAGATAGGAGAAAGGGTGACAAAGAGAGAGAGAGATTATGATGGGGAGAAAGAGAGTGTTAGGGATGTAGCAAGAGAGATAGAGAGAGTGGGGGAGAGAGGGCGAGAGACAGAGAGAGAATGAGAGAGAGACAAGGAGAAACAGTAAGAGAAAGAGGGAAAATGTGTGCATGTGTTGATTAGACAGAGATGGAGAAAGAGAGAGTTGGGGGAGAGACAGAGTCTCTGTGTGCTTGTGTTGGGGGGGAGAGAGAGATTGTTGGGGAGGGGTAGAGAGAGATGAAAAAAAGGTGTTAAGGAGAGAGAGAGAGAGAGAGAGAGATATGAAGTGTTTGTGTGCGTTGAGGACAAAGAGAGAGGAAGAGAAACAGAGAGTTAGGGAGTAGGGGAAGAGAGAGTGAGAGAGAGAAGTTTTAGACAAATATAGACATAGAGTGACAAATGCTTTAAACAAAGAGAAGATTTAGAGAGAGAAGTTGTAGAAAGTGGGTGAGAGGGAGAAAGAGAGGATATCAAGTTCAATTTCTTCCATTAGCCATACCCTATTTCTTAGTTTTAGAGAGTAAGCGTGTGTGTGTGTGAGAGAGAGAAAGAGAGGGAGAGAGAGGAAGAAAGAGTTTGTGTTGGGAAGACACAGATAGAGCGTTGAGGAGGGGTGAGAGAAATTTTAGAGAGAGAGTGAGACTGGCAAAGAGCAAAAAGTTTTAGAGAGTAAGAGAAGTTTTAAAGAGAGAGAGAAGTTTTGAAGAGATAGTTGTTCTACAGGAAGAAAGAGAGTAAGAGAGAGAGAAAGAGAAGATTTAGAGAGAAAGAGAGACAAAGAGAGAGAACTTTTAGTGAGTGAGTGAGAAGGAGAAAGAGAGAGATAGAGAGTGTCAAGTTCAATTTCTTCCATTATATCATAACCTTTCTCTTAGTTTTAGAGAGTGAGTGAGAGACAGAGAGAGAAAGAGAAAGAGGAAGAGAGAGTTTGTCTTAGGGAGAGAAAGAAAGAGAATATGTTAGGGAGATAGAGAGAGTGTTGGGGAGGGAGCGAGAAAGATAGAGAGAGAGGTTTTAAACACACAGAGAGAGATAGACATGTTGAAAAGTGAGAGAAAGAGTGAGAGAGATAGAGTATGTATTAGGCAGATAGAGAGATAGGGAAAGAGAGTGTGTTTTAGGAAGAGAGAGACAAAGAGTGGGAGAGAGAGGTTAGACAAACTGCCTGTCTTGGGAAGAGGGAGAGAGAAGGTTAGAGCACAAGAGAGAATGAGAGAGTTTGTGTTGAGTAGCAAGAGATGGAGGGAAGTTTCAAAGAGAGAGAGACATGTTGGACAGAGAGAGTGACAGAGGGAGAGGGAATTGTTAGAGAAAGAGAGAGAGATGTGTTGGACAAAGAGAAAGCAACAAGAGAAAGAGTGTGGTAGGGGAGAGATAGGGATCATGAGAGACAGGGGGATGGAGGGAATGAGAGAGTGTGTTGGGGAGAGAGGGGGAGCAGAGAAAGGTAGAGTGTTAAGTCCAATTTCTTCCATTATCCATACCCTTTTTCTTAATTTTAGAGAGTGAGAGAGAGACGTGTTTGCAAGAGAGAGATTGGGTGAGAGAGAAATTTGTGTTGGAGAGATAGAGAAAAAACTATTAAAGAGAAGGTAAGAGAAGTTTTAAATAGAGAGAGAGGTAGAGAGACATGTTGGACAGAGAGAGAAGGAGAGAGAGAGCTACAAAGAGTGACAGAGAGAGGGAGAGGGAAAGAGAGCAAGATAGGATGGGAATGTGTGCAAGTGCCAGGGGGGAGAGAGAAGGATTGTTAGGGAGGGACAAAGAGAGATAGATAGAGTTTGTTTGGAGGGCAGAGGGAGAGAGACACAGAGGAGAGAGATAGAGAGAGAGAATTAGGGAGCATGGGAGGGAGGGAGATTGAGAGAGAAATTTTAGACAAATAGAGAGATAGAGTGACAAAAGGTTTAAAATGAGAGAAGTTCTAGACAGAGAAGTTTTGGAGAGGGGCATGTTGGACAGAGAGAGTGTGTGCAGGGACAGAGAGCGATGGTGTGTATCATGGGGGGAGAGAGAGTTGCAGAGAGAGAGAAGGAGGATTTAGTGAGAGAGAATGAGACATGTTTGAGAGAGAGAGAGTGCTAGGAAGATATATAGAGTATGTATGTGTGTGTGTGTGTTTGGAAGAGAGAGAAGGAGAGAGCATGACAAAGATGGAGAGAGACAGAGCAAGAACGAGGGAAAGTGTGTTGGACAGAGTGACAGAGGGGGAGAGAGGGAGAGGAAGAGAGAACTTGTACCAGGAAGACAAAAAGAGTGTTGAGGAGGGAAAGAGATAGAATAAGTGGGTGTTAGGAGGAGAGGGAGGGACAGAGGGGGAGAGAGAGAGAGGGGAGGTTTTAGAGATAGAGAAAGACATGTTGGACAACGAGAGAGCAATAGAGAGAGTGTGTGTTGGAGAGAGAGTACTAAGGTGGGAGTAAGAGTGATAGGGTGAGATATAGAAGAAGAGAGAGGGAAAGAGAAATTTTAGAAAGAGAAGGAGAAGTTTCAGAAACAGAGAGAGTAAGTGACAAATTTTTGTCAGAGACAGTGAGAGATAGAAGTGTTAGGAGAAGGCAACAGAAGTTTTAAACATAGAGAGAGAGACACACACATGTTGGACAGAGAGATAGAGGGAGTGACAAAGCAACAAAGAGAATGAGAGAGAGAGAGAGAGAGATAATGATGGGGAGAGAGAGAGTGTTAGGGAAGGAGAAGGAGAGATAGAGGGATGGTGTTTGAGGGAGAAATACCAAGAGACAGAGGGAAGGAGAGAGAGAAAGTGAGGGAGAAAGGGAGTTAGGAAGGAAACAAGAGAGATAAAGAGAGGGTGTTAGGTAGAAAGACATAGTGTGTGTTGGCAAGAGAGAGAGAGATAGATACAGAAGTTTTAGAGAGAAAGGCAGAGAGAGAATGTGTCTGTGTGAGTGTGTTGGGGAGAGAGAAAGATTGTTGGGGAGGGATAGAGAGATATGGAAAAAGGGTGTTGGGAAGAGGGAGAGGGAGAGAGGGAGAGTAGGGAAGATAGAGTAAGTAAGAGAGAAATTTTAGACAGAGAGATATGGAGTGATAGAAGTTTTAAATAGACAGAAGATTTAGAGAGAGAAGTTTTAGAGGGTGGCTGGGACAGAGAAAAAGAGAGATAGAGAGAGTGTCAAGTTCAATTTCTTCCATTACACCATACCCTTTTTCTTAGTTTTAGAGAGTGAGTGTGTGTGAGAGAGAAGAGGAGAGACATATTGGGGGTAGAGAGAGGAAGAGAGAGTTTGTGTTGGGGAGACAGATAGAGTGTTGAGAAGGGACAAGAGAGATAGAGAGAGGGTGACAGGGGAGGGAGAGAGAGAGAGAGAGATTGTTGGGAACTTAGAGAGAGATAGGGATAGTGGTAAAGAGAGAGAAAGACATGTTGAAGAAAGAAGAAAGGGAAGTTTTAGAGATGAGAAAGACTTGTTGGACAGAAAGGGAGAGGAAGAGAGTTTGTATTGCAGAGAGAGAATGATGAAGTCCCACATTGGTTAGGTAGAGAGGTCTTGAGTGTTATATGAGCTAACTTTTAAGATGGAGTTGGGTGGGTTCATATCATATGGTATCAAACCTACCCTACTCTGGTCGGTGTGGGTCATAGATCTTGGTTCTCTATACAAGGACATACAGTCTAAAGGGATTGAGAATGATAAAGTCCTACATTGATTAGGCGGAGAGGTCTTGGGTGTTATATATATGAGATCACAAACCTACCCTTACGAACTAACTTTTGAAGTAGAGTTAGACAGGCTCATATCAGAGAATGTGTTGGGAAGACACAGAGTGTTGAGGAGGGAGTGAGAGAGATAGATTGAGTGAGTGTTAAGGGGAGAGGGAGAGAGAGAGAGAGAGGCTGTTGGGAAGTTAGAGAGAGGTAAAGAGAGAGAGCAGATTTAGAGGGTGAGAGACAGATACAGTGGATAAAGAGAGGGAGAAAAGTTTTAGAGATAAAGAGGGACGTGTTGGGCAGAGAGAGCAATAGAGAGAGAGTGTGTGTGTGTGGGGGGGAGAGAGAGAATGAGAGACATGGAGAGAGAGTGGGAGAGAGAAAAGTTTTAAAGAGAGAGACTTAGAGAGTGCGACGTTTCAGAGTGAGAGAGTTGTTTTAGAGGGAGAAAGAGAGTAAGTGAGAGAGAAAGAGAGACAAAGAGAGAAGTTTTAGAGAGTGAGACAAGGAAGGAAGGATAGAGAGTTGGAGAGAGAGAATGAGGGAAAGAAGTTTTAGAGAGAGAGAGAGAGAAAGAGAGATAGAGAGAGTTTCAAGTTCAATTTCTTCCATTAAGCCATACCCTTTTATTTAGCTTTTGAGATTGAGTGAGAGAGATAGAGAGAGCGATAAAGAGAGTAAGAGAGAGTTGGTGTTGGGGAGAGAAAGAAAGAGTATTGAGGAGGGAGCAAGAAAGACAGAGAGAGGGAGAGAGAGATTGTTTGGAGGTTAGAGAGAGACAAGGAAAGAGGTAAAGAGTGAGAGAAGTTTTCGAGAGTGTAATACAGATATGTTAGATAAAGAGGGAGAGTAAAGTTTTAGAGACAGAGAGAGACATGTTGGACAGTGAGAGGTGAGAGGTGATAGAGAGAGAGTGTGTGTTGGGGGGGGGAGAGAGAACAAGAGAGTCAAACAGAGAGAACAGAAGAGTGAGAGGGAGAGAGAGAGAGAGAGACTGGGTGAGAGAAAGTTTTAGGGAGTCATTGAAAGAGAGAGAGAGAGAGAGAGAGAGAGAGAGAGAGAGACATTTTAAAGAGAGAAATTCTATAGAGAGTGTTACTTTAGAGGGAAAAGGAGAGTAAGTGAGAGAGAAAGAGGGAAACAGAGGGAGAGAAAGAGAAGATTTAGAGAGAAAGAGAGAGACAGAGAGAGAAGTTTTAAAGAGTGAGAAGAGGAGGGAAAGAGAGAGGGGTGGAGAGAGAAAAGTTTTAGAGAGTGAGTGAGAGGGAGAAAGAGAGAGATAGAGAGACTGTCGAAATGTTGAGGAGGGAACAAGAGTGATAGGGAAAGAGATCGAGAAAGAGAGAGGAAGAGAGAAGTTTTAGAGTGAGAAGGAGAAGATTCAGAGACGGAGAGAGTGACTAAGAAATTTTTGTATTAAGAGAAGGAAATAGAAGTTTCAAACAGAGAGAGAGAGAGATAATGATGGGGAGGGAGCAAGAGAGATAGAAAGAGGTTGTTGGTGGGAGGGAGAGAGCAAGAGACAAAGAGAAAGAGAGAGAGAGAGTAGGAATTGGGGAGGAAGCGAGAGAGATAGAGAGAGGGTGTTAGGGAGGGAAAGATAGTGTGTGTTAGCAAGAGAGAGAGAGATAGATAGAGGAGTTTTAGAGAGAGACTAAGAGAGAAGTTTTAGAGAGAGAGACAGAGAGAGAAATTGTCTTTGTGAGAGTGTTGGGGGGAGAGAGAAAGATTGTTAGGGAGGAATAGGGACAGATGAAAAGAGGGTGCTAGGGAGAGAAAGGGAGAGAGAGAGAGAGAGAGAGAGAAAGGGAAGTTTCAGAGAGAGAAGTTTCAAAGAAAGCAAGAAACATATTAGAGAGACAAAGATAGGGAGAGAGAAAAGTTTTGGAATGACAGAGAGAAAAAGAAAAAGGAAAGTTTTAGAGAGAAAACTTTTAGAGAGACCAAGAAAGAGACAAAGAGAAGATTTAGAGAGAGCCAGAGAGAGAGAAGTTTTATAGTAGGCGAGAGGGGAAGACAGAGACAGAGAGAGTTAGTGAGAGAAGTTCCAGAGAGAGACACAAAGAAAGAGAGAGAGAGAGAGAGAGAGGAAAGTTTTAAAGAGAGAGAAGTTTCAAAGAATCCAAGAAAGAGATAGAAAGAAATTTCAGAGAGAGAGATACAGAGCAAGAGCAAAGTTTCAAAGAGACAAGAGAGAAAGTTAGAGAGAAGTTTCAGTGAGATTGAGGGAGATAAATTGAGAGAAGTTTTAGAGCAAGAAACACACAGAGAGAGAGACAGAAGTTTTAGATAGAGTGAGAGAGAAAGAAGTTTCAAAGAGACCAGGAGAGAGAGAAAGGGAGGTTCCAAAGAGAGTGAGATTAGAGAGAGATAGACCACGACTGAGATAGAAATAGGGTGAGAGAGAAGTTCTAGAATGACACAGAGAGAGAAAGAGAGAAAGGAAAGTTTTAGAGAGAGAGAGAACTTTCAGAGAGACTGAGAAAAAGGGATAAAGACAAGTTTCATAGAGAATGAGAGAGAGTGTGTGGGAGTGCTAGTAAGAGAGGGAGAGAACGAACAAGGGAAAGAGAAAAAAATTTGAGAGAGACCAATAGAGAGACATAGGAAGAAGTTCTAGAGAGAGAATAAGAGAGAGAGATGGAGACAAAGATAGAGGGAAGTTCTAGAGAGCAAGAGAGTTAGCGGAGAAGTTTGGCAGAGAGCAATCAAGGGTGAGAGAGAGGAGCTTCAAAGAGAGGGAGAGACCGAGTGAAAGAGAAGTTTTAAAGAGAGAAAGAGAGTGACTGAGAAATAGTGAGAGAAGAGTTTCAGAGAGAGAAAGAGAGTGGGAGAGAGAGAGAGAGAAGTACCAGAGAGAAAAGAGGGCAAGAAAGAGATAGAGAGAGTGAGAAAGAGAGAGAAAGAAAGGGAAGTTTTAGAGAGAGAACGAGATATATAAGGAGAGAAAAGTTTCAAAGAAAGCAGGAAGAGAGAGAGAGCGAGACAAAGAGATAGTGAGAGCAACATGTTTCATCAAAAGTGAGAGAGAGAAGTTTCAAAAAGAGAGAAAAAAGATTCAGGGAAAGCGAGAGCAAGAGAGGGGGAGAGAGAGTAAGAAATAGAGTGTGAGCGACAAGATTCATAGAGAGCGAGAAAGAGAGAAGTTTTAGAGAGAGGGAGAGTGAATTTTTAGAGTGGGCAAGAGAGAGGGAGAGGAAGAAAAAAAAGCTAAGTTTTAGAGAGAGAATGAGGGTGAGAGAGAGTGGCGGACAAAGTGTTGTGGAGAGTAGGAGAAAGGGTGCGAGAGACATAGGGAGAGAGAAGTTTTAAAGAGTGATAGACAGAGAGAGGGTAAGAAAGAGAGATAAGTTTTAGAGGGAGCCAAAGAAACAGAGAGACCAAGAAAGAGAGAAAGGAAAGTTTTAGAGAGAGTGAGAGAGAGAGACAAAGATAGAGACAAAGACAAGGAAGTTCTAGAATGACACAGCAAGAGGAAGACAAAGCAAAGTTTTAGAGAGACAAAGAGACCAATAAAGAGGGATAGAGACAAGTTTCAACTAGAGAGAGATAAGGAGAGAGATAGAGACAGAGAGACAAAGAGAGACTATGAGTGAGAGAAGTTTTATGAATAGAAAGAGTGAGAGAAGTTATAGAGAGACAAAGAGAGAAAGGGAAGTTTTAAAGAGAGAGAAGGAGCGATAGAGAAGTTTTAGAGAGACTAAGAGAGAGTAATAGAGAGAATTTTCTAAGAGATTGAGGGAGACAGGTAAAGAGAAGTTTCAGAGAAAGTGAGAGACCATGTGAGAGAGAAGTTTTAGATAGGATGAGAGAGAAAGAGCAAGAAGAAAGAAGTTTCAAATGGAACAAGGTAGAGAAAGAGTGAGAGTGAGAAGTTTCATAGAGAACAAGAGAGAGTGTGTGTAAGTGTTAGCGAGAGAGGGAGAGAGAGAGAGAAAGAGAGAGATAAATAAAGAGAAAAATAGAGAGAGAGAGAAATAAGTTTCAGAGAGACACACAGAGAGAGTGGCAAAGTTGGTGACAAAGGGAGAGAGAAGGAAACAAAAAGTTGAATGTTATGAGAGAGGGAGATAGAGAGAAAGGGAAGCCTTAGATAGAAGTTTTAAAGAGAGAGAAAGCAATAAGTTTCAGAGAAACCAACAGAGAGAGATAGGGAGAATTCTAGAGAGAGAAAGGGAGACATAGAGGGGAAAGTTTTAGAGAAAGCAAGAGAGAGGAAGAAGTTTCACAAAGAATGAGAGAGGGTGAGAGAGAAAAGTTTTAGAAAGAATGAAAGAAGTTTGACAGAGAGAGGGAGTAGTTTTTGGATGGAGAAAGAGAGTGAATAGTAAATAGTGAGAGAGAGAAATTTCAAAGAGAGAGGGAGAGTGATTTTAGAGAGAGATAGAGAGAAGTATTAGAGTGAGTAACAGAGGGAGAGAAAAGTTTCATAGAGGTTGAGAGAGAGGCATACACAAAGACAGTGAGAAAGAGAGGGAGAGAGTGAAGTTTTAGAGAGAGAGAGAGAAAGAGATGTTTTACACAGAGAGAGAGAGAGATAAGTTTAAAAAAGAGAGATACAGAGACAGAGAGAGAGAGACAAAGAGAGGGAGAAGTTTCAGAGTTAGAGAGAGCAAGAAAGTAGTTTTAGAGAGATAAAGAGAGTGAGTAAGTGCGTGTGGGAGGGAGGGAGAGAGATAGAGAAGTTTTAGAAAGAGAAAGAGAGTGAGTGAGAGGGAGAGATAGAGAAGTTTTAGAGAGACCAAGATAAAGAGAGAGAGTGAGAGAGAAGTTTTAGTGAAAGAGAGAGAAAGAAAGTGAGAGAAGTTCTGCAAAAGTGAGAGAGGTTGAGGGAGAGAAGTATTAGAGGGAGCAAGAGTAAGAGAGAGAAAGAGAAGTTTTATACTACAAAATAGAGTGAGTGAGAAAGAGTGGGAAAGAGAGTGGTACAGGGAGAGACATAGTGTGAATGTTGGCAAGAGAGGGAGAGAGAGAAAGAAAGAAGTTTCATGGAAAACAATAGATAGAAAGAAGTTTTAGAGAGATTGAGAGATAGAGAGAGAAGTTTCAGGGAGAGGGAAAAAGAGAAAGAAAGAAGTTTTAGGAAGAGCAAGAGAATGGGAGTGAGAAGTTTCAAAGAGAGTGCTAGAGAGAGAGAGAGAAGTTTTAAAGAGAGCTAGACAGAGAAAAGTTTCAGAGTCACCAAGGGAGAGGAAGAGAGAAGTTTAAAAAGAGAGAGAGAGGAAGTTTAAAAGAGAGCAAGAGACAGAGAGAGTAGTTTCACTTAGAGAGAGAAAGATGTTTCAGAGATAAAGGGAGAGAGAGGGAGAACTTTCAGACAAAGGGAGAAAGGGAGAGAGAGAAGTTTTAGAGAGAGTGAGAACGAGAGAGAGAGAGAGAGAAGTTTCAAAGAGAGTGACAGATAAAGAGAGAGCTATCAAGGAAAGTGAGAGGGATAGAAAGAAGTTAGAAAGTGAAAGAGAGAGAAAGATAGAGAGAGAAGTTTCAAAGAAAGTAAGACAGAGAGTGAGAGAGAGAGTGACATAGTGATAGGAAAAGAGAGAGTGAAGTTTGAGAGAAAGTGAGAGTGAAAGAGAAGTTTCAAGGAGAGAGAGAAAGAGAGAGTGAGATAAAGATAGAGACACAGAGAGAAAGATAAAGATAGAGACAGAGGGAGAGACATGTTTTATGGACAGAATGAGTGAGAAAACTTCTTGAGAGACACAGAAAGAGAGAAAGAGAAAAAGAGGTGATTTAGAGAGAGCAAAGTTTGAAAGCGACCAACAGAGAGAAAACTAGGGAGAGAGGGAAGTTTCAGAGAGAGCAAGAGAGAGAGAAGTTTTAGTGAGAGAGAAGCTTCGAAGAGATAAAAAGAGATGTTTTAGAGAAAGTGAGAGAGACAGGGATAGAAAGAAGTTTCTAAGAAACTAAGAGAGAAGTGTTATAGAAAGTGTAGCAAAAAAATTGTTGTGAGAGTGAGAGAGATAAAGAAGTTTAAGAGAGAGTGTGAGAGAGACAAGGTAAGAGAGAGAGGTATTGGAGAGAGTAAGAGAAATAGAGAGATAATTTTTAGAGAGAAAGAGAAGTTTCTCAGAGAGAGAAAGGGTATTTTGGCGAGAGTAGTTTTAGAGAGAGAAAGAGAGTGTGGGAGGGAGTGTGTTGTGGGGGAAGAGAGAGAGAGAAAAAGAAAACTTTTAGAGAGAGAAAGATAGTGTATGTGAGAGGAAACTTTAGAGAGAATGAGAGAGAACTTTCAAAGAGAATGAGATAAAAAAACAGAGAAATTTTTGAGAGACCAAGATAGAGAGAGTGAGAGAGAGAAAGAGAAACATAGTGAGAGAAGTTTTACAGAGAGTTTGAAAGGTATGGGAGAGAAGTTTTACAGAGAGTTTGAAAGGTATGGGAGAGAAGTTTTAGATAGAGCAAGGGTGAGAGAGAAAGAGTAATTTTAGAGAGAGGAAGAGAGTGCATGAGAGAGAGTGTTGTGAGGGGAGAGAGTGTGAGTCTTGGCAAGAGAAGAAGAGAGAGATTTTTCAAAGAGAGTGACAAACAGAGATAGAGACAAGGAGAAGTTTCAAAGGGAGTGAGAGATAAAGATAGAGAGAGAAGTTTTAGAGAGCACAAGAGACAAATAAGTTTCAAAGAGAGAAAGAAAGAGATAGAGAGAGAAAGAAAGAAGTTTTAGAGAGAGCAAAAGAGAGAAGTTTTAGCAAAGTGAGAGAGATAGAGAGAGAAGTTTCTAAGAGGACTGTAAAGAGAGAAATATTTTGGAGAGATAATGGGAAGAGAGAGAAGTTTCAGAGAGAGCGAGAGTGAGATAAGAGAGAGCAAGAAAGAGAGAGAGAATCTTCTATGAGAGAGAGAGAGAAGTTTCAAAGAGAGTGACAGATAAAGAGAGAGCTATCAAGGAAAGTGAGAGGGATAGAAAGAAGTTAGAAAGTGAAAGAGAGAGAAAGATAGAGAGAGAAGTTTCAAAGAAAGTAAGACAGAGAGAGATGTTTTACAGCAGAAACTGTATTACAAAATTCTTCTACAACAGAAACTGAATTGCAAAATTTTATAGCAGAAATTCTACATAACGAACAGAGTTGCAAATTTTACAGCAGAAACCAGATTGCAGAATTCTTTACAGCAGAAATAGAATTACATCAGCATAAATTGTAGAAACAACAAACGGAACCTAAATTATAGTAGCAGAAAACAGAGACAGCAGTGATACAGCATACGACTATAACAAAAAGCTAATAAGAATAGGGTCAAGCAAAACCAAAAGCCAAAGGATAGAATCACTCATATTCTTCCCCTTGTTTTTTTTTTTTTTTTAATCTCATATCCTCATCAAATCTGCAAAGCTAGGGCTATCAAATAAAATTCAGGAACAAAGGCAACATACTTAAAGGCAAGAGCATTATTCTAAATTGTTAACCCAAAACGAGTAGCAAGATAAAACATAATTAAAATATTTGATACAAATCATGCCACCCAAAGAAAAAGTAAAGACAGTAAATAATATGAGAGAACATAGCAAATGAAGACATGAAGGTAGCAAGCTAATCAAATCAAAGATGGGCATAAAATCGCTAAAAGAGGAAACAACCATTTTCACCAATTTGCCACTTTGCAAGCATCATACGTATTTTACTCACCAAGCTGCAATCACCTTAACAGCACCACCACCCAAATGTTTATAGTTCTTTTGGCATTTCTATCATAAAAATATATTAACTCAGGAAAATAAACCCAAACCAGATTTGCCCCTCAACACTGAAAATGAACAAGGCTCCCTTCATATGAACAATAAATGTGGATCAAATTAACAACTAAATGGAAAATAGAGCCAGATTTAAAGAGCATAATAATAACTAAAATTAGTTGTGAATGCGAACTTTAGCTAGAAAATAGGGCATGGAAGGAAGTTATCCCAACCTGTATTGGAACCAGTTGTATCTCAATATGTATGCAAACTCTCATCAGAATAGTAAATCCAGAAATAGAGGATGCAGGCACTCTCCTTTCTTTGCAATTAAATTAAATATTAAAGAAAAGGAGATTCAAAAGTAGGGGTATAATGCAGGGATTGAATATATCTCATGCTCATTAAAGAATGACAAGCAATCAAAAAGTCAAATAAGTGTGCGTACTTTGATTTCACATGCTCAACCAAATACAAGGAGCATTTCCTCAATCACATGCTAGCAACGACTGTCCCGTTGCAACCAATCAATCAAAACCATAAAGCAATGTTATATACAAGACTATGTTTGTTCAATTTACTATCCTATCCATTTCCTTAAGAATGTGTGACCGACTTCTAAAACCAACTTTCAATTGCATATAGAAAATGGAGAAACCATAGAAAGAAAATTATAGTAAGCATAATAGCATACTTAATGAACATAGAAAGTGACAAGAGAGTTGTCATAATGCATGATAACAATAAATCATCGTTGAAAACAAACAAAAATAGAATTGCAGATCTTTTTACGGCAGGAACAAAAGGTTTTCCAACAAAAACTGAATTACAAAATTCTTCAACAACAGAAATAGAACTACAAAATTTTATAGCAGAAATAGAGTAGCAACATTTTTTTGCAGCAGATACTGAATTGTAGAATTCTTTATAGTTGGAGAATTTTTTACAGCAAAAATTGTAGAAATAGCAAACAGAATCTGAATTACAGTCGTAGAAAACAAAGACAGCAGTTACAGAGCATACGACTATAATCAAAAATCTAGTAAGAATAGGGTCTAGCAGAACCTAAAGCCAAAGGCTAGAATCACTCATATTCTTTCTTTTCATTTTTTTTTAATTTCATGTCCTCATCAAATCTGACAAAGTTAAGCCAATGAAACAAAATTCAGGAACCAAGACAACATACTTAAAGGGAGGAGCATTATTCTAAATTGTTAACCCAAAAGCACTCGCAGGATAAAGCACAAATAAAGTATTCGACACAAATCATGCCAACCAAAGACAAAAGAAAAGACAGTAATTAATGATAGAACATGGCAAACAAAGACATGAAGGCAGCGAGCTAATTAAACCAAAGACAGGCATAAAATCGCTAAGAGAGGAAACAAGCACTTACACCATTTTGCCACTTTGCAGGCATCATATGTATTTTGCTCACCAAGCTGCAATCACCTTAAAAAGACCAACACCCATATCTTTATAGCTCTTTTGGCATTTCTACCAAAAAGATGTATTAACTCAAGAAAACAAACCCAAGACAGATCTGGCCCTTATCATTGACAATAAACAAGGCTCCCTTCACATTAACAGTAAATGTGGACCAAAATAACAACGAAACGAAAAACGGAGCAAGATTACAAGAGCATAATGATAACTAAAATTAGTAGTGAACAGGAACTTTAGCTAGAAAATGGGGCAAGAAATGAAGTTACCTCAACCTATATCGGAAGCAATTGCATCTTAATATGTACACAAACTCTCATCAAAATAGGAAATCCAAAAATGGAGGGAACCTGCATCAAGTACTCTCCTCTCTTTGCAATTAATTAAATATTGAAGAAAAGGAGATCCAGGGGTATAATGTAGGGATTAAATATATACCACACTCATTCAAGCATGCCAAGCAATCAAAAAGTTACATTAGAGCGCATACTTGTTTGCACATGCTCAACCAGAAAAAAGAAGAATTTCCTCAATCACATGCTAACAGCGACTATCCCATTGCCACAATAACTAATCGATCAAAACTATAAAGCAATGCTATGTATGTGACTATGCATAGCGGATTTACTATCCTATCCTTTTCTTTAAGAATGTGTGACGGATTCAATGTATGGTGTACTCTAAAAACAACTTTCAATAGCATAGAGAAAATGGAGAAACCATAGAAAGAAAATTATAGAAACCATAATGGCATACTTAATGAACAGAGAACGTGACAAGAGAGTTGGCATAATGCATGACAACAATAAATCGTCGTAGAAAACAAATAAAAACAGAATTGCAGATCTTTTTACAGCACAAGCAGAACTGCAGTGTTTTTATAGCAAAATTTGGATTACCAAATTCTTCTACAATAGAAACAGAATTGCAAAATTTTATAACAGAAACTCTACAGTAGAAACAGAGTTGCAAAGTTTTCTACAGCAAAAGCTGCATTGCAGAATTTTGACATCACAGTTGCATAATTTTTTACAGTAGAAATAGAATTACATCAGCATTAATTGTAGAGACAAAGAACAGTGCCTGAATTACAGCAGTAGAAAACAGAGACAGCCATAATAGAGCATATGACTATAATCAAAAAGTTATTAAGAATAGCATCAAAAAAAACCTAAAGCCAAAGGCTAGAATCACTCACATTCTTTCCTTTGCTTTTTTTTTTAAATTTCATATCCTCATCAAATCCGACAAAGTTAATCCAAGAAAACAAAATTTGGAAACTAAGGCAATATACTTAATAGGAGGAGCATTAATCTAATTTCTTAACCCAAATCAGTTGCAGGATAAAGCATAATTAAAGTATCCGATACAAATCATGCCACCCAAAAACAAAAGCAAAAATAGTAATTAATACGAGAGAGCATAGGAACCGAAGACATGAAGGCAACAAGCTAATCAAACCAAAGATGGGCATAAAATCACGAAGAGAGGAAACAAGCACTTACACCAATTTGCCATGCTTTGCAGGTGTCATACGTATTTTGCTCACCAAGCTGCAATCACCTTAACAGGACCACCACTCATATCTTTACAGTTCCTTTGGCATTTCTTCCATAAAAATGTATTAACCCAAGAAAACAAACCCAAACCAAATCTTTCCCTTATCACCGAAACTGAACAAGGCTCCCTTCATATTAACATTAAATGTGGACCAAATTAACATCTAAATGAGAAACGGAGCAAGATTTCAAGAGCATAATAATAATTAAAATTAGTTGTGAAAGGGAACTACAGCTAGAAAATGGGGCATGAAGGGAAGTTACCTCAACCTATATTAGGAGCAATTGTATCTCAATAAGTCTGCAAACTCACATCAGAATAGGAAATCCAAAAATGGAGGGAACCTACATTAGGTACTTTCCTCTCTTTGCAATTAAATTAAATATTGAATAAAAGTAGATCCAGAAGTGGGGTATAATGTAGGGATTGAATATGTGTCACACTCATTCAAGCATGCCAAGCAATCAAAAAGTCACATTAGAGCGTGTACTTGATTGCCCATGCTCAACCTCCTCAATCTCATGCTAGCAACGACTATCCCATTGCCACACTAACCAATCCTACACTAACCAATCAATCAAAACTATAAAGCAAAGTTACGTACGTGACTATATGTGGTAGATTTATTGTCCTATCCTTTTCCTTAAGAATGTATAACAGATTCAATGTATTGTTTGTTTTAAAAACAACTTTCAATCGCATATAGGAAATGGAGAAACCATAGAAAGAAAATTTTAGAAAGCATAATATCATACTTAATAAACAGAGAAAGTGACGAGAGTCAACATAATGCATGATAAAAATAAATCGTCATAGAAAACAAACAAAAACAAAATTGCAGATCTTTTTACAGTAGGAACAAAACTGAAAGGTTTTTACATCAGATATTGGATTACAAAATTCTTCTATGACAGAAACAGAATTGCAAAATTTTAAAGCAGAAATTCTGCAGCAGAAACTGGATTGCAGAATTCTTTACAGCAGAAACAGAGTTGCAGAATTTTTTACAGCCGAAATGGAATTGCAACAGCAAAAATCATAGAAACAGCCAACAGAACCTGAATTACAGCAGCAGAAAATAGAGACAACAGTGACAGAGCATACGACTATAATCAAAAGGCTATTAAGAAATGGTTCAGGCAGAACCTAAAGCCAAAGGCTAGAATCACCCATATTCTTTCCTTTGTTTTTTTTGTTTTAATTTCGTATCCTCATCAAATCAAACAAGGCTAAGCCAATCAAACAAAATTCAGGAACTAAGGCAGCATACTTCAAGGGAGGAGCATTATTCCAAATGTTAACCCAAAAGGAGCAGCAGCATAAGGCATAATTCAAGTATTCGATACAAATCATCTCACCCCAAGACAAAAGTAAAGGCAGTAATTAATATGAGAGAACATAGGAAACGAAGACATGAACACAGCAAGCTAATCAAACCAAAGATTGACATAAAATTGATAAGAAAGCAGACAAGCACTTGACCATTTTGCCACTTTGCAAGCATCATACATATTTTGCTCACCAAGCTGCGATCACCTTGACAAAACCAACACCCATATCCTTATAGTTCTTTTGGAATTTCTACCATAAGGATGTATTAACTCAAGTAAACAAATCCAAGCCAAATCTGCCCCTTATCACTAAAAATAAACAAGGCTCCCTTCAAATTAACAGTAAATGTGGACCAAATTAACAACTAAATGAGAAATAGAGCAAAATTTCAATAGAATAATAATAACTAAAATTAGTTGTGAAAGGCAAATTCAGCTAGGAAATGGGACATGAAGAGAAGTTACCTCAACCTATATCGGGAGCAATTGTGTCTCAACATGTACACAAACTCTCATCAGAATAGGAAATCCAGAAATGGAGGGAACCTGCATTAGCTACTCTTCACTCTTTGCAATAAAATAAAATATTGAAGACAAGGAGATCCAGAAGTAGGGGTATAATGTAGAGATTGAATAAATATCACACTCATTAAAGCATGCCGAGCAATCAAAAAATACATTAGAGCGCATACTTGATTGCACATGCTCAACCAAATACAACCAGCATTTCCTCAATCACATGCTAGCAACGACTATCCTGTTGCCACAGTAACCAATTAATCAAAACTATAAAGTAATATTGTGTACGTGACTATGCATGGCTGATTTACTATCCTATCCTTTTCCTTAAGAATGTGTGACGGATTCAATGTATGGTGTGTTTCAAAACCAACTTTCAATAGCATAAGGGAAATGGAGAAACCATAGAAAGAAAATTATGGAAACCGTAATAGCATATTTAATGAACAGAGAAAGTGATGAGAGTTGGCATAATGCATGATAACAACAAATCGTCATAGAAAACAAACAAAAATAGAATTACAGATCTTTTGCCAGCAGGAGCAGAACTGCAGAGTTTTTACAGCAAAAACTGTATTACAAAATTCTTCTACAACAACAGAGCTGCAAAATTTTATAGCAGAAATTCTACAGCAGAAAGAGTTGCAAAGTTTTCTACAGCAAAAACTGGATTGCAGAATTTTTTACAGCAGAATCACAGTTGCAGAATTTTTTACAGCAGAAATAGAAATTACATCAGCAAAAATTGTAGAGATACAGAACAGCACCTGAATAGCGTCCAGCAGAACCTGAAGCCAAAGGCTAGAATCACTCACATTCTTTCCATTGTTTTATGTTTTTTAATTTCATATCCTCATCAAATCTGACAAAGTTAAGCCAAGGAAATAAAATTCAGGAACTAACACAACATACTTAAAGGGAAGAGCATTAATCTAAATTGTTAACCCAAAAGGAGTAGCACAATAAAGCATATTCAAAGTATACAATACAAATCATGCCACCCAAAGACAAAAGTAAAGCCAGTAATTAATATGAAAGAACAAAGCAAACGAAGACATGAAGGTAGCAAGCTAATCAAACAAAAGATGGGCATAAAATCGCTAGGAGAGGAAACAAGCACTTACACCAATTTGCCACTTTGTAGGCATCATACTAAATTTGCTCACCAAGCTGCAATCTCCTTAATAGGACCAACATCCACATCTTTACAGTTCTTTTTGCATTTCTACCATAAAAATGTATTAACTCAAGAAAACAAACCAAAGCCAGATCTGCCTGTTACCACTGAAAATGAACAAGGCTCCCTTCATATTAACAGTAAATCTGGACCAAATTAACAACTACGTGGGAAACGGAGCAAGATTTCAAGAGCATAATAATAACTAAAATTAGTTGCAAAGGGAAACTTCAGCAAGAAAATGGGGCATGAAGGGAAGTTACCTCAACCTATATCGAGAGCAGTTGTATCTCAATATGTATGCAAACTGTCATCAGAATAGCAAATCCAAAAATGGAGGGAACCAACATTAGGTACTCTCCTCTCTTTGCAATTAAATTCAATATTGAAGAAAAGGAGATCCAGAATTAGGGCATAATGTAGTGATTGAATATATATCACACTCATTAAAGCCTACCAACCAATCAAAAAGTCACATTGGAACGCGTACTTGATTGCACATGCTCAATCAAATACAAGGAGCATTTCCTCCATCACGTGCTAACAACGACTATCCCGTTGCCACCATAACCAATACATCAAAACTATAAAGCAACGTTATATACGTGACTATGCATGCTGGATTTACTATCCTATCCTTTTCCTTAAGAATGTGTGACGGATTAAATGTATGTGTGTTCTAAAACCAACTTTCAATAGCATATAGGAAATGGAGAAACCATAGAAAGAAAATTATAGAAACCATAATAGCATACTTAATAAACAGAGAAAGTGACAATAGAGTTGAAATAATGCATAATAACAATTAATCGTCCAAGAAAACAAACAATATCAGAATTGCAGACCTTTGTATAGCAGGAGAAGAACTGCAAAGTTTTTACAGCAGAAACTGGATTACAAAATTCTTCTATAACAGAACCAGAATTGCAAAATTTTATAGCAAAAATTCTACAGCAGAAACAGAGTTGCAAAGTTTTCTACAGCAGAAACTAGATTACAGAATTTTTTACAACAAAATCACAGTTGCAGAATTTTTTAAAGAAGACATAGAATTACATCAGTAGAAGTTGTAGAGATAGAAAACAGCACCTGAATTACAGCAGAAGAAAACAGAGACAGCCATAACAGAGCATACAACTATAATCAAAAAGCTAATCCGAATAGTGTCAAGCAAAACCTAAAGCCAAAGGCTAGAATCACTCACAATCTTTCGTTGGTTTTTTTTCTTTTTAATTTCATATCCTCATCAAATTTGACAAAGTTTAGCCAAGGAAACAATATTCGGGAACTAAGCCAACATACTTAAAGGTAGGAGCATTAATCTAAGTTGTTAACCCAAAAGGAGTAGTGGGATAAACCATAATTAAAGTATGCGATACAAATCATGCCACCCAAAGACAAAAGTAAAGCTAGTGATTAATATGAGAGAACATCGTAAACGAAGACATGAAAGCAGCGAGCCAATCAAACCAAAGATGGGCAAAAAATCGCTAAGATAGGAAACAAGCACTTATACCAATTTGCCACTTTGCAGGCATCATACTAAATTCGCTCACCGAGCTGCAATCTCCTTAACAAGAACAACACCCATATCTTTACTGTTCTTTTTGCATTTCTACCATAAAAATGTATTAACTCAAGAAAACAAACCAAAACCAGATCTGCCTACTATCACTGAAAATGAACAAGGCTCCCTTCATATTAACAGTAAATGTGGACCAAATTAACAGCTAAACGGGAAACGGATCAAGATTTCAAGAGCATAATAATAACTAAAATTAGTTGCGAAAGGGAACTTTAGCAAGAAAATGGGGCATGAAGGAAACTTACCTCAACTTGTATCAGGAGCAGTTGTACCTCAATATGTATGCAAAATCTCATCAGAATAGTAAATCTAGAAATGGAGGAAACCTGCATCAGGTACTCTCCTTTCTTTGTAATTAAATTAAATATCGAAGAAAAAGAGATGTAGAAGTAAGGGCATAATGCAGGGATTGAATATATATCTCACTCATTAAAGCATGCCAACCAATCAAAAAGTCACATTGAAAAGTATATGTGAGCGCACATGCTCAACCAAATACAAGGACCATTTCCTCAATCACATGCTAGCAATGACTATCCCGTTGCCAGAATAACCAATTAATCAAAACTATAAAACAATGTTATGTACGTGACTATGTATGGCAGATTTACTATCCTATCCTTTTCCTTAAGAATTTGTGACAGATTCAATGTATGGTGTGTTCTAAAACCAACTTTAATAGCATATAGGAAATGGAGAAACCATAAAAAGAAAATTATAGAAACCATAATAACATACTTAATGAACAGAGAAAGTGGCAAGAGAGTTGGCATAATACATGATAATAATAAATCGTCTTAGAAAACAAACAAAAACAGAATTGCAGACCTTTTTACAGAGGGAGCAGAACTGCAAAGTTTTTACAGCAGAAACTGGATTACAAAATTCTGCTACAACAGAAACAGAATTGCAAAATTTTATAGCAGAAATTGTACAGCAGAAACAGAGTTGCAAAGTTTTCTACAGCAGAAACTGGATTGCAGAATTTTTTATAGCAGTCTCACAGTTGCAGAATTTTTTACAGCAAAAATAGAATTACATCAGCAAAAATTGTAGAGACAGAGCATAGCACCTGAATTACAGCAGTAGAAAACAGAGACAGCTGTAATAGAGCCTATGACTGTAATCAAAAAGCTAATGATCATCAAATTTGGCAAAGTTTAGCTAAGGAAACAAAATTCGAGAACTAAGCCAACATACTTAAAGGCAGGAGCATTAATCTAAATTGTTAACCCAAAAGGAGTAGTGCGATAAAGCATAATTAAAGTATCTGATACAAATCATGCCACCCAGAGACAAAAGGAAAGATAGTAATTAATATGAGAGAACCTAGCAAACGAAGACATGAAGGCAGCAAGCTAATCAAAGTAAGATGGACATAAAACTGCTAAGAGAGGAAACAAGCACTTACACCAATTTGCCAATTTGCTAGCATCATATGTATTTTGCTCACCAAGCTGCAATCACCTTAACAGGACCACCACCCATTTCTTTACAGTTCTTTTGGCATTTCTACCATAAAAATGTATTACCTCAGAGAAACAAACCCAAGCCAAATCTAATCCTCAATACTAAAAATGAACAAGGCTCCCTTCATATTAACAGTAAATGTGGACCAAATTGACAACTAAACAAGAAACAGAGCAAGATTTTAAGAGCATAATAACAATTAAAATTCGTTGCGAAAGGGAACTTCAACAAGAAAATGGGGCATGAAGGGAAGTTTCCTCAACCTGTATCGGGAGCAATTGTCTCTCAAAAAGTATGCAAACTCTCATCAAAATAGCAAATCTAGAAATGGAGAGAACCTGCATCAGGTACTCTCCTCTCTTTGCATTTAAATTAAATATTGAAGAAAAGGAGACCCAGATCAGGGCATAATGTAGGGACTCAAAATATATCACACTCATTAAAGCATGCCAAGCAATCAAAAAGTCAGCGCATACTTGATTGCACATGTTCAGCCAAATACAAGGATCATTTCCTCAATCACATGCTAGCAACGACTATCCCATTACCACAGTAACCAATCAATCAAAACTATTAAGCAATATTATGCATGAGACTATGCATGGCAGATTTTCCATCTTATCCTTTTCCTTAAGAATGTGTGACAGATTCAATATATGGTGCATTCTAAAACCAACTTTCAACAGCCCATAGAAAATGGAGAAACCATAGAAAGAAAATTATAGAAAGCATAATAGCATACTTAATGAACAGAGAAAGTGGCAAGAGAGTTGGCATAATGCATGATAACAATAAATCATCACAGAAAACAAAAAAAAAAAACAGAATTGCAGATCTTTAAACAGCAGGAGCAGAACTGCAAAAATTTTCCAGCAGAAACTGGATTACAACATTCTTTTACAACAGAACCAGAGTTGCAAAATTTTATAGCAAAAATTCCACATAAGAAGAAGAGTTGCAAAGTTTTCTACAGCAGAAACTGGATTACAGAATTTTTTACAGCAGAATCACAGCTGCAGAATTTTTAGCAGCAGAAATTGTAGAGATAGAGAACAGCACCAGACTTACAGCAGTAGAAAACAGAGACAGCCCTAATAGAGCATACAACTATAATCAAAAAGGTAATGAGAATAGCATCAAGCAGAACCTGAAGCAAAAGGCTAGAATCACTCACATTCTTTCCTTTGTTATTTTTTTTTTAATTTGATATCCTCATCAAATCTGACAAAGTTAAGCCAAGGAAACAAAATTTGTGAACTAAGGCCACATACTTAAAAGGAGTACAATTAATCTAAATTGTTAACCCAAAAGGAGTAGCAGAACAAAGCAAAATTAAAGTATTCGATACAAATCATGCCAACCAAAGACAAAAGTTAATACAGTAATTAATATGAGAAAGCATTGCAAATGAAGACATCAAGGCAACGAGCTAATCAAACCAAAGATGGGCATAAAATCCCAAAGAGAGGAAACAAGCACTTAAACCAATTTGCCATTCTGCAGGCATCGTACTTATTTTGCTCACCAAGCCACAATCACCTTAACAGGACCACCACCCATATCTTTATAGTTCTTTTTGCATTTCTACCATAAAAATGTATTAACTTAAGAAAACAAACCAAAACCAGCCTACTATCACTAAAAATGAACAAGGCTCCCTTCATATTAACAGTAAATGTGGACCAAATTAACAACTAAACGGGAAACGGAGCAAGATTTCAAGAGCATAACAATAACTAAAATTAGTTGCGAAAGGGAACTTCAGCAAGAAAATGGGGCATGAAGGGAAGTTGCCTCAGCCTGTATCGGGAGCAGTTGTATCTCAATACACATGCAAATTCTCATCAAAAAAACAAATCCAGAATTGGAGGGAACTTGCTTCAAGTACTCTCCTTTCTTTGCAATTAAATTAAATATAGAAGAAAAAGGGATCCAATAGTAAGGGCATAATGTATGGATTGAATAAATAGCACACTCATTAAATCATGCCAACCAATCAAAAAGTCACATTGGAGCGCGTACTTGATTGCACATGCTCAACCAAATACAAGCAGCATTTCCTCAATCACATGCTAGCAACGACTATCCCGTTGCCACAGTAACCAATAAATCAAAACTATAAAGCAATCTTATGTATGTGACTATACATGGTGGATTTACTATCCTATCCTTTTCCTTACAAATGTGTGACGGATTCAATATATGGTGTGTTCTAAAACCAACTTTCATTAGCATATAGGAAATAGAGAAACCATAGAAATAAAATTATAAAAAGCATAATAGCATACCTAATGAACAGAAAAAGTGACAAGAGTTGGCAGAATGCATGATAACAATAAATCGTCATAGAAAACAAACAAAAACAGAATTGCAGACCATTTTACAGCAGAAGCAGAACTGCAAAGTTTTTACAGCAGAAACTGGATTACGAAATTCTTATACAACAGAAATAGAATTGCAAAATTTTATAGCAGAAATTCTACAGCAGAAACAGAATTGCAAAGTTTTCTACAGCAAAAACTGGATTGCAGAATTTCTTACAACAGAATTACAGTTGCAGAATTATTTACATCAGAAATAGAATTACATCAGCAAAAATTGTAGAGACAGAGAACAGCACCTGAATTACAGCAGTAGAAAACAGAGACAGCTGTAATAGAGCATACAACTATAATCAAAAAGCGAATGAGAATAGTGTCAAGTAGAACCTGAAACCAAAGGCTAGAATTCCTCACATTCTTTCCATTTTTTTTTTTTTAATTTCATATCCTCATCAAATTCGACAAAGTTAACCCAAGGAAACAAAATTCGCGAACTAAGCCAACATACTTAAAGGCAGGAGCATTAATCTAAATTGTTAACCCAAAATACGTAGAAGGATAAAGCATAATTAAAGTATGCGATACAAATCATGCCACCCAAAGACAAAAGAAAAGCCAGTAATTAATATGAGACAACATAGTAAACAAAGACATGAAGGCAACAAGCTAATCAAACCAAAAATGGGCATAAAATCGCTAAGAGAGGAAACAAGCTCTTACCCCAATTTGCCACTTTGCAGGCATCATACTAATTTTGATCACCAAGCTACAATCTCCGTCACAGGACCACCACCCACATCTTTATAGTTCTTTTTGCATTTCTAACATAAAAATGTATTAACTCAAGAAAACAAACCCAAGCCAAATACGCCCATTATCACTGAAAATGAAAAAGGCTCCCTTCATATTAATAGTAAATGTGGACCAAATTAACAACCAAACTGGAAACAGAGCAAGATATCAAGAGCATAATAATAACTAAAATTAGTTACAAAAGGAAACTTCAACAAGAAAATGGGGCATGAAGGGAAGTTACCTCAACCTATATCGGGAGCAGTTGTATCTCAATATGTATGCAAACTCTCATTAGAATAGCAAATCCAAAAATGGAGGGAACCAACATCAGGTACTCTCCTCTCTTTGCAATTAAATTAAATATAGAAGAAAAGGAGATCCAGAAGTAGAGGCATAATGTAGGGATTGCATATATATCACACTCATTAAAGCATGCCAAGCAATCAAAAAGTCACATTGGAGCACGTACTTGATTGCACATGCTCAACCAAATACAAGGATCATTTCCTCAATCACATGCTAACAACGACTATCATGTTGCCACTGTAACCAATAAATCAAAATTATAAAGCAATGTTATGTACATGACTATGCATGACGGATTTACTATCCTATCCTTTTCCTTAAGAATATGTGACGGATTCAATGTATGGTGTGTTCTAAAACCAACTTTAGGAAATGGAGAAACAATAGAAAAAAAATTATAAAAAGCATAATAGCATACTTAATGAACAGAGAAAGTGACAAGAGAGTTGGCATAATGCATGACAACAATAAATCGTCATAGAAAACAAACAAAAACAGAATTGCAGACCTTTTTACAGAAGGAGCAGAACTGCAAAGATTTTACAGCAGAAACTGGATTACAAAATTCTTCTACAACAGAAACAGAATTGCAAAATTTTATAGCAGAAATTGTACAGCAGAAACAGAGTTGCAAAGTTTTCTACAGCAGAAACTGGATTGCAGAATTTTTTACAGCAGAATCACAGCTGCAGAATTTTTTACAACGGAAATAGAATTACATCAGCAGAAATTGTAGAGACAGAGAACAGCACCTGAATTACAGCAGTAGAAAACAGAGACAGCTGTAACAGAGCCTATGACTGCAATCAAAAAGCTAATGAGAATAGCGTCACGTAGAACCTGAAGCCAAAGGCTAGAATCACGGACATTCTTTGCTTTGTTATTTTTTCTTTAATTTCATATCCTCATCAAATCTGACAAAGTTAAGCAAAGGAAACAAAACTCGGGAACTAAGGCCACATATTTAAAGGGAGGAGCATTAATCTAAGTTGTTAACCCAAATGCAATAGTGGGATAAAACATAATTAAAGTATCCGATACAAATCATGCTACCCAAAGAAACTGATTAGTTTGATTTGAGTGCTGATTAGCTTGATTTAAGGATTAATGATTTGAGTGCTGATTAGCTTGATTTGAGGATTAATTGTTGGGATTGAGTTGTTGTCCAAATTCGACATATTATTCTAATATAAATAGTGGTGCTAGTTGTCCTATTGGGATATAGCCTACACATAAAAATCATTCTTTTATTTTCTACAGTAAATCTGGACCAAATTAACAACTACACGAGAAACAAAGCAAGGTTTCAAGAGCATAATAATAACTAAAATTAGCTACAAAAGGGCACTTCAACAAGAAAATAGGGCATGAAGGGAAGTTACTTCAACCTGTATCGGGAGCAGTTGTATCTCAATATGTATGCAAACTCTCATCAAAATAGCAAATCCAGAAATGGAGGGAACTAGCATTAGGTACCTCCTCTCTTTGCAATTAAATTAAATATTAAGGAAAAGGAGACCCGGAAGTAGAGACATAATGCAGGGTTTGAATATATATCACACTTATTAAAGCATGCCAACCAATCAAAAAGTCACATTGAAGCACGTACTTGATTGCACAAGTTCAACCAAATACAAGGACCATTTCCTCAATCACATGCTAGCAACGACTATCCTATTGCCACAATAACCAATCAATCAAAACTATAAAGCAATATTATGTACGTGACTATGCATGGCAGATTTAGTATCCTATGCTTTTACTTAAGAATGTGTGACGCATTCAATGTATGGTGTGTTCTAAAACCAACTTTCAATAGCATATAGAAAATGGAGAAACCATAGAAAAAAAATTATAGAAAGCATAATAGCATACTTAATGAACAAAGAAAGTGACAACAGAGTTGGTATAACACATGAGAACAATAAATTGTCATAGAAAACAAAAAAATAGAATTGCAGATCATTTTAGAGCAGGAGCAGAACTGCACAGTTTTTACTATAGAAACTGGGTTACAAAATACTTCTACAACAAAAACAGAATTGCAAAATTTCATAGTAAAAATTCTAGAGCAAAAACAAAGTTGCAAAGTTTTCTACAGCAGAAACTAGATTCCCAACTTTTTTAGAGCAGAATCATAGTTACAGAATTTTTTACAGCAGAAATATAATCACAACAGTAGAAATTGTAGAGACAGTGAACAGCACCTGAATTACAGCAGTAGAAAACAGAGGGCAGAAATAGAACATACGACTATAATCCAAAAGCTAATGAGAATAGTGTCTAGCAGAACCTGAAGCCAAAGGCTAGAATCACTCACAATCTTTCCTTTGTTTTTTCTTTTCTTTAGTTTCATATCCTCATCAAATCCGACAAAGTTAAGCCAAGGAAACAAAATTCGAGAACTAAGACAATATACTTAAAGGGAGGAGCAATAATCTAAATTGTTAAACCAAAAGGAGTAGCAGTATAAAGTATAATTAAAGTATCCAATAAAAATCATGCCACCCAAAGAAAAAAGTAAAGCCAGTAATTAATATGAGAGAACATAGCAAACAAAGACATGAAGGCAGCGAGCTAATCAAACCAAAGATGGGCATAAAATTGCTAAGAGAGGAAACAAGCACTTACACCAATTTGCCACTTTGTAGGCATCATACATATTTTGCTCACCAAGCTGCAATCACCTAAACAGAACCACCATTCATATCCTTACAGTTTTTTTGGCATTTCCACCGTAAAAATGTAATAACTCAGGAAAACAAACCCAAACCAGATCTGCTCCTTATCACTGAAAATGAAAAAGACTCTCTTCATATTAACAGTAAATGCGGACCAAATTAACAACTAAATGGGAAACGGAGCAAGATTTCAAGAGCATGATAATAACAAAAATTAGTTGCAAAAGGGAACCTCAGCTAGAAAATGGGGCATGAAGGGAAGTTACCTCATTCTTTATTGGGAGCAGTCGTATCTCAATATGTATGCAAACTCTCATCAGAATATCAAATCCAGAAGTGGAGGGAACCTGCATCAAGTACTCTCCTCCATTTGCAATTAAATTAAAAATTCATGAAAAGAGATCCAAAAGTAGGGGCATAAGCTCGGAAGGGCTACCGTCCACCCAATAAGAACCAAAAATAACCTTAGGATTTCCTCTTTTAATCCTAACCTCGGAAGGGCTACCGTCTACCCAACAAGGACCAAAAACAAACTTAGGATTTTCTCTTTTAATCCTAAGATCGGAAGGGCTACCATCTACCCTACAGGGACCAAAAAAATGACCTTTGAATGGGTTCTTCCTGTAATGGCCTGATTTGACCTGAATAAATTTGTCTCTAACTTGATATGGATGAGTTCTTTCTAAAATAATTTTGCATTGATATAAGATGAGATGCTTATGCTTGTGGATGTTTGACATGATAATGTGAAATCCCAATTTTAATTTTAGGGACATGCTTGACCTGTGAAAATTTTAATTTTTTAAGAATTTAGGTGATGATGGTATGCTTGTATGCAACGATGCAATATCGATGCATGCTGACATATTTAAAAATGCTACTCCATGACCTTTAGGAGCTTTTGAGTTGACTTTGGTACTTTTGGGTCTTCTCACTTGCTCTCTCCAGAAGGATTGGCCGAGTGACATTCCTTGACCAAGTTTTCTATTCATAAGGATGTCATTATTTGCTCTATTGCCCTTATTTGCATATCTGGGCTAAAACCCTTTTTGACATAGTCCTTGAACATAACTTGTCTCTTTCTCTTTAAGAGAAATTAAGGGTGTGATGCTTTTAGTATTCACTTAAGACATTTTTCATTCATCATGTCTTGAATCATTGTTTAAAACTTTTTTTCTCTCATCATTAGAGTTTCGTCAATTTTCAATTCATGTCTTATCCATTTAGGCAGTACCTTCTACTGGCACCTGACAATTTTTGCTTTGCATGAGAATGCATTTTAAGGAATAAGGATGGCTTATGACATAAATGATATGCAACTTGGTACTTTGGCCTTTCAAATGAGATATCAATAAATTGATCAATAACCCATTGCCCCAGTTTAAACGGGTTAAAGTGTTGGAAACTTTGGGAGCAATACCTTTGGGGATCAAGCTTGATTCCTTTTGGTGGGTTATAGCCCCATAGGAGAAGTTTCTTTATATCTTTCTGAGTCTCTCCTTTCTTTAAAGGTGGGTCATTTAGGTATGGGTTTTTCCATTCAATTGCCCCTCAATTTAGATTTTGACTGCCCATGAGCAAAAAATGTTGAAAAGAGTTTTTCTTAACTCATTCTCTTTTATTATCCAAGTCATGCCTCAAGTGAATGCTCATAATTATTCAATTCTATGGAATCAAAAGTGCTTTGTTAAGCACCCACTCTAATCTCTCAAGTATTTGCACTCTTAAATAAGTGTTTATTCTAATCATTCTCAAGTGTTTGCACTCTTAGATATGTGTTTACACTCACAGATACCCCATAGGCTTGTTTTCGTGTCCCTCTCCACCTTAGTAAGTTTACCATATTAGTCAAGATCACTAGGACTTTACTTAGTTTGTAATGTAAGGTCTAGGTAATGGGTATGAATAAAAGAGATAAGGATTTATCAAATAAGGAGAGCATGAAGTATGATGTCTCATTTTTCACTTTTTCTTTTTTGGATAAGCTTATGGCTCAAGGTGAAGTCTATTTCTCTTTACTAGTCTCTTTTTCTTTCGGCTAGCCCCCTCTTTTTTGGTCTAGCACTTTTCTTTTTCAATTTTTTTCAATATTTCTTTTCTTTTTCATTTTTTTTCAATATTTCTTTTCTTTTTCTTTTTTTTTTTATTTGTACTTTTTCACATAGTTTTGGAAGGAATACCTTCAATCCTTTCACTTGAGCCTTATATTGTTGCTCATAGCATTTTTCTTCTTTGATAGTAGGGATACTCCTTTTAGCTCTCCTTCAAGGTAGAGTAATAGCTTTTCAAATTGAAAGGTTAAAGTTGGCGTGGGTCAAAGGAAGGAAGTCGGATGGTGGTCTTGCCATCCTTTTATAGGCTCAAATGGGTAACTATGGAAGTTTTGATAGGGTTTGGCTTAAAAGGCTCAAACTGTTCAAAGATGGCCTAGGTCATTTCTTGAATAATGCGGTGTCCAACAAATAGCCTCAAGGGGCATTTAGACAAGTTCTAGGGTATCTGTTTTTCCACAATAAGCACACTCTCACTATAGGCTCTTTTTTCATCATTCTTTAATGATGAGACACTCAGTCATCTAAGAGAATTGAGTATTTAAGCAAACGTATTTTATCATCGGCAATTGGATTTATTAAGAATAAGATTAAGAAAATTTTTCTTCATTTATTAGCTCATGAGCGTCAATGTTTAGGATAAATCATATTGCCCCAGTGTCAGTCTAATAGGCAAAAGAAATTGGATGAAAAGTAATGCATTCATCATGCTAAGCATTTTATTGAATTGAAAAGTGTACCCATACGCTCTGCTTCTTGCGTGAAAGTGCTCTCAATTTCCCTTTTTCAGCTTCTTTTTCAGTGTGTGTCTAGTTTTGGGAGTGTACAATGCGTGTGGTGCCGTAGAGTGAAGTGTAGTGGAATGGGTGTTCTTGAGACGAGAACATGCTAAAGAGTGATCCCAGCGTATGAAGTGCATGTGTTGTATTTGTTACGGGAGTGTGTCGTTTAAGTGCCTATGTGCGTGGGTTTTTATACTTGCATAGTTTAGAATTTGTTATTTAGTCTGATTATTGTTTCCTAATTGTATCTTAACTTGTATCTTCTTATCTAACAACTTTATTTATCTTTTTTGGATTTATTTCTTGGATTACAAATTTTTATCTTTTATCTTTATTTATCTTAATATTATCTATTATCTTTTTAATTTTTATTTATCTAATTTATTTCTTGACTTTTATCTTATTCTATCTTTTATCTAATTCTTCCATTTTTCTGACTTTCTTTTAGATTTATCTTCATTTTCTGATTTTCCTTGAGTTTATCTTCATTTTTCTGAATTATCTTGGAATTATCTTCATTTTTCTGAATTATCTTGGATTTATTTTTATTTTTCTGAATTATCTTGGATTTATTTGATTTTTCTGATTTTTTTTGAATTTATTTGATTTTTGATTTTATTTTTTTATTTTTATTTTTAAAGATTAAATTTTGAGTTTGTGATTTTTAAAGTGGGCCTATTTTTTTAAAGATTGAATTTTATATTATGGGTCAGACAAAATTGAGTGTCTACAATGTTACCACTAGAGAGAGAAATGGAAGACATGTAATGCAAGTTACAAGTATCTTAACTTCAAAAGCTATGAGAACAAAGTATTCTGAGCTTCTTCTAAAAGCAGAAACTAACTAAATTGACTTTTCCCTAGTAGTGACTAGTGATTGATTCTTGAATAATCACATTCATAGTTCTCATGATAGAAGAAATTTCACAAGATAACCAAACAACAATAAGAATATAGAAGAAGTCACAAGAATAAGCAGCAGAAGTTTTCAAACACCATAACCTTCAATCCACATAAGAAGAAAATAGAAAATAATCAAGTCAAGAAGAGACTACATGACATAGAACACTGGGTCAACAAGACACTCAATAGCCTGAAATCTCTGAATAATTCAATAATCATTAACACTATCCTTCAAGTTGTAAAATATGGGCTATTCATAGACATCCAAAAGAAACAACCAAAGAGGTGATAAACTAGAACAAGATATTCCTATCTAAACTTAGGATAAAATCTCTAATTGGAATAAAACAAATTTCCAAATTAACAACCCTACTTGTTCCAAATAAATAACTTAAACTGATAGTATTATTCATCACTCCAACTCAAAAGCTTTAATGAGTTCAATTTTGCTTATTTGCTGTCATATTAGAATGATGAAGTGCATTCTTGTTAATTTTGTTCAGCCACAAAGAGAAGAAAATGACAAGAACTTGTTAAAGTAGTTTGGGCATATACAAAGAAGACCACTAGAAACCTCAGTAACAAAAGTAGATCAAATGGCATCTAGCCTAATGAAAATGAGTAGAAAAAGATCAAAGAGAACACTTGGAGAGACTATTAAAAAGGATCTTATGCTAAATGACATTTTGAAAATTTGGTTTATGATATAACCCAATTGTATTGTTTGATCCATGTAAAGGACCCCACCTAAGAGCATAAAGCTTTATTTGTTTGTTGTTGTTGTTACCTTTTCCCCATCCCTCAGCTATCAAATAATAATTTTCTTTCCCTATGACTAGCAAATGATTGGGAACATAACTATGTGCAAAATGTCCTACAATATAATAAGTCCTTTTAAACTTAAAAATGAATACATGAATAATTTGTATGACTCTCCACAATATTTTCTTCATTTTCTTAGCAATTATACAAGATAAATTTATTTTTTAATCTCGATTTATTCTTACTATACTATAGTTTCACCCCTTTACAGTCACCGACTTCATGCATGATGTGTTTCAACTTTCAAGAATATATCTACTCTCAATCAACCAACAGAATCCTCATAAGCACCTCATATAGAAGCATATAGCCCATCCATTTTGAAATTATAACATCAACCTTTTTATCAATTTCAACATCCTGCAGAAACCATAGTCTGAGGTAAAAGAAAGCAATAGCTGCTTCCTACCAGCATATCTACAAGTTGATAAATTAAACTGATACATAGCTTATTCATTTTCTTGCTGGAAAGGTGAATTCATAACTCCCAATTTTCATATACATTTTTCTGATTGCTAAGATTATTATGAACATTCAGGGGTTCACTAAGTGCATAATCCTACTTTAGATAGGTCCTCTGTGAGTACAAGGATGAATGGTGGTCGTATTTTTATCAACCAAAAAACATATTACTATGCTCATATGGAACCTAGAAACACACTAACTCGTTGGGGCAGAAATTTCAAATATAAGGAAATTAATGGAGAGTTACCCATCAAAACTTCTTGTGCTCAAAGCAACATCTACAGTTACATAACTTTTAAACTAATAATAGTCCCCACTAAACACTCAAGATATGGATTCTATCATACTGCTTTGTTGTAGTGTGTGGACTAAAGCAAAATTGATGGTTACAAATATCCATTTCATGAACATATGGATGATAAAGTTTTTGTTCATGGATGATAAAGTTTTACATATAGTTTTCTGCTCTATGTACAAAGTTTTCACAGCAAGAACCTTTGACTATTTGATAGTTCAGTTATTGGGAGGGGAACAAAAAAAATATCTGGGTTCTCTTCCTCTTTGAACGATTTTCTAACTCCAACATCACAAAGTCAACGCCTACAACTTTTCATTACTCATAGACCTTGGATATGCAAAAGTATTAGCAATCAAATAAATCGTTTTTTCTATTTTATTTGGATAAAATTTCAAATAATTCTTTCTATTTGTCTCCATTAACATTCAACCCTCCCTTGCAATTAATTTTTTTTACTATTCATTTGCAGATATTGTAGTTGTCCTTCATTACCTTCATCATTCTTTAGGAATCTAAGCAAGATCACATCCAAAAGGTTTGGTCATTGCATATGCCAAATGCAGTCGATATTTAAACCATCATAATCTAAAATTGAAAATTATGGTGGCTCTAAGAAATTAAAATCATATATAGCTCAGAGAAGCGTACCTCAACTCGTTTGTGCAATACAATGACAACATCAAAAAGATTATTTGATTTAACAACTTCATTTGCTTGCTTATGAAAGAAAACAGTCAATTGAAATCATGAACTAAAGCTAAATGGTGCTACTAAACAATATAAACAAGGAAGAATTTCAAAAAAGGATATCCTAATGAAATTATTCACCAAGAAGGACAAATAACCACTTGATGTGGTTCTGTGACTGGTTATTTCAGTCAATAGATTCAACATAATAACCACTACAAAAAGTTATTTCTCTTTTTTGGTAAATATTTTCATCAAGGCATCCTTTTTTGGAATTCCCCCATAAACAATCATGAGTAATGCTAAACTGTCATATAGAAAACTAAGGGGAAAAAATAAAGAGCACGACAGAAAGAGAATATGTTGAAAAACCAACATCAAAACAGCAAGTGCAGATATAACAAAACTATCATTCAGAAACAAAAGTAAAATCCAAAGTAGGTTAGGAGGGGGAGAATGGCATGCCACAGAGAAAAATGATGATCATGTTTACAATTTGACCATACCAATGCATCCACCAGTAAATTATTACCTCTCATAAAGATATGAAAACAGATTCTAAGAATGTAATGATTTATATTTCTAACATAACCCCTCACATGAAAGCCCTTTGTACTTAAAGGGTGGACAAAGCATAGGCCCAACCAAACTTTGTGCCGAAATGTTTTAATTTAATTATAACAGCTTAAACTATTAACTGTAAACTCAGGAATGATTTATAATTCCAATAAGGAGTATAAAATGAACTCAGCACTGACAATGCCTTTATACATTTTCAATTAAATTCCAAGAAAAGGTCATGATATCACCGATCATACTTTTAAGTTTGGAAAAAACTTCAAAAAATGAAATATATCCAATCTAAGAGGAAATGTGATTAAGAGTGATTATTTGAAATGCTTAACTATTCCCAGCAGAAATGAACTAGCCATTTTCCCCTAAAACGAAATCCTCCCCCTGCCCCCTTTTTAATTTTTTCCTTTTAGGAAGAAACTTGTGCATTTTTCATCTGTATAAAAAGAAAGGCCCAAACCAATTATGTAAAAAAATAAATAAATTGATAAAACGAGAGGAACTTTGCAAATGCCAAAAAAGTTTTGGTTAGACTTAAATTTTCAAAACATATATGTATCCACATTATGAAATTCTAGTACGAGCAAAAATGTAAGATTTTTGGCCAATACCAAATCATACAAATGATCAGAACTTTTTGCCAAGGGACCAATCAACCCAAAAACTTAAGCTAATAGGACCAAGCCCAAGAATGTTTATTATTTATATCTTCAACCCTCACATAAAAATCCTTTAAGCTTAAAGCATGTACAAAGCACATATGTATTAGAGCTGCTTCAACCAAGAAGTCAGTAATCAATTCTTGGTAATCCCATTCTCTTAATTAAAATAAATTTCAACACAAGGCAAAGGTAGGACTGAGCTTTGCCAATGCTTCAAAGTCAAGGGGATCACTAGTGGATGATTTTGAATTCTATTGAACTTGGCCAAGCCAGAGGGATTTCCTAACTCCTAAGAGTGGGTGTGTTACAGATATAAATCAATTTAAGCTTTCTGTGACATTGATGCATCTAAGCGCGTGATGCCATTGTATTATACAAGGTTTAAGAAAGATAGGGACCACATTTCTCTAACAGTAACCCAGGCTGTTATTGACACCAAAAACATATAAAGATTTTAAAGAAAACTACCATTACCTGCACAGCAATGCCACTAGCATCAATTGCTTACACCTAGCAATACGATGTTAGAAAATGTCATGGACGTCATTTAAATTTTATCTTTACTTTTGATAAAAGAAAAGAATGTCATTAAAAGAAAGAAAAATAGAGAAACCAAAACTAAAGAAGAATAAGAATTGCTCAAAAAGAGAAGAAAAAAGAAAGAAAACATGGAGCCAAAATAGCTCAAAAATGTAACAAAAATGTCTAATCACGTGCATATGAGCAATAGGAATATCTCAACATCCTTCAACTGGTCACTAAAGAGAGGCCATAAACATAATCTTATCCAATAATGAATGTAAAGGAAAGAGACTCCAAAAAACACAACCATTCCTCTTCAGCACACTGCCATAATACTATAGCCTGATTTTTCTTACCAAAACCTCTGAAATGAATCCCCAAAAACTGCTCCCAGCAGAAAAGACATGCTCAGTGTTCCACTAGCAGTCTAGCACCCCAAACATTATTCCATAAAGCCTCAAAAATGCAAAATGAACTGGGCTACTGTTTCTGAACTAATTAGAATCAAGTTAGAGTAATCCTAGTTTCTGAATTCTCTCTCTATCTCTCAGCTTCGCTTTATTTAAATCTCTATAAATTTGTTAATAGGAGAGAAACCGGAACAAGGACTGAGAAGAAAACACACCAGAAGAAATCAAGATCCAAATTCTTCCATCTAGATCAGAGGGTAGGTGAGACGTATGTCATGTGTTTTAATAATGACAAAACCCAAACTTTGAAATAGCCAAATAACTTAGATTAAAGACCAGAATTTTGGGAACAACAGGATATGGCTCAAGAAATACAGTCATAACAAGCCTCAAACCCAAAGATTAGTGGTTGACTGTAACTATTTTAGAATTAATTATTCTAGATCCTCAACATAATTCAAGCAATAACAAAACCAACGAAAACAAGAGGTATGACAAGAAAAAACTATGCAATTAGATGAGGAAAGAAACTCTATAAATATTGTTGTACAAATCCTAGCTGGAAAAAAAAATCAAACAAAAAACAAATATACCAACACTAGCCACAGTGAAGAAGCAGAATATAACATTACTTCTACCAATGAAACCCATTGGAGCCCTCTAGCTATAGGAGTCCATCTCCATCTTATGTCTTATGTTTAGAAAGACAGCCAAAAATTTTTCAAGGCGTATCAAGCATCTGATCAATTAATAAATTAGCATGACTAAGATTCAATTGAAATTTAAGAAGGCTGTTATAATGGGATGATCAGAGACCTGCACAAAGAAAATCCTCAAGGGATCTTCATAAGCAGTTTTGTAATCTAAATTTAAATTTTAAAAAACATATACAAAATTCTATTTCACTACAAGAAAGTGATTTTTTGCCTATGTTTCAAGTTTTATCCTACGTCTTCTATAATATCATTTTTTTCGTTAAATTATCTCATTTGAAACATCAAAAACCTTAAGTTATCCAGTTTATAATAGAAGAGTAAAGTGAAACAGCTAAATCCTCAAAGTATTTAACCATTAATATGTTAGGCAAATCAGAACATTGCTTACTTAACAATAATCAACCTTATCCTTGTACAAACAAAACTAAAACAGCAATATTCTTAAAACCAAATTTGCTTTAAGACAAACTAAAACAGATATGTTGCATTTTGTGGAAAAGGAATAACTTAGGAATAACTAGAAAAATTTGTGGTATGCATCAACTAAAGACTAATATGACAGTTCCTTTTTTTTTTTCCTTTTATGGAGATGTTACATTATTAGCAACACCCCATACTGAAATCTTCAGAATTACTAACTACCATCTACTGAATCAAAATATTATCATCTAACTAAAACAAAAAGTCTTCCTTTTGCAAGGAAACATGTATCAAGTTGTTTACCTGCTTTGCACCAGCCCGAGCACAAAATATAAAAAAGGATGCCTGTACCACATCCAACATCCACAACAACCTGAATGAAAACAACATTTTACTTAACAAATGAAAATAGAAATATATATCTATATATATAATTGTGTGTGTGTATACAAATATGGAAGAATGGAGACAAGAAAAGCCAGAAGTAAATTTCAAAAGACACTTCAATTTAATAAAAACTTTTCAAAACAAGCCAATGATGGCAACATCAGGCACCAAATTGTCTTATTATCTTATATACTTATATTCAAATTTTTGTTAATACTAAGAGATTGCTGCACAACAGGTGAAATTAACACATACAAGCAAACCCCCCCCCCCCCCCCACCCCCAAAAAAAAAAAAGAACTACCCACTGAATGGGTTCAGGCACCTTCTTTAGTAGGATTTAAACAGAAATTCAACCTTCATGGGAGTGAGCTACAAATCCTTTGGGCCAAGGATTGTAAATACAAATGAAGTATGAAATATGTGCATTTATAATATTTGTAATTACAAGGATTATTGATCTTATCACATTTCATGATTTAACAAATATAATTAAAAATTTTCACATGCGATTTAATAGATTAGATTTCTTTAATTTATAAATTAAATTTTTTAATTTAAATAGTAATCATGTAAAAGGAGGGTTTTCTTTCGTACTATAATTATGTTTGCCCATAAACAGATTACTCAGTATTCTCGTTCTCTCTCGGTTTGATTCAATCATTGAATTTCTCTCTCCTCTTCTATGGTGGGGGGTAAAGCCTAATATTCATTAGGGTTGTATTTATTTCACATAAGTATCCTATTTACATTAGGGATCGATCTGATTTAGGGAATCAATCATTCAAGTTAATGATTCTTATAACTTATCCTGACTAGGATTCTATTAATAGTTGGATTATAGTTATAAGAACATCAATCCTAATGAGGCTATAAAAGAATCTACCGTTCAGAGTTAAAGAAAGTGCTGCAACAATTAATAAAATAGATTTCTGGATGCTTATTGTTAAGATATACAGGCATATGCTTACTACGAATTCCAATTTTAGGTTAGTATTTGTTGGAGGTGCACTCTACTCTGTGTTTCCTGACTCAGTATATATTCATATGTTGGCATAGTATTTAGTGTGCCTTCAGTTTCTGTAATTCTCTCTTCTCTCTAAAACTTTTTTGATAATTCTTAACACTTATTCCCACAATTCTTGTCATTTTCATACCTATCTAATTTTCAGAGATCCGTCAGTTCCACATCACTTATTTTTAAAACAATTATTTCAAATATCATATATAAATAAAACCTGATAAATTTTACAGTTAAGACTGTTAAGTTTATCAACTTAATCTAAAATAAAGTGAAACATTAGCAAAGTAAATAAGACTGTAAATCCTGTATGTTAAATTATTTCTTATTAACTAATTACAAAACAAATACTTAAATACAAATAAACTTATAATACTGTATCAGGGAAAGATAATTTACTTTGTCAGAGATAAGTTTTTGATGTTGCATGATTGCTTCCTTATAAGTTTCAGTCCACATGCAGTCCTGTACCAGACAGAGGAGTAAAATAGAAAAAGAAAAGAAGAAATTATATCTTTTCCAATAATAAATCTACAAAAATATCTAGGAAACAGAACTAAACGTCCCACATTGAAACACTCAGAGGTCAAGTTCTCCAAACTTCGTATTCTGTTTCTATTAACAAAAAGAAAAGAAACAACAGAAAGGGTGGAATGACACGTGCTACTACATGTGAGTCAAAACGCTAGTGCATAATCTGAAAAGATCAAAGATATCAAAGACAAGTTTTGGCATTATAATAGTATAGATTAATAAGTTAAAGCAATGATGCAACAAGATAAAAGGACTAAGCTTCTGTCCTCTGAGTTGCCTTTGGATTAGGATGTAAATAAGTCAGTTGCAAATGACTGCTCACTTTTCCATCTTAAATGAAACAAGCTGAAGAGATGGTGACTTGTGAAGAAAGGCGTATACAAGACATATAAACATAATCAATATACAAATAAATTAAAAATGTGCACATGCATGTACACAGACACGCATTCAAACTACCCAAAGCAGAACCAAGGAAGAAAAATAAAAACAAGAAAAGTTAACAGATCAGGAAGTAGTGATAAGAAATTTGCTAAAGCAATGACACATGACAAAACCAATACATAGAAAAAATATAAACATGTATATATTCATATATGATATACATACTTTCTTATGCATAGGTGGAATAAAATTTGTGTTGATATTCAAATGAAATATAGAAAAAAGGCCACAGGTAGAACATAAGAAGAGATTCAATATCACAGATAAACAAGGTATGATAACGGTGGCATGCTCTCCCACGAAAAGACCTAGAAATTACTCCACTCAAGAGTCTTTCACAAGCTCTAGTTACAAGTGATATTAATAGAGAATAAAGAAAAATTTAAAAACAAAAACTAGGCCCAATCCCTATACAACCTCCACCAACCGTCAAGTTTTGTATAGGTTTGTGGACTGGATCTCCCAAGACAGGACGAAAATTGATAAAAGAAAAAAAGGGCAGTACTAACAAATATTAGAGGAGGGAGGGGGAAATAGGTGGTATCACAATGCAAATAAACAAGAGTTCAAATCTGCACTTTGACCTTCCCAGGGACTACTATAATGAGGAAAAGATGATAGTTCCTAGCAGCCATATACTCCAAGACATACAAGCTGGTATAGTTTTTAGAAGAGGGCCAAACATGAACAAATTGATTTAAAACCAGCAGATAAAGAGAAAAGGGAGGGGGAGAGATAGGCGAGAGGAAGTCAGAACAACCAATCAATAAAAAAACTATAAGACATTATAAGCCAAGAAATAATGTCACTTCTTCGCATTCTTGAACGAAAGTTAGAAAGATTCAGAACTTGTATAATTCAAGAATGATACATTGTAAGACTTTCTCCGATAAGATACTCAATTTTGAAAACAATGTCACTTCCTACACCAAGAACAACAAGAAAATTAAGGTCCCCTCTGAAGTCAATGCTTTTGGAGCATAATCTTGAACCGTTAAAATGCTAGTGCTTGACATTCAAAGAAATGTCATAAAAATAAAGAAAAAGAAAAGAATAATAACCTTGATCATCTCTTCGTGAATACCAATGTGAGCATAAGGTTCGAAATAGGCCATGTCGTAGAGCGTACAACCAGGCCACTGCTGCTGCTAGTGCTGCTCAGAAGCCCTAGGGCCGCCACCGCTACTACGGCCGTCTCTCGAAGCACCTCTACGACGTCCCCGGCAGGCTTGCTCTGTGTGACTCATTCCCACTCGCTTTCTGTTCTGACGTCGGTGGTAGCTGTGACACTACCATAGTCCTCTTTCCCAGTTTCACTTCGCAGTTCCTTTTCCTCGTCCTATAGGAAAGGGTATATAGCATACATAACCATAGGGAAGTAAAGGTGCGATGCTTACATAGAGTGGAGCAGTTTGCTTACATATTAAATGAAGTGCGTTGTGCCGATGGGCCTCTAGCTCACATGGCACAGATGATCTTCGCTTAAAACCAGGTCACTGGTTCAATTCTGCCCATGTCCCTTTACCACTAATAGCCCTTAAGTATGGCCCTTGTTAACCAAAAAAAAAAAAATGGAGTGCGTTATCCACTTCTGGCTTAGTATCTAATAAACATTGCAGTAATACCTCATGCTGAGTTTGGACATGAATCTGGGAAGCACATGACCTCCGCTGTTTATCATTTTAAACAAAGAATGAGTTTTTAATTTAATAATTTTATTGACTAGTTTTAAAATTTTTATATATTTTAAACCAAAAAAATTAGTAAGACCCACATTAAATTGATAGAAAATTTCTCTCAGAAAAAATAAAAATGAAGTTTTGAAAGCGGCCATGCTCCCTTTCCCAACTAAAATCCGCGGTTGACCAAGAAGTACATAGAGCTAGGTGGAGGAAGGGGAATTTCATCCTTTTATTTTTGTTTATTGCATTTTCTTTTCGTATTTGGAGGAATGGGTTAATGGGTAATGGCTCAGACAATACCATGCTGATGTATGGGCCCCACCTGTATTTTGTTTGATTTGTCAAGAGCTCTTTTATATTATAATTCGCGAAAAGGTTGCCAACAAAGACTTGATAGTATTCCACGTTTTTCTTAAGAACATCTGGCTGATGTTCTTGCCATACAAGTTTACCACTCTCAACCACCAACTGTACTCTTCTTCCAAACAAGATTGTGGTTCCTAGCCCCACCACCTTGAGTGAGAGTATATTAGAAGCATCTTGACTTATTTATGGATCTTAGTGCAACAAAATGTTATCTCATAATTTTTTTGGTATAAATATCATAGAAAATTTTGTAATTAAGCTCTCTTATAATATTACCTAAATTTATTATTATTAAATCATATATACTGGCTTAAATAATGTTATTTGATACTTCATAATTGTACTAGAATACTTTAGCTAAGATAGTGGGCAATTTGCAATAAACTCCACTTCAGCTAGGAAAAATCTGTTTACTTAATTTGGAATACAATAATTGACAAAATTAAACATGGTTGCTAAATTTATTAAATTTTATAAACTAATTTATAAAATTTAATAAACTTAATAATTTAAATTATATATTATAAGAATTAAATAAAAATAAAATTATGAAAAAATTGATTATAAATTTTGTCTATACACCTGTGAACATTGAGTGACACTAGTTTCACATAATTAAAAATATCATTCTCACATAATTATATAAAAATTATTGAATGATATGAGTCTCACATTATATAATGCAAAACTCACATTGTTAAAACATTCTCACATAATTATAGAAGAATGACATATCTAGAATTATATTGGAGGATCCCTGATCATTTTAATATCCTCGGCACTAGCCTATTCATTAACAAAATCAAATTCTTGAATAATTTTTGTTGGCAAAAAATCGTAGGATTTTGTATGCGTAAATAAAAATGTAAAGATTATTATTGAATAATACATATAAGTAAATAAAAAAGAGTATGACGAATTTTAATTCAAAAAACTTTCCAATACAAAGGAAAGATTTGTTGAACAAATTTAAAAATATCTCACTATATTAAGAATAAGTACAATTTTTTCTCTACACTCTCAAGAGCTGCACCAATTATATAGTAACACTTGTGGAGAGACATCTATTGAAATGCTACTTTTCTAGTAATTGCAGTCTGAAGGAGTAGCATATTATATTCAATATTTTTCTAAGCATATGTCACATACACACTCTATATTTTACTCAAATTATCTATACCTCTTCATTCGAAGGCTCTTGAAAACAGAGGCTCTGTAAGATAGTTCCTCTTTGATAATTTTATTCAATCGAACAGAATACATTATATAGCCTATAAGTCACCACTGTATGCATGATTATAGGATTTATTCTAAGAAATTAAACATCCAATAATTAAGGAAATTAAATCTTCTATAATCAAGAAAATGAAATCTCCTATGATAAGGAAAATTAAATCTCCTCAAGTTAGGAAATTAAATCTCTTATAATTAGGGAAATTAAATCTCCTATAATCAGGAAAGTTATCGCAAAAGGAAAAATAAAAATAATCAATTAATTATTCTCCAACTAATTATTGATTTCTTGGCTATCATCATTAGGGTTAACTATATCATCTACACAATAAGAATGGGTTTCTTCCCATCTTTGGTTTGTTTCACAAAGATTAGGGATGTCAAACGGGCCGGCCCGCCCCGCCCCGCACAAGCCCGCAATTAAGCGGGGCGGGGCGGGCCGGCCCGCATAACTGGCAGGCTGGGAAAATCCCAGCCCAACCCACCCCGCAGCGGGTTGCGGGTTAGGCGGGCCAGCCCGCTGATAATTAAAAAAAATAAAAAATTTATTAAAAATTCAAATTTATGAATGATAGTAAATGAGTAACTAAATTTAATACACTAATTTTAAAACATTTACAAATGAATACAATCAAATTTGCCTTTTAATAATACACCTAAAAATATAACCTAGATTTAGCTCATAATGAATTATAAAAATTATGATTCTACTCATAAAATTGCTAATATACAACATCATTTTCTAGGCAAGGCTTCAATAATATTACTAACACACATGCACAATAAAACATGTGCCTACAAAGACATAAAGGTTATGTTCTTATATGTGACAAAGTCTAACATTGATGTTGTTCAAAATAAACTACATGCTAATTGAAAATAGAGTTATGCTATTATACATTTATACTATTATTTTTATATATGCAATGCTTGAGTTTTGTACCTTAAATTATGATAATATAAAAGCTGAACAACTCAATACAAATATAAAGATAATATTTTCTGCTTCAAAAAATAATATATAAATGTAATATTAATAATAGTTATATAACAACACAAGTTTTATACTATCATCTAAATGATTCAAAATGAGTTGTTGCACAATATAATAATTTGTCTTTTCTTTAAACTCATCAATTTTTACTTGCCTTTTAACTCAAAACCTTTTAAAAATTCTTTTGTCTTTATGATCACCTATAAAATCACACATTATACATAATATATTCAAAACATAAGAAAATTATATCTAAACTGCATGAGGATCCTACCTAAATTGCATAATCCAAATTAGAACCAAATGACATTCATTTGAATTGCCCTCCTCTTCCAATTCATATCTATTGTTCTTATTGTCATAATAGTATAACTTATAATAATTTTCTAAAAGTTGAAATTATTTTAAATGATATGTCATTTTAAAAAAAAATTAAAATTATGCGGATCCAAACCTGCGGGTTCAACCCGCCCCAACCCGCATTGACCCGCGGGTTATGCGGGTGCGGGCTAATTTACCCGCGAATAAATGGGCCACCTATATAGTAACCCAACCGGCCCCGCATAAGGCGCGGGGCGGGCTGGCCCGGCGGGCCAAGCCCATTTTGACATCCCTAGTGACTACTTACTCAGCACATTAGGCAGAGACAACAATAAATTGCTAGATTTGTCCAGCTAATTTTAGGATTTAATAACAAAAGAAATTAGTGATAGTGAAAAGAGCTGAGGCCTTTCACCCCACAACATTGTCTTAAAAATTCTGAAGATCTTGTTATGATTTTCCCGACAAACTTAAATATTACAGTTCTGGCCCCTGAAAACCTATGGGGAAAAAAAAACATTTGTGTATAATAAATCTAGGTTCCCTCGTAACACGTCACTCTTCTTTTGATGGAAGAAAGCCGCGATCTACAGCATGATTTTTCCCAGAGAAATTCTAAGATGGATGCTCAAGTAGAAATTCTCCAGATACCAGTCCTGTAGCCCGTGGACATAAGCACAAGTTCCCAAAGCATGTTCGGTATACTCAAAAGATTCACCTTTGATCCTGGAATCTCATACCAGTTCACAGAAATTTCTGAAATTGGGATGCCAAACCATTTGGAGAGAAAAACTAACTCAACATCAAAGCACCACCTGCAATGAGATGGCTTTTCTAAGACCAATCTAAAATTAATTATAAAATTTTCCCCAAATATATGGCCAAACACAGGTGTAGTAGAATCTGCAGATATGCAGGAAGTTTCGTAGAACAAAACTACCCTTACTAATAAATTTCACATCTTCCTAACCACTTACATGCACATTAAACAGTAATACAAACCCAAAACATTCATCTTAATTAAGGAATCATAATTATGAGACAGGTTGTTCACACAATACGTAATCAGATCTTGGAATGTTTGATATCGAACTTGCTATCAAGCAGAAAATTAGTAATTTGTAGAGGTGATTGGGGGAAGAAAATTAACCACAAAATTAACCAATATGATGGAATGATAGACAACCGTATAACAACGACAATAGTTAGAAGAAAAATAAGACTACGGGCCCATGATATATAGAGGCTCTACCAGAAACATCTGCTATCATTATAGTGGAAAGGACACTGGAGAAGAAATAACTCTCTTAATTACAGATCTTGGAGCATTTTTTGTAATAAATTGTTCCAAATTTCCTAAAGCTAAACAGGGTTTATTTTTAATCTGTGAAAAGAGGACTATCTTGAAATCAGAGGCTTACAACAGAAGGAACGATGACTGGAGAACTCTCTAAGATTATTAACAGAAGAAAGAAAAGATAACGCCAAGTCAAAGTCCTATGGTCTAGATCTTACATAAATGAATGCAAGAATTATACATACTGCTACATAAGATTAAAAGGATTGCAAAAGCATTTAACACCTTCAAAAACCAATAGACCGGAGAATAGTCATATAATAGATTTCTAAATTACTATACAACAAACAAGGAAGTAATAGAAAATTAGACTTGAAGAGTTGAAGATTATAAAATAAAATTATTGATATAATATGACTCAGAATTATCATGCTTTTTTTCGGAGGAAATCTCCTTTCAAATAGTTAAAAAAATTATGCCATTCTATAGAGCTCTAAAAGCAATTACCTTTTTAAGCGGACATTAGTGAAAAGCTTCCTGGCAGCGGCACTAGTAAACATCTTGAAACCACACTACGGATGCACAGTCAATATCAGAAAAATTAAAATCACTATCAATTATACAGGACCAAACACAAGCCTTGTACAAGCACCAGAAAGACTACACCATAGAATAGTCAATAGGCATTCAGGACACAACTAGTCACTCCTGGTGAGAAGACCAGCCACTACATAGAGATAACCATATACCAGTCTAGCAAGTACAGGTGTAAGATTTAAAGATGAAGTAAGGAATTACCTGTGTATCACGAATCCCAGGACCCGCAGCCAAGAGAACCACAAGATGAAAACCCTTCATCAAAACATTGCGGTACCACTTCCTCTGCAAACATCAAGCCAAATGGTTCAACCAAAATATGAGAATAAAATAAAGAAAGAACAAAGCTACAATGCCAAGACTTAACTGTAGCCAAAGCTTTCTCCTCCAGATGAGCCCGTGAACCAAATGCAGCAATAGGGATATCAGATATTCTAAAACTTGAATCACTGACAGTCAAATCTCCGCAATGAAACTGCCTTTTTGCAACAGCTTGGATCTGACAGGCAAGACATTAGACGCATAACAATATTTAGCCCCAGAAATTTTATCTTAAATAATGATCATACGAAATTTTCCAAAAGCTGCAGTTCATACTGAAGCATTCCATAACCTGATTTTCAAGCTTTTCTAGGTCAGTGACCTTAGTTGCCCCATCAGCATCAAGCATAAGAAGTAGCTCACCACGTGAATGCAGCATTCCCTGTAATCCAATGCTTTCAAGAAGAAGAAAGCCTTAATTAATTGTTGGTATGCAAACATGATGACTAAATTCTAATCAATATGAGGATAAAATTACAAATTTAATTGCTTAAATTTGACTCACTTTTCTGATTGCTTCTCCCTTGCCATGATTTCTTCCAAGAAGGATAACCCTCACATTATCTACTGTGTATTTCCTCACAAAGTCAAATGCTACTCTTTTAGTCCCATCAGCACTACCATCATCAATAATCACAACCTATTCGAGTGTCCATTGATTGAAAATATGTGTAAGCATATTCACTTCAAGCTTTGGAATACATCAGAAAGAAATTTGGGCAAGGAGATTCATATGATAAATCAGTAATAATATGCTTTCTACGGTTATGAAAAGTACTTCCCTTAACATTAGTAAGTTAGTAAAATTCATGAGTAAAATGAAGCCTAGCCTAAGTGTCTACTTGATAGCATACTAACAAGAGTATATTTGGCAATATCTCTCATTTATCTAGTAGCTGTTGATATTGTACAATCAAAAGCCGACTTGAGTTCTTGAAATCTGTTTTTGTAATTTGTAGTTGATTACACGCTATATTCCTTTATTTCCAATATTACTATCCAAAAGTACAATAAAAGAAAAGAAAAATTACTATATAATTGAATGACAATTTTCCCAAAGTAAAGGTGCAGCAAGGCAGATATAGCAGTATATGCTACAAATAAGAGGGTCCAACCATCCAAGTTAAAAAGCTGTAGCCAAAGATTTTTTTTTAGTATGAGTAATCAAGGAGACATGTTTACCATTCAGAGGCTACACACAATATGGCTAATATATAGCAATTATGCCTTTCAAGTAGAGTCAAGTAATTATCTGAAAACAAAAGAAAAGAAAGGGGCAGAGAGCCAGAGAGACATGGAAAGAGAATATTACTAAACCTTGTCATGAAGTGCAAAATATTTTTTGACAAATTTTTATATCAGTTTTACATGGTGGGGTATACATTTTAATGACTACTCAACATTGATATTATCATATTTTCAAGGTTCTGATCAAGAATCTGAAGAAAATGCTAACAGGATGGAATTAAATTACTGTTACCTCTCAGAAATTAAATCGACTGAATGAGCAAATAAAAGGAACTGGTGATACCTCATATGAAAATGAAGGATCCTTTATGACACGTTGTTGAAGATAACTACAAATTAAAAACATGGATATGATTATACTTCCACATAGCAATTTTCAGTATCACTTGTTGACATTAAATATTCCATCGCTTTACAGCAGCAGCATTTAAGTAGCTAGATACACTATTATACAGAGTCCTAACCCAAGCAAACAGAGTAATGTTAGACGGTACTGGGTTCCATTAGAATTGGTGAACAATATCATAAGAAAGAAGTGTGTATATGCTTAATTTTTGTATTATCTATAAGTTTGGTTTTCTCTTCTTTTTGTCACTTAGGGGTATAAAATGTCAATATATCATGCAACATATGGAATTCATATAGACCACCTTACAAATAGTAGTTAAACACCAGACACACACACACCTACATTTCAGATAAAGAACTATATATGAAAGGGAAATTAAATAGATTGATTGCAATTTTGATGATACATACACTGCTAAAACCAAATTTCAGGAAGACCAAATTAGAATAACCGGAAGTTTTAATAATAAAATCCTAATCCGTTTATTGATATTAAGAATGAGAGCATAATTGTTGGCAACAACAATGTATGGTTCAACTTACCTCATAGTTTCCTCAAGAGCACCAGGAAGCCTATGCTCCTCATTGAACGCAGGAATTATTAAAGATATATATTTTGTTGCTGGATCAACAATGTGTGGGCAAGGAACCTAAATAAGAAGAGTTAGAATCATTCAAAACCAATTCAAACACCAAGAAACCAACCTCATAAATGTTAACTTTAGCATGCATGAAGAGCAATCTTACGAAAATTTATTACTGAGTTAATATACAGATGAAAAATGAATAATTTTGCTAAAACGAGTAAAAGAACTTCTAAAACTTGAGATTGAAGGAGTTTAGATATTGATCAAGACTGACAACATTAAAGGCACATATTTATCCACAACTTCTATAGGATTTGCAACAACCAGTCAGACAGTAGAGATACACATTTAACCGAAACCTCCCAAATGGATTCTGTACATGAACGTGCAATATATATGCAGTCCACCAGTTGCTTGTCCAGTCCATCGTTATCCACATGCCAGCACATATTTTGGAGCAAGTGCAGTCAAGAGATCAACCCTTGCCACTCTGTGGACTTTACACAAGGGGCATGTTGAAGATAAGACATTTTTGAAATCATTCTTGCGCCTTCTCTTAACGGCTTAAACTTTTGAGAGAGTTAGTTTTTTTGACACATCCAGTTCTTTTATAGAAACAGATTTTTACTCCTAACATTGACAGTCTTATGTAATTCTCATAAGGCAAACCTTCTACCAATTTATGAACATTTTCCTTTATAAAGTTCTGGATTCATTTGAATGGAGATATCTGTGACTTGCTAGAGAAAGGAACAAACATAAAAGGTGGCCACGTTTGAGACCATAATAAAATCCCTTTAAAAGTGCGATAGAGTCTTCCGTAGACCTTGATACACCACAGTCGATCATCAATACCACAGATTCTCCAATAGGAACAAAACCATCAAAACTTTCTTCATTCAAGCCATTTGACACTATATTACAACTTGGTTGGTCATGTTTGTCCAGGTTCAAAAGCAAGGCCAAAGAAGTTTACTATTCAATACATTATCCCATGAGACAGGATTGCAAACTTGAACTCTCAGTGAGCTATAAAATTCTTCACTTGGACACAAAAAATAGACCCAGAAGAAAAATAAGTACCTGTAAGAAGTTTAGATATCCTACTACATAATCCAAATAATGAATGTCAAACTAAAATAAAATTTAAATACAGCCTACTCATTCCATAGTATTTCTCTCACTTCCTGTTCACTTCAAAATGTTTTTCTCAGTTTGTAAGACCTATATACCCTTTCCATGGCCCCCTCGTGATGGCTTGCATCTAAAATTTATTCCATGTAGACCTGCAAATATGCAATCTTTTATTCGCTATGAGTCCAACAATTACGTTTATACATGTTTCCTTCAAACTATGTAATTCAGCAGTTAAATCCCTAATAAGCTTTATTCAGGATCCTTGCACCAGTATAGGAACAATTTGAAATTTCGTTCACATCACCAAATTATTTTGTTCATCGCTAGTGAAGCTAAACAACATAAAAAAAAATTAAAACCAAAAAACAAAAGAGGAGTCCTAAAGTTATATAGTCCCTATCACTCAATTAAACTGCTTCCAATGCGCCCCCCCCCCCCCCCCCCCAAAAAAACCCCAAAAAAAAACCCCTCCTTCCCACCATAGAAACAATAATGTAAAAGAAAAAACATTCCTTACAATGTCTTGCATTGTTACCAAAACTCTAAATCAATGCAAATGAAAATATTTACCTGTTTCAATGAATTAGGATCCTCAAATATTGCTGGAGCTTCAACATGCCTTTTAAAAATTAACGTAAAATATCAAGAAAAGAAAATCAGCATATCTATATGTTTCTATGACTTTGTGTGATTGTGTGTGTGCGTATATTTGTGTTAAGAAAAAGAAAATAAAAATTAGAACGTACTCATGATTGTTTCTTCTCCTATATGCTTCAAAGAAGATTGCAGAGACAAAACCAAAAACTATAATCAGAAATAAAATGACAACAATGTCGACCATTGTCCACACAGATTCCATTCCCTTTGCCTCTATGTAGGACGCTGCAGCAATTGCTAATTAAATATCTCTGTCAATAAATAAAGTAACCCAAACATAAGCAGATAAACTGAATACATTGTTGAAGTTACACTTGGGAGATAAGAATCACTTAATACATCATACATTTCTTGAAAAAAAGCCATAAGTAAATTCAATTATGAAATGAATGCTAAACATTTCTATAATCACCAAGAAAGTAAATATATATTAGAAATTTAATCTATACTTTGAAACGAGGCACATTTCGACATATTTTTTCTAGTGATTGGCAGATTCAAAACAACAAGTGAAAAACTAAGACCATAAATAATAAAAAGAATGATATGAAAAATATTGTTATTTTCATCAAAAAGTAAAAAGCAACCAAAGCTTTTGGGTTGGCCGAAAAGTTCATCCTGCTGTATTGCATTAACTCCACCAAATTGTTAATTCAATTCATATGTAGCAACCTACATTATCATTTGAAGTTATGACTATTTTTAACATAAAACTAGTATTAGTCCCCAAGTGAATATCTAACATCCTTATACATTGTATCATGACACAATATTAATAGTGTCATTAAGCTCTCTTACGCAATTCTACGGAACAATATGAGTCATTGTCTTAAGAGTGCAATCTAACATACTTGATTCTGCATATAAAGCGTTGAGAATGATCTGTAACTGAAAAGAAAGTAAAGCTTAACTGCGTGAAATTTTGATATAGCTCAAAGTATTAAATAGTAGAATCGAAACAAAATGTTTAAATTTCAGAATTTCAAACTTCAAAACGAAATTAAAACAGCGGAAAAACTAACGAGATTACAAGACAATAAGTGGAAAGGAACAAAATATCGTACCGTGTCGCACGATTTGGTAAATAATTTTCAATTCCGAGAGTTGCAGAAACGAAACTACGGAGGAACCGCAATATGTTATTGCATTGCTGGACTATTTCCACCCCATACTATGACTAAGAGCATGAAGAAATGAAGGTCAACTGCAAATTCGCAAACCCTAGCGCGACGAAGGAAGAAGGCGATAGAGGAAAGTCTAAAACGCGCCGTTCCGGTACCGCGTAACGTGTAAGTTATTATTCTTATTTATGTGTTTGCCAAATGCCACCGTTGCACGTTTTTCTTTCATTTTGTTTTCCCGGCGTTGCAAGTTTTTTTTTTAATGAAATAATTAAAAAATTTATTTATATCATTTTTTAAAAGAGAGTAATATTAGAATTATATATTTATATTTATTTTTTTATATAATATATGATTTAAGATCAATTTTAAATGAATTGTAAAATTTTATACAATAAAAAATTAATGTCAAATTATATATAATACAAAAAATATAAATATAAATATGTAACTCTATCATTATACTTCCTTATCCCTTATTTTAGACTTTGAATTAATCTTGCAGTAAAAACATAAATAATATATTTAGGACAAAAAGTTCCAGAAAATACTTATTTACATTAAAAACTTTTAGAATTATCAATAGAATTGGAAGCAAATGAAAATAATTATGGGAGGTATTTGAAATATTACAAAACTTTATATCCATTTTCTTTAAATAAAATTATAAAAGAGACAAATTAACATGCGTATTAGTATAGGTCAAGATACTAAGTTATAATGAATTAGTAATATTCTTATTATTTAACTAACTATAATTATAATAATAAGTGATTTAATTAGAAATATTCATGAGCGGTGACTTTAAGTAGCCTCAAATAAAATTAAAACCTTAATCAATTAAATTTATGCATTAATTTCAATTTTAATACATTTCATTGGAATAATATAAATATTAATTCTGTTTGTAAGGGAATGAAATAAAATCAATAAATCATATAAGGTGAACATACTTTCTGGTATTATGTCTAGTTTGAAGAATTCCTTAAAACCACCTCATCTCTGATTAGGGATGTCAAACGGGCCGGCCCGCCCTGCCCCGCACAAGCCCGCAATTAAGCGGGGCGGGGTGGGCTGGCCCGCATAACTGGCGGGCTGGGAAAATCCCAGCCCAACCCACCCCGCAGCGGGTTGCGGGTTAAGCGGGCCAGCCCGCTGATAATTAAAAAAAATAAAAAATTTATTAAAAATTCAAATTTATGAATGATAGTAAATGAGTAACTAAATTTAATACACTAATTTTAAAACATTTACAAATGAATACAATCAAATTTGCCTTTTAATAATACACCTAAAAATATAACCTAGATTTAGCTCGTAATGAATTATAAAAATTATGATTCTACTCATAAAATTGCTAATATACAACATCATTTTCTAGGCAAGGCTTCAATAATATTACTAACACACATGCACAATAAAACATGTGCCTACAAAGACATAAAGGTTATGTTCTTATATGTGACAAAGTCTAACACTGATGTTGTTCAAAATAAACTACATGCTAATTGAAAATAGAGTTATGCTATTATACATTTATACCATTATTTTTATATATGCAATGCTTGAGTTTTGCACCTTAAATTATGATAATATAAAAGCTGAACAACTCAATACAAATATAAAGATAATATTTTCTGCTTCAAAAAATAATATATAAATGTGATATTAATGATAGTTATATAACAACACAAGTTTTATACTATCATCTAAATGATTCAAAATGAGTTGTTGCACAGTATAATAATTTGTCTTTTCTTTAAACTCATCAATTTTTACTTGCCTTTTAACTCAAAACCTTTTAAAAATTCTTTTGTCTTTATGATCACCTATAAAATCACATATTATACATAATATATTCAAAACATAAGAAAATTATATCTAAACTGCATGAGGATCCTGCCTAAATTGCATAATCCAAATTAGAACCAAATGACATTCATTTGAATTGCCCTCCTCTTCCAATTCATATCTATTGTTCTTATTGTCATAATAGTATAACTTATAGTAATTTTCTAAAAGTTGAAATTATTTTAAATGATATGTCATTTTAAAAAAAAATTAAAATTATGCGGGTCCAAACCCGCGAGTTCAACCCGCCCCAACCCGCATTGACCCGCGGGTTATGCGGGTGCGGGCTAATTTACCCGCGAATAAATGGGCCACCTATATAGTAACCCAACCGGCCCCGCATAAGGTGCGGGGCGGGCTGGCCCGGTGGGCCAAGCCCATTTTGACATCCCTAACAAAGATAGTGTGATCAACCTCCCCTTGACTGCAACCAAATTGCTTCATGGCTATATTAAAACGAGCAGACCATGCTCCAGGTGACTCCTATAATCCATATAGAGATTTCTTTAATTTGCACACCATATGATTTCTCTCCAAATCCTTGTTGTAGTTTCATATATACTTCTTCTTTTAGGTTCCCATTTAGAAGTGCATTCTTTACATCCATTTTGTGCAATTCTTAGTGAAGATTGGTAGGAAGGGTAATGAGGACTTATTGAATTCAACATGGCCATAGGTGCAAAGCTTTCTTCATAACCAATCTCATGGGTTAGAGTATAAGCCCATGCAACTAACCTCGCCTTGGGTTTGTCTACTCCATAACAACAGCTCTCCATTATGGGTCCTGGATTGCCTCATGTATATCATTGGGGACTTCAATGTGGTTAACTTTTGAAACAATAGCCATGTTTAGTGCATGACCAAACTCCTTCTAATGACAACAGGAATATCAAGATTAGAGCTATCAATTTTACAATCTAAGGTTTAAGGTTTAGATTTCACATTTAAGGGTTTAAGGTTTTGTGGTTTAGAGTTTGAGGTTTAAGGTTTAAGGTTTAACGATTCAAGGTTTGGGGCTTTGTAGTTTAGAGTTTAGGGTTCAGGACTAGGGTTTGGGGTTTTGCAATTTAGGGTTAGGGTTTGAGGTTCCATAGCTTAGGGATTAGTGTTTCACAATTTAGGATTTAGGGTTTAGAATTTTGTAATTTAGGGTTTGGAGTTTGCAATTTCATGGTTTAGAATTTTGAATTTTGAGATTTAAGATTTAGGCATGGGGGTTTGATAGTTTGGGTTTTGAGGTTTTGTAGTTTAGGATTTAGAGTCTAAGGTTTAGATTTCATAGTGTAAAGTTCGGGGTTTTGCCATTTAGAATTTAAAATTTCATAATTTAAGGTTTGGGGCTTGGGATTTTACTATTTAGTATTTGGGGTTTTGTGATTTAAAGTTTATAGTTTAGGGTTTCGCAATTTAGGATTTTGGGTTTGGGTTTTCATGATTTAGGGTTGAGTGTTTGGTGTTTTATAGTTAAGGGATTAGGGTTTAGGATTTGTTGTTTAAGGTTTAAGGTTTTGCAGTTTAGTATTTGGGGTTTCACAATTTAGGATATAAGTCTAGAGTTTTAAGATTTACGATTTAGGGTTTCAAGATTTTAGTATTTAAGTTTATAAGGTTTAGGATCTAAGGTTTACATTTTAGATTTTATGTGTTAGGATTTAGGGTTTAAAGTTTAGTGTTTTAGAAAAAAAAAATTAGGGCTTGAAAGATGGGGAGAGTGATTAAGTACTTTAAGTTTGAGAAATTGGAGGAAGATTGGTGGAATGAGTTAAGAAACTCCTTCACTTGGCTTTAATTTTTTGTCATTTGTTAAATTTAAGTAGAATTTGATCAGAGGGGATTTGTTGTTAAGTTGTTTGAGTATAGAAGGTACTTTGTAAAATTTTAAAATATAGGAAGGCTTTTAAAAAGCACTTAAATATAGAGAATTATTTAGATTTTAATTAAAAATATTTGATATCCAAAAAACATAATATTTTTCTCATAAAAATAATATTTTTTATATTTATTAAATTAAATAAGGAATTAATGTAAATCTAAATAATATTATCTAAACTTATAAAACTAAAATTGTCTATTATTAAAATTTCTTCATAAATAATCAAGACAAAACGTAGGCAATCAAAAAATAACTTGAATGTAATATTTAACTAAAGAATCAATTATACAATAAAAAATTTAATTAAACACCAAAAACTATTAAAAAAAAGTGTAAACGTATAGAAAGAACTAGACTTATCAGTCAACGATTAGGGGTAGGTATGGCTTGGTTTGGGTGAGGGTGGGTTCAATTTCTCTCCACCTAACTAATTTAAAAAGGTAAAAATACTAGCCAATTTTGGCCAAATGATCTGTGTAATCCAAAGTATTCTGGATTGGTTGGGTTACAGCGATTTGGGTGGGTTCCAAGAGGCTGAGTTGTTCTTGTTACATTTGCATCTTCTTGCATCTGGGCATTCAACAGAGCTATCAAAGATTCTTCGTGCATCTGTGCTTGCTTGAAAGTTTTATATCTAAGCATCTTCTTCATATCCATGTTTGGCACAATCATTGAGCAAGATCTAGACTGAGAGTTGTGATAGTGTGGGTTAGGGTTAGAAACTTAGAGATGCAAAAGGGAAGTTTGAGAGAGAAGAGAGGAGAACTTGGGAGTTGAGACTTGAGATAGAGGAGATGGAGTGGTGGAGTGGTCAAATTTATGCGCTGGGCTCACTTAGGATTGATTTTTCTTTTGTATTTTTCTAGAACCTTTGAGAGGTTTGTGAATGTGAACTTGAGTTCACACTTGATAACCACATCATATCCTATCTTAGGGGAAAGACGATGCTATACTATAGTCTCAGACTGGGACATGGTTTATTTGTCATGATCAAGCACGTGGGTTGACAGCATGTTGAGTGTCCCTTGGCTCCTATGTTTATGCCCACCCCATTTGAACCATTTGAAACTGAAGAAATAATAATGATCAAATTGGTTGTTAAACAATGATGGGTTAAGATAGCAATTTTTTAGGTTTTGATGGGTTACCGCGGTCAAGGTTAGTTTTTCAAATTGATATATATTATATATTTACCCGCATACGATAGTGTATAGCAATTTTTTTTTTCAAACGAAATGTAAAAAATGCTTGGTTAGTAATAACCACCCATTATTATGAGAAGTTAAAATTTTTAATTATTAATTTTATTTTATTTTTAACATAATTTATACAATAAATATAATGAAAAGACGGTAAATTTCAAATCCTATCTAAAAATTATAATATATAAATAAATAGAAATTGAAGTTGAACCTTTCATTTCATGGTACTAGAATCATTTTCCTAAGCTTTGCCAACCATATCCTAATGTTTTTAAAGGTATGTGCATACCTAAAATACCCATATTCCCTATGAAAAATGATATGTATATGCAGTTCTGTGTATTATATATGTTTGTGTAGATACACATTTAAAGAATAGAGAATGAAGTTATCAGAACATCACTATTAGAAATTGCTTAATTATCAACAAATTTTTATTGATGGATTTGGCATCAATAAAAGTTTAAAAAAGTCATTTTAATAATCTCTCAGTATATCTGATGTAATATTTTACACAATTAGACATGAAAAAATGTGTTTCAAATTAATTTATTGGTAAATCAATTAAACAACAAAAAAATTATATTTTTATTCTTTTCACTAGTCAAAAGTGTTATCTATTGATAAATTTATTAATAAATAAAAAATTATTCTTTTGCATAACTTTTTATGATATTCGTTGGTACAAAAATTAAATCCATTGGAAATTTGTCTTTTGGTCTTTTCATTGTGACCATTGCAGGGATTCCTTACTGTAGCAATGATCCCTTGTCCTTTTGGGATTATCGACACATAATAGTAGAGACATTTGAGTCTCCATCTTAATTGAGGATATACTGATGGATAGTTATCCATTGGCAATCCTTAGGTTGAAACATCTAACAGCTTAGGTGGTAAATTTGAATTTTTTTAAAATTTTTTACTATTAAAAAAATTTGCAAAAAATAAAATTGTTGTCATTTTACTAAGCTTATAAATAGATCCATATCTGTCAGTAAGCCTTTATTATAAGGAGGTGCACAACCTCGCCCTACCGTGCCTCACTTCTCTTCTTCTATTTTCTCTCTTCTTCTCAATTGGTAAGCTTACCTTCAACCACTTTCTGACCATATTCTGGCAACACTTTGATCATTTACAACCTCTTATAGAGAATTTTGCTACTTTTTTTTTTATATTTTTGTAATTTGATATTAATTTTTACATAGTTTATTTCTTATTTATTTAGTTCTTTTGATATTTCTTCTTCACTTTATTTTTAGCCTTTGTAAAAACTATTTAATCAACTATCTACTCTTTTTTATGTTGTTTTTCAATTTCTTTGAATGTTTGTATTACTTTTTCTTATAATTTATCTTAAACTTATTGTATATGACATTATCATTAATAATTTAATATTATTATAACTTATGTTGATTGTTGTGGCTGAATCTTGATTTTCAATATATTTGATTTTATCTTAGTCAATGTATGTAGCATCATATTATTATAGTTGATTATGCTGTGATTGATATACATAGGTTTAAAATTTTTTTGTGTCTATATACATGATTTTATGTCTATGTAGTGGGTGAATCTTGAAATTTTATCTTTTTCTTTTTTGTAACAATGAGTCCCCATTCCTAAGAAGGGACTATGCCAATTTTTTTTTAAATTTGTATTTATGTGTTTAATAGGATGATATTGAACTTCAATTGTATTTACATTAACTTTTGAGAATTTTAAAACAAAATTGTTGAATTAGAGTTTTTAATTGTGATTCCTTTTTATAAGTAGATGTTCATGAACTTTATTGTATTAGGTTTTAATTTTAAGTTTATGTTAGAGTTGGAATTTTGTTAAAGTAATTATGTGTTAATGAAGTTATCTAGGTTATGTTAGAGTTTAAAATTAGGTTAAAGTTTTTGTTAGAGTTGTTAAATTATGTTAGAGTTTTTCTAAATGTTAGAATTTCTTTAATTAAGTTTATGTCAACGGTTCTCATGATAATGGCTCTTCTAATGCATTTTAATTTTTATAATTATTTTTAGGATATGGTAAAACTTTTAGTAATTGTGGATAAATTTTATTGTCATGGTTAGATAATTCATTATAATATTTGTATAATTATTTGTACATTTATTTAAATGTTATTGTAATATTTGGATAAATTTTGGTACTTTTACTAAGGAATACTCATCCCTTGGTAAAAATTAAACTTGTGATTCTATGGAAAGAAATGAAATAACCTTGGTAAAATGTATTTTTACTAAAATTGTATTATATCAATGGATCCTTTTTAATTTTATCAACCACAATCTACTGGTAAATTTCTAATGTTTCAAAGAGATAGAAAGAGACAGAGATAAAGAAGTGTTAGAGAGAGTGAGAAAGGAAGAGGGAGAAAGAGAGAGTGAGAGAGAAGTGTCAAAAAGACCAACAAAGAGACAAAGAGAAAAGAGTTAGAGAGAGAAAGAGATTGAGGGAGAGTGAGTGGTAGATAAAGTGCTGTAGAGACAATGAGAGAGAGTAATAGATAAAGAGAGAATTTTCAAAGAATGCAAGGGAGTGAGAGAGAGAGAGAGAGAGAAAGCAACAACAGAGAGAGTAAGAGAGACAAGTTTTGTGGGGAGAGTGAGTAAGAGAAGTTCTAGAGAGACACTAAAGAGATAGGGAGACAGAGAGAAAGGAATGTTAAAGAGAGAGAGAGAAATAGAAGTTTTAGCTAGAGAGAAAGATAGAATAGTTTCAGAGAGACAAAGAAATTTTAGATAGACCAAGAACAAGAGAGAGAGAAAGAGAAGTTTTAAAGAGGGAAAGAGTGAGTGAGAAAGAGCGATAGACAAAGTGCCATGGAGAGACCACGAGAGATATAGAGAAGTTTTGTAGAGGGTAACAGAGAGAGAGAGAAGTTTTGTAGAGAATGAGAGACACTGAGAGAGAGAAGCTTCACATAGACCCAAAGAGAGAGGAAAAGTTTTAGAGAGTGAAAAAGAGTGAGTGAGAGAGAATGGTAGAAAGAGTGTTATAGAGAGACCAAGAGAGATATAGAGAAAGTTTTGGAAGAAGAGAGAGAGGGAGAGATGGAGAGAGTAGAGAGATGGAGAGAAGGGGAGAGAGAAATTTTAAAGATAGCAAGCAAGAGAGAGAGAGAGAGAGAGAGACAAAGACATAGAGAAGTTTCAGAGAGAGTGGGAGAGATAAAGAGACAAGTTTGAGAGAGAATGAGAGATAGAGAGAGACACAAAGAGAGATTGAGAGAGAGAGACAGAGGCAGAGACAAAGAAACAGAGATAGAGACTTAGAATGAGTGAGAGAAGCTTTTAAAGAGAGGGAGTGACAATGTGAGTGAGATAAGTTTAAGAGACACAGAGAGCAAGAGAAAGAGAGAAAGGGAAGTTTTAGATAGAGAAAGAAGTTTTGGAGTGACTAAAGAGAGAAAGTGATGGTGAAAAGTTTCAAAGAGATTGAGAGAGAGAGAGAGAGAGAAAGAGAGAAGAGAGGAAAAATGAGAGAGAGAAGTTTTAGAGATAGAGAGGTTGCAAAGAGAGATGTTTTAGAAAGAGTGAGAGAGGGAGAAAGATAAGTTTTAGAGAGATCAGGTGAGAAAGAAAGGGAAGTTTCTGAGAGACCAAGAGAGAAAGAGAGAATAAGAAGTTTTAGATAGAGAAAGAGAGTGAGTGAGAGAGTTATAGACAGAATACTATGGAGAAACCGAGACAGATGTAGGGAAAGTCTTGGTAAGAGAGAGAGGGAGAGATAGAGAGAGACAAACAGAGGAAAGTGTTTCAAAGAGATTGAGTGAGATAGAGAGATTTCATAGAGAGTGAGAGAGGGTGAGAGAGAGAGAGAGAGAGAGAGAGGTTTCAAAGAGAGCAAGTGATAGAGATAGAGAAAGAAGTTTCGGAGAAAGTGAGAAAGAGAGAGAATGAGAGAGATGTTTTAAACAATGCAAGAGAGAGATTGAGAAGTTTCAAAGAGAGATCGACACATAGAGAAAGCAAGAGAGATAAGTTTTGTGGAGCGATCGAGTTATAGAAGTTCTAGGGAGACACCAAGAGAAAGACAGAAAAGGATGTTTTAGAGAGACTGAGAGAGAGACACTAAGAGAGATATAGAGAAGTTTCACAGAGGTGAGAGAGAGAGGGGGAGTGAAGTTTCTTAGACACCAAAAGGGAGAGAAAAGTTTCAAAAAATACAAGAGAGAGAGAGCAATAGAGAGAGAGAGAAAGACAAGTTTTGTGTAGAGAGTGAGTAAGAGAAGCTCTAGAGAGACATAAACAGAGAGAAAGAGAGAGTAGTTTCAGAGAGATGAAAATAGCGACATAGATAGGGAAGTTTTAGATAGTCCAAGAGCAACAGACACAGAGAAAGATAGAAAGAGAGAAAGAGAAGTTTTGTGTAGAGAGTGAGTAAGAGAAGCTCTAGAGAGACATAAAGAGAGAGAAAGAGAGAATAGTTTCAGAGAAATGAAAATAGAGAAATAGATAGGGAAGCTTTAGATAGTCCAAGAGCAACAGACACAGAGAAAGAGAGAAAAAGAAGTTTTAGAGAGAGAAAAGAGTAAGTGAGAGAGAGCTGTGGACTTAGTGCTATAGAGAGATTGAGAGAGATATAGAGAAGTTTTGCAAAGGGCAAGAGAGACAGAGAGAGATAGAAGTTTTGCATAGGGTGTGTGAGAGAGAGAAGTTTCACAAAGAGTGAAAGACGCTAAGAGGGAGAAGTTTTAGAGAAAGTAAGAGAGAGAGAGAAGTTTCCCAAAGGGCAAGAGAGAAGTTTTGCAGAGAGCGAGAGAGGTTGACAGAGAGAAGTTTCAGAGAGAGTAAGGAAGAGAGAGAGAAATCTAAGAGAAAGCAAGGGACACAAAGTGGGAACTTTCAGGGAGAGGGAGGAAGACAGAGAGAAAGAAGTTTGAGAGAGACCAAAAGAGAGACGGAAGTTTTAGAGAAAGCAAAAACTATCAACAAGAAGGAGAGAAATAGAGAGAGAAGTTTAAAAGAGAGCAAGAAAGAGAGAGAGAGAAGTTTAAAAGGGAGGAAGGGACAGACATAGAGAGAGGTTTTAGAAAGGGTGAGAGAGACAAATTCTATAGAGAGAGTGACTTAGAGAAGTTGTAGAGAGACATTGAGAGAGGGGAAGAGAAATTTCAGACAGAGAGAAAGAGGGAGATAGAGAAGTTTCAGATAGACTAAGAGAGAGAGGTTTCAAACAGAGTAAGAGAGAGAGGGTGCCAAAGAGAGAAAAAGAAGTTTTAGAGAGAGCATTAGAGTGATTGAGAGAGAGTGGTAGACAGAGTGATGTAAAGAGACTGAGAGAGATATAGAGAAGTTTTGCAAAGGGTGAGAGAGAGAGAGAGGAATAGAGAGAGAACTTTCTTAAACACTCAGGAGAGAGAAAGAAGTCTCACAAAGAGCAACAGATAGAGAAAGAGAAGTTTCAAAGAAAGAGAAAGAGAGAGAGAAAGACAAAGACATACAAGTTTCAAAGAGTGAGAGAAAAACAAAGAAAGTGAGAGAGACAAGTTTTGTTGAGAGAATGGGAGAGAGAAGTTCTAGAGAGACACTAAAAGAGAGAGAGAGAGAGAGAGAAGATTTAGAGAAAGTGAGAGGTAGAGACACAAAGAGAGAGAAGTGTTTGAGAGAGCAAGAGATAGAGACACAGAGTGAGAAGTTTAGAGAGAGCAATAGATAGAAAGAGAAGTTTCAAAGAATGCAAAAGAGAGAGATAGATAGAGAAATTTTAGAGAGAGCAACAAATAGAGAGAGAAGTTTCAAAGAATGCAAGAAAGAGAGAGAGACAAAGAAGTTTCAAAGAGAGAAAGAGAAAGAAAAATAGAGAGACTAAGAGAGTGAGTTATAGAAGTTCTAGAGAGAAACTAAGAGAGAGAGTGTGAGAGAGAGAAAGAGAAGTTTCAAATAGAGAGAAAGAGAGTGAGAAGTTTCAGAGAGAACAAGAGAGACATAGAGAGAAAGAGAGAGAGGAAAGTTTTAGATACATCAAGAGAGAGGAAAAGAGAGTCCGAGAATGGTAAATAGAGTGCTATGTTGAGACAAGAGAGATGTAGAGTAGTTTTGTAGAGAGAGAGGTTTCAAAGAGGGCGAGAAAGATAGAGAAAAGTTTTAGAGAGAGTGATAGACACACAAATATAGGGATAGAGATGTTTCAAAGAGAGAGACAAAGACAAAGAGAGTGAGAGAAACAAGTTTTGTGGAGAGAGTGAACGAGAGAAAGGAATGTTTTAGAATGAGAGAGATAGAGAGAGAAAGAGAATTTTTAGGTAGAGAGAAATAGAGAGAAGTTTTAGAGTGGCTGAGAGAGAGAGGGAAGTGTAAAAGAGAAAGAAAGGGGGAGAGAAGGATAAAGAGAGAAATTTTAGAGGGAGAAAGAGAGTGAGGGAGAGAAAGTGGTAGATAGAGTGTTACAGAGAGACTGAGAGAAATATAGAGATGTTTCATAGAGAAAAGTTTCACAGAGGGTGAGAGAGAGAGAAATTTGGCAGAGAATGAAAGAGGTTGAAAGAGTGAAGTTTCAAAGAGAAAGTGAGAAAAAAAGGGAAAGAGAAGTTTTAGGTGAGAATGAGTGAGAGACAGACAAGTTTTTATACAGAGAGTGAGAGAGAGAAAGTGAGTGAGTATGAGAGAGAGGGAGAGGGAAGTTCTAGAGAGAGCACAAGAGAGAGGGAGTTTTAAAGAGAGCAAGAGACAAAAAGAAAGAGAGAGAAGTTTTAAGCGAGCAATAGGCAAAGAAAGAGAGAGAGAAGTTTTAGAGAGTGTGACAAAAAGAGGGAGAGAGAGACAGAAAGGGAAGTTTTAGAGAGAGAAATTGAGTGAGTGTCATAGAGAGCAAGAGAGAGATGAGAGAGAGAGAGAAGTTTCAAAGAGAGTAGGAAAGAGAGAGTGAGAACTTTCAATGAGAGGGAGGGACACAGAGAAAGAGAAGATTCAAAGAGAGCAATAACTTCTAAGGCGTGGGAGAAAGACAGAGAGAGAAGTTTTAGAGATACTAAGAGAGAGAGAAATTTCAGAGAAAGCAGGAGACAAAGACATAGAGAGAGTAGTTTCAAAGAGAGCAGGAGACAAAGACACAGAGAGAGAAGTTTCAGAGATAACAAGAAAAAGTAACAGAGGGAGAGAATGAAAGTGAAGTTTCTTAGACACCAAGAGGGAAAGAGAGAAGTTCCAAAGAGAGCAATAGACAAAGAAGAAGAAAGTTTCAAAGAATGCAAGAGAGAGACAGAGACAGAGAAGTTATATAGAGAAAGAAAGACAAAAGAGCATGAGAGTCAAGTTTTGTGAAGAGAGTGAGTTAAAGAAGTTCTAGAGAGACACTGAGAGAGAGAGGGGTGTTTTAGACAGAAAGAGAGAAAAGTTTTAGATAAAGAGAAAGAAAGAAAAGTTTCAGAGAGATAGATAGATAGAGATGTTTTAAATAGACTGAGAGAGAAAGAGGTTTCAAGCAATGTAAGAGAGAGGGAGACAGAGAGAGAATGAGAGTGACTAATAGAGAGTGCTAGATAAAGTGATGTAGAGAGATCGAGAAAGATATCAATAAGTTTGGTAGGGGTGACAAAGAGAAATCAAGAGAGATGGATAGAGAGAGAAGTTTCATAAACTCCTAAGAGAGAGGGAAGTTTTAGAGAGAGCAACAAACATAGAGAGAAGTTTCAAAGAAAGCAAGAGAAAGAGAGAGAGAGAAGTAGAGATAGAGAAGTTTTGATAGGAGAAAGAGGAAGACAAAGAGAGTGAGAAAGACAACTTTTGTGGAGAGAATAGGTGAAGAAGTTCTAGAGAGACATTAAGAGAAAGAGAAAGAGAGAAAAGGATCTTTTAGAGAGAGAGGGAGAGAGAAAGAGAAGATTCAGGTAGAGAGAAAGATGGAGAGAAGATTCAAAGAGATTGAGAAAGAGGGAGAGGGAAGCTTGAGAGAGAAACAGAGAGAGAAAAGTTTCAAAGAGAGCAAAGGCAGAGAGAGAAGTTTGAAAGAAAGTGAGAGAGAGATAGAGAAGTTTCAAAGAGAGAGAGAGACAACTTTTGTGGAGAGAATGAATAAGAGAAGTTCTAGAAAGACACTAAGAGAGCAAGAGGGAGTGAAGTTTTAAAGAGACTAAGAGAGAGATTGAGGGAAGTTTTAGAGAGAGAAAAAAAGAGAAAAAGAGGGAGATAGATAAGTTTCATATAGCCCAAGAGAGAGAGGGAAAGAGAAGCTTTAGATAGAAAAACTAAGTGAGTGAGAGAGAGTGGGAGACAGAGTATTGCAGAGAGACCTAGAGACATAAAAAGAAGCTTTGCAAAGGGCAAGAGAGAGAAAGAGTGAGAAAGGGTGGAAGAGAAAAGTTTCAAAGAGAGCAAAAGAGGAGAGAGAGAAATGAGAAAAGAAAGGTTTATGAGTAAGAATGTGAGAGAGAGAGAAGTATCGGAGAGAGCAAGAGAGAGAGAGAGAAGTGTTAGTGAGAGCAAGGACAAAGACAGAGAGAGAAGTTTTAGAAGGAGTGACAAATAGATATAGAGAGAAGTTTCAAAGAATGCGAAAGAGAAAGAGAGAGACAAAGAAGTTTTAGAGAGAGGGGGGAAAGAGAGAGAGACTAAGAGAGACAAGTTTTGTGGAGACAATGAGTTAAATAAGAACTAGAGAGGCACTAAGATGGAAAGAGAAAGCGAGAAAGGGATATTTTAGACAGAGTAGAGAGAGAAAAAGAGAAGTTTTAGACAGAGAGAAAGAGAATGAGAATTTTTAGAGAGATTGAGAGAGAGAGAAAGTTTCATAGAGAGTGATAGACACAGAGAGAGAAGTTTCAAAGAATGTGAGAGATAGAGAGAGAGAGAGAAAGTTTCATAGAGAGTGATAGACACAGAGAGAGAAGTTTCAAAGAATGTGAGAGAGAGAGAGAGAGAAAGAGAGAGAGAGAGAAGTTTTGTAGAGAGACTGAGTGAGAGAAGTTTTAGAGAGACACTAAGAGCAAGAAAGAGAGTGAAAGGGATGTTTTAGAATGAGAGAGAGAGGGAGACAGAGAGAAGAAAGAGAAGTTTTAGGCAAAGGGGAAGGGGGAAAAGTTTCAGGGTGACAAAGAAAGAGAGAGAGTGATGAAGTATCACATTAGTTAGGCAGAGAGGTCTTGGATGTTATATATATGAGTTCGCAAATCTCCCATTACAAGCTAGCTTTTGAGGTGGAGTTAGGTGGGTTCATATAAGAGAGGAAGATAGAGAAGTTTCAAATATAGCAAAAGAGAAAGAGAGGGAGAGGTCTTAGACAGAGCAAGAGTGTGTGTGTGTGAGAGAGAGAGAGAGAGAGGAGAAGTTTCAAAGAGAACAAGAGATAGAGACAAAGAGAAGCTTCATAGAGAGCAAGCAACAAAGAGAGAGAAGTTTAAGAAAGAGATAGAGAGAACTTTCTAACACACTGACAGAGAAAAGTTTCAAAAGGAGTGACAGGCAGAGAAAGAGAGAGAGAGAAGGTTGAAAGAGAACAAAAAAATGACAAATAGAGAGAGAAGTTTTATAGAGAGAGTAAGTGAGTGAGTGAAGTTTTGGAGACACAGATAGAGAGAGAGTGATAGAGAGAAAGAGAAGCTTTAGAGAGAAAGAAAGTTAGTTAGTGTGAGAGAGAGTGAGAGAGAGAGAAGTTTCAGAGAGAGCTTAAGAGAGAGAGAAGTTTCTAAGAGAGCAAGCGAGCAAGAAAGAGAGACATTTCAAAGAGAGTAGAAGAGAAAGGGCAAGAACTTTCAAGGAAAGGGGGTGACAAAGAGAGAGAAGTTTCGGAGTAAGCAAGAAAGAGAAAGCATGAACTTTAAGGAATGCAAGAGAGATAAAGAGAGAAGCTTTAGAGAGACCGAGACAAAGAGAAAGAAAGAGAGAGAGAATGAGAAGTTTTAGACTAAGAGAGAAGAAAGACAAATTTCAGAGAAAGCAAGAGACAATGATAAAGAGATGGAAGTTTCAGAGAGAATATGAAAGGAAGAAAAGGGGAGAGTGAGAAAGAGAAGTTTCTTAGACACCGAGAGAGAGAAAGATAGAAGTTTTTTTTGGACACCAAGAGAGAGCAAGAGAGAGAGAGATAAGTTTAGAGAGTGATAGATAGAGAGAGAAGTTTCAAAGAATGTGAGAGAGGGAAAGAGAGAGTGAGAGGGATGAGTTTTGTGGAGAGAGTGATTTTGAGAAGTTCTAGAGAGAGACTGAGAAAGAGAGAGAGGGAGAAAGAGAAGTTTCAAAGATAGAAAAAGAGAGAGAGAAGTTTTAGAGAGACCAAGAGAGAAAGAGGAAAGTTTTAGAGAGAGAAATAGAGAAATTTTTAGATAGACCAAGAGAGAAAGGGAGGGAGGTCTCAGGTAGAGTAAGAGAGAGAGAGAAAGAGAAGTTTTAAAGAGAGAATGAGAACCAGTAAGAGAGAGTGGTAGATAAAGTGATGCAAACAGACTGAGAGAAAGTGAGTGAAGTTTCACAGAAAGAGCGAGAGAGAGAGAGTGAAGTTTTATAGAGAAATAAGTTAGAGAAGTTTTAGAGAGACCAAGAGAGAGAGGTTTTGTAAAGAACGAGGGATGAGGCAAGAGAGAAGTTTCTGAGAGAGCAAAGACAAAAAGATAAAAAAAAAAGAGAGAAAGAAAGTAGTTTCAAAGAGAGAGAGAGAAGTGTTAGAGAGAGCAAGAGACATAGACAAAGACAAAAGTCTTAGAGAGAAGTTTAAGGGGAAGAGAGAGAAGGAAGTGTTAGAAAGAAGTTTAAGGGGGAGAAAGGGGTAAAGAGAGAGTGTAAATATTGGAGAGAAAGGTAGAAAGAGAGAAAAAGAGAGAAAAGGAAGCCTTAGAAAGAAGTTTTAGAGAGAGAGAAATAAGTTTCAGAGAGACCGACAAGAGAGAAACGAAAAGTTCTAGACAGAGTGAGAGAGAGAGAGAGGCAGTGAGACAAGGAAAGTTTGAGAGAGGGAGAAGTTTCACAAAGAGCAAGAGAGGTTAAGAGGGAGAAGTTTCAGAGAGAGTGAAAGAGAAGTTTGACATAGAGAGGGAGTAGTTTTAGATTGAGAAAGTGAGTGAATGAGAAATAGTGAGTGAGAGAAGTTTTCATGAGAAAGAGGAAGAGTGGTTTCAGAGAGAGAGATAGATACAAAGAGGGAGGGAGGGAGGGAGGGAGGGAGAGAGAAGTATCAAAATGAATGAGAGAGAGAAAGAGAGAGAGAAGTTTTACAGAGAGTGAGAGAGAAAGACACACAAAGAGAGTGGCAAAGAGTGACAGAGAGGGAAGTTTTAGGTATAGAGGGAGAGAAAGGGATGATTTAGAGAGAGAGAAGTTTCTAAAGAAAGCAAGAACAAGAAAGGGGGGAGAGAGACAAATAGGACTAAAAGCAACAAGTTTCATAGAGAGCAAGAGAGACACACTAAGAGACTAAGGTAGAAAGAAAAGGAAGTTTCAGAGAGAGTGAGAGAGTGAGAGAGAGAGAAGTTTCGTAGAGGGTGAGAGAGAGAGAGAGAGAGATAACTTTCAGAGAGAATGAGAGAGAGAACTTTTAGAGAGAGGGAGTAGTTTTGGAGAGAGAAAGAGTGTGAGTAAGAAAGAATAGGAGAGAAAGTGTCTATTAAATACAAAGAGAGGGAGGGAAAGAGAGAGAATTTCACAGAGAGAGAAACAAAGAGCGAAAGAAAAGAATTTAAGAAAGAAATAAAGAGATAGAAAGGGAGAGAAGTGTCAGAGAGAGAAAGACGTTTTAGTGAGAGAAAGCAAAGTTTCAAAGAGAGTGAGATAGAGATAGAGTGAGAACGAAAACTTTCTTAACAAACTAAGAAAACGAGATAGAGAGGAGTTTAAGATGAGCACGAGACATAAAGAGAGAGAGGAAGAAGTTTTAAAGAGTGATATAGAGAGAGTGAGTGAGAGAGAGTAACAGACAGAGTCTATGGAGAGGGAGTGAGAGAAAGAGTATGGGGAGACAGAGAAGTTCTAGAGAGAGAGAGAGAAGTTTTAGAGAGAGCAAGAAAGTAGTTTTAGAGAGAGAAAGAGTGTAAGAGATTGTGGGAGGAGGGAGGGAGAGATGGAGAAGTTTTAGAGAGAGAGAGTAAGTGAGAGAGATAGAGAAATTTCAGAAAAATAGAGTAAAGAGTAAGAGAAGTTTCAGTGAGAGAGAGAAAGCAAATGAGAGAATTCCACAAAGAGTGAAAGAGGGTGACGAAGAAAAGTAATAAAGGGTGTGAGAGTGAGAAAGAGAAAGAGCAATTTTAAAGAGCAAAGAGAATGAGTGAGATAGAGTGGTAGAGAGAGTGTGCGAATGTTAACAAGAGAGGGAAAGAGAGACTAAGCAAGAGAGCGAGAAGTTTTAGAGAAAGTGAGAGACAAAGACAGAGAGAGAAAGAAGCTTCAGTGAGAGCAAGAGAGAGAAAGTGAGAGAGAATGAGAGCAGTAAGTTTCACAGAAACTGATAGAGAGAGAGAGAGACAAGTTTCAAGGATAGATAGAAAGAGAAGTTTTAGAGACACCAACGGAGAGCAAGAGAGAAGTTTTAGAAAGAGAGTGAGAAGTTTTATAGAGAGAAAGAGAGGGATGTTTAAGGAGAGTGAAAGCCGTTTTGCACAGAAAGAGAGATGTTTTAGAAATAGAGGAAAAGAGAGAAAGAACTTCAAGAGCGAGCGAAAGAGAGGTTTTAGAGAAAATATGAGAGAGAGAGAGAGAGGGAGAGAGAGAAAGAGAGGGAGGAAGAAGTTTGAGAGAGAGTGAGAGAGAGAAAGAAGTTTCAAAGGGGGTGAGAGAGAAAGAGAGAGCGTGTAGCAGCAGAAATAGAGACAGAGAAAGAGTTGTTTTAGAGAGAGAGAAAAATTTCATAGAGACCAAGAGATGGAGAGAGGGAACTTTTAGAGAGAGCAAGAAAGAGAAATGCTTCAAGAGAGAAGATTCAGAGAGAGCAAGAAAGAGAGAGAGATAGAGACGAAGAGAAGTTTTTGAGACACACAAAGATAGTAGTAAGAGAAATTTTGGTGAGTGTGAGAAAGAAGGGGAGACAGATAGTGAAGTTTAAGAAAGGGCGAGCTAAGAGAGAGAAGATTTTGAAAGAGTGTGAGTGAGAGAAGAGGAAAGAGAGAGAAAGAGGATTTGGAGAGTGCTAGATAGATAGAGAGAGAGATATTTTCAAAGAGAGAAAGAAAGGGAATTTTGGAGAGAGAGCACATAGGAGGGAGTGCATTGCAGGGATAGAGAGAGACACACACAGAGAGTGAGAGAGAAGTTTTAGGGAGAGAAGGAGAGTTAGTAAAAGAAAGAAACTTTAGAGAGAATGAGAGAAAGAAGCTTCAAAGAGACTGAGATAAAGAAAGAGAAAGGGAGAGAAGTTTCTAAGAGACCAAGAGAGAGAGAAAGTGAGAGAGAACGAGAGAAGTTTCAGAGAGAGTGAGAAAGAGAAAGAGAGACATAGCTAGAGAAGTTTCATAATAGTTTGAGAGGTGATGAAGAGAAGTTTCAAAAAGAGCCAAAGTGAGAGAGAGAAGGAGAATGAGTGACAAAGTGTGGGAGAGAGTGTTAAAGGGAAAGAGAGTATGTGAGTCTTGGTGAGAGAGGAAGAGAGAGATAATGCAAGAGCAAGTGAGAGAAGTTTCTGAGAAACAGAGATAGAGAGAGAAGTTTTAGAGAGAGCAAGAGACAGAGATAGAGAGAAAAGCTTTAGAGAGTGGAAGTGACAAAGACAAATATAGAGAAATTTTAGAGAAAGTGAGAAAGAGACAAAGAGAGAGAAAGAAAGAAGTTTCAAAGACAGTGAGAGATAGAGAGAAATAAGTTTTAGAGAGAGTAAGAGAGAGGAAGAGAAGTTTTTGGGAGAGCTAGAAAGAGAAGTTTCAAAGAGACTAAGGGAGAGGGAGAGAAAGAGCAAGAAAGAGAGAGAGAAGTTTTAGAGAGTGAGACCAATACAGAAAGAGAAAGAAGTTTCAAGGAAAGCAAGAGAGAGAGAGAGAGAGAGAGAAAGAGAGAGAAGTTTCAAAGCAAAAGAGAGAGACACACAAAGAGAGCAACAGCTTTCAAGGAGAGGCAGAGAGAATGAGAGAGAAAAGTTTTAGAGTGACAGAGAAAAAAGTTTTAGAGAGAGAGAGAGAAAGAGAAGTTTTAGAAGGAGAATGAGTAGTTTTAGAGTGCATGAGTGTTACAAAGAGGGAGAGAGAGACAAAGAGAGAGAAGGAGTGTGTGCTAGAGAGAGAGTGGTACAAAGGGAGTGTATGTGTGTTGGGGAAGGAGAGAATGCAAGACAAAGATGGAGGGAGAAATGTAATAGAAAGAGACATGTTGGGGGGAGAGAGAGAAAGACAAGTTTTAGAGAAGGAGAAAGAGAGAGACATGTAGGGGAGAGGGAGGGCAAGTTTTAGAGAGAAAGAGAGAGAGTTTAATAAAGAGACCAAGAAAGATAGAGAAGGCAAGAGGGGGGAAGAAAGAAGTTTTTGAGAGAGAGAGAGTGAGAGAGAGGTAAATAGAAGTATGAGAGAGAAACCAAGGGAAGTTTTGAACACAAAGAGAGAGAGAAGGAGAGACAAAGAGAGTGAGAGAGAGAAAGAGAGAGAGTGAGCATGTTGGGAGAGAGAGAGAGAGACATGTGTAGGAAAGAGAGAGAGAGGGATTGAGATAAAGAGAGTGTTGCAGATAGATAGTGTGCATGTAAGAAAGTAAGAGAGAGAGAGGCAGTTGGAGAGAGAGTGTATTGGGAGAAGAGAGAGAGAGACAAAGATAAACAGATCAAAACAGATAGAGAAGGTTTAGAAAGAGACTAATAGGGAAGTTTAGAGACGAAGAGAGAAGGAGAAATAGTGAAACAAAGAGGGCCAATGTGTGCATGCTTATGGGAGAAAAAGATGGAGAGAGAAAGAGAGGGAGAGTGTGTGATAGGGTGAGAGAGAAAGGTTGTTGGGAAGGGATAGAGAGGGATGGAAAGAAGGTCTTGGAGAGTGAGAAAGATAGAGAGAGAGAGAGAGAGTGTGTGTGTGTGTGTGTGTGTTAGGAGCAAAGAGAGAGACAGAGATAGAGAACTGGGGAATGGGGGAGAGAGAGTGAGTGAGAGGGAAATATTAGTAGATAGAGTGATAGAAGTTTTAAACAAAGGGAGGTTTTGGATAGAGAGAGGAATTTTATAGAGTAAGTGAGAGGGGGAAAGAGGCAAATAAAGAGTGTGTCAAGTTCAATTTCTTCCATTATATCATACTCTTTTTCTTAGTTTTAGAGAATGAGTGTGAGAGAGAAAGTGAGAAATGGAGAGACATGTTAGAGAGAGAAAGAGATAGAGAATGTGTTGGGGAGATAGAGAGAGTGTTGAGGAGGGAGCAAGAGAGATAGAGAGAGAGGGTGATAGAGGGAGAGGGACAGAGAGAGAGACAAAGATTATTAAGAAGTTAGAGAAAGATAGGAAAAGAAGTAAAGAGAGAGAGAGAAACACATTGGAGAAAGAAAGAGAGGGAAGTTTCAGAGATATAGAGACATATTGGACATAAAGAGAGCGATAAAGAGAGAGTCTGTTGGGGAGAGAGAGAATGAGAGAAGGAGGGAGGGAGAGAGAGATGTGTTAAGTCCAGTTTCTACCATTATACGATACCCTTTTCTTAGTTTTAGAAAGCAAGTGAGTGTGGGAGAGAGAAAGAGGCAGAGAGAGATTGCAGGAAGTTAGAGAGAGACAGGGAGAGAGGTAAGAGAGAGAAAAGTTTTAGAGAGAGGGAGACAAACATGTTGGAGAAATAAAGAGGGAAGTTCTAGAGACAGAGACAAACACGTTAGATTGAGAGAGAGAGTGTATGTGTTGGGAAGAAATAGAGGACAAGATAGAGAGAGAGAGAGAGCAAGGGAGAGAATGAGAGAGAAAAGAGTGTTAAGTCTAGTTTCTTCCATTATACCATACCCTTTTTCTTAGTTTTAGAGAGTGAGGGAGAAAGTTAGAGGGAGAGAGAAAGTGTTAAGAAAGGAGCAGGAGAGATAAGGAGAGATAGATAAAGAGACAGGAAGAGAGATAGAAGAAGAAGTTTCAGAGACAAAGAGAGTGAGTGAGAGAAATTTTCTCAAAGATAGGGCGATAGAAGTATTAGAGAAATGGCAAGAGCAACAAAGAGACTAAGAGAGAGAGAGAGAGAGAGAGAGAGAGAGAATAATGGGGGCAGAGAGAGTGTTTATTAGGGAGCAAGAGAGATAGAGGGAGGGTGTTGGGGGGTGAGAGAGCAAGAGATAGAGAGAAGGGGAGAGGAAGTTAGGGAGGAAGCAAGAGAGATAGAGAGGTTGCTGGGGAGAAAGAGGTAGTGTGCATTGGCAAGAGAAAGAGAGACAGATAGAGAAGTTTTAGAGAGATAGAGGCAGACAGAGAGAATGTGCCTGTGTGAGTGTGTTGGAGAGAGAGAAAGATTGTTGGGGAGGGATAGAGAGAGATGCAAAGAGGGTGTTGGGGAGAGAGAGAGGGAGAGAGTGAGAGTAGGGGAGTAGGGCAGGGAGAGTAAATGAGTGAGCAAAAAATTTTTGGCAAAGAGACATAGAGTGACAAGTTTTAAATAGACAGAAGATTTAGGGAGAGAAGTTTTAGAGAGTGGCTGGGAGGGAGAAAAAGAGAGATAAAGTGTCAAGTTCAATTTCTTCCAATATATCATACCCTTTTTCTTAGTTTTAGAGAGTTAGTGTATGGGAGTGAGAGAGATAAAGAGACATGTTGGGGGAAGAGAGGAAGGAAGAGAGAGTTTGTGTTGGGGAGACAAAGAGAGTGTTGACAAGGGAGAAAGAGAGATAAAGAGGGAGGCTGATAAAGGGAGAGGGAAATTGTTGGGAACTTAGAGAGAGACAGGGAGAGAGGTAAAGAAAAAGAGAAGTTTAAGAGAGAGAGAAAAACAAGTCGGAGAAGAGAAGATAAGGAAGTTTCAAAGATGAGACTTGTTGAAGGGAGAGAAAGCAATGAGAGAGAGCAAGAGAGAGGAACAGTTTGTTGGATAGAAAGATAGACAGGGTGAGATGGAGAAAAAGAGAGAGGTGTATTGCAGGGAGAGAATGTGTTGGGGAGACAAAGAGAGTGTTGAGGAGGGAGTAAGAGAGAGAGAGATTAAGTGGTCTTAGGGGGAGAGGGAGAGAGAGAAAGAGAGAGAGTTGTTGGAAAGTTAGAGAGAGACAGGGAAAGAGGCAAAGAGAGAGAGAAGATTTAGAGCGCGAGAGATAGATATGTTGGATAAAGAGAGAGGGGGAAGTTATAGAGACAAAGAGGGATGTGTTGGACAGAGAGAGAGTGTGTTGGGGAGAGAATAAGAGACAGAGAGAGACTGGGAGAGAGAAAAATTTTAAAGAGAGTGAGAGAAGTTTTAAAGAGAGAGGGATGTAGAGAGTGTGAAGTTTTGGAGAGAGAGAGTTATTTCAGAGGGAGAAAGAGAGATAAGGAGAAAGAAGTTTTATAGACAGAGACAAGGAGGGAAAGAGAGAGAGGGTTAAAGAGAGTGAGAGAGCCAAAAGTTTTATAGAGTGAGTGAGAGGGAGAAAGAGAGAGAGATAGCGAGAGTATCAAGTTCAATTTCTTCCATTATGCCAAACCCTTTTATTTAGTTTTTAGAGAGTGAGTGAGAGAGAGAGGAGAGAGAGGAAAGAGAGAGTTTTGTGTTGGGGGGAGAGAGAGAAAGTGCTGGGGAGACAAAGAGAGACTATTAAGGAGGGAGTGAGAGAGATAGAGAGAGGGAGAGAGAGATTGTTGTGAAGTTAGAGAGAGACAAGGAGAGAGGTAAAGAGTGAGAGAAGGTTTAAAGAGTGAAAGATAGTTATGTTGGATAAAGAGAGAGAGGGAAGTTTTAGTGATAGAGTGACATGTTGTACAGTGAGAGTGTGATAGAGAGAGTGCATGTGTGTTGCGGGGAGAGAGAACAAGAGAGCAAGATAGAGAGAATAGGAGAGTGAGGGGGAGAGTGTGTGAGAGAGAGAGAGAGCAAGAAGTTTTAAAGAGTGAGTGAGAGGGAGAAAGAGAGAGAGATAGAGAGAGTATCAAGTTCAATTTCTTCCATTATGCCAAACCCTTTGATTTAGTTTTTAGAGAGTGAGTCGGAGAGAGAGGAAAGAGAGAGTTTGTATCGGGGGAAGAGAGAGAAAGTGCTGGGGAGACAATGAGAGACTATTGAGGAGGGAGTGAGAGAGATAGAGAGAGGGAGAGAGAGATTGTTGTCAAGTTAGAGAGAGATAGGGAGAGAGTTAAAGAGTGAGAGAAGTTTTAAAGAGTGAAAGATAGATATGTTGGATAAAAAGAGAGAGGGAAGTTTTAGTGATAGAGAGTGACATGTTGTACAGTGAGAGTGTGATAGAGAGAGTGCGTGTGTGTTGTGGGGAGAGAGAACAAGAGAGCAAGACAGAGGGAATAAGAGCGTGTGTGAGAGAGAGAGAGAGCAAGAAGTTTTAAAGAGTGAGTGAGAGGGAGAAAGAGAGCAAGATAGAGAGAGTATCAAGTTCAATTTCTTCCATTATGCCATACCCTTTTATTTAGTTTTTAGAGAGTGAGTGAGAGAGAGAGATTGTGTTAGAGGGAGAGAGAGAAAGTGCTAGGGAGACAAAGAGAGACTATTGAGGAGGGAGTGAGAGAGATAGAGAGAGGGAGAGAGAGATTGTTGTGAAGTTAGAGAGAGATAGGGAGAGAGGTCAAGAGCGAGAGAAGTTTTAAAGAGTGAAAGATAGATATGTTGGATAAAAAGAGAGAGGGAAGTTTTAGTGACAGAGAGTGACATGTTGGATAGTGAGAGTGTGATAGAGAGTGTGTGTGTGTCGTGGGGAGAGAGAACAAGAGAGTGAGACAAAGAGAATAAGAGAGTGAGGGGGAGAGAGAGTGAGAGAGAGAGAGAGAGAGACTAGGAGAGAGAAAGTTTTAGGGAGCCATTGAAAGAGAGAGAGGGTGAGAGATGTTTTAAAGTGAGAGACAAAGACAGAGAAATTTTATACAGAGAGTTGTTTTGAGGGAAAAGAAAAGTAAATGGAGAGAAATAGGGAAAGAGAGGGAGAGAAAGAGAAGATTCAAAGAGATAGAGAGAGAAGTTTTAGAAGCGAGACAAGGAGGGAAAGAGAGAGGGGTGGCGAGAGAGAAGTTTAGAGAGTGAGTGAGAGGGAGAAAGAGAGATATAGAGAGAGTGTTGAGTTCAATTTCTTCCATTATGCCATATCCTTTTTCTTTGTTTTAGAGAGAAAGTGAGAGATAGCAAGGGAGAGATAGAGGAAGAGAGATGATCGAGAGAGAATAGGAGAGAGTGAAAGTGAGATAGAGAAAGTGAGAGTGAGATACTAGGAGAGAGAAAAGTTTTAGAGAGACAGTGAGAGGGAGAAAGAGAGTGAGAAAAGTTGTAAAGAGAGAGGGACAAAGAGAGAGAGAAGTTTTGGAGGGAGAAAGAGTGTAAGTGAGACAGAATGAGGGAGAGAAAGAGAAGTTTTAGAGAGCAAGCCAAAGAGTGAAAGAGAGAGAGGTGTGGAGAGAGAGTGAGAGAAAGAGAAGTTTTAAAGAGTGAGTGAGAGGGAGAAAGGGAGAGACAGAGAGAGTGTCAAGTTTAATTTCTTCCATTGCACCATACCCTTTTTCTTAGTTTTAGAGAGTGAGAGATAGACAGAGATAGAGACACAGAGAGAGAGAGGAAGAGAGAGTTTGTGTTGGTGAGAGAGAGAGAGAAGCATTAGGGAGACAAAGAGGGAGAGTTTAAGAGGGAGTGAGAGAGAAAGATAGAGGGTGTTAGCAAGAGGGGAGAGAGAGAGGGAGGGAGTTAAAAAGAGAGAGAAGTTTTTTAGAGAGACCGATATGTTAGTGAAAGAAAGAGGGAAGTTTTAGAGAGAGAGAGAGGTACATGTTGATGAAGATAGAGTGATAGAGTGTGTGTGTGTGTTGGAGAGAAATCGAATGTAAGAGAAAGAGAGTGTGTGTTAAGACTATTTCTTCCATTATACAATGCCCTTTTTCTTAGTTTTAGAGAGTGAGACACATAGAGAGAGACAGTGTATATCTTGGGGGGAGAGAGAGTTACGGAGAGAGAGAAGGAGGATTTAGTGAGAGAGAGAGACATGTTTAAGAGAGAGAGAGAGGGCACTAGGAAGATATATAGAGAGAGTGTGTATGTGTGTGTGTTGGGAAGAGAAAGAAAGAGACAGAGAGAGAAGGAGAGAGAACAATAGAGATGGAGAGAGACAGAGAGCAAGAAAGAAGGACATTGTGTTGGAAGAGTGATAGAGGGGAGAGAGGGAGAGGAAGAGAGAGTGTTGAGGAAGGAGTGAGAGAGATAGAGTGAGTGGGTGTTAGGGAGAGAGAGAAAGAGAGGAAGTTTTAAAGGCAGAGAGACGTGTTGGACAAAGAGAAAGCAATAGAGTGATAAGGAGAGGGATAGAGGAAGAGAAATTTTAAAGAGCAAGAGTAGAGAGGTGGGAGTGAGAGTGATAGGGAGAGGGATAGAAAAAGAGAGAGAGAGAGAGAAGGAGAAATTTCAGAGACAGAGAGAGAGAGAGTGATAAATTCTTGTTAGAGATAGTGAGAGATAGAAGTATTAGAGAGAAGGCAAGAGAAGTTTCAAACATAGAGGGAGAGAGAGAAGGACATATTGGATAGAGAGATAGAGGGAGTGAGAGAGCGATAAAGAGACTAAGAGAGAGAGAGAAAGATATAATGATGGGGAGAGAGATGTTAAGGAGTGAGTGCATTGAAGTAGAATTGTTGGTTGTAAGAAGAGTCCTAAGTGTGTAGGCCAAAGAAGAAGAAGAGGTACACCCTAAATCACACAAGTTGCAATGGCTCATTGATAGTGGTGAAGTAAGGGTGAATAAACAGGTGCTGGTCACTTTTTGCATTGGAAAGTATTAGGATGAAGTTTTGTGTGATGTAGTTCCGATGCAAGTGGGGCATTTGCTGTTAGGCCAACCATGGCAATTTGATCGGCAAGTTAAGCATGATGGCTACACAAACAAGAACTCATTCTTCTTTAAGCAAAGAACGATCACTATAGTTCCTATGATGCCAAGACAGGTTTATGATGACCAAGTGAGGCTACAAAAAGAGAGTGAACAAAAAAGGAGTGAAGGAAGAGAGAAAAAGAAATTGAGTGAAAATTTGAGAAAGCAAATAGGAGAGGTTAAGAAAACTGAGAGACAAAAAAAGAGGGCTGATTCAGCCATTGAGACAAAAAAAAAAGAGAACACAAAAGAGTTTTAATGCAAGATTGAGTGATAATTTGAGAGAGCAAACAGGAGAGGTTAAGAAAATTGAGAGACAAAAAAAGAGAGCTGATTTAGCCAATGATTGTACTTTTGTACAAAGAGGCATTTTTGAACACTAACAAGATTGACCTTGCTTTGCCTAGTTCTATTGTTTCTCTTTTGCAGAACTATAATGATATCTTTCTTGAGGAGGTCCTAAATGGTTTACCCCCTATCGGAGGGATTGAGCATCAAATTGACTTCGTACTCAGTGCTTCCATTATCCCATACCCTTTTTCTTAGTTTTAGACAGAGTGTGAGAGAGAAAGTGAGAAAAGGAAAGATGTGTTAGAAAGGGAAAGAGAGTGACAGAGAATGTGCTGGGGAGACAAAGAAAGTGTAGAGGAGGGAGCGAGAGAGATAAGAGAGGGTGATAGAGGGAGAGAGATAAATATTGTTGGGAAGTTAAAGAGAGATAGGTGGAGAGGTAAAGAGAGTGAGAAGTTTTAGAGAGAGAGGCAAATATGTTGGAGAGAGAGGAAAGTTTTAGAGATAGAGAAAGACATGTTGGACAAAGATGGTGCGATAGAGTGTGTTATGGAGAACAAGAGAGTGTGTGTTAGGACTAGTTTCTTTCATTATATGATACCATTTTTCTTAGTTTTAGAGAGTGCGTGAGAGAGAGAGACATGTTGGACAGAGGGATTGAGAGGGTGTGTCTATGTTGGGGAGAGAGAGTGTGTTGGGGAGGGAGCAAGACAGAAGAAGAAAGGGAGAGGGAGGGAGCGGAAGTTTTAGAGAGAGTATGAGAGAGAGAAATTTTTATCAAAGGGAGAGATAGAAGTATGAGAGAGAAGCCAAGAGAAGTTTTGAACACAAAGAGAGAGAGAGAGAGAGAGAGCAAGACCGAGAAGGAGAGACAAAGAGAGTGAGAGAGAGAGAAAGAGGGGGAATGAGAGAGTAAGTGTGTGGCAAGAGAAAGAGATATAGGAAAGAGAGAGACTGAGAGAAAGTGTGTTGGGGAGAGAGAGAGAAGGAAAGAGAGAAAAGTTTTAGGGATAGACAGAGATAGGGAGAGAGAGAGAGACAAAGACAAAGAGATTAGATAGATAGAGAAGTTTTAGAAAGAGTCTAAGAGAGAAGTTTTAGAGACACAGAGAAAGAGAGAGGGAGAAGAAGAAATAGTGAGAGAAAGAGGGAAAATGTGTGCATGTGTTTGAGAGAGAGAGATTGAGAAGAAGAGAGGGAAAGAGAGTTGTGGGAGAGTGAGTGTGTGTATGTCTGGGGTAGAGAAAGATTGTTGGGGAGGGATAGAGAGGGTTGGAAAGAAGATAATGGGAAGAGGAAGAGAGGGAGATGAAGTGTGTGTGTGTGTGTGTGTGTTGGAACAAAGAGAGAGGCAGAGACAGAGTTGGGGAATTGGGGGGGGGGAGAGAGTGAGTGAGAGAGAAATTTTAGACAATTAGAGAGATCAAGTGACAGAAGTTTTAAACAAAGAGAAGATTTAGAGAGAGTAAAGTTTTGGAGAGAGAAAGAGAGAAATTTTAGAAAGTACGTGAGAGGGAGAAACAGGGAGATAGAGAGAGAGAGAGATTATGTTGGGGAGATAGAGAGAGAGTGTTGAGGAGTGGGCGAGGGAGATAGGGAGTGGATGATATGGGGAGAGGGACAAAGATTGTTGGGAAGTTAGAGAGAGATAGGGAAAGAGCTAAAGAGAGAGAAGTTTCAGAGAGAGAGAGAGAGATAAACACATTGGAGACAGAGAGAGAGGGAAGTCTTAGAGAAAAAGAGAGACATGTTGGACAGCAAGAGCAATAGATTGTGTGTTAGGGGGGGAGAGAGAGAGAGAGAGAGAGAGAGAGAGAGAGAATGAGAGACAGAGGGAGGGAGGGAGAGAGAGATGTGTTACATCCAATTTCTTGCATTATGCCCTTTTTCTTAGTTTTAGAGAATGAGTGAGAGAGAGAGAACGAGACAGAGAGAGACATTGTTAGGAAGCTAGAGAGAGAAAGGAAGTGAGAAAAGAGAGAGAGAAGTTTTAAAGAGAGAGACAAACATGTTGGAGAAAGAGAGAGGGAAGTTTTAGAAACAGAGAGAGGTGTGTTAAACAAAGAGAGTGTGTGTTGGGGAGAGAGGGAGAGAATGAGAGAGAGAGAGCAAGGGAGAGAATGAGAGATAGAGAGAAAGAGCATTAAGTCCAGTTTCCTCCATTATACCATACCCTTTTTCTTAGTTTTAGAGAGTGAATGAGAGAGTGCAAGAGAGAGGGAGAGAGAAAGAGACATAGAGAGAGAGAGAGAGAGCAACACAGAGAACGAGAGAGAAAGAGGGGGAATGAGAGAGTGAGTGTGTGGCAAAGAGAGAGGGGGAGAGAGTGTGAATTAGGGAAAGAGAGAGAGAGAGAGAGAGAGAGAGAGAGAGAGAGAGAAGGAAAGAGAGAAAAGTTTTAGGGAGAGATAGAGAGAGGGAAAGAGAGAGTGTGTGTTAAGAGGAGACACAGAGAGAGAGAGAGAGACGAAGACAAAGAGATTGAAATAGATAGAGAAGTTTTAGAAAGAGAATGAGAGAGAAGTTTTAGAGACATAGAGAGAGAGAGGGAGAAGGAGAAATAGTGAGAGAAAGAGGGAAAATGTGCGCATGTATTGCAAAGAGAGAGAGAGAGAGAGAGAGAGAGAGGAAGAGAGCGAAGAGAGTTGGGGGAGAGATAGTGCGTGTATGTTGTGGGGAGAGAAATATTGTTGGGGAGGGATAGAGAGGGATGGAAAGAAGGTCATGGGAAGAGAGGGAGATGAAGTATTGTGTTGGGAACAAACAGAGAGATAGGAAGAGAGAGCTGGGGAATGGGCGAGAGAGAGTGAGTGAGAGAAATTTTAGACAAACAAAGAGATAGAGTGATAGAAGTTTTAAACAGAGAGAAGTTTTACAAAGAGAGAAGTTTTGGAGAGAGAGAAATTTTAGAGAGTAAGTGAGAGGGACAAAGAGGGAGATAGAGAGAGTGTCAAATTCAATTTCTTCCATTGTACCATACCCTTTTTCTTAATTTTAGAGAGTGAGTGTCAGAGAGAAAGTGAGAAAGGTAGAAATGTATTGAAGCGAGACATAGAGAGAGTGTGTTGAGGAGATAAAGAGAGTGTTGAGGAGAGAGTGAGAGAGATAGAGAGAGGGTGATAGGGTGAGAGGGATAGAGATTGGTTTTGAAGTTAGAGAGAGATAGGAAGAGAGTTAGAGAGAAGTTTCAGAGAGAGAGAGAGATAGACACATTGGAGAAAGAGAGAGAGAGAGAGGGAAGTATTAGAGATAGAGAGAGACATGTTGGACATAGAGATTGATAGAGAGAGTGTGTGTGTTAGGGAGAAAGATAGAAAATGAGAGAGGGAGGGAGGGAGGGAGAGAGAGATGTGTTAAGTCTAATTTTTTCCAGTATACCATACCCTTTTTCTTAGTTTTAGAGAGTCATTGTTGGCAAGTTAGAGAGAGACAGGAAAAGAGATAAAGAGAGAGGTGTTTTAGAGAGAGACAGAGACAAACATGTTGGAGAAAGAGAGAGGGAAGTTTTAGAAATAAAGAGAGGTGTGTTAGACAAAGAGAGTGTGTGTGTGTATGTGTGTTGGGGAGAGAGAGAGAACAAGAGATAGAGAGAGAAAGCAAGGGAGAGAACGATAGAGAGAAAGAGCATTAAGTCTAGTTTTTTCCATTATACCATACCCTTTTTCTTAGTTTTAGAGTGTGAATGAGAGAGAGCAAGAGTAAGAAAAAGAGAGAAAGTGTTGAGAATGGAGTGAGAGTGATAGGGAGAGAGATAGAAAAAGAAAGAGGGACAGACAGAGAAGGAGAAGTTTTAGAGACATAGAGAGTGAGTAAGAGAAATTGTTGTTAGAGAGGGATAGAAGTATTAGAGAGAAGGCAAGAGAAGTTTTAAACAGAGAGAGAGAGAGAGAGAGAGATAATGATGGGGAGAAAGAGTGTTAGGGAGGAAGCAAGAGAGATAGAGAGAGGGTGTTGGGGGAGAGAGAGAGCGATAGATAGAGAGGAAGGAGAAATAGCAGGAGATAGAGAGAGGGAAAATGTGTGCGTGTGTTATTAGAGAGAGAGATGGAGAAGAGAGTTGGGGGGAGAGATAGTGTCTGTATGCATGTGTTGGGGAGAGCAAGAGATTATTGGGGAGGGATAGAGAGAGATGAAAAGAAGGTGTTAGGGAGAGAAAGAGATGGAGTGTCTATGTGCATTGGGAACAAAGAGAGAGGAAGAGAGAGAGTTGGGGAGTGGGAGGAGAGAGAGTGAGTAAGAGAGAAGTTTTAGACAAATAGAGACATAAAGTGACAAAAGCTTTAAATAGAGAGAAAATTTAGAGAGAGAAAATTTTTAGAAAGTGGGTGAAAGGGAGAAAGAGAGAGTGTCAAGTTCAATTTCTGCCATTATGCCATACCCTTTTTCTCAATTTTAGAGAGTGAGTATGTGTGAGAGAGAGAGAGAGAGAGACGAAAAGAGATGTTGGAAAGAGAAAGAGAGGGAGAGAGGGAGAGAGTGAGTGAGAAAGAGAGTTTTGAGGCACAAATGGTAAGGTTGAGTCCAACGAGACCCGACTCGAGGCACAAATGATAAGGTTGAGTCGAACGAGGCTCGACCCAAGGCACAAATAATCAGGTTGATTCAAACGAGCCCGACGCGAGGCACAAATAATAAGGTTGAGTCAAACGAGCCCCGACTCGAGGTGCAAATGATAAGGTTGTGTCAAATGATGCTCGACTTGAGGCACAAATGACAAGGTTGAGTCAAACGATCCCCAACTTGAGACGCAAATGGTAAGGTTGAGTGGGACGAGGCCCAACTTAAGGCGCAAATGATATGGGTGAGTCAAACGACGCCCGACTCGAGGGGTGAGTTGAACAATTCCTAAATGATGAGGCTAAGTCAAACGAGGCCAGACTCAAGGCACAAATGATAAGGTTGAGTTAAACGAGGCCCAACTTGAGGCACAAATGATAAGGTTGAGTTAAACGAGGTCCGACTCGAGGCGCAAATGATAAGGTTGAGTCGAATGAGGCCCGACTCAAAGCACAAATGATAAGGTTTAGTAAAACGAGGCCCGACTTGAGGCATAAATGGTAAGGTTAAGGGGAACGAGTCCCCACACGAGGAAGAAATGATAAGGTTGAGTTAAACGAGGCCCGACACAAGGGCAAATGATAAGGTTGAGTCAAACGGGGCTCGACTCAAGGCGCAAATGATAAGGTTGAGTCAAACGAGGCCTGAATCGAGGCGTAAATAATAAGGTCGAGTCAAACGAAGCCCGACTCATGGCGCAAATGATCAGGTTGAGTCAAATGAGGACTGACTAGAGGCGCAAATGGTAAGGGTGAGTCAAACGATGCCTGACCCGAGGCACACATGATACGGTTGAGTCAAATGAGGCCCGACTCGAGGCACAAATGGTCTGGGAGAGTGAAACGAAGCCTGACTCAAGGCACAAATGGTAAGGTTAAGTAAAATGAGGCCCGACTCGAGGCACAAATGATAAGGTTGAGACGAACGAGGCTCGACCCGAAGCACAAATGATAAGGTTTAGTAAAATCAGGCCTGACTCAAGGCGTAAATGGTAAGGGTGAGTGGAACGAGGCCTAACACGAGGCACAAATGATAAGGTTGAGTCAAATGATGCCCGACTCGAGTCACAAATGATAAGGTTGAGTTAAACAAGGCCCGACTCGAAGCGCAAATGATAAGGTTGACTCAAACGAGGCCCGACTCGAGGTGCAAATGATAAGGTTGAGTCAAACGAGGCCCAACTCAAGGCACAAATGATAAGGTTGAGTAAAATGAGGCTCGACTCGGGGCACAAATGGTAAGGTTGAGTTAAACGAGGCCCAACTCGTGGCGTAAATGATAAGGTTGGGACGAACGAGGCCCGACTCGAGGCACAAATGATAAGGTTGAGTTAAACGAGGCCTGACTCGAGGCGCAAATGATAAGGTTGAGTCGGACGAGGCCCGACTTGAAGCACAAATGATAAGGTTTAGTAAAACGAGGCCCAACTCGAGGCGTAAATGGTAAGGTTGAGTAGAACGAGGCCCAACACGAGGCAGAAATGATAAGGTTGAGTTAAACGAGGCCTGACACAAGGCACAAATGATAAGGTTGAGTCAAACAGGGCCCGACTCGAGGCGCAAATGATAAGGTTGAGTCAAACGAGGCCTAACTCGAGGCTTAAATAATAAGGTTGAGTCAAACGAAGCCCGACTCGTGGCACAAATGATCAGGTTGAGTCAAAAGAGGCCTGACTAGAGGTGCAAATGGTAAGGGTGAGTCAAACGAGGCTCGACCCCAGGCACACATGATATGGTTGAGTCAAATGAGGCCTGACTCGAGGGACAAATGGTTTTGGCAAGTGAAATGAAGCCTGACTCAAGGCACAAATGGTAAGGTTGAGTAAAATGAGGCCCGACTCGAGGCACAAATGATAAGGTTGAGTCGAACGAGGCTCGACTCAAGGCAGAAATTTTAAGGTTGAGTCAAACAAGCCTGACTTGAGACACTAATGATAAGGTTAAGTTAAACAAAGTGCGACTCAAGGCGCAAATGATAAGTTTGAGTTAAACGAGGCCCGACTCGAGGCACAAACGATAAGGTTGAGTTAAACGAGGCCAGACTTGAGACACAAATGATAAGGTTGAGATGAACGAGGCCCAACTCGGGGAACAAATGATATGGTTGAGTTAAACGAGGCTCGACTTGAGGCACAAATGATAAGGTTGAGATGAACGAGGCCCGACTCGAAGCACAAATGATAAGGTTTAGTAAAACAAGGCGCGACTCGAGGCGTAAATGGTAAGGGTGAGTGGAACAAGGCCCAACACGAGGCACAAATGATAAGGTTGAGTCAAATGATGCCCGACTCGAGTCACAAATGATAAGGTTGAGTTAACAAGGCCTGACTCAAGGCGCAAATGATAAGGTTGACTCAAACGAGGCCCGACTCAAGGCACAAATGATAAGGTTGAGTAAAACGAGGCCCAACTTGAGGTGCAAATGGTAAGGTTGAGTAAAATGAGGCTCGACTCAGGGCACAAATGGTAAGGTTGAGTTAAACGAGGCCTGACTCGAGGCGTAAATGATAAGGTTGAGTGAAACAAGGCCCACTTGAGGTGCAAATGTTAAGGTTGAGTCAAACGAGGCCCGACTCGAGGCGCAAATGATAATGTTGAGTCAAACAAGGCCTGACTCAAAAAATAAATTATCTGGGTGAGTCAAGCGAGGCCCGACTCCAGGCGCAAATGATATGGTTGAGTGAAACGTGGCCCAACTCAAGCTGCAAAGGATAAGTGTGAGTTACACAAGGCCTGACTCGAGGCGCAAATGATAAGGTTGACTCGAAGCTGGCCCGACTCAAGGCACAAATGATAAGGTTGAGTCAAACGAGGTCTGACTCGAGGCACAAATAGTAAGGTTGAGTAAAATGGGGCTCGACTCGTAGCACAAATGGTAAGGATGAGTTAAACGAGGCCTGACTCGAGGCGTAAATGATAAGGTTGAGTAAAACAAGGCCCGACTCAAGGCATAAATGATAAGGTTGACTCGAAGCAGGCCCGACTCGAGTCCCAAATGATAAGGTTGAGTCGAACGAGGCCCGACTCGAGGTGCAAATGATAAGGTTGAGTAAAATGAGGCCCGACTTGAGGCACAAATGATAAGGTTGAGTTAAACGAGGCCCGACTCAAGGCACAAATGATAAGGTTGAGTCGAATGAGGCCCAACTTGAGGCACAAATGATAAGTTTGAGTCAAACGAGGCCCGACTCGAGGGACAAATGATAAGGTTGAGTCAAACAAGGCTCGACTCGAGGCATAAATTTTAAGGTTTAGTCAAACGAGCCCGGCTTGAGGCATAAATGATAAGGTTAAGTTAAACGAAGCCTGACTTAAGGCACAAATGATAAGTTTGAGTTAAACGAGGCCCAACTCGAGGCACAAATGATAAGGTCGAGTTAAACGAGGCCCGACTTGAAGCGCAAGTGATAAGGTTGAGTCAAACGAGATCCGACTCGAGGCACAAATGTTAAGGTTAAGTCAAACGAGCCCGACTCGAGGCGTAAACAATATGGTTTAGTCAAACAAGGCTGAACGCAAGGCACAAACGATATGGTTGAGTCAAACTAGGCTGACTAGAGGCACGAATAATAAGGTTGAGTCAAACGAGGCCTGACTCGAGGCACAAATGATAAGGTTAAGAAAAATGAGGCCCGAGTCGAGGCACAAATGATAAGGTTGAGTCGAATGAGGCCCGAGTCGAGGCTCAAATGATAAGGTTGAGTCAAACGAAGCCTGACTCGAGGTGCAAATGATAAGGTTGAGTCAAACAAGGCTCGACTCGAGGCACAAATGATAAGGTTGAGTTAAACGAGGCCCAACTCGAGGCACAAATGATAAGGTTGAGTCCAATGAGGCTCGACTCGAGGCACAAATGATAAGGTTGAGTCAAACAAGGCTCGACTCGAGGCACAAATTTTAAGGTTAAGTCAAACGAGCCCGACTTGAGGCACAAATGATAAGGCTAAGTTAAACGAAGCCTGACTCGAGGCACAAATGATAAATTTGAGTTAAACGAGGCCTGACTCGAGGCACAAATGATAAGGTTGAGTTAAACGAGTCCCGACTCGAGGCACAAATGATAAGGTTGAGTTAAACGAGGCCCAACTCGAGGCACAATTGATGAGGTTGAGTGAAACGAGGCTCGACTTGAGTCACCAATGAGAAGGTTGAGTTAAACGAGGACCAACTCAAGGCACAAATGATAAGGTTGAGTCGAACGAGGACCGACTCGAGGTGTAAATGATAAGGTTTAGTCAAACGAGTCCCGACCCAAGGAGCAAATGGTAAGGTTGAGTCCAACGAGGCCCAATTCGAGGCACAAATGATAAGGTTGAGTGAAACGAAGCCTGACTCAGGGCGCAAATGATAAGGTTGAGTTGAACGAGGCCCGATTTGTGGCACAAATGATAACCTGACTCAAGGAGCAAATAATAAGGTTGAGTCAAATGAGGCCCGACACGAGGCACAAATGATAAGGTTGAGTGAAACGAGGCCGACTCGAGGCACAAATGATAAGGTTAAGTCAAACGAGGCCCGACTCAAGGCACAAATGATAAGGTTGAGTCGAACGAGGCCCGACTCAAGGCGCAAACGATAAGGTTGAGTCGAAGGAAGCTCGACTTGAGGCACAAATGATAATGTTGAGTACAACGAGGCCCGACTCGAGGCGCAAATGATAAGGTTGAGTTGAACGAGGCTCGACTCGAGGCGCAAATGACAAGGTTGAGTCAAACGAGGCTCGACTCAAGGCTCAAATAATAAGGTTGAGTCAAATGAGGCCCGACTCGAGGCACAAATGATAAGGTTGAGTGAAATGAGGCCTGACTTGAGGCGCATAAGATAAGGTTGAGTCAAACGAGGCCCGATTCAAGGCACAAATGATAAGATTGAGTCAAACGAGGCTTGACTCGAAGCACAAATGATAAGGTTGAGTAAAATGAGGCACGACTCGAGGCACAAATGATAAGGTTGAGTGGAATGAGGCCCGACTCGAGGCACAAATGATAAGGCTAAGTCAAATGAGGCCCAACTCAAGGCACAAATGATAAGGTTGAGTCGAACGAGGCTCGGCTCGGGGCGAAAATGATAAGGTTGAGTCAAACGAGGCTTAACTCGAGGCGCAAATGGTAAGGTTAAGTTAAATGAGGCCCGACTGGAGGTGCAAATTTTAAGGTTGAGTCAAACGAGGCCTGAATCGTGGTGCAAATGATAAGGTTGAGTGAAACGAGGCCCGACTCGAGGCGCAAATGATAAGGTTAAGTCGAACGAGGCCCGACTCAAGGCGCAAATGATAAGGTTGATTCAAATGACGCGTGACTCGAGGCACAAATAATAAGCTTGAGTGAATCGAGGCCCGACACAAGGCGCAAATAATAAGGTTGAGTCGAACGAGACCTGACTCGAGGCACAAATGATAAGGTTGAGTAAAACGAGGCCTGACTTGAGGCATAAATGGTAAGGGTGCATTGAATGAGGCCCAACACGAGGCACTAATGATAAGCTGAGTCAAACGTGGCCTAACTCGAGGCGCAAATGATAAGTTAAGTCGAATGAGGCTCGACTCGAGGTGCAAATGATAAGGTTAAGTCAAACGAGGCCCGACTCGAGGCACAAATTATAAGGTTAAGTCAAAGGAGTTCTGACTCGAGGCACAAATGATATGGTTGAGTCAAACGAGGCTCGACTCTAGGTGCAAATGATAACGTTGAATCAAACGAGACCCGGCTCGAGGCACAATTGATAAGGTTGAGTAGAACGAGGACTGACTCGAGGCGTAAATGGTAAGGTTAAGTAAAATGAGGCTCGACTGGGGGTGCAGATTTTAAGCTTGAGTCAAACAAGGCCTGAATCGAGGCGCAAATGATAAGGTTGTGTGAAACGAGACCCGATTGAGGCAAAATGATAAAGTTGAGTTGAACAAGGCCCGACTCGAGGCGCAAATGATAACCTGACTCGAGGCGCAAATGATAAGGTTGAGTCAAATGAGGCACGACTCGAGGCATAAATGATAAGGTTGAGTGAAACGAGGCCTGACTCAAGGCGCAAATGATAAGGTTGAGTCCAACGAGGCCCGACTTGAGGCGCAAATGTTAAGGTTAAGTCAAATGAGGCATGACGCAAGGCGCAAGTGATAAGGTTGAGTTAAACGAGGCCCGACTCAAGGCGCAATTGATATGGGTGAGTCAAACAAGGCCCGCCTTGAGGCATAACTGGTAAGGGTGAGTTCAACAAGCCCCAACACGAGGCCCAAATGATAAGGGTCAATCAAACAAGGCTCGACTCGAGGCGCAAATGATAAGGTTAAGTTAAACAAGGCCCGACTCGAGGCGCAAATGATAAGGTTGAGTCGAACAAGGCCCGACTCGAGGCGCAAAGATAAGGTTGAGTCGAACGAGGCCTGACTCGAGGCACAATTGATAAGGTTGAGTAAAACGAGGACCGACTCTAGGCACAAATCATAAGGTTGAGTTGAATGCGGCCCGACTCGAGGTGCAAATGATAAGGTTGAGTCAAACGAGGCCTGAATCGAGGCGCAAATGATAAGGTTGAGTGAAATGATGCCTGGCTCGAGGTGTAAATGATAAGGTTGAGTCGAACGAGGCCCAGCTCGAGGCACAAATGATAAGGTTGAGTCAAACGACTCTTGACTTGCGGCACAAGTGATAAGGTTGAGTCGAACAAGGCCTGACTCAAATGCGCAAATGATATGGGTGAGTCAAACAAGGCCTGACTCGAGGCGTAAATCGTATGGATCAGTTGAACGAGGCCCGACTCAAGGTGCAAATGATAAGGTTGAGTCAAACGAGGTCCGACTTGAGGCACAAATGATAAGGTTGAGTAAAACGAGGCCCAACTAGAGGCGCAAATGATAAAGTTGAGTTAAATGAGGTCTGACTCGAGGCACAAATGATAAGGTTGAGTTAAATGAGGCCTGACTCGAGGCGTAAATGATAAGGTTGAGTCGAACGAGGCCCAACTCGAGGCACAAATGATAAGGTTGAGTAAAACGAGACCTAACTCGAGGCGTAAATGGTAAGGGCGCATTGAACGAGGCCCAACACGAGGCACTAATGATAAGCTGAGTCAAACGAGGCCCAACTTGAGGTGCAAATGATAAGTTAAGTCGAATGAGGCTTGACTCGAGGCGAAAATGATAAGGTTAAGTCAAACGAGGCCCAACTTGAGGTGCAAATGATAAGTTAAGTCGAATGAGGCTTGACTCGAGGCGGAAATGATAAGGCTAAGTCAAATGAGGCCCAACTCGAGGCACAAATGATAAGGTTGAGTGAAACAAGGCCCGACTTGAGGCACAAATGATAAGGTTCAGTCAAACGACGCCTGACTCGAGGCACAAATGTTAAGGTCGAGTCAAACGAGGCCCAACTCGAGGCGCAAATGATAAGGTTGAGTCAAACAAGGCCTAACTCGAATGCGCAAATGATATGGGTGAGTCAAACGAGGCCCAACTCGAGGCGTAAATGGTAAGAATGAGTTGAACGAGGCCCAACTTGAGGCACAAATGTTAAGGTTGAGTTAAACAAGGCCCGACTCGAGGCCCAAATGATAAGGTTGAGTTAAACGAGGCCTGACTCGAGGCGCAAATGATAAGGTTGAGTCAAACGAGGCCCGACTCAAGGCGCAAAGATAAGGTTGAGTCGAACGAGGCCCGACTCGAGGCACAATTGATAAGGTTGAGTAAAACGAGGACCGACTCGAGGTGCAAATCATAAGGTTGAGTTGAATGAGGCCTGACTCGAGGTGCAAATGGTAAGGTTGAGTCAAACGAGGCCTGAATCGAGGCGCAAATGATAAGGTTGAGTGAAACGATGCCCGGCTCGAGGTGTAAATGATAAGGTTGAGTCGAACGAGGCCCGACTCGAGGCACAAATGATAAGGTTGAGTCAAACGAGTCTCGACTCGGGCATAAGTGATAAGGTTGGGTTTTACAAGGCCGGACTCAAATGCGCAAATGATATGGGTGAGTCAAACGAGGCCCGACTCTAGGCGTAAATCGAAAGGATGAGTTGAATGAGGCCCGACTCGAGGTGCAAATGATAAGGTTGAATCAAACAAGGCCCGACTAGAGGCACAAATGATAAGGTTGAGTTAAACAAGGCCTGACTCGAGGCACAAATGATAAGGTTAAGTGGAACGAGGCCCGACTCGAGGAACAAATGATAAGGTTGAGTAAAACAAGGTCTGACTCGAGGCGCAAATGATAAGGTTGAGTTGAATGAGGCTCGACTCGAGGCCCAAATGATAAGGCTGAGTCGAACGAGGCCCAACTCGAGGTGCAAATTATAAGGTTGAGTCAAACAAGGCCCGACTCGAGGCACAAATGATAAGGTTGAGTTAAACGAGGCCCGACTCTATGCATAAATGGTAAGGGTGAGTTGAACGAGGCCTAACACGAGGCACAAATGATAAGGTTGAGTCAAACGAGGCCCGACTCAAGGCGCAAATGATAAGGTTCAGTCAAACGAGGCCCGACTCGAGGCGCAAATGATAAGGTTGAGTGAAGTGAGGCCCGACACGAGGTGCAAATGATAAGGCTGAGTCGAACGAGGCCCGACTCGTGGTACAAATGATAAAGTTAAGTAAAATGAGGCCCAACTCGAGGCACAAAAGTTAAGGTTGAGTTAAACGAGGCTCGACACGAGGCGTAAATGATAAGGTTGAGTCAAATGAGGCCCGACTTGAGGCACAAATGATAAGGTTGAGTCAATTGAGGCCCAGCTCGGGACGCAAATAGTAAGGTTGAGTCGAACGAGACCCGACTTGAGGCACAAATGGTAAAGTTGAGTCGAACGAGGCCCAACTCGGGGCACAAACGATAAGGTTGAGTTGAATGAGGCCCAACTCGAGGCGCAAATGATAAGGTTGAGTCAAACGAGGCCCAACTCGAGGTGCAAATGATAAAGTTGAATCGAACAATGCTCGACTTGAGGCGCAAATGATAAGGTTGAGTCGAATGAGCCCTGACTCGAGGAATAAATGGTAACCCAACTCGAGGCGCAAATGATAAGGTAGAGTGAAACGAGGCTCGACTTGAGGCGCAAATGTTAAGGTTGAGTCAAACGAAGCTCGACTCGAGGCACAAATGATAAGGTTGAGTCAAACGAGGCCTGCCTCGACACACAAAATGATAAGGTTGAGTCAAATGAGGTCCAACTCCAGGCACAAATGATAAGGTTGAGTGAAACGAGGCCTGACTCGAGGCGCAAATGATAAGGTTGAGTAGAACGAGGCCCAACTCGAGGCGCAAATGTTAAGGTTGAATCAAACGAGGCTCGGCTCGAGGCATAAATGATAAGGTTGAGTAAAACAAGGTCCGACTCGAGGCACAAATGATAAGGTTGAGTTGAATGAGGCTCGACTCGAGGCCCAAATGATAAGGCTGAGTCGAACGAGGCCTAACTCGAGGTGCAAATTATAAGGTTGAGTCAAACGAGGCCCGACTTGAGGTGCAAATGATAAGGTTGAATCGAACAAGGCCCGACTTGAGGTGCAAATGATAAGGTTGAGTCGAATGAGGCCTGACTCGAGGAACAAATGGTAACCTAAGTCGAGGCGCAAATGATAAGGTAGAGTGAAACGAGGCCTGACTTGAGGCGCAAATGTTAAGGTTGAGTCAAACGAGGCTTAACTCGAGGCGAAAATGATAAGGTTGAGTCAAACGAGGCCCGCCTTGATGCACAAAATGATAAGGTTGAGTCAAATGAGGCCCAACTCCAAGCACAAATGATAAGGTTGAGTGAAACGAGGCCTGACTCGAGGCGCAAATGATAAGGTTGAGTAGAACGAGGCCCAACTCGAGGCACAAATGTTAAGGTTGAATCAAACGAGGCCTAGCTCGAGGCGCAAATGATAAGGTTGAGTGAAACAAGGCCCAGCTCTAGGCACAAATGATAAGGTTGAGTCAAATGAGGCCTAACTCCAGGCATAAATGATAAGGTTGAGTTAAACGAGGCTCGACTCGAGGCACAAATGATAAGGTTAAGTCAAACAAGGCCCAACACGAGGCACAAATGATAAGGTTGAGTCGAACGAGGCCCAACTCGAGACACAAATGATAAGATTGAGTCAATAGAGGCCCGACTTAAGGCTCAACTGATAAGGTTGAGTAAAATGAGGCTTGACTCAAGGCGCAAATGATAAGGTTGAGTTGAACAAGGCTCGACTCGAGGCGCAAATGACAAGTTGAGTCCAACGAGGCCCGACTCGAGGCTCAAATGATAAGGTTGAATCAAACGAGCCCGACTTGAAGCACAAATGGTAAGATTAAGTGAAACGAGGCCCGACTCAAGGCGCAAATGATAAGGTTGAGTCGAACGAGGTGTGACTTGAGGCGCAAATTATAAGGTTGAGTCAAACGAGGCCTGACTTGAGGCGCAAATAATAAGGTTGAGTGAAACAAAGCCCAACTCAAGGCGCAAATGATAATGTTGAGTCATACCAGGTCTGACTAGAGGCCCAAGTGGAAAGGGTGAGTCAAACGAGGCTCGACCTGAGGCACAAATAATATGGTTGAGTCAAATCAGGCTCGACTCGAGGCACAATGATAAGGTTGAGCCGAACGAGGCTCGATTCAAGGCACAAATGGTACGGTTGAGTCGAACAAGGCCTAACTTGAATGCGCAAATGATATGGGTGAGTCAAACGAGGCCTGCCTTGAAGCATAAATGGTAAGGATGAGTTGAACGAGGCCCAACTCTAGATACAAATGTTAAGGTTGAGTTAAACGGAGCCCGACTTGAGGCCTAAATCATAAGGTTGAGTCGAACAAGGCCCGACTCGAGGTGCAAATGATAAGGTTGAGTCAAATGAGGCCCGACTCAAGGCACAAATGATAAGGTTGAGTCAAACGAGGCCCGACTCAAGGCGCAAATGATAAGGTTAAGTCAAACAATGCTCGACTCAAGGCACAAATGATAAGGTTGAGTAAAATAAGGCCCAACTCGAGCCACAAATGATAAGGTTGAGTCAAACGAGGCCTGACTCGAGGCACAAATGAAATGGGTGAGTCAAATGAGGCCCGACTTGAGGCGTAAATAGTAAGGGTAAGTGGAACGAGGCTTCACTCAAGGTGCAAATGATAAGGTTGAGTCAAACGAGGCTCGACTCGAGGCGCAAATGATATGGTTAACTCAAATGAGACCCGACTTGATGCACAAATGGTAAGGGTGAGTTGAACGAGGCTTGACTCGAGGCGTAAATGATAAGGTTGTGTCAAACGAGGCCCAACTCGAGGCACAAATGATAAGGTTGAGTCAAACGAGGCCTGACTTGAGGCAAAAATGGTAAGGGTGAGTTGAACGAGGCCCGACTCAAGGCATAAATGATAAAGTTAGGTCAAACAAGGCTAGACTCAAGGCATAAATGATAAGGTTGAGTCAAACGATAAGGGTAAGTGGAATGAAGCTTGACTCAAGGCGCAAATGGTAAGGGTAAGTGGATCGAGGCTTGACTCAAGGCACAAATGATAAGGTTGAGTCAAACAAGGCCTGCCTCGAGGCACAAATAATAAAGTTGGATCAAACGAGGCCCAACTCGAGGCGCAAGTGATAAGGGTAAGTGGAATGGGGCTTGACTCAAGCCGAAAATGACAAGGATGAGTCAAACAACACATGACTCGAGGCACAAATGAAATGGGTGAGTCAAATGAGGCCCGACTCAAGGCATAAATGGTAAGGGTAAGTGGAACGAGGCTTGACTCAAGGCGCAAATGATAAGGTTGAGTCAAACGAGGCCCGACTCGAGGCGCAAATGATATGGTTAAATCAAACGATACCCAACTCGAGGCGCAAATGGTAAGGGTGAGTTGAACGAGGCTCGACTCGAGGCGCGAATGATAAGGTTGAGTTAAACGAGGCCCGACTTGAGGCACAAATGATAAGGTTGAGTCAAACGAGGCCCGACTCGAGGCAAAAGTGGTAAGGGTGAGTTGAACGAGGTCCGACTTGAGGTGTAAATGATAAAGTTGGGTCAAACGAGGCCCGACTCGAGGCACCAATGATAAGGTTGAGTCAAATTAGGCCCGACTCCAGGACCCGATGATAAGATTGAGTCAAACGAGGCCCGACTCGAGGCGCAAATGATATGGTTGAGTCAAACGAGGCTCCTCTCGAGGCGTAAATGATATGGTTGAGTCAAACGAGGCCCGAGTTGAGGTACAAATGATAAGGTTGAGTCAAACGAGGACTGACTCGAGGCGCAAATAATATGGTTAAGTCAAACGAGGCTCAATTCGAGGCGCAAATGATATGGTTGTGTCAAACGAGGCTCATCTCGAGGCGTAAATGATATGGTTGAGTCAAACGGGGCCCGAGTTGAGCACAAATGAGATGGGTGAGTCAAACGAAGCCTGACTCGAGGCGCAAATGATATGGATGAGTCAAACGAGGCCCAACTCAATGTGCAAATGATAAGGTTGAATCGAACGAGGCCTGGCTCGAGGCGCAAATGATATGGGGGAGTCAAATGAGGCTCGACTCGAGGTGCAAATGATAAGGGTGAGTTGAACGAGGCCAGACTTGAGGCGCAAATGATAAGGTTGAGCCGAACGAAGCCCGACCCGAGATGCAAGGGGTAAGGTTGAGTCGAACCAGGCCCGACTCAATGCGCAAATGATAAGGGTGAGTTGAACGAGGCCAGACTTGAGGCGCAAATGATAAGTTTGAGTCGAACGAGGCTCGACCCGAGGCGCAAATGATACGGTTGAGTAGAACGAGGCATGACTTAAGGCAGAAATGATAAGGGTGAGTTGAACAAGGCCAGACTTGAGGCACAAATGATAAGGTTGAGTCAAACAAGGCTCGACTCGAGGCGCAAATGATATGGTTGAGTCAAATGAGGCCCGACTCGAGGTGCAAATGATAAGGTTGAGTCAAACGAGGCCCGACTCAAGGCACAAATGATAAGGTTAAGTCAAACGAGGCTCGACTCGATGCCAAAATGGTAAGGGTAAGTTGAACGAGGCCTGACTCGAGGCATAAATGACAACGCTGGGTCAAACGAGGCCTGACTCGAGTCACAAATGATAAGGTTGAGTTAAATGAGGCCTGACTCGAGGCACAAAGGATAAGGTTGAGTCAAACGAGGCCTGACTCGAGGCGCAAATGATATGGTTATGTCAAACGAGGCCCGGCTCAAGGCGCAAATGATATGGGTGAGTCAAACGAGGCCCGGCTCGAGGCGCAAATGGTAAGGGTGAGTTGAACGAGGCTTGACTCGATGTGCAAATGATAAGGGTGAGTTGAATGAGGCCTGCATCAAGGCACAAATGATAAGGTTGAGTTGAACGAGCCTCTACTTGAGGCACAAATGATAAGGTTGAGTCAAACTAGGCTCGTCTCGAGGCGCAAATGGTAAGGGTGAGTCAAACAAGGCCGGACTCGACGTACAAATGATATGGTTGAGTCAAATGAGGCCCGACTCGAGGTGCAAATGATAAGGTTGAGTCAAACAAGGGCCAACACGAGGCACAAATGGTAAGGGTGAGTTGAACAAGGCCCGAGTCGAGGTGCAAATAATAAGGATGAGTTAAACGAGGCCTGACCCAAGGTACAAATCATAAGGTTGAGTCAAATGAAGCCCGACTCGAGTTGCAAATGATATGGTTGAGTCAAACGAGGCCCGACTTGTGGCGCAAATGATATGGGTGAGTCAAACGAGGACCGACTCAATGCACAAATGATAAGGTTGAGTTACACGAGGCCTGACTGGAGGCAGAAATGATAAGGTTGATTCAAACAAGGCCCCGACTCAAGGCGTAAATGATATGGGCGAGTCAAATGAGGCCCAACTCGAGGCACAAACGATAAGGTTGAGTCAAACGAGGCTCGACTCGAGGCAAAAATGGTAAGGGTAAGTTGAACCAGGCCCGACTCGAGGCATAAATGACAAAGCTGGGTCAAACGAGGCTCGACTCGAGCCACAAATGATAAGGTTGAGTCAAATGAGGCCCGACTCGAGGCACAAAGGATAAGGTTGAGTCAAATGAGGCCTGACTCGAGGCACAAATGATATGGTTGTGTCAAACGAGGCCCGGCTCAAGGCACAAATGATATGGGTGAGTCAAATGAGGCCTGACTCGAGGCGCAAATGGTAAGGGTGAGTTGAACGAGGCCCGCATCAAGGCACAAATGATAAGGTTGAGTTGAACGAGCCTCGACTTGAGGGACAAATGATAAGGTTGAGTCAAACTAGGCCTGTCTCGAGGCGCAAATGGTAAGGGTGAGTCAAACAAGGCCCAACTCGACGCACAAATGATATGGTTGAGTAAAACGAGGATTGACTAGAGGTGCAAATTATAAGGTTGAGTCGAACGAGCCCTGAATCGAGGCGCAAATGATAAGGTTGAGTCAAACAAGGCCCAACTTGAGGCACAAATAATCCAGTTAACTGAAACGAGGCCCGACTCGAGGCACAAATGATAAGATTAAGTCAAACGAGGCCCAACTCGAGGCAAAAATGGTAAGGGTGAGTTGAACGAGGTCTGACTCGAGGTGTAAATGTTAAAGTTGGGTCAAACGAGGCCCGACTCGAGGCGCAAATGATAAGGTTGAGTCAAATTAGGCTTGACTCTAGGACCAAATGATAAGATTGAGTCAAACGAGGCCTGACTCGCGGCGCAAATGATATGGTTGTGTCAAATAAGGCCCGGCTCGAGGCGCAAATGTTATGGGGGAGTCAAATGAAGCCCGACTCGGGGCGCAAATGATAAGGGTGAGTTGAACGAGGCCAGACTTGAGGTGCAAATGATAAGGTTAGGCCTGACTCAAGGTGCAAATGATAAGGTTAAGTTAAACGAGGCCCGACATGAGGTGCAAATGATATGAGTAAGTCAAATGAGGTCTAACTCAAGGCGCAAATGGTAAGGGTGAGTTGAACGAGGACCGACTCGAGGATCAAATGGTAAGGTTGAGACAAACGATGCCCGACTCAAGGTACAAATGATATGGTTGAGTCAAACGAGTCCCAACTAGAGGCGCAAATGACAAGGTTGAGCCAATGAGGCCCGACTAGTGGCGCAAATGATAAGGATGAGTTAAACGAGGCCAGACTCGAGGCGCAAATGATATGGGTGAGTCAAATGAGGCCTGACTCGAGCGCAAATGGTAAGAGTGACTTGAACGAGGCTTGACTCGAGGCGCTAATGATTGGGTTGCATCGAACGAGACCCGACTTGATGCATAAATGATAAGGTTGAGCCGAACGAGGTCCGACTCGAGGCACAAATGATAAGGTTGAGTCAAAAGATGCCCGACTCGAGTTGCAAATGATATGGGAGAGTCAAATGAGGCCCGACTCAAGGTGCAAATGGTAAGGGTGAGTTGAACGAGGCCAAACTCAAGGCACAAATGATAAGGTTTAGTCGAACGAGGCCTAAGTCGTGGCGCAAATGATAAGGTTGAGTCGAATAAGGCTCGACTCGATGGGCAAATGATAAGGTTGAGTCAAACGAGGCCTGACTCGAGGCACAAATGATATGGTTGAGTCAAATAAGGCCCGACTCAAGGGGGAAATGGTAAGGGTGAGTTGAACGAGGCCTAACTCGAGGCACAAATGATAAGGTTGAGTCGAACGAGGCCCGACTCCAGGCGTAAATGATAAGGTTGAGTCAAACGATGCCTGACTCGAGATGCAAATGATATGGGTGAGTCAAACAAAGCCCGACTCGAGACACAAATGGTAAGGGTGAGTTGAAAGAGGCCCGTCTCGAGGCGTAATTGGTAAAGTTGAGTCAAAGAAGACCCGACTCGATGCACAAATGATAAGGTTCTGTTGAACGAGGCCCAACTCTAGGCGCAAATGATAAGGTTGAGTCAAACGTGTCCCGACTTGAGGCGCAAATGATATGGCTGAGTCAAACGAGGCCCGACTCGAGATGCAAATGGTAAGGGTGAGTTGAACAAGGTCGGACTTGAGGCGCAATTGATAAGGTTGAGTCACACGAGGCCTGACACATGGCGCAAATGATATGTTTGAGTCGAATGAGGCCCAACTCAAAGCGCAAACGATAAGGTTAAGTCAATCGAGGCCCGACTCAAGGCATAAATGATATGGGTGAGAAAAATGAGGCCCGACTCGAGGCACAAATGGTAAGGGAGAGTTGAATGAGGCTGAACTTAAGGCGCAATTGATAAGGTTGAGTCGAACGAGGCCTAACTCGTGGCGCAATTGATAAGGTTGAGTTGAATGAGGCCTGACTCGAAGGGCAAACGATAAGGTTGAGTCAAACGAGGCCCGACTCGAGGCACAAATTGTATGGGTGAGTCAAATAAGGCCCGACTCGAGGCACAAACAGTAAGGGTGAGTTGAACGAGGCCCGACTCAAGGCCCAAATGATAAGGTTGAGTCAAACGAGGCCCGACTCGAGGCGCAAATGATATGGGTGAGTCAAACAAGGAATGGTAAGGTTAAGTTGAACGAGGCCCGACTCGAGGCGTAAATGATAAAGTTGAGTCCAACGAGGCCCGACTCGAGGCGCAAATGATAAATTTGTGTAAAACGAGGCCCGACTCGAGGCACAAATGATAAGGTTGAGTCAAATGAGGCCTGACTCGAGGCGCAAATGATATGGGTTAGTCAATTAAGGCCCGACTCAAGGCGCAAATGGTAAGGGTGAGTTGAACGAGGCCGGATTTAAGGTGCAAATGATAAGGTTGAGTTGAACGAGGCCTGACCCGAGGCACAAATGATAAGGTTGAGTCCAATGAGGCTCGACTTGAGGCGAAAATGATATGGGTGTGTCAAACGAGGCCCAACTCGAGATGCCAATGGTAAGGGTGAGTTGAACGAGGCCCGACTCGAGGCGCAATTGATAAGGTTGAGTTGAACGATGCCTGCTCAAGGCACAAATTATAAGGTTCAATCGAACGAGGCCCGACTCGAGGCGCAAATGATAAGGTTAAGTTAAACGAGGCCCGACTTGAGCCGCAAATGATATAAGTGAGTCAAATGAGACCCGACTCAAGGTACAAATGGTAAGCATGAGTTGAACGAGGCCAGACTTGAGACGCAAATGGTATGGTTGAGTCGAACGAGTCCCAACTCGAGGTGCAAATGACAAGGTTGAGTCCAACGAGACAGAGTCGAGGCACAAATGATAAGGTTGAGTCAAACGAGGCCCGACTTGATGTGCAAATGATAAGGTTGAGTCGAACGAGGCCCGACTCGAGGCGTAAATGATAAGGTTCAGTCAGACGAGGCCCGACTTGAGGCGCAAATGACAAGGTTAAGTTAAACGAGGCTCGACTCGAGCCGCAAATGATATAAGTCAGTCAAATGAGGCCCGACTCGAGGCTCAAATGGTAAGGTTGAGATAAACAACGCCCGACTCAAGGCACAAATGATACGGTTGAGTCAAACGAGTCCTAACTAGAGGTGCAAATGACAAGGTTTAGTCCAACGGGGCCCGACTAGAGGCGCAAATAATAAGGATGAGTCAAACAAGGCCCTACTCGAGGCACAAATGATATGGGTGAGTCAAACGAGGACCGACTCGAGCGCAAATGGTAAAAGTGAGTTGAAAAAGGCCCGACTCGAGGCACAAATAATAGGGTTGAGTCAAACAAGGCCTGACTCGATGCGCAAATGATAAGGTTGAGCCGAACGAGGTCCGACTCGAGGCCAAATGATAAGGATGAGTGAAATGAGGCTCGACTCGAGGTGCAAATGACATGGGAGAGTCAAATGATGCCTGACTCAAGGCACAAATGGTAAGGGTGAGTTGTACGAGGCCAGACTTGAGCCACAAATGATAAGGTTGAGTCACACGAGGCCTAACTTGTGGCGCAAATGATAAGGTTGAGTGAAATGAGGCCCGACTCAAGGGGCAAATGATAAGGTTGAGTCAAACGAGGCTCGACTCGAGACACAAATTATATGGGTGAGTCAAATGAGGCCTGACTCGAGGTGCAAATGGTAAGGGTGAGTTGAACGAGGAACGACTCGAGGCACAAATGATAAACTTGAGTTGAACGAGGCTTGACTCGAGACGCAAATGATATGGGTGAGTCAAACGAAGCTCGACTCAACGCACAAATGGTAAGGGTAAGTTGAAAGAGGCCCATCTCGAGGCGTAAATGGTAAAGTTGAGTCAAAGGAGGCCCAACTCGATGCGCAAATAATAAGGTTGAGTCGAACGAGGCCCGACTACAGGCGCAAATGATAAGGTTGAGTCAAACGATTCTCGACTCGGGTCGCAAATGATATGGGTGAGTCAAATGACGCCCAACTCGAGATGCAAATGGTAAGGGTGAGTTGAACGAGGCTGGAGTTGAGGCAAAATGGATAAGGTTGAGTCGAACGAGGCCTGACTCGTGGCACAAATGATATGGTTGAGCCGAATGAGGCCCAACTAGAAGCGCAAATGATATGGTTAAGGCAAATGAGGCCCGACTCAAGGCACAAATGATATGGGTGAGTAAAATAAGGCCTGAATCGAGGCGCAAATGGTAAGGGAGAGTTGAATGAGGCCAAACTTAAGGCACAATTGATAAGGATGAGTCGAACGAGGCCTAACTCGTGGTTCAATTGATAAGGTTGAGTTGAATGAGGCCTGACTCGAGGGGCAAATGATAAGGTTAAGTCAAACGAGGCCCGACTCGAGGCACAAATGATAAGGGTGAGTCAAATGAGGACCGACTCCAGGCACAAATGATAAAGTTGAGTCAAACGAGGCCTGACTGGAGGCACAAATGATAAGGTTGAGTCAAACATGGCCCGACTCGAGGCGCAAATGATATGGTTAAATCAAACGAGACCCGACTTGAGGCGTAAATGGTAAGGGTGAGTCAAACGATGCCCAACTCGAGGCACAAATGATAAGGTTAAGCCAAACATGGCCCGACTTGAGGCGTAAATGGTAAGGGTGAGTTGAACAAGGGCGGACTTGAGGCGCAAGAGTCGAATGAGGCTCGACTCGATGCATAAATGATAAGGTTGACTCGAACGAGGCCTGACTCAAAGCACAAAATGATATGAGTGAGTCAAATGAGGCCCGACTCGAGGCGTAAATGATAAGGGTGAATCAAATGAGGACCGACTCAAGGCACAAATGATAAGGCTAAGTCGAATGAGGCCCGACTGGAGGTACAAATGATATGATAGAGCCAAACGAGTCCCAACTCGAGGCACAAATGACAAGGTTGAGTCTAACGTGACCCGAGTCGAGGCACAAATCATAAGGTTGACTCAAACGAGTCCCAACTCGAGGCGCAAATGACAAGGTTGAGTCCAACGAGACCCGAGTCGAGGTGCAAATGATAAGGCTGAGTCGAACGAGGCCTAACTCGTGGCGCAAATGATAAGGTTGAGTCAAATGAGGCCCGACTCGAGGGGCAAATGATAAGGTTGAGTCAAACGAGGCTTGACTCAAGACACAAATGATATGGGTGAGTCAAATGAGGCCCGACTCGAGGCACAAATGGTAAGGGTGAGTTAAACGAGGAACGACTTCAGGCGTAGATGATAAGGTTGAGCCAAACGAGGCCCGACTGCAGGCGCAAATGATATGGGTGAGTCAAACGATGCCCGACACGAGACGCAAATGGTAAAGTTAAGTTGAACGAGGCCGGAGTTGAGGTGCAATTAATAAGGTTGAGTCGAACGAGGCCTGACTCATGGCACAAATGATATGGTTGAGTCAAATGAGGCCCAACTCGAACCATAAATGATATGGTAAAGTCAAACGAGGCCCAACTCGAGGCACAAGTGATATGGGTGAGTAACATAAGGCTCGACTCGAGGCGCAAATGGTAAGGGAGAGTTGAACTAGGCCGGACCTAAGGCACAATTGATAAGGTTGAGTCAAACGAGGTTTGGCTCGTGGTGCAATTGATAAGGTTGAGTTGAATGAGGCTTGACTCGAGGGGCAAACGATAAGGTTGAGTCAAACGAGGCTCGACTCGAGGCACAAATGATACGGGTGAGTCAAATAAGGCCCGACTCGAGGCGCAAAAGGTAAGGGTGAGTTGAATGAGGCCCGACTCGAGGCACAAATGATAAGGTTGAGTCGAACGAGGCCCGACTCCAGGCACAAATGATAAGGATGAGTCAAACGAGGCCCGACTCGAGGTGCAAATGATATGGGCAAGTCAAACGAGGCCCGACTCGAGACGCAAATGGTAAGGGTAAGTTGAACGAGGCCCCACTCGAGGCGTAAATGATAAAGTTGAGTCAAATGAGGCCTGACTTGAGGTACAAATGATAAGTTTGTGTCAAATGAGGCATAACTCGAGGCACAAATGATAAGCTTGACTTAAATGAGGCCCGACTTGAGGCGCAAATGATATGGGTTAATCAAATAAGGCCCAACTTAAGGCACAAATGGTAAAGGTGAGTTGCACGAGGCCGGACTTGAGGCACAAATGATAAGGTTGAGTCGAACAAGGCCTGACCCGAGGCACAAATGAGAAGGTTGAGTCGAACACCTGACTTGAGGGGCAAATGATAAGGTTGAGTCAAATGAGGCCTGACTCGAGGCGCAAATGATAAGGTTGAGTCCAACAAGGCCCGACTCAAGGCTTAAATGATATGGCTGAGTCAAACGAGGCCCAACTCGAGATGCCAATGGTAAGGGTGAGTTGAATGAGGCCTGACTCGATGCACAAATGATAAAGTTGAGTCAAATAGGGCCCGACTCTTGGTGCAAATGATAAGGTTGAGTCAAACAAGGCTCGTCTCGAGGTGCAAATGGTAAGGGTGAGTTGAACGAGGCCCAACTCGAGGCGCAAATGATAAAGTTGAGTCGAATGAGGCTCAACTCAATTTGTAAATGATAAGGTTGAGTCGAATGGGGGCCGACTCGAGGCACAAATGATAAGGTTGAGTCAAACGAGGCCCGACTCGAGGCGCAAATGATACGGGTGAGTCATATAAGTCCTGACTCAAGGCGCAAATGGTAAGGGTGAGTTGAACGAGGCCGAACTTGAGGCATAAATGATAAGGGTGAGTCAAACGAACACTGACTAAAGGCACAAATGATAAGGTTGAGTCGAATGAGGTCTAACTCGTGGAGAATCTGATAAGGTTGACTCAAACGATGCCCAACTCGAGGCACAAATGATAAGGTTAAGCCAAACGAGGCTCGACTCAAGGTGCAAATGGTAAGGGTGAGTTGAACGAGGATGGACTTGAGGCACAAATGATACAATGGAGTCGAACGAGGCTCGACTCGATATGTAAATGATAAGGTTGAGTCGAATGAGCCTGACTCGAAACGCAAAGTGATATGGATGAGTGAAACGAGGCCCGACTCAAGGGGTAAATGACAAGGGTGAGTCAAACGAGGACCGACTCAAGGCACAAATGATAAGGTTAAATCGAACGAGTCCTAACTCGAGGCACAAATGACAAGGTTGAGTCCAACGTGACCCGAGTCGAGGCACAAATGATAAGGTTGATTCGAACGAGTCCCAACTCGAGGCGCAATTGACAAGGTTGTGTCCAATGAGACCCGAGTCGAGGCACAAATGATAAGGTTGAGTCAAACGAGGTGCGACTCGATGTGCAAATGATAAGGTTAAGTCGAACGAGACCCGACTCGAGGCGTAAATGATAAGGTTAAGTCAAACGAGGCCCGACTCGAGGCGCCAATGATATGAGTGAGTCAAATAAGGCCTGACTCGAGGCGCAAATGATATAGGTGACTTAAATGAGGCCTAACTCGTGGCATAAATGATAAGGTTGAGTCAAACAAGACCCGACTTGAGGCACAAACTATAAGGTTGAGTCAAACGAGGCCTGACTCGAGGCACAAATGATATGGATGAGTCAAACTGGACTACCTCGAGACACAAATGTTAAGGGTCAGTTGAACGAGGCTCGACTCGAGGCACAAATGATAAGGGTGAGTCAAAAGAGGCTCACATCAAGGCACAAATGATATCGTTAAGTCAAACGAGGCCCGACTCGAGGCACGAATGATAAGGGTGAGTCAAACGAGGCTCACATCAAGGCACAAATGATAAGGTTGAGTCAAACGAGCCCCGACTCGAGGCGAAAATTATAAGGTTGAGTTGAACAAGCCCCGAATGAGACACAAATGATAAGGTTAAGTCAAACGAGGCCCAACTCGAGGCACAAATGATATGAGTGAGTCAAATGAGGCCTGACTCAAGGCGCAAATGGTAAGGGTGAGTTGAACGAGGCCAAATTTAAGGTGCAAATGATAAGGTTACATCAAACGAGGTCTGACTCGAGGTGCAAATGATAAGGGTGAGTCAAATAAGGCCTGACTCAAGGCACAAATGGTAAGGGTGAGTTGAACGGGGCCGGACTTGAGGAGCAACTGATAAGGTTGACTCAAACGATGCCTGACTCAAGGCACAAATGATAAGGTTAAGCCAAACAAGGCCCGACTCAAGGTGCAAATTGTAAGGGTGAGTTGAACGAGGGCGGACTTGAGGCGTAAATGATACAGTGGAGTTGAACGAGGCGTGACTCGATGCATAAATGATAAGGTTGAGTTGAACGAGGCCTGACTAGAAGCTAAAATGATATGGGTGAGTCAAACGAGGCCCGACTCGAGGCGTAAATGATAAGGGTGAGTCAAACGAGGACCGACTCAAGGAACAAATGATAAGGTTAAGTCGAATGAGGCCCGACTAGAGGCACAAATGATAAGATTGAGCCAAACGAGTCCTGACTCGAGGTGCAAATGACAAGGTTGAGTCCAACGTGACCTGAGTCGAGGCACAAATGATAAGGTTGATTCAAACGAGTCCCAACTCAAGGTGCAAATGACAAGGTTGAGTCCAATGAAACCCAAATCGAGGCACAAATGATAAGGTTGAGTCAAACGAGGCCCAACTCGATGTGCAAATGATAAGGTTGAGTCGAACGAGGCCCGACTCGAGGCACAAATGATAAGGTTAAGTCAAACGAGGCCCGACTCGAGGCGCAAATGATATGAGTGAGTCAAATGAGGCCCTACTCAATGCGCAAATGGTAAGGGTGAGTTAAACAAGGCCAAACTTGAGGTGCAAATGATAAGTTTGAGTTGAACGAGGGCCAACTCGAGGCTCAAATTGTAAGGTTAAGACAAACGATGCCTAACTCAAGGCACAAATGATATGGTTGAGTCGAACGAGTCCCAACTAGAGGCGCAAATGACAAGCTTGAGTCCAACGAGGCCCGACTAGAGGTGCAAATGATAAGGATGAGTCAAACAAGGCCTGACTTGAGGCGTAAATGATATGGGTTAGTCAAATGAGGCCCAACTTACGCGCAAATGGTAAGGGTGAGTTGAATGAGGCCCAACTCGAGGTGCAAATGATAGGGTTGAGTCGAACAAATGACAAGGCTGAGTCCAACGAGACCCGACTAGAGGCGCAAATGTATGGGTGAGTCAAACGAGGACGTCTCGAGCGCAAATGGTAAGGTTGAGTTGAATGAGCCCCGACTCGAGGTGCAAATGATAGGGTTGAGTCGAACGAGGCCCAACTCGATGCGCAAATGATAAGGTTGAGTTGAACGAGGTCTAACTCGAGGTGCAAATGATAAGGTTGAGTCAAACAAGGTCTGAGTCAAGGCACAAATGATAAGGTTAAGTCAAACGAGGCCCGACTCAAGGCACAAATGGTAAGGGTGAGTTGAATGAGGCCAGATTTGAGGCGCAAATGATAACGTTGAGTCAAACGAGGCCCGACTCGAGGCACAAATGATAAGCTTGAGTTGAACGAGGCCTGACTCCAGGCGTAAATGATAAGGTTGAGTCAAACGAGGCTCGACTAGAGGCGCAAATGATATCGGTGAGTCAAACGAGGCCTAACTCGAGGCACAAATGGTAAGGGTGAGTTGAAAGAGGCCTGTCTCGAGGCATAAATGGTAAAGTTGAGTCAAAGGAGGCCCGACTCGATGCGCAAATGATAAAGTTGAGTCGAACAAGGCCTGACTCTAGGCGCAAATGATAAGGTTGAGTCAAACAAGTCCCGACACGAGGTACAAATGATATGGATGAGTGAAACGAGGCCCGACTCAAGACGCAAATGGTAAGGGTGAGTTAAACGAGGCCAGACTTGAGGCGCAATTGATAAGGTTGAGTAGAACGAGACTTGACTCGTGGGGCAAATGATAAGGTTGGGTCGAATGAGGCCCGACTCGAGGCGCAAACGATAAGGTTGAGTCAAACAAGGCCTGACTCGAGGAGCAACTGATAAGGTTGACTCAAATGATGCCCAACTCGAGGCATAAATGGTAAGGGTGAGTTGAACGAGGCCGGAGTTGAGGTGTAATTGATAAGTTTGAGTTGAACAAGGCCCGACTCGTGGCACAAATGATAAGGTTAAGTCGAATGAGGCCCGACTTGAGACACAAACGATAAGGTTGAGTGAAATGAGGCCCGACTCAAGGCACAAATGATATAGGTGACTAAAATGAGGCCCAACTTGAGGCGCAAATGTTAAGTGTAAGTTAAACGGGGCTAGACTTGAGGCATAAATGAAAAGGGTGAGTCAAACGAAAACTGACTCAAGGCACAAATGATAAGGTTGAGTCGAACGAGGCCTGACTCGAGGAGCAACTAATAAGGTTAACTCAAACGAGGCCTGACTCAAGGCACAAATGATAAGGTTGAGTTAAACGAACCCCGACTCGAGGCGCAAATGATATGGCTGAGTCAAATGAGGCTCGACTCAAGCCACAAATGGTAAGGGTGAGTTGATCGAGGCTGGACTTGTGGCGCAAATAATAAGGTTGAGTCGAACGAGGCCTGACTCGGGGCACAAATGATAAGGTTGAGTCAAATGAGGCCTATCTCGAGGGGTAAATGATAAGGTTGAGTCAAACGAGGCCTGACTCGAGGCACAAATGATATGGGTGAGTCAAATGAGGCCCAACTCGAGGTGCAAATGGTAAGGGTAAGTTGAACGAGGCCTGACTCGGGGCGCAAATGATAAGGGTGAGTCAAACGAGGCCCGTATTAAGGCACAAATGATAAGGGTGAGTCGAATGAACCCTAACTTGAGGCACAAATGATAAGGTTGTGTCAAACGACTCCTAACTCAAGGCGCAAATGATATGGGTGAGTCAAATGAGGCCTGACTCAAGGCATAAGTGGTAAGGTTGAGTTAAACGAGGCCCGCCTCGATGCGCAAATGATAAGGGTGACTTGAATGAGGCTAGACTTGAGGTGCAAATGATAAGGGTGAGATGAACGAGGCCAGACTTGAGGCACAAATGATAAGGTTGAGTTAAACGAGGCCTGAGTCGAGGCACAAATGATATGGGTGAGTCAAATGAGGCCCAAGTCAAGGCACAAATGGTCAGGGTGAGTTGAACATGGCCAGACTTGAGGCACAAATGATAAGGTTGAGTCGAACGAGGCCTGACTCGAGGCACAAATGATAAGGTTGAGTCAAATGAGGCCCAACTCGATGGGCAAATTATAAGGTTGAGTCAAATGAGGCCTAACTTGAGGCACAAATGATATGGGTAAGTCAAATGAGATCCGACTCGAGGCACAAATGGTAAGGATGTGTTGAACGAGGCCCGACTCGAGGCACAACTGATAAGGTTAAGTCAAACGAGGCCCAACTCGAGCCAGTAATGATAAGGTTGTGTCAAACAAGGCCTGACTCGAGGCAGAAATGGTAAGGGTGAGTTGAACGGGGCTCGACTCGAGGTGGAAATGATGAAGCTGAGTCAAACGAGGCCCGACTCAAGGCACAAATGATATGGTTGAGTGAGATGACGCCCAACTTAAGGCGCAAATGATAAGGTTGAGTCAAACGAGGCCTGAGTCGAGGCGCAAATGATATGGTTGAGTCAAACGAGGCTCGGCTCGAGGCACAAATGATATCGGAGAGTAAAATGAGGCCCGACTCGAGGTGCAAATGGCAAGGGTGAGTTCAACGAGGCCAAACTTGAGGCACAAATGATAAGGTTAAGTTGAATAAAGCATGACCTGAGGCGCAAATGGTAAAGTTGAGTCGAACGAGGCCCGACTCGATGCGCTAATCATTTGTGCCGCAAGTTAGGCCTCGTTTGACTCAACCATATCATTTGAGCCTCGAGTCGGGCCTCGTTTAACTTAGCCATATCTTTTGTGCCTCGAGTTGGGCCTCGTTTGACTCAACCATATTATTTGCGCCTCGACTCAGGCCTTGTTTGACTCACCCGTACCATTTGTGCATCGAGTTGGTCCTCGTTTGACTTAACCATATGAATTGCGCATCGAGTCAGGCCTCGTTTGACTCAACCATATCATTTGTGCCTCGAGTTAGGCGTCGTTTCACTCAATCATATCATTTGCACCTCGAGTCGGGCTTCGTTTGACTCAACCATATCATTTGCGCCTTGAGTCTATCCTCGTTTGACTCAACCATATCATTTCTGCCTCGAGTCATGCCTCATTTGACTCAACCATACCATTTGCGCCTTAAGGCGGGCTTAGTTTGACTCAAGCATATGTTTTGTGCCTCGAGTTAGCCCTCATTTGACTCAGCCATATCATTTGCGCCTTGAGTCAGGCCTTGTTTAACTCATCGATACCATTTGTACCTCAAGTTAGGCCTCGTTTGACTCAACCATATCATTTGTGCCTCGAGTCGGGCCTCGTTTGACTCAACCATATATTTCTGCCTCAAGTCATGCCTCGTTTGACTCAACCATATGATTTGCTCCTCGAGTTGGGCCTCGTTTGACTCAACCATATCATTCTGCTTCGAGTCATGCCTTGTTTGACACAACCATATCATTTGCGCCTTGAGTTGGGCCTTGTTTGTCTCAACCATACCATTTGTGCCTCGAGACGAGCCTCGCTTGACTCAATCATAACATTTGTGCCTCGAGTCATGCCTTGTTTAACATAACCATATCATTTGCTTTTTGAGTCGGGTCTCGTTTGACTAAACCGTATCACTTGCGCCTCGCGTCGGGCCTCGTTTGAATCACCGATACCAGTTGTGCCTTACGTCTGGCCTCGTTTCAGTCAACCATATCATTTGTGCCTCGAGTCAGGCCTCGTTTGGCTCAATCATATCATTTGCACCATGAGTCAGGCCTTGTTTGACTCAACCATATCATTTGCGCCTCGAGTCAGGCCTCATTTGACTCAACCATATCATTTACGGCTCGAGTCAGGCCTCATTTGACTCACCGATACCATTTGTGCCTCGAGTTGGTCCTCGTTTGACTCAACCATATCATTTGTGCCTCGAGTCAGGCCTCATTTGACTCAACCATATCATTTACGGCTCGAGTTAGGCCTCATTTGTCTCACCGATACCATTTGTGCCTTAAGTTGGTCCTCGTTTGACTCAACCATATCATTTGCACCTCGAGTTGGGCCTCATTTGACTCACCGATACAATTTGGGCAACGAGTTGGGCCTCGACTCAACCATATGATTTGTGCATTGAGTCAGGTCTTATTTGAATTAACCTTATCATTTGTGCCTCGAGTTAGGCCTCGTTTGGCTCAATCATATCATTTGCGCCTCGAGTTGGACCTCGTTTGACTCAACCATATCATTTCTACCTCGAGTCAAGCCTTATTTGACTCAACCATATTATTTGCGCCTCGAGTTGGGCCTCGTTCGACTCAACCATATCATTTGTGCCTTGAGTCGGGCCTCGTTTGACTCATCGATACCATTTGTGGCTCAAGTTGGGCCTCGTTTGACTCAACCATATCATTTGTGCCTCTAGTTGGGCCTCGTTTGACTCAACCATATCATTTCTGCCTCGAGTCATGCCTTGTTTGACACAACCATATCATTTGCGCCTCGAGTTGGGCCTCGTTCAACTCAACCATATCATTTGCGCCTTGAGTCAGGCCTCGTTTGACTCATCGATACCATTTATGGCTCAAGTTAGGCCTCGTTTGACTCAACCATATCATTTCTGCCTCAAGTCATCCCTCGTTTGACTAAACCATATCATTTGCGCCCCTAGTCGAGCCTCGTTTGACTCAACCATATCATTTCTGCCTCGAGTCATGCCTTGTTTGACACAACCATATCATTTGCGCCCCAAGGCGGCCCTCGTTTGACTCAACCATCTCATTTGTGCCTTGAGTGTTCCCTCGTTTGACTCAACCATATCATTTGTGTCTTGAGTCGGCCCTTGTTTGACTAATCCATATCATTTGTGCCTCGAGTCGGGCCTCGTTTGACTCACCGATACCATTTATGCCGCGAGTTAGTCCTCGTTGGGCTCAATCATATCATTTCTACCTCGAGTCAGGCCTCGTTTGGCTCAATCATATCATTTGTGCCATGAGTCAGGCCTCGTTTGACTCAACCTTATCATTTGCGCCTTGAGTCAGGCCTCGTTTGACTCACCGATACAATTTGTGCCTCGAGTTGGGCCTCGTTTGACTCAACCATATCATTTGTGCCTCAAGTCAGGCCTCGTTTGGCTCAATCATATCATTTGTGCCTCGAGTTATGCCTCGTTTGACTCAACCATTTCATTTGCGTCTTGAGTCGGTCCTCGTTTGACTAAACCATATCATTTGCGCCTCGAGCCGAGCCTCATTTGACTCATTGATACCATTTGTGCCTCGAGTCGGGCCTCGTTTGACTCAACCATATCATTTGAGCCTCGAGTCGGGCCTTGTTTGACTCCACCATATCATTTGTGCCTCGAGGTGGGCCTCGTTTGGCTCAACCATCTCATTTGTGCCTCAAGTGTTGCCTCGTTTGACTCAACCATATCATTTGCATCTCGAGTTGGCCCTCGTTTGACGAAACCATATCATTTGCGCCTCGATTCGGGCCTCGTTTGACTCACCAATGCCATTTGTGCCTCGACCATATCATTTTTGCCTCGAGTCATGCCTTGTTTGACTCTACCATATCATTTGCATCCTGATCCGAGTCTCGTTTGACTAAACCATATTAGTTGCGCCTCGAGTCGGGCCTTATTTGACTCACTGATACCATTTGTGCCTTGAGTTGGGCCTCGTTTGACTCAACCATATCATTTGTGTTTCGAGTCAGGCCTTGTTTGACTTAACCATATCATTTGCACTTCGATTCTGGCCTCGTTTGACTTAACCATATCATTTGTGCCTCGAGTCGGGCCTTGCTTGACACAACCATATCATTTGCGCCTCGAGTCGGGCCTGGTTTGACTCAACGATATCATTTGTGCCTCGAGTCGGGCCTCGTTTGACTCACCAGTATCGTTTGTGCCTCATGTTAAGACTCGTTTAACTCAACCATATCGTTTGTGCCTCGAGTCTTGCCTCGTTTGAATCAACCATATCATTTACGCCTCGAGTCGAGCCTCGTTTGACTCAACCATATAATTTGTGCCTCGAGTCGGGCCTGTTTTGACTCAATCATATCATTTGCGCCTCATGTCAGGCCTCATTTAACTCAACCATATTATTTCCCCCTCGAGTCAGGCCCCATTTGACTCAACCATATCGTTTGTGCCTCAAGTCATGCCTTGATTGACTCAACTATATCATTTGCGCCTCGAGTCGGGCCTCCTTTGACTCAACCATATCATTTGTGCCCTGAGTCAGGCCTCGTTTGACACGCCGATACCATTTGTGCCTCGAGTCATGCCTTGCTTGACTCATCCATATCAATTGCGCCTCGAGTAAGGCCTCGTTTGACTTAACCATATCATTTGTGCCTCAAGTCAGGCCTCGTTTGACTCAACCATATCATTTTTGCCTCGAGTCATGCCTTGTTTGACTTAACCATATCATTTGCGCCTTGAGTCAGGGCTTGTTTGACTCATCCATATCATTTGCGCCTCGAGTTAGGCCTCATTTGGCTCAACCATATCATTTCTCCCTCGAGTCATGCCTTGTTTGACACAACCATATCATTTGCACCTTGAGTCAGGCCTTGTTTGACTCAACCATATCATTTGCGCCTCGAGTCGGGCTTGTTTTGACTCAACCATATCATTTATGCCTCGAGTTGGGCCTCATTTGACTTAACCATATCATTTGCCCCTCAAGTCAGGCCTCGTTTGACTCAACAATATCATTTGCGTCTTGAGTCGGGCCTCATTTGAATCACTGATACGAGTTGTGGCACCAGTCTGGCCTTGTTTGACTCAACCATATCATTTGTGCCTCGAGTCAGGCCTCGTTTGGCTCAATCATATTATTTGCGCCTCGAGTTGGGCCTCGTCTGACTCAACCAAATCATTTGCGCCTCGAGTCAGGCCTCGTTTGACTCAACCATATCATTTGTGCCTCGTGTCGGGCCTCATTTGACTCAACCATTTTATTTATGCCTCGAGTCAGGCCTCATTTGACTCACCGATACCATTTGTGGATCGAGTTGGTCCTCCTTTGTCTCAACCATATGATTTGCGCGTCGAGTCAGGCCTTGTTTGACTCAACCATATCATTTGCGCCTCGAGGCGGGGTTTGTTTCACCCAACCATATCATTTGTGCCTCGAGTTGGGCCTCGTTTGACTCAACCATATCATTTACACCTTGAGTTGGGCCTCGTTTGACTCATCGATACCATTTGTGCCTCGAGTTGGGCCTCATTTGACTCAGCCATATCATTTGTGCCTCAAGTCGGGCCTCGTTTGACTCAACCATATCATTTGGCCTCGAGTCGAGCCTCGTTGGACTCAACATATCATTTGTGCCTCGAGTCAGGCCTCATTTGACTCAACCATATCATTTGTGCCTCGTGTCATGCCTCGTTTGACTCAACCATATCATTTGTGTCTCAAGTTGGGCCTCATTTGACTCACTAATGCCATTTGTGCCTCCAATTGTGCCTCGTTTGACTAAACCATATCATTTGTGCCTCGAGTCGTGCCTCCTTTGACTCACTAATACTATTTGTGCCTCGAGTTGGGCCTCGTTTGGCTCAACCATATCATTTGTGCCTCGAGTCAGGCCTCGGTTCACTTAACCATATCTTTTGCGCCTCGGGTCATGCCTCGTTTGACTCAACCATATCATTTGCGTCTCGAGTCGGGCCTCATTTGACTCGCCGATGCCATTTGTGCCTCCAGTTGGGCCTTGTTTGACTCAACCATATCATTTGTGCCTCGAGTTGGGCCTTGTTTGACTCAACCATCGCATTTGTGCCTCGAGTTGGGCCTCGTTTGACTCAACCATAGCATTTGCGCCTCGAGTCGGGCGTCGTTTGAGTCACTGATACCATTTGTGCCACGAGTTGGACCTCATTTGACTCAGCCATATCATTTATGCCTCGAGTGGGGCCTCGTTTGACTTAGCCATATCATTTGCACCATGAGTCAGACCTCATTTGACTTAACCATATAATTTGAGCCTCGAGTCGGGGTTCATTTGACTTAACCACATCATTTGCGCCTTGAGTCAAGATTTATTTGACTCACCCATATGTTTGTGCATCGAGTCGGGCCTCATTTGACTAAACCATATCGTGTGCCCCTCGAGTCATGCCTCATTTAACTCAACCATATCATTTGCGCCTTGAGTTGGGCCTCGTTTGACTCACCCAAGTCATTTGTGCCTCAAGTTAGGTGTCGTTTGATTCAACCATGTGTTTGCGCCTCGAGCCAGGCTTGTTTGACTCACCTATATCATTTGCACCTCGAGTCGAGCCTCGTTGGACTCACCGATACCATTTGTGCATCGAGATGGGCCTTGTTTGACTAAACCATATGATTTGCACCTCGAGTCATGCCTCGTTTGACTCAACCATATCTTTTGTACCTCGAGTCAGGCCACGTTTGATGCAACCATATCATTTGCACCTTGAGTCGGGCCTCGTTTAACTCAACCATGTAATTTGTGCCTCGAGTCAGGTCTTCGTTGACTCAACCATATCATTTGTGCCTCTAGTTAGGTCTCGTTTGACTCAACCATATTATTTGCAACTCGAGTCGAGCCTCGTTTGACTCCCCGATACCATTTGTGCCTCGAGTTGGGCCTCGGTTGACTCAACCATATCATTTGCGCCTCGAGTCAGGCCTCGTTTGACCTAACCATGTCATTTGTGCCTCGAGTCAGGCCTCGTTTGACTCAATCGTATCATTTGCGCCTGGAGTCAAGTCTCATTTGACTCAACCTTATCATTTGTGCCTTGAGTCAGGTATTGTTTGACTCAACCATATCATTTGGGTCTCGATTTGGGCCTCATTTAACTCAACCACATCATTTGTGCCTCCAGTCAGGTCTCGTTTGACTTAACCATATCATTTGTGCCCCGAGTCGGGTCTCGTTTAACTCACCCATATCATTTGTTCCTCGAGTCTGGCCTCGTTTGACTTAACCATATCATTTGCGCCTCGAGTCGGGCCTCGTTTACCTCAACCATATCATTTGTACCTCGAGTCAGGTCTCGTTTGACTCAACCATATTATTTGCGCCTCGAGTCGATCATTGTTTAACTCAACCATATCATTTGTGCCTTAAGTCGGTCAACGTTTGACTCAACCATATCATTTGCGCCTCGAGTTGGGCCTTGTGTGACTCAACCCTATCAGTTGTGCCTCGAGTTGGGCCTCATTTGACTCACCGATACCATTTATGCCTCGAGTTAGGCCTCAATTGACTCACCGATGCCATTTGCGCCTCGAGTCAGGCCTTGTTTGACTCAACCATATCATTTGCGCCTCGAGTCAAGCCTCGTTTGACTCAACGATATCATTTGTGCCTCGACTTAGGCCTCGTTTAGCTCAATCACATCATTTGCGCCTCGAGTCAGGCCTCGTTTGACTCAACCATATCATTTGCGCCTCAGGTTGGGTTTTGTTTGACTCAACCATATCATTTACACCTCGAGTTAGGCCTCATTTGACACCCTGATACCATTTGTGCCTCAAGTTAAGCCTCATTTGACTCAACCATATCATTTGTGCCTCGAGTCAGGCCTTGTTTGACTCAACCATATCATTTGCGCGTCGAGTCGGGCCTTATTTGACTTAACCTTATCATTTCAACCATATCATTTGCGCCTCGAGTCGGCCTTGTTTGACTCAACCATATCATTTGTGCTTCGAGTCGGGCCTTGTTTGACTCAACCATATCATTTACGCCTCGAGTTGGGCCTCATTTGACTCATGGATACCATTTGTGGCTCGAGTTAGGCCTCGTTTAACTCAACCATATAATTTGTGCCTCGAGTCAGGCCTTGTTTGACTCAACCATATCATTTGCGCCTCGCGTCGGGCCTTGTTTGACTCAACCATATCATTTGCGCCTTGAGTCAGGCCTCTTTGTCTCACCGATACCATTTGTGCCACGAGTGGGGCCTCGTTTGGCTCAGCCATATCATTTACGCCTCGCGTCGGGCCTCGTTTGACTCAACCATATCATTTGCGCCTTGAGTCGGGCCTCTTTGACTCACCGATACCATTTGTGCCACGAGTGGGGCCTCGTTTGGCTCAACGATATCATTTGGGCCTGGAGTTAGGGCTTGTTTGACTCGACCATATCATTTGTACCTCGAGGTGGGCCTCGTTTGACTCAACCATATCAATTCTGCCTCGAGTCAAGCCTCATTTGACTCAACCATATCATTTGCACATTGAGTCGGGCCTCGTTTGACTCACCGATTCTATTTCTGCCTCGAGTGGGGCCTCGTTTGACTCTACCATATCATTTGTGCCTTGAGTCAGGCCTGGTTTGACTCAGCCATATCATTTGCGCCTCGAGGCGGGCCTCGTTTGACTCAACCATAACATTTGCGCCTCGAGTCAGGCCTCGTTTGATTCACCGATACTATTTGTGCATCGAGTTGGGCCTCGTTTGACTTAACCATATCATTTGTGTTTCGAGTCAGGCATTGTTTGACTCAACCATATCATTTGCGCTTTGAGTCTGGCCTCGTTTGACTTAACCATATCATTTGACCCTCGAGTCGGGCCTTGTTTGACACAACCATATCATTTGCGCCTCAAGTCGGGCATTGTTTGACTCAACAATATCATTTGCGCCTCGAGAAGGGCCTCGTTTGACTCACCGATACTATTTGTGCCTCATGTTGGGACTCGTTTAACTCAACCGTATCATTTGTGCCTCGAGGCGGTCTTCGTTTGACTCACCCTTATCATTTGCACCTCGAGTGAAGCCTCGTTTGACTCAACCATATGATTGCGCCTCGAGTCAGGCCTTGTTAGACTCACCCATATCATTTGCTCCGCGAGTAAGGCCTTGCTTGACTCAACCATATCATTTGCACCTTGAGTTGGGCCTCGTTTGACTCACGGATACCATTTGTCCCTCGAGCTGGGACTCGTTTAACTCAACCATATCATTTGTGCCTCGAGTTAGGCCTTGTTTGATTCAACCATATCTTCTGCGCCTCGAGTCGGGCCTGTTTTGACTCAACCATATCATCTGCGTCTCAAGTCGGGCCTCGTTTGACTCAACCATATCATTTGCACGTTGAGTCGTGCCTCGTTTGACTCACCGATTCCATTTCTGCCTTAAGTGGGGCCTCGTTTGACACAACCATATCATTTGTGCCTTGAGCTAGGCCTTGTTTGACATAACCATATCATTTGCGCCTCGAGGCGGGCCTCGTTTGACTCAACCATATCATTTGCGCCTCGACTCAACCATATCATTTCAGCCTGAAGTCATCCCTCGTTTGACTCAACCATATCATTTGTGCCTCGAGTCAGGTCTCGTTTGACTCAACCATATCATTTCTGCCTCAAGTCGGTCCTTGCTTGACTCAACCATATCATTTGCGCCTCGAGTCGGGCCTCGTTTGACTCACGGATACTATTTGTGCCTCAAGCCAGGCCTCGTTTAACTCATCCATATCATTTGTGCCTCGAGTCAGGCCTTGTTTGACTCAACCATACGATTTACGCATCGAGTCTGACCTCGTTTGAATCATCGATATCATTTGTGGCTCGAGTCAGGCCTCATTTGACTCACCGATACCATTTGTGCCTTGATTTGGTCCTTGTTTGACTCAACCATATCATTTGCACCTTGAGTCGGGCCTCGTTTGGCTCACCGATACCATTTGTGCAACGAGTTGGGCCTCGACTCAACCATATGATTTGCGCATTGAGTTAGGCCTCGTTTGACTCAACCTTATCATTTGTGCCTCGAGTTAGGCTTTGTTTGGCTCAATTATATGATTTGTGCCTTGAGTTAGGCCTCGTTTGGCTCATTGATACCATTTGTGCCTCGAGTTAGGCCTCGTTTGACTCAACCATATCATTTGTGCCTCAAGTCGGGCCTCGCTTAACTCAACCATATCATTTTTGCCTCAAGTCATGCCTCGTTTGACTCAACCATATCATTTGCGTCTCGAGTCGGGGCTTGTTTGACTCAACCATATCATTTGCGCCTCGAGTTAGGCCTCGTTTGACTCAACCAAATCAATTCTGCCTCGAGTCTTGCCTTGTTTGACACAACCATATCATTTGTGTCTTGAGTCAGGCATTGTTTGACTCAACCATATCATTTGCGCCTCGAGTCGGGCCTCGTTTGACTCACTGATACCATTTAGGCCTCGAGTTGGGCCTCGTTTGACTCAACCATATCATTTGTGCCTCGAGTTAGGCCTCGTTTGGGTCAATCATATCATTTGTGCCTCAAGCCATGCCTCGTTTGACTCAACCATATCATTTGCATCTTGGGTCGGTCCTCGTTTGACATAACCATATCATTTGTGCCTCGAGTCGGTCCTCGTTTGACTCAACAATATCATTTGCATCTTGAGTCAGGGCTTGTTTGACTCAACCATATCATTTGTGCCTCGAGTCGGGCCTCGTTTGACTCAACCATATCATTTGCGCCTCGAGTCGGGCCTTGTTTGACTCACCGATACCATTTGTGCCTCGAGTTGGTCCTCGTTTGACTCAACCATATCATTTGTGCCTCAAGTCAGGCCTCGTTTGGCTCAATCATATCATTTGTGCCTTGAGTCATGCCTCGTTTGACTCAACCATATCATTTGCATCTCGAGTCAGTCCTCATTTGACTAAACCATATCATTTGCGCCTCGAGTCGGGCCTCGCTTGACTCACCGATACCATATCATTTGCATCTCGAGTCAGTCCTCATTTGACTAAACCATATCATTTGCGCCTCGAGTCGGGCCTCGCTTGACTCACCGATACCATTTGTGCCTCGAGTTGCGCCCCGTTTGACTCAACTATATCATTTATGCCTCAAGTCAACCTTGTTTGACTCGACCATATCATTTGTTCCTCGAGTCATGCCTCGTTTGACTCCACCATATCATTTGTATCTCGATCTGGGCCTCGTTTGACTAAACCATACCTTTTGTGCTTCGACTCGGGCCTTGTTTGACTCAACCATATAATTTGCGCCTCGAGTCGGGCCTCATTTGACTCACTGATACCATTTGTGCCTCGAGTTGGACCTCGTTTGACTCAACCATATTATTTGCACCTCGAGTCTGGCCTCATTTGACTTAATCATATCATTTGCGTCTCGAGTCGGGCCTCGTTTGACTCAACCATATCATTTCTGCCTCGAGTCATGCCTTGTTTGACACAACCATATCATTTGCGCCTTGAGTCAGGACATGTTTGACTCAACCATATCATTTGCGCCTCGAGTCGGGCCTGTTTTGACTCAACCATATCATTTGCTCGTCGAGTCGGGCCTCGTTTGACTCAACCACATCATTTGCCCCTTGAGTCGGGCCTCGTTTGACTCAACCATATTATTTGTGCCTCAAGTTGGGCCTCGTTTGACTCAACCATATCATTTGCGACTCGAGTTGGGCCTCGTTTGACTCACCGATACCATTTGTGCCTCAAGTTAGGCCTCATTTGACTCAACCAAATCATTTGCGCCTCGAGTCAGGCCTCGTTTGACTTAACCATGTCATTCGTGCCTTGAGTCAGGCCTCGTTTTACTGAACCGTATCATTTGCACCTCGAGTTGGGTCTCATTTGACTTAACCTTATCATTTGTGCCTTGAATCGGGTCTCGTTTAACTTAACCATATCATTTGTTCCTCAAGTCAGGCCTTGTTTGATTCAACTGTATCATTTGCACCTCGAGTCGGGCCTCATGTGACTTAATTCTATCATTTGCGCCTCGAGTTGGGTCTCATTTGACTCACCGATACCATTTGTGCCTCGAGTTAGGCCTTGATTGACTTGACCATATCATTTGTGCCTCGAGGCAGGCCGCGTTTGACTCAACCATATTATTTGTGCCTCGAGTCGGGCCTCGTTTGACTAAACCATATCATTTGTGCCACGGGCCAGGCCTCGTTTGACTCAACCATATCATTTTTGCCTCGAGTCATGCCTCGTTTGACTCAACCATATCATTTGCGTCTCGAGTCAGTCCTTATTTGACTCACCAATACCATTTATGCCTTGAGTTGGGCCTTATTTGACTCAACCATATTATTTGTGCCTCGAGTCAGGCCTCGTTTGACTCAACCATATCATTTGCGCCTCGAGTCGGGCCTTGTTTGACTCAACATATCATTTATTCCTAGAGTCAGGCCTCGTTCGACTCAACCATATCATTTCTGCCCCGAGTCAGGCCTCGTTTGACTCAACCAAATCATTTGCACCTCGAGTCGGGCCTCGTGTGACTCAATCCTATCATTTGCGCCTCGAGTCAGGTCTCATTTGACTCACCGATACCATTTGTGCCTCGAGTTTGGGCTCATTTGACTCGACCATATCATTTGTGCCTTGAGTCAGGCTGCATTTGACTCAACCATATTATTTGCGCCTCGAGTTGGTCCTCGTTTGACTCACCACTACCATTTGTGCCTCGTGTTTGATCTCGTTTGACTCAGCCATATCATTTGCGCCTCGAGTCGGTCCTCGTTTGACTAACCGATAGCATTTGCGCCTCGAGTTGGGCCTCGTTTGACTTAACCATGTCATTTGTGCCTCGAGTCAGGCCTCATTTGACTCAACCATATCATTTGCGCCTCGAGTCAAGTCTCATTTGACTCAACCATATCATTTGCACCTCGGGTTGGGCCTCATTTGACTCAACCATATCATTTATGCCTCGAGTCAGGCCTCATGTGATTAAACCATATCGTGTGTGCCTTGAGTCAGGCCTTATTTGACTCAACCATATCATTTGCGCCTCGGGTTAGGCCTCGTTTGACTCACCCAAGTCATTTGTTCCTTGAGTTAGGCATCGTTTGACTCAACCATGTGTTTACGCATCAAGTCAGGCCTTGTTTGACTCACCTATATCATTTGCACCTCGAGTCAAGCCTCATTTGACTCACCGTTACCATTTGTCCATTGAGTTGGGCCTCGTTTGACTAAACCATATGATTTCTAACTCGAGTCTAGCCTCGTTTGACTTAACCATATCATTTGTGCCTTGAGTCAGGCCACGTTTGATGCAACCATATCATTAACGCCTCGAGTCGAGCCTCGTTTAACTCAACCATATCATTTGTGCCTCGAGTTGGGCCTCGTTTGACTCAACCATATCATTTGCGACTCGAGTCAGGCCTCGTTTGACTCACCGATACCATTTGTGCCTCGAGTTGGGCCTCGTTTGACTCAACCATATCATTTGTCCCTCCAGTCAGGTCTCGTTTAACTCAACCATATCATTTGCGACTCGAGTCGGGCCTCATTGAACTCATCGATACCATTTGTGTCTTGAGTTGGTCCTCGTTTGACTCAACCATATCATTTGCGCCTCGAGTCAGGCCTCGTTTAACTCAACCATGTCCCTTGTGCATCGAGTCAGGCCTCGTTTGACTCAACCGTATCATTTGCGTCTCGAGTTGGGTCTCATTTGACTCAACCTTATCATTTGTGCCTTGAGTCAGGTTTTGTTTGACTTAACCATATCATTTGGGCCTCAAGTTGGGCCTCATTTAACTCAACCACATCATTTGTGTCTCTAGTCAGGTCTCGTTTGACTCAACCATATCATTTGCGGCTCGAGTCAGGTCTCGTTTATCTCAACCATATCATTTGTTCCTCGAGTCAGGCCTCGTTTGACTCAACCATATCATTTGCGCCTCGAGTTAGGCCTCGTTTAACTCAACCATATCATTTGTGCCTCGAGTCAGGTCTCATTTGACTCAACCATATCATTTGTGCCTCGAGTCGGTCATTGTTTGACTCAATCATATCATTTGTGCCTCGAGTTGGTCATCATTTGACTCAACCATATCATTTGCACCTCAAGTTAGGCCTCGTGTGACTTAACCCTATTAGTTGCGCCTCGGGTCGGGCCTCATTTGACTCACTGTTACCATTTGTTCCTCGAGTTGGGCCTCAATTGACTCACCGATACCATTTGCGCCTCGAATCAGGCCTTGTATGACTCAACCATATCATTTGTGCCTTGAGTCAGGCCTCGTTTGACTCAACCATATCATTTGCGCCTCGATTTATGCCTCATTTGACTCAACCATATCATCTGCCCCTCGAGTTGGGCCTCGTGTGACTCAATCCTATCATTTTCGCCTCGAGTCGGGTCTCATTTAACTCACCGATACCATTTGTGCCTCAAGTTAGGCCTCAATTGACTCGACTATATCATTTGTGCCTCGAGTCAGGCTACGTTTGACTCAACCATATTATTTGTGCCTCGAGTCGGGCCTCATTTGACTCAACCATATCATTTGCCCCTCGAGTCAGTCCTTGTTTGACTCAACCATATCATTTGCGCCTCGGGCCTGGCCTCGTTTGACTCAACCATATCATTTATGCCTCGAGTCATGCCTCGTTTGACCTAACCATATCATTTGTGTCTCGAGTCAGGCCTCATTTGACTCACTGATACCATTTGCACCTCGAGTTGGGCCTCGTTTGACTCAACCATATCATTTATGCCTCGAGTCAGGCCACGTTTTACTCAACCATATCATTTGCGCCTCGAGTCAGGCCTCATTTGAGACAACCATATCATTTGTGCCTCGGGTTATGCCTCGTTTGACTCAACCATATCATTTGTGCCTCGAGTCGGGCCTCGTGTGGCTCAATCCTATCATTTGCGCCTCGAGTCGGGTCTCATTTGACTCACCGATACCATTTGTGCCTCGAGTTAGGCCTCATTGGACTCGACCATACCATTTGTGCCTCGAGTCAGGCCGCGTTGGACTCAACCATATTATTTGTGCCTCGAATCGGTCCTTGTTTGACTCACAGATACCATTTGTGCCTCGACTTGGGCCTCGTTTGTCTCAGCCATATCATTTGTGCCTTGAGTCGGTCCTCGTTTGACTCACCGATACCATTTGAGCCTTCAGTGGGGCCTTGTTTGACTCAGCGATATAATTTGTGCCACGAGTCGGGCCTCATTTGATTCAACCATATCATTTGCACCTCGAGTTGGGCCTCGTTTGACTCAACCATATCATTTGCGCCTCGAGTCGGGCGTTGTTTGACTTAACCATATCATTTGTGCCTCGAGTCAGGCCTCGTTTGACACCACCATATCATTTGTGCCTCGAGTCATGCCTCGTTTGACTCAACCATAACATTTTCGTCTCGAGTCGGGCCTCATTTGACTCACTGATACCATTTGTGCCTCGAGTTTGGCCTCGTTTGACTCAGCCATATCATTTGTGCCATGAGTCGGGACTCGTTTGATTCAACCATCACGTTTGACTCAACCATATCATTTGCGTCTTGAGTTGAGCCTTATTTGACTCACCCATATGTTTGCGCATCGAGTCGGGCCTCATTTGACTAAACCATATCATTTGTGCCTCGAGCCATGCCTCGTTTGACTCCACCATATCATTTGTGCCACGAGTTAGGCCTTGTCTGACTCATCCATGTCATTTGCACCTCGAGTTAGGCCTCGTTTGACTTAACCATGTGTTTGCGCCTCGAGTCAGGCCTCGTTTGACTCAACCATATCATTTGTGCCTCGAGTCGGGGCCTCGTTTGACTCAACAATACAATTTGCAACTCGAGTAGGGTCTCATTTAACTCAACCATATCATTTGTGCCTCGAGTCAGGTCTCGTTTGACTCAACCATATCATTTGTGCCTTGAGTCGGGCCTCGTTTGACTTAACAATATAATTTGCAACTCGAGCACGGTCTCATTTAACTTAACCATATCATTTGTGCCTCGAGTCAGGCCTCGTTTGACTCAACCATATCATTTGCGCCTCAATTTATGCCTTGTTTGACTCAACCATATCATCTGCCCCTCGAGTTGGGCCTCGTGTGACTCAATCCTATCATTTGCACCTCGAGTCGGGTCTCATTTAACTCACCGATACCATTTGTGCCTCGAGTCATGCCTCGTTTGACTCAACCATAACATTTGCGTCTCGAGTCGGGCCTCATTTGACTCACCAATGCCATTTGTGCCTCCAGTTGGGCCTCGTTTGACTCAACCATATCATTTGCACCCTGAGTCGAGCCTCATTTGACTCACTGATACCATTTGTGCCTCGAGTTAGGCCTCGTTTGACTCAGCCATATCATTTGTGCCATGAGTCAGGCCTCGTTTGATTTAACCATATCTTTTGCGCCTCGATTCGAGCGCGTTTGACTCAACCATATCATTTGCGTCTTGAGTCGAGCCTTATTTGACTCACCCATAAGTTTGCGCATCGAGTTGGGCCTCATTTGACTAAACCATATCATTTGTGCCTCGAGTCATGCCTCGTTTGACTCCCCCATATCATTTGTGCCACGAGTTAGGCCTTGTCTGACTCATCCATGTCATTTGCACCTCGAGTTAGGCCTCGTTTGACTTAACCATGTGTTTGTGCCTCAAGTCAGGCCTTGTTTGACTCACCCATATCATTTGCGCCTCGAGTCGGGCCTCGTTTGACTCAAAGATACCATTTGTGCATCAAGTTGGGGCTCGTTTGACTAAACCATATGATTTGCGCCTCGAGTCGGGCCTCGTTTGACTCAACCATATCATTTGTGCCTCGAGTCGAGCCTCGTTTGACTCAACAATATAATTTGCAACTCGAGTAGGGTCTCATTTAACTCAACCATATCATTTGTGCCTCGAGTCAGGTCTCGTTTGACTCAACCATATCATTTGTGCCTCGAGTCAAGTCTCCTTTGACTCAACCATATCATTTGCGCCTCGAGTCGGGCCTCGTTTAACTTAACCGTATTATTTGTGCCTCGAGTCAGGTCTCGTTTGACTCAACCATATCATTTGTGCCTTGAATCAGGTCTCGTTTGACTCGACCATATCATTTGCGTCTCGAGTCGGGACTCATTTGACTCACCGATGCCAATTGTGCATCCAGTTGGGCCTCGTTTGACTCAACCATATCATTTGTGCCTCGGGTCAGGCCTCGTTTGACTAAATCATATCATTTGTGCCTCGAGTCGGGCCTCGTTTGACTCAACCATATCATTTGCACGCCGAGTCGGGCCTCGTTTTTCTCACCGATACCATTTGCGCCTCGAGTTGGGCCTCGTTTGACTCACTGATACCATTTGGGTCTCGAGTTGAGCCTCGTTTGACTCAGTATCATTTGGGCCTCGAGTCAGGCCTTGTTTGACTCAACCATATCATTTGCACCTCAAGTCGGGCCTCATTTGACTCACCGATACCATTTGTGCCTTGAGTTGGGCCTCGTTTGTCTCACCGATACCATTTGTTCCCTGAGTTAGCCCTCGTTTGACTCAACCATATCATTCGCGCCTCGAGTCAGACCTCCTTTAACTCAACCATATCATTTTTGCCTCGAGTCAGGTCTCGCTTGACTCAACCATATCATTTGTGCCTCGAGTCAGGCCTTGTTTCACTCAACCATATCATTTGTGCCTCGAGCCATTGCTCATTTGACTCAACCATATCATTTGCATCTCGAGTCAGGCCTCATTTGACTCACCGATGCCATTTATGCCTCTAGTTGGGCTTCGTTTGACTCAACCACATCATTTGTACCTCGAGTCAGTTCTCATTTGGCTCAAACATATCATTTGTGCCCCGAGTTAGGTCTTGTTTGACTCGACCATATCATTTGTGCCATGAGTCGGGCCTCGTTTAACTCAACCATATAATTTTTGCCTCGAGTCAGGTCTCGCTTGACTCAATCATATCATTTGTGCCTTGAGTCAGGCCTTGTTTGACCTAACCATATCATTTGCGCCTCGAGTCGAGCTTCATTTAACTCAACCATATCATTTGTGCCTCAAGCCAGGTCTCGTTTGACTCAACCATATCATTTGTGCCTCGAGTCGGTAATCGTTTGACTCAACCATATCATTTGTGCCTCGAGTCGAACCTCGTTTGACTCAACCATATCATTCGTGCCTCGAGTCAGACCTCCCTTGACTCAACCATATAATTTGCACCTCGAGTCGGGCGTTGTTTCACTCAACCATATCATTTGTGCCTCCAGTCAGGCCTTGTTTCACTCAACCATATCATTTGTGCCTCGAGTCAGGCCTCGTTTGACTCAACCATATCATTTGTGCCTCGAGTCAAGTCTCGTTTGACTCAACCATATCATTTGCGCCTCGAGTCGGGCCTCATTTAACTCAACCATATAATTTGTGCCTTGAGTCAGGCCTCGTTTGACTCAACCATATCATTTGTGCCTCGAGTCGAGCTTCATTTAACTCAACCATATAATTTGTGCCTCGAACTAGGTCTTGTTTGACTTAACCATATCATTTGCACCTCAAGTCGGGCCTCGTTTGACTCATCGATACCATTTGTGCCTCGAGTTGGGCCTCGTTTCACTCAACCGTACCATTAGTGCCTCGGGTCAAGCCTCATTTGACTAAACCATATCATATGCGCCTCGAGTCGGGCCACGTTTGACTCACTGATACTATTTGTGCCTCGAGTTGGGCCTCTTTTGACTCAGCCATATCATTTGTGCCCTGAGCCAGGCCTCGTTTGACTTAACCATATCATGTGCCCCTCGAGTCGGCCCTTGTTTGACTCAACCATATCATTTGCGCCTTGAGTCAGGCCTCGTTTGACTCAACCATATCATTTGCGCCTCGAGTCGGTCATCGTTTGTCTCAACCATATCATTTGCACCTCGAGTCGGGCTCGTTTGACTCACCGATACCATTTGTACCTCCAGTCAGGCCTCGTTTGACTCAACAATATCATTTGTGCCTCGAGTCGGGCCTCGCGTAACTCAACCCTATCATTTGTGCCTCGAGTCGGACCTCATTTAACTCACCGATACCATTTGTGCCTCGAGTTGGGCGTCAATTGACTCACTGATACCAAATGCGCCTCGAGTCAGGCCTTATTTGACTCAACCATATCATTTATGCCTCGAGTCAGGCCTTGTTTGACTCAACCATATCATTTGCGCCTTGCGTCAGGCCTCGTTTGACTCAACCATATCATTTGCGCCTCGCGTCGGGCCTCGTTTGACTCAACCATATCATTTGTGCCCCGAGTCGAGCCTTGTTTGACTCAACCATATCATGTGCACCTCGAGTCTGGCCTCGTTTTACTCAACCATATCATTTGTGCCTCGAGTCATGCCTCGTTTGATTTAACCATATCGTTTGCGCCTCGAGTCGGGCCTCGTGTGACTCAATCATATCATTTGCGCCTCGAGTTGGGCCTCATTTGACTTACCGATACCATTTGTGCCTCAAGTTATACCTGGTTTGACTCAACCATATCATTTGTGCCTCGTGTCAGGCCTCATTTGACTCAACCATATCATTTGTTCCTCGGGTCAGGCCTTATTTAGCTCAACCCTATCATTTGTGCCTCGAGTTGGGCCCCGTTTGACTCATCGATACCATTTGTGCCTCAAGTTGGGCCTCGATTCACTCAACCATATCATTTGTGCCTCTGGTCAGGCCTTGTTTGGCTTAACCATATCATTTGCGCCTCGTTTCAGGCCTCGTTTGAATCAACCATATCATTTTCGCCTCGAGCTGGGCCTCGTTTGACTCAACCATATAATTTGTGCCTTGAGTCAAGTCTCATTTGACTCAACCATATCATTTGTGCCTCGAGTCTGGTCTCGTTTGACTCAACCATATCATTTGTGCCTCGAGTTAGGACTCGTTTAACTCAACCATATCATTTGCGCTTCAAGTCAGGCTTCATTTAACTCAACCATATCATTTGTGCCTCGAGTCGGGTCTGGTTTGACTCAACCATATCATTTGTGCCTCAAGTTAGTCATCGTTTGACTCAACCATATCATTTGTGCCTCGAGTCGGGCCCCGTTTGACTCATCGATACCGTCTGTGCCTTAAGTTGGGCCTCGATTCACTCAACCATATCATTTGTGCCTCTGGTCAGGCCTCGTTTGGTTAAACCATATCATTTGCGCCTCGAGTCGAGCCACATATGACTCACTGATACTATTTGTTCCTTGAGGTGAGCCTTGTTTGACTGAACCATATCATTTGTGCCTCGAGTCAGGCCTCGTTTGACTCAGCCGTAGCATTTGTGCCTCGAGTCGAGTCTCGTTTGACTCAACCATATCATTTGCGCCTCGAGTCGGTCATCGTTTGACTCAACCATATCATTTGCGCCTTGAGTCAGGCGTCGTTTGACTCACCGATACCATTTGTGCCTCCAGTCAGGCCTCGTTTGACTCAACAATATCATTTGTGCCTCAAGTCAGGCCTCGGGTAACTCAACCCTATCATTTGCGCCTCGAGTCGGACCTCATTTGACTCACCAATACCATTTGTGTCTCGAGTTGGGCCTCAATTGACTCACTGATACCATTTGTGCCTCGAGTCAGGCCTCATTTGACTCAACCATATCATTTGTGCGTCGAGTCAAATCTCGTTTGACTCAACCATATTATTTGTGCCTCGAGTTGGGCCTCGTTTAACTCAACCATATCATTTGTGCCTCGAGTCAGGTCTTGTTTGACTCAACCATATCATTTGTGCTCTGAGTCAAGTCTCGTTTGACTCAACTATATCATTTGCGCCTCGAGTCGGGCCTCGTTTAACTCAACCATATCATTTGTGTCTCGAGTCAGGCCTCGTTTGACTCAACCATATCATTTGCGCCTTGAGTCGGGCCTTGTTTGACTCCACCATATCATTTGGGCCTCGGGTCACACCTCGTTTGACTAATCATATCATTTGTGCATCGCGTCATGCCTCATTTGACTAAACCATATCATTTGCGCCTCGAATCGGGCCTCGTTTGACTCACTGATACTATTTGTGCCTCGAGTTGGGCCTCATTTGACTCAGCCATATCATTTGCACCTCGAGTCAGTCCTCATTTGACTCACCGATACCATTTGTGCCTTGAGTGGGGCCTCGTTTAACTCAACCATATCATTTGCACCACGAGTCGAGCCTCATTTGACTCAACCATATCATTTGTGCCTCGAGTTGGACCCTGTTTGACACATCGATACCTTTTGTGCCTCGAGTTGGGCCTCATTTCACTCAACCATATCATTTGTGCCTCGGGTCAGGCCTCATTTGATTAAACCATATCATTCGCGCCTCGAGTCGGGCCACGTTTGACTCACTGATACTATTTGTTCCTCGAGGTGGGCCTTGTTTGACTCAACCATATGATTTGTGCCTTGAGTCGAGCCTCGTTTGACTCAACCATATCATTTGTGCCTCGAGTCGAGTCTTGTTTGACTCAACCCTATCATTTGTGCCTCGAGTTGGTCATCGTTTGACTTAACCATATCATTTGCGCCTCGAGTCAGGCCTCGTTTGACTCACCGATACCATTTGTGCAGCCAGCAGGCCTCGTTTGACTCAACAATATCATTTGCGCCTCGAATCGGGCCTCGCGTAACTCAACCCTACCATTTGTGCCTCGAGTCGGACCTCATTTGATTCACCGATACCATTTGTGCCTCGAGTTGGGCCTCAATTGACCCACCGATACCATTTGCGCCTCGAGTCAGGCCTTGTTTTACTTATCCATATCATTTGCGCCTCGTTTCAGGCCTTGTTTGAATCAACCATATCATTTGCGCCTTGCGCTGGGCCTCGTTTGACTCAACCATATAATTTGTGCCTCGAGTCAAGTCTCATTTGACTCAACCATATCATTTGCGCTTCGAGTCGGGCCTTGTTTAACTCAACCATATCATTTGTGTCTCAAGTCTGGTCTCGTTTGACTCAACCATATCATTTGTGCCTCGAGTTAGGCCTCGTTTGACTCAACCATATCATTTACGCCTCGAGTCAGGCTTCATTTAACTCAACCATATCATTTGTGCCTCGAGTCAGGTCTGGTTTGACTCAACCATATCATTTGTTCCTCAAGTCAGTCATTGTTTGAGTTAACCATATCATTTGTGCCTCGAGTCGGGCCCCATTTGCCTCATCAATACCATTTATGCCTCGAGTTGGCCCTCAATTCATTCAACCATATCATTTGTGCCTCTGGTCAGGCCTCGTTTGATTAAACCATATCATTTGTGCCTTGAGTCAGGCCACATATGACTCACTGATACTATTCGTTCCTCGAGGTGGGCCTTGTTTGACTGAACCATATCATTTGTGGCTCAAGTCAGGCCTCGTTTGACTCAGCCATATCATTTGTGCCTCGAGTCGGATCTCATTTGACTCAACCATATCATCTGCACCTCGAGTCGGTCATCGTTTGACTTAACCATATCATTTGCGCCTTGAGTCGGGACTTGTTTGACTCACCGATACCATTTGTGCCTCCAGTCAGGCCTCGTTTGACTCAACAATATATTTGCGCCTCGAGTCGGGCCTCGTGTAACTCAACCTTATCATTTGCGCCTCAAGTCAGACCTCAGTTGACTCACCGATACCATTTGTGCCTCGAGTTGGGCCTCAATTGACTCACTGATATCATTTGTGCCTCGAGTCAGGCATTGTTTGACTCAACCATATCATTTGCTCCTCATTTCAAGCCTCGTTTGAATCAACCATATTTTTTGTGCCTCGAGCCAGGCCTCGTTTGACCCAACCATATCATTTGTGCATCGAGTCAAGTCTCGTTTGACTCAAACATATCATTTGTGCCTTGAGTCGGGCCTCGTTTAACTCAACCATATCATTTGTGCTTCGAGTCAGGTCTCGTTTGACTTAACCATATCATTTGTGCTCCGAGTCAAGTCTCGTTTGACTCAACCATATCATTTGCGCCTCGAGTCGAGCTTCGTTTAACTCAACCATATCATTTGTGCCTCGAGTCAGGTCTCGTTTAACTCAACCATATCATTTGTGCCTTGAGTTAGGCCTTGTTTGACTCAACTATATCATTTGCGCCTCAAGTCGGGCCTTGTTTGACTCAACCATATCATTTGCACCTCGGGTCAGGCCTCGTTTGACTCAGCCATATCATTTGTGCCTTGAGTCATGCCTAATTTGACTAAACTATATCATTTGTGCCTCGAGTCATGCCTCATTTGACTAAACCATATCATTTGCGCCTCGAGTCAGGCCTCGTTTGGCTCACTGATACCATTTGTGCCTCGAGTTGGGCCTCGTTTGACTCAGCCATATCATTTGTGCCTCAAGTCAATCCTCGTTTGACTCACTGATACCATTTGTGCCTCGATTGGGGCCTCGTTTCACTCAGCCATATCATTTGTGCCACGAGTCGAGCCCATTTTGACTCAACCATATCATTTGCGCCTCGAGTCGAGCCCCGTTTGACACATCGATAACATTTGTGCCTCGAGTTGGGCATCGTTTCACTCAACCATATCATTTGTGCCTCGGGTCAGGCCTCATTTGATTAAACCATATCATTTGCGCCTCGAGTCGGGCCACATTTGACTCACTGATACTATTTGTTCCTCAAGGTGGCCTTGTTTGACTCAACCATATGATTTGTGCCTCGAGTCAGGCCTCGTTTGACTTAACCATATCATTTGTGCCTCGAGTCGATTCTCGTTTGACTCAACCATATCATTTGCGCCTCGAGTCGGTCATCGTTTGTCTTAACCATATCATTTGCACCTCGAGTCGGGCTCGTTTGACTCACCGATACCATTTGTGCCTCGAGCTGGGCCTCAATTGACCCACCGATACCATTTGCGCCTCGAGTCAGGCCTTGTTTGACTCAACCATATCATTTGTGCCTTGCTTCAGGCCTCGTTTGAATCAACCATATCATTTGCGCCTCGAGCCAGGCCTCATTTGACTTAACCATATCATTTGTGCCTCGAGTCAAGTCTCGTTTGACTCAACCATATCATTTGTGCCTCGAGTCGAGCCTCGTTTAACTTAACCATATCGTTTGCGCCTCGAGTCAAGTCTCGTTTGAATCAACCATATCATTTGTGCCTCGAGTCAGGTCTCGTTTCACTCAACCATGTCATTTGTGCTTTGAGTCAAGTCTCGTTTGACTCAACCATATCATTTGTGCCTCGAGTCGGGCCTCGTTTAATTCAACCATATCATTTATGCCTCGAGTCAAGTCTCGTTTGACTCAACCATATCATTTGCGCCTCGAGTCAGGCCTCGTTTGACTCAACCATATCATTTGCGCCTCGAGGCGGGCCTCTTTTGACACATCGATACCATTTGTGCCTTGAGTTAGGCCTCATTTCACTCAACCATATCATTTGTGCCTCGGGTCAGGCCTCATTTGATTAAACCATATCATTTGCGCCTCGAGTCGTGCCACGTTTGACTCACTGATACTATTTGTTCCTCGAGGTGGACCTTGTTTGACTCAACCATATGATTTGTGCCTTGAGTCATGCCTAATTTGACTAAACTATATCATTTGTGCCTCGAGTCAGACCTCATTTGACTCACCGATACCATTTGTGCCTCGAGTTGGGCCTCAATTGACCCACCGATACCATTTGCGCCTCAAGTCAGGCCTTGTTTGACTCAACCATATCATTTGCGCCTTGTTTCAGGCCTCGTTTGAATCAACCATATCATTTGCGCCTTGAGCTAGGCCTCGTTTGACTCAACCATATCATTTGTGCCTCGAGTCAAGTCTCGTTTGACTCAACCATATCATTTGTGCCTCGAGTCGAGCCTCGTTTAACTTAACCATATCGTTTGCGCCTCGAGTCGAGTCTCGTTTGAATCAACCATATCATTTGTGCCTCGAGTCAGGTCTCGTTTCACTCAACCATATCATTTGTGCTTCGAGTTAAGTCTCGTTTGACTCAACCATATCATTTGTGCCTCGAGTCGGGCCTCGTTTAATTCAACCATATCGTTTATTCCTCGAGTTAAGTCTAGTTTGACTCAACCATATCATTTGCGCCTCGAGTCAGGCCTCGTTTGACTCAACCATATCATTTGCGCCTCGAGGCGGGCCTCGTTTGACTCAACCAAATCATTTGCGCCTCGAGTCAGGCCTCGTTTGACTTAACCATATCATTTGCGCCTCGAGTCGGGTCTCATTTAACTCAACCATATCATTTTGCGCCTCGAGTTGGGCCTCGTTTAACTCAACCATATCATTTGTGCCTCGTGTTGGGCCTCATTTCACTCAACCATATCATTTGTGCTTTGGGTTAGGCCTCATTTGACTCAACCATATCATTTGCGTCTCCAGTCAGGCGTCGTGTGACTCAATCCTATCATCTACGCCTCGAGTCAGGCCTCGTTTGACTCAACCAGATGATTTGTGCCTCGGGTCAGGCCTTGTTTGACTAAACCATATCACTTGTGTCTCGAGTTAGGCCTCGTTTGACTTAACCATATCATTTGCGCCTCAAGTCAGACCTTGTTTGACTCACTGATACCATTTGTGCCTCGAGTTGGGCCTCGTTTGACTCAGCCAAATCATTTGTGCCTTGAGTCGGGCCTCAATTGACTCATTGATACCATTTGTGCCTCGAGTTAGGACTTGTTTGACTCAACCATATCATTAGTGCCTCGAGTTAGGCCTTGTTTGACTCAACCATATCATTTGTGCCTCGAGTCGGGCCTCGTTTCTCTCAACCATATCATTTGCGCCGTGAGTCTTTAACTCAACCATATCATTTACGCCTCGAGTCAGGCCTCGTTTGACTCAATCCTATCATCTGCGCCTCGAGTCGGGCCTTATTTGACTCATCGATGCCGTTTGAGCCTCCAGTTGGGCCTCGTTTGACTCAACCATAAGATTTATGTCTCGGGTCAAGCCTTGTTTGACTAAACCATATCATTTGTGCCTCGAGTCGGGCCTCGTCTGACTTAACCATATTGTTTGCGCCTCGAATCAGACCTCGTTTGACTCACTGATACCATTTGTGCCTCGAGTTGGGCCTCGTTTGACTCAGCCAAATAATTTGCGCCATGAGTCGGGCCTCAATTGACTGATTGATACCATTTGTGCCTCGACTTGGGACTTGTTTGACTCAACCATATTAGTAGTGCCTCGAGTCAGGGCTCATTTGACTCAACCATATCATTTGCTCCTCGAGTCGGGCCTCGTTTCACTCAACCATATCATTTGTGCCTTGAGTTAGGTCTCGTTTGACTCACCGATACCATTTGTGCCTCATGTTGGGCCTCGTTTCACTCAACCATATCATTTGTGCCTCGGGTCAGGCCTCGTTTGACAAAACCATATCATTTGCGCGTCGAGTTGGGCCTCGTTTGACTTATTGATACCATTTGTACCTCGAGTTGGGCCTCGTTTGACTCAACCATATCATTTATGCCATGAGTCAGGCCTCGTTTGACTCAATCATATCATTTGTGCCTCGAGTTGGGCCTCGTGTGACTCAACCCTATCATTTACGCCTCGAGTCGAGCTTCATTTAACTCACCGATACCATTTGTGCCTCGAGTTGGTCGTCAATTGACTCACTGATACCATTTGTGCCTCGAGTTAGGCCTTATTTAACTCAACCATATCATTTGTGCCTCGAGTCAGGCCTCGTTCGACTCAATCTTATCATTTTTACCTCACGTCGGGCCTCGTTTGACTCAACCATATCATTTGTGCCTCGAGTCGAGCCTTGTTTGGCTCAACCATATCATGTGCACCTCGAGTCTGGCCTCGTTTGACTCAACCATATCATTTGTGCCTCGAGTCATGCCTCGTTTGACTTAACCATATCGTTTGTGCCTCGGGCCCTGTGTCACTCAATCATATTATTTGCACCTCGAGTTGGGCCTCATTTGACTCATCGATACCATTTGTGCCTCGAGTTGGGCCTCGTTTGACTTAACCATATCATTTGTGCCTCGAGTCAGGCCTCGTTTGACTTAACCATATCATTTGCGCCTCGAGTCAGGCCTCATTTGACTCAACCATATTATTTGTGCCTCGCGCCAGGCCTCATTTGACTAAACCATATCTTTTGCGCCTCGAGTCGGCCCTCGTTTGACTCAACCATATCATTTGTGCCTCGAGCCGGGCCTCGTGTGACACAATCCTATCATTTGTGCCTCGAGTTTGGCCTCATTTGACTCATCGATACCAGTTGTGCCTCGAGTTGGGCTTCATTTGACTCAACTATATCATTTATGCTTTGAGTCAAGCCTCGTTTGGCTCAACCATATGATTTGCGCCTTGAATCGGGCCTCGTTTAACTCAACCATATCATTTGTGCCACGAATCAGGTCTCGTTTAACTCAACCATATCATTTGTGCCTCGAGTCAGGCCCTGTTTGACTCAACCATATCATTTGTGCCTTGAGTCAGGCCTCGTTTGAGTCAACCATATCATTTGTTCCTCGGGTTAGGCCTCATTTGGTTTATTTATGCCTCGAGTTGGGCCTCAATTGATAGAACCATATCTTTTGTGCCTCGAGTCATGCCTTGTTTGACTCAACCATATCCTTTGCACCTCGAGTCAGGCCTCGTGTAACTCATCCCTATCACTTGCGCCTTGAGTCGGGCCTCATTTGACTCACCGATACCATTTGTCCCTCGAGTTGGGCCTCAATTGACTCATTGATACCATGTGCGCCTTGAGTCAGGCCTTGTTTGACTCAACCATATCATTTGCACCTCGTTTCAGGCCTCGTTCGAATCAACCATATCGTTTGCGCCTAGACTCAGGCCTCGTTTGACTTAACCCTATCATTTGTGCCTCGAGTCGGGCCTTATTTGACTCACCGATACCATTTCTACCTCAAGTTGGGCCTCGTTTGACTCAACCATATCATTTATGCCTCGAGTCAGGCCTCGTTTGACTCAACCATACCATTTGCGCCTCAAGTCGGGCCTCGTTTGACTCAACCATATCATTTGCACCTCAAGTCAGGCATCGTTTGACTCAACTGAATCATTTGTGCCTCGAGTCAGGTGTCATTTGACTAATCCATATCATTTGTGCCTTGAGTCAGGTATTATTTGACTTAACCATATCATTTGCACCTCGAGTCAGGTCTCGTTTGGCTCAACCATATCATTTGTGCCTCGAGTCAGGTCTCATTTGACTCAACCATATCATTTGTGCCTTGAGTCGGACGTTGTTTAACTCAACCATATCATTTGTGCCTCGAGTTAGGTCTCGTTTGACTCAACCATATCATTTGTGCCTAGAGTCGGGCCACGTTTAACTCAACCATATCATTTGTGCCTCGAGCCAGGCCTCATTTGACTCAACCATATCATTTACACCTCGAGTCGGTCATCGTTTGACTCAACCATATCATTTGCGTCTCGAGTCAGGCCTCATTTGACTCACCGATACCATTTGTGCCTCAAGTTGGGCCTCGTTTCACTCAACCATATCATTTGTGCCTCAGGTCAGGCCTCGTTTGACTAAACCGTGTCATTTGCGCCTTGAGTCGGGCCTCGTTTGACTCACTGATACTTTTTGTGCCTCGAGTTGGCCTCGTTTGACTCAACCATATCATTTGCGCCTCATTTCAGGCCTTGTTTGAATCAACCATATCATTTGTTCCTCGAGTTAGGCCTCGTTTGACTCAACCATATCATTTGCGCCTCGAGTCGGGCCTCATTAGACTTACTGATACCACTTGTGCCTCGAGTTGGGCCTTAATTGACTCACCGATACCATTTGCGCCTTGAGTCAGGCCTTGTTTGACTCAACCTTATCATTTGCGCCTGGAGTCAGGCCTCATTTAACTTAACCGCAGCATTTGTGCCTCGATCTATGCCTCGTTTGACTCAACCATATTAGTTACCCCTCGAGTTGGGCCTCGTGTGACTCAATCCTATCAATTGTGCCTCGAGTCAGGCCTCATTTGACTCAACGATACCATTTGTGCCTTGAGTTGGGCCTCGTTTGACTCAACTGTACCATTTATGCCTCAAGTCAGGCATTGTTTGACTCAATCCTATCATCTACGCCTCGAGTCAGGCCTTATTTGACTCACCGATACTGTTTGAGCCTCCAATTGGGCATCGTTTGACTCAACCATATCGTTTGCGCCTCAAGTCAGGCCTCGTTTGACTTAACCATATCATTTGTGCCTTGAGTCATGCCTCGTTTGACTCAACCATATCATTTGTGCCTCGAGGCCGTGCCTCGGGGCCGTGCCTCGTTTGACTCAACCATATCATTTGCATCTTGAGTCGAGCCTCATTTGACTCACCGATGCCATTTGTGCCTCGAGTTAGGCCTCGTTTGACTCAACCATATTATTTGTGCCTCGGGTCAGGCCTCATTTGACTAATCCATATCATTTCTGCCTCAAGTCAGGCCTCGTTTGACTCAACCCTATCACTTCTACCTCTTGTTGGGCCTTATTTGACTCACCGATACCATTTGCGCCTCGAGTTATGCCTCGTTTGACTCAACCATATCATTTGTGGCTGAGTTACGCCTCGTTTGACTCAACCATATCATTTGCACCTCGAGTTGGGCCTCATTTGACTCACTGATACCATTTGTGCCTCGAGTTGAGCCTCGTTTGACTCAACCATATCATTTGTGCCTCAAGTCAGGCCTCGTTTGACTCAACAATATCATTTGCGCCTCGAGTCGGTCCTCGTGTGACTCAACCCTATCATTTGCGCCTCGAGTCAGGCCTCATTTGACTCACTGATACCATTTGTGCCTCGAGTTGGGCCTCATTTGACTCAACCATATCATTTGTGCCTCAAGTCAGGCCTCGTTTGACTCAACCATATCTCTTGCGCCTCGAGTCGGGCCTGGTTTGACTCAACCATATCATTTGCGCCTCGAGTCATGCCTCGTTTGACTCAACCATATCATTTGTGCCTCGAGTCATCCTTGTTTGACTCAACCATAACATTTGCGTCTTGAGTCAGGCCTCATTTGACTCGCTGATGCCATTTGTGCCTCCAGTTGGGCCTCGTTTGACTCAACCATATCATTTGTGGCTCGGGTCAGGCCTCGTTTGACTAAAACATATCATTTACACCTCGAGTCAAATGTCATTTGACACAACCATATCATTTGCACCTTGAGTCGGGCCTCGTTTGACTCACCGATACAATTTTTGACTCAGCCATATCATTTGTGCCTCGAGTCAGTCCTCATTTGTCTCATCGGTACCATCTGTGCCTCGAGTGAGGCCTCGGTTGACTCAGCCATATAATTTGTGCCAGGAGTCGACCCTCATTTGACTCAACCATATCATTTTCGCCTCGAGTCAGTCCTCGTTTGACTTAACCATATCATTTGTGCCTCGAGTCGAGCCTTATTTGACTCACCCATATGTTTGCGCATCGAGTCGGGCCTCGTTTGACTAAACCATATTGTTTGTGCCTCGAGTCATGCCTCGTTTGACTAAATCATATCATTTGCGCCTCGAGTTAGGCCTCGTTTGACTCACCCATGCCATTTGTGCCTCCTGTTAGGCCTCATTTGACTCAACCATGTGTTTGCACCTCGAGCCAGGCCTTGTTTGACTCACGCATATCATTTGCTCCTCGAGTCAGGCCTCGTTTGACTCAACCATATCATTTGGGCCTTGAGTTGGGCCTCGTTTAACTCAACCATATCATTTATGCCTCGAGTCAGGTCTCGTTTGACTCAACCATATCATTTGTTCCTCGAGTCAGGTCTCGTTCTACTCAACCATATCATTTGCACCACGAGTCGGGCCTCGTTTCACTCATCGATACCATTTGTGCCTCGAGTTGGGCCTCGTTTGATTCAACCATATCATTTGTGCCCCGAGTTAGGCCTCGTTTGACTCAACCATGTTAGTTGTTCCTCGAGTCAGGTCTTGTTTGACTCAACCATATCATTTGTGCCTTGAGTCAAGTGTCGTTTGACTCAACCATATCATTTACGCCTCGAGTTAGGCCTCGTTTAACTTAACCACATCATTTGTGCGTTGAGTCAAGTCTCGTTTGACTTAAACATATCATTTGTGCCTCGAGTCAGATCTCATTTGACTCAACTATATCATTTGTGCCTCGAGTCGAACCTCATTTAACTCAACCATATCATTTGCAACTCGAGTCTGGCCTTGTTTTACTCACCCATATGTTTGAACCTTGAGGCAGGCCTTGTTCGACTCACCCATATGTTTGCGGCTCGAGTCGATCTTTGGTTGACTCACCCTTATCATTTGGACCTCGAGTCAAGCCTCGTTTGACTCACCCATGTGTTTACACCTTGAGTCAGGCCTTGTTTGACTCACCCATATCATTTGCGCAACAGGGCGGGCCTTGTTTGACTCAACCATATCATTTGCGCCTCGAGTCAGGCCTCGTTTAACTCAACCATATGATTTATGCCTCGAGTCAGGTCTCGTTTGACTCAACCATATCATTTGCGCCTTGAGTCGGTCATTGTTTGACTCAACCATATCATTTGCGCCTCGAGTCGGGCCTCATTTGACTCACTGATACCATTTGTGCCTTGAGTTGGGGCTCGTTTCACTCAACCATATCATTTGTGCCTTGGGTTAGGCCTCGTTTGGCTAAACCTTATCATTTGCGCCTTGAGTCGGGCCTCGTTTGACTCATTGATACCATTTGTGCCTTGAGTTGGGTCTCGTTTCACTCAACCATATCATTTGTGCCTTGGGTTAGGCCTCGTTTGACTAAACCATATCATTTCTGCCTCGAGTCAGGCCTCGTTTGACACAACCATATCATTTGCGCCTCGAGTCAGGCCTCGTGTGACTCAACCCTATCACTTGTGCCTCGTGTCGGGCCTCATTTGACTCACCGATACCATTTGTGCCTCGAGTTAGGCCTCAATTAACTCACTGATACCATTTGTGCCTTGAGTCAGGCCTCGTTTGACTCAACCATATCATTTATGCCTCGAGTTATACCTTGTTTGATTCAACCATATCATTTGCGCCTCGAGTTGGGCCTCGTTTCACTCAACCATATCATTTGTACCTAGGCTCAGGGCTTGTTTGACTAAACCATATCATTTACGCCATGAGTAGGGCCTCGTTTGACTCACTGACACCATTTGTGCCTCTAGTTGAGCCTCGTTTGACTCAATCATGCCATTTGTGCCTCAAGTCAGGCCTCGTTTGACTCAACAATATCATTTGTGCCTCGAGTCGGTCCTCGTGTGACACAACCCTATCATTTGCACCTCGAGTCAGGCCTTATTTGACTCACTGATACCATTTGCGCCTCGAGTTGGGCCTCGTTTGACTCAACCATATCTTTTGTGCCTCAAGTCAGGACTCAACCATATCATTTGTGCCTCGAGCCGAGCCTCGTTTGGCTCAACCATATCATTTGCGCCTCGATTCGGGCCTGGAGTGACTCAACCATATCATTTGCGCCTCGAGTCAGGCCTCGTTTGACTCGACCATATCATTTGTGCTTCGAGTCATGCCTCGTTTGACATAACCATATCATTTATGCCTCGAGTCAGGCCTCATTTGACTCACTGATGCCATTTGTGCCTCTAGTTGGGCCTCGTTTGACTCAACCATATCATTTGTGCCTCGTGTCAGGCCTCGTTTGACTAAATCATATCATTTACACCTCGAGTCGGGCCTCGTTTGACATAACCATATCATATGCACCTCAAGTCGGGCCTCGTTTGACTCACCGATACCATTTGCGCCTCGAGTTGGGCCTCGTTTGACTCAACCATATCTTTTGTGCCTCAAGTCAGGACTCAACCATATCATTTGTGCCTCGAGCCGAGCCTCGTTTGGCTCAACCATATCATTTGCGCCTCGATTCGGGCCTGGTGTGACTCAACCATATCATTTGCGCCTCGAGTCAGGCCTCGTTTGACTCGACCATATCATTTGTGCTTCGAGTCATGCCTCGTTTGACATAACCATATCATTTATGCCTCGAGTCAGGCCTCATTTGACTCACTGATGCCATTTGTGCCTCTAGTTGGGCCTCGTTTGACTCAACCATATCATTTGTGCCTCGTGTCAGGCCTCGTTTGACTAAAACATATCATTTACGCCTCGAGTCGGGCCTCGTTTGACATAACCATATCATATGCACCTCAAGTCGGGCCTCGTTTGACTCACCGATACCATTTGTGCCTCGAGTTGGGCCTCATTTGACTCAGCCATATCATTTGCGCCTCGAGTCGACCCTCATTTGACTCCACCATATCATTTTCACCACGAGTCGGGCCTCGTTTAACTCAACCATATGATTTATGCCTCGAGTCAGGTCTCGTTTGACTCAACCATATCATTTGCGCCTTGAGTCGGTCATTGTTTGACTCAACCATATCATTTGCGCCTCGAGTCGGGCCTCATTTGACTCACTGATACCATTTGTGCCTTGAGTTGGGGCTCGTTTCACTCAACGATATCATTTGTGCCTTGGGTTAGGCCTCGTTTGGCTAAACCTTATCATTTGCGCCTTGAGTCGGGCCTCGTTTGACTCATTGATACCATTTGTGCCTTGAGTTGGGTCTCGTTTCACTCAACCATATCATTTGTGCCTTGGGTTAGGCCTCGTTTGACTAAACCATATCATTTCTGCCTCGAGTCAGGCCTCGTTTGACACAACCATATCATTTGCGCCTCGAGTCAGGCCTCGTGTGACTCAACCCTATCACTTGTGCCTCGTGTCGGGCCTCGTTTGACTCACCGATACCATTTGTGCCTCGAGTTAGGCCTCAATTAACTCACTGATACCATTTGTGCCTTGAGTCAGGCCTCGTTTGACTCAACCATATCATTTATGCCTCGAGTTATACCTTGTTTGATTCAACCATATCATTTGCGCCTCGAGTTGGGCCTCGTTTCACTCAACCATATCATTTGTACCTAGGCTCAGGGCTTGTTTGACTAAACCATATCATTTACGCCATGAGTAGGGCCTTGTTTGACTCACTGACACCATTTGTGCCTCTAGTTGAGCCTCGTTTGACTCAACCATGCCATTTGTGCCTCAAGTCAGGCCTCGTTTAACTCAACAATATCATTTGTGCCTCGAGTCGGTCCTCGTGTGACACAACCCTATCATTTGCACCTCGAGTCAGGCCTTATTTGACTCACTGATACCATTTGCGCCTCGAGTTGGGCCTCGTTTGACTCAACCATATCTTTTGTGCCTCAAGTCAGGACTCAACCATATCATTTGTGCCTCGAGCCGAGCCTCGTTTGGCTCAACCATATCATTTGCGCCTCGATTCGGGCCTGGTGTGACTCAACCATATCATTTGCGCCTCGAGTCAGGCCTCGTTTGACTCGACCATATCATTTGTGCTTCGAGTCATGCCTCGTTTGACATAACCATATCATTTATGCCTCGAGTCAGGCCTCATTTGACTCACTGATGCCATTTGTGCCTCTAGTTGGGCCTCATTTGACTCAACCATATCATTTGTGCCTCGTGTCAGGCCTCGTTTGACTAAAACATATCATTTACGCCTCGAGTCGGGCCTCGTTTGACATAACCATATCATATGCACCTCAAGTCGGGCCTCGTTTGACTCACCGATACCATTTGTGCCTCGAGTTGGGCCTCATTTGACTCAGCCATATCATTTGCGCCTCGAGTCGACCCTCATTTGACTCCACCATATCATTTTCACCACGAGTCGGGCCTTGTTTGACTCAACCATATCATTTGCGCCTCGAGTCGAGCCTTGTTTGACTCAACCATATCATTTGCGCCTCGAGTCAAGCCTTGTTTGACTCACCCATATGTTTGCACATCGAGTCAGGCCTCATTTGACTAAACCATATTGTTTGTGCCTCGAGTCATGCTCGTTTGACTCAACCATATCATTTGCGCCTTGAGTTAGGGCTCGTTTGACTTACCCATGCCATTTGTGCCTCGAGTTAGGCCTCGTTTGACTCAATCATGTGTTTGTGCGTCGAGTTAGGCCTCGTTTGACTCAACCATGTGTTTGCGCCACGAGTCAAGCCTTGTTTGACTCACCCATATCATTTGTACCTCGAGTCGAGCCTCATTAGACTCACCGATACCATTTGTGCATCGAGTTAGGCCTCATTTGACTCAACCATATCGCTTGTGCGTCGAGTCAAGCCTCGTTTGACTCATCCATATCAATTACGTCTCGAGTTGGGACTCATTTGACTCTCCAATACCATTTGTGCCCCCAGTTGGGCCTCGTTTGACTCAACCATATCATTTATGCCTCCAGTCAGGCCTCGTTTGACTAAACCACATCATTTGCACCTTGAGACGGGCCTCGTTTGACACAACCATATCATTTGCACCTTGAGTCGGGCCTTGTTTGACTTAACCATATCATTTGTGCCTCGGGTCGAGCCTCATTTGACTGATCGATACCATTTGTGCCTCAAGATAGACCTCGCTTGACTCAGCCATATCATTTGCACCTCGAGTCGGGCTTTGTTTGACTTCACCACATCATTTATGCGTCGAGTCAGGTCTCATTTGTCTTAAACATATCATTTGTGCATCGAGTCAGGCCTCTTTTGACTCAACCATATCATTTGAGCCTCGAGTCAGGCCTCATTTAACTCAACCATATCATTTGTGCCTCGAGTCAGGTCTCGTTCGACTTAACCATATCACTTGTGCCTCGAGTCAATCCTCGTTTGACTAAACCATATCATTTGCACCTCGAGTCGGGCCTCGTTTAACTCAACCATATGATTTGTGTCTCGAGTCAGGTCTTGTTTGACTCAACCATATCATTTGCGCCTCGAGTCGGTCATCGTTTGACTTAACCATATCATTTCTGCCTCGAGTCGGGTCCCGTTTGACTCACTAATACCATTTGTGCCTTGAGTTGGGTCTCGTTTCACTAAACCATATCATTTGTGCCTCGGGTCAGGCCTCGTTTGACTAAACCATATCATTTGCGCCTCGAGTCAGGCCTCATTTGACTCATTGATACTATTTATGCCTCGAGTTAGGCCTCATATGACTCAACCATATTATTTGCACCTCAAGTCGGGCCTTGTGTGCCTCAACCCTATCACTTGCGCCTCGCATCGGGCCTCATTTGACTCACTGATACCATTTGTGCCTCGAGTTGGGCCTCAGTTGACTCAATGATGCCATTTGTCCTCGAGTCAGGCCTTGTTTGACTCAACCATATCATTTGTGTCTCGTTTCAGGCCTCGTTTGATTCAACCATATCATTTACGCCTCGAGTCGGGCCTCGTTTGACTCAACCCTATCATTTGTGCCTCGAGTCGGGCCTCGTTTGACTCATTGATACTTTTGTGCCTCAAGTTTAGACCTCGTTTGACTTAACCAAATCATTTGTGCCTCGAGTCAGGCCTCGTTGTACTCAACCATATCATTTGCACCTCAAGTCGGGCCTTATTCGACTCAACCATATCATTTGTGCCTCGAGTCAAGCCTCGTTTGATGCAACCATATCATTTGTGCCTCGAGTCATGCCTCGTTTGACTCATCCATACCAATTGCGTCTCGAGTTGGGACTCATTTGACTCTCCGATACCATTTGTGCCCCCAGTTGGGCCTCGTTTGACTCAACCATATCATTTGTGCCTCCAGTCAGGCCACGTTTGACTAAACCACATCATTTGCGCCTTGAGACGGGCCTCGTTTGACACAACCATATCATTTGCACATTGAGTCGGGCCTTGTTTGACTTAACCATATCATTTGTGCCTCGGGTCGAGCCTCATTTGACTGACCGATACCATTTGTGCCTCAAGATGGGCCTCGTTTGACTCAGCCATATCATTTGCACCTCGAGTCGAGCTTTGTTTGACTTCACCATATCATTTGCGCCTCGAGTCGAGCCTTATTTGATTGAATGATACCATTTGTGCCTCGAGTTGGGTCACATTTGACTCAACCATATCATTTGTGCCTTGGGTCAGGCCTTGTTTGACTCAACCATATCATTTGCGCCTCGAGTTTGGCCTCGTTTGACTCCCTGATACCATTTGTGCCTCGAGTTGGTCCTCATTTAACTCAACCATATCATTTGTACCCCGAGTCAGGCCTCGTTTGACTCAACCATATCATTTATGCCCCGAGTCAGGCCTTGTTTGACTCAACCGTATCATTTGCGCCACGAGTCGGGTCTCATTTAACTTAACCATATCATTTGTGCCTTGAGTCAGGTGTCATTTGACTCAACCATATCATTTGCGCCTTGAGTTGGGCCTCGTTTAACTCAACCACATCATTTGTTCCTCGAGTCAGGTCTCATTTGTCCTAAACATATCATTTGTGCATCGAGTCAGGCCTCTTTTGACTTAACCATATCATTTGAGCCTCGAGTCGGGCCTCATTTAACTCAACCATATCATTTGTGCCTTGAGTCAGGTCTCGTTCGACTCAACCATATCGTTTGTGCCTCAAGTCAATCCTCGTTTGACTAAACCATATCATTTGCGCCTCGAGTCGGGCCTTGTTTAACTCAACTATATGATTTGTGTATCGAGTCAGGTGTCGTTTGACTCAACCATATCATTTGCGCCTCGAGTCGGTCATCGTTTGACATAACCATATCATTTCCGCCTCGAGTCGGGCCCCGTTTGACTCACTAATACCATTTGTGCCTTGAGTTGGGTCTCGTTTCACTCAACCTTATCATTTGTGCCTCGGGTCAGGCCTTGTTTGACTAAACCATATCATTTGCGCCTCGAGTCAGGCCTCATTTGACTCATTGATACTATTTATGCCTCGAGTTAGGCCTCGTATGACTCAACCATATTATTTGCGCCTCAAGTCGGGACTCGTGTGACTCAACCCTATCACTTGCGCCTCGCATCGGGCCTCATTTGACTCACTGATACCATTTGTGCCTCGAGTTGGGCCTCAGTTGACTCAATGATGCCATTTGTCCTCGAGTCAGGCCTTGTTTGACTCAACCATATCATTTGTGTCTCGTTTCAGGCCTCGTTTGATTCAACCATATTATTTAAGCCTCGAGTCGGGCCTCGTTTGACTCAACCCTATCATTTGCGCCTCGAGTCGGGCCTCGTTTGACTCATCGATACTTTTGTGCCTCAAGTTTAGACCTCGTTTGACTCAACCATATCATTTGTGCCTCGAGTCAGGCCTCGTTGTACTCAACCATATCATTTGCACCTTAAGTCGAGCCTTATTCGACTCAACCATATCATTTGCGCCTCGAGTCAAGCCTCGTTTGATGCAACCATATCATTTGTGCCTCGAGTCATGCCTCGTTTAACTCATCCATATCAATTGGGTCTCGAGTTGAGACTCATTTGACTCTCCGATACCATTTGTACCCCCAGTTGGGCCTCGTTTGACTCAACCATATCATTTGTGCCTCCAGTCAGGCATCGTTTGACTAAACCACATCATTTGCGCCTTGAGATGGGCCTCGTTTGACACAACCATATCATTTGCACCTTGAGTCGGGCCTTGTTTGACTTAACCATATCATTTGTGCATCAGGTCGAGCCTCATTTGACTGACCGATACCATTTGTGCCTCAAGATGGGCCTCATTTGGCTCAGCCATATCATTTACACCTCGAGTCGGGCTTTGTTTGACTTCACCATATCATTTGCACCTCGAGTCGAGCCTTATTTGATTGAACGATACCATTTGTGCCTCGAGTTGGGTCACATTTGACTCAACCATATCATTCGTGCCTTGGGTCTGGCCTTGTTTGACTCAACCATATCATTTGCGCCTCGAGTCTGGCCTCGTTTGACTTACTGATACCATTTGTGCCTCGAGTTGGTCCTCATTTAACTCAACCATATCATTTGTGCCCCGAGTCAGGCCTCGTTTGACTCAACCATATCATTTATGTCTCGAGTCAGGCCTTGTTTGACTCAACCGTATCATTTGCGCCTCGAGTCGGGTCTCATTTAACTCAACCATATCATTTATGCCTTGAGTCAGGTGTCATTTGACTCAACCATATCATTTGCGCCTTGAGTTGGGCCCCGTTTAACTCAACAACATCATTTGTGCCTCGAGTCAGGTCTCATTCGTCTTAAACATATCATTTGTGCATCGAGTCAGGCCTCTTTTGACTCAACCATATCATTTGAGCCTCGAGTCGGGCCTCATTTAACTCAACCATATCATTTGTGCCTCGAGTCAGGTCTTGTTTGACTCAACCATATCATTTGTGCCTCGAGTCGGTCATCGTTTGACTTAACCATATCATTTCCGCCTCGAGTCAGGCCCCGTTTGACACACTAATACCATTTGTGCCTTGAGTTGGGTCTCGTTTCACTCAACCATATCATTTGTGCCTCGGGTCAGGCCTCGTTTGACTAAACCATATCGTTTGCGCCTCGAGTCAGGCCTCATTTGACTCATTGATACTATTTATGCCTCGAGTTAGGCCCCGTATGACTCAACCATATTATTTGCGCCTCAAGTCGGGCCTCGTGTGACTCAACCCTATCACTTGCGCCTCGCGTCGGGCCTCATTTGACTCACTGATACCATTTGTACCTCGAGTTGGGCCTCAGTTGACTCAATGATGCCTTTTGTCCTCGAGTCAGGCCTTGTTTGACTCAACCATATCATTTGTGTCTCGTTTCAAGCCTCGTTTGATTCAACCATATCATTTACGCCTCGAGTCGGGCCTCGTTTGACTCAACCCTATCATTTGCTCCTTGAGTCGGGGCCTCGTTTGACTCATCGATACTTTTGTGCCTCAAGTTTAGACCTCGTTTGACTCAAGCATATCATTTGTGCCTCGAGTCAGGCCTCGTTGTACTTAACCATATCATTTGCACCTCAAGTCGGGCCTTATTCGACTCAACCATATCATTTGCGCCTCGAGTCAAGCCTCGTTTGATGCAACCATATCATTTGTGCCTTGAGTCATGCCTTGTTTGACTCATCCATATCAATTGCGTCTCGAGTTGGGACTCATTTGACTCTTCGATACCATTTGTGCCCCCAGTTGGGCCTCATTTGACTCAACCATATCTTTTGTGCCTCCAGTCAGGCCTCGTTTGACTAAACCACATCATTTGCGCCTTGAGACGGGCCTCGTTTGACACAACCATATCATTTGCACCTTGAGTCGGGCCTTGTTTGACTTAACCATATCATTTGTGCCTCGGGTCGAGCCTCATTTGACTGACCGATACCATTTGTGCCTCAAGATGGGACTCGTTTGGCTCAGCCATATCATTTGCACCACGAGTCAGGGTTTGTTTGACTTCACCATATCATTTGTGCCTCAAGTCGAGCCTTATTTGATTGACCGATACCATTTGTGCCTCAAGTTGGGTCACATTTGACTCAACCATATCATTTGTGCCTTGGGTCAGGCCTTGTTTGACTCAACCATATCATTTGCGCCTCGAGTCTGGCCTCGTTTGACTCACTGATACCATTTGTGCCTCGACTTGGTCCTCATTTAACTCAACCATATCATTTGTGCCCCGAGTCGGGCCTCGTTTGACTCAGCCATATCATTTATGCCTCGAGTCAGGCCTTGTTTGACACAACCATATCTTTTGCGCCTTGAGTCGTGCCTCGTTTGACTATCTCATATGTTTGAACCTCGAGTCAGGCCTTGATTGACTCACCCATATGTTTGCGCCTGGAGTCGATCTTTGGTTAACTCTCCCTTATCATTTGGACCTTGAGTCAAGCCTCATTTGACTCACCCATGCGTTTGCGCCTCAAGTCAGGCCTTGTTTGACTCACCCATATCATTTGTGCCACATGTTGGGCCTTGTTTGACTCAACCATATTGTTTACGCCTCGAGTTAGGCCATATTTGACTGATTGATACCTTTTGTGCCTCGAGTTGGGCCTCATTTGACTCAACCATATTATTTGTGCCTCGAGCCAAGCCCCGTTCGACTCAAGCATATCATTTACGCCTCGAGTCGGGCCTCGTTGTACTCAACCATATCATTTGCACCTCAAGTCAGGCCTTATTCGACTCAACCATATCATTTGTGCCTCGAGTCAAGCCTTGTTTGATGCAACCATATGATTTGTGCCTCGAGTCATGCCTCGTTTGACTCATCCATATCAATTGCGTCTCGAGTTGGGACTCATTTGACTCTCCGATACCATTTGCGCCCCTAGTTGGGCCTCGTTTGACTCAACCATATCATTTGTGCCTCCAGTAAGGCCTCATTTGACTAAACCATATCATTTGCGCCTAGAGACGGGCCTCATTTGACACAACCATATCGTTTGCACCTTGAGTCGGGCCTTGTTTGACTTAACCATATCATTTGTGCCCCGGGTCGAGCCTCATTTGACTGACCGATACCATTTGTGCCTCAAGATGGGCCTCGTTTGACTCAGCCATATCATTTGCACCTCGAGTCGGGCTTTGTTTGACTTCACCATATCATTTGCGCCTCAAGTAGAGCTTTATTTGATTGAACGATACCATTTGTGCCTCGAGTTGGGTCACATTTGACTCAACCATATCATTTGTGCCTTGAGTCAGGCCTTGTTTGACTCAACCATATCATTTGTGCCTCGAGTCTGGCCTCGTTTGACTCACTAATACCATTCGTGCCTCGAGTTGGTCCTCATTTAACTCAACCATATCATTTGTGCCCCAAGTCAGGCCTCGTTTGACTCAACCATATCATTTATGCCTCGAGTCAGGCCTTGTTTGACTCAACCGTATCATTTGCGCCTCGAGTCTAGTCTCATTTAACTCAACAATATCATTTGTGCCTTGAGTCAGGTGTCATTTGTCTCAACCATATCATTTGCGCCTTGAGTTGGGCCTCGTTTAACTCAACCACATCATTTGTGCCTCGAGTCAGGTCTCGTTTGTCTTAAACATATCATTTGTGCATCGAGTCAGGCCTCTTTTGACTCAACCATATCATTTGAGCCTCGAGTCGGGCCTCATTTAACTCAGCCATATCATTTGTGCCTCGAGTCAGGTCTCGTTCGACTCAACCATATCGCTTGAACCTCGAGTCAATACTCGTTTGACTAAACCATATCATTTGCGCCTCGAGTCGTGCCTCGTTTAACCCAACATATGATTTGTGTCTCGAGTCAGGTCTCGTTTAACTCAACCATATCATTTGCGCCTCGAGTCGGTCATCGTTTGACTTAACCATATCATTTGCGCCTCGAGTCGGGCCCCGTTTGACTCACTAATACCATTTGTGCCTTGAGTTGGGTCTCGTTTCACTCAACCATATCATTTGTGCCTCGGGTCAGGCCTCGTTTGACTAAACCATATCATTTGCACCTCGAGTCAGGCCTCGTTTGACTCATTGATACTATTTATGCCTCGAGTTAGGCCTTGCATAACTCAACCATATTATTTGCACCTCAAGTCGGGCCTCGTGTGACTTAACCCTATCACTTGCGCCTCGCGTTGGGCCTCATTAGACTCACTGATACCATTTGTGCCTCGAGTTGGGCTTTAATTGACTCAATGATGCCATTTGTCCTCGAGTCAAGCCTTGTTTGACTCAACCATATTATTTGTGCCTCATTTCAGGCCTCGTTTGATTCAACCATATCATTTACGCCTCGAGTCGGGCCTCGTTTGACTCAACCCTATCATTTGCGCCTCGAGTCGGGCCTCATTTGACTCATCGATACCTTTGTGCCTCAAGTTTAGACCTCATTTGACTCAGCCATATCATTTGTGCCTCGAGTCAGGCCTCGTTGTACTCAACCATATCATTTGCACCTCAAGTCGGGCCTTATTTGACTTAACCATATCATTTGTGCCTCGAGTCAAGCCTCGTTTGATGCAACCATATCATTTGTGCCTCGAGTCATGCCTCGTTTGACTCATCCATATCAATTGCGTCTTGAGTTGGGACTCATTTGACTCTCCGATACCATTTGTGCCCCCAGTTGGGCCCCGTTTGACTCAACCATATCATTTGTGCCTCCAGTCTGGCCTCGTTTGACTAAACCATATCATTTGCGCCTAGAGACGGGCCTCGTTTGACACAACCATATCATTTGCACCTTGAGTCGGGCCTTGTTTGACTTAACCATATCTTTTGTGCCTCAGGTCGAGCCTCATTTGACTGACCGATACCATTTGTGCCTCACGATGGGCCTTGTTTGACTCAGCCATATCATTTGCAGCTCGAGTCGGGCTTTGTTTGACTTCACCATATCATTTGCGCCTCGAGTCGAGCCTTATTTGATTGACCGATACAGTTGCGCCTCAAGTTTAGACCTCATTTGACTCAGCCATATCATTTGTGCCTCGAGTCAAGCCTCGTTTGACTCAACCATATCATTTGCAGCTCGAGTCGGGCTTTGTTTGACTTCACCATATCAGTTGCGCCTCGAGTCGGGCTTTGTTTGACTTCACCATATCATTTGTCCTCGAGTCAGCCCTCATTTGACTCAACCATATCAGTTGCGCCTCGAATCAGGCCTCGTTTGACTCAACCATATCATTTGCACCTCGAGTTGGGCCTCATTTGACTCAACCATATCATTTGCACCTCGAGATTGGCCTTGTTAGACTCAACCATATCATTTGTGCCTCAGGTTAGGCCTCGTTTGACTCAACCGTATCATTTGCGCGTCGAGTCGGGTTTTATTTGACTCAACCATATCACATGTGCCTCGAGTTAGGTGCCGTTTGACTCAACCATATCGTTTGCGCCTCGAGTCGGGCCTCGATTAACTCAGCCATATCATTTGTGCCTTGAGTCATGTCTCATTTGACTCAACATATCATTTGTGCATCGAGTCAAGTCTCGTTTGACTCAACCATATCATTTTCGCCTCGAGTCAGGCTTCGTTTAACTCAACCATATCATTTGTGCCTCGAGTTAAGTCTCGTTTGACTCAACTATATCATTTGTCCCTCAAGTCAGGCCTCGTTTGACTCAACCATATCATTTGCACCTCGAGTCAGGCCACGTTTAACTAAACCATATCATTTGTGCCTCGAGTCAGCTCTCGTTTCACTCAACCATATCATTTGGGCCTCGAGTCAGGCCCCGTTTGACTCAACCATATCATTTGTGCCTCGAGTCGAGCCCCGTTTGACTCAACCATATCATTTGCGCTTCAAGTTGGGGCTCGTGTGACTCAATGCTATTATCTGTGCCTCGAGTCGGGCCTCATTTGACTCACCGATACCATTTGTGCACCGATACCATTTGTGCCTCAAGTCATGCCTTGTTTGACTCAACCATATCATTTGTGCCTCGAGTCAGGCCTCGTTTGACTTAACCATATCATTTACGCCTCGAGACGAGCCTCGTTTAACTCAACCATATCATTTGTGCCTCAAGTAAGGTCTCGTTTGACTCAACCATATCATTTATACCTCGAATTAGGTCTCGTTTGACTCAACCATATCATTTACGCCTCGAGTCGGGCCTCGTTTGACTCACTGATACCATTTGTGCATCGAGTTGGGCCTCGTTTGACTTAACCATATCATTTGTGCCTCGAGTCAGTCCTCGTTTGACTTAACCATATCAGTTGTGCCTAGATTCCGGCCTTGTTTGACTCAACCATATCATTTGTACCTCAAGTCAGGGCTCATTTGACTCAACCATATCAGTTGCTCCTCGAGTCAAGCCTCATTTGACTCAACCATATCATTTGTGCCTCAGGTCAGGCCTCATTTGACTAAACCATATCATTTGCGCCTCGAGTTGGGCCTCATTTGACTCAACCATATCATTTGCACCTCGACATTGGCATCGTTAGACTCAACCATATCATTTCTGCCTCGGGTTATGCCTCGTTTGACTCAACCGTATCATTTGCGCGTCGAGTCGGGTCTCATTTGACTCAACCATATCACATGTTCCTCGAGTTAGGTGCCGTTTGACTCAACCATATCGTTTGCGTCTTGAGTTGGGCCTCGATTAACTCAACCATATCATTTGTGCCTCGAGTCATGTGTCGTTTGACTCAACCATATCATTTGCGCCTCGAGCCGGGCCTCGTTTGACTTACCGATACCATTTGTGCATCGAGTTGGGCCTCATTTGACTCAACCATATCGTTTGTGCCTCGAGTCATGCCTCGTTTGACACAACCATATCAGTTGGGCCTCGAGTCTGGCCTTGTTTGACTTAACTATATCATTTGTGCCTCAATTCAAGCCTCGTTTGACTCAACCATATCAGTTGTGCCTCCAGTCAGGCCTCATTTCACTCAACCATATCATTTGTGCCTCAGGTCAGGACTCATTTGACTAAACTATATCATTTGCGCCTCGAATCATGCCTCGTTTAACTCAACCATATCATTTGTACCTCAGGTCAGGTCTCATTTGACCAAACCATATCATTTGCGCCTCGAGTTGGGGCTCATTTGACTTAACCATATCATTTGTGCCTCGAGATTGGCCTCGTTAGACTCAACCATTTCATTTGTGCCTCGGGTTAGGCCTCGTTTGACTCAACTGTATCATTTGTGCCTCGCGTCGGGTCTCATTTAACTAAACCATATCATATGTGCCTCGAGTTAGGTGCCGTTTGACTCAACCATATCGTTTGCGCCTCGAGTCAGGCCTTGATTAACTCAACCATATCATTTATGCCTCGAGTCATGTCTCGTTTGACTCAACCATATCATTTGCGCCTCAAGTCAGGCCTCGTTTAACTCAACCATATCATTTGTTCCTCGAGTCAAGTCTTGTTTAACTCAACCATATCACTTGTGCCTCGAGTCAGGCCTCGTTTGACTCAACCATATCATTTGCACTTGGAGTCGAGCCTCGTTTAACTCCACCAAATGATTTGAGCCGCGAGTCTGGTCTCATTTGACTCAACCATATCATTTGCGCCTCGACTCGGTCCTCGTTTGACTTAACCATATCATTTGCGCCTCGTGTTGGGCATCATTTGACTCACTGATACATTTTATGCCTCGAGTTGGGCCTCGTTTCACTCAACCATACCATTTGTGCTTCAGAACTGGCCTCATTTGACTCTCCAATACCATTTGCGCCTCGAGTTTGGCCTCGTGTGACTCATCCATATCATTTGTGCCTCGAGTTAGGCCTCGTTTAACTCAACCATATCATTTGTACCTTGAGTCAGGTCTCATTTGACCCAACCATATTATTTGTGCCTCGAGTTAGGTGTCGTTTGACTCAACCAAATCATTTGCGCCTCGAGTCAGGTCGCGTTTAACTCAACCATATTATTTGTGCCTCGAGTCAGGTCTCGTTTGACTCCACCATATCATTTGTGCCTCGAGTCTGACCTCATTTGACTCAACCATATCATTTGTGCCTCGAGTCATGCCTCGTTTGACTCAACCATATCCATTGCGCCTCGAGTTGGGCCTCGTGTGACTCAATCCTATCATCTGCGCCTCGAGTCGGGCCTCATTTGACTCACCGATACCATTTGTGCATCGAGCTGGGCCTCGTTTGACTAAAGCATATGATTTACGCCACGAGTCAACCCTCGTTCGACTCAACCATTTCATTTGTGCCTCGAGTCAGGCCTCGTTTGACTCAACCATATCATTTACACCTCGAGTCGGGCATCATTTGACTCAACCATATCATTTATGCCTCGAGTCAGGTCTCGTTTGACTTAACCATATCATTTATGCCTCGAGTCAGTCCTCGTTTGACTTACCGATACCATTGTGCATCGAGTTAGGCCTCATTTGACTCAGCCATATCATTTGTGCCTCGAGTCACGCCTCGTTTGACACAGCCATATCAGTTGCGCCTCGAGTCTGGCCTTGTTTGACTCAACCATTTGTTTTTTGTGCCTCAGGTCAAGACTCATTTGACTAAACCATATCATTTACTCCTCGAATCATGCCTCGTTTGACTCAACCATACCATTTGTGCTTCAATTTGGGCCTCGTGTGACTCAATCCTATCATCTACGCCTCGAGTTGGGCCTCATTTGACTCACCGATACCATTTGTGCATCGAGCTGGGCCTCGTTTGACTAAACCATATGATTTGTGCCACGAGTCAAGCCTCGTTTGACTTAACCATATCATTTGTGCCTCGAGTCAGGCCTTGTTTGACTCAACCATATCATTTACGCCTCGAGTCAGGCCTCGTTTCACTCAACCATATCATTTGTGCCTCAAGTAAGGTCTCGTTTCACTCAACCATATCATTTATATCTCGAATCAGGTCTCGTTTAACTCAACCATATCATTTACGCCTCGAGTCGGGCCTCGTTTGACTCACCGATACCATTTGTGCATCGAGTTGGGCCTCGTTTGACTTAACCATATCATTTGTGCCTCGAGTCAGGCATTGTTTGACTTAACCATATCAGTTGCGCCTCGAGTCTGGCCTTGTTTGACTCAACCATATCATTTGTGCCTCGAGTCAGGCATCATTTGACTCAACCATAACATTTGTACCTCAGGTCAGGCCTCATTTGACTCAACCATATCATTTGCGCCTCGAGTCAGGCCTCATTTGAGTCACTGATACTATTTGTGCCTCGAGTGGGGCCTCGTTTGACTCAACCATATCATTTGTACCTCGAGTCAGGTCTCGTTTGACTCTACCATATCATTTGTGCCTCAAGTCGAGCCTCGTGTGACTCAACCCTATCACTTGTGCCTCGTGTCAGGTCTCATTTGACTCACCGGTACCATTTGTGCCTTGAGTTGAGCCTCAATTAACTCACCGATGCCATTTGTGCCCCAAGTTTGGCCTCATTTGGCTCAACCATATCATTTGTTCCTCGGGTTAGGCCTCGTTTGACTAAACCATATCATTTGCGCCTCGAGTCAGGCCTCGTTTGGCTCACTGATACTATTTGTGCCTCGAGTAGGGCCTCGTTTGACTCAACCATATCATTTGTGCCATGAGTCAGGTCTTGTTTGACTCAACCATATCGTTTGCGCCTTGAGTCAGGCCTCGTTTGACTCAACCATATCATTTGTGCCTCGAGTTATGCCTTGTTTGACTCAACCATATCATTTGCGCCTCGAGTCGGGCCTCGTTTGACTCACTGATACCATTTGTGCCTCGTGTTGGGCCTCGTTTCACTCAACCAAATCATTTGTGCCTAGGGTCAGGCCTCGTTTGACTAAACCATATCATTTGCATCTCAAGTAGGGCCTCATTTGACTCACTTATACCATTTGTGCCTCGAGTTGGGCATCGTTTGACTCAACCAAATCATTTGTGCCTCAAGTCAGACTCATTTGACTCATTGATACCATTTGTGCCTCGAGTTGGGCCTCGTTTGACTCAACCATATTATTTGTGCCTCGAGCCAGGCCTAGTTTGACTCAACCATATCTTTTGCGCCTCAAGTCAGGCCTTGTTTGACTCAACCATATCATTTGCACCTCGAGTCGAGCCTGATTTGACCCAACCATATCATTTGCGCCTCGAGTTAGGCCTCGTTTGACTCAACCATATCATTTGTGCCTTGAGTCATGCCTCGTTTGACTCAACCATATCATTTGCGTCTCGTGTCGGGCCTCATTTGACTCATCGATGCCATTTGTGCCTCCAGTTGGTCCTCGTTTGACTCAACCATATCATTTGTTCCTTGGGGCAGGCCTCGTTTGACTAAAACATATCATTTGCGCCTCGAGTCGGGCCTCGTTTGACTCAGCCATATCATTTGCACTTCGAGTCGGGCCTCGTTTAACTCACTGATACCATTTGTGCCTCGAGTTGGGCCTCATTTGACTCAGCCATATCATTTGTGCCTCAAGTCGGTCCTCGTTTGTCTCACCGATACCATTTGTGCCTTAAGTGAGGCCTCATTTGGCTCAGCCATATCATTTGCGCCATGAGTCAGGCCTCGTTTGACTCAACCATATCTTTTCTGCCTCGAGTCGGGCCTCGTTTGACTCAACCATATCATTTGCGCCTCGAGTCAAGCCTTATTTAACACACCCATATGTTTGCACATCGAGTCGGGCCTCATATGACTAAACCACATCATTTGTGCGCCGAGTCATGCCTCGTTTGACTCAATCATATCATTTGCTCCTCGAGTTGGGCCTCGTTCGACTCACCCATGCCATTCATGCCTCGAGTTAGGCCTCGTTTGACTCCACCATGTGTTTGCGCCTCGAGTCAGGTCTTATTTGACTCACCCATATCATTTGCACCTCGAGTCAAGCCTCGTTTGACTCACCGATACCATTTGTGCATCGAGTTGAACCTTGTTTGACTAAACCATATGATTTGCGCCACGAGTCAGGCCTCATTTGACTCAATCGTATCATTTGTTCCTCGAGTCGGGCCTCGTTTGACTCAACCATGTCATTTATGCCTCGAGTCAGGTCTCGTTTGACTCAACCATACCATTTGCGCGTCGAGTCGGGCCTCGTTTGACTCACCGATACCATTTGTGGCTCAGGTTGGGCCTCGTTTGATTCAACCATATTATTTGCGCCTCGAGTCAGGCCTCGTTTGACTTAACCATGTTATTTGTGCCTCGAGTCAGGCCTTATTTGATTCAACTGTATCATTTGCACCTCGAGTCAGGTCTCATTTAACTCAATGATATCATTTGTGCCTTGAGTCAGGTGTCGTTTGACTCAACCATATCATTTGCGCCTTGAGTTGGGCCTCGTTTAACTTAACCACATCATTTGTGCCTTGAGTCAGGTCTCGTTTGACTAAACCATATCATTTGCGCTTCCAGTCAGGCCTCATTTGACTCATTGATACTATTTGCGCCTCGAGTTGGGCCTCGTTTGACTCAACCGTATCATTTGTGCCTTGAGTCGGGCCTCGTGTGACTCAACCCTATCACTTGTGCCTTGCATCGGGCCTCATTTGACTCACTGATACCATTTGTTCCTCGAGTTAGGCCTCAATTGACTCACCGATACCATTTGTGCCTCGAGTTCAGGCCTCGTTTGACTCAACCATATCATTGGTGCCTAGAGTCAAGCCTCGTTGGACTCAACCATATCATTTGTGCCTCGAGTCGGGCCTTGTTTGACTCAACCATATCATTCGCGCCTCGAGTCGGGCCTCGTTTAATGCAACCATATCTGCCTCGTTTGACTCATCCATATCATTTGCATATCGAGTCAGGACACATTTGACTCATCGATGCCATTTGTGCCCCCAGTTGGGCCTTGTTTGACTCAATCATATCATTTGTGCCTCGAGTCAGGCCTCGTTTGATTAAACCATATCATTTGCACCTCAAGTCAGGCCTCATTTGATATAACCATATCATTTGCGCCTCGAGTCGGGCCTCGTTTGACTCACTGATACCATTTGTGCCTCAAGTTAGGCGTCATTTAACTCAACCATATCATTTGCACCTCAAGTCAGGCCTCGTTTGAATCAACCATGTCATTTGTGGCTCGAGTCAGGCCTCGTTTGACTCAACCGTATCATTTGCGCCTCGAGTCGGGTCTCATTTGACTTAACCATATCATTTGTGCCTTGAGTCAGGTGTCGTTTGACTTAACCATATCATTTGTGCATCGAGTCAGGTCTCATTTGACCAACCATATCATTTGAGGCTTGAGTTGGGCCTCGTTTAACTCAACCATATCATTTGCGCCTTGAGTCAGGTGTCGTTTGACTTAACCATATCATTTATGCATCGAGTCAAGTCTCATTTGACTCAACCATATCATTTGTGCCTCGAGTCCGGCCTCGTTTGACTCAACCATATCATTTATGCCTCGAGTCAGGCATCGTTTAACTCAACCACATCATTTGTGCCTTGAGTCAGCTCTTGTTTGACTCAACCATATCATTTGTGCCTCGAGTCGGGCCTTGTTTGACTCAGCGATACCATTTGCGCCTCGAGTTGGTCCTCATTTGACTCAGCCATATCATTTGTGCCTTGAGTCGGTCCTCGTTTGTCTCACCAATACAATTTGTGCCTCGAGTGGGGCCTCGTTTGGCTCAGCCATATCATTTGCGCTACGAGTCGGGCCTCGTTTGACTCAACTATATCATTTTTGCCTTGAGTCGAGCCTCGTTTGACTTAACCATATCATTTGCGCCTCGAGTCGAGACTTATTTGACTCACCCATATGTTTACGCATCAAGTCGGGCCTCATTTGACTAAACCATATCGTTTGTGCCTCAAGTCATGCCTCATTTAACTCAACCATATCATTTGTGCATCGAGTCAGGTCTCATTTGACCAACCATAGCATTTGCGGCTTGAGTTGGGCCTCGTTTAACTCAACCATATCATTTGCGCCTTGAGTCAGGTGTCGTTTGACTTAACCATATCATTTATGCATCGAGTCAAGTCTCATTTGACTCAACCATATCATTTGTGCCTCAAGTCCGGCCTCGTTTGACTCAACCATATCATTTGTGCCTCGAGTCAGGCATCGTTTAACTCAACCACATCATTTGTGCCTCGAGTCAGCTCTTGTTTGACTCAACCATATCATTTGTGCCTCGAGTCGGGCCTTGTTTGACTCAGCGATACCATTTGCGCCTCGAGTTGGTCCTCATTTGACTCAGCCATATCATTTGTGCCTTGAGTTGGTGCTCGTTTGTCTTACCAATACGATTTGTGCCTCGAGTGGGGCCTCGTTTGGCTCAGCCATATCATTTGCGCTACGAGTCGGGCCTCGTTTGACTCAACTATATCATTTTTGCCTTGAGTCGGGCCTCGTTTGACTCAACCATATCATTTGCGCCTCGAGTCGAGACTTATTTGACTCACCCATATGTTTACGCATCAAGTTGGGCCTCATTTGACTAAACCATATCCTTTGTGCCTCAAGTCATGCCTCATTTGACTCAACCATATCATTTGTGCCTGAAGTTAGGCCTCGTTCGACTCACCCATGCCATTTGTGCCTCGAGTTAGGCCTCGTTTGACTCAACCATGTGTTTGCGCCTCGAGTCAGGCCTTGTTTCACTCACCCATATAATTTGCACCTCGAGTTGGGCCTCGTTTGACTCACCGATACCATTTGTGCTTCGAGTTGGGCCTCATTTGACTAAACCATATGATTTACGCCACGAGTCAGGCCTCGTTTGACTCAACCATATCATTTGGGCCTCGAGTCGGGCCTCGTTTAACTCAACCATATCATTTGTGCCTCGAGTCAGGTCTCGTTTGACTTAACCATATGATTTGTCCCTCGTGTCAGGTCTCGTTTGACTCAACCATATCATTTGTGCCTCGAGTCGGCTCTCGTTTGACGCACCGATACCATTTATGCTTCGAGTTAGGCCTCATTTGATTCAACCATATCATTTGCGCCTCAAGTCAGGCGTCATTTGACTCAACCATGTCATTTTTGCCTCGAGTCAGGCCTTGTTTGACTCAACCGTATCATTTGTGCCTCGAGTCGGGTCTCATTTAACTCAACCATATCATTTGTGCCTTGAGTCTGGTGTCGTTTAACTCAACCACATCATTTGCCCCTCGAGTTGGTCCTCGTTTAACTCAACCACATCATTGTGCCTCGAGTCAGGTCTCTTTTGACTCGACCATATCATTTGTGCATCGAGTCAGGTCTCGTTTGACTCAACCATATCATTTGCGCCTCGAGTCAAGCTTCGTTTAACTCAACCATATCATTTGTGCCTCGAGTCAAGTCTCGTTTGACTCCACCATATCATTTGTCCCTCAAGTCAGGCCTCATTTGACTCAACCATATCATTTGCGCCTCGGGTCAGGCCTCGTTTAACTAAACCATATCATTTGTGCCTTGAGTTAGCTCTCGTTTGACTCAACCATATCATTTGTGCCTCGAGTCAGGCCCCGTTTGACTCAACCATATCATTTGTGCCTCGAGTCGAGCCCCGTTTGACTCAACCATATCATTTGCACCTCGAGTTGGGTCTTGTTTGGCTCAGCCATATCATTTGCGCCTCAAGTCAGGCCTCGTTTAACTAAACCATATCATTTGTGCCTCGAGTCAGCTCTCGTTTGACTCAACCATATCATTTGTGCCTCGAGTCGGGCCTCGTTTGACCCACCGATACCATTTGTGCCTCGAGTTGGGCCTCGTTTGATTCAACCATATCATTTGTGCCTCAAGTCAGGCCTCATTTGACTCAACCATGTCATTTTTGCCTCGAGTCAGGCCTTGTTTGACTCAACCGTATCATTTGTGCCTCGAGTCGGGTCTCATTTAACGCAACCATATCATTTGTGCCTTGAGTCTGGTGTCGTTTAACTCAACCACATCATTTGCGCCTCGAGTTGGTCCTCGTTTAACTCAACCACATCATTGTGCCTCGAGTCAGGTCTCTTTTGACTCAACCATATCATTTATGCATCGAGTCAGGTCTCGTTTGACTCAACCATATCATTTTCGCCTCGAGTCAGGCTTCGTTTAACTCAACCATATCATTTGTGCCTCGAGTCAAGTCTCGTTTGACTCAACCATATCATTTGTCCCTCAAGTCAGGCCTCGTTTGTCTCAACCATATCATTTGCGCCTCAAGTCAGGTCTCGTTTAACTAAACCATATCATTTGTGCCTCGAGTCAGCTCTCGTTTGACTCAACCATATCATTTGGGCCTCGAGTCAGGCCCCGTTTGACTCAACCATATGATTTGTGCCTTGAGTCGAGCCTCGTTTGACTCAACCATATCATTTGCACCTCGAGTCGGGTCTGGTTTGACTCGACCATATCATTTGCGCCTCAAGTCAAGCCTTATTTGACTCACCCATATGTTTGTGCCTCGAGTCGGGCCTCATTTGACAAAACCATATTGTTTGTGCCTTGAGTCATGCCTCGTTGGACTCAACCATATCATTTGTGCCTCAAGTTGGGCTTTGTTTGACTCACCCATGTCATTTGCACCTCGAGTTAGCCTCATTTGACTCAACCATGTGTTTGGTCTTGAGTCAGGCCTTGTTTGACTCACCTATATCATTTGCGCCTCGAGTCTGGCCTTGTTTGACTCACTGATACAATTTGTGCAACGAGTTGAGCCTCGTTGGACTAAACCATATGATTTGTGCCTCGAGTCAGGTCTCGTTTGACTCAACCATATCATTTGAGCATCGACTCAGGCCTCATTTTGATTCAACCATATCATTTGCACTTCGAGTCGGGCCTCGTTTAACTTAACCATATCATTTGTGCCTTGAGTCAGGTCTCGTTTGACTCAACCATATCATTTGTGCCTCGAGTCAGGTCTTGTTGGACTAAACCATATCATTTGCGCCTCAAGTCAGGCCTCGTTTGACTCAACAATGCCATTTGTGCCTCAAGGTAGGCCTCGTTTGACTCAACCATATCATTTGAACCTCAAGTCAGGCCTTGTTTGACTCAACCATGTCATTTGTGCCTCGAGTCAGGCCTCGTTTGACTCAACCGTATCTTTTGCACCTCGAGTCGGGTCTCATTTGACTCAACCATGTCATTTGTGCCTTGAGTCAGGTGTCGTTTAACTCAACCATATCATTTGCACCTCGAGTCGGGTCTCATTTGACTCAACCATATCATTTGTGCCTTGAGTCAGGCCTCGTTTGACTCAACCATATCTTTTGCACCTCGAGTCGGGTCTCATTTGACTCAACCATATCATTTGTGCCTTGAGTTAGGTGTCGTTTGACTCAACCATATCATTTGCGCCTCAAGTTGGTCCTCGTTTAACTCAACCACATCATTTGTGCCTCGAGTCAGGTCTCGTTTGACTCAACCATATCATTTGTGCCTCAAGTCAGGCCTCGTTTTACTCAACCATATCATTTGCACCTCGAGTCAGGCCTCGTTTAACTAAACCATATCATTTGTGGCTCGAGTCAGCTCTCGTTTGACTCAACCATCTCATTTGCGCCTCGAGTCGAGCCTCATTTGACTCAGCAATACCATTTGTGCGTCGAGTTGCGCCTCATTTGACTCAGCCATATCATTTGTGCCTCGAGTCGGTCCTCGTTTGTCTCACCGATACCATTTGTGGCTCGAGTGGGGCCTCATTTGGCTCAGCCATATCATTTGCGCCACAGGTCGGGCCTCGTTTGACTCAACCATATCATTTGTGCCTCGAGTCGAGCCTTGCTTGACTCAACCATATCGTTTGCGCCTCAAGTCGAGCCTTATTTGACTCACCCATATGTTTGCGCATCGAGTCGGGCCTCATTTGACTAAACCATATCGTTTGTGCCTCGAGTCATGCCTCGTTTGACTCAACCATATCATTTGTGCCTCGAGTCACCTCTCGTTTGACTCAACCATATCATTTGCACCTCGAGTCAAGCCTCGTTTGACTCACCGATACCATTTGTGCATCGAGTTGGCCCTCGTTTGACTAAACCATATGATTTATGCCACGAGTCTGGCCTCATTTGACTCAATCATATCATTTGTGCCCCGAGTCATGCCTCGTTTGACTCAACCATATCATTTGGGCCTCGAGTCGGGCCTCGTTTAACTCAACCATATCATTTGTGCCTCGAGTCAGGTCTTGTTTGACTCAACCATATCATTTATGCCTCGAGTCAGGCCTTGTTTGACACAACCATATCTTTTGCGCCTCGAGTCAGGCCTTGTTTGACTAACCCATATGTTTGAACCTCGAGTCGGGCCTTTTTTAACTCACACATATGCTTGTGCCTAGAATTGATCTTCAGTTGACTCTCCCTTATCATTTGGACCTCGAGTCAAGCCTCGTTTGACTCACCCATGCATTTGCGCCTTAACTCAGGCCTTGTTTGACTCACCCATATATTTTTGCCACAAGTTGGGCCTTGTTTGACTGAACCATATCATTTGCGCCTCGAGTCAGGCCTTGTTTGACTAACCCATATGTTTGAACCTCGAGTTGGGTCTTGTTTGACTCACACATATGTTTGCGCCTAGAGTCGATCTTCAGTTGACTCTCCCTTATCATTTGGACCTCGAGTCAAGCCTCGTTTGACTCACCCATGCATTTGCGCCTTAACTCAGGCGTTGTTTGACTCACCCATATCATTTTCGCCACAAGTCAGGCCTTGTTTGACTCAACCATATCATTTACGCCTCGAGTTGGGCCTTATTTGACTCACCGATACCATTTGTGCCTCGAGTTGGGCCTCGTTTGACTCAACCATATCATTTGTACCTCGAGTCAGGCCCCGTTTGACTCAACCATATCATTTGCGCCTCGAGTCAGGTCTCGTTTGAATCAACCATATCATTTGCACCTCGAGTCGAGCCTTATTTGACTCACCCATATGTTTACGCCTCGAGTCGGGCCTCATATAACAAAACCATATCATTTATGCCTCGAGTCATGCCTCGTTTGACTCAACCATATCGTTTGCGCCTCGAGTTAGGCCTCGTTTGACTCACCCATGTCATTTGCGTCTCGAGTTAAGCCTCGTTTGACTCAACCATGTGTTTGCATCTCGAGTCAAGCCTTGTTTGACTCACCCATATAATTTCGCCTTGAGTCAGGCCTCGTTTGACTCACCGATACCATTTGTGCATCGAATTGGGCCTCGTTTGACTAAACCATATGATTTGTGCCTCGAGTCAGGCCTCGTTTGACTCAACCATATCATTTGAGCATCGTGTCAGGCCTCGTTTGACTCAACCATATCATTTGCAACTCGAGTTGGGCCTTGTTTAACTCAACCATATCATTTGTGCCTTGAGTCAGGTCTTGTTTGACTCAACCATATTATTTGCGCCACGAGTCAGGTCTCGTTTGACTTAAACATATCATTTGTGCCTCAACTCATATCTCGTTTGACTCAACCATATCATTTGCGCCTCGAGTCGGGCCTCGTTTAACTCAACCATATCATTTGTGCCTTGAGTTAGGTCTTGTTCGACTCAACCATATCATTTGTGTCTCGAGTCAGCCCTCGTTTGACTCAACCATATTATTTGCGCCTCGAGTCGGGCCTCATTTAACTCAACCATATGATTTGTGCCTCAAGTCAAGTCTCGTTTAACTCAACCATATCATTTGCGCCTCGAGTCGGGCCTTATTTGACTCACTGATACCATTTGTGCCTCGAGTTGGGTCTCGTTTCACTCAACCATATCATTTGTGCCTCGGGTCAGGCCTCATTTGACTAAACCATATCATTTGTGCCTTGAGTTGGCCCTTGTTTGACTCATTGATACTATTTGTGCCTCGAGTTGGGCCTCGTTTGACACAACCATATCATTTATGCCTCGAGTCTTGCCTCGTGTGACACAACCCTATCACTTGCGTCTCGCGTCGGGCCTCATTTGACTCACTAATGCCATTTGTGCCTCAAGTTGGGCCTCAATTGACTCATCGATACCATTTGTTCCTCGAGTTAGGCCTTGTTTGACTCAACCATATCACTTGCGCCTCGTTTTAGGCCTCGTTTGAATCAACCATATCATTTGCGCCTCGAGTCGGGCCTCGTTGTACTCAACCCTATCATTTGCACCTTGAGTCGGGCCTCGTTTGACTCACCGATACCATTTTGCCTCGAGTTTAGGACTCGTTTGACTCAACCATATCATTGGTGCCTCGAGTCAGGCCTCGTTGGACTCAACCATATCATTTGCGCCTCGAGTTGGGCCTTGTTCGGCTCAACCATATCATTTGCGCCTCGAGTCAGGCCTTGTTTGACACAACCATATCATTTGTGCCATGTGTCATGCCTCGTTTGACACAACCATATAATTTGCGCCTAGAGTCGGGCCTCGTTTGACTTAACCATATCATTTGTGCCTCGAGTCGAGCCTCATTTGACTGATCGATACCAGTTGTGCCTCGAGATGGGCCTCATTTGACTCAACATATCATTTGCGCCTCGAGTCGGGCCTCGTTTAACTTAACCATATCATTTGCGCCTCGAGTTGGGCCACGTTTGGCTCAACCATATCATTTGTGCCTCGTGTCAGGCCTCGTTTGACTCAACCATATCATTTGTGCCTCGAGTCGAGCCTCGTTTGACTCACCGATACCATTTGTGCCTCGAGTTTGCCCTCGTTTGACGCAACCGTATCATTTGTACCTCGAGTCAGGCCTCGTTTGACTCAACCATATTATTTACGCCTCGAGTCGGGCCTTGTTTGACACAACCATATCTTTTGTGCCTCGAGTCGGGCCTTGTTTGACTAACCCATATGTTTGAACCTGAGTCGGGCCTTGTTTGACTCACCCATATGTTTGCGCCTACAGTCGATCTTTGGTTGACTCCCCCTTATCATTTGGACTTCGAGTCAAGCCTTGTTTGACTCACCCATGCATTTGTGCCTCAAGTTAGGCCTTGTTTGACTCAAGCATATCATTTGCGCCACAAGTCAGGCCTTGTTTGACTCAACCATATCATTTACGCCTCGAGTTAGGCCTCGTTTGAGTCAACCATATGATTTGTGCCTCAAGTCAGGCCCTGTTTGACTCAACCATATCATTTGCGCCTCGAGTCGGGCCTTGTTGGAATCAACCTTTTCATTTGCACCTCGAGTCGGGCCTTGTTTGACTCAACCATATCATTTGCCCCTCGAGTCGAGCCTTATTTGACTCACCCATATGTTTGTGCCTCGAGTCGGGCCTCATTTGACAAAACCATATCATTTATTCCTCGAGTTGAGCTTTGTTTGACTCCCCCATGTCATTTTTGCCTTGAGTTAGGCTTCATTTGACTAAACCATGTATTTGCGTCTCGAGTCAGGCCATGTTTAACTCACCCATATCATTTGCACCTCGAGTCGGGCCTCATTTGACTCACCAATACCATTTGTGCATCGAGTTGGGCCTCGTTGGACTAAACCATATGATTTGCTCCCCGAGTCAGGCCTTGTTTGACTCAACCATATCATTTGAACGTCGAGTCAAGCCTCGTTTGACTCAACCATATCATTTGCACCTCAAGTCGGGCCTTGTTTAACTCAACCATATCATTTGTGCCTCAAGTCAAGTCTTGTTTGACTCAACCATATCATTTGCGCCTCGAGTCAGGCCTCGTTTGACTCGCCGATACCATTTGTGCCTCAAGTTGGTCCTCGTTGTACTAAACCATATGATTTGTGCCTCGAGTCAGGCCTTGTTCGACTCAACCATATCATTTGAGCGTCGAGTCAAGCCTCATTTGACTCAACCATATCATTTGGACCTCTAATCGGGCCCCGTTTAACTTAACCATATCATTTGTGCCTCGAGTCAGGCCTCGTTTCACTCAACCATATCATTTGCACCTCGAGTCAGGCCTCGTTTGACTCACCAATACCATTTGTGCCTCGAGTTGGGCCTTGTTTGACTTAACCATATCATTTGCACCTCAAGTCAGGCCTCGTTTGACTCAACCATGTCATTTGTGCCTCGAGTCAGGCCTCGTTTGACTCAACTATATAATTTGTGCCTCAAGTTGGGTCTCATTTGACTCAACCATATTATTTGTGCCTTGAGTCAGGTGTCGTTTGACTCAACCATATCATTTGCGCCTCGAGTCAGGTCTCGTTTGACTCAACCATATCATTTGCGCCTCGAGTCAGGCCTCGTTTAACTAAACCATATCATTTGTGCCTCGAGTCACCTCTCGTTTGACTCAACCATATCATTTGCACCTCGAGTCGGGCCTCGTTTGACTTACCGATACCATTTGTTCCTCGAGTTGGGCCTCATTTGACTCAGCCATATCATTTGTGCCTCGAGTCAGTCCTCGTTTGTCTCACCGATACCATTTGTGCCTCGAGTGGGGCCTCATTTGGCTCAGCCATATCATTTGCACCACGAGTCGGGCCTCGTTTGACTCAACCGTCTCATTTCCACCTTGAGTCAGGCCTCGTTTGACTCAACCATATCATTTACGCCTCGAGTCGAGCCTTATTTGACTCACCCATATGTTTGCGCATTGAGTCATGACTCATTTGATTAAACCATATCCTTTGTGCCTCGAGTCATGCCTCCTTTGACTCAACCATATCATTTGCCCTCGAGTTGGGCCTCGTTCGACTAACCCATGCCATTTGTGCCTCGAGTTAGGCCTCGTTTGACTCAACCATGTGTTTGTGCCTCGAGTCAGGCCTCATTCGACTCACCCATATCATTTGCACCTCGAGTTGGGCCTCGTTTGACTCACCAATACCATTTGTGCATCGAGTCAGGCCTCGTTTGACTAAACCATATGATTTGCGGCACGAGTCATGCCTCATTTTACTCAACCATATCATTTGTCCCTCGAGACAAGCCTCATTTGACTCAACCATATCATTTGGGCCTCGAGTCAGGCCTCGTTTAACTCAACCATATCATTTGTGCCTCGAGTCAGGTCTTGTTTGACTCAACCATATCATTTATGCCTCGGGTCGGGCCTTGTTTGACACAACCATATCTTTTGCACCTCGAGTCAGGCCTTGTTTGACTAACCCATATGTTTGAACCTCGAGTCGGGCCTTGTTTGACTCACCCATATGTTTGCGCCTAGAGTCAATCTTTGGTTGACTCTCCCTTATCATTTGGACATCGAGTCAAGGCTCGTTTGACTCACCCATGCATTTGCGCCTCAACTCAGGCCTTGTTTGACTCACCCATATCATTTTCGCCACAAGTCGGGCCTTGTTTGACTCAACCATATCATTTACGCCTCGAGGTGGGCCTTACTTGACTCACCGACACCATTTGTGCCTCGAGTTGGGCCATGTTTGACTTAATCATATCATTTGTAGCTCGAGTCAGGCCCTGTTTGTCTCAACCATATCGTTTGTGCCTTGAGTCAGGCCTCGTTTGAATAAACCATATCATTTACACCTCGAGTCGGGCCTTGTTTGACTCAACCATATCATTTGCGCCTCGAGTCGAGCCATATTTGACTCACCCATATGTTTGTTCCTCGAGTCGGGCCTCATATAACAAAACCATATCATTTGTGCCTCGAGTCATGCCTCATTTGACTCAACCATATCATTTACGCCTCGAGTTGGGCCTCGTTTGACTCACCCATGTCATTTGCGCCTCGAGTTAGGCCTCGTTTGACTCAACCATGTGTTTGTGTCTCGAGTCAAGCCTTGTTTGACTCACCCATATCATTTCGCCTCGAATCGGGCCTCGTTTGACTCACTCATACCATTTGTGCATCAAATTGGGCCTCGTTTGACTAAACCATATGATTTGCGCCTCGAGTCAAGCCTCGTTTGACTCAGCTATATCATTTGAGCATCGTGTCAGGCCTCGTTTGACTCAACCATATCATTTGCACCTCGAGTCGGGCCTTGTTTAACTCAACCATATCATTTGTGCCTCGAGTCAGGTCTCGTTTGACTCAACCATATCATTTGTGCATCGAGTCAGGTCTCGTTTGACTCAGCCATATCATTTGTGCCTCGAGTCGGTCCTCGTTTGTCTCACCGATACCATTTGTGCCTCGAGTGGGGCCTCATTTGGCTCAGCCATATTATTTGCGCCACGAGTCGGGCCTCATTTGACTCAACCATATCATTTGCACCTCGAGTCGAGCCTTATTTGACTCACCCATATGTTTGCGCATCGAGTCGTGCCTCATTTGACTAAACCATATCCTTTGTGCCTCGAGTCATGCCTTGTTTGACTTAACCATATCATTTGCGCCTCGAGTTGGGCCTCGTTCGACTAATCCATGCCATTTGTGCCTCAAGTTAGGCCTCGTTTGACTCAACCATGTGTTTGCGCCTCGAGTCAGGCCTCATTCGACTCACCCATATCATTTGCACCTCGAGTCAGGCCTCGTTTGACTCATCAATACCATTTGTGCATCGAGTCGGCCTCGTTTGACTAAACCATATCATTTGCGCCACGAGTCATGCCTCATTTTACTCAACCATATCATTTGACCCTCGAGATAGGCCTCGTTTGACTCAAGCATGTCATTTGGGGATCGAGTCGAGCCTCGTTTCACTCAACCATATCATTTGTGCCTTGAGTCAGGTCTTGTTTGACTCAACCATATCATTTATGTCTCGAGTTGGGCCTTGTTTGACACAACCATATCTTTTGCGCCTCGAGTCGGGCCTTGTTTCACTAACCCATATGTTTGAACCTCGAGTCGGGCCTTATTTGACTCACCCATATGTTTGCGCCTACAGTCGATCTTTGGTTGACTCTCCCTTATCATTTGGACATCGAGTCAAGCCTCGTTTCACTCACCCAAGCATTTGCGCCTCAACTCAGGCCTTGTTTGACTCACCCATATCATTTTCGCCACAAGTCGGGCCTTGTTTGACTCAACCATATCATTTACGCCTCGAGTTGGGCCTTAGTTGACTCACCGATACCATTTGAACCTCGAGTTGGGCCTTGTTTGACTCAACCATATCATTTGTACCTCGAGTTAGGCCCCGTTTGTCTCAACCATATCGTTTGCGCCTCGAGTCAGGCCTTGTTTCAATCAACCATATCATTTACACCTCGAGTCGGGCCTTGTTTGACTCAACCATATCATTTGCGCCTCGAGTCGAGCCTTATTTGACTCACCCATATGTTTGTTCCTCGAGTCGGGCCTCATATAACAAAACCATATCGTTTGTGCCTCGAGTCATGCCTCGTTTGACTCAACCATATCATTTACGCCTCGAGTTGGGCCTCGTTTGACTCACCCATGTCATTTGCACCTCGAGTTAGGCCTCGTTTGACTCAACCATGTGTTTGCATCTCGAGTCAAGCCTTGTTTGACTCAACCATATCCTTTCGCCTCGAGTCGGGCCTCGTTTGACTCACTGATACCATTTGTGCATCAAATTGGGCCTCGTTTGACTAAACCAAATGATTTGCGCCTCGAGTCAAGCCTCGTTTAACTCAGCTATATCATTTGAGCGCCTTGTAAGGCCTCGTTTGACACAACCATATCATTTGCATCTCGAGTCGGGCCTTGTTTAACTCAACCATATCATTTGTGCCTCGAGTCAGGCCTCGTTTGACTTAACCATATCATTTGTGCCTCGAGTCGGGCCTTGCTTGACTCAACCATATCGTTTGTGCCTCGAGTCGAGCCTTATTTGACTCACCCATATGTTTGCGCATCGAGTCGGTCCTTATTTGACTAAACCATATCATTTGTGCCTCGAGTCATGCCTCGTTTGACTCAACCATATCATTTGTGCCTCGAGTCATGCCTCGTTTGACTCAACCATATCATTTGTGCCTTGAGTCAACTCTCGTTTGACTCAACCATATCATTTGCACCTCGAGTCTGGCCTCGTTTGACTCACCGATACCATTTGTACATCAAGTTGGCCCTTGTTTGACTAAACCATATGATTTGTGCCACGAGTCTGGCCTCATTTGACTTAACCATATCATTTGTGCCTCGAGTCAAGCCTCGTTTTACTCAACCATATCATTTGGGCCTCGAGTCGGGCCTCGTTTAACTCAACCATATCATTTGTGCCTCGATCAGATCTTGTTTGACTCAACCATATCATTTATGCCTCGAGTCGGGCCTTGTTTGACACAACCATATCTTTTGCGCCTCGAGTCGGGCCTTGTTTGACTCAACCATATCATTTACGACTCGAGTCATGCCTCGTTTGATTCAACCATATCATTTGTGCCTCGAGTCTGGCCTCGTTTGACTAACCCATATGTTTGAACCTCGAGTTGGGTCTTGTTTGACTCACACATATGTTTGCGCCTAGAGTCGATCTTCGGTTGACTCTCCCTTATCATTTGGACCTCGAGTCAAGCCTCGTTTGACTCACCCATGCATTTGCGCCTTAACTCAGGCCTTGTTTGACTCACCCATATCATTTTTGCCACAAGTCAGGCCTTGTTTGACTCAACCATATCAGTTACGCCTCGAGTTGGGCCTTATTTGACTCACCGATACCATTTGTGCCTCGAGTTGGGCCTCGTTTGACTCAACCATATCATTTGTACCTCGAGTCAGGCCCCGTTTGACTCAACCATATCATTTGCGCCTCGAGTCAGGTCTCGTTTGAATCAACCATATCATTTGCACCTCGAGTCGAGCCTTATTTGACTCACCCATATGTTTGCGCCTCGAGTCGGGCCTCATATAACAAAACCATATCATTTATGCCTCGAGTCATGCCTCGTTTGACTCAACCATATCGTTTGCGCCTCGAGTTAGGCCTCGTTTGACTCACCCATGTCATTTGCGTCTCGAGTTAAGCCTTGTTTGACTCAACCATGTGTTTGCATCTCGAGTCAAGCCTTGTTTGACTCACCCATATAATTTCGCCTTGAGTCAGGCCTCGTTTGACTCACCGATACCATTTGTGCATCGAATTGGGCCTCGTTTGACTAAACCATATGATTTGTGCCTCGAGTCAGGCCTCGTTTGACTCAACCATATCATTTGAGCAACGTGTCAGGCCTCGTTTGACTCAACCATATCATTTGCAACTCGAGTTGGGCCTTATTTAACTCAACCATATCATTTGTGCCTTGAGTCAGGTCTTGTTTGACTCAACCATATTATTTGCACCACGAGTCAGGTCTCGTTTGACTTAAACATATCATTTGTGCCTCAACTCATATCTCGTTTGACTCAACCATATCATTTGCGCCTCGAGTCGGGCCTCGTTTAACTCAACCATATCATTTGTGCCTTGAGTTAGGTCTTGTTCGACTCAACCATATCATTTGTGTCTCGAGTCAGCCCTCGTTTGACTCAACCATATTATTTGCGCCTCGAGTCGGGCCTCATTTAACTCAACCATATGATTTGTGCCTCAAGTCAAGTCTTGTTTAACTCAACCATATCATTTGCGCCTCGAGTCGGGCCTTATTTGACTCACTGATACCATTTGTGCCTCGAGTTGGGTCTCGTTTCACTCAACCATATCATTTGTGCCTTGGGTCAGGCCTCATTTGACTAAACCATATCATTTTTGCCTTGAGTCGGCCCTTGTTTGACTCATTGATACTATTTGTGCCTCGAGTTGGGCCTCGTTTGACACAACCATATCATTTATGCCTCGAGTCTTGCCTCGTGTGACACAACCCTATCACTTGCGTCTCGCGTCGGGCCTCATTTGACTCACTAATGCCATTTGTGCCTCGAGTTGGGCCTCAATTGACTCATCGATACCATTTGTTCCTCGAGTTAGGCCTTGTTTGACTCAACCATATCACTTGCGCCTCGTTTTAGGCCTCGTTTGAATCAACCATATCATTTGCGCCTCGAGTCGGGCCTCGTTGTACTCAACCCTATCATTTGCACCTTGAGTCGGGCCTCGTTTGACTCACCGATACCATTTTTCCTCGAGTTTAGGACTCGTTTGACTCAACCATATCATTGGTGCCTCGAGTCAGACCTCGTTGGACTCAACCATATCATTTGCGCCTCGAGTCGGGCCTTGTTCGGCTCAACCATATCATTTGCACCTCGAGTCAGGCCTTGTTTGACACAACCATATCATTTGTGCCATGTGTCATGCCTCGTTTGACACAACCATATAATTTGCGCCTAGAGTCGGGCCTCGTTTGACTTAACCATATCATTTGTGCCTCGAGTCGAGCCTCATTTGACTGATCGATACCAGTTGTGCCTCGAGATGGGCCTCATTTGACTCAACATATCATTTGCGCCTTGAGTCGGGCCTCGTTTAACTTAACCATATCATTTGCGCCTCGAGTCGAGCCTCATTTGGCTGATCGATACCATTCATGGCTCGAGTTGGGCCACGTTTGGCTCAACCATATCATTTGTGCCTCGGGTCAGGCCTTGTTTGACTCAACCATATCATTTGTGCCTCGAGTCGGGCCTCGTTTGACTCACCGATACCATTTGTGCCTCGAGTTTACCCTCGTTTGACGCAACCGTATCATTTGTACCTCGAGTCAGGCCTCGTTTGACTCAACCATATTATTTACGCCTCGAGTCGGGCCTTGTTTGACACATCCATATCTTTTGCGCCTCGAGTCGGGCCTTGTTTGACTAACCCATATGTTTGAACCTGAGTCGGGCCTTGTTTGACTCACCCATATGTTTGCACCTACAGTCGATCTTTGGTTGACTCTCCCTTATCATTTGGACTTCGAGTCAAGCCTTGTTTGACTCACCCATGCATTTGCGCCTCAAGTTAGGCCTTGTTTGACTCAAGCATATCATTTGCGCCACAAGTCAGGCCTTGTTTGACTCAACCATATCATTTACGCCTCGAGTTAGGCCTCGTTTGAGTCAACCATATGATTTGTGCCTCAAGTCAGGCCCTGTTTGACTCAACCATATCATTTGCGCCTCGAGTCGGGCCTTGTTTGAATCAACCTTTTCATTTGCACCTCGAGTCGGGCCTTGTTTGACTCAACCATATCATTTGCGCCTCGAGTCGAGCCTTATTTGACTCACCCATATGTTTGTGCCTCGAGTCGGGCCTCATTTGACAAAACCATATCATTTATTCCTCGAGTTGAGCTTTGTTTGACTCCCCCATGTCATTTGTGCCTTGAGTTAGGCTTCGTTTGACTAAACCATGTATTTGCGTCTTGAGTCAGGCCATGTTTAACTCACCCATATCATTTGCACCTCGAGTCGGGCCTCATTTGACTCACCAATACCATTTGTGCATCGAGTTGGGCCTCGTTGGACTAAACCATATAATTTGCTCCCCGAGTCAGGCCTTGTTTGACTCAACCATATCATTTGAACGTCGAGTCAAGCCTCGTTTGACTCAACCATATCATTTGCACCTCAAGTCGGGCCTTGTTTAACTCAACCATATCATTTGTGCCTCAAGTCAAGTCTTGTTTGACTCAACCATATCATTTGCGCCTCGAGTCAGGCCTCGTTTGACTCGCCGATACCATTTGTGCCTCAAGTTGGTCCTCGTTGTACTAAACCATATGATTTGTGCCTCGAGTCAGGCCTTGTTCGACTCAACCATGTCATTTGAGCGTGGAGTCAAGCCTCATTTGACTCAACTATATCATTTGGACCTCTAATCGGGCCCCGTTTCACTTAACCATATCATTTGTGCCTCGAGTCAGGCCTCGTTTCACTTAACCATATCATTTGCACCTCGAGTCAGGCCTCGTTTGACTCACCGATACCATTTGTGCCTCGAGTTGGGCCTTGTTTGACTTAACCATATCATTTGCACCTCAAGTCAGGCCTCGTTTGACTCAACCATGTCATTTGTGCCTCGAGTCAGGCCTCGTTTGACTCAACTATATAATTTGTGCCTCAAGTTGGGTCTCATTTGACTCAACCATATTATTTGTGCCTTGAGTCAGGTGTCGTTTGACTCAACCATATCATTTGCGCCTCGAGTCAGGTCTCGTTTGACTCAACCATATCATTTGCGCCTCGAGTCAGGCCTCGTTTAACTAAACCATATCATTTGTGCCTCGAGTCACCTCTTGTTTGACTCAACCATATCATTTGCACCTCGAGTCGGGCCTCGTTTGACTTACCGATACCATTTGTGCCTCGAGTTGGGCCTCATTTGACTCAGCCATATCATTTGTGCCTCGAGTCAGTCCTCGTTTGTCTCACCGATACCATTTGTGCCTCGAGTGGGGCCTCATTTGGCTCAGCCATATCATTTGCACCACGAGTCAGGCCTCGTTTGACTCAACCGTCTCATTTCCACCTTGAGTCAGGCCTCGTTTGACTCAACCATATCATTTGCGCCTCGAGTCGAGCCTTATTTGACTCACCCATATGTTTGCGCATTGAGTCATGACTCATTTGACTAAACCATATCCTTTGTGCCTCGAGTCATTCCTCCTTTGACTCAACCATATCATTTGCCCTCGAGTTGGGCCTCGTTCGACTAACCCATGCCATTTGTGCCTCGAGTTAGGCCTCGTTTGACTCAACCATGTGTTTGTGCCTCGAGTCAGGCCTCATTCGACTCACCCATATCATTTGCACCTCGAGTTGGGCCTCGTTTGACTCAACAATACCATTTGTGCATCGAGTCAGGCCTCGTTTGACTAAACCATATGATTTGCGGCACGAGTCATGCCTCATTTTACTCAACCATATCATTTGTCCCTCGAGACAAGCCTCATTTGACTCAACCATATCATTTGGGCCTCGAGTCGGGCCTCGTTTAACTCAACCATATCATTTGTGCCTCGAGTCAGGTCTTGTTTGACTCAACCATATCATTTATGCCTCGGGTCGGGCCTTGTTTGACACAACCATATCTTTTGCGCCTCGAGTCGGGCCTTGTTTGACTAACCCATATGTTTGAACCTCGAGTCGGGCCTTGTTTGACTCACCCATATGTTTGCGCCTAGAGTCAATCTTTGGTTGACTCTCCCTTATCATTTGGACATCGAGTCAAGGCTCGTTTGACTCACCCATGCATTTACGCCTCAACTCAGGCCTTGTTTGACTCACCCATATCATTTTCGCCACAAGTCGGGCCTTGTTTGACTCAACCATATCATTTACGCCTCGAGGTGGGCCTTACTTGACTCACTGACACCATTTGTGCCTCGAGTTGGGCCATGTTTGACTTAATCATATCATTTGTAGCTTGAGTCAGGCCCTGTTTGTCTCAACCATATCGTTTGTGCCTCGAGTCAGGCCTCGTTTGAATAAACCATATCATTTACACCTCGAGTCGGGCCTTGTTTGACTCAACCATATCATTTGCGCCTCGAGTCGAGCCATATTTGACTCACCCATATGTTTGTTCCTCGAGTCGGGCCTCATATAACAAAACCATATCATTTGTGCCTCGAGTCATGCCTCATTTGACTCAACCATATCATTTACGCCTCGAGTTGGGCCTCGTTTGACTCACCCATGTCATTTGCGCCTTGAGTTAGGCCTCGTTTGACTCAACCATGTGTTTGTGTCTCGAGTCAAGCCTTGTTTGACTCACCCATATCATTTCGCCTCGAATCAGGCCTCGTTTGACTCACTCATACCATTTGTGCATCAAATTGGGCCTCGTTTGACTAAACCATATGATTTGCGCCTCGAGTCAAGCCTCGTTTGACTCAGCTATATCATTTGAGCATCGTGTCAGGCCTCGTTTGACTCAACCATATCATTTGCACCTCGAGTCGGGCCTTGTTTAACTCAACCATATCATTTGTGCCTCGAGTCAGGTCTCGTTTGACTCAACCATATCATTTGTGCATCGAGTCAGGTCTCGTTTGACTCAGCCATATCATTTGTGCCTCTAGTCGGTCCTCGTTTGTCTCACCGATACCATTTGTGCCTCGAGTGGGGCCTCATTTGGCTCAGCCATATTATTTGCGCCACGAGTCGGGCCTCATTTGACTCAACCATATCATTTGCACCTCGAGTCGAGCCTTATTTGACTCACCCATATGTTTGCGCATCGAGTCGTGCCTCATTTGACTAAACCATATCCTTTGTGCCTCGAGTCATGCCTCGTTTGACTTAACCATATCATTTGCGCCTCGAGTTTGGCCTCGTTCGACTAATCCATGCCATTTGTGCCTCAAGTTAGGCCTCGTTTGACTCAACCATGTGTTTGCGCCTCGAGTCAGGCCTCATTCGACTCACCCATATCATTTGCACCTCGAGTTAGGCCTCGTTTGACTCATCGATACCATTTGTGCATCGAGTCGGCCTCGTTTAACTAAACCATATCATTTGCGCCACGAGTCATGCCTCATTTTACTCAACCATATCATTTGTCCCTCGAGACAAGCCTCGTTTGACTCAACCATATCATTTGGGGCTCGAGTCGAGCCTCGTTTAACTCAACCATATCATTTGTGCCTTGAGTCAGGTCTTGTTTGACTCAACCATATCATTTATGTCTCGAGTTGGGCCTTGTTTGACACAACCATATCTTTTGCGCCTCGAGTCGGGCCTTGTTTCACTAACCCATATGTTTGAACCTCGAGTCGGGCCTTGTTTGACTCACCCATATGTTTGCGCCTACAGTCGATCTTTGGTTGACTCTCCCTTATCATTTGGACATTGAGTCAAGCCTCGTTTGAATCACCCATGCATTTGCGCCTCAACTCAGGCCTTGTTTGACTCACCCATATCATTTTCGCCACAAGTCGGGCCTTGTTTGACTCAACCATATCATTTACGCCTTGAGTTGGGCCTTATTTGACTCACCGATACCATTTGAACCTCGAGTTGGGCCTTGTTTGACTCAACCATATCATTTGTACCTCGAGTTAGGCCCCGTTTGTCTCAACCATATCGTTTGCGCCTCGAGTCAGGCCTTGTTTCAATCAACCATATCATTTACACCTCGAGTCGGGCCTTGTTTGACTCAACCATATCATTTGCGCCTCGAGTCGAGCCTTATTTGACTCACCCATATGTTTGTTCCTCGAGTCGGGCCTCATATAACAAAACCATATCGTTTGTGCCTCGAGTCATGCCTCGTTTGACTCAACCATATCATTTACGCCTCGAGTTGGACCTCGTTTGACTCACCCATGTCATTTGCGCCTCGAGTTAGGCCTCGTTTGACTCAACCATGTGTTTGCGTCTCGAGTCAAGCCTTGTTTGACTCACCCATATCATTTCGCCTCGAGTCGGGCCTCGTTTGACTCACTGATACATTTGTGCATCAAATTGGGCCTCGTTTGACTAAACCATATGATTTGCGCCTCGAGTCAAGCCTCGTTTAACTCAGCTATATCATTTGAGCGCCTTGTAAGGCCTCGTTTGACACAACCATATCATTTGCACCTCGAGTCGGGCCTTGTTTAACTCAACCATATCATTTGTGCCTCGAGTCAGGTCTCGTTTGACTCAACCATATCATTTGTGCATTGAGTCAGGTCTCGTTTGACTCAACCATATCCTCTACGCCTCAAGTCAGGCCTCGTTTGAGTCACCGATACCATTTGTGCCTCGAGTCAGGCCTCGTTTGACTCAACTGTATCATTTACGCCTCGAGTCAGGTCTCATTTGACTCAACCATATCATTTGTGCCTTGAGTCAGGTGTCATTTGAATGAACCATATCATTTGCACCTCGAGTTGGTCCTCGTTTAACTCAACCACATCATTTGTGCCTCGAGTCAGGTCTCGTTTGAGTCAACTATATCGTTTGTACCTCGAGTTAGGCCTCGTTTGACTCAACCATATCATTTGTGCCTTGAATCGGACCTCGTTTAACTCGACCATATCATTTGTGCCTCGAGTCAGCTCTCGTTTGACTCAACCATATCATTTACGCCTCGAGTTGGGCCTCGTTTGACTCAGCGATACCATTTGTGCCTCGAGTTGGGCCTCGTTTCGCTCAACCTTATCATTTGTGCCTCAGGTCATGCCACGTTTGACTAAACCATATCATTTGGGCCTCAAGTAGGGCCTCGTTTGACTCACTGATACCATTTGTGCCTCAAGTTGGGCCTCGTTTGACTCAACCATATCATTTGTGCCTCGAGTCAGGCCTCGTGTGACTCATCACTATCATTTACGCATCGAGTCGGGCCTCATTTAACTCACTGATACCATTTGTGCCTTGAGTTAGGCCTCAATTGACTCACTGATACCATTTGCGCCTCGAGTCAGGCCTTGTTTGACTCTACCATATCATTTGCGCCTCGTTTCAGGCCTCGTTTGAATCAACCATATCATTTGCGCCTTGAGTCAGGCCTCGTTTGACTCAACCCTATCATTTGCGTCTTGAGTCATGCCTCGTTTGACTCTACCCTATCATTTGCGCCTCGAGTCAAGCCTTATTTGACTCACCGATACCTTTTGTGCCTCGAGTGGGGCCTCGTTTGACTCAACCATATCATTTATGCCTCGAGTCAGGCCTCGTTTGACTCAACCATATCATTTGCGCCTCGAGTTGGTCCTCGTTTGGCTCAACCATATAATTTGCACCTCGAGTCGGGCCTCGTTTGACTCAACCGTATCATGTGTACCTCGAGTCTGGCCTCGTGTGACTCAACCCTATCATTTGCGCTTAGAGTAGGGCCTCGTTTGACTCAATCATATCATTTACGCCTTGAGTCAAGCCTCGTTTGACTTAACCATGTCATGTGTGCCTCGAGTCAGGCCTCGTTTGACTCAATCATATCATTTGTGCATCGAGTCGGAGCTCATTTGACTCAAGCCTATCATTTACGCCTTGAGTCGGGCCTTATTTGGCTCACTCATACCATTTGTGCCTCGAGTTAGGCCTTGTTTGACTCAACCATATCATTTGTGCCTCAAGTCAGGCCTCGTGTGACTCAATCCTATCATTTGCGTCTCAAGTCGGGCCTCATTTGACTCAACGAAACCATTTGTGCCTCAAGTTAGGCGTCAATAGACTCACCATACCATTTGCTCCTCGAGCCAGGCCTCGTGTGACTCGTTTATATCATCAGCGCCTCGAGTCAGGCCTCGTGTGACTCAACACTATCATTTGCACCTCGAGTCGGGCCTCATTTAACTCACTGATACCATTTGTGCCTCGAGTTAGGCCTCAATTGACTCACCGATACCATTTGCGCCTCGAGTCAGGCCTTGTTTGACTCCACCATATCATTTATGCCTCATTTCAGGCCTCGTTTGAATCAACCATATCATTTGTGCCTCGAGTCGGGCCTCGTTTGACTCAACCCTATCATTTGCGTCTTGAGTCATGCCTCGTTTGACTCAACCCTATCATTTTCGCCTCGAGTTGGGCCTTATTTGACTCACCGATACCTTTTGTTCCTCGAGTGGGGCCTTGTTTGACTCAACCATATCATTTGTGCCTCGAGTCAGACCTCGTTTGACTCAACCATATCATTTGCGCCTCGAGTCGGGCCTCGTTTGACTCAACCATATCATGTATGCCTCGAGTCTGGCCTCGTGTGACTCAACCCTATCATTTGCGCTTAGAGTCGAGCCTCATTTGACTCAATCATATCATTTGCGCATCGAGTCAGGCCTCGTTTGACTCAACCATGTCATGTGTTCCTCGAGTCAGGCCTCGTTTGACTCAATCATATCATTTGCGCATCGAGTCGGAGGTCGTTTGACTCAACTCTATCATTTACGCCTCGAGTCAGGCCTTATTTGGCTCACTGATACCATTTGTGCCTCGAGTTAGGCCTTGTTTGACTCAACCATATCATTTGTGCCTCGAGTCAGGCCTCGTGTGACTCAATCCAATCATTTGCGTCTCAAGTCGGGTCTCATTTGACTCAACGATACTATTTGTGCCTCGAGTTAGTCCTCAATAGGCTCACTGATACCATTTGCTCCTCGAGCCAGGCCTTGTTTGACTCAACCATAGCATTTGTGCCTCGTTGCATGCCTTGTTTGAATCAACCATATCATTTGCACCTCGAGTCAGGCCTCGTTTGACTCAACCCTATCATTTGTGCCTCGAGTCGGGCCTTATTTGACTCACCGATACCACTTGGGCCTCGAGTCAGGCCTCGTTTAACACAACCATATCATTTATGCCTCAAGTTAGGCCTCGTTTGAGTCAACCACATCCTTTGCGCCTCGAGTCGAGCCTCCCTTGACTCAACCATATCATTTGCATCTCGAGTCAGGCCCGGTTTGACTCAACCAAATCATTTGTGCCTCAAGTCAAGCCTCGTTTAACTCAACCTTATCATTTGTGCCACGAATCATGCCTCATTTGACTCAACCATATCATTTGTTCCTCGAGATGGGCCTCGTGTGACTCAATCCTATCATTTGCGCCTCGAGTCAGGCCTCCTTTGACTCACCAATACCATTTGTGCCATGAGTTGGGCCTCGTTTGACTCAACCATATCATTTGTGCCTCGAGTTAGGCCTCGTTTGAATCAACCATATCATTTGAGCTTCGAGTCAGTCCTCGTTTGACTCAACCATATCATTTGCGCCTCAGGTTGGGCCTCGTTTCACTCAACTGTATCATTTGTGCCTTGAGTCAGGTCTCGTTTGACTCAACTATATTATTTGTGCCTCGAGTTGGGCCTTGTGTGACTCAATCTTATCATTTACGCCTCGAGTCAGGCCTCATTTAACTCACTGATACCATTTGTGCCTCGAGTTGGGCCTCGTTTAACTCAACCATATCATTTGTGCCTCGAGTCAGGCCTTGTTTGACTCAACCAAATCATTTGTTCCTCGAGTCGAGCCTTGTTTGACTCAACCATAACATTTGCGCCCCGAGTCAGGCCTCGTTTGACTCAACTATATCATTTGTGCCTCGAGTCATGCCTCATTTGACTCCACCATATCATTTGCATCTCGAGTCGGGCCTCGTTTCACTCACCGATGCCATTTGTGCCTCTAGTTAGGCCTCGTTTGAGTCAACCATATCATTTGTGCCTCGGGTCAGGCCTCGTTTGACTAAACCATATCATTTGCGCCTCGAGTCGGGCCTCGTTTCACTCAACCATATAATTTGCGCCTCGAGTTGGGCCTCGTGTGACTCAACCCAATCATTTGCGCCTTGAGTCGGGCCGTATTTCACTCACCGATACCATTTGTGCCTCGAGTTGGTCCTCGTTTGACTCAACCATATCATTTGTGCCTCGCGTCAGACCTCATTTGACTCAACCATATCATTTTCGCCTCGAGTTGGGCCTCGTTTGACTCAACCATATCATTTGCGCTTTGAGTCGGGCCTTGTTTGACTCACCATATCATCTGTGCCTCGAGTTAGTCCTCGTTTGACTCAACCATATCATTTGTGCCTTGAGTCATGCATCATTTGACTCAAACATATCATTTGCGCCTCGAGTCGGGCCTTGAGTGACTCAATCCTATCATTTACGCCTCGAGTCGGGCCTTATTTGACTCATCATCCCATTTGTGCCTCGAGTTGGGCCTCGTTTGACTCAACCATATCATTTGTGGCTCGAGTCAGGCCTCATTTGACTCAACCATATCATTTGCGCGCCAAGTCGGGCCTTGTTTGACTCAATCAAATCATTTGTACTTAGAGTGAAGCCTTGTTTAAGTCAACCATATCATTTGCACCTCGAGTCAGGCCACGTTTGACTTAACCATATCATTTGTGCCTTGAGTCATGCCTCATTTGACTCCACCATATCATTTGCGTCACGAGTCGGGCCTCATTTGACTCACTGATGCCATTTGTGCCTCCAGTTAGGCCTCGTTTGAGTCAACCATATCATTTGGGCCTCGGGTTAGGCCTCATTTGACTCAACCATATCATTTGCGCCTCGAGTCAGGCCTTGTTTGACTCAACCATATCATTTGTGCCTTGAGTCATGCCTCATTTGACTCAACCATATCATTTGCGCCTAGAGTTAAGCCTTGAGTGACTTAATCCTATCATGTACGCCTCGAGTTGGACCTCATTTGACTCACCGATACCATTTGTGGCTCGAGTTGGGCATCGTTTGACTCAACCATATCATCTGTGCCTCGAGTCAGGCCTTGTTTTACTCAACCATATCATTTATGCCTCGAGTCATGCCTCATTTGACTCAACCATATCATTTATGCCTCGAGTCAGGTCTCGAGTGACTCAATCCAATCATTTACGCCTCGAGTTGGGCCTCGTTTGACTCATCGATACCATTTGTGCCTCGAGTTGGGCCTCGTTTGAGTCAGCCATATCATTTGTGCCTCGAGTTTTGCCTCGTTTGACTCACCGATACCATTTGTGCTCGAGTGAGGCCTTGTTTGACTAAGCCATATCATTTGCGCCACGAGTCGGGCCTCATTTGAATCAACCATATCATTTGTGCCTTGAGTCGAGCCTTATTTGATCACCCATATGTTTGTGCATCGAGTTGGGCCTCATTTGACTAAACCATATCGTTTGTGCCTTGAGTCATGCCTTGTTTGACTCAACCTTATCATTTGTCCATCGAGTTGGGCCTCGTTGGACTCAACCATATCATTTGCGCCTCAAGTCAAGCCTTATTTGATCACCCATATGTTTGCGCATCGAGTTGGGCCTCATTTGACTAAACCATATCGTTTGTGCCTCGAGTTGGGCCTCGTTTGACTCAACCATATCATTTGTGCCTCGAGTCAGGCCTCGTTTGACTCAACCATATCATTTGCGCCTCATGTTGGGCCTCGTGTAACTTAACCCTATCATTTATGCCTCGAGTCGGGCCTTATTTCACTCACCAATACCATTTGTGCCTGGAGTTGGGCATCGTTTGACTCAACCATATCATTTGCGCATCAAGTCGAGCCTCATTTGACTCAACCATATCATTTGCGCATCAAGTCGAGCCTCATTTGACTCAACCATATCATTTGCGCCACGAGTACGGCCTCGTTTCACTCACCGATACCAATTGTGCCTTGAGTTGGGCCTCGTTTGACTCACCCATATCATTTGTGCCTCCAGTCAGGCCTCGTTTGACTCAACGAAATCATTTGTGCCTCGAGTTGAGCCTTGTTTGACTTAACCATAACATTTGTGCCTCAAGTCAGGCCTCATTTGACTCCACCATATCATTTGCGTCTCGAGTCGGGCCTCATTTGGCTCACCGATGCCATTTGTGCCTTCAGTTAGGCCTCGTTTGAGTCAACCATATCATTTGTGCCTCAGGTCAAGCCTCGTTTAACTAAACCATATCATTTGCGCGTCGAGTTGAACCTCATTTGACTCAACCATATCATTTGTGCCTCGAGTCGGGCCATATTTGACTCACAGATACCATTTGTGCCTCAAGTTGAGCCTTGTTTGACTCAACCATATCATTTGTGCCTCGCATCAGGCCTCGTTTGACTTAACCATACCCTTTGCGCCTCGAGTCGGGCCTGGTTTGACTCAACCATATCATCTGTGACTCGAGTCAGGCCTCGTTTGACTCAACCATATCATTTGTGCCTCGAGTCATGCCTCGTTTGACTCAACCATATCATTTGCGCCTCGAGTCGGGCCTCGAGTGACTCAACCCTATCAGTTACGGCTCGAGTCGGGCCTCATTTGACTCACCGATACCATTTGTGGCTCGAGTTAGGGCTCGTTTGACTCAACCATATCATTTGTGCCTCGAGTCAAGCCTCATTTGACTCAACTATATCATTTGCGCCTCGAGTCAGGCCTCGTTTGACTCAGCCAAATCATTTGTGCGTCGAGTCGAGCCTTGTTTGACTCAACCATATCATTTGCGCCTCGAGTTAGGCCTTGTTTGACTCAACCATATCATTTGTGCCTCGAGTTAGGCCTTGTTTGACTCAACCATATCGTTTGTGCCTCAAGTCATGCCTCATTTGATTCCACCATATCATTTGCGTCTCGAGTCGGGCCTCATTTGACTCACCGATGCCATTTGTGCCTCTAGCTAGGCCTTGTTTGAGTAAACCATATCATTTGTGCCTCGGGTTAGGCCTCGTTTGACTAAACCATATCATTTGCGCCTCGAGTCGGGCCTCGTTTGACTCACCGATACCACTTGTGCATCGAGTTAGGCCTTGTTTGACTCAACCATATCAGTTGTGCCTCGAGTCAGGCCTCGTTTTACTCAACCATATCATTTGCGCCTCGAGTCTGGCCTTGTTCGACTTACCGATACCATTTGTGCCTCGAGTTGGGCCTCGTTTGACTCAACCATATCATTTGCACCTCGAGTCAGGCCTCGTTTGATTCAACCATATCATTTTTGCCTCAAGTTACTCCTCGTTTGACTCAACTGTATCATTTACGCCTTGAGTCGGCTCTCATTCATCTCAACCACATCATTTGTGCCATGAGTTCGGTGTCGTTTGACTCAAACATATCATTTGCGCTACGAGTTGGGCCTCGTTTAACTCAACCACATCATTTGTGCCTCGAGTCAGGTCTCGTTTGACTCAGCCATATCATTTGCGCCTCGAGTCGGGCCTCGTTTGACTCACCCATGTCATTTGCGCCTCGAGTTAGGCCTCGTTTGACTCAACCATGTGTTTGTGTCTCGAGTCAAGCCTTGTTTGACTCACCCATATCATTTTGCCTCGAATCGGGCCTCGTTTGACTCACTCATACCATTTGTGCATCAAATTGGGCCTCGTTTGACTAAACCATATGATTTGCGCCTCGAGTCAAGCCTCGTTTGACTCAACTGTATCATTTACGCCTTGAGTCGGCTCTCATTCATCTCAACCACATCATTTGTGCCATGAGTTCGGTGTCGTTTGACTCAAACATATCATTTGTGCTACGAGTTGGGCCTCATTTAACTCAACCACATCATTTGTGCCTCGAGTCAGGTCTCGTTTGACTCAGCCATATCATTTGCGCCTCGAGTCGGGCCCCGTTTAACTCAACCATATCATTTGTGCCTCGAGTCAGGTTTCGTTTGACTCAACCATATCATTTGTGCCTCGAGTCGGGCATTATTTGACTCACCTATACCATTTGTCCCACGAGTTGGTCCTCGTTTCACTCAACCATATCATTTCTGCCTCGGGTCAGGACTCGTTTGACTAAACCTTATCATTTGCACCTCGAGTTAGGCCTCGTTTGACTAAACCATATCATTTGTGCCTCGAGTCAGACCTCGTTTGACTCAGCCGTATCATTTACACCTCGAGTCGGCTCTCATTTAACTCATCCACATCATTTGTGCTTTGAGTTCGGTGTCGTTTGACTCAACCATATCATTTGTGCCTTGAGTTAGGCCTCGTTTAACTCAACCGCATCATTTGTGCCTCGAGTTATGCCTCGTTTGACTCAACCATATCATTTGTGCCTCGAGTCGGGCCTCGTTTAACTCAACCACATCATTTGTGCCTTGAGTCAGGTCTCGTTTGACCCAACCATATCATTTGTGCCTTGAGTCAGGTCTCGTTTGACTCGACCATATCATTTGCGCCTTGAGACGGGCCTCGTTTAACTCAATCATATCATTTGTGCCTCGAGTCAGGTGTCATTTGACTCAACCATATCATTTGAGCCTCGAGTCAAGCCTCGTTTGACTCAACCATATCATTTGCGCCTCGAGTCGGGCCTCGTTTGACTCCCCGATACCATTTGTCCCTCGAGTTGGGCCTCATTTGACCCAACCATATCCTTTGCGCCTCGAGTCGGTCATCGTTTGACTCAACCATATCATTTGCCCCTCGAGTCGGGCATTGTTTGACTCACCAATACCATTTGTGCCTCGAGTTAGGCCTCGTTTCACTCAACCATATCATTTCTGCCTTGGGTCAGGACTCGTTTGACTAAACCTTATCATTTGCGCCTCGAGTCAGGCCTCGTTTGACTAAACCATATCATTTGTGCCTCGAGTAGGGGCTCGTTTGACTCACTAATACCATTTGTGCCTCAAATTGGGCCTCGTTTCACTCAACCATATCATTTGTGCCTCGGGTCAGGCCTTGTTTCACTCAACCATATCATTTGCGCCTCGAGTCAGGCATCGTGTTGCTCAACCCTATCATTTGCGCCTCGAGTTGGGCCTCGTGTGACTCAACCCTATCATTTGCGCCTCAAGTTAGGCCTCATTTAACTTGCCGATACCATTTATGCCTCGAGTTGGGCCTCAATTTACTCACCGATACCATTTGCGCCTCGAGTCAGGCCTTGTTTGACTCAACCATAGCATTTGTGCATCATTTCAGGCCTCATTTGAATCAACCATATAATTTGTGCCTCGAGTCAGGCCTCGTTTGACTCAACCCTATCATTTGTGCCTCGAGTCAGGCTTTATTTGACTCACCGATACCATTTGTGCCTCAAGTAGGGCCTCGTTTGACTCAACCATATCAGTTGCGCCTCGACTCGGGCCTTGTGAGACTCAAACCTATCATTTGCGCCTCGAGTCAGGCCACATTTGACTCACCGATATCATTTTTTCCTCGAGTTGGGCCTTGTTTGACTCAACCATATCATTTGTGCCTCGAGTCAGGCCTCGTTTGACTCAACCATATCATTTGTGCCTCGAGTCAGGCCTCGTTTGACTCAACCATATCATTTTTGACTAGAGTCAGGCCTTGTTTCAATCAACCATATCATTTGCACCTCGAGGCATGCCTGGTTTGACTCAACCATATCATTTGTGCCTCGACTCAGGCCCCGTTTGACTAACCGATACCATTTGTGCCTCGAGTTAGACCTTGTTTGACTCAACCATATCATTTGCGCCATGAGTCGGGCCTCGTTTGACTCAACCATATCATTTGCGCCTCGAGTCGAACCTCATGTGACACAATCCTATCATTTATGCCTCGAGTCGGGCCTCATTTGACTCACCGATGCCATTTGTGCCTCCAGTTGGGCCTCGTTTGACTCAACCATATCATTTGTGCCTCAGGTCAGGCCCCGTTTAACTAAACCATATCATTTGCACCTCGAGTCGGGCCACTTTTAACTCAACCATATCATTTGCGCCTCGAGTCAGGCGTCGTTTGACTCACCGATACCATTTGTGCCTCGAGTCAGGCCTCGTTTGACTCAGCCATATCATTTGCGTCACAAACTGGGCCTCGTTTGATTAAACCATATCATTTGCGCCACGAGTCGGGCATCGTTTGACTCAACCATATCATTTGCGCCTCGAGTCTAGCCTTATTTGATCATGCATATGTTTGCGCATTAAGTCGGGCCTCATTTGACTAAACCATATGTTTGTGCCTCGAGTCAGGCCTTATTTGACTCAACCATATCATTTGTGCCTAGAGGCAGGCTTCGTTTGACTCAACCATATCATTTGCCCCTCGAATCGAGCCTTATTTGACTCACCCATATGTTTGTGCATCGAGTGGGGCCTCATTTGACTAAACCATATCGTTTATGCCTCGAGTCATGCCTCGTTTGACTCAACCATATCATTTGCGCCTCGAGTTGGGCCTCGTTTGGCTCACCCATGTCATTTGTGCCTCGAGTTAGGCCTCGTTTGACTCAAGCAAGTGTTTTTGGCTCGAGTCAGGCCTTGTTTGACTTAACCATATCATTTGCGCCTCGAGTCGGGCCTTGTTTGACTCATCGATACCCTTTGTGCATCGAGTTGGACCTCGTTTGACTAAACCATATGATTTGCGCCTCGAGTCCATCCTCGTTTGACTCAACCATATCATTTGTGCCTCGAGTCAGGCCTCGTTTGACTCAACCATATCATTTGCGCCTCGAGTCGGGCCTCATTTGACTCAACCATATCATTTGTGCCTCAAGTCGAGCCTTGTTTGACTCAGCCATATGTTTATGCATCGAGTCGGGCCTCATTTATCTCAACCATATCATTTGAGCCTCGAGTCAGATCTCGTTTGACTCAACCATATCATTTGTGCCTCGAGTCATGCCTCATTTGACTCCACCATATCATTTGCATCTTGAGTCAGGCCTCATTTGACTCACCGATGCCATTTGTGCCTCCAATTAGGCCTCGTTTAAGTCAACCCTATCTTTTGTGCCTTGGGTCAGGCCTCATTTGACTAAACCATATCATTTGCACCTCGAGTTGGGCCTAGTTTGACTCAACCATATCATTTGCGCCTCGAATCGGGTCTTGTTTGACTCATCGATACCATTTGTGCCTCAAGTTGGGCCTCGTTTGAGTCAGCCATATCATTTGTACCTCGAGTTGGGCCTCGTTTGACTCAACGATACGATTTGTGCCTTGAGTGGGGCCTCCTCATATCATTTGCGCCACGAGTCGGTCCTCGTTTGACTCAACCATATCATTTGCGCCTCGAGTCGAGCCTTATTTGATCACCCTTATGTTTGCGCATCGAGTTGGGCTTCATTTGACTAAACTATATCATTTGTGCCTCGAGTCATGCCTTGTTTGACTCAACCATATCATTTGTGCCTCGAGTCGATCCTCATCTAACTCAACCCTATCATTTGCGCCTCAAGTCAGGCCTTATTTGACTCACTAATGCCATTTGTGCCTCGAGTTGGGCCTCGTTTGACTCAACCATATCATTTGTGCCTCGCGTCAGGCGTCGTTTGACTCAACCATATCATTTGTGCCTCGTGTCGAGCCTCGTTTGACTCAATCATATCGTTTGCGCCTCGAGTCAGGCCTCGTTTGACTCAACCATATCATTTGTGCCTCGAGTCATGCCTCGTTTGACTCAACCAAATCATTTGCGCCTCGAGTCAAACCTCGTGTGACTCAATCCTATGATTTACGCCTTCAGTCGGGGCCCATTTGACTCACCGATACCATTTGTGCCTCGAGTTGGGTCTCGTTTGACTCAACCATATCATTTGTGCCTCGAGTAAGGCCTCGTTTGGCTCAACCATATCATTTCTGCCTCGAGTTGGGCACCTCGAGCTGGGCCACGTTTCACTAAACGATATCATTTGCGCCTCGAGTCGGGCCTCGTTTGACTCACCGATACCATTTGTGCCTCGAGTTGGGCCTTGTTTGAGTAAGCCATATCATTTATGGCACGAGCCGGGCCTCGTTTGACTCAACCATATCATTTGCGCCACGAGTCGGGCCTCGTTTGACTCAACCATATCATTTGCACCTTGAGTCGAACCTCATGTGACTCAATCCTATCATTTATGCCTCGAGTCAGGGCTCATTTGACTCACCGATACCATTTGTGCCTCGAGTTGGGCCTCGTTTGACTCAACCATATCATTTGTGCCTCGAGTTAGGTCTCGTTTGATTCAACCATATCATTTGTGCTTCGAGTCATGCCTCGTTTGGCTCAACTATATCATTTGTGCCTCGAGTCTAGCCTCGTTTAACTCAACCATATCATTTGTGCCTCAAGTGAAACCTCGTGTGACTCAACCATATCATTTACGCCTCGAGTCGGGGCTCATTTGACTCACCGATACCATTTGTGCCCTGAGTTGGGCCTTGTTTGACTCAACCATATCATTTGCGCCTCGAGTTGGGCCTCTTTTGACTCACAATACCATTTGTGCCTCGAGTGGGGCCTCGTTTCACTCAGCCATGTCATTTATGCCACAAGCCGGGCCTCGTTTGATTAAACCATATCATTTGTGCCATGAGTCGAGCCTCGTTTGACTTAACCATATCATTTGTGCCTCGAGACGAGCTTTATTTGATCACGCATATATTTACGTATTGAGTCGGGCCTCATTTGGCTAAACCATATCGTTTGTGCCTTGAGTCATGCCTCGTTTGATGCAACCATATCATTTGCCCTTCGAGTTGGGCCTCGTTTGACTCAGCCATGTCATTTGCGCCTCAAGTCAGCCCTTGTTTGACTCACCCATATCCATTGTGCCTCGAGTCGGGCCTCGTTTGGCTCACCGATACCATTTGTGCATCGAGTTAGGCTTCATTTGACTCAACCATATCATTTGCGCCTCGAGTCGAGCCTTATTTGACTTACCCATATGTTGGCGCATCGAATCGGGCCTCATTTGACTAAATTATATCGTTTGTGCCTCGAGTCATGCCCCATTTGACTCACCAATGTCATTTGCACCTCTAGTTAAGCCTCGTTTGACTCAACCATGTGATTGTGCCTCGATTTTGGCCTTTTTTGACTCACCAATACCATTTGTGCATCGAGTTGGGCCTCGTTTGACTAAACCATATGATTTGCGCCTCGTGTCAGACCTCGTGTGACTCAACCATATCATTTGTACCTCGAGTCTGGCCTCATTTGACTCAACCATATCATTTGCGCCACAAGTCAGGCATCGTTTGACTCACCGATACCATTTGTGCCTTGAGTTGGCGTTTGACTCAACCATATCATTTGTGCCTTGAGTTAGGCCTCATTTGACTCAACCATATCATTTATGCCTCGACTCAGGCCTCGTTTGACTCAACCGCATCATTTACGGCTTGAGTCGGGTTTCATTTAACTAAACCACATCATTTGTGCCTTGAGTCAGTGTCGTTTGACACAGCCATATCATTTGCATCTCGAGTTGGGCCTCGTTTAACTTAACCACATCATTTGTACCTCGAGTCAGGTCTCGTTTGACCCAACCATATCACTTGTGCCTTGAGTCAGGTCTCGTTCGACTCAATCATATCATTTGTGCCTCGAGTCGGGCCTCGTTTAACTCAACCATATCAATTGTGCCTCGAGTCAGGTGTCGTTTGACTCAACCATATCATTTGTGCCTCGAGTCAGGCCTCGTTTGACTCAACCATATCATTTGCGCCTCGAGTCAGGCCTCGTTTGACTCACCGATACCATTTGTTCCTCGAGTTAGACCTCGTTTGACTCAACCATATCATTTGTGCCTCGAGTTAGGCCTCGTTTGACTCAACCATGTCATTTGCGCCTTGAGTCGGTCACCGTTTGACTCAACCATATCATTTGTGCCCCATGTCGGTCATTGTTTGACTCAACCAAATGATTTGCGCCTCGAGTCGAGCCTTGTTTGACTCACCGATACCATTTGTACCTCGAGTTGGGCCTCGTTTGACTCAACCATATCATTTGCGCCTCGAGTCAGGCCTTGTTTGACTCACTGATACCATTTGTTCCTTGAGTTGGGCCTCGTTTGATTCAACCATATCATTTGCGCCACGAGTCAGGCCTTTTGTGGCTCAACCCTATCATTTGCGCCTCGAGTCGGGCCTTGTGTGACTCGACCTTATGATTTGCGCCTCAAGTCGGGCCTCTTTTGACTCACCGATACCATTTGTGCCTCAAGTTGGCCCTCAATTGACTCACAGATACCATTTGTGCCTCTCGAGTTAGGCTTGTTTGACTCAACCATATCTTTTCTGCCTCGTTTCAGTCCTCGTTTGAATCAACCATATAATTTGACTCAATCCTATCATTTGCGCCTCGAGTCAGGCCTTATTTGACTCACCGATACCATTTGTGCCTCGAGTTGGGCCTCGTTTGACTTAACCATATCATTTGTGCCTCTAGTCGAGCCTTATTTGACTCACCCATATGTTGGCGCATCGAATCGGGCCTCATTTGACTAAACCATATCGTTTGAGCCTCGAGTCATGCCTCATTTGACTCAACCATATCATTTGCGCCTCGACTTAGGCCTCGTTTGACTCACCAATGTCATTTGCACCTTGAGTTAAGCCTCGTTTGACTCAACCATATGTTTGTGCCTCGAGTCAGGCCTTTTTTGACTCACCGATACCATTTGTGCATCGAGTTGGGCCTCATTGGACTAAACCATATGATTTGCGTCTCGAGTTAGACCTTGTTTGACTCAACCATATCATTTCTACCTCGAGACAGGCCTCGTTTGACTCAACCATATCATTTGCGCCACAAATCGGGCCTCGTTTGACTCACCGATACCATTTTTGCCTCGAGTTAGACCTCGTTTGACTCAACAATATCATTTGCGTCTTGAGTTAGGCCTCATTCAACTCAACCACATCATTTGTGCCTCGAGTTAGGTCTCGTTTGACCCAACCATATCATTTGTGCCTCCAGTCAGGTCTCGTTTGACACAACCATATCATTTGTGCCTCTTGTCGGGCCTCGTTTAACTCAACCAAATCATTTATGCCTTGAGTCAGGTGTCATTTGACTCAACCATATCATTTGTGCCTCGAGTTAGGGCTCGTTTGACTCAACCATATCATTTGCGCCTCGAGTCGGGCCTCGTTTGACTCACCAATACCATTTGTGCCTTGAGTTGGGCCTCGTTTGACTCAACCATATTGTTTGTGCCTCGAGTCAGGACTCGTTTGACTCAACCATGTCATTTGCGCCTTGAGTTGGTCATCGTTTGACTCAACCATATCATTTGCGCCTCGTGTCGGTCATCGTTTGACTCAACCATATCATTGGCTCCTCGAGTCGGGCCTTGTTTGACTCACCAATACCATTTGTGCCTCGAGTTGGGCCTCGTTTGACTCAACCATATTGTTTGGGCCTCGAGTCGGGCCTTGTTTGACTCACCGATACCATTTGTTCCTCGAGTTGGGCCTCGTTTGACTCAACCATATCATTTGCACTTCAAGTTAGGCCTCGTGTGGCTCAACCCTATCATTTGTGCCTCGAGTCGTGCCTTGTGTGACTCGACCCTATCATTTGCGCCTTGAGTCGGGCCTCATTTGACTCACCAATAGCATTTGTACCTCGAGTTGGGCCTTAATTGACTCACCGATACCATTTGCGCCTCGAGTCAGTCCTTGTTTGAGTCAACCATATTTTTTCCGCCTTGTTTCAGGCCTCGTTTGAATCAACCATATAATTTGCGCCTTCAGTTGGGCCTCATTTGACTCAAACCTATCATTTGCGCCTCGAATCGGGCCTTATTTGACTCACCGATACCATTTATGCCTCGAGTCAGGCCTCATTTGACTCAAGCATATCATTTGCGCCTCGAGTCAGGCCTTGTTTGACTCAACCATATCATTTGTGCCTCGAGTTGGGCCTCGTTTCACTCAACCATATGATTTATGCCTCGAGTCATGCCTTGTTTGACTCAACCATATCATTTGCGCCTAGAGGCGAGCCTCGTTTGACTCAACCATATCATTTGCCCCTCGAGTCGACCCTTATTTGACTCACCCATATGTTTGCGTATCGAGTCGGGCCTAATTTGACTAAACCATATTGTTTGTGCCTCGAGTCATGCCTCATTTGACTCAAGCATATCATTTGCGCCTTGAGTTGGGTCTCGTTTGACTCAACCATGTCATTTATTCCTCGAGTTAGCCCTCGTTTGACTCAACCATGTGTTTGCGCCTCGAGTCAGGCCTTGTTTGACTCACCCATATCATTTGCACCTCGAGTCGGGCCTTGTTTGACTCACTGATACCCTTTGTGCATCAAGTTGGGCCTCGTTTGACTAAACCATATGATTTATGCCTCGAGTTCGTCCTCGTTTGACTCAACCATATCATTTATGTCTCGAGTCAGGCCTCGTTTGACTTAACCATATCATTTGTGCCTCGAGTCGGGCCTCGTTTGACTCAACCGTATCATTTGTGCCTCAAGTCGAGCCTTGTTTGACTCAACCATATGTTTGTGCATCGAGTTGGGCCTCATTTATCTCAACGATATCATTTGAGCGTCGAGTCAGGCCTCGTTTGACTCAATCATATCATTTGTGCCTCGAGTCATGCCCCATTTGACTCCAGCATATCATTTGCACCTCGAGTCGGGCCTTGTTTGACTCACAGATACCCTTTGTGCATTGAGTTGGGCCTCGTTTAACTAAAGCATATGATTTGTGCCTCGAGTTAGTCCTCGTTTGACTCAACCATATCATTTGCGCCTCGAGTCAGGCCTCGTTTGACTCAACCATATCATTTGTGCCTTGAGTTGAGCCTTGTTTGACTCAACCATATGCTTGTGCATCGAGTTAGGCCTCATTTGACCAAACCATATCGTTTGTGCCTCGAGTCATACCTCATTTGACTCAACCAAATCATTTGCGCCTCGAGTTGGGCCTTGTTTGACTCACCGATGTCATTTGAACCTCGAGTTAGGCCTCGTTTGACTCAACCATGTGTTTACGCCTCAATTCAGGCCTTGTTTGACTCACCCATATCGTTTATGCCTTAAGTTGGGCCTTGTTTGAGTCAACCATATCATTTGTGCCTCTAGTCAGGCCTTGTTTGACTCAACCATATCATTTGCGCCTCGAGTCAAGCCTTGTGTGACTCGACCCTATCATTTGCGCCTTGAGTCGGGCCTCATTTGACTCACCAATAGCATTTGTACCTCGAGTTGGGCCTTAATTGACTCACCGATACCATTTGTGCCTCGAGTCAGTCCTTGTTTGAGTCAACCATATTTTTTCCGCCTCGTTTCAGGCCTCGTTTGAATCAACCATATAATTTGCGCCTTCAGTCGGGCCTCATTTGACTCAAACCTATCATTTGCGCCTCGAATCGGGCCTTATTTGACTCACCGATACCATTTATGCCTCGAGTCAGGCCTCATTTGACTCAAGCATATCATTTGCGCCTCGAGTCAGGCCTTGTTTGACTCAACCATATCATTTGTGCCTCGAGTCGGGCCTCGTTTCACTCAACCATATGATTTGTGCCTCGAGTCAGGCCTTGTTTGACTTAACCATATCATTTGCGCCTAGAGGCGGGCCTCGTTTGACTCAACCATATCATTTGCCCCTCGAGTCGACCCTTATTTGACTCACCCATATGTTTGCGTATCGAGTCGGGCCTCATTTGACTAAACCATATCGTTTGTGCCTCGAGTCATGCCTCATTTGACTCAACCATATCATTTGCGCCTTGAGTTGGGCCTCGTTTGACTCACCGATGTCATTTGTGCCTCGAGTTAGCCCTCGTTTGACTCAACCATGTGTTTGCGCCTCGAGTCAGGCCTTGTTTGACTCACCCATATCATTTGCACCTCGAGTCGGGCCTTGTTTGACTCACTGATACCCTTTGTGCATCAAGTTGGGCCTCGTTTGACTAAACCATATGATTTGCGCCTCGAGTTCATCCACGTTTGACTCAACCATATCATTTATGTCTCGAGTCAGGCCTCGTTTGACTCAACCATATCATTTGCGCCTCGAGTCGGGCCTCGTTTGACTCAACCATATCATTTGTGCCTAAAGTTGAGCCTTGTTTGACTCAACCATATGTTTGTGCATCGAGTCGAGCCTCATTTATCTCAACGATATCATTTGAGCGTCGAGTCAGGCCTCGTTTGACTCAATCATATCATTTGTGCCTCAAGTCATGCCCCATTTGACTCCAGCATATCATTTGCACCTCGAGTCGGGCCTTGTTTGACTCACAGATACCCTTTGTGCATTGAGTTGGGCCTCGTTTAACTAAACCATATGATTTGTGCCTCGAGTTAGTCCTCGTTTGACTCAACCATATCATTTGCGCCTCGAGTCAGGCGTCGTTTGACTCAACCATATCATTTGTGCCTTGAGTTGAGCCTTGTTTGACTCAACCATATCCTTGTGCATCGAGTTAGGCCTCATTTGACCAAACCATATCGTTTGTGCCTCGAGTCATACCTCATTTGACTCAACCAAATCATTTGCGCCTCGAGTTGGGCCTCGTTTGACTCACCGATGTCATTTGAACCTCGAGTTAGGCCTCGTTTGACTCAACCATGTGTTTGCGCCTCAATTCAGGCCTTGTTTGACTCACCCATATCGTTTATGCCTTAAGTTGGGCCTTGTTTGAGTCAACCATATCATTTGTGCCTCTAGTCAGGCCTTGTTTGACTCAACCATATCATTTGTGCCTCGAGTCAAGCCTTGTGTGACTCGACCCTATCATTTGCGCCTTGAGTCGGGCCTCATTTGACTCACCAATAGCATTTGTACCTCGAGTTGGGCCTTAATTGACTCACTGATACCATTTGTGCCTCGAGTCAGTCCTTGTTTGAGTCAACCATATTTTTTCCGCCTCGTTTCAGGCCTCGTTTGAATCAACCATATAATTTGCGCCTTCAGTCGGGCCTCATTTGACTCAAACCTATCATTTGCGCCTCGAATCGGGCCTTATTTGACTCACCGATACCATTTATGCCTCGAGTCAGGCCTCATTTGACTCAAGCATATCATTTGCGCCTCGAGTCAGGCCTTGTTTGACTCAACCATATCATTTGTGCCTCGAGTCGGGCCTCGTTTCACTCAACCATATGATTTGTGCCTCGAGTCAGGCCTTGTTTGACTCAACCATATCATTTGCGCCTAGAGGTGGGCCTCGTTTGACTCAACCATATCATTTGCCCCTCGAGTCGACCCTTATTTGACTCACCCATATGTTTGCGTATCGAGTCGGGCCTCATTTGACTAAACCATATTGTTTGTGCCTCGAGTCATGCCTCATTTGACTCAACCATATCATTTGCGCCTTGAGTTGGGCCTCGTTTGACTCACCGATGTCATTTGTGCCTCGAGTTAGCCCTCGTTTGACTCAACCATGTGTTCGCGCCTCGAGTCAGGCCTTGTTTGACTCACCCATATCATTTGCACCTCGAGTTGGGCCTTGTTTGACTCACTGATACCCTTTGTGCATCAAGTTGGGCCTCGTTTGACTAAACCATATGATTTGCGCCTCGAGTTCGTCCTCGTTTGACTCAACCATATCATTTATGTCTTGAGTCAGGCCTCGTTTGACTCAACCATATCATTTGCGCCTCGAGTCGGGCCTCGTTTGACTCAACCATATCATTTGTGCCTCAAGTCGAGCCTTGTTTGACTCAACCATATGTTTGTGCATCGAGTCGGGCCTCATTTATCTCAACGATATCATTTGAGCGTCGAGTCAGGCCTCGTTTGACTCAACCATATCATTTGTGCCTCGAGTCATGCCTCATTTGACTCCAGCATATCATTTGCACCTCGAGTCGGGCCTTGTTTGACTCACAGATACCCTTTGTGCATTGAGTTGGGCCTCGTTTAACTAAACCATATGATTTGTGCCTCGAGTCAGTCCTCGTTTGACTCAACCATATCATTTGCGCCTCGAGTCAGGCCTCGTTTGACTCAACCATATCATTTGTGCCTTGAGTCGAGCCTTGTTTGACTCAACCATATGCTTGTGCATCGAGTTAGGCCTCATTTGACCAAACCATATCGTTTGTGCCTCGAGTCATACCTCATTTGACTCAACCAAATCATTTGCGCCTCGAGTTGGGCCTCGTTTGACTCACCGATGTCATTTGAACCTCGAGTTAGGCCTCGTTTGACTCAACCATGTGTTTGCGCTTGAATTCAGGCCTTGTTTGACACACCCATATCGTTTATGCCTTGAGTTGGGCCTTGTTTGAGTCAACCATATCATTTGTGCCTCTAGTCAGGCCTTGTTTGACTCAACCATATCATTTGCACCTCGAGTCATGCCTTGTGTGACTCGACCCTATCATTTGCGCCTTGAGTCAGGCCTCATTTGACTCACCAATAGCATTTGTACCTCGAGTTGGGCCTTAATTGACTCACCGATACCATTTGTGCCTCGAGTTAGTCCTTGTTTGAGTCAACCATATTTTTTCCGCCTCGTTTCAGGCCTCATTTGACTCAAACCTATCATTTGCACCTCGAATCGGGCCTTATTTGACTCACTGATACCATTTATGCCTCGAGTCAGGCCTCATTTGACTCAAGCATATCATTTGCACCTCGAGTCAGGCCTTGTTTGACTCAACCATATCATTTGTGCCTCGAGTCAGGCCTCGTTTCAGTCAACCATATGATTTGTGCCTCGAGTCAGGCCTTGTTTGACTCAACCATATCATTTGCGCCTAGAGGCGGGCCTCGTTTGACTCAACCATATCATTTGCCCCTCGAGTCGACCCTTATTTGACTCACCCATATGTTTGCGTATCGAGTCGGGCCTCATTTGACTAAACCATATCATTTGTGCCTCGAGTCATGCCTCATTTGACTCAACCATATCATTTGCGCCTTGAGTTGGGCCTCGTTTGACTCACCGATGTCATTTGTGCCTCGAGTTAGCCCTCGTTTGACTCAACCATGTGTTTGCGCCTCGAGTCAGGCCTTGTTTGACTCACCCATATCATTTGCACCTCGAGTCGGGTCTTGTTTGACTCACTGATACCCTTTGTGCATCAAGTTGGGCCTCGTTTGACTAAACCATATGATTTGCGCCTCGAGTTCGTTCTTGTTTGACTCAACCATATCATTTATGTCTCGAGTCAGGCCTCGTTTGACTCAACCATATCATTTGTGCCTCAAGTCAAGCCTTGTTTGACTCAACCATATGTTTGTGCATCGAGTCGGGCCTCATTTATCTCAACGATATCATTTGAGCGTCGAGTCAGGCCTCGTTTGACTCAACCATATCATTTGTGCCTCGAGTCATGCCTCATTTGACTCCAGCATATCATTTGCACCTCGAGTCGGGCCTTGTTTGACTCACAGATACCCTTTGTGCATTGAGTTGGGCCTCGTTTAACTAAACCATATGATTTGTGCCTCGAGTCAGTCCTCGTTTGACTCAACCATATCATTTGCGCCTCGAGTCAGGCCTCGTTTGACTCAACCATATCATTTGTGCCTTGAGTCGAGCCTTGTTTGACTCAACCATATGCTTGTGCATCGAGTTAGGCCTCATTTGACCAAACCATATCGTTTGTGCCTCGAGTCATACCTCATTTGACTCAACCAAATCATTTGCACCTCGAGTTGGGCCTCGTTTGACTCACCGATGTCATTTGAACCTCGAGTTAGGCCTCGTTTGACTCAACCATGTGTTTGCGCCTCAATTCAGGCCTTGTTTGACTCACCCATATCGTTTATGCCTTGAGTTGGGCCTTGTTTGAGTCAACCATATCATTTGTGCCTCTAGTCAGGCCTTGTTTGACTCAACCATATCATTTGCGCCTCGAGTCGTGCCTTGTGTGACTCGACCCTATCATTTACGCCTTGAGTCGGGCCTCATTTGACTCAACCATATCATTTGTGCCTTGAGTCGAGCCTTGTTAGACTCAACCATATGCTTGTGCATCGAGTTAGGCCTCATTTGACCAAACCATATAGTTTGTGCCTCAAGTCATACCTCATTTGACTCAACCAAATCATTTGTGCCTCGAGTTGGGCCTCGTTTGACTCATCGATGTCATTTGAACCTCGAGCTAGGCCTCGTTTGATTCAACCATGTGTTTGCGCCTCAATTTAGGCCTTGTTTGACTCACCCATATCGTTTATGCCTCGAGTCGGGCCTCGTTTGAGTCAACCATATCATTTGTGCATCTAGTCAGGCCTTGTTTGACTCAACCATATCATTTGCGCCTAGAGGCAGGCCTCGTTTGACTCAACCATATCATTTGCCCCTCGAGTCAAGCCTTATTTGACTCGCCCATATGTTTGCGCGTCGAGTTGGGCCTCATTTGACTAAACCATATCGTTTGTGCCTCGAGTCATGCCTTGTTTGACTCAACCATATCATTTGCGCCTCAAGTTGGGCCTCGTTTGACTCAACCATGTGTTTGCGCCTCGAGTCAGGCCTTGTTTGACTCACCCATATCATTTGCACCTCGAGTCAGGCCTTGTTTGACTCACCGATACCCGTTGTGCATAGAGTTGGGCCTCGTTTGACTAAACCATATGATTTATGCCTCGAGTCAGGCCTCGTTTAACTCAACCATATCATTTGTGCCTAGAGTTAGGTCTTATTTGGCTCAACCGTATCATTTACGCCTTGAGTCGAGTCTCATTTAACTCAACCACATCATTTGTGCCTTTAGTCAGGTGTCGTTTGACTCAACCATATCATTTGCGCCTCGAGTTAAGCCTCATTTAACTCAACGATATCATTTGTGCCTCGAGTCAGGTCTCGTGTGACTCAACCATATCATTTGTGCCTCGAGTCAGGTTTCGTTTGACTCAACCATATCATTTGCGCCTTGAGTCGGGCCTCGTTTGACTCAACCATATCATTTGTGCCTCGAGTCAGGCCTTGTTTGACTCAACCATATCATTTGCGCCTAGAGGCGGGCTTGTTTGACTCAACCATATCATTTGCCCCTCGAGTCGAGCCTTATTTGACTCACCCATATGTTTATGCATCGAGTCGGGCTTCATTTGACTAAACCATATCATTTGTGCTCAAGTCATGCCTCGTTTGACTCAACCACATCATTTGCACCTAGAGTTGGGCCTCGTTTGACTCACCCATGTCATTTGTGCCTTGAGTTAGGCCTCGTTTGACTCACCGATGTCATTTGCGCCTTGAGTTAGGCCTCGTTTGACTCAACCATGTGCTTGCGCCTCGAGTCAAGCCTCATTTGACTCACCCATATGTTTATGCATAGAGTCGGGCTTCGTTTGACTCAACCACATCATTTGTGCCTCGAGTCATGCCTCATTTGACTCAACCATATCATTTGCGCCTCGAGTTAGGCCTCGTTTGACTCACCGATATCATTTGCGCCTTGAGTTAGGCCTCGTTTGACTCAACCATGTGCTTGCGCCTCGAGTCAAGCCTTATTTGTCTTACCCATATCATTTACGCCTCGAGTCGGGCCTTGTTTTACTCACCGATACCATTTGTGCATCGAGTTGGGCCTCGTTTCACTAAACCATTTGATTTGTGCCTCGAGTCAGGGCTCGTTTGACTCAACCATATCATTTGTGCCTCGAGTCAGGCCTTGTTTGACTCAACCATATGATTTGCACCACGAGTCGGGTCTCATTTAATTCAATCACATCATTTGTGCCTTGAGTCAGGTGTCGTTTGACTCAACCATATCATTTGTGGCTCGAGTCGGGCCTCGTTTTACTCAACCATATCATTTGTGCCTTGAGTCAGGCCTTGTTTGACTGAACCATATCATTTACGCCTTGAGTTGGGTCTCATTTAATTCAACTACATCATTTGTGCCTTGAGTCAGGTGTCGTTTGACTCAACCATATCATCTATGCCTCGAGTTGGGCCTCGTTTAACTCAACCACATCATTTGTGCCTCGAGTCAGGTCTTGTTTGACTCAACCATATCATTTCTGCCTCGAGTCAACTCTCGTTTGACTCAACCATATCATTTGTGCCTCGATTCGGGTGTCGTTTAACTCAACCATATCATTTGTGCCTCGAGTTAGGTCTCGTTTGGCTTAACCATATCATTTGTGCCTCAAGTCAGGCCTCGATTGACTCAACCATATCATTTGCGCCTCGAGTCGGGCCTCATTTAACACAACCATATCATTTTTGCCTTGAGTTGGGACTCGTTTGACTCAACCATATCATTTGCGCCTCGAGTCGGGCCTTGTTTTACTCACCGATACCCTTTGTGCATTGAGTTGGTCCTCGTTTGACTAAACCATATGATTTGCCCCTCGAGTCAGGCCTCGTTTGACTCAACCATATCATTTGCGCCTCGAGTTAGGCCTTGTTTGACTCAACCATATCATTTGCGCCTCAAGTCGGGCCTCGTTTCACTCAAGCATATCATTTGCGCCTCGAGTCGGGCCTTGTTCGACACAACCATATCATTTGCACCACGGGTCGGGCCTCGTTTGACTCAACCATATCATTTGTGCCTCGAGTCGGGTCTCATTTGACTCAACCATATCATTTCTGCCTCAAGTCAGTGCTCGATTAACTCAACTATATCATTTACGCCTCGAGTCGGGCCTCGTTTAACTCAACAATATCATTTTTGCCCTGAGTCGGGCCTTGTTTGACACATCCATATCATTTGTGCCTCGATTCAGGATTTGCTTTACTCACCGATACCCTTTGCGCATCGAGTTGGGCCTCGTTTGACTAAACCATATGATTTGCCCCTCGAGTCAGGCCTCATTTGACTCAACCATATCATTTGCGCCTCGAGTCAGGTCTCGTTTGACTCAACCATATCATTTGTGCCTCGATTCGGGCCTCGTTTAACTCAACCATATTATTTGCGCCTCGAGTTAGGTCTCGTTTGACTCAACCATATCATTTGTGCCTTAAGTCAGGCCTCGATTGACTCAACCATATCATTTGCGCCTCAAGTCGGGCCTCGTTTAACTTAACCATATCATTTTTGCCCTGAGTCGGGCCTCGTTTGACTCAATGATATCATTTGCGCCTCGAGTCGGGCCTTGTTTTACTCATTGATACCCTTTGTGCATCGAGTTCGGCCTCGTTTGACTAAACCATATGATTTGCCCCTTGAGTCAGGCCTCGTTTGACTCAACCATATCATTTGCGCCTCGAGTCAGGTCTCGTTTGACTCAACCATATCATTTGTGCCTCGAGTCAGGTTTCATTTGACTCAACCATATCATTTGCGCCTCGAGTCGGGCCTCGTTTAACTCAACCGTATCATTTGTGCCTCGAGTCAGGTCTCGTTTGACTCAACCATACCATTTGTGCCTCGAGTCAGGCCTCGTTTGACTCAACCATATCATTTGCGCCTCGAGTTGGCCCTCGTTTCACTCAACTATATCTTTTATGTCTCGAGTCAGGTCTCGTTTGACCGAACCGTATCATTTGCGCCTCGAGTCAGTCATCGTTTGACTCAATGATATCTTTTGCGCCCCGAGTCGGGCATTGTTTGACTCATCGATACCATTTGTGCCTCGAGTTGGGTCTCGCTTCACTCAACCATATCATTTGTGCCTCGGGTCAGGCCTCATTTGACTAAACCATATCATTTGCACCTCGAATAGGGCCTCGTTTGACTCACTAATACCATTTGTGCCTCGAGTTGGGCCTTGTTTGACTCAACCATATCATTTGCACCTCGACTCGGGCCTCGTGTGGCTAAACTCTATCATTTACGCCTCGAGTCAGGCCTCGTGTGACTTAACCCTATGATTTGCACCTCTAGGTGGGCCTCATTTGACTCACCGATACCATTTGTGCCTCAATTTGGGCCTCAATTGACTCACCGATACCATTTGCGTCTCGAGTCACGCCTTGTTTGACTCAACCATATCATTTGTGCCTCATTTCAGGCCTCGTTTGATTCAACCATATAATTTGTGCCTTGAGTTAGGCCTTGTTTGACTCAACCCTATCATTTACGCCTCGAGTCGGGCCATCTTTAGCTCACTGATACTATTTGTGCCTCGAGTTGGGCCTCGTTTGACTGAACCATATCATTTGTGCCTCGAGTCAGGCCTCGTTTAACTCAACCATATCATTTGGGCCTCGAGTCATGCCTCATTTGACTCAACCATATCATTTGCACCTCGAGTTGGGCCTTGTTTGACACAACCATATAATTTGCGCCTCGAGTCAGGCCTCATTTGACTCAACCATATCATTTGTGCCTCGAGTCAGGCCTCGTTTGACTCAACCATATGATTTGCGCCTAGAGTCCATCCTTGTTTGACTCAACCATATCATTTCTGCCTCGAGTCAAGCCTTATTTGAGTCACCCATATGTTTGCGCATTGAGTCGGGCCTCATTTGACTAAACCATATCATTTGTGCCTCGAGTCATGCCTCGTTTGACTTAACCATATCATTTGCGCCTCGAGCTAGGCCTCGTTTGACTAACCCATGTCATTTGCACCTCGAGCTAGGCCTCATTTGACTCAACCATGTGTTTGCGCCTCAAGTCAGGCCTTGTTTGAGTCATCCATAGCATTTGTGCCTCTAGTTGGGCCTTGTTTTACTCACCGATACTTTTTGTGCTTTGACTTGGGCCTTGTTTGACTAAACCATATGATTTGCCCCTCGACTCAGGCCTTGTTTGACTTAACCATATCATTTGTGCCTCGTGTCAGGCCTCATTTGACTCAACCATATCATTTATGCCTCGAGTCGGGCCTCGTTTAACTTAACCATATCATTTGTGCCTTGAGTCGAGCCTCGTTTGGTTCAACCGTATCATTTATGTCTCGAGTCGGGTCTCATTTAACTCAACCACATCATTTAAGCATTGAGTCAGGTGTCGTTTGGCTCAACCATATCATTTGCGCCTTGAGTTGGGCCTCGTTTAACCCAACCACATCATTTGGGCCTCGAGTCAGGTCTCGTTTGACTCAACCATATCATTTGTGCCTCGAGTCAGGTCTCATTTGACTTAGCCATATCATTTGCGCCTCGAGTCGGGCCTCGTTTAACTCAACCATATCATTTGCGCCACGAGTTGGGCCTCGTTTAACTCAACCATATCATTTGCGCCACGAGTCAGGTCTCGTTTGACTCAACCATACCGTTTGTGCCTCGAGTCAGGCCCCGTTTGACTCAACCACATCATCTGCGCCTCGAGTTGGCCCTCGTTTCACTCAACCATATTATTTGTGCCTCGAGTCAGGTCTCGTTTGACTCAACCATACCATTTGCGCCTCGAGTCGGTCATCGTTTGACTCAACCAAATCTTTTGTGCCTCGAGTCGGCCATTATTTGACTCACCGATACCAATTGTGCCTCGAGTTAGGCCTCATTTCAGTTAACCATATCATTTGTGCCTCGAGTCAGGCCTCATTTGACTAAACCATATCATTTGTGCCTCGAATAGGGCCTCGTTTGACTCACTGTTACCATTTGTTCCTTGAGTTGGGCCTCGTTTGACTCAACCATATCATTTACGTCTCGAGTCGGGTCTCGAGTGGCTCAACCTAATCATTTACGCCTCGAGTTGGGCCTCGTGTGACACTATCATTTGCACCTCGAGTCAGGCCTCAATTGACTCACCGATACCATTTGCGCTTTGAGTCAGGCCTTGTTTGACTCAACCATATCATTTGGGCCTCATTTTAGGCCTCGTTTGAATCAACCATATATTTTTTACCTCGAGTCTAGCCTCAATTGACTCAACCATACCATTTGCGCCTCGAGTCAGGCCTTGTTTGACTCAATCATATCATTTGCGCACCGTTTCAGACCTCGTTTGAATCAACCATATAATTTGCGCCTCGAGTCGGGCCTCGTTTGACTTAACCCTATCATTTGTGCCTCGAGTCGGGCTTTATTTGACTCACCAATGCCATTTGTGCCTCGAGTTGGGCATCATTTGACATAACCATATCAATTGTGCCTTGAGTCAGGCCTCGTTTGACTAAAGCATATCGTTTGTGCCTTGAGTCATGCCTCGTTTGACTCAACCATATCATTTGTGCTTTGAGTTAGGCCTCCTTTGACTCACCCATGTCATTTGTGCCTCGAGTTAGGCCTCATTTGACTCAACCATGTGTTTGCACCTCGAGTCAGGCCTTCTTTGACTCACCCATATTATTTGCGCCTCGAGTCGGGCCTTATTTTACTCACTGATACCCTTTGTGCATCGAGTTAGGCCTCATTTGACTAAACCATATGATTTGCCCCTCAAGTCAGGACTCGTTTGACTCAACCATATCATTTGTGCCTCGAGTCAGGCCTCGTTTGACTCAACCATATCATTTGCGCCTCTCATGTTGCTCAACCCTATCATTTATGCCTTGAGTAGGGCCTCGTGTGACTCAACCCTATCATTTGTGCCTCGAGTTGGGCCTCAATTGACTCAACGATACCATTTGCGCCTCGAGTTAGGCCTTGTTTGACTCAACCATATCATTTAGGCCTCGTTTTAGGCCTCATTTGAATCAACCATATAACTTGTGCCTCGAGTTGGGCCTCGTTTGGCTCAACACTATCATTTGCACCTCGAGTCAGCCGTATTTGACTCACTTATACCATTGGTGCCTTGAGTTGGGCCTCGTTTGACTTAAACATATCATTTGTGCCTCGAGTCAGGCCTCGTGTGACTCAACCCTATCATTTGCGCCTCGAGTCGAGGCTTATTTGACTTACCAATATCATTTGTGCCTCGAGTTGGGCCTCAATTAACTCACCAATACCATTTGTACCTCAAGTCAGGCCATGTTTGACTCAACCATATCATTTGCACCCCGTTTCAGACCTCGTTTGAATCAACCATATAATATGTGCCTCGAGTCGGGCCTCGTTTGACTCAACCCTATCATTTGCACCTCGACTCGGGCCTTATTTGACTCACCGATACTATTTGTGCCTCGAGTTGGGCATCATTTGACTCAGCGACATCATTTGTGCCTTGAGTCAGGCCTCATTTGACTAAACCATACCGTTTGTGCCTCGAGTCATGCCTCGTTTGACTCAACCATATATTTGTGCCTCGAGTTGGGCCTCGTTTGACTCACCCATGTCATTTGCCCATCGAGTTAGGCCTCATTTGACTCAACCATGCATTTGCGCCTCGAGTCAGGCCTTGTTTGACTCACCCATATCAGTTGCACCTCGAGTTGGGCCTCGTTTTACTCACTAATACCCTTTGTGCATCGAGTTAAGCCTCGTTTGACTAAACCATATGATTTGCCCCTCGAGGCAGGACTCCTTTGACTCAACCATATCATTTGAGCCTCGAGTCGAACCTCGTTTGACTCAACCATATCATTTGCGCCTCGTGTCGGGCCTCGTTTAACTCAACCATATCATTTGTGCCTTGAGCCAGGCCTCGTTTGACTCAACCATATCATTTACATCTCGAGTTGGGTCTCATTTAACTCAACCACATCATTTGTGCCTTGAGTTAAGTGTTGTTTGACTCAACCACATCATTTGAGCCTCGAGTTGGGCCTCGTTTAACTCAACCATATCATTTGTGCCCCGAGTTGGGCCTCGTGTGGCTCAACCCTATCATTTATGCCTCGAGTCACGGCTCGTTTGACTCAACCCTATCATTTGCGCCTCGAGTTGGGCATCATTTGACTCAGCCATATCATTTGTGCCTTGAGTCAGGCCTCGTTTGACTAAACCATATCGTTTGTGCCTCGAGTCATGCCTCGTTTGACTCAACCATATCATTTGTGCCTTGAGTTGGGCCTCGTTTGACTCACCCATGTCATTTGCGCCTCGAGTTAGGCCTCATTTGACTCAACCATGGGTTTGCGCCTTGAGTCAGGCCTTGTTTGACTCACCCATATCAGTTAAGCCTCGAGTCGGGCCTTGTTTTACTCACTGATACCCTTTGTGCATCGAGTTAGGCCTCGTTTGACTAAACCATATGATTTGCCCCTCGAGTTAGGACTCGTTTGACTCAACCATATCATTTGTGCCTCGAGTCAGGCCTCGTTTGACTCAACCATATCATTTGCGCCTCTCGTGTGGCTCAGCCCTATCATTTGCGCCTCGAGTCGGGCCTCGTGTGACTCAACCCTATCATTTGTGCCTCGAGTTGGGCCTCAATTGACTCACCGATACCATTTGCGCCTCGAGTCAGGCCTTGTTTGACTCAACCATATCATTTGGGCCTTGTTTTAGGCCTCATTTGAATCAACCATATAATTTGTGCATCGAGTCGGGCCTCGTTTGACTCAACCCTATCATTTGCACCTCGAGTTGGGCCATATTTGACTCACTGATACCATTTGTGCCTTGAGTTGGGCCTCGTTTGACTCAACCATATCAGTTGTGCCTCGAGTCGGGCCTCGTTTGACTCAACCCTATCATTTGCACCTCGAGTTGGGCCATATTTGACTCACTGATACCATTTGTGCCTTGAGTCGGGCCCCGTTTGACTCAACCCTATCATTTGCACCTCGAGTCGAGCCTTATTTGACTCACCAATATCATTTGTGCCTCGAGTTGGGCCTCAATTAACTCATCGATACCATTTGTGCCTCGAGTCAGGCCTTGTTTGACTCAACCATATCATTTGCACCCTGTTTTAAACCTTGTTTAACTCAACCATATAATTTGCGCCTCGAGTCGGGCCTCATTTGACTCAACCCTATCATTTGTGCTTCGACTCAGGCCTTGTTTGACTCACTGATACCATTTGTGCCTCGAGTTAGGCATCATTTGACTCAGCCATATCATTTGTGCCTTGAGTCAAGCCTCGTTTGACTAAACCATATCTTTTGTGCGTCGAGTCATGCCTCGTTTGACTCAACCATATCATTTCTGCCTCAAGTTGGGCCTCGTTTGACTCACCCATGTCATTTGCACCTCGAGTTACGCCTCATTTGACTCAACCATGTGTTTGCGCCTCGAGTCAAGCCTTGTTTGACTCACCCATATCAGTTGCGCCTCGAGTCGGGCCTTGTTTTACTCACTAATACCCTTTGTGCATCGAGTTAGGCCACGTTTGACTAAACCATATGATTTGCCCCTCGAGTCAGGACTCGTTTCACTCGACTATATCATTTGTGCCTCGAGTCAGGCCTCGTTTGACTCAACTATATCATTTGCGCCTCGAGACGGGCCTTGTTTAACTCAACCATATCATTTGTGTCTCGAGTCAGGCCTCGTTTGACTCAACCGTATCATTTACACCTCGAGTTGGGTCTCATTTAACTCAACCACATCATTTGTGCCTTGAGTCAAGTGTCGTTTGACTCAACCATATCATTTGTGCCTCGAGTTGGGCCTCGTTTAACTCAACCATATCATTTGTGCCTCGAGTTGGGCCTCGTTTAACTCAACCATATCATTTGTGCCTTGAGTTGGGCCTCGTGTGGCTCAACCCTATCATTTATGCCTCGATTCGGGGCTCGTTTGACTCAACCCTCTCATTTGCGCCTCGACTCAGGCCTTATTTGACTCACCGATATCATTTGTGCCTCGAGTTGGGCATCATTTGACTCAGCCATATCATTTGTACCTTGAGTCAGGCCTCGTTTGACTAAACCATATCGTTTGTGCCACAAGTCATGCCTCGTTTGACTCAACCATATCATTTGTGCCTTGAGTTGGGCCTCGTTTGACTTACCCATGTCATTTGCGCCTCGAGTTAGGCCTCATTTGACTCAACCATGTGTTTGCGCCTCGAGTCAGGCCTTGTTTGACTCACCCATATCAGTTATGCCTCGTGTCGGGCCTTGTTTTACTCACTGATACCCTTTGCGCATCGGGTTAGGCCTCGTTTGACTAAACCATATGATTTGCCCCTCGAGTCAGGACTCGTTTGACTCAACCATATCATTTGTGCCTCGAGTCAGGCCTCGTTTGACTCAACCATATCATTTGCGCCTCTCGTGTGGCTCAACCCTATCATTTGCGCCACGACTCAGGCCTCGTGTGACTCAACCCTATCATTTGCGCCTCGAGTTGGGCCTCAATTGACTCACCGATACCATTTGCGCTTTGAGTCAGGCCTTGTTTGACTCAACCATATCATTTGGGCCTTGTTTTAGGCCTCATTTGAATCAACCATATAATTTGTACAACGAGTCGGGCCTCATTTGACTCAACCCTATCATTTGCATCTCGAGTCGGGCCGTATTTGACTCACTAATACCATTTGTGCCTTGAGTTGGGCCTCGTTTGACTCAACCATATCATTTGTGCCTCGAATCAGGCCTCATGCGACTCAACCCTATCATTTGCGCCTCGAGTCAAGCCTTATTTTACTCACCAATATCATTTGTGCCTCGAGTTGGGCCTCAATTAACTCACCGATACCATTTGTGCCTCGAATCAAGCCTTGTTTGACTCAACCATATCGTTTGCATCCCGTTTCAGACCTCGTTTGAATCAACCATATAATTTGCGCCTCGAGTCGGGCCTCGTTTGACTTAACCCTATCATTTGCGCCTCGACTCAGGCCTTATTTGACTCACCGATACAATTTGTGCCTCGAGTTGGGCATCATTTGACTCAGCCATATCATTTGTGGCTTGAGTCAGACGTCGTTTGACTAAACCATATCGTTTGTGCCTCGAGTCATGCCTTGTTTGACTCAACCATATCATTTGTGCCACGACTTGGGCCTCGTTTGACTCGCCCATGTCATTTGCGCCTTGAGTTAGGCCTCATTTGACTTAACCATGTGTTTGCACCTCGAGTCAGGCCTTGTTTAACTCACCATATCAGTTACGCCTCGAGTCGGGCCTTGTTTTACTCGCTAATACCCTTTGTGCATCGAATTAGGCCTCGTTTGAGTAAACCATATGATTTGCCCCTCGAGTCAGGACTCGTTTGACTCAACCATATCATTTGTGCCTCGAGTCAGGCCTCGTTTGACTCAACCATATCGTTTGTGCCTCGAGACGGGCCTCGTTTAACTCAACCATCATTTGTGCCTCGAGTCAGGCCTCGTTTGACTCAACCGTATCATTTACACCTCGAGTTGGGTCTCATTTAACTCAACCACATCATTTGTGCCTTGATTCAAGTGTCGTTTGACTCAACCATATCATTTGTGCTTCGAGTCAGGCCTCGTTTGACTCAACCATATCATTTGCGCCTCTCGTGTGGCTCAGCCCTATCATTTACGCCTCGAGTCGGGCCTCGTGTGACTCAACCCTATCATTTGTGCCTCCAGTTGGGCCTCAATTAACTCACCGATACCATTTGCGCCTCGAGTCAGGCCTTGTTTGACCCAACCATATAATTTGGGCCTCGTTTTAGGCCTCATTTGAATCAACCATATAATTTGTGCATCGAGTCAGGCCTCGTTTGACTCAACCCTATCATTTGCACCTCGAGTTAGGCCGTATTTGACTCACTGATACCATTTGTGCCTTGAGTTGGGCCTCGTTTGACTCAACCATCAGTTGTGCCTTGAATCAGGCCTCGTGCGACTTAACCCTATCGTTTGCACCTCGAGTCGAGCCTTATTTGACTCACCAATATCAATTGTGCCACGAGTTGGGCCTCAATTAACTCACCGATACCATTTGTTCCTCGAGTCAGGCCTTTTTTGACTCAACCATATCATTTGCACCCCATTTTAGACCTCGTTTGACTCAACCATATAATTTGCGCCTCGAGTCAGGCCTCATTTGACTTAACCCTATCATTTGTGCCTCGACCCAGGCCTTGTTTGACTCACCGATACCATTTGTGCCTCGAGTTGGGCATCATTTGACTCAGCCATATCATTTGTGCCTTGAGTCAAGCCTCGTTTGACTAAACCATATCTTTTGTGCGTCGAGTCATGCCTTGTTTGACTCAACCATATCATTTCTGCCTCGAGTTGGGCCTCGTTTGACTCACCCATGTCATTTGCGCCTTGAGTTAGGCCTCATTTGACTCAACCATGTGTTTGTGGCTCGAGTCAGGCCTTGTTTGACTCACCCATATTAGTTGTGCCTCATGTCGGGCCTTGTTTTACTCACTGATACCCTTTGCGCATCGGGTTAGGCCTCGTTTGACTAAACCATATGATTTGCCCTCGAGTCAGGACTCGTTTGACTCAACCATATCATTTGTGCCTCGAGTCAAGCCTCGTTTGACTCAACCATATCATTTGCGCCTCTCGTGTGGCTCAGCCCTATCATTTACGCCTCGAGTCGAGCCTCGTGTGACTCAACCCTATCATTTGCGCCTCGAGTTGGGCCTCAATTGACTCACCGATACCATTTGCGCCTTGAGTCAGGCCTTGTTTGACTCAACCATATCATTTGGGCCTCGTTTTAGGCCTCATTTGAATCAACCATATAATTTGTGCAACGAGTCGGGCCTCATTTGACTCAACCCTATCATTTGCGTCTCGAGTCGGGCCGTATTTGACTCACTAATACCATTTGTGCCTTGAGTTGGTCCTCGTTTGACTCAACCATATCATTTGTGCCTCGAATCAGGCCTCGTGCGACTCAACCCTCTCATTTGCGCCTCGAGTCAAGCCTTATTTTACTCACCAATATCATTTGTGCCTCGAGTTGGGCCTCAATTAACTCACCGATACCATTTGTGCCTCGAATCAAGCCTTGTTTGACTCAACCATATCGTTTGCACCCCGTTTCAGACCTCGTTTGAATCAACCATATAATTTGCGCCTCGAGTCGGGCCTCGTTTGACTTAACCCTATCATTTGCGCCTCGACTCAGGCCTTATTTGACTCACCGATACAATTTGTGCCTCGAGTTGGGCATCATTTGACTCAGCCATATCATTTGTGGCTTGAGTCAGACGTCGTTTGACTAAACCATATCGTTTGTGCCTCGAGTCATGCCTTGTTTGACTCAACCATATCATTTGTGCCTCGACTTGGGCCTCGTTTGACTCGCCCATGTCATTTGCGCCTCGAGTTAGCCTCATTTGACTTAATCATGTGTTTGCACCTCGAGTCAGGCCTTGTTTGACTCACCATATCAGTTACGCCTCGAGTTGGGCCTTGTTTTACTCGCTCATACCCTTTGTGCATCGAGTTAGGCCTCGTTTGAGTAAACCATATGATTTGCCCCTCGAGTCAAGACTCATTTGACTCGACCATATCATTTGTGCCTCGAGTGAGGCCTCGTTTGACTCAACCATATCGTTTGTGCCTCGAGATGGGCCTCGTTTAACTCAACCATATCATTTGTGCCTCGAGTCAGGCCTCGTTTGACTCAACCGTATCATTTACACCTCGAGTTGGGTCTCATTTAACTCAACCACATCATTTGTGCCTTGATTCAAGTGTCGTTTGACTCAACCATATCATTTGCGCCTCGAGTTGGGACTCGTTTGACTCAACCATATAATTTGTGCATCGAGTCAGGCCTCGTTTGACTCAACCATATCATTTGCACCTCGAGTTAGGCCGTATTTGACTCACTGATACCATTTGTGCCTTGAGTTGGGCCTCGTTTGACTCAACCATCAGTTGTGCCTTGAATCAGGCCTCGTGCGACTCAACCCTATCGTTTGCGCCTCGAGTCGAGCCTTATTTGACTCACCAATATCAATTGTGCCACGAGTTGGGCCTCAATTAACTCACCGATACCATTTGTTCCTCGAGTCAGGCCTTTTTTGACTCAACCATATCATTTGCACCCCATTTTAGACCTCGTTTGACTCAACCATATAATTTGCGCCTCGAGTCAGGCCTCATTTGACTTAACCCTATCATTTGTGCCTCGACCCAGGCCTTGTTTGACTCACCGATACCATTTGTGCCTCGAGTTGGGCATCATTTGACTCAGCCATATCATTTGTGCCTTGAGTCAAGCCTCGTTTGACTAAACCATATCTTTTGTGCATCGAGTCATGCCTTGTTTGACTCAACCATATCATTTCTGCCTCGAGTTGGGCTTCGTTTGACTCACCCATGTCATTTGCGCCTTGAGTTAGGCCTCATTTGACTCAACCATGTGTTTGCGGCTCGAGTCAGGCCTTGTTTGACTCACCCATATTAGTTGTGCCTCATGTCGGGCCTTGTTTTACTCACTGATACCCTTTGCGCATCGGGTTAGGCCTCGTTTGACTAAACCATATGATTCGCCCTCGAGTCAGGACTCGTTTGACTCAACCATATCATTTGTGCCTCGAGTCAAGCCTCGTTTGACTCAACCATATCATTTGCGCCTCTCGTGTGGCTCAGCCCTATCATTTGCGCCTCGAGTTAGGCCTCATTTGACTTAACCATGTGTTTGCACCTCGAGTCAGGCCTTGTTTGACACACCATATAAGTTACGCCTCGAGTCGGGCCTTGTTTTACTCGCTAATACCCTTTGTGCATCGAGTTAGGCCTCGTTTGAGTAAACCATATGATTTGCCCCTCGAGTCAGGACTCATTTGACTCGACCATATCATTTGTGCCTCGAGTGAGGCCTCGTTTGACTCAACCATATCATTTGTGCCTCGAGACGGGCCTCGTTTAACTCAACCATATCATTTGTGCCTCGAGTCAGGCCTCGTTTGACTCAACCGTATCATTTACACCTCGAGTTGGGTCTCATTTAACTCAACCACATCATTTGTGCCTTGATTCAAGTGTCGTTTGACTCAACCATATCATTTGCGCCTCGAGTTGGGACTCGTTTGACTCAACCATATCATTTGTGCTTCGAGTCCGGCCTCGTTTGACTCAACCATATCATTTGCGCCTCTTGTGTGGCTCAGCCCTATCATTTACGCCTCGAGTCGGGCCTCGTGTGACTCAACCCTATCATTTGTGCCTCGAGTTGGGCCTCAATTAACTCACCGATACCATTTGCGCCTCGAGTCAGGCCTTGTTTGACCCAACCATATAATTTGGGCCTCGTTTTAGGCCTCATTTGAATCAACCATATAATTTGTGCATCAAGTCAGGCCTCGTTTGACTCAACCCTATCATTTGCACCTTGAGTTAGGCCGTATTTGACTCACTGATACCATTTGTGCCTTGAGTTGGGCCTCGTTTGACTCAACCATCAGTTGTGCCTTGAATTAGGCCTCGTGCGACTCAACCCTATCATTTGCGTCTCGAGTCGAGCCTTATTTGACTCACCAATATCAATTGTGCCTCGAGTTGGGCCTCAATTAACTCACCGATACCATTTGTTCCTCGAGTCAGGCCTTGTTTGACTCAACCATATCATTTGTACCCCGTTTTAGACCTCGTTTGACTCAACCATATAATTTGCGCCTCGAGTCGGGCCTCGATTGACTTAACCCTATCATTTGTGCCTCGACCCAGGCCTTGTTTGACTCACCGATACCATTTGTGCCTCGAGTTGGGCATCATTTGACTCAGCCATATCATTTGTGCCTTGAGTCAAGCCTCGTTTGACTAAACCATATCTTTTGTGCGTCGAGTCATGCCTTGTTTGACTCAACCATATCATTTCTGCCTTGAGTTGGGCCGCGTTTGACTCACCCATGTCATTTGCGCCTTGAGTTAGGCCTCATTTGACTCAACCATGTGTTTGCGCCTCGAGTCAGGCCTTGTTTGACTCACCCATATCAGTTGTGCCTCGTGTCGGGCCTTGTTTTACTCACTGATACCCTTTGCGCATTGGGTTAGGCCTCGTTTGACTAAACCATATGATTTGCCCCTCGAGTCAGGACTCGTTTGACTCAACCATATCATTTGTGCCTCGAGTCAGGCCTCGTTTGACTCAACCATATCATTTGCGCCTCTCGTGTGGCTCAGCCCTATCATTTACACCTCGAGTCAGGCCTCGTGTGACTCAACCCTATCATTTGCGCCTCGAGTTGGGCCTCAATTGACTCACCGATACCATTTGCGCCTCGAGTCAGGCCTTGTTTGACTCAACCATATCATTTGGGCCTCATTTTAGGCCTCATTTGAATCAACCATATAATTTGTGCAACGAGTCAGGCCTCATTTGACTCAACCCTATCATTTGCACCTCGAGTCGGGCCGCATTTGACTCACTGATACCATTTGTGCCTTGAGTTGGGCCTCGTTTGACTCAACCATATCATTTGTGCCTCGAATCAAGCCTCGTGTAACTCAACCCTATCATTTGCGCCTCGAGTCGAGCCTTATTTGACTCACCAATATCATTTGTGCCTCGAGTTGGGCCTCAATTAACTCACCGATACCATTTGTGCCTCGAGTTAGGCCTTGTTTGACTCAACCATATCATTTGCACCCCGTTTCAGACCTCGTTTGAATCAACCATATAATTTGCGCCTCGAGTCAGTCCTCGTTTGACTCAACCCTATCATTTGTGCCTCTACTCAGGCCTTATTTGAGTCACCGATACCATTTGTGCCTCGAGTTGGGCATCATTTGACTCAGCCATATCATTTGTGGCTTGAGTCAGACCTCGTTTGACTAAACCATATCGTTTGTGCCACGAGTCATGCCTTGTTTGACTCAACCATATCATTTGTGCCTCGAGTTGGGCCTCATTTGACTCACCCATGTCATTTGCGCCTCGAGTTAGGCCTCATTTGACTTAACCATGTGTTTGCGCCTCGAGTCAGGGCTTGTTTGACTCACCATATCAGTTGCGCCTCGAGTCGGGCCTTGTTTTACTCGCTAATACCCTTTGTGCATCGAGTTAGGCCTCGTTTGACTAAACCATATGATTTGCCCCTCGAGTCAGGACTCGTTTGACTCAACCATATCATTTGTGCTTCGAGTCAGGCCTTGTTTGACTCAACCATATCATTTGCGCCTCTCGTGTGGCTCAGCCCTATCATTTATGCCTCGAGTCGGGCCTCGTGTGACTCAACCCTATCATTTGTGCCTCGAGTTGGGCCTCAATTGACTCATCGATACCATTTGCGCCTCGAGTTAGGCCTTGTTTGACCCAACCATATAATTTGGGCCTCGTTTTAGGCCTCATTTGAATCAACCATATAATTTGTGCATCGCGTCGGGCCTCGTTTGACTCAACCCTATCATTTGCACCTCGAGTTGGGCCGTATTTGACTCACTGATACCATTTGTGCCTTGAGTTGGGCCTCGTTTGACTCAACCATTAGTTGTGCCTCGAATCAGACCTCGTGCGACTCAGCCCTATCATTTGCGCCTCGAGTTGAGCCTTATTTGACTCACTAATATCATTTGTGCCTCGAGTTGGGCCTCAATTAACTCACCGAAACCATTTGTTCCTCGAGTCAGGCCTTGTTTGACTCAACCATATCATTTGCACCCCGTTTTAGACCTCGTTTGACTCAACCATATAATTTGCGCCTCGAGTCGGGCCTCGTTTGACTCAACGCTATCATTTGTGCCTCGACTCAGGCCTTGTTTGACTCACCGATACCATTTGTGCCTCGAGTTGGGCATCATTTGACTCATCCATATCATTTGTGCCTTGAGTCAAGCCTCGTTTGACTAAACCATATCTTTTGTGCGTCGAGTCATGCCTCGTTTGACTCAACCATATCATTTCTGTCTCGAGTTAGGCCTCGTTTGACTCAACCCTATCATTTGCACCTCGAGTCGGGCCGTATTTGACTCACTGATACCATTTGTGCCTTGAGTTGGGCCTCGTTTGACTCAACCATATCATTTCTACCTCGAATTAGGCCTCGTGTGACTCAACCCTATCATTTGCGCCTCGAGTCGAGCCTTATTTGACTCACCAATATCATTTGTGCCTCGACTTGGGCCTCAATTAACTCACCGATACCATTTGTGCCTCGAGTCAGGCATTGTTTGACTCAACCATATCGTTTGCACCCCGTTTCAGACCTCGTTTGAATCAACCATATAATTTGCGCCTCGAGTCGGGCCTCGTTTGACTCAACCCTATCATTTGCGCCTCGACTCACGCCTTATTTGAGTCACCGATACCAGTTGTGCCTCGAGTTAGGCATCATTTGACTCAGCCATATCATTTGTGGCTTGAGTCAGACCTCGTTTGACTAAACCATATCGTTTATGCCTCGAGTCAAGCCTTGTTTGACTCAACCATATCATTTGTGCCTCGAGTTGGGCCTCGTTTGACTCACCCTTGTCATTTGCGCCTCGAGTTCGGCCTCGTTTGACTTAACCATGTGTTGGCGCCTCGAGTCAGGCCTTGTTTGACTCACCATATCAGTTGCACCTCGAGTCGGGCCTTGTTTTACTCGCTAATACCCTTTGTGCATCGATTTAGGCCTCGTTTGACTAAACCATATGATTTGCCCCTCGAGTTAGGACTCGTTTGACTCAACCATATCATTTGTGCCTCGAGTCAGGCCTAGTTTGACTCAACCATATCATTTGCGCCTCTCGTGTGGCTCAGCCCTATCATTTACGCCTCGAGTCGGGCCTCGTGTGACTCAACCCTATCATTTGTGCCTCGAGTTGGGACTCAATTGACTCACCGACACCATTTACGCCTCGAGTCAGGCTTGTTTGACTCAACCATATCATTTGGGCCTCGTTTTAGGCCTCATTTGAATCAACCATATAATTTGTGCATCGAGCCGGGCCTCGTTTGACTCAACCCTATCATTTGCACCTCGAGTTGGGCCGTATTTGACTCACTGATACCATTTGTGCCTTGAGTTGGGCCTCGTTTGACTCAACCATATCAGTTGTGCCTCAAATCAGGCCTCGTGCAACTCAACCCTATCATTTGCGCCTCGAGTCGAGCCTTATTTGGCTCACCAATATCATTTGTGCCTCGAGTTGGGCCTCAATTAACTCACCGATACCATTTGTTCCTCGAGTCAGGCCTTGTTTGACTTAACCATATCATTTGCACCCCGTTTTAGACCTCGTTTGACTCAACCATATAATTTGCGCCTCGAGTCGGGCCTCGTTTGACTCAACCCTCTCATTTGTGCCTCGACTCAGGCCTTGCTTGACTCACCGATACCATTTGTGCCTCGAGTTGGGCATCATTTGACTCAACCATATCATTTGCACCTCTCGTGTGGCTCAGCCCTATCATTTACGCCTCAAGTCGGGCCTCATGTGACTCAACCCTATCATTTGGGCCTCGAGTTGGGCCTCAATTGACTCACCGATACCATTTGCGCCTCGAGTCAGGCCTTGTTTGACTTAACCATATCATTTGGGCTTCGTTTTAGGCCTCATTTGAATCAACCATATAATTTGTGCAACAAGTCGAGCCTCGTTTGACTCAACCCTATCATTTGCACCTCGAGTCGGGCCGTATTTGACTCACTGATACCATTTGTGCCTTGAGTTGGGCCTCGTTTGACTCAATCATATCATTTGTGCTACGAATCAGACCTCGTTTGAATCAACCATATAATTTGCGCCTCGAGTCGGGCCTCGTTTAACTCAACCCTATCATTTGCGCCTCGACTCAAGCCTTATTTGACCCACTGATACCATTTGTGCCTCGAGTTGGGCATCATTTGACTCAGCCATATCATTTGTACCTTGAGTCAGACCTCGTTTGACTAAACCATATCGTTTGTGCCTCGAGTCATGCCTCGTTTGACTCAACCATATCATTTGTCCCCCGAGTTGGGCCTCGTTTGACTCACCCATGTCATTTGCGCCTCGAGTTAGGCCTCATTTGACTCAACCATGTGTTTGCGCCTCGAGTCAGGCCTTGTTTGACTCACCCATATCAGTTGTGCCTCGAGTCGGGCCTTGTTTTACTCACTAATACCCTTTGTGCTTCGAGTTGGGCCTCGTTTGACTAAACCATATGATTTGCCCCTCGAGTCAGGACTCGTTTGACTCGACTATATCATTTGTGCCTCGAGTCAGGCCTCGTTTGACTCAACCATATCATTTGCGCCTCGAGACGGTCCTTGTTTAACTCAACCATATCATTTGTGTCTCGAGTCAGGCCTCGTTTGACTCAACCGTATCATTTACACCTCGAGTTGGGTCTCATTTAACTCAACCACATCATTTGTGCCTTGAGTCAAGTGTCATTTGACTCAACCATATCATTTGCGCCTCGAGTTGGGCCTCGCTTAACTCAACCATATCATTTGTGCCTTGAGTCGGGCCTCGTGTGGCTCAACCCTATCATTTACGCCTCGAGTCGGGGCTCGTTTGACTCAACCCTATCATTTGCGCCTCGAGTCGGGCCTTATTTGACTCAACGATATCATTTGTGCCTCGAGTTGGGCATCATTTGACTCAGCCATATCATTTGTGCCTTGAGTCAGGCCTCGTTTGACTAAACCATATCGTTTGTGCCTCGAGTCATGCCTCGTTTGACTCAACCATATCATTTGTGCCTTGAGTTGGGCCTCGTTTGACTCACCCATGTCATTTGCGCCTCGAGTTAGCCTTCATTTGACTCAACCATGTGTTTGCGCCTCGAGGCAGGCCTCGTTTGACTCAACCGTATCATTTACACCTCGAGTTGGGTCTCATTTAACTCAACCACATCATTTGTGCCTCGAGTCGGGCCTCGTGTGGCTCAACACTATCATTTACGCCTCGAGTCGGGGCTCGTTTGACTCAACCCTATCATTTGCGCCTCGAGTCGCGCCTTATTTGACTCACCGATACCATTTGTGCCTCGAGTTGGGCATCATTTGACTCAGCCATATCATTTGTGCCTTGAGTCAGGCCTCGTTTGACTAAACCATATTGTTTGTGCCTCGAGCCATGCCTCGTTTGACTCAACCATATCATTTGTGCCTTGAGTTGGGCCTCGTTTGACTCACCCATGTCATTTGCGCCTCAAGTTAGGCCTCGTTTGACTCAACCATGTGTTTGCACCTCGAGTCAGGCCTTGTTTGACTCACCCATATCAGTTGTGCCTCGAGTCGGGCCTTGTTTTACTCACTGATACCCTTTGGGCATCGAGTTAGGCCTCGTTTGACTAAACCATATGATTTGCCCCTCGAGTTAGGACTCGTTTGACTCAACCATATCATTTGTGCCTCGAGTCAGGCCTCGTTTGACTCAACCATATCATTTGCGCCTCTCGTGTGGCTCAATCCTATCATTTACGCCTCGAGTCGGGCCTTGTGTGACTCAACCCTATCATTTGCGCCTCGAGTTGGGCTTCAATTGACTCACCGATACCATTTGCGCCTCGAGTCAGACCTTGTTTGACTCAACCATATCATTTGGGCCTCGTTTTAGGCCTCGTTTGAATCAACCATATAATTTGTGCATCGAGTCGGGCCTCGTTTGACTCAACCTTATCATTTGCACCTCGAGTTGGGCTGTATTTGACTCACTAATACCATTTGTGCCTTGAGTTGGGCCTCGTTTGACTCAACCATATCATTTGTGCCTCGAGTCAGGACTCGTGTAACTCAACCCTATCATTTGCGCCTCGAGTCGAGCTTTATTTGACTCACCAATATCATTTGTGCCTTGAGTTGGGCCTCAATTAACTCACCAATACCATTTGCGCCTCGAGTTAGGAATTGTTTGACTCAACCATATCATTTGCACCCCGTTTCAGACCTCGTTTGAATCAACCATATAATTTGCACCTCGAGTCGGGCCTTGTTTGACTCAACCCTATCATTTGCGCCTCGACTCGGGCCTTACTTGACTCACCAATACCATTTGCGCCTTGAGTTGGGCATCATTTGACTCAGCCATATTATTTGTGCCTTGAGTCAGTCCTGGTTTGACTAAACCATATCGTTTGTGCCTCGAGTCGTGCCTCGTTTGACTTAACCATATCATTTGTGCCTTGAGTTGGGCCTCGTTTGACTCACCCATGTCATTTGCGCCTCGAGTTAGGCCTCATTTTACTCAACCATGTGTTTACGCCTCGAGTTAGGCCTTGTTTGACTCACCCATATCAGTTGTGCCTCGTGTCGGGCCTTGTTTTACTCACTGATACCCTTTGCGCATCGGGTTAGGCCTCGTTTGACTAAACCATATGATTTGCCCCTCGAGTCAAGACTCGTTTGACTCAACCATATCATTTGTGCCTCGAGTCAGGCCTCGTTTGACTCAACCATATCATTTGCGCCTCTCGTGTGGCTCAACCCTATCATTTACGCCTCGAGTCAGGCCTCGTGTGACTCAAACCTATCATTTGGGCCTCGAGTTGGGCCTCAATTGACTCACCGATACCATTTGCGCCTCGAGGCAGGCCTTGTTTGACTCAACCATATCATTTGGGCCTCGTTTTAGGCCTCATTTGAATCAACCATATAATTTGTGCAACAAGTCGGGCCTCGTTTGACTCAACCCTATCATTTGCACCTCGAGTCGGGCCGTATTTGACTCACTGATACCATTTGTGCCGTGAGTTGGGCCTCGTTTGACTCAACCATATCATTTGTACCACGAATCAGGCCTCGTGCGACTCAACCCTATCATTTGCGCCTCGAGTTGGGCCTCAATTAACTCAACCATATCATTTGCACCCCGTTTCAGACCTCGTTTGAATCAACCATATAATTTGCGCCTCGAGTCGGGCCTCGTTTGACTCAACCCTATAATTTGCGCCTCGAGTCGGGCCTCGTTTGACTCAACCCTATCATTTGCGAATCTACTCAGGCCTTATTTGACTCACCGATACCATTTGTGCCTCGAGTTGGGCATCATTTGACTCAGCCATATCATTTGTGCCTTGATTCAGACCTCGTTTGACTAAACCATATCGTTTGTGCCTCGAGTCATGCCTCGTTTGGTCTCAACCATATCATTTGTGCCTCGAGTTGGGCCTCGTTTGACTCACCCATGTCATTTGCGCCTCGAGTTAGCCTCATTTGACTTAACCATGTGTTTGCGCCTCGAGTCAGGCCTTGTTTGACTCACCCATATCAGTTGCACGTCGAGTCGGGCCTTGTTTTACTCACTAATACCCTTTGTGCATCGAGTTAGGCCTCGTTTGACGAAACCATATGATTTGCCCCTCGAGTCAGGACTCGTTTGTCTCGACCATATCATTTGGGCCTCGAGTCAGACCTCGTTTGACTCCACCATATCCTTTGCGCCTCGAGATGGGCCTCGATTAACTCAACCATATCATTTTTGCCTCGAGTTAGGCCTTATTTGACTTAACCATATCATTTACACCTCGAGTTGGGTCTCATTTAACTCAACCGCATCATTTGTGCCTTGAGTCAAGTGTCGTTTGACTAAACCATATCATTTGCGCCTCGAGTTGGGCCTCGTTTAACTCAACCATATCATTTATGCCTTGAGTCAGGCCTCGTGTGGCTCAACTCTATCATTTACACCTCGAGTCGGGTCTCGTTTGACATAACCCTATCATTTGTGCTTCGACTCGGGCCTTATTTGACTCACCGATACCATTTGTGCCTCGAGTTGGGCATCATTTGACTCAGCCATATCATTTGTGCCTTGAGTTAGGCCTCATTTGACTAAATCATATCGTTTGTGCCTCGAGTCATGCCTCATTTCACTCAACCATATCATTTGTGCCTTGAGTTGGGCCTCATTTGACTCACCCATGTCATTTGCACCTCGAGTTAGGCCTCATTTGACTCAACCATGTGTTTGCGCCTCGAGTCAGGCCTTGTTTGACTCACCCATATCAGTTGTGCCTCGACTCGGGCCTTGTTTTACTCACTTATACCCTTTGTGTATCGAGTTAGGCCTCGTTTGACTAAACCATTTGATTTGCACCTCGAGTTGGGACTCGTTTGACTCAACCATATAATTTGTGCCTCGAGTCAGGCCTCGTTTGACTCAACCATATCATTTGCGCCTCTCGTGTGGCTCAGCCCTATCATTTACGCCTCGAGTCGGGCCTCATGTGACTCAACCCTATCATTTAGGCCTCGAGTTGGGCCTCAATTGACTCACCGATACCATTTGCGCCTCGAGTCAGGCCTTGTTTGACTTAACCATATCATTTGGGCCTCGTTTTAGGCCTCATTTGAATCAACCATATAATTTGTGCAACAAGTCGGGCCTCGTTTGACTCAACCCTATCATTTGCACCTCGAGTCGGGCCGTATTTGACTCACTGATACCATTTGTGCCTTGAGTTGGGCCTCGTTTGACTCAACCATATCATTTGTGCTTCGAATCAGGCCTCATGGGACTCAACCCTATCATTTGCGCCTCGAGTCGAGCCTTATTTGACTCACCAATATCATTTGTGCCTCGAGTTGGGCCTCAATTAACTCATCGATACCATTTGTGCCTCGAGTCAGGCCTTGTTTGACTCAACCATATCATTTGCACCCCGTTTCAGACCTCGTTTGAATCAACCATATAATTTGCGCCTCGAGTCGGGCCTCGTTTCACTCAACCCTATCATTTGCGCCTCGACTCAAGCCTTATTTGACTCACCAATACCATTTGTGCCTCGAGTTGGGCATCATTTGACTTAGCCATATCATTTGTACCTTGAGTCAGACCTCGTTTGACTAAACCATATCGTTTGTGCCTCGAGTCATGCCTCGTTTGACTCAACCATATCATTTGTGCCTCAAGTTGGGCCTCGTTTGACTCACCCATGTCATTTGCGCCTCGAGTTAGGCCTTATTTGACTCAACCATGTGTTTGCGCCTCGAGTCAGACCTTGTTTGACTCACCCATATCAGTTGCGCCTCGAGTCGGGCCTTGTTTTACTCACTAATACCCTTTGTGCATCGAGTTAGGCCTCGTTTGGCTAAACCATATGATTTGCCCCTCGAGTCAGGACTCGTTTCACTCAACCATATATTCGTGCCTCGAGTCAGGCCTTGTTTGACTCAACCATATCATTTGCACCTCGAGATGGGCCTCGTTTAACCCAACCATATCATTTGTGCCTCGAGTCAGGTCTCATTTGACTCAACCGTATCATTTACACCTCGAGTTGGGTCTCATTTAACTCAACCACATCATTTGTGCCTTGAGTCAAGTCTCGTTTGACTCAACCATATCATTTGCACCTCGAGTTGGGCCTCGTTAGCCTCAACCATATCATTTGTGCCTCGAGTCGGGCCTCGTGTGGCTTAACCCTATCATTTATGCCTCGAGTCGGGTCTCGTTTGACTCAACCCTATCATTTGCGCCTCGACTCGAGCCTTATTTGACTCACCGATACCATTTGTGCCTCGAGTTGGGCATCATTTGACTCAACCATATGATTTGTGCCTTGAGTCAGGCCTCGTTTGACTAAACCATATCGTTTGTGCCTCGAGTCATGCCTCGTTTGACTCAACCATATCATTTGTGCCTTGAGTTAGGCCTCGTTTGACTCACCCATGTCATTTGCGCCTCGAGTTAGGCCTCATTTGACTCAACCATGTGTTTGTGCCTCAAGTCAGGCCTTGTTTGACTCACCCATATCAGTTGCGCCTCAAGTCAGGCCTTGTTTTACTCACTAATACCCTTTGTGCATCGAGTTAGGCTTCGTTTGACTAAACCATATGATTTGCCCCTCGAGTCAGGACTCGTTTGACTCGACCATATCGTTTGTGCCTCGAGTCAGGCCTCGTTTGACTCAACCATATTATTTGCGCCTCAAGATGGGCCTCGTTTAACTCAACCATATCACTTGTGCCTTGAGTCAGGCCTCGTTTGACTCAACCGTATCATTTACACCTTGAGTTGGGCCTCATTTAACACAACCACATCATTTGTGCCTTGAGTCAAGTGTCATTTGACTCAACCATATCATTTGTGCCTTGAGTTGGGCCTCGTTTAACTCAACCATATCATTTGTGTCTCGAGTCGGGCCTCGTGTGGCTCAACCCTATCATTTACGCCTCGAGTCGGGGCTTGTTTGACTCAACCCTATCATTTGCGTCTCGACTCGGGCCTTATTTGACTCATCGATACCATTTCTGCCTCGAGTTGGGATCATTTGACTCAGCCATATCATTTGTGCCTTGAGTCAGGCCTCGTTTGACTAAACCATATCGTTTGTGCCTCGAGTCATGCCTCGTTTCACTCAACCATATCATTTGTGCCTTGAGTTGGGGCTCGTTTGACTCACCCATGTCATTTGCGCCTCGAGTTAGGCCTCATTTGACTCAACCATGTGTTTACGCCTTGAGTCAGGCCTTGTTGACTCACCCATATCAGTTGTGCCTCGAGTTGGGCCTTGTTTTACTCACTGATACCCTTTGCGCATCGGGTTAGGCATCGTTTGACTAAACCATATGATTTGCCCCTCGAGTCAGGACTCGTTTGACTTAACCATATCATTTGTGCCTCGAGTCAGGCCTCGTTTGACTGAACCATATCATTTGCGCATCACGTGTGGGTCAGCCCTATCATTTACGCCTCGAGTCGGGCCTCATGTGACTCAACCCTATCATTTGTGCCTCTAGTCAGGCCTTAATTGACTCACCGATACCATTTGTGCCTCGAGTCAGGCCTTGTTTGACTCAACCATATCATTTGGGCCTCGTTTTAGGCATCATTTGAATCAACCATATAATTTGTGCATCGAGTCGGGCCTCGTTTGACTCAACCCTATCATCTGCACCTCATGTCGGGCCATATTTGACTCACTGATACCATTTGTGCCTTGAGTTGGGCCTCGTTTGACTCAACCATATCATTTGTGCCTCGAATCAGGCCTCGTGCGACTCAACCCTATCATTTGTGCCTCAAGTTGAGCCGTATTTGACTCACCAATATTATTTGTTCCTCGAGTTGGGCCTCAATTAACTCACCGATACCATTTGTGCCTCGAGTCAGGCCTTGTTTGACTCAACCATATCATTTGCAACCCGTTTCAGACCGCATTTGAATCAACCATATAATTTGTGCCTCGAGTCAGGCCTCGTTTGACTCAACCCTATCATTTGCGCCTCGACTCAGGACTTATCTGACTCACCGATACCATTTGTGCCTCGAGTTGGGCATCATTTGACTCAGCCATATCATTTGTGCCTTGAGTCAGACCTCATTTGCCCAAACCATATCGTTTGTGCCTCGAGTCATGCCTCGTTTGACTCAACCATATCATTTATGCCTCGAGTTGGGCCTCGTTTGACTCACCCATGTCATTTGCACCTCGAGTTAGGCATCATTTGACTCAACCATGTGTTTGCGCCTCGAGTCAGGCCTCGTTTGACTTAACCATATCATTTGCGCCTCGAGATGGGCCTCGTTTAACTCAACCATATCACTTGTGCCTTGAGTCAGGCCTCGTTTGACTCAACCATATCATTTACACCTCGAGTTGGGCCTCATTTAACTCAACCAAATCATTTGTGCCTTGAGTCAAGTGTTGTTTGACTCAACCATATCATTTGTGCCTCGAGTTAGGCCTCGTTTAACTCAACCATATCATTTGTGCCTTGAGTCGGGCCTCGTGTGGCTCAACCCTATCATTTACGCCTCGAGTCGGGGCTCGTTTGACTCAACCCCATAATTTGCGCAATGACTCGGGCCTTATTTGACTCACCGATACCATTTGTGCCTCGAGTTGGGCATCATTTGACTCAGCCATATCATTTGTGCCTTGAGTCAGGCCTTGTTTGACTAAACCATATCATTTGTGCCTCGAGTCATGCCTCGTTTGACTCAACCATATCATTTGTGCCTTGAGTTGGGCCTCGTTTGACTCCCCCATGTCATTTGCGCCTCGAGTTAGGCCTCATTTGACTCAACCATGTGTTTGTGCCTCGAGTCAGGCCTTGTTTGCCTCACCCATATCAGTTGTGCCTCAAGTCGGGCCTTGTTTTACTCACTGATACCCTTTGTGCATCGAGTTAGGCCTTGTTTGACTAAACCATATGATTTGCCCCTCGAGTCCGGACTCGTTTGACTCAACCCTATCATTTGTGCCTCGAGTCAGGCCTCGTTTAACTCAACCATATCATTTGCGCCTCACGTGTGGCACAACCCTATCATTTACGCCTCGAGTCGGGCCTCGTGTGACTCAACCCTATCATTTGCGCCTCGAGTTGGGCCTCAATTGACTCAACGGTACCATTTGCGCCTCGAGTCAGGCCTTGTTTGACTCAACCATATCATTTAGGCCTCATTTTAGGCCTCATTTGAATCAACCATATAATTTGTGCATCGAGTCGGTCCTCGTTTGACTCAACCCTATCGTTTGCACCTCGAGTCGGGCCGTATTTGACTCACTGATACCATTTGTGCCTTGAGTTGGGCCTTGTTTGACTCAACCATATCATTTGTGCCTCGAGTCGGGCCTCGTGTAACTCAACCCTATCATTTGCGCCACGAGTCGAGCCTTATTTGACTCACCAATATCATTTGTACCTCGAGTTGGACCTCAATTAACTCACCAATACTATTTGCGCCTCGAGTCAGGACTTGTTTGACTCAACCATATCATTTGCACCCTGTTTCAGACCTCGTTTGAAACAACCATATATTTTGCACCTCGAGCCGGGCCTTGTTTGACTCAACCCTATCATTTGCGCCTCGACTCGGGCTTGTTTGACTCACCGATACCATTTGTGCCTCGAGTTAGGCATCATTTGACTCAGTCATATTATTTGTGCCTTGAGTCAGTCCTAGTTTGACTAAACCATATCATTTGTGCCTCGAGTCATGCCTCGTTTGACTCAACCATATCATTTGTGCCTCGAGGTGGGCCTCGTTTGACTCACCCATGTCATTTGCTCCTCGAGTTAGTCCTCATTTGACTCAACCATGTGTTTGCGCCTTGAGTCAAGCCTTGTTTGACTCAACCATATCAGTTGCACCTCGAGTCAGGCCTTGTTTTACTCACTGATACCCTTTGTGCATCGAGTTAGCCCTCGTTTGACTAAACCATATGATTTGCCCCTTGAGTCAGGACTCGTTTGACTCAACCATATCATTTGTGCCTCGAGTCAGGCCTCGTTTGACTCAACCATATCATTTGCGCCTCTCGTGTGGCACAACCCTATCATTTACGCCTCGAGTCGGGCCTCGTGTGACTCAACCCTATCATTTGTGCCTCGAGTTGGGCCTCAATTGACTCAACGGTACCATTTGCGCCTCGAGTCAGGCCTTGTTTGACTTAACCATATCATTTAGGCCTCGTTTTAGGCCTCATTTGAATCAACCATATAATTTGTGCATCGAGTCGGTCCTCGTTTGACTCAACCCTATCATTTACACCTCGAGTCGGGCCGTATTTGACTCACTGATACCATTTGTGCCTTGAGTTGGGCCTTGTTTGACTCAACCATATCATTTGTGCCTCGAGTCAGGCCTCGTGTAACTCAACCCTATCATTTGCGCCACGAGTCGAGCCTTATTTGACTCACCAATATCATTTGTACCTCGAGTTGGACCTCAATTAACTCACCAATACTATTTGCGCCTCGAGTCAGGACTTGTTTGACTCAACCATATCATTTGCACCCCGTTTTAGACCTCGTTTGAAACAACCATATATTTTGCACCTCGAGCCGGGCCTTGTTTGACTCAACCCTATCATTTGCGCCTCGACTCGGGCTTGTTTGACTCACCGATACCATTTGCGCCTCGAGTTAGGCATGATTTGACTCAGCCATATTATTTGTGCCTTGAGTCAGTCCTGGTTTGACTAAACCATATCATTTGTGCCTCGAGTCATGCCTCGTTTGACTCAACCATATCATTTGTGCCTCGAGGTGGGCCTCGTTTGACTCACCCATGTCATTTGCTCCTCGAGTTAGGCCTCATTTGACTCAACCATGTGTTTGCGCCTCGAGTCAAGCCTTGTTTGACTCAACCATATCAGTTGCACCTCGAGTCGGGCCTTGTTTTACTCACTGATACCCTTTGTGCATCGAGTTAGCCCTCATTTGACTAAACCATATGATTTGCCCCTTGAGTCAGGACTCGTTTGACTCAACCATATCATTTGTGCCTCGAGTCAGGCCTCATTTGACTCAACCATATCATTTGCGCCTCGAGTCGGGTCTCATTTAACTCAACCACATCCTTTGTTCCTTGAGTCAGGTGTTGTTTGACTCAACCATATCATTTGCGCCTCGAGTTGGGCCTCGTTTAACTCAACCATATCATTTATGCCTCGAGTCAGGGACTCGTGTGGCTTAAGCCTATCATTTATGCCTCGAGTTGGGCCTCGTGTGACTCAACCCTATCATTTGCGCCTCGAGTCGGGCCTCATTGGACTCACCGATACCATTTGTGCCTTGAGTTGGGCCTCCATTGACTCCCCGTACCATTTGTGCCTCGAGTTAGGCGTTGTTTGACTCAACCATATCGTTTGGGCCTCGTTTGAATCAACCATATAATTTGTGCCTCAAGTCGGGCCTCGTTTAACACAACCCTATGATTTGCGCCTCGAGTCGGGCCTCATTTGACTCACCGATACCATTTGTGCCTCAAGTTGAGCCTCGTTTGAGTCAACCATATCATTTGTGCCTCGAGTCTAGCCTCGTTTGACTTAACCATATCATTTCTGCCTCAAGCCAGGCCTCATTTGACTCAACCATATCATTTACGCCTTGAGTCGGCCCTCGTTTAACTCAACCATATCATTTGCGCCTCGAGTCAGGCCTCATTTGACTCAACGATATCATTTGTGCCTCGACTCGAGCCTTATTTGACTCACCCATAAGTTTGCGCATTGAGTCGGGCCTCATTTGACTAAACTATATCGTTTGTGCCTCGAGTCACGCCTCGTTTGACTCAACCATATCATTTACGCCTCGAGTTAGGCCTCGTTTGACTCACCCATATCATTTGCACCTCGAGTTAGGCCTCGTTTGACTCAACCATGTGTTTGTGCCTCAAGTCAGGCCTTGTTTGACTCACCCATATCATTTGCACCTCGAGTCGGGCGTTGTTTGACTCACCGATACCCTTTGGGCATCGATTTGGGCCTCGTTTGACTAAACCATATGATTTACACCTCGAGTCAGGCCTCGTTTGACTCAACCATATCATTTGTGCCTCGAGTTAGGCCTCGTTTGACTCAACCATATCATTTGTGCCTCGAGTCGGGCCACGTATGACTCAACCATATCATTTGCGCCTCGAGTCGGGCCTCGTTTGACTCAACCATATGATTTGTGCCTTGAGTTGGGCCTCGTTTGACTCACCCATGTCATTTGCGCCTCGAGTTAGGCCTCCTTTGACTCAACCATGTGTTTGCGCCTCGAATCAAGCCTTGTTTGACTCACCCACATTAGTTGCGCCTCGAGTCGGGCCTTGTTTTACTCACTGATACCCTTTGTGCATCGAGTTAGGCCTCGTTTGACAAAACCATATGATTTGCCCCTCGAGTCAGGATTCGTTTGACTCAACCATATCATTTGTGCATCGAGTCAGGCCTCGTTTGACTCAACCATATCATTTGCGCCTCGAGTCGGGCCTCGTTTGACTTAACCGTATCATTTACACCTCGAGTCGGGTCTCATTTAACTCAACCACATCATTTGTGCCTTGAGTTAGGTGTCGTTTGACTCAACCATATCATTTGCGCCTCGAGTTGGGCCTCGTTTAACTCAACCATATCATTTGTGCCTTGAATCAGGCCTCGTGTGGCTCAACCCTATCTTTTATGCCTCGAGTCAGGCCTCGTGTGACTCAACCCTATCATTTACGCCTCGAGTCGGGCCTCATTTGACTCATCGATACCATTTGTTCCTCGAGTTGGGCCTCCATTGACTCCCTGATACCATTTGCCCCTCGAGTCAAGCCTTGTTTGACTCAACCATATCATTTGCAACTCGTTTCAGGCCTCGTTTGAATCAACCATATAATTTGTGCCTCGAGTCAGGCCTTGTTTGACATAACCCTATCATTTGCGCCTCGAGTCGAGCCTCATTTGACTCACCGATACCACTTGTGCCTGGCTTGACTCAACCATATCATTTGTGCCTCGAGTCTAGCCTCGTTTGACTCAACCATATCATTTACGCCTCGAGTCGGCCCTCGTTTGACTCAACCATATCATTTGCGCCTCGAGTCAGGCCTTGTTTGACTCAACCATATCATTTGTGGCTCGAGTCGAGCCTTATTTGTCTCACCCATATGTTTGCGCTTTGAGTTGGACCTCATTTGACTAAACTATATCGTTTGTGCCTCGAGTCATGCCTCATTTGACTCAACCATATCATTTGCACCTCGAGTTGGGCCTCGTTTGACTCACCCATGTCATTTGCACCTTGAGTTAGGCCTCGTTTGACTCAACCATGTCTTTGCGCCTTGAGTCAGGCCTTGTTTGACTCACCCATATCATTTGCACCTCGAGTCGGGCCTTGTTTGACTCACCAATACCCTTTGGGTATCGAGTTGGGTCTCGTTTGACTCACCCATGTCATTTGCACCTCGAGTTAGTCCTCGTTTCACTCAACCATATTATTTGCGCCTCCAGTCGGGCCTCGTTTGACTCAACCATATCATTTGCACCTCCAGTCGGGCCTCATTTGACTCAACCATATCATTTACGCCTCGAGTCAGGCCTCGTTTTACTCAACCATATCATTTGTGCCTCGAGTCAAGCCTTATTTGACTCAACAATATCATTTGTGCCTCTAGTTCGGCCTCGTTTGACTCAACCATATCATTTGCGCCTAGAGTCAGGTATCGTTTGATTCAACCATATCATTTCTACCTCGAGTCGAGCCTTATTTGACTCACCCATATGTTTGCGCATCGAGTCGGGCCTCATTTGACTAAACCATATCGTTTGTGCCTCGAGTCATTCCTCGTTTGACTCAACCATATCATTTGTGCCTCAAGTTGGGCCTCGTTTGACTCACCCATGTCATTTGCGCCTCGAGTTAGGCCTCGTTTGACTCAACCATGTGTTTGCGCCTCGAGTCAGGCCTTGTTTGACTCAACCATATCATTTGTGCCTCGAGTCGGGCCTCGTTTGACTCAACCATATCATTTGCGCATCGAGTCGGGCCTTATTTGACTCGACCATATCATTTGTGCCTCGAGTCAGGCCTTGTTTGACTTAACCATATCATCTGTGGCTCGAGTTAGGTCTCGTTTGACTCAACCATATCATTTGCGCCTCTAGTTAGGGCTCGTTTGACTTACCCATGTCATTTGTGCCTCGAGTTAGGCCTCATTTGACTCAACCATGTGTTTACACCTTGAGTCAGGCCTTGTTTGACTCACCCATATCATTTACGCCTCGAGTTGGGCCTTGTTTGACTCCCCGATTCCCTTTTTGCATCAAGTTGGGCCTCGTTTGACTGAACCATATGATTTGTGCCTCAAGTCCGGCCTCGTTTGACTCAACCATATCATTTGTGCTTTGAGTCATGCCTCATTTGACTCAACCATATCATTTGCATCTCGAGTTGGGCCTCATTTGACTGACCGATGCCATTTGTGCCTCCAGTTGGGCCTCGTTTGACTCAACCCTATCATTTATGCCTCGGGTCAGGCCTCGTTTGACTAAATCATATCATTTGCGCCTCGAGTCGGGCCTCGTTTGACTCATCCATATCATTTATCCCTCTAGTCAGGCCTCATTTGACTCACCGATACCATTTGTGCCTCGAGTGGGGCGTCATTTGACTCAGCCATATCATTTGCGCCATGAGTCGGGGCTCATTTGACTTAACCATATCATTTGCGCCACGAGTCAGGCCTCGTTTGACTCAACCATATCATTTGCACCTCGAGTCGAGCCGTATTTGATCACCCATATGTTTACGCATCGAGTCGGGCCTTATTTGACTAAACCATATCGTTTGTGCCTCGAGTCATGCCTCGTTTGTCTTAACCATATCATTTGCGCCTCGAGTTAGGCCTCGTTTGACTCAATCATATCATTTGTGCCTCGAGTCGAGCCTTATTTGACTCACTCATATGTTTGCGCATCGAGTTAGGACTCGTTTCACTCATCGATGTCATTTGCACCTCGAGCTACGCCTTGTTTGACTCAACCATGTGTTTGCGCCACGAGTCAGTCCTTGTTTGACTCACCCATATCATTTGCGCCTCGAGTTAGGCCTCGTTTGACTCACCGAGAGCATTTGTGCATCTAGTTGTTCCTCGTTTGACTAAACCATATGATTTGTACCTCGAGTCAGGGCTCATTTGACTCAACCATATCATTTGTGCCTTGAGTTAGCCCTCGTTTGACTCAACCATAACATTTGCACTATGAGTCGGGCCTCGTTTGACTCAACGATACCATTTGTGCCTCGAGTTGGGCCACGTTTGACTTAACCATATCATTTGCGCCTCAAGTCATCCCTTGTTTGATTCAACCATATCATTTGTGCCTCGTGTCAGGCCTTGTGTGACTCAACCGTATCATTTATGCCTCGAGTCGAGTCTCATTTAACTCAACCACATCATTTGCGCCTCGAGTCAGGCCTTATTTGACTCCCCGATACCCTTTGTGCATCGAGTTGGACCTCATTTAACTTGACCACATCATTTGTGCCTTGAGTCAGGCCTCGAATGACTCAACCATATCATTTGTGCCTCGAGTCAGGCCTCGTTTGACTCAACCATATCATTTGCGCCTCGAGTCGGGCCTGATTTGACTCGACCATATCATTTGCGCCTCTAGTCAGGCCTTGTTTGACTCAACCATATCATCTGTGGCTCGAGTTAGGTCTCGTTTGACTCAACCATATCATTTGCGCCTCGAGTTGGGGCTCGTTTGACTTACCCATGTCATTTGTGCCTCGAGTTAGGCCTCGTTTGACTTAACCATGTGTTTACGCCTTGAGTCAGGCCTTGTTTAACTCACCCATATCATTTACGCCTCGAGTCCGGCCTTGTTTGACTCCCCGATTCCCTTTCTGCATCGAGTTGGGCCTCGTTTGACTAAACCATATGATTTGCGCCTCGAGTCCGGCCTCATTTGACACAACCATATCATTTGTGCTTTGAGTTATGCCTCGTTTGACTCAACCATATCATTTGCATCTCGAGTCGGGCCTCATTTAACTGACCGATGCCATTTGTGCCTCCAGTTGGGCCTCGTTTGACTCAACCCTATCATTTGTGCCTCGGGTCAGGCCTCGTTTGACTAAACCATATCATTTACGCCTCGAGTTTGGCCTCATTTGACTCACCGATACCATTTGTGCCTAGAGTGGGGCGTCATTTGACTCAGCCATATCATTTGCGCCATGAGTCGGGGATCATTTGACTTAACCATATCATTTGCGCCACGAGTCAGGCCTCGTTTGACTCAACCATATCATTTGCACCTCGGGTCGAGCCGTATTTGATCACCCATATGTTTACGCATCGAGTCGGGCCTTATTTGACTAAACCATATCGTTTGTGCCTCGAGTCATGCCTTGTTTGTCTTAACCATATTATTTGCGCCTCGATTCAAGCCTCGTTTGACTCAACCATATCATTTGTGCTTTGAGTCATGCCTCGTTTGACTCAACCATATCATTTGCATCACGAGTCGGGCCACATTTGACTCACTGATGCCATTTGTGCCTCCAGTTGGGCCTTGTTTGACTCGACCCTATCATTTGTGCCTCGGGTCAGGCCTCGTTTGACTAAACCATATCATTTGCGCCTCGAGTCAGGCCTCGTTTAACTCAACCATATCATTTGTGCCTCGAGTCAGGCCTCATTTGACTCAACCGTATCATTTACGCCTAGAGTCAGGCCTTGTTTGACTCAACCATATCATTTGTGCCTCGAGTTAGGCCTCATTTGGCTCAACCATATCATTTGCGCCTCGAGTGAGGCCTCGTTTAACTCAACCATATCATTTGTGCCTCGAGTCAGGCCTCGTTTGACTCAACCGTATCATTTACGCCTCAAGTCGGGTCTCATTTAACTCAACCACATCATTTGTGCCTTGATTCAGTTATTGTTTGACTTAACCATATCATTTGCGCCTCGAGTTGGGCCTCGTTTAACTCAACCACATCATTTGTGCCTCGAGTTAGGTCTCGTTTGACTCAACCATATCATTTGTGCCTCGAGTCAGGTCTTGTTTGACTCAATCAGATCATTTGCGCCTCGAGTCGGCATTGTTTGACTCACCGATGCCATTTGTGCCTCGAGTTAGGCCTTGTTTCACTCAACCATATCATTTGTGCCTCGGGTCAAGCCTCGTTTGACTAGACCATATCATTTGCGCCTCGAATAGGGCCTCGTTTGACTCACTGATACCATTTACGCCTCGAGTTAGGCCTTGTTTGACTCAACCATATCATTTGTGCCTCGAGTCAGGCCTTATGTGGCTCAACCCTATCATTTGCACCTTGAGTCGGGCCATGTGTGACTCAACCCTATCATTTGCGCCTCGAGTCGGGCCTCATTTGACTCACCAATACCATTTGTGCCTCGAGTTGGGCCTCAATTGACTCAACCATATCATTTGCACCTCGTTTCAGGCCTCATTTGAATCAACCATGTCATTTGCGCCTCGAGTCGAGCCTCGTTTGACTCAACCCTATCATTTGCGCCTCGAGTCAAGCCTTATTTGACTCGTTGACACCATTTATGCCTCGAGTTGGGCCTCAGTTGACTCAACCATATCATTTATGCCTCGAGTCAGGCCTTGTTCGACTCATCCATATCATTTGCGCCGCGAGTCGGGCCTCATTTGACTTAACCATTTCATTTGCACCTCGAGTTAGGCCTCATTTGACTCAACCATTTCATTTGCGCATCGAGTCGGGCCTCATTTGACTCAACCACATCATTTGCACCTCGAGTCGAGCCTTATTTGACTCACCCATATGTTTGCGCATCGAGTCAAGCCTCATTTGACTATACCATATAGTTTCTGCCTTGAGTCATGCCTTGTTTGTCTCAATGATATCATTTACGCTTCAAGTTGGGCCTCATTTGACTCACCCATGTCATTTGCGGCTCGAGTTAGGCCTTGTTTGACTCAACCATGGGTTTTCGCCTCGAGTCAAGGCTTGTTTGACTCACCCATATCATTTGCGCCTCGATTCGGGCCTTGTTTGACTCACCATTACCCTTTGTGCATCGAGTTGGGCCTTGTTTGACTAAAACATATGATTTGCGCCTCGAGTCAGGCCTCATTTGATTCAACCATATCATTTGTGCCTTGAGTTGGGCCTCATTTAACTTAACCATATCATTTGTGCCTCGAGTCAGCCCTCGTTTGACTCAACCATATCATTTGTGCCTCAAGTCGGGCCTCGTTTAACTCAACCATATCATTTATGCCTTGAGTTAGGCCACGTTCGACTCAACCATATCATTTGCGCCTCGAGTTGGGCCTCATTTAACTCAACCATATCATTTGTGCCTTAAGTCAGGTCTCGATTGACTTAACCATATCATTTGCGCCTCGAGTTAGTCAGCGTTTGATTCAACCATATCATTTGCGCCTCGAGTTGGGCCCTGTTTGACTCACCGATACCATTTGTGCCTTGAGTTGGGCCTCGTTTCACTCAACCATATCATTTGTGCCTCGAGTCAGGCCTCGTTTGACTAAACCATATAATTTGCCCCTCGAGTAGGGCGTCATTTGACTAACTGATACCATTTGTGCCTCGAGTCGTGCCTCGTGTGGCTCAACCATATCATTTGTACCTCGAGCCGGGCCTCGTGTGACTCAACCCTATCATTTGCACCTCGAATCGGGCCTTATTTGACTCACCGATATCATTTGTGCCTCGAGTTGGGCCTCAATTAACTCACCGATACTATTTGCACCTCGAGTCAGGCCTTGTTTGACTTAACCATATCATTTACGCCTCCTTTCATGCCTCATTTGAATCAACCATATAATTTGTGCCTCGAGTCGGGCCTCATTTGACTCAACCCTATCATTTGTTCCTCGAGTCAGGCCTTATTTGACTCATCGATACCATTTGTGCCTCGAGTTGGGCATCATTTGACACAGCCATATCATTTGGACCTCGAGTCGGGCCTTGTGTGACTCAAACCTATCATTTGCGCCTCGAGTCAGGCCTCATTTGACTTACTGATACCATTTGTGCCTTGAGTTGGGCCTTGTTTGACACAACCATATCATTTGTGCCACGAGTCAGGCCTCGTTTGACTCAACCATATCATTTGCGCCTCGAGTCGGGCCTTGTTTGACTCAACCATATCATTTGTGCCTCGAGTCGAGCCTTATCTGACTCACCAATATGTTTACGCATCAAGACGGGGCTCATTTGTCTAAACCATATCATTTGTGCCTCGAGTCATGCCTCATTTGACTCAACCATATCATTTGCGCCTCGAGTTGGGCCTCGTTTGAATCGCCCATGTCATTTGCGCCTCGAGTTAGGCCTCATTTCACTCAACCATGTGTTTGCGCCTTGAGTCAGGCCTTGTTTGACTTGCCCATATCATTTGTGCATCGAGTCGGGCCTTGTTTGACTCACCGATACCCTTTGTACATCGAGTTGGGCCTCGTTTGACTGAACCATATGATTTGTGCCTCGATTCAGGCCTCGTTTGACTCAACCATATCATCTGTGACTCGAGTTAGGCCTCGTTCGACTCAACCATATCAATTGTGCCTAGAGTCGAGCCTCGTTTAACTCAACCATATCATTTGTGCCTCGAGTCAGGCCCCGTTTGAATCAACTGTATCATTTACGCCTCGAGGCAGGTCTCATTTAACTCAACCACAACATTGTGCCTTGAGTCAGGTGTCGTTTGGCTCAACCATATCATTTGTGCCTTGAGTTGGGCCTCGTTTAACTCAACCACATCATTTGTGCCTCGAGTCAGGTCTCGTTTGACTCAACCATACCGATTGTGTCTCGAGTTGGGCCTCGTTTCACTCAACCATATCATTTGTGCCTCGGGTCAATCCTCGTTTAACTCAACCCTATCATTTGCGCCTCGAGTCGGGCCTTATTTAACTCACCGACACCATTTGTGCCTCGAGTTGGGCCTCGTTTGACTCAACCATATCATTTGTGCCTCGAGTCAGTCCTCGTTTGATTGAACCATATCATTTGTGCCTCGAGTTAGGCCTCATTTGACTCAACCATATCATTTGTGCCTCGAGTTGGGCCTCGTTTGACTCAACCATATCATTTGCGCCTCGAGTTTTGCCTTGTTTGACTCAGCCATATCATTTGTGCCCCGAGTCGAGCCTTATTTAACTCACCCATATGTTTGCGCATCAAGTCGGGCCTCATTTGACTAAAGCATATCGTTTGTGCCTCGAGTCATGCCTCGTTTGACTCAACCATATCATTTGCGCTTCGAGTTGGGCCTCGTTTGACTCACCCATGTCATTTGCGCCTCGAGTTAGGCCTCGTTTGACTTAACCACATCATTTATGCCTCGAGTCAGGTCTCGTTTGACTCAACCATATCATTTGTGCCTTGAGTTAGGTCTCATTTGACTCAACCATATCCTTTGTGCCTCGAGTCAGTTCTCATTTGACTCAACCATATCATTTGTGCCTCGAGTAGGGCCTCGTTTAACTCAACCATATCATTGATGCCACGAGTCAGGTGTCGTTTGACTCAACCATATCATTTGTGCCTCGAGTTAAACCTCATTTGACTCAACCATATCATTTATGCCTCGAGTCGTGCCTCGTTTAACTCAACCATATCATTTGTGCCTCGAGTCAGGTCTCGTTTGACTGAACCATATCATTTGTGCCTCGAGTCGGGCCTTGTTTGACTCACCGATACCATTCGTGCCTCGAGTTAGGCCTCATTTCACTCAACCATATCATTTACACCTCGAGTCAGGCCTCGTTTAACTCAACCATATCATTTGTTCCTCGAGTTGGGCCTCGTTTGACTCAACCATATCATTTGCGCCTCGAGTCGGGCCTCATTTAACTCAACCACATCAATTGTGCCTCGAGTTAGGTCTCATTTGACTCAACCATATCATTTGTGCCTCGAGTCAGGTCTTGTTTGACTGAACCATATCATTTGCCCCTCGAGTTAGCCCTTGTTTGACTCACTGATACCATTTGTGCCTCGTGTTAGGCCTCGTTTGACTAAACCATATCATTTGTACCTTGGGTCAGACTTCGTTTGACTAAACCATATCATTTGCGCCTCGAGTAGGGCCTCGTTTGACTCATGGATACCATTTGTACCTCGAGTTAGGCCTCATTTGAATCAAACATATAATTTGCACCTCGAGTTGGGCCTCGTTTAACTCAACCAAATCATTTGTGCCTTGAGTCAGGTCTCGTTTAACTCAACCATATCATTTGTGCCTCAAGTCAGGTCTCGTTTGACTCAACCATATCATTTGCACCTCGAGTTGAGCCTTGTTTAACTAAGCCATATCATTTGTTCCTCGAGTCAGGTCTCATTTGACTCAACAATATCATTTGTGCCTCGAGTCAGGCCTTGTTTGACTAAACCATATCATTTGCGCCTTGAGTCAGTCCTCGTTTAACTCAACCATATCATTTGCGCCTCGAGTCAGATCTCGTTTGACTCAACCATATTATTTGCGCCTTGAGTCGGTCATCGTTTGTCTCAACCATATCATTTGCGCCATGAGTCGGGCCTCGTTTGACTAAATGATTCCATTTATGCCTCGAGTTGGGCCTCATTTCACTCAACCATATCATTTGTGTCTCGGGTCAGGGCTCGTTTAACTAAACCATATCCTTTGCGCCTCAAGTAGGGCCTTGTTTGACTCACTGATACCATTTGTGCCTTGAGTTAGGCCTCGTTTGACTCAACCATATCATTTGTGCCTCGAGTCAGGCCTCGTTTGACTCAACCATATCATTTGCACCTAGAGTTGGCCCTCGTGTGACTCAACCCTCTTATTTGCGCCTCGAGTCTGGCCTCATTTGACTCACCGACACCATTTGTGCCTCGAGTTGGGCCTCGTTTGACTCAACCATATCATTTGTGCCTCGTGTCAGGCCTCGTTTGACTCAACCATATCATTTGCGCCTCGAGTCTGGCCTCGTTTAACTTAACCATATCATTTGTGCCTCAAGTCAGGTCTCGTTTGACTAAGCCATATCATTTGTGCCTCGAGTCGATCATCGTTTGACTAAACCATATCATTTGCGCCCTGAGTTGGGCCTCGTTTAACTCAACCATATCATTTGTGCCTCGAGTTGGGCCTCGTTTGACTTAACCATATCATTTGTGCCTCGAGTCAGGCCTTGTTTGACTCAACCATATCATTTGCGCCTCGAGTCAGGTCTCATTTAAGTCCACCACATCATTTGTGCCTGGACTCCGGTGTCATTTGACTCAACCATATCATTTGCACCTCGAGTTGGGCCTCGTTTAACTCAACCACATCATTTGTGCCTCGAGTGAGATCTCGTTTGACTCAACCATATCATTTTTGCCTCGAGTCGGGCCACGTTTAACTCAACCATATCATTTTCGCTTCAAGTTAGGCCTCGTTTGGCTCAACCATATCATTTGTGCCTCGAGTAGGGCCTCGTTTCACTCATGGATACCATTTGTACCTCGAGTTAGGCATCATTTGAATCAAACATATAATTTGCGCCTCGAGTCAAGCCTTATTTGGCTCACCCATATCATTTGCGCCTAGAGTTGGCCCTCGTGTGACTCAACCCTCTTATTTGCACCTCGAGTCAGGCCTCATTTGACTCACCGACACCATTTGTGCCTCGAGTTGGGCCCTAATTGACTCACTGATATCATTTATGCCTCGAGTTAGGCCTTGTTTGACTCAATCATATCATTTGTGCCTCATTTCAGGCCTCGTTTGAATCAACCATATCATTTGCGCATAGACTCGGGCCTCGTTTGACTCAACCCTATCTTTTGCGCCTCGAGTCGAGCCTTATTTGACTCACCGATACCATTTGTGCCTCGAGTTGGGCCTCGTTTGACTCAACCATATCATTTGTGCCTCGTGTCAGGCCCCGTTTGACTCAACCATATCATTTGTGCCTCGAGTCTGGCCTCGTTTAACTGAACCATATCATTTGTGCCTCAAGTCAGGTCTCATTTGACTCAGCCATATCATTTGCGCCCCGAGTTGGGCCTTGTTTAACTCAACCACATCATTTGTGCCTCGAGTCAGGCCTCGTTTGACTCAACCATATCATTTGTGCGTCGAGTCAGGCCTCCTTTGACTCAACCATATCATTTGCGCCTCGAGTCAGGTCTCAGTTAACTCCACCACATCATTTGTGCCTGGAGCCAGGTGTCATTTGACTCAACCATATCATTTGCACCTCGAGTTGGGCCTCGTTAAACTCAACCACATCATTTGTGCCTCGAGTGAGGTCTTGTTTGACTCAACCATATCATTTGTTCCTTGAGTCAGGTCTCGTTTGACTCAACCATATCATTTTTGCATCGACTCGGGCCACGTTTAACTCAACCATATCATTTGCGCCTCGAGTCAGGCCTCGTTTGGCTCAACCATATCATTTGTGCCTCGAGTAGGGCCTCGTTTGACTCATGGATACCATTTGTACCTTGAGTTAGGCCTCATTTGAATCAAACATATAATTTGCGCCTCGAGTCAAGCCTTATTTGGCTCACCCATATCATTTGCGCCTAGAGTTGGCCCTCGTGTGACTCAACCCTCTTATTTGCGCCTCGAGTCAGACCTCATTGGACTCACCGACACCATTTATGCCTTGAGTTGGTCCCTAATTGACTCACCGATACCATTTGCGCCTGGAGTTAGGCCTTGTTTGACTCAATCATATCGTTTGTGCCTCGTTTCAGTCCTCGTTTGAATCAACCATATCATTTGCGCATAGACTCGGGCCTCGTTTGACTCAACCCTATCTTTTGCGCCTCGAGTCGGGTCTTATTTGACTCACTGATACCATTTGTGCCTCGAGTTGGGCCTCATTTGACTCAACCATATCATTTGCGCCTATAGTTGGGCCTCATTTGACTCACCAATATCATTTGTGCCACGAATTGGGCCTCAATTAACTCAATGATACAATTTGTGCCTTGAGTCAGGCCTTTTTTGACTCAACCATATCATTTGCGCCTCGTTTCAGGCCTTATTTGAATCAACCATATAATTTGTGCCTCGAGTTAGGCCTCGTTTGACTCAACCCTATCATTTTGCCACGAGTCGGGCCTTATTTAACTCATATATACCATTTGTGCCTCGAGTAGGGCCTCGTTTGACTCAATCATATCATTTGTGTCTCGAGTCAGGCCTCGTTTAACTCAACCATACCATTTGCGCCTCGAGTCGGGCCTTGTTTGACTCACCCATATGTTTGTGCATCAAGTTGGCACTCATTTGACTAAACCATATCATTTGTGTCTCGAGACATGCCTCATTTGACTCAACCATATCATTTGCGCCTCGAGTTGGGCCTCGTTTGACTCTCCCAAATCATTTGTGCCTCGAGTTGGGCCTTGTTTGACCCACCCATATCAATTGCGGCTCGAGTCGAGCCTTGTTGGACTCACCGATACCCTTTGTGCATCGAGTTGGGCCTCCTTTGACTAAACCATATGATTTGTGCCTTCAGTCAGGCCTCGTTTGACTAAACCACATCATTTGTGCCTCGAGTTAGGTCTCGTTTAACTCAACCACATCATTTGTTCCTCGAGTCAGGTCTCGTTTGACTCAACCACATCATTTGTGCCATGATCAGGTCTCGTTTGACTCAACCATATCATTTGTGCCTCGAGTCAGGCCTCGTTTAACTCACCCATATCATTTGAGCCTCGAGTCGGTCATTGTTTGACTCAACCATATCATTTGCGCCTCGAGTCGGACCTTCTTTGACTCACCGATACCATTTCTGCCTCGAGTTGGGCCTCGTTTCACTCAACCATATCATTTGTGCCTCGGGTCAACCCTCGTTTGACTAAACCATATCATTTGTGCCTCGAGTAGGGCCTAGTTTGACTCACTATACCATTTCGGCCTCGAGTTAGGCCTCATTTGACTCAACCATATCATTTACTCCTCAAGTCGGGCCTCGTGTGGCTCAACCCTATCATTTGCGCCTCGAGTTGGCCTCGTTTAACTCACCCATGCCATTTGCACCTCGTGTTAGGCCACGTTTGTCTTAACCATGTGTTTGTGCCTCGAGTTAGGCCTTGTTTGACTCACCCATATCATTTATGCCTCGAGTTGGGCCTTGCGTGACTCACCGATACCATTTATGCATCGATTTGGGCCTCGTTTGACTCAACCATATCATTTGCACCTTCAGTCAAGCCTCGTTTGTCTAAACCATATCATTTGTGCCTCGAGTCAGGCCTTGTTTGACTCCACCATATCATTTGCGCCTTGAGTCGGGCCTCGTTTGACTCCACTATATCATTTACGCCTCTAGTCAAGCCTCGTTTGACTCACCCATATTATTTGCACCTCGAGTTGGGACTTGTTTGACTCACCGATACCATTTCTGCCTCGAGTTGAGCCTCGTTTCACTTAACCATATCATTTGTGCCTTGAGTTAGGCCCTGTTTGACTAAACCATATCATTTCCGCCTCGAGTTGGACCTCGTTTGACTCATCAATACCATTTGTGCCTCGAGTTTGGCCTCGTTTGACTCAACCTTATAATTTGTGACTCATGTCAGGCCTTGTTTGACTTAACCATATGATTTGTCCCTCGAGTCAGGTCTCGTTTGACACACCCATATCATTTACGCATCGAGTCTGGCCTCGTTTAACTCAACCATATCATTTGTGCCTCCAGTTAGGTCTCGTTTGACTCAACCATATCATTTGTGCCTCGAGTCGGTCATCGTTTGACTAAACCATATCATTTGCACCCCGAGTAGGGCCTCGTTTAACTCCCTAACACCATTTGTGCCTCGAGTTGGGCCTTTTTTGACTAAACCATATCATTTGCGCCTCGAGTGAGGCCTCGTTTGACTCAACCATATCATTTGCACCTCGAGTCTGGCCTCGTTTAACTTAACCATATCATTTGTGCCTCAAGTCAGGCCTCGTTTGACTCAGCCATATCATTTGCGCCTCGAGTCGATCATCGTTTGACTAAACCATATCGTTTGCGCCCTGAGTTGGGCCTCATTTAACTCAACTATATCATTTGTGCCTCGAGTTGGGCCTCGTTTGACTCAACCATATCATTTGTGCCTCGAGTCAGGACTCGTTTAACTCAACCATATCATTTGTGCCTCGAGTCAGGTCTCATTTAAGTCCACCACATCATTTGTGCCTGGAGTCAGGTGTCATTTGACTCAACCATATCATTTGCACCTCGAGTTGGGCCTCGTTTAACTTAACCACATCATTTGTGCCTCGAGTGAGGTCTCGTTTGTCTCAACCATATCATTTGTGCCTTAAGTCAGGTCTCGTTTGACTCAACCATATCATTTTTGCCTCGAGTCGGGCCACGTTTAACTCAACCATATCATTTGTGCCTCGAGTCAGGCCTTGTCTGGCTCAACCTTATCATTTGTGCCTCAAGTAGCGCCTTGTTTGACTCATGGATACTGTTTGTACCTCGAGTTAGGCCTCATTTGCATCAAACATATAATTTGCGCCTCGAGTCAAGCCTTATTTGGCTCTCCCATATCATTTGCGCCTAGAGTTGCCCCTCGTGTGACTCAACCCTCTTATTTGTGCCCGAGTCGGGCCTCATTTGACTCAACACACCATTTGTGCCTCGAGTTGGGCCCTAATTGACTCACCGATACCATTTGCGCCTCGAGTTAGGCCTTGTTTGACTCAATCATATCATTTGTGTCTCGTTTCAGGTCTCGTTTGAATCAACCATATCATTTGCGCATAGACTCGGGCCTCGTTTGACTCAACCTTATCTTGTGCGCCTCGAGTCGGGCCTTATTTGACTCACCGATACCATTTGTGCCTCGAGTTGGGCCTCGTTTGACTCAATCATATCATTTGGGCCTCGTGTCAGGCCTCGTTTGACTCAACCATATCATTTGTGCCTCGAGTCTGGCCTCGTTTAATTGAACCATATCGTTTGTGCCTCAAGTCAGGTCTCGTTTGACTCAGCCATATCATTTGTGCCCTGAGTTGGGCCTCGTTTAACTCAACCACATCATTTGTGCCTCGAGTCAGGCCTCATTTGACTCAACCATATCATTTGTGCCTCGAGTCAGGCCTCATTTGACTCAACCATATCATTTGCTCCTCGAGTCAGGTCTCATTTAACTCCACCACATCATTTGTGCCTGGAGCCAGGTGTCATTTGACTCAACCATATCATTTGCACCTTGAGTTGGTCCTCGTTTAACTCAACCACATCATTTGTGCCTCGAGTGAGGTCTCGTTTGACTCAACCATATCATTTGTTCCTTGAGTCAGGTCTCGTTTGACTCAACCATATCATTTTTGCCTCGAGTTGGGCCACGTTTAACTCAACCATATCATTTGCGCCTCGAGTCAGGCCTCGTTTGGCTCAACCATATCATTTGTGCCTCGAGTAGGGCCTCGTTTGACTCATGGATACCATTTGTACCTCGAGTTAGGCCTGATTTGAATCAAACATATAATTTGTGCCTCGAGTCAAGCCTTATTTGGCTCACCCATATCATTTGCGCCTAGAGTTGGCGCTCGTGTGACTCAACCCTCTTATTTGCTCCTCGAGTCAGACCTCATTTGACTCACCGACACCATTTGTGCCTTGAGTTAGGCCATAATTGACTCACCGATACCATTTGTGCCTCGAGTTAGGCCTTGTTTGACTCAATCATATCATTTGTGCCTCGTTTCAGGCCTCGTTTGAATCAACCATATCATTTGCGCATAGACTCGGGCCTCGTTTGACTCAACCCTATCTTTTGCGCCTCGAGTCGGGCCTTATTTGACTTACCGATACCATTTGTGCCTCGAGTTGGGCCTCGTTTGACTCAACCATATCATTTGCGCCTAGAGTCGGGCCTCATTTGACTCACTGATATCATTTGTGCCTCGAGTTGGGCCTCAATTAACTCACTGATACAATTTGTGCCTTGAGTCAGGCCTTGTTTGAATCAACCATATAATTTGCGCCTCGAGTTAGGCCTCGTTTGACTCAACCCTATCATTTGCGCCGCGAGTCGGGCCTTATTTAACTCATATATACCATTTGTGCCTCGAGTAGGGCATCGTTTGACTCGATCATATCATTTGTGTCTCGAGTTAGGCCTCGTTTAACTCAACCATATCATTTGCGCCTCGAGTTGGGCCTTGTTTGACTCACCCATATGTTTGCCCATCAAGTTGGGACTCATTTGACTAAACCATATCATTTGTGTCTCGAGACATGCCTCGTTTGACTCAACCATATCATTTGCGCCTCGAGTTGGGCCTCGTTTGACTCACCCAAATCATTTGTGCCTCGAGTTGGGCCTTGTTTGACCCACCCATATCAATTGTGGCTCGAGTCGAGCCTTGTTGGACTCACCGATACCCTTTGTGCATCGAGTTGGGCCTCCTTCGACTAAACCATATGATTTGTGCCTTCAGTCAGGCCTCGTTTGACTAAACCACATCAATTGTGCCTCGAGTTAGGTCTCGTTTAACTCAACCACATCATTTGTTCTTCGAGTCAGGTCTCGTTTGACTCAACCACATCATTTGTGCCATGAGTCAGGTCTCATTTGACTCAACCATATCATTTGTGCCTCGAGTTAGGCCTCGTTTGACTCAACCATATCATTTGTGCCTCGAGTCAGTCATCGTTTGACTCAACCATATCATTTGCGCCTCGAGTTGGACCTTCTTTGACTCACCGATACCATTTATGCCTCGAGTTGGGCCTCGTTTCACTCAACCATATCATTTGTGCCTCGGGTCAACCCTCATTTGACTAAACCATATCATTTGTGCCTCGAGTAGGGCCTCGTTTGACTCACTGATACCATTTATGCCTCAAGTTACGCCTCATTTGACTCAACCATATCATTTACGCCTCGAGTCGGGCCTCGTGTGGCTCAACCCTATCATTTGCGCCTCGAGTTAGGCCTCGTTTGACTCACCCATGCCATTTACGCCTCGTGTTAGGCCACGTTTGTCTCAACCATGTGTATGTGCCTCGAGTTAGGCCTTGTTTGACTCACCCATATCATTAGTGCCTCGAGTCGGGCCTTGCGTGACTCACCGATACCCTTTATGCATCGATTTGGGCCTCGTTTGACTCAACCATATCATTTGCACCTCGAGTTGGACCTCGTTTGTCTCATTGATACCATTTGTGCCTCGAGTTTGGCCTCGTTTGACTCCACCATATCATTTGCACCTCGAGTCGGGCCTCGTTTGACTCCACTATATCATTTACGCCTCTAGTCAAGCCTCGTTTGACTCACCCATATTATTTGCACCTCGAGTTAGGCCTTGTTTGACTCAACGATACCATTTGCGCCTTGAGTTGAGCCTCGTTTCACTTAACCATATCATTTGTGCCTCGGGTTAGGCCCCGTTTGACTAAACCATATCATTTGCGCCTCGACTTGGACCTCGTTTGTCTCATCGATACCATTTGTGCCTCGAGTTTGGCCTCGTTTGACTCAACCTTATAATTTGTGACTCATGTTAGGCCTCGTTTGACTTAACCATATCATTTGTCCCACGAGTCAGGTCTCGTTTGACACACCCATATCATTTACGCATCGAGTCTAGCCTCGTTTAACTCAACCATATCATTTGTGCCTCCAGTTAGGTCTCGTTTGACTCAACCATATCATTTGTGCCTCGAGTCGGTCATCGTTTGACTAAACCATATCATTTGCGCCCCGAGTAGGGCCTCGTTTAACTCCCTAACACCATTTGTGCCTCGAGTTGGGCCTTGTTTCACTAAACCATATCATTTGCGCCTCGAGTTAGGCCTCGTTTGACTTAACCATATCATTTGCGCCTCGAGTCTGGCCTCGTTTAACTTAACCATATCATTTGTGCCTCAAGTCAGGCCTCGTTTGACTCAGCCATATCATTTGCGCCTCAAGTCGATCATCGTTTGACTAAACCATATCATTTGCGCCCTGAGTTGGGCCTCGGTTAACTCAACTATATTATTTGTGCCTCGAGTTGGGCCTCGTTTGACTCAACCATATCATTTGTGCCTCGAGTCAGGACTCGTTTGACTCAACCATATCATTTGCGCCTCGAATCAGGTCTCATTTAACTCCACAACATCATTTGTGCCTGGAGTCAGGTGTCATTTGACTCAACCATATCATTTGCACTCGAGTTGGGCCTCGTTTAACTTAACCACATCATTTGTGCCTCGAGTGAGGTCTCGTTTGACCTAACCATATCATTTGTTCCTTAAGTCGGGTCTCGTTTGACTCAACCATATCATTTTTGCCTCGAGTCGGGCCACGTTTAACTCAACCATATCATTTGCGCCTCGAGTCAGGCCTCGTTTGGCTCAACCTTATCATTTGTGCCTCGAGTAGTGCCTTGTTTGACTCATGGATACTGTTTGTACCTCGACTTAGGCCTCATTTGAATCAAACATATAATTTGCAGCTCGAGTCAAGCCTTATTTGGCTCTCCCATATCATTTGCACCTAGAGTTGCCCCTCGTGTGACTCAACCCTCTTATTTGCGCCTCGAGTCGGGCCTCATTTGACTCAACACACCATTTGTGCCTCGAGTTGGGCCCTAATTGACTCACCGATACCATTTGTGCCTCGAGTTAGGCCTTGTTTGACTCAATCATATCATTTGTGCCTCATTTCAGGCCTTGTTTGAATCAACCATATCATTTGTGCATAGACTTGGGCCTCGTTTGACTCAACCTTATCTTTTGCGCCTTGAGTTGGGCCTTATTTGACTCACCGATACCATTTGTGCCTCGAGTTGGGCCTCGTTTGACTCAACCATATCATTTGTGCCTCGTGTCAGGCCTCGTTTGACTCAACCATATCATTTGCGCCTCGAGTCTGGCCTCGTTTAAGTCAACCATAACATTTGTGCCTCAAGTCAGGTCTCGTTTGACTCAGCCATATCATTTGCGCCTCGAGTCGATCATCGTTTGACTAGACCATATCATTTGTGCCTCGAGTTGGGCCTCGTTTAACTCAACCATATAATTTGTTCCTCGAGTCAGGCCTCGTTTGACTCAACCATATCATTTGCGCCTCGAGTCAGGTCTCATTTAAGTCCACCACATCATTTGTGCCTGGCGTCAAGTGTCATTTGACTCAACCATATCATTTGCACCTCGAGTTGGGCCTTGTTTAACTCAACCACATCATTTGTGCTTCGAGTGAGGTCTCATTTGACTCAACCATATCGTTTGTCCCTCGAGTCAGGTCTCGTTTGACTCAGCCATATCATTTTTGCCTTGAGTCGGGCCACGTTTAACTCAACCATATCATTTGCGCCTCGAGTCAGGCCTCATTTGGCGCAACCATATCATTTGTGCCTCGAGTCAGGCCTCGTTTGACTCAATCATATCATTTGTGCCTCGAGTCGGGCCTCGTTTGACTCCACTATATCATTTGTGCCTCGAGTCAAGCCTTATTTGGCTCACCCATATGTTTGCGCATCGAGTCGGGCGTCATTTGACTAAACCTTATTGTTTGTGCCTCGAGTCAGGCCTCGTTTGACTCAACCATATCATTTGCGCCATGAGTTGGGCCTTGTTTGACTCCCCCATGTCATTTGCACCTTGAGTGAGGCCTCATTTGACTCACCCATATCATTTGCGCCTTAACTCAGGCCTCGTTTGACTCACCGATACCAATTGTGCCTTCAGTTGGGCCTCGTTTCACTCAACGATATCATTTGTGCCTCGGGTTAGGCCTCATTTGACTAAACCATAACATTTACGCATAGAGTAGGGCCTCGTTTGACTCACTGATACCATTTGTGCCTCGAGTTGGGCCTTGTTTGACTCAACCATATCATTTGCGCCTAGAGTCGGGCCTCATTTGACTCACCGATATCATTTGTGCCTCGAGTTGGGCCTCAATTAACTCACTGATACAATTTGTGCCTTGAGTCAGGACTTGTTTGACTCAACCATATCATTTGCGCCTCGTTTTAGGCCTTGTTTGAATCAGCCATATAATTTGCGCCTCAAGTTAGGCCTCGTTTGACTCAACCCTATCATTTGTGCCCCGAGTGAGGTCTCGTTTGACTCAAGCATATCATTTGTGCCTCGAGTCAGGTCTCGTTTGACTCAGCCATATCATTTTTGCCTTGAGTCGGGCCACTTTTAACTCAACCATATCATTTGCGCCTCGAGTCAGGCCTCGTTTGGCTCAACCATATCATTTGTGCCTCGAGTCAGGCCTCGTTTGACTCAACCATATCATTTGTGCCTCGAGTCGGGCCTCGTTTGACTCCACTATATCATTTGTGCCTCGAGTCAAGCCTTATTTGGCTCACCCATATGTTTGCGCATCGAGTCGGCCGTCATTTGACTAAACCATATCGTTTGTGCCTTGAGTCATGCCTCGTTTGACTCAACCATATCATTTGCGCCATGAGTTGGGCCTTGTTTGACTCCCCCATGTCATTTGCGCCTTGAGTTAGGCCTCATTTGTCTCAACCATATCATTTGCGCCTCGAGTCAGGCCTCGTTTGACTCACCCATATCATTTGCGCCTTGAGTCGGGCCTTGTTTGACTCACCGATACCATTTGTGCCTTCAGTTGGGCCTCATTTCACTCAACGATATCATTTGCGCCTCGGGTTAGGCCTCATTTGACTAAACCATAATATTTACGCATCGAGTAGGGCCTCGTTTGACTCACTGATACCATTTGTGCCTTGAGTTGGGCCTCGTTTGACTCAACCATATGATTTGTGCCTAGAGTTGGGCCTCATTTGACTGACCGATATCATTTGTGCCTCAAGTTGGGCCTCAATTAAGTCACTGATACAATTTGTGCCTTGAGTCAGGCCTTGTTTGACTCAACCATATCATTTGCGCCTCGTTTCAGGCCTTGTTTGAATCAACAATATAATTTGCACCTCGAGTTAGGCCTCGTTTGACTCAACCCTATCATTTGCGCTGCGAGTCGGGCCTTATTTAACTTACATATACCATTTGTGCCTCGAGTAGGGCCTCGTTTGACTCAATCATATCATTTGTGCCTCGAGTTCGGACTCGTTTGACTCAACCATATCATTTGCGCCTCGAGTCAGGTCTCATTTAACTCCACCACATCATTTGTGCCTGAAGTCAGGTGTCATTTGACTCAACCATATCATTTGCACCTCGAGTTGGGCCTTGTTTAACTCAACCACATCCTTTGTGCCTCGAGTGAGGTCTTGTTTGACTCAACCATATCATTTGTGCCTTCAGTCAGGTCTCGTTTGACTCAACCATATCATTTTTGCCTCGAGTCGGGCCACGTTTAACTCAACCATATCATTTGCGCCTCAGGTCAGTCCTCGTTTGGCTCAACCTTATCATTTGTGCCTCGAGTAGCGCCTCTTTGACTCATGGATACCATTTGTACCTCGAGTTAGGCCTCATTTGAATCAAACATATAATTTGCGCCTCGAGTCAAGCCTTATTTGGCTCACCCATATCATTTGCGCCTAGAGTTGGCCCTCGTGTGACTCAACCCTCTTATTTGAGCCTCGAGTCGGGCCTCATTTGACTCACCACACCATTTATGCCTCGAGTTGGGCCCTAATTGACTCACCGATACCATTTGCGCCTCGAGTTGGGCCTTGTTTGACTCAATCATATCATTTGTGCCTCGTTTCAGGCCTCGTTTGAATCAACCATATCATTTGCGCATAGACTCGGGCCTCATTTGACTCAACCCTATCTTTTGCGCCTCAAGTCGGGCCTTATTTGACTCACCGATACCATTTGTGCCTCGAGTTGGGCCTCGTTTGACTCAACCATATCATTTGTGCCTCGTGTCAGGCCTCGTTTGACTCAACCATATCATTTGCGCCTCGAGTCTGGCCTCGTTTAACTCAACCATATCATTTGTGCCTCAAGTCAGGTCTCGTTTGACTCAGCCATATCATTTGCACCTCGAGTTGATCATCGTTTGACTAAACCATATCATTTGCACGCCGAGTTGGGCCTCGTTTAACTCAACCATATCATTTGTGCCTCGAGTTGGGCCTCGTTTGACTCAATCATATCATTTGCGCCTCGAGTCAGGCCTCGTTTGACTCAACCATATCATTTGCGCCTCGAGTCAGGTCTCATTTAAGTCCACCACATCATTTGTGCCTGGAGTCAGGTGTCATTTGACTTAACCATATCATTTGCACCTCGAGTTGGGCCTCGTTTAACTCAACCACATCATTTGTGCCTCGAGTGAGGTCTCGTTTGACTCAAGCATATCATTTGTGCCTCGAGTCAGGTCTCGTTTGACTCAGCCATATCATTTTTGCCTTGAGTCGGGCCACTTTTAACTCAACCATATCATTTGCGCCTCGAGTCAGGCCTCGTTTGGCTCAACCATATCATTTGTGCCTCGAGTCAGGCCTCGTTTGACTCAACCATATCATTTGTGCCTCGAGTCGGGCCTCGTTTGACTCCACTATATCATTTGTGCCTCGAGTCAAGCCTTATTTGGCTCACCCATATGTTTGCGCATCGAGTCGGCCGTCATTTGACTAAACCATATTGTTTGTGCCTTGAGTCATGCCTCGTTTGACTCAACCATATCATTTGCGCCATGAGTTGGGCCTTGTTTGACTCCCCCATGTCATTTGCGCCTTGAGTTAGGCCTCATTTGTCTCAACCATATCATTTGCGCCTCGAGTCAGGCCTCGTTTGACTCACCCATATCATTTGCGCCTTGAGTCGGGCCTTGTTTAACTCACCGATACCATTTGTGCCTTCAGTTGGGCCTCATTTCACTCAACGATATCATTTGCGCCTCGGGTTAGGCCTCATTTGACTAAACCATAACATTTACGCATCGAGTAGGGCCTCGTTTGACTCACTGATACCATTTGTGCCTTGAGTTGGGCCTCGTTTAACTCAACCATATGATTTGTGCCTAGAGTCGGGCCTCATTTGACTGACCGATATCATTTGTGCCTCAAGTTGGGCCTCAATTAAGTCACTGATACAATTTGTGCCTTGAGTCAGGCCTTGTTTGACTCAACCATATCATTTGCGCCTCGTTTCAGGCCTTGTTTGAATCAACCATATAATTTGTGCCTCGAGTTAGGCCTCGTTTGACTCAACCCTATCATTTGCGCTGCGAGTCGGGCCTTATTTAACTTACATATACCATTTGTGCCTCGAGTAGGGCCTCGTTTGACTCAATCATATCATTTGTGCCTCGAGTTCGGACTCGTTTGACTCAACCATATCATTTGCGCCTCGAGTCAGGTCTCATTTAACTCCACCACATCATTTGTGCCTGAAGTCAGGTGTCATTTGACTCAACCATATCATTTGCACCTCGAGTTGGGCCTCGTTTAACTCAACCACGTCCTTTGTGCCTCGAGTGAGGTCTTGTTTGACTCAACCATATCATTTGTGCCTTAAGTCAGGTCTCGTTTGACTCAACCATATCATTTTTGCCTCGAGTCGGGCCACGTTTAACTCAACCATATCATTTGCGCCTCGGGTCAGGCCTCGTTTGGCTCAACCTTATCATTTGTGCCTCGAGTAGCGCCTCTTTGACTCATGGATACCATTTGTACCTCGAGTTAGGCCTCATTTGAATCAAACATATAATTTGCGCCTCGAGTCAAGCCTTATTTGGCTCACCCATATCATTTGCGCCTAGAGTTGGCCCTCGTGTGACTCAACCCTCTTATTTGCGCCTCGAGTCGGGCCTCATTTGACTCACCACACCATTTATGCCTCGAGTTGGGCCCTAATTGACTCACCGATACCATTTGCGCCTCGAGTTGGGCCTTGTTTGACTCAATCATATCATTTGTGCCTCGTTTCAGGCCTCGTTTGAATCAACCATATCATTTGCGCATAGACTCGGGCCTCATTTGACTCAACCCTATCTTTTGCGCCTCAAGTCGGGCCTTATTTGACTCACTGATACCATTTGTGCCTCGAGTTGGGCCTCGTTTGACTCAACCATATCATTTGTGCCTCGTGTCAGGGCTCGTTTGACTCAACCATATCATTTGCGCCTCGAGTCTGGCCTCATTTAACTCAACCATATCATTTGTGCCTCAAGTCAGGTCTCATTTGACTCAGCCATATCATTTGCACATCGAGTCGATCATCGTTTGACTAAACCATATCATTTGCACCCCGAGTTGGGCCTCGTTTAACTCAACCATATCATTTGTGCCTCGAGTTGGGCCTCGTTTGACTCAATCATATCATTTGCGCCTCGAGTCAGGCCTCGTTTGACTCAACCATATCATTTGCGCCTTGAGTCAGGTCTCATTTAAGTCCACCACATCATTTGTGCCTGGAGTCAGGTGTCATTTGACTCAACCATATCATTTGCACCTCGAGTTGGGCCTTGTTTAACTCAACCACATCATTTGTCCCTCGAGTGAGGTCTCGTTTGACTCAAGCATATCATTTGTGCCTCGAGTCAGGTCTCGTTTGACTCAGCCATATCATTTTTGCCTTGAGTCGGGCCACTTTTAACTCAACCATATCATTTGCGCCTCGAGTCAGGCCTCGTTTGGCTCAACCATATCATTTGTGCCTCGAGTCAGGCCTCGTTTGACTCAACCATATCATTTGTGCCTCGAGTCGGGCCTCGTTTGACTCCACTATATCATTTGTGCCTCGAGTCAAGCCTTATTTGGCTCACCCATATGTTTGCGCATCGAGTCTGCCGTCATTTGACTAAACCATATCGTTTGTGCCTTGAGTCATGCCTCGTTTGACTCAACCATATCATTTACGCCATGAGTTGGGCCTTGTTTGACTCCCCCATGTCATTTGCGCCTTGAGTTAGGCCTCATTTGTCTCAACCATATCATTTGCGCCTCGAGTCAGGCCTCGTTTGACTCACCCATATCATTTGCGCCTTGAGTCGGGCCTTGTTTGACTCACCGATACCATTTGTGCCTTCAGTTGGGCCTCATTTCACTCAACGATATCATTTGCGCCTCGGGTTAGGCCTCATTTGACTAAACCATAACATTTACGCATCGAGTAGGGCCTCGTTTGACTCACTGATACCATTTGTGCCTTGAGTTGGGCCTCGTTTGACTCAACCATATGATTTGTGCCTAGAGTCGGGCCTCATTTGACTGACCGATATCATTTGTGCCTCAAGTTGGGCCTTAATTAAGTCACTGATACAATTTGTGCCTTGAGTCAGGCCTTGTTTGACTCAACCATATCATTTGTGCCTCGTTTTAGGCCTTGTTTGAATCAACCATATAATTTACGCCTCGAGTTAGGCCTCGTTTGATTCAACCCTATCATTTGCGCTGCGAGTCGGGCCTTATTTAACTTACATATACCATTTGTGCCTCGAGTAGGGCCTCGTTTGACTCAATCATATCATTTGTGCCTCAAGTCTGGACTCGTTTGACTCAACCATATCATTTGCGCCTCGAGTCAGGTCTCATTTAACTCCACCACATCATTTGTGCCTGAAGTCAGGTGTCATTTGACTCAACCATATCATTTGCACCTCGAGTTGGGCCTCGTTTAACTCAACCACATCCTTTGTGCCTCGAGTGAGGTCTTGTTTGACTTAACCATATCATTTGTGCCTTAAGTCAGGTCTCGTTTGACTCAACCATATCATTTTTGCCTCGAGTCGGGCCACGTTTAACTCAACCATATCATTTGCGCCTCGGGTCAGGCCTCGTTTGGCTCAACCTTATCATTTGTGCCTCGAGTAGCGCCTCTTTGACTCATGGATACCATTTGTACCTCGAGTTAGGCCTCATTTGAATCAAACATATAATTTGCGCCTCGAGTCAAGCCTTATTTGGCTCACCCATATCATTTGCGCCTAGAGTTGGCCCTCGTGTGACTCAACCCTCTTATTTGCGCCTCGAGTCGGGCCTCATTTGACTCACCACACCATTTATGCCTCGAGTTGGGCCCTAATTGACTCACCGATACCATTTGCGCCTCGAGTTGGGCCTTGTTTGACTCAATCATATCATTTGTGCCTCGTTTCAGGCCTCGTTTGAATCAACCATATCATTTGCGCATAGACTCGGGCCTCATTTGACTCAACCCTATCTTTTGCGCCTCAAGTCGGGCCTTATTTGACTCACCGATGCCATTTGTGCCTCGAGTTGGGCCTCGTTTGACTTAACCATATCATTTGTGCCTCGTGTCAGGCCTCGTTTGACTCAACCATATCATTTGCGCCTCGAGTCTGGCCTCGTTTAACTCAACCATATCATTTGTGCCTCAAGTCAGGTCTCGTTTGACTCAGCCATATCATTTGCACCTCGAGTCGATCATCGTTTGACTAAACCATATCATTTGCACCCCGAGTTGGGCCTCGTTTAACTCAACCATATCATTTGTGCCTCGAGTTGGGCCTCGTTTGACTCAATCATATCATTTGCGCCTCGAGTCAGGCCTCGTTTGACTCAACCATATCATTTGCGCCTCGAGTCAGGTCTCATTTAAGTCCACCACATCATTTGTGCCTGGAGTCAGTTGTCATTTGACTCAACCATATCATTTGCACCTCGAGTTGGGCCTCGTTTAACTCAACCACATCATTTGTGCCTCGAGTGAGGTCTCGTTTGACTCAAGCATATCATTTGTGCCTCGAGTCAGGTCTCGTTTGACTCAGCCATATCATTTTTGCCTTGAGTCGGGCCACTTTTAACTCAACCATATCATTTGCGCCTCGAGTCAGTCCTCGTTTGGCTCAACCATATCATTTGTGCCTCGAGTCAGGCCTCGTTTAACTCAACCATATCATTTGTGCCTCGAGTCGGGCCTCGTTTGACTCCACTATATCATTTGTGCCTCGAGTCAAGCCTTATTTGGCTCACCCATATGTTTACGCATCGAGTCGGGCGTCATTTGACTAAACCATATCGTTTGTGCCTCGAGTCATGCCTCGTTTGACTCAACCATATCATTTGCGCCATGAGTTGGGCCTTGTTTGACTCCCCCATGTCATTTGCGCCTTGAGTTAGGCCTCATTTGACTCAACCATATCATTTGTGCCTCGAGTCAGGCCTCGTTTGACCCACCCATATCATTTGCGCCTTGAGTTGGGCCTCGTTTCACTCAACGATATCATTTGTGCCTTGAGTTGGGCCTCGTTTCACTCAACGATATCATTTGTGCCTTGGGTTAGGCCTCATTTGACTAAACCATAACATTTACGCATCGAGTAGGGCCTCGTTTGACTCACTGATACCATTTGTGTCTCGAGTTGGGCCTCGTTTGACTCAATCATATCATTTGCGCCTAGAGTCGGGCCTCATTTGACTCACCGATATCATTTGTGCCTCGAGTTGGGCCTCAATTAACTCACTGATACAATTTGTGCCTTGAGTCAGGCCTTGTTTGACATAACCATATCATTTGTGCCTCGTTTCAAGCCTTGTTTGAATCAACCATATAATTTGTGCCTCGAGTTAGGCCTCGTTTGACTCAACCCTATCATTTGCGCCGCGAGTCGGGCCTTATTTAACTCACATATACCATTTGTGCCTCGAGTAGGGCCTCGTTTGACTCAATCATATCATTTGTGTCTCAAGTCAGGCCTCGTTTAACTCAACCATATCATTTGTGCCTCGAGTCAGGCCTTGTTTGACTCACCCATATGTTTACGCATCAAGTCAGGACTCATTTGACTAAACCATATCATTTGTGTCTCGAGACATGCCTCGTTTGACTCAACCATATCATTTGCGCCTCGAGTTGGGCCTCGTTTGACTCACCCAAATCATTTGTGCCTCGAGTTGGGCCTTGTTTGACTCACCCATATCAATTGCGGCTCGAGTCGAGCCTTGTTGGACTCACTGATTCCCTTTGTGCTTCGAATTGGGCCTCCTTTGACTAAACCATATGATTTGTGCCTTCAGTCAGGCCTCGTTTGACTAAACCATATCATTTGTGCCTCGAGTTAGGCCTCGTTTAGCTCAACCACATCATTTGTGCCTCAAGTTAGGTCTCGTTTAACTCAACCACATCATTTGTTCCTCGAGTTAGGTCTCGTTTGACTCAACCACATCATTTGTGCCATGAGTCAGGCCTCGTTTGACTCAACCATATCATTTGTGCCTCGAGTCTGGCCTCGTTTGACTCACCCATATCATTTGTGCCTCGAGTCGGTCATCGTTTGACTCAACCATATCATTTGCGCCTCGAGTCGGACCTTCTTTGACTCACCGATACCATTTATGCCTCGAGTTGGGCCTCATTTCACTCAACCATATCATTTGTGCCTCGGGTCAACCCTCGTTTGACTAAACCATATCATTTGTGCCTCGAGTAGGGCCTCGTTTGACTCACTGATACTGTTTGTGCCTCGAGTTGGGTCTCGTTTGACTCAACCATATCATTTACGCCTCGAGTCGGGCCTCGTGTGGCTCAACCCTATTATTTGCACTCGAGTTGGGCCTTGTTTGACTCACCCATGCCATTTGCGCCTCGAGTTAGGCCACGTTTGTCTCAACCATGTGTATGTGCCTCGAGTTAGGCCTTGTTTGACTCACCCATATCATTTGTGCCTCGAGTCGGGCCTTGCGTGACTCACCGATACCCTTTATGCATCGATTTGGGCCTCGTTTGACTCAACCATATCATTTGCGCCTTCAGTCAAGCCTCGTTTGTCTAAACCATATCATTTATGCCTCAAGTCAGGCCTTGTTTGACTCCACCATATCATTTGCGCCTCGAGTCGCACCTCGTTTGACTCCACTATATCATTTACGCCTCTAGTCAAGCCTCATTGGACTCACCCATATTATTTGCACCTCGAGTTGGGCCTTGTTTGACTCATTGATACCATTTGCGCCTCGAGTTGAGCCTCGTTTCACTCAACCATATCATTTGTCCCTTGGGTCAGGCACCGTTTGACTAAACCATATCATTTGCGCCTCGAGTTGGGCCTCGTTTGACTCATCGATACCATTTGTGCCTCGAGTTGGGCCTCGTTTGACTCAACCTTATCATTTGTGCCTCGTGTCAGGCCTCGTTTGACTTAACCATATCATTTGTCCCTCAAGTCAGGTCTCGTTTGACACACCCATATCATTTACGCATCGAGTCTGGCCTCGTTTAACTCAACCATATCATTTGTGCCTCCAGTTAGGTCTCGTTTGACTCAACCATATCATTTGCGCCTCGAGTCGGTCATCGTTTGACTAAACCATATCATTTGCACCCCGAGTAGGGCCTCGTTTAACTCCCTAACACCATTTGTGCCTCGAGTTGGGCTTTGTTTGACTAAACCATATCATTTGCGCCTCGAGTTAGGCCTCGTTTGATTCAACCATATCATTTGTGCCTCGAGTCTGGCCTTGTTTGACTCAACCGTATCATTTACGCCTCGAGTCAGGTCTCATTTAACTCAACCACATGATTTGTGCCTGGAGTCAGGTGTCGTTCGTCTCAACCATATTATTTGCGCCTCGCGTTGGGCCTCGTTTAACTCAACCACATCATTTGTGCCTCGAGTGAGGTCTCGTTTGACTCAACCATGTCATTTTTGCCTCGAGTCGGGCAACATTTAACTCAACCATATCATTTGTGCCTCGAGTCAGGCCTCGTTTGACTCAACCATAGCATTTGCGCCTCGAGTCGGGCCTTGTTTGACTCAACCATATCATTTGCGCCTCGAGTCAGGCCTCATTTGGCTCAACCATATCATTTGTGCCTCGAGTCAGGCCACATTTGACTCAACCACATCGTTTGTGCCTCGAGTCGGGCCTCGTTTGACTCTACTATATCATTTGCGCCTCGAGTCGAGCCTTATTTGACTCGCCCATATGTTTGCGCATCGAGTCATGCCTCGTTTGACTCAACCATAACATTTGCGCCTTGAGTTGGGCCTTGTTTGACTCACCCATGTCATTTGCGCCTTGAGTTAGGCCTCGTTTGACTCAACCATATCATTTGTGCCTCGAGTCAGGCCTCGTTTGACTCACCCATATCATTTGCGCCTTGAGTCGGGCCGTGCTTGACTCACCGATACCATTTGTGCCTCGAGTTGGGCCTCGTTTCACTCAACCATATCATTTGTGCCTCGGGTTAGGCCTCGTTTGACTAAACCATAACATTTGCACCTCGAGTAGGGCCTCGTTTGACTCACTGATACCATTTGTGCCTTGAGTTGGGCCTTGTTTGACTCAACCATATCATTTGCGCCTAGAGTCGGGCCTCGTGTGGCTTAACCCTATCATTTGCGCCTCGAGTTGGGCCTCGTGTGACTCAACCCTATCATTTGCGCCTCGACTCGTGCCTCATTTGACTCATCGATACCATTTGTGCCCCGAGTTGGGCCTCAATTTACTTACTGATGCAATTTGTGCCTCGAGTCAGGCCTTGTTTGACTCAACCATATCATTTGCGCCTCGTTTCAGGCCTTGTTTGAATCAACCATATAATTTGCGTCTCGAGTCGGGCCTCATTTGACTCAACCCTATCATGTGCGAGTCAGGTCTTATTTAACTCACATATACCATTTGTGCCTCGAGTAGGGCTTCGTTTGACTTAACCATATCATTTGTGCCTCGACTCAGGCCTCGTTTGACTCACCCATATCATTTGCGCCTTGAGTCGGGCCGTGCTTGACTCACCGATACCATTTGTGCCTCGAGTTGGGCCTCGTTTCACTCAACCATATCATTTGTGCCTCGGGTTAGGCCTCGTTTGACTAAACCATAACATTTGCACCTCGAGTAGGGCCTCGTTTGACTCACTGATACCATTTGTGCCTCGAGTTGGGCCTTGTTTGACTCAACCATATCATTTGCGCCTAGAGTCGGGCCTCGTGTGGCTTAACCCTATCATTTGCGCCTCGAGTTGGGCCTCGTGTGACTCAACCCTATCATTTGCACCTCGACTCGTGCCTCATTTGACTCATCGATACCATTTGTGCCTCGAGTTGGGCCTCAATTGACTTACTGATGCAATTTGTGCCTCGAGTCAGGCCTTGTTTGACTCAACCATATCATTTGCGCCTCGTTTCAGGCCTCGTTTGAATCAACCATATAATTTGTGTCTCGAGTCGGGCCTCGTTTGACTCAACCCTATCATTTGTGCCGCGAGTCGGGTCTTATTTAACTCACATATACCATTTGTGCCTCGAGTAAGGCCTCGTTTGACTTAACCATATCATTTGTGCCTTTAGTCAAGCCTCGTTTGACTCACCCATATCATTTGCACCTCGAGTCGGGCCTTGTTTGACTCAACCATATCATTCACACCTCTAGTTGAGCCTTATTTGACTCACCCATATGTTTACGCATCAAGTCGGGCCTCATTTGACTAAACCATATCATTTGTGTCTCGAGACATGCCTCGTTTGACTCAACCATATCATTTGCGCCTCGAGTTGGGTCTCATTTGACTCACCCAAGTCATTTGTGCCTCGAGTTAGGCCTCGTTTGACTCAACCATGTGTTTGTACCTTGAGTCAGGCCTTGTTTAACTCATCCATATCATTTGCGCCTCGAGTCGGGCCCTGTTTGGCTCACCGATACCCTTTGTGCATCGAGTTGGGCCCCGTTTGACTAAACCATATGATTTGTGCCTTTAGTCAGGCCTCATTTGACTCAACCATATCATTTGTGCCTCGAGTTAGGCCTCGTTTAACTCAACCACATCATTTGTGCCTCGAGCCAGGTCTCGTTTAACTTAACCACATCATTTGTTCCTCGAGTCAGGTCTCGTTTGACTTAACCACATCATTTGTGCCTCGAGTCAGGCCTCGTTTGACTCACTCATATCATTTGTGCCTCGAGTCGGTCATCGTTTGACTCATCCATATCATTTGCGCCTCAAGTCAGACCTTGTTTGACTCACCGATACCATTTATGCCTCGAGTTGGGCCTCGTTTCACTCAACCATATCGTTTGTGCCTCGGATCAACTCTCGTTTGACTAAACCATATCATTTGCCCCTCGAGTAGGGCCTCGTTTGACTCAACCATATAATTTGCGCCTCGAGTCGGGCCTCATGTGGCTCAACCCTATCATTTGCGCCCCAAGTTGGGCCTCGTTTGACTCACCCATGCCATTTGCGCCTCGAGTTAGGCCATGTTTGACTCAACCATGTGTTTGTGCCTCGAGTTTGGCCTTGTTTGACTCACCGATACCCTTTGCGCCTCGACTCGGGCCTTGTGTGAGTCACCGATACCCTTTGCGCATCGATTTGGGCCTCGTTTGACTCAACCATATCTTTTGTGCCTTCAGTCAGGCCTCGTATGACTAAACCATATCATTTGCGCCTCGAGTCAGTCCTTGTTTGACTCAACCATATCATTTGTGCCTCAAGTCGGGCATCGTTTGACTCCACTATATCATTTACGCCTCGAGTCAGGCCTCATTTGACTCGCCCATATCATTTGTGCCTTGAGTTGGGCCTTGTTTGACTCACTGATACCATTTACGCCTAAGTTGTGCCTCATTTCACTCAACCATATCATTTGTGCCTTGAGTTAGTCCTCATTTGACTAAACCATATCATTTGCGCCTCGAGTTGGGCCTCGTTTGACTCATCGATACCATTTGTGCCTCGAGTTTGGCCTCATTTGACTCAACCATATCATTTGCGCCTAGAGTCGGGCCTCGTGTGGCTCAACCCTATCATTTGCGCATCGAGTCGGGCCTTGTGTAACTCGACCCTATCATTTGCACCTCGACTCGTGCCTTATTTGACACACTGATACCATTTGTGCCTCGAGTTGGGCCTCAATTGACTCACCGATACCATTTGCACCTCAAGTCAGTCCTTGTTTGACTCACCCATATCATTTGCGCCTCGAGTCGGGCCTTGTTTGACTCACCGATACCCTTTGTGCATTGAGTTGGGCGTTGTTTGATTAAACCATATGATTTACGCCTCGAGTCAGGCCTCATTTGACTCAACCACATCAATTGTGCCATGAGTCAGGTGTCATTTGACTCAACCATATCATTTGTGCCTCGACTTGGGCCTCGTTTAACTCAACCACATCATTTGTGCCTCGAGTTAGGTCCCGTTTGACTCAACCATATCATTTGTGCCTCTAGTCGGGCCTCGTTTCACTCAACCATATCATGTAGGCCTCGAGTCAGGTCTCGTTTAACTCAACCATATCATTTGCGCGCGAGTCGGTCATCGTTTGACTCATCCATATCATTTGCGCCTCGAGTCAGGCCTTGTTTAACTCACCGATACCATTTGTGCCTCGAGTTGGGCCTTGTTTCACTCAACCATATCATTTGTGCCTCGAGTTGAGCCTCATGTGGCTTAACCCTATCATTTGTGCCTCGAGTCGGGCCTCGTGTGACTCAACCCTACCATTTGTGCCTCAAGTCAGCCCTCATTTGACTCACTGATACCATTTGTGCCTCGAGTGAGGTCTCGTTTGACTCAACCGTATCATTTGTGCCTCGAGTCAGGTCTCGTTTGACTCAACCATATCATTTTTGCCTCGAGTCGGGCCACGTTTAACTCAACCATATCATTTGTGCCTCGAGTCAGGCCTCGTTTGACTCAACCATATCATTTGCGCCTCGAGTCAGGCCTCGTTTGACTCAACCATAGCATTTGCGCCTCGAGTCGGGCCTTGTTTGACTCAACCATATCATTTGCGCCTCGAGTCAGGCCTCGTTTGGCTCAACCATATCATTTGTGCCTCGAGTCAGGCCTCGTTTGACTCAACCATATCATTTGTGCCTCGAGTCGGGCCTCGTTTGACTCCACTATATCATTTGTGCCTTGAGTCGAGCCTTATTTGACTCACCCATATGTTTGCGCATCGAGTCAAGCCTTGTTTGACTCAACCATATCATTTGCGCCTCGAGTGGGGCCTTGTTTGACTCAACCATGTCATTTGCGCCTTGAGTTAGGCCTCGTTTGACTCAACCATATCATTTGTTCCTCAAGTCAGGCCTCGTTTGACTCACCCATATCATTTGTGCCTTGAGTCGGGCCTTGTTTGACTCACGGATACCATTCGTGCCTCGAGTTAGGCCTCGTTTCACTCAACCATATCATTTGTGCCTCAGGTTAGGCCTCGTTTGACTAAACCATAACATTTGCGCCTCGAGTAGGGCCTTGTTTGACTCACTGATACCATTTGTGCCTCGAGTTGGGCCTCGTTTGACTCAACCATATCATTTGCGCCTAGAGTCGGGCCTCGTGTGGCTTAACCCTATCATTTGTGCCTCGAGTTGGGCCTCGTGTGACTCAACTGTATCATTTGCACCTCGAGTCGGGCCTCATTTGACTCACCGATACCATTTGTGCCTCGAGTTGGGCCTCAATTGACTCACCGATACAATTTGTGCCTCGAGTCAGGCCTTGTTTGACTCAACCATATCATTTGTGCCTCGTTTCAGGCCTTGTTTGAATCAACCATATAATTTGCGTCTCGAGTCGGGCCTCGTTTGACTCAACCCTATCATGTGCGAGTCGGGTCTTATTTAACTCACATATACCATTTGTGCCTCGAGTAGGGCTTCGTTTGACTTAACCATATCATTTGTGCCTCTAGTCAGGCCTCGTTTGACTCACCCATATCATTTGTGCCTTGAGTCGGTCATCGTTTCACTCAACCATATCATTTGCGCCTCGAGTCGGACCTTGTTTGACTCGGCGATACCAATTATGCCTCGAGTTGGGCCTCGTTTCACTCAACCATATCGTTTGTGCCTCAGGTCAACCCTCGTTTGACTAAACCATATCATTTACCCCTCGAGTAGGGCCTCGTTTGACTCACTGATACCATTTGTGCCTCGCGTTAGGCCTCGTTTGACTCAACCATATCATTTGCGCCTCGAGTCGGGCCTCCTGTGACTCAACCCTATCATTTGCGCCTCGATTTGGGCCTCGTTTGACTCACCCATGCCATTTGCGCCTCGAGTTAGGCCACGTTTGACTCAACCATGTGTTTGCGCCTCGAGTTAGGCCTTGTTTGACTCACCCATATCATTTGTGCCTCGACTCGGGCCTTCTGTGAGTCACCGATACCCTTTGCGCATCGAATTGGGCCTCGTTTGACTCAACCATATCATTTGTGCCTTCAGTTAGGCCTTGTATGACTAAACCATATCATTTGCGCCTCGAGTCAGTCCTTGTTTGACTCAAACATATCATTTGCGCCTCGAGTCGGGCGTCGTTTGACTCCACTATATCATTTACGCCTCGAGTCAGGCCTCGTTTGACTCACCCATATCATTTGTGCCTCGAGTTAGGCCTTGTTTGACTCACTGATACCATTTGTGCCTCGAGTTGTGCCTCGTTTCACTCAACCATATCATTTGTGCCTCGGGTTAGTCCTCGTTTCACTCAACCATATCATTTGTGCCTCGAGTTAGTCCTCGTTTGACTAAATCATATCATTTGTGCCTCGAGTTGGGCCTCGTTTGACTCATCGATACCATTTGTGCCTCGAGTTTGGCCTCATTTGACTCAACCATATCATTTGCGCCTAGAGTCGGGCCTCGTGTGGCTCAACCCAATCATTTGTGCATCGAGTCGGGCATCGTGTAACTTGGCTCTATCGTTTGTGCCTCGATTCGTGCCTCATTTGACTCACTGATACCATTTGTGCCTCGAGTTGGGCCTCAATTGACTAACCGATACCATTTGCGCCTCGAGTCAGGCCTTGTTTGTCTCACCCATATCATTTGCGCCTCGAGTCAGGCCTTGTTTGACTCATCGATACCCTTTGTGCATTGAGTTGGGCGTTGTTTGACTAAACATATGATTTACGCCTCGAGTCGAGCCTCATTTGACTCAACCACATCAATTGTGACATGAGTCAGGTGTCGTTTGACTCAACCATATCATTTGTGCCTCGACTTGGGCCTCGTTTAACTCAACCACATCATTTGTGCCTCGAGTCAGGTCCCGTTTGACTCAACCATATCATTTGTGCCTTGAGTCAGGCCTCGTTTGACTCAACCATATCATTTGTGCCTCTAGTCGGGCCTCGTTTCACTCAACCATATCATGTGGGCCTCGAGTCAGGTCTCGTTTGACTCAACCATATCATTTGCGCCTCGAGTCGGTCATTGTTTGACTCAGCCATCTCATTTGCCCTCGAGTCAGGCCTTGTTTAACTCATCGATACCATTTGTGCCTCGAGTTAGGCCTTGTTTCACTCAACCATATCATTTGTGCCTCGAGTCGAGCCTCATGTGGCTTAACCCTATCATTTGTGCCTCGAGTTGGGCCTCGTGTGACTCAACCCTATCATTTGCACCTCAAGTCGGCTCTCATTTGACTCACTGATACCATTTATGCCTCGAGTTAGGCCTCAATTGACTCACCGATACCATTTGTGCCTCGAGTCAGGTCTCATTTCACTCAACCATATAATTTGTGCCTCGAGTCAGGTCTCATTTGACTCAACCATTTCATTCGCGCCTCGAGTCAGGCCTCGTTTAACTCAACCATATCATTTGTTCCTCAAGTCAGGTCTCGTTTGACTTAACCATATCATTTGTGCCTCGAGTCAGGCCTCGTTTGACTCAACCATATCATTTGCGCCTCAAGTTGGGCCTCGTTTAACTTAACCATATCATTTGTGGCTCGAGTCAAGTCTTGTTTGACTCAACCATATCATTTGCACCTCGAGTCGGTCATCGTTTGACTCATCCATATCATTTGCGCCTCGAGTCAGGCCTTGTTTGACTCATCGATACCATTTGTGCGTTGAGTTGGGTCTTGTTTCACTCAACCATATCATTTATGCCTCGGGTCAGGCCTCATTTGACTAAACCATATCATTTGCACCTCGAGTAGGGCCTCGTTTGACTCACTGATACCATTTGTGCCTCGAGTTGGGCCTTGTTTGACTCAACCATATCATTTGCGCTTCGAGTCAGACCTTGTGTGGCTCAACCCTATCATTTGCACGTCGAGTCAGGCCTCGTGTGGCTCAACTCTATCATTTGCACCTCGAGTCGGGCCTTATTTGACTCACCGATACCATTTGTGCCTCGAGTCAGGCCTTGTTTGACTAAACTATATTATTTGCGCCTCATTTCAGGCCTCATTTGAATCAACCATATAATTTGCGCCTCGAGTCGGGCCTTGTTTAACTCTACCCTATCATTTGCGCCTCGAGTCGGGCCTTATTTGACTCACCGATACCATTTGTGCCTCGAGTTGGGCCTTGTGTGACTCAACCATATCATTTGTGCCTTGAGTTAGGCCTCGTTTGACTCAACTATATCATTTGTGCCTCATGATGGGCCTCATTTGACTCAACCATATCATTTGTGCCTCGAGTCGGGCCTCGTTTGACTTAACCATATTGTTGGTGGCTCGAGTCATGCCTCGTTTGACTGAACCATATCATTTGCGCCTTGAGTTGGGCCTCGTTGGACTCACCGATGTCATTTGCGCCGCAAGTTAGGCCTCGTTTGACTCAACTATGTGTTTGCGCCTAGTGTCAGGCCTTGATTGACTCAACCATATCATTTGCGCCTCGAGTTGGGTCTCGTTTAACTCAACCAATCATTTGTACCTCGTGTCTAGTCTCGTTTGACTCAACCATATCATTTTTGCCTCGAGTTAGGTCTTGTTTGACTCCACCATATCATTTGCGCCTCGAGTCGGGCCTCGTTTTACTCAGCCATATCATTTGTGCCTCGAGTTAGGCCTCGTTTGACTCAACCATATCATTTGTGCCTCGAGTCAGGCCTCATTTCACTCAACCATATCATTTGCGCCTAGAGTCCAGCCTTGTTTGACTCAACCATATCATTTGCGCCTCGAGTCTGGCCTCGTTTGACTCCACCATATCATTTACGCCTCGAGTCGGGCCTCGTTTAACTCAACCATATCATTTGCGCCTCAAGTTGGGCCTTGTTTGACTCAACCATATCATTTGTGCCTCGAGTCAGGCCTTGTTTGACTCAACCATATCATTTGTGCCTCGAGTGGGGACTTGTTTAACTCAACCACATCATTTGTATCTTGAGTCAGGTCTCGTTTGACTCAACCATATTATTTATGCTTCGAGTCAGGTCTCGTTTGACTCAACATATCATTTGTGCCTCGAGTCAGGCCTCGTTTCACTCAACCATAACATTTGTGTCTCGAGTCAGGTCTTATTTGACACAACCGTATCATTTATGCCTCGAGTCAGGCCTCGTTTAACTCAACCGTATAATTTATGCTTCGAGTCAGGCCTCGTTTAACTCAACCATATCATTTGTGCCTTGAGTTAGGTCTCGTTTGACACAACCATACCATTTATTTCTCGAGTCAGGCCTCGTTTGACTCACCCATATCATTTGCGGCTCGAGTTGGGCCTTGTTTGACTCACCGATACCATTTGTGCCTCGAGTTGGGCCTCGTTTCACTCAACCATATCATTTATGCCTCGGGTCATCCCTCGTTTGATTCACCGATATCATTTGCGCCTCGAGTCGGGCCTCGTTTGACTCTTGTGCCTCGAGTCGGTCATCGTTTGACTTAACCATATCATTTGCACCTCGAGTCGGTCATCGTGTGACTCAACCATATCATTTGCGCCTCGAGTCGGGCCTTGTTTGACTCACTGATACCATTTGTGCCTCGAGTTGAACCTCATTTCACTCAACCAGATCATTTGCGCCTCGAATTGGGCCACGTGTGGCTCAACCCTATCATTTGCACCTCAAGTTGGGCCTCATTTGACTCACCCATGTCATTTGCACCTCGAGTTAGGCCTTGTTTGACTCAACCATGTGTTTACGCCTCGAGTCAGTCCTTGTTTGACTCACCCGTATCATTTATGCCTCGAGTCAGGCCTTGTTTAACTCACCGATACCCTTTGTGCATCGAGTTAGGACTCGCTTGACTAAACCATATGATTTGCGCCTCATGTCGGGTCTCATTTAACTCAACCACATCATTTGTGCCTTGAGTCAGGTGTCGTTTGACTCAACCATATCCTTTGTGCCTCGACTTTTGCCTCGTTTAACTCAACCACATCATTTGTGCCTCAAGTTAGGTCTCGTTTGACTCAACCATATCATTTGTGCCTCGAGTCGGGCCTTATTTAACTCAACCATATCATTTGTGCCCTGAGTTAGTTCTCGTTTGACTCAACCATATCATTTGTGCCTCAAGTCGGCCTCGTTTGACTCAACCATGTCATTTGTGGCTCGAGCCGGGCCTCGTTTAACTCAACCATATCATTTGTGCCTTGAGCCAAGTCTCGTTTGACTCTTGCGCCTCGAGTCGGTCATCGTTTGACTCAACCATATCATTTGCGCCTCGAGTCAGTCATCGTTTGACTCAACCATATTATTTGTCCTCAAGTCGGGCCTTGTTTGACTCACCGATACCATTTGTGCCTCAAGTTGGGCCTTGTTCCACTCAACCATATCATTTGTGCCTCGGGTCATGCCTCGTTTGACTAAACCATATCATTTGCGTCTCGAGTAGGGCCTCGTTTGACTCACTGATACCACTTGTCCCTCGAGTTGGGCCCCATTCAACCATATCATTTGCGCCTCGAGTCGGGCCTCGTGTGGCTCAACCCTATCATTTGTGCCTCGAGTCGGGACTCGTGTGACTTAACCCTATCATTTCTGCCAGGAGTTGGGCCTCAATTGACTCACCGATACCATTTGCGCCTCGAATCTGGCCTTGTTTGACTCAACCATATCATTCGCGCCTCGTTTCAAGCCTCATTTAAATCAACCATATAATTTGCGCCTCGAGTCGCGCCTCGTTTGACTCAACCCTATCATTTGCGCCTAGAGTCAGGCCTTATTGGACTCATCGGTACCATTTGTGCCTCGAGTTGGGCCTCGTTTGACTCAACCATATCATTTGTGCCTCGAGTCAGGCCTCGTTTGACTCAACCATATCATTTGCGCCTCGTGTCGGGCCTCATTTGACTTAGCCATATCATTTGTGCCTCGAGTCGGGCCTTGTTTGACTCAACCATATCATTTCTGCCACGAGCCAGGCCTCATTTGACTCAACCATATGATTTGTGCCTCGAGTCAGGACTCGTTTGACTCAACCATATCATTTGTGCCTCGTGTCGGGCCTCGTTTACTTCAACCATATCATTTGCGCCTCGGGTCGAGCCTTATTTGACTCACCCATATGTTTACGCATCGAGTCGAGGCTCTTTTGACTGAACCATATCGTTTGTGCCTCGAGTCATGCCTCATTTGACTCAACCATATCATTTGTGCCTCGAGTTGGGCCTCGTTTAACTCACCCATGTCATTTATGCCTTGAGTTAGGCCTCGTTTGACTTAACCATGTGTTTGCGCCTCGAGTCAGGCCTTGGTTGACTCAACCATATCATTTGCGCCACGAGTTGGGCCACGTTTGACTCAACCATATCATTTGTGCCTCGAGTTGGGCCTCGTTTAACTCAACCACATCATTTGTGCCTCGAGTCAGGCCTCATTTGACCCAACCATATCATTTGTTCCTTGAGATGGGCCTCGTTTAACTGAACCATATCATTTGAGTCTCGAGTCAGGTCTCGTTTGACTCAACCATATTATTTGCGCCTCGAGTTGGTCATCGTTTGACTCAACCATATCATTTGTGCCTCGAGTCAGGCCTCGTTTGACTCAATCATATCATTTGCGCCTCGAGTCAGGCCTCGTTTGACCCAACCATATCATTTGTTCCTTGAGATGGGCCTCGTTTAACTGAACCATATCATTTGAGTCTCGAGTCAGGTCTCATTTGACTCAACCATATTATTTGCGCCTCGAGTTGGTCATCGTTTGACTCACCCATATCATTTGTGCCTCGAGTCAGGCCTCGTTTGACTCAATCATATCATTTGCGCCTCGAGTTGGGCCTCGTTTGACTCACCCATGTCATTTGCACCTCGAGTTAGGCCTCGTTTGAGTCAACCATGTGTTTGCGCCTCGACTTAGGCCTTGTTTGACTCACCCATATCATTTGAGCCACGAGTCGGGCCTCGTTTGACTCACCGATACCATTTGTGCCTCGAGTCAGTCATCGTTTGACTCAACCATATCATTTGCGCCTCGAGTTGGGCCTTGTTTGACTCAACGATACCATTTGTGCCTCGAGTTGGGCCTCGTTTCACTCAACCATATCATTTGTTCCTCGGGTCAGGCCTCGTTTAACTAAACCATATCATTTGCATCTCGAGTAGGGCCTCGTTTGACTCACTGATACCATTTTTGCCTCGAGTTGGGCCTCATTCAACCATATCATTTGCACCTCGAGTCGGGCCTTGTGTGGCTCAACCCTATCATTTGCGCCACGAGTCGGGACTCGTGTGACTTAACCCTATCATTTGCTTCTCGAGTCGGGCCTCATTTGACTCACCGATACCATTTGTACCTCGAGTTGGGCCTCTATTGACTCAATGATACCATTTGCGTCTCGAGTTAGGCCTCGTTTGAGTCAACCACATGTTTACGTCTCGAGTCGGGACTTGTGTGACTCAACGATACCATTTGTGCCTCGAGTTAGGCCTCGTTTGACTCAACCATATCATTTGCACCTTGAGTCAAGCCTTATTTGATTCAATCATATCATTTGTGCCTCGAGTCAGGCCTCGTTTGACTCAATCGTATCCTTTGTGCCTCGAGTCGGGTCTCATTTAACTCAACCACATCATTTGTGCCTTGAGTCAGGTGTCGTTTGACTCAACCATATCATATGCGCCTCGAGTCGGGCCTTGTTTCACTTAACCATGTCATTTGCGCCTCGAGTCAGGCCTCGTTTGACATAACCATATCATTTGTGCCTTGAGTCATGCCTCGTTTGACTCAACAATATCATTTGCATGTCGAGTTGGGCTTCGTGTGGCTCAATCCTATCGTTCGCACCTCGAGTCGGGCCACATTTGACTCACTGATACCATTTGTGCCTCGTTTGACTAAACCATATCATTTGCGCCTCGAGTAGGGCCTTGTTTGACTCACTGATACCATTTGTGTCTCGAGTTGGGCCTCGTTTCACTCAGCCATATCATTTGCGTCTCGAGTAGGGCCTCGTTGGACTCACGGATACCATTTGTGCCTCGAGTTGGGCCTCGTCCAACCATATCATTTGCGCCTCGAATCGGGCCTCATTTGACTCACTGATACCATTTGTGCATCGAGTTGGGCCTCAATTGACTAATCGATACCAATTGCGCCTCGAGTCAGGCCTTGTTTGACTCAACCATATCATTTGCACCTCGTTTCAAGCCTCGTTTGAATCAACCATATAATTTGAGCCTCGAGTCGGGCCTCGTTTGACTTAACCCTATCATTTGCGCCTCGAGTCGGGCCTTATTTGACTCACCGGTACCATTTGTGCCATGAGTTGGGCCTCGTTTGACTCAACCATATTATTTGTGCATCAAGTCAGGCCTTGTTTGACTCAACCATATCATTTGCGCCTCATGTCGGGCCTCATTTGACTCAACCATATCATTTGTGCCTCGAGTCGGGCCTGGTTTGACTCAACCATATCATTTGCGCCTTGAGTCAGGCCTCGTTTGACACAACCATATCATTTGTGCCTCGAGTCAGGCCTCATTTGACTCAACCATATCATTTGTGCCTCGTGTCGGGCCTCGTTTGACTCAACCATATCATTTGCATCTCGAGTCGAGCCTAATTTGACTCACCCATATGTTTGCGCATCGAGTCAGGGCTCTTTTGACTGCATCATATCGTTTGTTCCTCGAGTCATGCCTCGTTTGACTCAAGCATATCATTTGCGCCTCGAGTTGGGCCTCGTTTGACTCACCCATCTCATTTGTGCCTCAAGTTAAGCCTCGTTTGACTCGACCATGTGTTTGCGTCTTGAGTCAGGCCTTGGTTCACTCAACCATATCATTTGCGCCACGAGTCAGGCCACGTTTGACTCAACCATATCGTTTGCGCCTCAAGTCGTGTCTCATTTCACTCAACCACATCATTTGTGCCTTGAGTCAGGTGTTGTTTCACTCAACCATATCATTTGTGCCTCGAGTTGGGCCTCGTTTGACTTAAGCACATCATTTGTGCCTCGAGTCAGGTCTCGTTTGACTCAACCATATCATTTGTGCCTCGAGTTGAGCCTCGTTTAACTCAACCATATGATTTGTGCCTCGAGTTAGGTGTCGTTTGACTCAACCACATCATTTATGCCTCGAGTTGGGCCTTGTTTGACTCAACCATATCATTTGCGCCTCGAGTTGGGCCTCGTTTAACTCAACCATATCATTTGTGCCTCGAGTCAAGCCTCGTTTGACTCAACCGTATCATTTGCATGTCGAGTTGGGCCTCGTGTGGCTCAATCCTATCGTTTGCGCCTCGAGTCGGGCCTCATTTGACTCACTGATACCATTTGTGCCTCGAGTTGGGCCTCGTTTGACTAAACCATATCATTTGCGCCTCGAGTAGGGCCTTGTTTGACTCACTGATACCATTTGTGCCTTGGGTTGGGCCTCGTTTCACTCAACCATATCATTTGCACCTCGAGTAGGGCCTCGTGTGGGTCAACCCTATCATTTGCACCTCGAGTTGGGCCTCGTTTGACTCAACCATGTCATTTGTGCCTTGAGTTAGGCCTCGTTTGACTCAACCATGTGTTTGCGCCTCGAGTCGGTCATCGTTTGACTCAACCATATCATTTGCGCCTTGAGTCGGTCATCGTTTGACTCAACCATATTATTTGTGCCTTGAGTCGGGCCTTGTTTGACTCACCGATACCATTTGTGCCTCGAGTTGGGCCTCTTTTCACTCAACCATATCATTTGTGCCTCGGGTCAGGCCTCATTTGACTAAACCATATCATTTGCGTCTCGAGTAGGGCCTCATTTGACTCACTGATACCATTTTTGCCTCGAGTTGGGCCTCGTTCAACCATATCATTTGCGCCTCGAGTCGGGCCTCATTTGACTCACCGATGCCATTTGTGCCTCAAGTTGGGCCTCGTTTGACTCAACCATATCATTTGTGCCTCGAGTCAAGCCTCGTTTGACTCAACCATATCATTTGCGCCTCGAGCCGGGCCTCATTTAACTCAACCATATCATTCGTGCCTCGACTCAGGTCTCGTTTGACTCAACCATATCATTTGTGCCTCGAGTCAGATCTTGTTTGACTCAAGCATATCATTTGCGCCTTGAGTCGGGCCTCGTTTAACTCAACCATATGATTTGTGCCTCGAGTCAGGTGTCGTTTGACTTAACTACATTATTTATGCCTCGAGTCAGGCCTCGTTTGACTCAACCATATCATTTGCGCCTCGAGTTGGGCCTCGTTTAACTTAACCATATCAATTGTGCCTCGAGTCAAGCCTCATCTGACTCAACCATATCATTTGCGCCTCGAGATAGGCCTCGTTTAACTCAATTATATCATTTGTGCCTCAAGTCAGGTCTCGTTTGACTCAACCACATCATTTGTGCCTTGAGTTAGGTCTCGTTCGACTCAACCATATCATTTGTGCCTCGAGTCGGGCCTCGTTTAACTCAACCATATCATTTGAGTCTCGAGTCAGGTCTTGTTTGACTCAACCATATTATTTGCGCCTCGAGCCGGTCATCGTTTGACTCAACGATATCATTTGTGCCTCAAGTCAGGCCTCGTTTGACTCAACCATATCATTTGCACCTCGAGTTAGGCCTCGTTTAACTCAACCATATCATTTGTGCCTCAGGTCAGGCCTCGTTTAACTAAACTATATCATTTACGCCTCGAGTAGGGCCTCGTTTAACTAAACTATATCATTTATGCCTCGAGTAGGGCCTCGTTTGACTCACTGATACTATTTGTGCCTCGAGTTGGGCCTCGTTTGACTCAACCATATCATTTGCGCCTTGAGTCAGGCCTCGTTTTATTCAACCATATCATTTGTGCCTTGAGTCACGCCTCGTTTGATTCGACTGTATCATTTGCGCCTCGCGTCAGGCCTCGTTTAACTCAACCACATCATTTGTGCCTTGAGTCAGGTGTCGTTTGACTCATCCATATCATTTGTGCCTCAAGTTGAGCCTCATTTAACTCAACCGTATCATTTGTGCCTCGAGTCAAGCCTCGTTTGACTTAACCATATCATTTGTGCCTCGAGTCAGGCCTCGTTTTACACAACCATATCATTTGCACCTTGAGTCGGCGCTCATTTAACTCAACCATATCATTTGTGTCCCGAGTCAAGTCTCATTTGACTCAACCATATCATTTGTGCCTCGAGTCGGTCATCGTTTGACTCAACCATATCATTTGTTCGTCGAGTCGGTCCTAGTTTGACTCAACCATATCATTTGTGGCTCGGGTCAGGCCTCGTTTGACTAAACTATATCATTTGCGCCTCAAGTAGGGCCTCATTTGACTCACTGATACCATTTGTGCCTCGAGTTAGGCCTCGTTTGACTCAACCATATCATTTGCGCCTTGAGTCGGGCCTCATGTTGCTCAACCCTATCATTTACGCCTTGAGTCAGGCCTCGTGTGACTCAACCCTATCATTTGCGTCTCGATTCGGGTCTCATTTGACTCACCGATAATATTTGTGCCTTGAGTTGGGCCTTAATTGACTCACCGATACCATTTGTGCCTCGAGTTAGGCCTTGATTGACTCAACCATATCATTTGTGCCTCGTTTTAGGCCTCGATTGAGTCAACTGTATAATTTATGCCTCTAGTCGAGCCTCGTTTGACACAACCCTATCATTTGTGCCTCGAGTCAGGCCTCGTTTGACACAACCATACCATTTGCACCTCGTGTCAGGCCTCATTTGACCCAACCATATCATTTGTGCCTCGAGTTGGGCCTCATTTGACTCACCGATAATATTTGTTCCTTGAGTTGGGCCTCAATCGACTCACCGATACCATTTGTGCCACGAGTCAGGCCTTGTTTGACTCAACCTTATCATTTGTGTCACATTTCAGGCCTCGATTGAATCAACCATATAATTTACGCCTCGAGTCGGGCCTCGTTTGACTCAACCCTTTCATTTGTGCCTCGAGTCAGGCCTCGTTTGACACAACCATATTATTTGTGCCTCGTGTCAGGCTTCGTTTGACGCACCCATATCATTTGCGCCTCGAGTAGAGCCTTATTTGACTCACCCATATGTTTGTGCATCAAGTCGAGCCTTATTTGACTCACCGGTACCATTTGTTCCTCGAGTCGGGCCTCGTTTAACTCAACCACATCATTTGCGCCTTGAGTTAGGTCTCGCTTGACTCAACCATATCTTTTATGCCTCGAGTCAGGTCTCGTTTGACTCAACCATATCATTTGCGCCTCGAGTCGGGTCTCGTTTAACCCAACCATATCATTTGTGCCTCGAGTCAGGTCTCGTTTGAGTCAACCATATGATTTCTGCCCATAGTTAGGCCTCGATTCACTCAACCATATCATTTGTGCCTTGAGTCAGGCCTCGTTTCACTCAACCATATCATTTGTGCCTCGAGTCAGGTCTCGTTTGACTTAACCATATCATTTGTGCCTCTAGTCAAGTCACGTTTGACTCAACCATATCATTTGCACCTCGAGTCAGATCTCGTTTCTCTAAACCATATCATTTGTGCCTCGACTCAGGTCTCGTTTGACTCAAACATATCATTTGTGCCTTGTCAGGCCTCAATTGGCTCAACCATATCCTTTGTGCCTAGAGTCGGGCCTCGTTTGACTCAACCATATCAATCGTGCCTCGAGTCTAGCCTCATTTGACTCAACCATATCATTTGCGCCTCGAGTTGGTCCTTGTTTGATTTACTGATGCCATTTGTGCCTCGAGTCGGGCCTCGTTTGACACAACCATATCATTTGTGCCTCGAGAGATGCCTCGTTTGACTCAACCATATCTTTTGCATCTCGAGTCGAGCCTCGTGTGACTCAATCCTATCATTTGCGCCTCGAGTCAGGCCATATTTGACTCACCGATGCCATTTGTGCCTCGAGTTGGGCCTCATTTAACTCAACCATATCATTTGTGCCTCGAGTCAAGCCTCGTTTGACTCAACCATATCATTTGTGCCTCGAGCCGGGCCTCGTTTAACTCAACCATATCATTCGTGCCTTGAGTCAGGTCTTGTTTGACTCAACCATATCATTTGTGCCTCGAGTCAAGTAACGTTTGACTCAAGCATATCATTTGCGCCTCGAGTTGGGCCTTGTTTAACTCCACCATATCATTTGTGCCTCGAGTCAGGTCTCGTTTGACTCAACCACATCATTTGTGCCTTGAGTCAGGTGTTGTTTGACTCAACCGTATCATATGCCCCTCGAGTCGGGCCTTGTTTCACTCAACCATGTCATTTGCGCCTCGAGTCAGGCATCGTTTGACATAACCATATCATTTGTGCCTTGAGTCATGCCTCGTTTGACTCAACAATATCATTTGCATGTCGAGTTGGGCTTCGTGTGCCTCAATCCTATTGTTCGCGCCTCGAGTTGGGCCTCATTTGACTCACTGATACCATTTGTGCCTCGAGTTGGGCCACATTTGACTAAACCATATCATTTGTACCTCGAGCCGGGCCTCGTTTAACTCAACCATATCATTCGTGCCTTGAGTCAGGTCTCGTTTGACTCAACCATATCATTTGTGCCTCGAGTCAAGTAACGTTTGACCCAAGCATATCATTTGCGCCTCGAGTCGGGCCTTGTTTAACTCCACCATATCATTTGTGCCTCAAGTCAGGTCTCGTTTGACTCAACCATATTATTTGCGCCTCGAGTCGATCATCGTGTGACTCAGCCATATCATTTGCGCCTTGAGTCGGGCCTCTTTTTACTCATTGATACCATTTGTGCCTCAAGTTGGGCCTTATTTCACTCAACCATATCATTTGTGCCTCGGGTCAGGCCTCGTTTGACTAAACCATATCATTTACGCCTCGAGTAGGGCTCGTTTGACTCACTGATACCATTTGTGCCTCAAGTTGGGCCTCGTTTGACTCAACCATATCATTTGCACCTCTAGTCGTGCCTCGTGTAGCTCAACCCTATCATTTGTTCCTCGTGTCAGGCCTCGTGTGACTCAACCCTATCATTTGCTTCACGAGTCGGGCCTCATTTGACTCACCGATACTATTTGTGCCTCGAGTTGGGCCTCAATTGACTCACCGATACCATTTGCGTCTCAAGTTAGGCCTCGTTTGAGTCAACCACATGTTTGCGTCTCGAGTCGGGACTCGTGTGACTCACCGATACCATTGATGCCTCGAGTTGGGCCTCGTTTGACTCAACCATATCATTTACACCTTGAGTCAAGCCTTATTTGATTCAATCATATCATTTGTGCCTCGAGTCAGGCCTCGTTTGACTCAACCGTATCATTTGTGCCTCGAGTCGGGTCTCATTTAACTCAACCACATCATTTGTGCCTTGAGTCAGGTGTCGTTTGACTCAACCGTATCATATGCGCCTCGAGTCGGGCCTTGTTTCACTCAACCATGTTATTTGCGCCTCGAGTCAGGCCTCGTTTGACATAACCATATCATTTGTGCCTTGAGTCATGCCTCGTTTGACTTAACAATATCATTTGCATGTCGAGTTGGGCTTCGTGTGGCTCAATCCTATCGTTTGCGCCTCGAGTTGGGCCTCATTTGACTCACTGATACCATTTGTGCCTCGAGTTGGGCCTCGTTTGACTAAACCATATCATTTGCGCCTCGAGTAGGGCCTTGTTTGACTCACTGATACCATTTGTGCCTCGAGTTGGGCCTCGTTTCACTCAACCATATCATTTGCGTCTCGAGTAGGGCCTCGTTGGACTCACTGATACCATTTATGCCTCGAGTTGGGCCTCGTCCAACCATATCATTTGTGCCTCGAATCGGGCCTCATTTGACTCACTGATACCATTTGTGCATCGAGTTGGGCCTCAATTGACTAACCGATACCATTTGCGCCTCGAGTCAGGCCTTGTTTGACTCAATCATATCATTTGCACCTCGTTTCAAGCCTCGTTTGAATCAACCATATAATTTGAGCCTCGAGTCAGGCCTCGTTTGACTCAACCCTATCATTTGCGCCTTGAGTCAGGCCTTATTTGACTCACCGGTACCATTTGTGCCTCGAGTTGGGCCTTGTTTGACTCAACCATATCATTTGTGCCTCAAGTCAGGCCTCGTTTGACTCAACCATATCATTTGCGCCTCGTGTTGGGTCTCATTTGACTCAACCATATCATTTGTGCCTCGAGTCGGGCCTGGTTTGACTCAACCATATCATTTGCGCCTTGAGTCAGGGGTCGTTTGACACAACCATATCATTTGTGCCTCGAGTCAGGCCTCATTTGACTCAACCATATCATTTGCGCCTCGAGTCGAGCCTAATTTGACTCACCCATATGTTTGCGCATCGAGTCAGGGCTCTTTTGACTGAATTATATCGTTTGTTCCTCGAGTCATGCCTCGTTTGACTCAAGCATATCATTTGCGCCTCGAGTTGGGCCTCGTTTGACTCACCCATCTCATTTGTGCCTCGAGTTAAGCCTCGTTTGACTCGACCATGTGTTTGCGCCTTGAGTCAGGCCTTAGTTCACTAAACCATATCATTTGCGCCACGAGTTAGGCCATGTTTGACTCAACTATATCATTTGCACCTCGAGTCAGGTCTCGTTTGACTCAACCATATTATTTGTGCCTCGAGTCGAGCCTCGTTTAACTCAACCATATGATTTGTGCCTCGAGTCAGGTGTCGTTTGACTCAACCACATCATTTATGCCTCGAGTTGGGCCTCGTTTGACTCAACCATATTATTTGCGCCTCGAGTTGGGCCTCGTTTAACTCAACCATATCATTTGTGCCTCGAGTCAAGCCTCGTTTGACTCAACCATATCATTTGCAGCTTGAGTCGGGCCTTATTTGACTCACCGGTACCATTTGTGCCTCGTGTTGGGCCTCGTTCAACTCAACCATATCATTTGCGCCTCGAGTTGGGTCTTGTTTAACTCAACCATATCATTTGTGCCTCGAGTCAGGTCTCGTTTGAGTCAACCATATGATTTCTGCCTGTAGTTAGGCCTCGATTCACTCAACCATATCATTTGTGCCTTGAGTCAGGCCTCGTTTCACTCAACCATCTCATTTGTGCCTCGAGTCAGGTCTCGTTTGACTTAACCATATCGTTTGTGCCTCTAGTCAAGTCACGTTTGACTCAACCATATCATTTGCACCTCGAGTTAGATCTCGTTTCTCTCAACCATATCATTTGTGCCTCGACTCAGGTCTGGTTTGACTCAAACATATCATTTGTGCCTTGTCAGGCCTCAATTGGCTCAACCATATCCTTTGTGCTAGAGTCGGGCCTCGTTTGACTCAACCATATCAATCGTGCCTCAAGTCTAGCCTCATTTGACTCAACCATATCATTTGTGCCTCGAGTTGGTCCTTGTTTGATTCACTGATGCCATTTGTGCCTCGAGTCGGGCCTCGTTTGACACAACCATATCATTTGTGCCTCGAGAGATGCCTCGTTTGACTCAACCATATCTTTTGCATCTCGAGTCGGGCCTCGTGTGACTCAATCCTATCATTTGTGCCTCGAGTCAGGCCATATTTGACTCACCGATACCATTTGTGCCTCGAGTTGGGCCTCATTTGACTCACTGATACCATTTGTGCCTCGAGTTGGGCCACATTTGACTAAACCATATCATTTGTACCTCGAGGCGGGCCTCGTTTAACTCAACCATATCATTCGTGCCTTGAGTCAGGTCTCGTTTGACTCAACCATATCATTTGTGCCTCGAGTCAAGTAACGTTTGACTCAAGCATATCATTTGCGCCTCGAGTCGGGCCTTGTTTAACTCCACCATATCATTTGTGCCTCGAGTCAGGTCTCGTTTGACTCAACCACATCATTTGTGCCTTGAGTCAGGTGTTGTTTGACTCAACCGTATCATATGCCCCTCGAGTCGGGCCTTGTTTCACTCAACCATGTCATTTGCGCCTCGAGTCAGGCATCGTTTGACATAACCATATCATTTGTGCCTTGAGTCATGCCTCGTTTGACTCAACAATATCATTTGCATGTCGAGTTGGGCTTCGTGTGCCTCAATCCTATTGTTCGCGCCTCGAGTTAGGCCTCATTTGACTCACTGATACCATTTGTGCCTCGAGTTGGGCCACATTTGACTAAACCATATCATTTGTACCTCGAGCCGGGCCTCGTTTAACTCAACCATATCATTCGTGCCTTGAGTCAGGTCTCGTTTGACTCAACCATATCATTTGTGCCTCGAGTCAAGTAACGTTTGACCCAAGCATATCATTTGCGCCTCGAGTCGGGCCTTGTTTAACTCCACCATATCATTTGTGCCTCAAGTCAGGTCTCGTTTGACTCAACCATATTATTTGCGCCTCGAGTCGATCATCGTGTGACTCAGCCATATCATTTGCGCCTTGAGTCGGGCCTCTTTTTACTCATTGATACCATTTGTGCCTCAAGTTGGGCCTTATTTCACTCAACCATATCATTTGTGCCTCGGGTCAGGCCTCGTTTGACTAAACCATATCATTTACGCCTCGAGTAGGGCTCGTTTGACTCACTGATACCATTTGTGCCTCAAGTTGGGCCTCGTTTGACTCAACCATATCATTTGCACCTCTAGTCGTGCCTCGTGTAGCTCAACCCTATCATTTGTTCCTCGTGTCAGGCCTCGTGTGACTCAACCCTATCATTTGCTTCACGAGTCGGGCCTCATTTGACTCACCGATACTATTTGTGCCTCGAGTTGGGCCTCAATTGACTCACCGATACCATTTGCGTCTCAAGTTAGGCCTCGTTTGAGTCAACCACATGTTTGCGTCTCGAGTCGGGACTCGTGTGACTCACCGATACCATTGATGCCTCGAGTTGGGCCTCGTTTGACTCAACCATATCATTTACACCTTGAGTCAAGCCTTATTTGATTCAATCATATCATTTGGTTCCTCGAGTCAGGCCTCGTTTGACTCAACCGTATCATTTGTGCCTCGAGTCGGGTCTCATTTAACTCAACCACATCATTTGTGCCTTGAGTCAGGTGTCGTTTGACTCAACCGTATCATATGCGCCTTGAGTCGGGCCTTGTTTCACTCAACCATGTCATTTGCGCCTCGAGTCAGGCCTCGTTTGACATAACCATATCATTTGTGCCTTGAGTCATGCCTCGTTTGACTTAACAATATCATTTGCATGTCGAGTTGGGCTTCGTGTGGCTCAATCCTATCGTTTGCGCCTCGAGTTGGGCCTCATTTGACTCACTGATACCATTTGTGCCTCGAGTTGGGCCTCGTTTGACTAAACCATATCATTTGCGCCTCGAGTAGGGCCTTGTTTGACTCACTGATACCATTTGTGCCTCGAGTTGGGCCTCGTTTCACTCAACCATATCATTTGCGTCTCGAGTAGGGCCTCGTTGGACTCACTGATACCATTTATGCCTCGAGTTGGGCCTCGTCCAACCATATCATTTGTGCCTCGAATCGGGCCTCATTTGACTCACTGATACCATTTGTGCATCGAGTTGGGCCTCAATTGACTAACCGATACCATTTGCGCCTCGAGTCAGGCCTTGTTTGACTCAATCATATCATTTGCACCTCGTTTCAAGCCTCGTTTGAATCAACCATATAATTTGAGCCTCGAGTCAGGCCTCGTTTGACTCAACCCTATCATTTGCGCCTTGAGTCAGGCCTTATTTGACTCACCGGTACCATTTGTGCCTCGAGTTGGGCCTTGTTTGACTCAACCATATCATTTGTGCCTCAAGTCAAGCCTCGTTTGACTCAACCATCTCATTTGCGCCTCGTGTTGGGTCTCATTTGACTCAACCATATCATTTGTGCCTCGAGTCGGGCCTGGTTTGACTCAACCATATCATTTGCGCCTTGAGTCAGGGGTCGTTTGACACAACCATATCATTTGTGCCTCGAGTCAGGCCTCATTTGACTCAACCATATCATTTGCGCCTCGAGTCGAGCCTAATTTGACTCACCCATATGTTTGCACATCGAGTCAGGGCTCTTTTCACTGAATTATATCGTTTGTTCCTCGAGTCATGCCTCGTTTGACTCAAGCATATCATTTGCGCGTCGAGTTGGGCCTCGTTTGACTCACCCATCTCATTTGTGCCTCGAGTTAAGCCTCGTTTGACTCGACCATGTGTTTGCGCCTTGAGTCAGGCCTTAGTTCACTAAACCATATCATTTGCGCCACGAGTTAGGCCATGTTTGACTCAACTATATCATTTGCACCTCGAGTCAGGTCTCGTTTGACTCAACCATATCATTTGTGCCTCGAGTCGAGCCTCGTTTAACTCAACCATATGATTTGTGCCTCGAGTCAGGTGTCGTTTGACTCAACCACATCATTTATGCCTCGAGTTGGGCCTCGTTTGACTCAACCATATTATTTGCGCCTCGAGTTGGGCCTCGTTTAACTCAACCATATCATTTGTGCCTCGAGTCAAGCCTCGTTTGACTCAACCATATCATTTGCAGCTTGAGTCGGGCCTTATTTGACTCACCGGTACCATTTGTGCCTCGTGTTGGGCCTCGTTCGACTCAACCATATCATTTGCGCCTCGAGTTGGGTCTTGTTTAACTCAACCATATCATTTGTGCCTCGAGTCAGGTCTCGTTTGAGTCAACCATATGATTTCTGCCTGTAGTTAGGCCTCGATTCACTCAACCATATCATTTGTGCCTTGAGTCAGGCCTCGTTTCACTCAACCATATCATTTGTGCCTCGAGTCAGGTCTCGTTTGACTTAACCATATCGTTTGTGCCTCTAGTCAAGTCACGTTTGACTCAACCATATCATTTGCACCTCGAGTTAGATCTCGTTTCTCTCAACCATATCATTTGTGCCTCGACTCAGGTCTGGTTTGACTCAAACATATCATTTGTGCCTTGTCAGGCCTCAATTGGCTCAACCATATCCTTTGTGCTAGAGTCGGGCCTCGTTTGACTCAACCATATCAATCGTGCCTCAAGTCTAGCCTCATTTGACTCAACCATATCATTTGTGCCTCGAGTTGGTCCTTGTTTGATTCACTGATGCCATTTGTGCCTCGAGTCGGGCCTCGTTTGACACAACCATATCATTTGTGCCTCGAGAGATGCCTCGTTTGACTCAACCATATCTTTTGCATCTCGAGTCGGGCCTCGTGTGACTCAATCCTATCATTTGTGCCTCGAGTCAGGCCATATTTGACTCACCGATACCATTTGTGCCTCGAGTTGGGCCTCATTTGACTCAACCATATCATTTGTGCCTCGAGTCAGGCCTCGTTTGACTTAACCATATCATTTATACCTCGAGCCGGGCCTCGTTTAACTCAACCATATCATTCGTGCCTTGAGTCAGGTCTCGTTTGACTCAACCATATCATTTGTGCCTCGAGTCAAGTAACGTTTGACTCAAGCATATCATTTGCGCCTCGAGTCGGGCCTTGTTTAACTCCACCATATCATTTGTGCCTCGAGTCAGGTCTCGTTTGACTCAACCATATTATTTGCGCCTCGAGTCGATCATCGATTGACTCAACCATATCATTTGCGCCTTGAGTCGGGCCTCTTTTGACTCATTGATACCATTTGTGCCTCAAGTTGGGCCTTATCTCACTCAACCATATCATTTGTGTCTCGGGTCAGGCCTCGTTTGACTAAACCATATCATTTACGCCTCGAGTAGGGCTCGTTTGACTCACTGATACCATTTGTGCCTCAAGTTGGGCCTCGTTTGACTCAACCATATCATTTGCGCCTCGAGTCGGGCCTCGTGTGGCTCAACCCTATCATTTGTGCCTCGTGTCAGGCCTCGTGTGACTCAACCCTATCATTTGCTTCTCGAGTCGGGCCTCATTTGACTCACCGATACCATTTGTGCCTCGAGTTGGGCCTCAATTCACTCACCGATACCATTTGCGTCTCAAGTTAGGCCTCGTTTGAGTCAACCACATGTTTGCGTCTCGAGTCGGGACTCGTGTGACTCACCGATACCATTTGTGCCTCGAGTTGGGACTCGTTTGACTCAACCATATCATTTGCGCCTTGAGTCAAGCCTTATTTGATTCAATCATATCATTTGTGCCTCGAGTCAGGCCTCGTTTGACTCAACCGTATCATTTGTGCCTCGAGTCGGGTCTCATTTAACTTAACCACATCATTTGTGCCTTGAGTCAGCTGTCGTTTGACTCAACTGTATCTTATGCACCTCGAGTCGGGCCTTGTTTCACTCAACCATGTCATTTGCACCTCGAGTCAAGCCTCGTTTGACATAACCATATCATTTGTGCCTTCAGTCATGCCTCGTTTGACTCAACAATATCATTTGCATGTCGAGTTGGGCTTCGTGTGGCTCAATGCTATCGTTCGCGCCTTGAGTTGGGCCTCATTTGACTCACTGATACCATTTGTGCCTCGAGTTGGGCCTCGTTTGACTAAACCATATCATTTGCACCTCGAGTAGGGCCTTGTTTGACTCACTGATACCATTTGTGCCTCGAGTTCGGCCTCGTTTCACTCAACCATATCATTTGCGTCTCGAGTAGGGACTCGTTGGACTCACTGATACCATTTGTGCCTCGAGTTAGGCCTCGTCAAACCATATCATTTGCGCCTCGAATTGGGCCTCATTTGACTCACTGATACCATTTGTGCATCGAGTTGGGCCTCAATTGACTAACCGATACCATTTGCGCCTCGAGTCAGGCCTTGTTTGACTCAACCATATCATTTGCACCTCGTTTCAAGCCTCGTTTGAATCAACCATATAATTTGAGCCTCGAGTCAGGCCTCGTTTGACTCAACCCTATCATTTGCGCCTTGAGTCAGGCCTTATTTGACTCACCGGTACCATTTGTGCCTCGAGTTGGGCCTCGTTTGACTCAACCATATCATTTGTGCCTCAAGTCAGGCCTCGTTTGACTCAACCATATCATTTGCGCCTCGTGTCGGGTCTCATTTGACTCAACCATATCATTTGCGCCTCGAGTCGGGCCTGGTTTGACTCAACCATATCATTTGCGCCTTGAGTCAGGCCTCGTTTGACACAACCATATCATTTGTGCCTCGAGTCAGGCCTTATTTGACTCAACCATATCATTTGTGCCTCGAGTCGATCCTAATTTGACTCACCCATATGTTTGCGCATCGAGTCGGGGCTCTTTTGGCTGAATCATATCGTTTGTTCCTCGAGTCATGCCTCGTTTGACTCAAGCATATCATTTGTGCCTCGAGTTGGGCCTCGTTTGACTCACCCATCTCTTTTGTGCCTCGAGTTAAGCCTCGTTTGACTCGACCATGTGTTTGCGCCTTGAGTCAGGCCTTGGTTCACTCAACCATATCATTTGTGCCATGAGTTAGGCCACGTTTGACTCAACTATATCATTTGCGCCTCGAGTCAGGTCTTGTTTGACTCAACCATATCATTTGTGCCTCGAGTCGAGCCTCGTTTAGCTCAACCATATGATTTGTGCCTCGAGTCAGGTGTCGTTTGACTCAACCAAATCATTTATGCCTCGAGTTGGGCCTCGTTTTGACTCAACCATATAATTTGTGCCTCGAGTTGGGCCTCGTTTAACTCAACCATATCATTTGTGCCTCGAGTCAAGCCTCGTTTGACTCAACCATATCATTTGCATGTCGAGTTGGGCCTCGTGTGGCTCAATCCTATCGTTTGCGCCTCGAGTCGGGCCTCATTTGACTCACTGATACCATTTGTGCCTTGAGTTGGCCTCGTTTGACTAAACCATATCATTTGCACCTCGAGTAGGGCCTTGTTTGACTCACTGATACCATTTGTGCCTCGGTTGGGCCTCGTTTCACTCAACCATATCATTTGCACCTCGAGTAGGGCCTCGTGTGGCTCAACCCTATCATTTGCACCTCGAGTTGGGCCTCGTTTGACTCACCCATGTCATTTGTGCCTTGAGTTAGGCCTTATTTGACTCAACCATGTGTCTGCGCCTCGAGTCAGGCCTTGTTTGACTCACCCATATCATTTGCGCCTCGAGTCAGGCTTTGTTTGACTCACTAATACCATTTGTGCCTCGAGTTGGGCCTCGTTTCTCTTAACCATATCATTTGCACCTCGAGTAGGGCCTCGTGTGGGTGAACCCTATCATTTGCACCTCGAGTTGGGCCTCGTTTGACTCAACCATGTAATTTGTGCCTTAACTTAGGCCTCGTTTGACTCAACCATGTGTTTGCGCCTCGAGTCGATCATCATTTGACTCAACCATATCATTTGCGCCTTGAGTCGGTCATCGTTTGACTCAACCATATTATTTGTGCCTTGAGTCGGGCCTTGTTTGACTCACCGATACCATTTGTGCCTCGAGTTGGGGCTTATTTCACTCAACCATATCATTTGTGTCTCGGGTCAGGCCTCGTTTGACTAAACCATATGATTTACGCCTAGAGTAGGGCTCGTTTGACTCACTGATACCATTTGTGCCTCGAGTTGGGCCTCGTTTGACTCAACCATATCATTTGCGCCTTGAGTCAAGCCTCGTTTTATTCAACCATATCATTTGTGCCTTGAGTCAGGCCTCGTTTCACTTGACTGTATCATTTGCGCCTCACGTCAGGCCTCGTTTAACTCAACCACATCATTTGTGCCTTGAGTCAGGTGTTGTTTGACTCATCCATAACATTTGTGCCTCGAGTCGGGCCTTGTTTGACTCAACCATGTCATTTGTGCCTCGAGTCAGGTGTCGTTTGACATAACCATATCAGTTGTGCCTTGAGTCATGCCTCGGTTGACTTAACCATATTATTTGCATCTCAAGTCGGGCCTCGTGTGACTCAACCCTCTCATTTGCGCCTCAAGTCGGGCCTCATTTGACTCACTGATACATTTGTACCTCGAGTTGGGCCTCGTTTGACTCAACCATATCATTTGTGCCTCGGGTCAGGCCTTGTTTGACTAAACTATATCATTTGCGCCTCAAGTAGGGCCTCATTTGACTCACTGATACCATTTGTGCCTCGAGTTAGGCCTCATTTGACTCAACCATATCATTTGCGCCTTGAGTCGGGCCTCGTGTTGCTCAACCCTATCATTTACGCCTTGAGTCAGGCCTCGTGTGACTCAACCCTATCATTTGCGCCTCGATTCGGGTCTCATTTGACTCACCGATAATATTTGTGCCTCGAGTTGGGCCTTAATTGACTCACCGATACCATTTGCGCCTCGAGTCAGGCCTTGTTTGACTCAACCATATCATTTGTGCCTCGTTTTAGGCCTCGATTGAGTCAACCGTATAATTTATGCCTCGAGTCAGGCCTCGTTTGACACAACCCTATCATTTGTGCCTCGAGTCAGGCCTCGTTTGACTCAACCATACCATTTGCACCTCGTGTCAGGCCTCATTTGACCCAACCATATCATTTGTGCCTCGAGTTGGGCCTCATTTGACTCACCGATAATATTTGTGCCTTGAGTTGTGCCTCAATCGACTCACCGATACCACTTGTGCCACGAGTCAGGCCTTGTTTGACTCAACCATATCATTTGTGTCACATTTCAGGCCTGGATTGAATCAACCATATAATTTACGCCTCGAGTCGGGCCTCGTTTGACTCAACCCTTTCATTTGCGCCTCGAGTCGGGCCTCATTTGACTCACTGTTACCGTTTGTGCCTCGAGTTGGGCCTCGTTTGAATTAACCATATCATATGTGCCTCGAGTCAGGTCTGACTCCAGCATATCATTTGTACCTCGAGTCAGGCCTCGTTTGACTCAACCATATCATTTGTGCCTCGAGTCAGGCCTCGTTTGACTCAACCATATTATTTGCACCTCAAGTTGGGCCTCATGTGACTCAACCCTATTATTTGCGCCACGAGTAGGGCCTCGTTTGACTCACTGATACCATTTGTGCCTCGAGTTGGGCCTCGTTTGACTCAACCATATCATTTGTGCTTTGAGCCAGGCCTCGTTTGACTCAACCATAACATTTGCGCCTCGAGGCGGGCCTCGTGTGAGTTAACCCTATCATTTGTGCCCCGAGTAGGGCCTCGTTTGACTCACTGATACCATTTGTGCCTCGAGTCAGGCCTGGTTTGACTCAACCATATCATTTGTGCCTCGCGTCAGCCCTCATTTGACTCAAGCATATTATTTGTGCCTCGAGTTGGGCCTTGTTTGACTCAACCATATCATTTGTGCCTCGAGTCAGGCCTCGTTTGACATAACCATATCATTTGTGCCTTGAGACATGCCTCGTTTGACTCAACCATATCATTTGCATCTCGAGTCGGGCCTCATGTGACTCAATCCTATCATTTGCACCTCGAGTCGAGCCTCATTTGACTCACAGATACCATTTGTGCCTCGAGTTGGGCCTCGTTTGACTCAACCATAATATTTGCGCCTCGAGTCGATCATCGTTTGACTTAACCATATCATTTGTGCCTTGAATCGGGCCTCTTTTGACTCATTGATACCATTTGTGCCTCGAGTTGGGCCTTATTTCACTCAACCATATCTTTTGTGTCTCAGGTCAGGCCTCGTTTGACTAAAGCATATCATTTACGCCTCGAGTAGGGCTCGTTTGACTCACTGATACCATTTGGGCCTCAAGTTGGGCCTCGTTTGACTCAACCATATCATTTGCGCCTCGAGTCAGGACTCTTGTGGCTCAACCCTATCATTTGCGCCTCGTGTCAGGCCTCGTGTGACTCAACCCTATCATTTGCGCCTCAAGTCGGGCCTCATTTGACTCACTGTTACCGTTTGTGCCTCGAGTTGGGCCTCGTTTGAATTAACCATATCATATGTGCCTCGAGTCAGGTCTGACTCCAGCATATCATTTGTACCTCGAGTCAGGCCTCATTTGACTCAACCATATCATTTGTGCCTGGAGTCAGGCCTCGTTTGACTCAACCATATCATTTGTGCCTCGAGTCAGGCCTCGTTTGACTCAACCATATCATTTGCACCTCAAGTTGGGCCTCATGTGACTCAACCCTATTATTTGCGCCACGAGTAGGGCCTCGTTTGACTCACTGATACCATTTGCGCCTCGAGTTGGGCCTCGTTTGACTCAACCATATCATTTGTGCTTTGAGCCAGGCCTCGTTTGACTCAACCATAACATTTGCGCCTCGAGGCGGGCCTCGTGTGAGTTAACCCTATCATTTGCGCCCCGAGTAGGGCCTCGTTTGACTCACTGATACCATTTGTGCCTCGAGTCAGGCCTGGTTTAACTCAACCATACCATTTGTGCCTCGCGTCAGGCCTCATTTGACTCAAGCATATTATTTGTGCCTCGAGTTGGGCCTTGTTTGACTCAACCATATCATTTGTGCCTCGAGTCAGGCCTCGTTTGACATAACCATATCATTTGTGCCTTGAGACATGCCTCGTTTGACTCAACCATATCATTTGCATCTCGAGTCGGGCCTCATGTGACTCAATCCTATCATTTGCACCTCGAGTCGAGCCTCATTTGACTCACAGATACCATTTGTGCCTCGAGTTGGGCCTCGTTTGACTCAACCATATTATTTGCGCCTCGAGTCGATCATCGTTTGACTCAACCATATCATTTGCGCCTTGAGTCGGGCCTCTTTTGACTCATTGATACCATTTCTGCCTCGAGTTGGGCCTTATTTCACTCAACCATATCATTTGTGTCTCGGGTCAGGCCTCGTTTGACTAAACCATATGATTTACGCCTAGAGTAGGGCTCGTTTGACTCACTGATACCATTTGTGCCTCAAGTTGGGCCTCGTTTGACTCAACCATATCATTTGCGCCTCGAGTCGGGCCTCGTGTGGCTCAACCCTATCATTTGCACCTCGTGTCAGGCCTCGTGTGACTCAACCCTATCATTTGCGCCTCGAGTCGGGCCTCATTTGACTCACTGTTACCATTTGTGCCTCGAGTTGGGCCTCGTTTGAATTAACCATATCATATGTGCCCCGAGTCAGGTCTGACTCAAGCATATCATTTGTGCCTCGGGTCAGGCCTTGTTTGACTCAGCCATATCATTTGTGCCTGGAGGCGGGCCTCATTTGACTCAACCATATCATTTGTGCCTCGAGTCAGGTCTCGTTTGACTCAACCATATCATTTGCACCTCGAGTTGGGCCTCATGTGACTCAACCCTATTATTTGCGCCACGAGTAGGGCCTCGTTTGACTCACTGATACCATTTGTGCCTCGAGTTGGGCCTCGTTTGACTCAACCATATCATTTGTGCTTTGAGCCAGGCCTCGTTTGCCTCAACCATATCATTTGCGCCTCGAGGCGGACCTCGTGTGAGTTAACCCTATCATTTACGCCCCGAGTAGGGCCTCGTTTGACTCACTGATACCATTTGTGCCTCGAGTCAGGCCTGGTTTGACTCAACCATATCATTTGTGCCTCGCGTCAGGCCTCATTTGACTCAAGCATATTATTTGTGCCTCGAGTTGGGCCTTGTTTGACTCAACCATATCATTTGTGCCTCGAGTCAGGCCTCGTTTGACATAACCATATCATTTGTGCCTTGAGACATGCCTCGTTTGACTCAACGTTATCATTTGCATCTCGAGTCGGGCCTCATGTGACTCAATCCTATCATTTGCACCTTGAGTCGAGCCTCATTTGACTCACAGATAGCATTTGTGCCTCGAGTTGGGCCTCGTTTGACTCAACCATATCATTTGTGCCTTGAGTCAGCCCTCGTTTGACTCAACCATATTATTTAAGCCTCGAGTCGGGCCTCATTTAACTCAACCCTATCATTTGCGCCTCGAGTCGGGCAGCATTTGACTCACCGTTACCATTTGTGCCTTGAGTTAGGCCTCAATTGACTCACCGATACCATTTGCGCCTTGAGTCAGGCTTTGTTGGACTCAACCATATCATTTGCACCTCATTTTAGGCCTCGTTTGAATCAACCATATAATTTGCGGCTTGAGTTGGGCCTCGTTTGACTCAACCCTATCATTTACGCCTCGAGCCGGGCCTTATTTGACTTATCGGTACCATTTATGCCTCGAGTTGGGCCTCGTTTGACTAAACCATATCATTTGTGCCTCGAGTTAGGCATCGTTTGTCTCAATCATATCATTTGTCCCTCAAGTGGGGCCTCGTTTAACTCAACTATATCATTTTTGCCTCGAGTCGGGCCTTGTTTGACTCAACCATATCATTTGCGCCTCGAGTCGAGCCTTATTTGACTCACACATATGTTTGCACATCGAGTTGGGCCTTATTTGACTCACCGACACCATTTGTGCCTCGAGTCCGGCCTCGTTTAACTCAACCACATCATTTGCGCCTCGAGTCAGGTGTCGTTTGACTCAAACATATTATTTGTGCCTCGAGTTAGGCCTCGTTTCACTCAACCATATCATTTGTGCCTCAAGTTAGGCCTCGTTTGACTCACTGATACCAATTGTGCCTCGAGTTGGGCCTCAATTGACTCACCGATACCATTTGCGCCTTGAGTCAGGCTTTGTTTGACTGAACCATATCATTTGCGCCTTGTTTTAGGCCATGTTTGAATCAACCATATAATTTACGCCTCGAGTTGGGCCTCCTTTGACTGAACTGTATCATTTGTGCCTTGAGTCAGGCCTCGTTTGACTCAACCATATCATTTGCACCTCGTGCCGGGCCTTATTTGACTCAACCATATCAATTGCGCCTCGAGTCGGGCCTTGTTTGACTCAACCATATCATTTGCACCTCGAGTCAGCCTCGTTTGACTCAACCATATCATTTGTGCCTCAAGTCAGGCCTCGTTTGGCTCAACCATATCATTTGTGCCACGAGTCGAGCCTTAATTGACTCACCCATATGTTTGCGCATCGAGTCGAGCCTTATTTTACTCACCGGTACCATTTGTGCCACTAGTCGGGCCTCGTTTAACTCAACCACATCATTTGTGCCTCGAGTCAGGTCTCGATTGACTTAACCATATCATTTGCACCTCGAGTCGGGCCTCGTTTAACACAACCATATCATTTGTGCCTCGAATCAGGTCTCGTTTGACTCAACCATTTCATTTGTGCCTCGAGTCTGGTCTCATTTGACTGAACCATATCATTTGTGCCTCGAGTCAAGTCTCATTTGACTTAACCATATCAATTGTGCCTCGAGTCGGGCCTCGTTTAACTCAACCATATCATTTGTGCCTCGAGTCAGGTCTCGTTTGACTTAACCATATCATTTACGCCTCGAGTTGGGCCTCGTTTAACTCAACCATATCATTTGTGGCTCCAGTTAGGTCTCGTTTGACTCAACCATATCATTTATGCCTCAAGTCAGCCTCGTTTGACTCAACCATATCATTTGCGCCACGAGTCGGGCCTCGTTTAACTTAACCATATCATTTGTGCCTCGAGTCAGGTCTCGTTTGACTCAACCATTTCATTTGTGCCTCGAGTTTGGTCTTGTTTGACTCAACCATATCATTTGTGCCTCGAGTCAGGTCTCGTTTGACTCAACCCAACCATATCAATTGTGCCTCGAGTCGGGCCTCGTTTAACTTAACCATATCATTTGTGCCTCAAGTCAGGCCTCATTTGACTCAACCATATCATTTGTGCCTCAAGTCAGGCCTCGTTTGGCTCAACCATATCATTTGTGCCACGAGTTAGGTCTCGTTTGACTCAACCATATCATTTATGCCTCAAGTCAGCCTCGTTTGACTCAACCATATCATTTGCGCCTCGAGTCGGGCCTCGTTTAACTTAACCATATCATTTGTGCCTCGAGTCAGGTCTCGTTTGACTCAGCCATTTCATTTGTGCCTCGAGTTAGGTCTCGTTTGACTCAACCATATCATTTATGCCTCAAGTCAGCCTCGTTTGACTCAACCATATCATTTGCGCCTCGAGTCGGGCCTCGTTTAACACAACCATATCATTTGTGCCTCGAATCAGGTCTCGTTTGACTCAACCATTTCATTTGTGCCTCGAGTCTGGTCTCATTTGACTGAACCATATCATTTGTGCCTCGAGTCAAGTCTCGTTTGACTTAACCATATCAATTGTGCCACGAGTCGGGCCTCGTTTAACTCAACCATATCATTTGTGCCTCGAGTCAGGTCTCGTTTGACTTAACCATATCATTTACGCCTCGAGTCGGGCCTCGTTTAACTCAACCATATCATTTGTGGCTCAAGTTAGGTCTCGTTTGACTCAACCATATCATTTATACCTCAAGTCAGCCTCGTTTGACTCAACCATATCATTTGCGCCTCGAGTTGGGCCTCGTTTAACTTAACCATATCATTTGTGCCTTGAGTCAGGTCTCATTTGACTCAACCATTTCATTTGTGCCTCGAGTTTGGTCTCGTTTGACTCAACCATATCATTTGTGCCTCGAGTCAGGTCTCGTTTGACTCAACCCAACCATATCAATTGTGCCTCGAGTCGGGCCTCGTTTAACTCAACCATATCATTTGTGCCTCAAGTCAGGCCTCGTTTGACTCAACCATATCATTTGCGCCTCGAGTCGGGCCTCGTTTAACTCAACCATATCATTTGTGGCTCGAGTTAGGTCTCGTTTGACTCAACCATATCATTTGCGCCTTGAGTCGGGCCTCGTTTGACTCACTGATACCATTTGTGCCTCGAGTTGGGCCTCATTTCACTCAACCATATCATTTGTGCCTCGGGTCATGCCTCGTTTGACTAAACCATGTCATTTGCGCCTCGAGTAGGGCCTCGTTTGACTCACTGATACAATTTGTGCCTCAAGTTGGGCTCCGTTCGACTAAATTGTATCATTTGCGCCTCTAGTCGGGACTCATTTGACTCACCGATACCATTTGTGCCACGAGTTGGGCCTCAATTGACTCACCGATACCATTTGTGCCTCGAGTCATGCCTTATTTGACTCAACCATATCATTTGCGCCTCGATTGAATCAACCATATAATTTGCGCCTTGAGTCGGGCCTCGTTTGACTCAACCATATCATTTGCGCCTCGAGTCAGGCCTCATTTGACTCAACCATATCATTTGCACCTCGAGTTGTTCCTTGTTTGACTCAACCATATCATTTGTGCCTCAAGTCAGGCCTCGTTTGACTCAACCATATAATTTGTGCCTCGAGTCAGGCCTCGTTTCACTCAACCATATCATTTGTTCCTCGGGTCAAGCCTCGTTTCACTAAACCATATCATTTACGCCACGAGTAAGGCCTCGTTTGACTCAACCATATCATTTGCACCTTGAGTCGTGCCTTGTGTGGCTCAACCCTATCATTTACGCCTCGAGTCGGGCCTCGTGTGACTTAACCCTATCATTTGCGTCTCGAGTTAGGCCTCATTTGACTCACCGTTACCATTTGTGCCTCAAGTTGGGCCTCAATTGACTCACCGATACCATTTGCGCCTTGAGTCAGGCCTTGTTTGACTCAATCATATCATTTGCACCTTGAGTCGGGCCTCGTTTAACTCAACCATATAATTCGTGCCTCGAGTCAAGTCTCGTTTGACTCAACCATATTATTTGTGCCTCGAGTCAGGCCTTGTTTGACTCAACCATATCATTTGCGCCTCGAGTCGGGCCTCGTTTAACTCAACCATATAATTTGTGCCTCGAGCTAGGTCTCGTTTGACTTAACCATATCATTTGCGCCTCGAGTCAATCATCGTTTGACTCAACCATATCATTTGTGCCTCAAGTCAGGATTGTTTGACTCACTGATACCATTTGTACCTTGAGTTGGGCCTCGTTTGACTCAACCCTATCAATTGCGCCTTGAGTCGGGCCTTATTTGACTCACCGGTACCATTTGTGCCTTGAGTCGGGCCTCGTTTAACTCAACCACATCATTTGCCTCTTGAGGTAGGTCTTGTTTAACTTAACCATATTATTTGTGCCTCGAGTCAGGCCTAGTTTCACTCAACCATATCATTTGTGCCTCGAGTCTGGCCTCGTTTGACTCAACCATATGATTTGCGCCTCGAGTCGGGCCTCGTGTGACTCAACCCTATCATTTGCGCCTCGAGGCGGGCCTTATTTGACTCACTGATACCATTTGTGCTTCGAGTTAGGCCTCAATTAACTCACCAATACCATTTGTGCCTCGAGTCAGGCCTTGTTTGACTGAACCATATCATTTGCGCCTCGTTTCAGGCCTTGTTTGAATCAGCCATATAATTTGCGCCTCGAGTCAGGTCTCGTGTGACTCAACCCTATCATTTGCACCTCGAGGCGGGCTTCATTTGACTCACCGATACCATTTGTGCTTCGAATCATGCCTCAATTAACTCACCGATACCATTTGCGCCTCGGGTCAGGCCTTGTTTGACTAAACCATATCATTTGTGCCTCGTTTCAGGCCTCGTTTGAATCAACCATATAATTTGCTCCTCGAGTCAGGCATCATTTGACTCAATCGTATCATTTGTGCCTCGAGCCAGGCCTCGTTTGACTCAACCATGTCATTTATACCTCTTTGCGTGCCTCATTTGGCTCAACCATATCATTTGCGCCTCGAGTCGGGCCTTGTTTGACTCAACCATATCATTTGTGCCTCGTGTTGGGCCTCGTTTAACTCAACCCTATCATTTGTGCCTTGAGTCAGGCCTCGTTTGACTCAATCATGTCATTTGCACCTCGTGTTGGGCCTGATTTCACTCAACCATATCATTTGCGCCTCGAGTCAGGTTTTGTTTGACTTAACCATATCATTTGCACCTCGAGTCAGGCCTCGTTTGACTCAACCATATCATTTGCGCCACGAGTCAGGCCTCGTTTGGCTCATCCACATCATTTGTGCCTCAAGTCGAGCCTTATTTGACTCACCCATATGTTTGCGCATTGAGTCAGGTCTAATTTGACTTACCAGTACCATTTGTGCCTCGAGTTAGGCCTCGTTTAACTCAACCACATCATTTGTGCCACGAGTCTGGTCCCATTTGACTCAACCATATGATTTACATCTCGAGTCTAGCCTCGGTTAACTTTACCCTTTCATTTGCGCCTCGAGTCGGGCCTTATTTGACTCACCGATACCAGTTTGTGCCTCGAGTTGGGCCTTGTTTGATGCAACCATATCATTTGCGCCTCGTGTCAGGCCTCGTTTCACACAACCATATCATTTGTGCCTCGAGACATGCCTCGTTTGACTCAACCATATCATTTGCATTTTGAGTTGGGGCTCGAGTAACCCAATCCTATCATTTGCACCTCGAGTTGGGCCTCATTTGACTCACCGATACCATTTGTGCCTTGAGTTGGGCCTTATTTAACTCAACCATATCATTTGTGCCTTGAGTCAGGCCTCGTTTGATTCAACCATATCATTTGCACCTTGAGTCAGGCCTCATTTAACTCAATCATATCATTCGTGCCTCGAGTCAGGTCTGGTTTGACTCAACCATATCATTTGTGTCTCGAGTCAGGTCTCGTTTGACTCAAGCATATCATTTGCGCCTCGAGTCGGGCCTCGTTTAACTCAACCATATCATTTGTGTCTCGAGTCGGGCCTTGTTTGACTCAACCATATCATTTGTTCCTCGAGTCAGGCCTCGTTTGACTCAACCATATCATTTGCGCCTCGAGTCGGGCCTCGTTTAACTCAACCATATCATTTGTGCCTCGAGCGAGGTCTCATTTCACTCAACCATATCATTTGCGCCTCGAGTCAGTCATCGTTTGACTCAACCATATCATTTGCACCTCGAGTCGGGACTTGTTTGACTCAATGATTTCATTTGTGCCTTGAGTTAGGGCTCGTTTCACTTAACCATATCATTTGTTCCTCGGGTCAGGCCTCGCTTGACTAAACCATATCATTTGCGCCTTGAGTAGGGCCTCGTTTGACTCACTGATACCATTTGTGCCTCGAGTTGGGCCTTGTTTGAGTCAATCATATCATTTGCGCCTCGAGTTGGGCCTCGTGTGGCTCAACCCTATCATTTGTTCCTCGAGTCGGGTCTCGTGTGACTCAACCCTATCATTTGCGCCTCGAGTCGGCCCTCATTTGACTCACCGTTACCGTTTGTGCCTCGAGTTGGGCCTCAATTGACACACCGATACCATTTGCACCTTGAGTCAGGCCTTGTTTCACTCAACCATATCATTTGCGCCTCGTTTCAGGCCACGTTTGAATTAACCATATAATTTGCACCTCGAGTCGGGACTCGTTTGACTCAACCCTATCATTTGCACCTCCAGTCGGGCCTTATTTGACTCACTGGTACCATTTGTGCCTCGAGTTGGGCCTCGTTTGACTCAACCATATCATTTGTGCCTCGAGTCAAGCCCCGTTTGACTCAACCATATCATTTGTTTCTCGAGTCGGGCCTTGTTTGACTTAACCATGTCATTGCGCCTCGGGTCAAGCCTCATTTGACTCAACCATATCATTTGCTCCTCTAGTCTGGCCTCGTTTGACTCAACCATATCATTTGCGCCTCGAGTCGATCATCGTTTGACTCAACCATATCATTTTCGCCTCGAGTCGGGACTCGTTTAACTCAACCATATCATTTGTGCCTCGAGTCGGGCCTTGTTTGACTCAACCATGTCATTTGCGCCTCGAGTCAGGCCTCATTTGACTCAACCATTTCATTTGTCCCTCGAGTCTGGCCTCATTTGACTCAACCATATCATTTGCGCCTCGAGTCGAGCCTTATTTGACTCACCCATATGTTTGCGCATTGAGTTGAACCTTATTTGACTCACCGGTACCATTTGTGCCTCGAGTTGGGCCTCATTTAACTCAACCACACCATTTGTGCCTCAAGTCAGGTCTCGTTTGACTCAACCATATTATTTGTTGCTCGAGTTAGGCCTCGTTTCACTCAACCATATCATTTGCGCATCGAGTAGGGCCTCGTGTGACTAAACCCTATCATTTGCACCGCGAGTCGGGCCTCATTTGACTCAACAATACCATTTGTGCCTCGAGTTGGGCCTTAATTGACTCACCGATACCATTTGTGCCTCGAGTCATACCTTGTTTGACTGAACCATATCATTTGCGCCTCGTTTCAGGCCTCGTTTGAATCAACCATATAATTTGCGCCTCGAGTCAGGCCTCATTTGACTCAACCATATCATTTGTGCCTCGAGTTAGGTCTCGTTTGACTCAACCATATCATTTGCACCTCGTGTTGGGCCTCATTTGACTCAACCATATCATTTGTGCCTCGAGTCAGGCCTTGTTTGACTCAACCATATCGTTTGCGCCTCGAGTCAGGCCTTGTTTAACTCAACCATATCAGTTGTGCCTCGAGTCAGGTCTCGTTTTACTCAACCATATTATTTGTGCCTTGAGTCAGGTCTCGTTTAACTCAACCATATCATTTGTGCCTCGAGTCAACCCTCGTTTGACTTATCCATATCATTTGTGCCTTGAGTCATGCCTTGTTTGACTCAACCATATCATTTGCGTCTCAAGTCAGGCCTCATTTGACTCACCGATACCATTTGTCCCTCTAGTTGGGCCTCGTTTGACTCAACATATCATTTGTGCCTCGAGTCAGGCCTCGTTTGACTAAACTGTATCATTTGCACCTCGTGTCAGGCCTCGTTTGACTCAACCTTATCATTTGTGCCTCGAGCTGGGCCTCGTTTAACTCAACCATATCATTCATGCCTCGAGTTAGGTCTCGTTTGACTCAACCATATTCTTTGTGCCTCAAGTCAGGTCTCGTTTAACTCAAGCATATCATTTGTGCCTCGAGTCAGGCCTCGTGTGACTCAACCCTATCAGTTGCATCTCAAGCCGGGACTCATTTGACTCACCGATATCATTTGTGCCTCTAGTTAGGCCTCAATTGCTCATCGATACCATTTGCGCCTCGAGTTAGGCCTTGTTTGACTCAACCATATCATTTGCACCTCGAGTCAGGCCTCATTTGACTCAACCATATCATTTGCGCCTCGAATCATGTCTCATTTGACTCACCGATACTATTTGTGCCTCGAGTTAGGCCTCGTTTGACTCAACCATATCATTTGTGCCTCGAGTCAGGTCGCGTTTGACTCAACCATATCATTTGCGCCTCGAGTCGGGCGTTGTTTGGCTCAACCATATCATTTGCGCCTCGAGTCAGGCCTCGTTTGACTCAACCATATCATTTGTGCCTCGAGTCATGCCTCGTTCAACTCAACCATATCATTTGCATCTCGAGTCTGGCCTCATTTGACTCACCGATGCCATTTGTGCCTCCAGTTGGGCTTCGTTTGACTCAACTATATCATTTGTGCCTTGGGTCAGGCCTCATTTGACTAAACCATATCATTTGTGCATCGAGCCAGGCCTCGTTTGACTCAACCATATCATTTGCACCTCGAGTCGGGTCTCGTTTGACTCACCGATTCCATTTGTGCCTTGAGTTGGGCCTTGTTTGACTCAGCCATATCATTTGCACCTCGAGTTGGTCCTCGTTTGACTCACCGATACCATTTGTTCCTCGAGTGGGGCCTCGTTTGACTCAGCCATATCATTTGTGCCATGATTCGAGCCTCGTTTGACTCAACCATATCTTTTGCACCTCGAGTTGGGCCTCATTTGACTCAACCATATCATTTGCGTCTCGAGTCGGGCCTCATTTGACACACCGATGCCATTTGTGCCTCCAGTTGGGCCTCGTTTGACTCAGCCATACCATTTGTGCCACGGGTCAGGCCTCGTTTGACTAAACCATATCATTTACGCCTCGAGTCGCGCCTCATTTGACTCAACCATATCATTTGCGCCTCGAGTCAGGCCTTGTTTGTGTCACCGATACCATTTGTGCCTCGAGTTAGGCCTCATTTGACTCAGCCATATCATTTGCGCCTCGAGTCTGGCCTCGTTTGACTCACCAATACTAGTTGTGCCTCGAGTTGGGCTTCGTTTGACTCAGCCATATCATTTTGTGCCTCGAGTCAAGCTTCATTTAACTCAACCATATCATTTGCACCTCGAGTCGGGCCTCATTCGACTCACGATACCATTTGTGCATCGAGTTAGGCCACGTTTGACTCAACCATATCGTTTGTGCCTCGAGTCAGGCCTCGTTTGACTCAACCATATCATTTGCACCTCGAGTCGGGCCTCATTTTACTCACCGATACCATTTGTGCCTCGAGTTGGGCCTCGTTTAACTCAGCCATATCATTTGCGCCTCGAGTCGGGCCTCGTTTGACTCACCTATACCATTTGTGCCTCGAGTTGGGCCTCGTTTGACTCAGCCATATCATTTGGGCCTTGAGTTGGGCCTCGTTTGACTCAACCATATCATTTGTGCCTCGAGTCGGGCCTCATTTGACTCACCGATACCATTTGTGCCTCGAGTTAGGCCTCGTTTGACTCAACTATATAATTTGTTCCTCGAGTCAGCCCTCGTTTGACTTAACCATATCATTTACGCCTCGTGTTGGGCCTTGTTTGACACAACCATATCATTTGCGCCTCGAGTCGGGTCTTGTTTGACTCACCCATATGTTTGAACCTCGAGTTGGGCCTTGTTTGACTCACCCATATGTTTGCACCTCGAGTCGATCTTCGGTTGATTCGCCCTTACTATTTGGACCTCGAGTCAAGCCTCATTTGACTCACCCATGTGTTTGCGCCATGAGTCAGGCCTTGTTTGACTTACGCATATCATTTGCACCAAAAGTCGGGCCTTGTTTGACTCAACCATATCAGTTATGCCTCGAGTCAGGCCTTCTGTGACCCACTGATACAATTTGCGCCTCGAGGTGGGCCAGATTTGACTCAACCATATCATTTGGGCCCCAAGTCAAGCCTCATTTGACTCAAACATATCATTTGTGCCTCGAGTCAGGCCTTGTTTGACTCAACCATATCATTTGTGCCTCAAATCGTGCCTTATTTGACTCACCCATATGTTTGTGCATCGAGTTAGGCCTCATTTGACTAAACCATATCGTTTGTGCCTTGAGTCATGCCTCGTTTGACTCAACCATATCATTTGTGCCTCGAGTTGGGCCTCGTTTGACTCACCCATGTCATTTGCGCCTCAAGTTGGGATTCATTTGACTAAACCATATGATTTGCGACTCGAGTCAGGCCTCGTTTTACTCAACCATATCATTTGTGCCTTGAGTCAGGCCTCGTTTGACTCAACCATATCATTTGCTCCTCGAGTCGGGTCTCGTTTAACTCAACTATATCATTTGTGCCTCGAATCAGGTCACGTTTGACCTAACCATATCATTTGTGCCTCGAGTCAGGCCTTCTTTGACTTAACCATATCATTTGTGCCTCGAGTCAGGTCTTCTTTGACTCAACCATATCATTTACGCCTCGAGGAGGGCCTCATTTGACTCACGATACCATTTGTGCCTCGAGTTGGGCCTCGTTTGACTCAACCATATCATTTGCGCCTAGAGGCAGGCCTTGTTTGACTCATCCATATCATTTGTGCCTCGAGTCATGCCTCGTTTGACACAATTGTATCATTTGCCCCTCGAGTTAGGCCTCATTTAACTCAACCATATCGTTTGTGCCTCGAGTCAGGTCTCATTTGACTCAACCATATATTTGTGCCTCGAGTTAGGTCTCGTTTGACTCAACCATATCATTTGCGCCTCAAGTCGGGCCTCGTTTAACTCAACCATATCATTTGTGCCTCGAGTCAGGTCTTGTTTGACTTAACCATATCATTTGCACCTTGAGCCGGGCCTCGTTTAACTCAACCATATCTTTTGTACCTCGAGTCAGGTCTCGTTTCACTCAACCATATCATTTGTGCCTCGAGTCGTGCCTTATATAACTCAACCATATTATTTGTGCCTCGAGTTAGGTCTCGTTTGACTCAACCATATCATTTGCGCCTCGAGTCGGGCCTCGTTTAACTCAACCATATCATTTGTGCCTCGAGTCAGGCCTCGTTTGACTCAACCATATCATTTGGGCCTCGAGTCGGGCCTCGTTTAACTCAACCATATCATTTGTGCCTCGAGTTAGGTCTCATTTCACTCAACCATATCAATTGTGCCTCGAGTCGTGCCTTATATAACTCAACCATATTATTTGTGCCTCTAGTCAGGTCTCGTTCGACTCAACCATATGATTTGTTCCTCGAGTCAGGCCTTCTTTGACTTAGCCATATCATTTGTGCCTCGAGTCAGGTCTTCTTTGACTCAACCATATCATTTATGCCTCGAGGAGGGCCTCATTTGACTCACGATACCATTTGTGCCTCGAGTTGGGCCTCGTTTGACTCAACCATATCATTTGCGCCTCGAGGTGGACCTTGTTTGACTCAACCATATCATTTGTGCCTCGACTCAGGCATTGTTTGACTTAACCATATCATTTGTGCCTCGAGTCAGGTCTTCTTTGGCTCAACCATATCATTTACGCCTCGAGGAGGGCCCCATTTGACTCACGATACCATTTGTGCCTCGAGTTGGGCCTCGTTTGACCCAACCATATCATTTGCGCCTTGAGGCAGGCCTTGTTTGACTCAACCATATCATTTGTGCCTCGAGTCAGGCCTCGTTTGACACAACTGTATCATTTGCCCCTCGAGTTAGGTCTCATTTAACTCAACCATATCGTTTGTGCCTCGAGTCAGGTCTCATTTGATTCAACCATATGATTTGTGCCTCGAGTTAGGTCTCGTTTGACTCAACCATATCATTTGCGCCTCGAGTCGGGCCTCGTTTAACTCAACCATATCATTTGTGCCTTGAGTCAGGTCTTGTTTGACTCAACCATATCATTTGTACCTCGAGTCAGGCCTCGTTTGACTCAACCATATCATTTGCACCTCGAATCGGGCCTCGTTTGACTAAACCATATCATTTACGCCTCGAGTCGCGCCTCATTTGACTCAACCATATTATTTGCGCCTCGAGTTAGGCCTTGTTTGTGTCACCGATACCATTTGTGCCTCGAGTTAGGCCTCATTTGACTCAGCCATATCATTTGCGCCTCGAGTCTGGCCTCGTTGACTTACCAATACTAGTTGTGCCTCGAGCTGGGCTTCGTTTGACTCAGCCATATCATTTTGTGCCTCGAGTCAAGCTTCATTTGACTCAACCATATCATTTGCACCTCGAGTCGGGCCTCATTTGACTCACGATACCATTTGTGCATCGAGTTAGGCCACGTTTGACTCAACCATATTGTTTGTGCCTCGAGTCAGGCCTCGTTTGACTCAACCATATCATTTGCACCTCGAGTCGGGCCTCATTTTACTCACCGATACCATTTGTGCCTTGAGTTGGGCCTCGTTTAACTCTGCCATATCATTTGCGCCACGAGTTAGGCCATGTTTGACTCAACTATATCATTTGCGCCTCGAGTCAGGTCTCATTTGACTCAACCATATCATTTGTGCCTCGAGTCGAGCCTCGTTTAACTCAACCATATGATTTGTGCCTCGAGTCAGGTGTCGTTTGACTCAACCACATCATTTATGCCTCGAGTTGGGCCTCGTTTGACTCAACCATATCATTTGCGCCTCGAGTTGGGCCTCGTTTAACTCAACCATATCATTTGTGCCTCGAGTCAAGCCTCGTTTGACTCAACCATATCATTTGCGGCTTGAGTCGGGCCTTATTTGACTCACCGGTACCATTTGTGCCTCGAGTTGGGCCTCGTTCGACTCAACCATATCATTTGCGCCTCGAGTCGGGTCTTGTTTAACTCAACCATATCATTTGTGCCTCGAGTCAGGTCTCGTTTGAGTCAACCATATGATTTCTGCCTGTAGTTAGGCCTCGATTCACTCAACCATATCATTTGTGCCTTGAGTCAGGCCTCGTTTCACTCAACCATATCATTTGTGCCTCGAGTCAGGTCTCGTTTGACTTAACCATATCATTTGTGCCTCTAGTCAAGTCACGTTTGACTCAACCATATCATTTGCACCTCGAGTTAGATCTCGTTTCTCTCAACCATATCATTTGTGCCTCGACTCAGGTCTGGTTTGACTCAAACATATCATTTGTGCCTTGTCAGGCCTCAATTGGCTCAACCATATCCTTTGTGCCTAGAGTCGGGCCTCGTTTGACTCAACCATATCAATCGTGCCTCAAGTCTAGCCTCATTTGACTCAACCATATCATTTGTGCCTCGAGTTGGTCCTTGTTTGATTCACTGATGCCATTTGTGCCTCGAGTCGGGCCTCATTTGACACAACCATATCATTTGTGCCTCGAGAGATGCCTCGTTTGACTCAACCATATCTTTTGCATCTCGAGTCGGGCCTCGTGTGACTCAATCCTATCATTTGTGCCTCGAGTCAGGCCATATTTGACTCACCGATACCATTTGTGCCTCAAGTTGGGCCTCATTTGACTCAACCATATCATTTGTGCCTCGAGTCAGGCCTCGTTTGACTCAACCATATCATTTGTACCTCGAGCCGGGCCTCGTTTAACTCAACCATATCATTCGTGCCTTGAGTCAGGTCTCGTTTGACTCAACCATATCATTTGTGCCTTGAGTCAAGTAACGTTTGACTCAAGCATATCATTTGCGCCTCGAGTCGGGCCTTGTTTAACTCCACCATATCATTTGTGCCTCGAGTCAGGTCTCGTTTGACTCAACCATATTATTTGCGCCTCGAGTCGATCATCGTTTGACTCAACCATATCATTTGCGCCTTGAGTCGGGCCTCTTTTGACTCATTGATACCATTTGTGTCTCAAGTTGGGCCTTATCTCACTCAACCATATCATTTGTGTCTCGGGTCAGGCCTCGTTTGACTAAACCATATCATTTACGCCTCGAGTAGGGCTCGTTTGACTCACTGATACCATTTGTGCCTCAAGTTGGGCCTCGTTTGACTCAACCATATCATTTGCGCCTCGAGTCGGGCCTCGTGTGGCTCAACCCTATCATTTGTGCCTCGTGTCAGGCCTCGTGTGACTCAACCCTATCATTTGCTTCTCGAGTCGGGCCTCATTTGACTCACCGATACCATTTGTGCCTCGAGTTGGGCCTCAATTGACTCACCGATACCATTTGCGTCTCAAGTTAGGCCTCGTTTGAGTCAACCACATGTTTGCGTCTCGAGTCGGGACTCGTGTGACTCACCGATACCATTTGTGCCTCGAGTTGGGACTCGTTTGACTCAACCATATCATTTGCGCCTTGAGTCAAGCCTTATTTGATTCAATCATATCATTTGTGCCTCGAGTCAGGCCTCGTTTGACTCAACCGTATCATTTGTGCCTCGAGTCGGGTCTCATTTAACTCAACCACATCATTTGTGCCTTGAGTCAGGTGTCGTTTGACTCAACTGTATCATATGCGCCTCGAGTCGAGCCTTGTTTCACTCAACCATGTCATTTGCGCCTCGAGTCAAGCCTCGTTTGACATAACCATATCATTTGTGCCTTCAGTCATGCCTCGTTTGACTCAACAATATCATTTGCATGTCGAGTTGGGCTTCGTGTAGCTCAATCCTATCGTTCGTGCCTTGAGTTGGGCCTCATTTGACTCACTGATACCATTTGTGCCTCGAGTTGGGCCTCGTTTGACTAAACCATATCATTTGCACCTCGAGTAGGGCCTCGTTTGACTCACTGATACCATTTGTGCCTCGAGTTGGGCCTCGTTTCACTCAACCATATCATTTGTGTCTCGAGTAGGGACTCGTTGGACTCACTGATACCATTTGTGCCTCGAGTTGGGCCTCGTCAAACCATATCATTTGCGCCTCGAATCGGGCCTCATTTGACTCGCTGATACCATTTGTGCATCGAGTTGGGCCTCAATTGACTAACCGATACCATTTGCGCCTCGAGTCAGGCCTTGTTTGACTCAACCATATCATTTGCACCTCGTTTCAAGCCTCGTTTGAATCAACCATATAATTTGAGCCTCGAGTCAGGCCTCGTTTGACTCAACCCTATCATTTGCGCCTTGAGTCGGGCCTTATTTGACTCACCGGTACCATTTGTGCCTCGAGTTGGGCCTCGTTTGACTCAACCATATCATTTGTGCCTCAAGTCAAGCCTCGTTTGACTCAACCATATCATTTGCGCCTCGTGTCGGGTCTCATTTGACTCAACCATATCATTTGCGCCTTGAGTCAGGCCTCGTTTGACACAACCATATCATTTGTGCCTCGAGTCAGGCCTTATTTGACTCAACCATATCATTTGTGCCTCGAGTCGAGCCTAATTTGACTCACCGATATGTTTGCGTATCGAGTCGGAGCTTTTTTGACTGAATCATATCGTTTGTTCCTCGAGTCATGCCTCATTTGACTCAAGCATATCATTTGTGCCTCGAGTTGGGCCTCGTTTGACTCACCCATCTCTTTTGTGCCTCGAGTTAAGCCTCGTTTGACTCGACCATGTGTTTGCGCCTTGAGTCAGGCCTTGGTTCACTCAACCATATCATTTGTGCCATGAGTCAGGCCACGTTTGACTCAACTATATCATTTGCGCCTCGAGTCAGGTCTTGTTTGACTCAACCATATCATTTGTGCCTCGAGTCGAGCCTCGTTTAACTCAACCATATGATTTGTGCCTCGAGTCAGGTGTCGTTTGACTCAACCAAATCATTTATGCCTCGAGTTGGGCCTCGTTTTGACTCAACCATATCATTTGTGCCTCGAGTTGGGCCTCGTTTAACTCAACCATATCATTTGTGCCTCGAGTCAAGCCTCGTTTGACTCAACCATATCATTTGAATGTCGAGTTGGGCCTCGTGTGGCTCAATCCTATCGTTTGCACCTCGAGTTGGGCCTCATTTGACTCACTGATACCATTTGTGCCTTGAGTTGGCCTCGTTTGACTAAACCATATCATTTGCACCTCGAGTAGGGCCTTGTTTGACTCACTGATAGCATTTGTGCCTCGGTTGGGCCTCGTTTCACTCAACCATATCATTTGCACCTCGAGTAGGGCCTCGTGTGGCTCAACCCTATCATTTGCACCTCGAGTTGGGCCTCGTTTGACTCACCCATGTCATTTGTGCCTTGAGTTAGGCCTCGTTTGACTCAACCATGTGTCTGCGCCTCGAGTCAGGCCTTGTTTGACTCACCCATATCATTTGCGCCTCGAGTCAGGCTTTGTTTGACTCACTAATACCATTTGTGCCTCGAGTTGGGCCTCGTTTCTCTTAACCATATCATTTGCACCTCGAGTAGGGCCTCGTGTGGGTCAACCCTATCATTTGCACCTCGAGTTGGGCCTCGTTTGACTCAACCATGTCATTTGTGCCTTAACTTAGGCCTCGTTTGACTCAACCATGTGTTTGCGCCTCGAGTCGATCATCATTTGACTCAACCATATCATTTGCGCCTTGAGTCGGTCATCGTTTGACTCAACCATATTATTTGTGCCTTGAGTCGGGCCTTGTTTGACTCACCGATACCATTTGTGCCTCGAGTTGGGGCTTATTTCACTCAACCATATCATTTGTGTCTCGGGTCAGGCCTCGTTTGACTAAACCATATGATTTACGCCTAGAGTAGGGCTCGTTTGACTCACTGATACCATTTGTGCCTCGAGTTGGGCCTCGTTTGACTCAACCATATCATTTGCGCCTTGAGTCAAGCCTCGTTTTATTCAACCATATCATTTGTGCCTTGAGTCAGGCCTCGTTTCACTTGACTGTATCATTTGCGCCTCACGTCAGGCCTCGTTTAACTCAGCCACATCATTTGTGCCTTGAGTCAGGTGTTGTTTGACTCATCCATAACATTTGTGCCTCGAGTCGGGCCTTGTTTGACTCAAGCATGTCATTTGCGCCTCGAGTCAGGTGTCGTTTGACATAACCATATCAGTTGTGCCTTGAGTCATGCCTCGGTTGACTTAACCATATTATTTGCATCTCAAGTCGGGCCTCGTGTGACTCAACCCTCTCATTTGCGCCTCAAGTCGGGCCTCATTTGACTCACTGATACATTTGTACCTCGAGTTGGGCCTCGTTTGACTCAACCATATCATTTGTGCCTCGGGTCAGGCCTTGTTTGACTAAACTATATCATTTGCGCCTCAAGTAGGGCCTCATTTGACTCACTGATACCATTTGTGCCTCGAGTTAGGCCTCATTTGACTCAACCATATCATTTGCACCTCAAGTTGGGCCTCATGTGACTCAACCCTATTATTTGCGCCACGAGTAGGGCCTCGTTTGACTCACTGATACCATTTGTGCCTCGAGTTGGGCCTCGTTTGACTCAACCATATCATTTGTGCTTTGAGCCAGGCCTTGTTTGACTCAACCATAATATTTGCGCCTCGAGGCGGGCCTCGTGTGAGTTAACCCTATCATTTGCGCCCCGAGTAGGGCCTCGTTTGACTCACTGATACCATTTGTGCCTCGAGTCAGGCCTGGTTTGACTCAACCATATCATTTGTGCCTCGCGTCAGCCCTCATTTGACTCAAGCATATTATTTGTGCCTCGAGTTGGGCCTTGTTTGACTCAACCATATCATTTGTGCCTCGAGTTAGGCCTCGTTTGACATAACCATATCATTTGTGCCTTGAGACATGCCTCGTTTGACTCAACCATATCATTTGCATCTCGAGTCGGGCCTCATGTGACTCAATCCTATCATTTGCACCTCGAGTCGAGCCTCATTTGACTCACAGATACCATTTGTGCCTCGAGTTGGGCCTCGTTTGACTCAACCATATTATTTGCGCCTCGAGTCGATCATCGTTTGACTCAACCATATCATTTGCGCCTTGAGTCGGGCCTCTTTTGACTCATTGATACCATTTGTGCCTCGAGTTGGGCCTTATTTCACTCAACCATATCTTTTGTGTCTCAGGTCAGGCCTCGTTTGACTAAACCATATCATTTACGCCTCGAGTAGGGCTCGTTTGACTCACTGATACCATTTGGGCCTCAAGTTGGGCCTCGTTTGACTCAACCATATCATTTGCGCCTCGAGTCAGGACTCGTGTGGCTCAACCCTATCATTTGCGCCTCGTGTCAGGCCTCGTGTGACTCAACCCTATCATTTGCGCCTCGAGTTGGGCCTCATTTGACTCACTGTTACCGTTTGTGCCTCGAGTTGGGCCTCGTTTGAATTAACCATATCATATGTGCCTCGAGTCAGGTCTGACTCTAGCATATCATTTGTACCTTGAGTCAGGCCTCGTTTGACTCAACCATATCATTTGTGCCTGGAGTCAGGCCTCGTTTGACTCAACCATATCATTTGTGCCTCGAGTCAGGCCTCGTTTGACTCAACCATATCATTTGCACCTCAAGTTGGGCCTCATGTGACTCAACCCTATTATTTGCGCCACGAGTAGGGCCTCGTTTGACTCACTGATACCATTTGTGCCTCGAGTTGGGCCTCGTTTGACTCAACCATATCATTTGTGCTTTGAGCCAGGCCTCGTTTGACTCAACCATAACATTTACGCCTCGAGGCGGGCCTCGTGTGAGTTAACCCTATCATTTGCGCCCCGAGTAGGGCCTCGTTTGACTCATTGATACCATTTGTGCCTCGAGTCAGGCCTGGTTTAACTCAACCATATCATTTGTGCCTCGCGTCAGGCCTCATTTGACTCAAGCATATTATTTGTGCCTCGAGTTGGGCCTTGTTTGACTTAACCATATCATTTGTGCCTTGAGTCAGGCCTCGTTTGACATAACCATATCATTTGTGCTGTGCCTTGAGACATGCCTCGTTTGACTCAACCATATCATTTGCATCTCGAGTCGGGCCTCATGTGACTCAATCCAATCATTTGCACCTCGAGTCGAGCCTCATTTGACTCACAGATACCATTTGTGCCTCGAGTTGGGCCTCGTTTGACTCAACCATATTATTTGCGCCTCGAGTCGATCATCGTTTGACTCAACCATATCATTTGCGCCTTGAGTCGGCCTCTTTTGACTCATTGATACCATTTGTGCCTCGAGTTGGGCCTTATTTCACTCAACCATATCATTTGTGTCTCGGGTCAGGCCTCGTTTGACTAAACCATATGATTTACGCCTAGAGTAGGGCTCGTTTGACTCACTGATACCATTTGTGCCTCAAGTTGGGCCTCGTTTGACTCAACCATATCATTTGCGCCTCGAGTCGGGCCTCGTGTGGCTCAACCCTATCATTTGCACCTCGTGTCAGGCCTCGTGTGACTCAACCCTATCATTTGCGCCTCGAGTCGGGCCTCATTTGACTCACTGTTACCATTTGTGCCTCGAGTTGGGCCTCGTTTGAATTAACCATATCATATGTGCCCCGAGTCAGGTCTGACTCAAGCATATCATTTGTGCCTCGAGTCAGGCCTTGTTTGACTCAGCCATATCATTTGTGCCTGGAGTCGGGCCTCGTTTGACTCAACCATATCATTTGTGCCTCGAGTCAGGCCTCGTTTGACTCAACCATATCATTTGCACCTCGAGTTGGGCCTCATGTGACTCAACCCTATTATTTGCGCCACGAGTAGGGCCTCGTTTGACTCACTGAAACCATTTGTGCCTCGGGTTGGGCCTCGTTTGACTCAACCATATCATTTGTGCTTTGAGCCAGGCCTCGTTTGCCTCAACCATATCATTTGCGCCTCGAGGCGGATCTCGTGTGAGTTAACCCTATCATTTACGCCCCGAGTAGGGCCTCGTTTGACTCACTGATACCATTTGTGCCTCGAGTCAGGCCTGGTTTGACTCAACCATATCATTTGTGCCTCGCGTCAGGCCTCATTTGACTCAAGCATATTATTTGTGCCTCGAGTTGGGCCTTGTTTGACTCAACCATATCATTTATGCCTCGAGTCAGGCCTCGTTTGACATAACCATATCATTTGTGCCTTGAGACATGCCTCGTTTGACTCAACGTTATCATTTGCATCTCGAGTCGGGCCTCATGTGACTCAATCCTATCATTTGCACCTTGAGTCGAGCCTCATTTGACTCACAGATAGCATTTGTGCCTCGAGTTGGGCCTCGTTTGACTCAACCATATCATTTGTACCTTGAGTCAGCCCTCGTTTGACTCAACCATATTATTTAAGCCTCGAGTCGGGCCTCATTTAACTCAACCCTATCATTTGCACCTCGAGTCGGGCATCGTGTGACTCAACCCTAACATTTGCGCCTCCAGTCGGGCAGCATTTGACTCACCGTTACCATTTGTGCCTTGAGTTAGGCCTCAATTGACTCACCGATACCATTTGCGCCTTGAGTCAGGCTTTGTTGGACTCAACCATATCATTTGCACCTCGTTTTAGGCCTCGTTTGAATCAACCATATAATTTGCGGCTTGAGTTGGGCCTCGTTTGACTCAACCCTATCATTTACGCCTCGAGCTGGGCCTTATTTGACTCATCGGTACCATTTATGCCTCGAGTTGGGCCTCGTTTGACTAAACCATATCATTTGTGCCTCGAGTTAGGCATCGTTTGTCTCAATCATATCATTTGTCCCTCAAGTGGGGCCTCGTTTAACTCAACTATATCATTTTTGCCTCGAGTCGGGCCTTGTTTGACTCAACCATATCATTTGCGCCTCGAGTCGAGCCTTATTTGACTCACACATATGTTTGCACATCGAGTCGGGCCTTATTTGACTCACCGACACCATTTGTGCCTCGAGTCCGGCCTCGTTTAACTCAACCACATCATTTGCGCCTCGAGTCAGGTGTCGTTTGACTCAAACATATTCTTTGTGCCTCGAGTTAGGCCTCGTTTCACTCAACCATATCATTTGTGCCTCAAGTTAGGCCTCGTTTGACTCACTGATACCAATTGTGCCTCGAGTTGGGCCTCAATTGACTCACCGATACCATTTGCGCCTCGAGTCAGGCTTTGTTTGACTGAACCATATCATTTGCGCCTTGTTTTAGGCCATGTTTGAATCAACCATATAATTTGCGCCTCAAGTTGGGCCTCCTTTGACTGAACTGTATCATTTGTGCCTCGAGTCAGGCCTCGTTTGACTCAACCATATCATTTGCACCTCGTGCCAGGCCTTATTTGACTCAACCATATCAATTACGCCTCGAGTCGGGCCTTGTTTGACTCAACCATATCATTTGCACCTCGAGTCAGCCTCGTTTGACTCAACCATATCATTTGTGCCTCAAGTCAGGCCTCGTTTGGCTCAACCATATCATTTGTGCCACGAGTCGAGCCTTAATTGACTCACCCATATGTTTGCGCATCGAGTCGGGCCTTATTTTACTCACCGGTACCATTTGTGCCACTAGTCGGGCCTCGTTTAACTCAACCACATCATTTGTGCCTCGAGTCAGGTCTCAATTGACTTAACCATATCATTTGCGCCTCGAGTCGGGCCTTGTTTAACACAACCATATCATTTGTGCCTCGAATCAGGTCTCGTTTGACTCAACCATTTCATTTGTGCCTCGAGTCTGGTCTCATTTGACTGAACCATATCATTTGTGCCTCGAGTGAAGTCTCGTTTGACTTAACCATATCAATTGTGCCTCGAGTCGGGCCTCGTTTAACTCAACCATATCATTTGTGCCTCGAGTCAGGTCTCATTTGACTTAACCATATCATTTACGCCTCGAGTTGGGCCTCGTTTAACTCAACCATATCATTTGTGGCTCGAGTTAGGTCTCGTTTGACTCAACCATATCATTTATGCCTCAAGTCAGCCTCGTTTGACTCAACCATATCATTTGCGCCTCGAGTCGGGCCTCGTTTAACTTAACCATATCATTTGTGCCTCGAGTCAGGTCTCGTTTGACTCAACCATTTCATTTGTGCCTCGAGTTTGGTCTTGTTTGACTCAACCATATCATTTGTTCCTCGAGTCAGGTCTCGTTTGACTCAACCCAACCATATCAATTGTGCCTCGAGTCGGGCCTCGTTTAACTCAACCATATCATTTGTGCCTCAAGTCAGGCCTCATTTGACTCAACCATATCATTTGTGCCTCAAGTCAGGCCTCGTTTGGCTCAACCATATCATTTGTGCCACGAGTTAGGTCTCGTTTGACTCAACCATATCATTTATGCCTCAAGTCAGCCTCGTTTGACTCAACCATATCATTTGCGCCTCGAGTCAGGCCTCGTTTAACTTAACCATATCATTTGTGCCTCGAGTCAGGTCTCGTTTGACTCAACCATTTCATTTGTGCCTCGAGTTAGGTCTCGTTTGACTCAACCATATGATTTATGCCTCAAGTCAGCCTCGTTTGACTCAACCATATCATTTGCGCCTCGAGTCGGGCCTCGTTTAACACAACCATATCATTTGTGCCTCGAATCAGGTCTCGTTTGACTCAACCATTTCATTTGTGCCTCGAGTCTGGTCTCATTTGACTGAACCATATCATTTGTGCCTCGAGTCAAGTCTCGTTTGACTTAACCATATCAATTGTGCCTCGAGTCGGGCCTCGTTTAACTCAACCATATCATTTGTGCCTCGAGTCAGGTCTCGTTTGACTTAACCATATCATTTACGCCTCGAGTCGGGCCTCGTTTAACTCAACCATATCATTTGTGGCTCGAGTTAGGTCTCGTTTGACTCAACCATATCATTTATACCTCAAGTCAGCCTCGTTTGACTCAACCATATCATTTGCGCCTCGAGTCGGGCCTCGTTTAACTTAACCATATCATTTGTGCCTTGAGTCAGGTCTCGTTTGACTCAACCATTTCATTTGTGCCTCGAGTTTGGTCTCGTTTGACTCAACCATATCATTTGTGCTTCGAGTCAGGTCTCATTTGACTCAACCCAACCATATCAATTGTGCCTCGAGTCGGGCCTCGTTTAACTCAACCATATCATTTGTGCCTCAAGTCAGGCCTCGTTTGACTCAACCATATCATTTGCGCCTCGAGTCGGGCCTCGTTTAACTCAACCATATCATTTGTGGCTCGAGTTAGGTCTCGTTTGACTCAACCATATCATTTGCGCCTTGAGTCGGGCCTCGTTTGACTCACTGATACCATTTGTGCCTCGAGTTGGGCCTCATTTCACTCAACCATATCATTTGTGCCTCGGGTCATGCCTCGTTTGACTAAACCATATCATTTGCGCCTCGAGTAGGGCCTCGTTTGACTCGCTGATACAATTTGTGCCTCAAGTTGGGCTCCGTTCGACTCAATTGTATCATTTGCGCCTCTAGTCGGGACTCATTTGACTCACCGATACCATTTGTGCCACGAGTTGGGCCTCAATTGACTCACCGATACCATTTGTGCCTCGAGTCATGCCTTATTTGACTCAACCATATCATTTGCGCCTCGATTGAATCAACCATATAATTTGCGCCTTGAGTCGGGCCTCGTTTGACTCAACCCTATCATTTGCGCCTCGAGTCAGGCCTCGTTTGACTCAACCATATCATTTGCACCTCGAGTTGTGCCTTGTTTGACTCAACCATATCATTTGTACCTCAAGTCAGGCCTCGTTTGACTCAACCATATAATTTGTGCCTCGAGTCAGGACTCGTTTGACTCAACCATATCATTTGAACCTCGAGTCGGGCCTTGTTTGACTCAACCTTATCATTTGCGCCTCGAGTCAGGCTTCGTTTGACTTAACCATATCATTTGTGCCATGAGTCAGGCCTTTTTTGGCTCAACTATATCGCTTGCATCTCGAGTCGAGCCTTATTTGACTCACCCATATGTTTGTGCATCAAGTTGGGCCTTATTTGACTCACCAGTACCATTTGTGCCTCGAGTCAGGCCTCGTTTAACTCAACCACATCATTTGTGCCTCGAGTCAGGTCTCGTTTGACTCAACCATATCATTTGCACCTCGAGTCGTGCCTCAGTTGACTTTACCCTATCATTTGCGCCATTAGTTGGCCCTTATTTGACTCACCAATACCATTTGCACCTCGAGTTGGGCCTTGTTTGACTCAACCATATCATTTGTGCCTTGCGTCAGGCCTCGTTTGACTTAACCATATCATTTACGCCTCGAGTCGGTCCTTGTTTGACTCAACCATGTCATTTGCGCCTCGAGTCAGGCATCATTTGACACAACCATATCATTTGTGCTTCGAGACATCCCTCGTTTGACTTAACCATATCATTTGCATCTTGAGTCGGGCCTCGTGTGACTCAATCCTATCATTTACGCCTCGAGTCGGACCTCATTTGACTCACTGATACCATTTGTGCCTCGAGTTGGGCCTCGTTTAACTCAACCATATCATTTGTGCCTCGAGTCAGGCCTCGTTGGACTCAACCATATCATTCGTTCCCCGAGTCAGGTCTCGTTTGACTCAATCATATCATTTGTGCCTTGAGTTTGGTCTCGTTTGACTCAAGCATATTATTTTCGGCTTGAGTCGGGCCTCGTTTAACTCAACCATATCATTGTGCCTCGAGTCATCCCTTGTTTGACTCAACCATATCATTTGCACCTCCAGTCAAGTCTCGTTTGACTCAACCATATCATTTGTGCCTTAAGTCAGGCCTCGTTTGACTCAACCATATCATTTGCGCCTCGAGTCGGGCCTCGTTTAACTCAACCATATCATTTATGCCTCGAGCCAGGTCTCGTTTGACTCAACCATATCATTTGTGCCTCGAGTCGGGACTTCTTTGACTCACCGATACCATTTGTGCCTCGAGTTGGGCCTCGTTTCACTCAACTATATCATTTGTTCCTCGGGTCAAGCCTCGTTTCACTAAACCATATCATTTACGCCACGAGTAGGGTCTCGTTTGACTCACTGATACCATTTGTGCCTTGAGTTAGGCCTTGTTTGACTCAACCATATCATTTGCACCTTGAGTCGTGCCTTGTGTGGCTCAACCCTATCATTTACGCCTCGAGTCGGGCCGCGTGTGACTTAACCCTATCATTTGCGTCTCGAGTTAGGCCTCATTTGACTCATCGTTACCATTTGTGCCTCAAGTTGGGCCTCAATTGACTCACCGATACCATTTGCGCCTTGAGTCAGGCCTTGTTTGACTCAATCATATCATTTGCGCCTTGAGTTGGGACTCGTTTAACTCAACCATATAATTCATGCCTCGAGTCAAGTCTCGTTTGACTCAACCATATTATTTGTGCCTTGAGTCAGGCCTTGTTTGACTCAACCATATCATTTGCGCCTCGAGTCGGGCCTCGTTTAACTCAACCATATAATTTGTGCCTCGAGCTAGGTCTCGTTTGACTCAACCATATCATTTGCGCCTCGAGTCAATCATCGTTTGACTCAACCATATCATTTGTGCCTCAAGTCAGGACTTGTTTGACTCACTGATACCATTTGCGCCTTGAGTTGGGCCTCGTTTGACTCAACCCTATCAATTGCGCCTTGAGTCGGGCCTTATTTGACTCACCGGTACCATTTGTGCCTTGAGTCGGGCCTCGTTTAACTCAACCACATCATTTGCCTCTTGAGGTAGGTCTTGTTTGACTTAACCATATTATTTGTGCCTCGAGTCAGGCCTAGTTTCACTCAACCATATCATTTGTGCCTCGAGTCTGGCCTCGTTTGACTCAACCATATGATTTGCGCCTCGAGTTGGGCCTCGTGTGACTCAACCCTATCATTTGCGCCTCGAGGCGGGCCTTATTTGACTCACCGATACCATTTGTGCTTCGAGTTAGGCCTCAATTAACTCACCAATACCATTTGTGCCTCGAGTCAGGCTTGTTTGACTGAACCATATCATTTGCGCCTCGTTTCAGGCCTTGTTTGAATCAGCCATATAATTTGTGCCTCGAGTCGGGTCTCGTGTGACTCAACCCTATCATTTGCGCCTCGAGGCGGGCTTCATTTGACTCACTGATACCATTTGTGCTTCGAGTCAGGCCTCAATTAACTCACCGATACCATTTGCGCCTCGGGTCAGGCCTTGTTTGACTAAACCATATCATTTGTGCCTCGTTTCAGGCCTCGTTTGAATTAACCATATAATTTGCTCCTCGAGTCGGGCATCGTTTGATTCAATCGTATCATTTGTGCCTCGAGCCAGGCCTCGTTTGACTCAACCATGTCATTTATACCTCTTTGCGTGCCTCATTTGGCTCAACCATATCATTTGCGCCTCGAGTCGGGCCTTGTTTGACTCAACCATATCATTTGTGCCTCGTGTTGGGCCTCGTTTAACTCAACCCTATCATTTGTGCCTTGAGTCAGGCCTCGTTTGACTCAATCATGTCATTTGCACCTCGTGTTGGGCCTGATTTCACTCAACCATATCATTTGTGCCTCGAGTCAGGTTTTGTTTGACTTAACCATATCATTTGCACCTCGAGTCAGGCCTCGTTTGACTCAACCATATCATTTGCGCCACGAGTCAGGCCTCGTTTGGCTCATCCACATCATTTGTGCCTCAAGTTGAGCCTTATTTGACTCACCCATATGTTTGCGCATTGAGTCAGGTCTAATTTGACTTACCAGTACCATTTGTGCCTCGAGTCAGGCCTCGTTTAACTCAACCACATCATTTGTGCCACGAGTTTGGTCCCATTTGACTCAACCATATGATTTACATCTCGAGTCTAGCCTCAGTTAACTTTACCCTTTCATTTGCGCCTCGAGTCGGGCCTTATTTGACTCACCGATACCAGTTTGTGCCTCGAGTTGGGCCTTGTTTGATGCAACCATATCATTTGCACCTCGTGTCAGGCCTCGTTTCACACAACCATATCATTTGTGCCTCGAGACATGCCTCGTTTGACTCAACCATATCATTTGCATTTTGAGTTGGGGCTCGAGTAACCCAATCCTATCATTTGCACCTCGAGTTGGGCCTCATTTGACTCACCGATACCATTTGTGCCTCGAGTTGGGCCTTATTTAACTCAACCATATCATTTATGCCTTGAGTCAGGCCTCGTTTGATTCAACCATATCATTTGCACCTTGAGTCAGGCCTCATTTAACTCAATCATATCATTCGTGCCTCGAGTCAGGTCTGGTTTGACTCAACCATATCATTTGTGCCTCGAGTCAGGTCTCGTTTGACTCAAGCATATCATTTGCGCCTCGAGTCGGGCCTCGTTTAACTCAACCATATCATTTGTGCCTCGAGTCGGGCCTCGTTTGACTCAACCATATCATTTGTTCCTCGAGTCAGGCCTCGTTTGACTCAACCATGTCATTTGTGCCTCGAGTCGGGCCTCGTTTAACTCAACCATATCATTTGTGCCTCGAGCGAGGTGTCATTTCACTCAACCATATCATTTGCGCCTGGAGTCAGTCATCGTTTGACTCCACCATATCATTTGCACCTCGAGTCGGGACTTGTTTGACTCAATGATTTCATTTGTGCCTCGAGTTAGGGCTCGTTTCACTTAACCATATCATTTGTTCCTCGGGTCAGGCCTCGCTTGACTAAACCATATCATTTGCGCCTTGAGTAGGGCCTCGTTTGACTCACTGATACCATTTGTGCCTCGAGTTGGGCCTCGTTTGAGTCAATCATATCATTTGCGCCTCGAGTCGGGCCTCGTGTGGCTCAACCCTATCATTTGTTCCTCGAGTCGGGCCTCGTGTGACTCAACCCTATCATTTGCGCCTCGAGTCGGCCCTCATTTGACTCAACGTTACCGTTTGTGCCTCGAGTTGGGCCTCGATTGACTCACCGATACCATTTGCACCTTGAGTCAGGCCTTGTTTCACTCAACCATATATTTGCACCTCGTTTCAGGCCTCGTTTGAATCAACCATATAATTTGCACCTCGAGTCGGGACTCGTTTGACTCAACCCTATCATTTGCACCTCCAGTCAGGCCTTATTTGACTCACCGGTACCATTTGTCCCTCGAGTTGGGCCTCGTTTGACTCAACCATATCATTTGTGCCTCGAGTCAAGCCCCGTTTGACTCAACCATATCATTTGTTTCTCGAGTCGGGCCTTGTTTGACTTAACCATGTCATTGCGCCTCGGGTCAAGCCTCATTTGACTCAACCAAATCATTTGCTCCTCGAGTCTGGCCTCGTTTGACTCAACCATATCATTTGCGCCTCGAGTCGATCATCGTTTGACTCAACCATATCATTTTCGCCTCGAGTCGGGACTCGTTTAACTCAACCATATCAGTTGTGCCTCGAGTCGGGCCTTGTTTGACTCAACCATGTCATTTGCGCCTCGAGTCAGGCCTCATTTGACTCAACCATTTCATTTGTCCCTCGAGTCTGGCCTCATTTGACTCAACCATATCATTTGCGCCTCGAGTCGAGCCTTATTTGACTCACCCATATGTTTGCGCATCGAGTCGAACCTTATTTGACTCACCGGTACCATTTGTGCCTCGAGTTGGGCCTCATTTAACTCAACCACACCATTTGTGCCTCAAGTCAGGTCTCGTTTGACTCAACCATATTATTTGTTCCTCGAGTTAGGCCTCGTTTCACTCAACCATATCATTTGCGCATCGAGTAGGGCCTCGTGTGACTCAACCCTATCATTTGCACCGCGAGTCGGGCCTCATTTGACTCAACAATACCATTTGTGCCTCGAGTTGGGCCTTAATTGACTCACCGATACCATTTGTGCCTCGAGTCATACCTTGTTTGACTGAACCATATCATTTGCGCCTCGTTTCAGGCCTCGTTTGAATCAACCATATAATTTGCGCCTCGAGTCAGGCCTCATTTGACTTAACCATATCATTTGTGCCTCAAGTTAGGTCTCGTTTGACTCAACCATATCATTTGCACCTCGTGTTGGGCCTCATTTGACCAACCATATCATTTGTGCCTCGAGTCAGGCCTTGTTTGACTCAACCATATCGTTTGCGCCTCGAGTCAGGCCTTGTTTAACTCAACCATATCAGTTGTGCCTCGAGTCAGGTCTCGTTTTACTCAACCATATTATTTGTGCCTTGAGTCAGGTCTCGTTTAACTCAACCATATCATTTGTGCCTCGAGTCAACCCTCGTTTGACTTATCCATATCATTTGTGCCTTGAGTCATGCCTCGTTTGACTCAACCATATCATTTGCGTCTCAAGTCAGGCCTCATTTGACTCACCGATACCATTCGTCCCTCTAGTTGGGCCTCGTTTGACTCAACATATCATTTGTGCCTCGAGTCAGGCCTCATTTGACTAAACTGTATCATTTGCACCTCGTGTCAGGCCTCGTTTGACTCAACCTTATCATTTGTGCCTCGAGCTGGGCCCCGTTTAACTCAACCATATCATTCATGCCTCGAGTTAGGTCTCGTTTGACTCAACCATATTCTTTGTGCCTCAAGTCAGGTCTCGTTTAACTCAAGCATATAATTTGTGCCTCGAGTCAAGCCTCGTGTGACTCAACCCTATCAGTTGCATCTCAAGCCGGGACTCATTTGACTCACCGATATCATTTGTGCCTCTAGTTAGGCCTCAATTGCTCATCGATACCATTTGCGCCTCGAGTTAGGCCTTGTTTGACTTAACCATATCATTTGCACCTCGAGTCAGGCCTCATTTGACTCAACCATATCATTTGCGCCTCGAATCATGTCTCATTTGACTCACCGATACTATTTGTGCCTCGAGTTAGGCCTCGTTTGACTCAACCATATCATTTGTGCCTCGAGTCAGGTCGCGTTTGACTCAACCATATCATTTGCGCCTTGAGTCGGGCGTTGTTTGGCTCAACCATATCATTTGCGCCTCGAGTCAGGCCTCGTTTGACTCAACCATATCATTTGTGCCTCGAGTCATGCCTCGTTCAACTTAACCATATCATTTGCATCTCGAGTCTGGCCTCATTTGACTCATCGATGCCATTTGTGCCTCCAGTTGGGCTTCGTTTGACTCAACTATATCATTTGTGCCTTCGGTCAGGCCTCGTTTGACTAAACCATATCATTTGTGCATCGAGCCAGGCCTCGTTTGACTCAACCATATCATTTGCACCTCGAGTCGGGTCTCGTTTGACTCCCCGATTCCATTTGTGCCTTGAGTTGGGCCTTGTTTGACTCAGCCATATCATTTGCACCTCGAGTTGGTCCTCGTTTGACTCACCGATACCATTTGTTCCTCGAGTGGGGCCTCGTTTGACTCAGCCATATCATTTGTGCCATGATTCGAGCCTCCTTTGACTCAACCATATCTTTTGCACCTCGAGTCGGGCCTCGTTTGACTCAACCATATCATTTGCGTCTCGAGTCGGGCCTCATTTGACACACCGATGCCATTTGTGCCTCCAGTTGGGCCTCGTTTGACTCAACCATACCATTTGTGCCACGGGTCATGCCTCGTTTGACTAAACCATATCATTTACGCCTCGAGTCGCGCCTCATTTGACTCAACCATATCATTTGCGCCTCGAGTCAGGCCTTGTTTGTGTCACCGATACCATTTGTGCCTCGAGTTAGGCCTCATTTGACTCAGCCATATCATTTGCGCCTCGAGTCTGGCCTCGTTTGACTCACCAATACTAGTTGTGCCTCGAGTTGGGCTTCGTTTGACTCAGCCATATCATTTTGTGCCTCGAGTCAAGCTTCATTTCACTCAACCATATCATTTCACCTCGAGTCGGGCCTCATTTGACTCACGATACCATTTGTGCATCGAGTTAGGCCACGTTTGACTCAACCATATTGTTTGTGCCTCGAGTCAGGCCTCGTTTGACTCAACCATATCATTTGCACCTCGAGTCGGGCCTCATTTTACTCACCGATACCATTTGTGCCTTGAGTTGGGCCTCGTTTAACTCTGCCGTATCATTTGTGCCTCTAGTCGGGCCTCGTTTGACTCACCTATACGTTTTGTGCCTCGAGTTGGGCCTCGTTTGACTCAGCCATATCATTTGGGCCTCGAGTTGGGCCTCGTTTGACTCAGCCATATCATTTTGTGCCTCGAGTCAAGCTTTATTTAACTCAACCATATCATTTGCACCTCGAGTCGGGCCTCATTCGACTCACGATACCATTTGTGCATCGAGTTAGGCCACGTTTGACTCAACCATATCGTTTGTGCCTCGAGTCAGGCCTCGTTTGACTCAACCATATCATTTGCACCTCGAGTCGGGCCTCATTTTACTCACCGATACCATTTGTGCCTCGAGTTAGGCCTCGTTTAACTCAGCCATATCATTTGCGCCTCGAGTCGGGCCTCGATTGACTCACCTATACCATTTGTGCCTCGAGTTGGGCCTCGTTTGACTCAGCCATATCATTTGGGCCTTGAGTTGGGCCTCGTTTGACTCAACCATATCATTTGTGCCTCGAGTCGGGCCTCATTTGACTCACCGATACCATTTGTGCCTCGAGTTAGGCCTCGTTTGACTCAACTATATAATTTGTTCCTCGAGTCAGCCCTCGTTTGACTTAACCATATCATTTACGCCTCATGTTGGGCCTTGTTTGACACAACCATATCATTTGCGCCTCGAGTCGGGTCTTGTTTGACTCACCCATATGTTTGAACCTCGAGTTGGGCCTTGTTTGACTCACCCATATGTTTGCACCTCGAGTCGATCTTCGGTTGATTCGCCCTTACCATTTGGACCTCGAGTCAAGCCTCATTTGACTCGCCCATGTGTTTGCGCCATGAGTCAGGCCTTGTTTGACTTACGCATATCATTTGCACCAAAAGTCAGGCCTTGTTTGACTCAACCATATCAGTTATGCCTCGAGTCAGGCCTTCTGTGACCCACTGATACAATTTGCGGCTCGAGGTGGGCCAGATTTGACTCAACCATATCATTTGGGCCTCGAGTCAAGCCTCATTTGACTCAAACATATCATTTGTGCCTCGAGTCGGGCCTTGTTTGACTCAACCATATCATTTGTGCCTCAAATCGTGCCTTATTTGACTCACCCATATGTTTGTGCATCGAGTTAGGCCTCATTTGACTAAACCATATCGTTTGTGCCTTGAGTCATGCCTCGTTTGACTCAACCATATCATTTGTGCCTCGAGTTGGGCCTCGTTTGACTCACCCATGTCATTTGTGCCTCAAGTTGGGATTTATTTGACTAAACCATATGATTTGCGACTCGAGTCAGGCCTCGTTTTACTCAACCATATCATTTGTGCCTTGAGTCAGGCCTCGTTTGACTCAACCATATCATTTGCTCCTCGAGTCGGGTCTCGTTTAACTCAACTATATCATTTGTGCCTCGAATCAGGTCACGTTTGACTCAACCATATCATTTGTGCCTCGAGTCAGGCCTTCTTTGACTTAACCATATCATTTGTGCCTCGAGTCAGGTCTTCTTTGACTCAACCATATCATTTACGCCTCGAGGAGGGCCTCATTTGACTCACGATACCATTTGTGCCTCGAGTTGGGCCTCGTTTGACTCAACCATATCATTTTTGCCTAGAGGCAGGCCTTGTTTGACTCAACCATATCATTTGTGCCTCGAGTCATGCCTCGTTTGACACAACTGTATCATTTGCCCCTCGAGTTAGGCCTCATTTAAATCAACCATTTCGTTTGTGCCTCGAGTCAGGTCTCATTTGACTCAACCATATATTTGTGCCTCGAGTTAGGTCTCGTTTGACTCAACCATATCATTTGCGCCTCAAGTCGGGCCTCGTTTAACTCAACCATATCATTTGTGCCTCGAGTCAGGTCTTGTTTGACTTAACCATATCATTTGCACCTTGAGCCGGGCCTCGTTTAACTCAACCATATCTTTTGTACCTCGAGTCAGGTCTCGTTTCACTCAACCATATCATTTGTGCCTCGAGTCGTGCCTCATATAACTCAACCATATTATTTGTGCCTCGAGTTAGGTCCCGTTTGACTCAACCATATCATTTGCGCCTCGAGTCGGGCCTCGATTAACTCAACCATAACATTTGTGCCTCGAGTCAAGCCTCGTTTGACTCAACCATATCATTTGTGCCTCGAGTCGGGCCTCGTTTAACTCAACCATATCATTTGTGCCTCGAGTTAGGTCTCATTTCACTCAACCATATCAGTTGTGCCTCGAGTCGTGCCTTATTTAACTCAACCATATTATTTGTGCCTCTAGTCAGGTCTCGTTCGACTCAACCATATGATTTGTGCCTCGAGTCAGGCCTTCTTTGACTTAGCCATATCATTTGTGCCTCGAGTCAGGTCTTCTTTGACTCAACCATATCATTTATGCCTCGAGGAGGGCCTCATTTGACTCACGATACCATTTGTGCCTCGAGTTGGGCCTCGTTTGACTCAACCATATCATTTGCGCCTCGAGGTAGGCCTTGTTTGACTCAACCATATCATTTGTGCCTCGAGTCAGGCATTGTTTGACTTAACCATATCATTTGTGCCTCGAGTCAGGTCTTCTTTGACTCAACCATATCATTTACGCCTCGAGGAGGGCCTCATTTGACTCGCGATACCATTTGTGCCTCGAGTTGGGCCTCGTTTGACCCAACCATATCATTTGCGCCTTGAGGCAGGCCTTGTTTGACTCAACCATATCATTTGTGCCTCGAGTCAGGCCTCGTTTGACACAACTGTATCATTTACCCCTCGAGTTAGGTCTCATTTAACTCAACCATATCGTTTGTGCCTCGAGTTAGGTCTCATTTGATTCAACCATATGATTTGTGCCTTGAGTTAGGTCTCGTTTGACTCAACCATATCATTTGCGCCTCGAGTCGGGCCTCGTTTAACTCAACCATATCATTTGTGCCTCGAGTCAGGTCTTGTTTGACTCAACCATATCATTTGTACCTCGAGTTAGGCCTCGTTTGACTCAACCATATCATTTGCACCTCGAATCGGGCCTCGTTTAACTCAACCATATCTTTTGAGCCTCGAGCCAGGTCTCGTTTCACTTAACCATATCATTTGTGCCTCGAGTCGTGCCTCATATAACACAACCATATTATTTGTGCCTCGAGTCAGGTCTCGTTTGACTCAACCATATCATTTGCGCCTCGAGTTGGGTCTCGTTTAACTCAACCATATCATTTGTGCCTCGACTTAGGTCTCGTTTGACTTAACCATATCATTTGTGCCTCGAGCAGGCCTCGTTTGACTCAATCATATCATTTGCGCCTCGAGTCGGGCCTCGTTTAACTCAACCATATCATTTGTGCCTCGAGTTAGGTCTCGTTTCACTCACCCATATTAATTGTGCCTCGAGTCGTGCCATATAGAACTAAACCATATTATTTGTGCCTTTAGTCAAATCTCGTTTGATTCAACCATATCATTTGTGCTTCGAGTCGGGCATAGTTTAACTCAACCATATCATTTACGCCTCGAGTCAGGCCTTGTTTGACTCAACCATATCATTTGTGCCTCGAGTCAGGCCTCATTTGACTAAACCATGTCATTTGTGCCTCAAGTCAAGCCTCCTTTCACTCAACCATACCATTTGCATCTCGAGTTGGGCTTCATTTGACTCACTGATACAATTTGTGCCTCGACTTGCGCCTCGTTTGACTCAACCATATCATTTGTGCCTCGAATTCGGCCTCGTTTGACTCAACCGTATCATTTGCGCCTCGAGTCGGGCCTCGTTTGACTCAACCATATCATTTGTACCTTGAGTCGGGCCTCGTTTGACTCAACCATATCTTTTGTGCCTCGAGTCGTGCCGCATATAACTCAACCATAATATTTGTGCCTCGAGTCAGGTCTCGTTTAACTGAACCATATCATTTGCGCAGCGAGTCAGGCCTAGTTTGACTCGACCATATCATTTGTGCTACGAGTCGGTCTTGTTTGACTCAACCATATCAATTGTGCCTTGAGTCAGGCCTTGTTCGACTCAACCACATCATTTGTGCCTCGAGTCAGGTCTCGTTTGACTCAAACCTATCATTTGTGCCTCGAGTCAGTCTTGCTTGATTCAACCATATCATTTGTGCCTCGAGTCAGGCCTCATTTGACTCAACCATATCATTTGCGCCTCGAGTCGAGCCTCGTTTAACTAAACCATATCATTTGTACCTCGAGTCAGGTCTTGTTTCACTCAACCATATCATTTGTGCCTCGAGTCAGGTCTTGTTTGACTCTGCCATATCATTTGTGCCTCGAGCCATGCCTCATATAACTCAACCATATTATTTGTGCCTCAAGTTAGGTCTCGTTTGACTCAACCATATCATTTGTGCCTCGAGCAGGTCTCATTTGACTCATCGATACCATTTGTGCCTCGAGTTGGGCCTCATTTCACTCAACCATATTATTTGTGACTCAGGTCAGGCCTCATTTGACTAAACCATATAATTTGCGCCTCGAGTCGGGCCATGTTTGACTCACTGATACTATTTGTTCCTCGAGTTGGCCCTTGTTTGACTTAACCATATCAGTTGCGCCTCGAGTCAGGGCTCGTTTGACTCAACCATATAATTTGCGCCTCGAGTCGGGCCTTGTTTGACTCAACCATATTATTTGTGCCACGAGTTAGGCCTCGTTTGACTCAACCATATCATTTGTGCCTCGAGTCATGCCTCGTTTGACTCAACCATATCATTTGCGTCTCGAGTCGGGCCTCATTTGACTCACCGATGCCATTTGTGCCTCGACTTGTGGCTCATTTGACTCAGCCATATCATTTGCACCTCGAGTTGGGCCACGTTTGACTCAACCATATTATTTGTGCCTCAAGTCAGGCCTCGTTTGACTCACTGATACCATTTGTTCCTTGAGTTGGGCTGCGTTTGACTCAACCATATCATTTGCGACTCGAGTCAGGCGTCGTTTTAATCAACCATATCATTTGTGCTTTGTGTCAGGCCTCGTTTGACACAACCGTATGATTTGCAGCTCGAGTTGGGTCTCATTTAACTCAACCATATCATTTGTGCCTCGAGTCAGGTCTCGTTTGACTCAACCATATCATTTGTACCTCGAGTCAGGTCTTGTTTGACTCAACCATATCATTTGTGTCTCGAGTCAAGTGTCGTTTGACTCAACCATATCATTTGCGCGTCGAGGAGGGCCTCATTTAACTATACCATATCATTTGTGCCCCAAGTCAGGTCTTGTTTGGCTCAACCATATTATTTGTGCCTCGAGTCAGGCCTTGTTTGACTCAACCATATCATTTGCGCCTTGAGTCAGGTCTTGTTTGACTAAACCATATCATTTGTGCCTCGAGTCAGGCCTCATTTCACTCAACCATATCATTTGCGCCTCGAGTCGGGCCTCATCTAACTTAACAATATCATTTGTGCCCCGAGTCAGGTCTCGTTTCACTCAACCATATCATTTGTGCCTGGAGTCGTGCCTCATATAACTCAACCATATTATTTGTGCCTCGAGCCAGGTCTCGTTTGACTTAACCATATCATTTGTGCCTTGAGTTGGTTGTCGTTTGACTCAACCACATCATTTGCGCCTTGAGTCGGGCCTTGTTTGACTCAATCATATCATTTGTGCCTCGAGTCAGGCCTCGTTTGACAAAACCATATCATTTGTGCCTCGAGTCATGCCTCGTTTGACTCAACTGCATCATTTGCGTCTCGAGTCGGGCTTCATTTGACTCACCGATACCATTTGCACCTCGTTTGACTCACCGATACCATTTGTACCTCGACTTGGGCCTCGTTTGACTCAGCCATATCATTTGTACCTCGAGTTGGACCTCGTTTGACTCAACCATATCATTTGCGCCTCGAGTCGGGCCTCGTTTGACTCAACCATATCATTTGTGCCTTGAGTCAGGTCTTCTTTGACTCATCCATATCATTTGCGCCTCGAGGAGGGCCTCATTTGACTCACGATACCATTTGTGCCTCGAGTTGGGCCTCATTTGGCTCAACCATCTCATTTGTGCCTCGAGTCAGGCCTCATTTTAATCAACCATATCATTTATGCCTTGAGTTAGGCCTCGTTTGACACAACCGTATCATTTGCACGTCGAGTCGGGTCTTCATTAACTCAACCATATCGTTTGTGCCTCGAGTTGGGCCTTATTTGACTCACTGGTACCATTTGTGCCTCGAGTCGGGCCTCATTTAAATCAACCACGTCATTTGTGCCTCGAGCCAGGTCTCGGTTGACTCTACCCTATCATTTGCGCCTCTAGTCGGGCCTTATTTGACTCACCGATACCATTTATGCCTCGAGTCGGGCCTCGTTTAACTCAACCACGTCATTTGTGCCTCGAGTCAGGTCTCGGTTGACTCTGCCCTATCATTTGCGCCTCAAGTCAGGCCTCATTTTAATAAACCATATGATTTGTGCCTCGAGTCAGGCCTCGCTTGACACAACCGTATCATTTGCACATCGAGTCAGGTCTCCATTAACTCAACCATATCGTTTGTACCTCGAGTTGGGCCTTATTTGACTCACTGGTACCATTTGTGCCTCGAGTCGGGCCTCGTTTAACTCAACCACGTCATTTGTGCCTCGAGTCAGGTCTCGGTTGACTCTACCCTATCATTTGCACCTTGAGTCAGGCCTTGTTTGACTCAACCATATCATTTCCACCTCGAGTCAGGCCTCGTTTGACACAACCAAATCATTTGTGCCTCAAGACATGCCTCGTTTGACTCAACCATATCATTTGCATCTCGAGTCAGGCCACGTGTGACTCAATCATATCATTTGCGCCTCGAGTCGGACCTCATTTGACTCACCGATACCATTTGTGCCCCGAGTTGGGGCTCGTTTAACTCAACCATATCATTCGTGCCTTGAGTCAGGCCTCGTTTGACTCAACCATATCATTTGTGCCTTGAGTCAGGTCTTGTTTGACTCAAGCATATCATTTGCGGCTCGATTCGGGCTCGTTTAACTCAACCATATCATTTGTGTCTCAAGTCAGGTCTCGTTTGACTTAACCATATCATTTGTGCCTCAAGTCAGACCTCGTTTGACTCAGCCATATCATTTGTGCTTCAAGTCAAGTCTCGTTTGACACAACCATATCATTTGCGCCTTGAGTTGGGCCTCGTTTAACTCAACCATATCATTAGTCCCTCGAGTCAGGTCTCGTTTGACTCAATGATATCTTTTGTGCCTCGAGACAAGCCTCGTTTGACTCAACCATATCATTTGTGCCTCGAGTCAGGCCTCGTTTAACTCAACCATATCATTTGTTCCTTGAGTCAAGTCTCGTTTGACTCAACCATATCCTTTATGCCTCGAGTCAGACCTCGTTTCACTCAACCATATCATTTGTGCCTCAAGTCAAGTCTCGTTTGAGACAACGATATCATTTGCGCCTCGAGTCGGGCCTCGTTTAACACAACCATATCATTAGTCCCTCGAGTCAGGACTCGTTTGACTCAACCATATCATTTGTGCCTCGAGACAGGCCTCGTTTCACTCAAACATATCATTTGCGCCTCGAGTCGGGACTCGTTTAACTTAACCATATCATTTGTGCCTCGAGTCAGGTCTCGTTTGACTCAACCATATCATTTGCGCCATAGGTCGGGCCTCGTTGAACTCAACCATATCATTAGTGCCTCGAGTCAGGTCTTGTTTGACTCAACCATATCATTTGTGCCTCGAGACATGCCTCGTTTGACTCAACCATATCATTTGTGCCTCGAGTTGAGCCTCGTTTAACTCAACCATATCATTTGTGCCTTGAGTCAGGTCCGTTTGACTCAACCATATCATTTGCGCTTCAAGTCGGTCATCATTTGACTCAACAATATCTTTTGCACCTCGAGTCGGGCTTCGTTTGACTCACTACAACTATTTGTGCCTCGAGCTGGGCCTCGTTTGACTCAACCATATGATTTGTGCCTCGAGACAGGCCTCGTTTGACTCAACCATATCATTTGTGCCGCGAGTCAAGTCTTATTTGACTCAACCATATCATTTGTGCCTCGAGTTGGGCCTCGTTTAACTCAACCAAATCATTAGTGCCTCGAGTCGGGACTCGTTTAACTCAACCACATCATTTGTGCCTCGACACAGGCCTCATTTGACTTAACCATATCATTTGCGCTTCGAGTTGTACCTTGTTTAAGTCAACCATATCATTTGTGCCTCGAGTCAGGTCCATTTGACTTAACCATATCGTTTGCGCCTCGAGTCAATCATCATTTGACTCAACAATATCATTTGTACTTCGCGTCGGTCTTCGTTTGACTCACTACAACTATTTGTGCCTCGAGTTGGGCCTCATTTGACTCAACCATATCACTTGTGCCTCGAGTCAGGCCTCGTTTGACTTAACCATATCATTTGCGCCGCAAGTCGGGCCTCGTTTAAGTTAACCCTATCATTTGTGCCTCAAGTCAGGTCTCGTTTGACTTAACCATATAATTTGTGCCTCGAGACAGGCCTCATTTGACTCAACCATATCATTTACGCCTCGAGTCAGGCCTTGTTTAACTCAACCATATCATTTGTGCCTCGAGCTAGATCTCGTTTGACTCAACCATATCATTTGTGCTTCGAGTCAGGCATAGTTTAACTCAACCATATCATTTGCGCCTCGAATCAGTCCTTGTTTGACTCAACCATATCATTTGTGCCTCGAGTCAGGCCTCATTTGACTAAACCATGTCATTTGTGCCTCAAGTCAAGCCTCCTTTCACTCAACCATACCATTTGCATCTCGAGTCGGGCTTCATTTGACTCACTGATACAATTTGTGCCTCGACATGCGCCTCGTTTGACTCAACCATATCATTTGTGCCTCGAGTTCGGCCTCGTTTGACTCAACCGTATCATTTGCGCCTCGAGTCGGGCCTCGTTTGACTCAACCATATCATTTGTGCCTCGAGTCGGGCCTCGTTTAACTCAACCATATCTTTTGTGCCTCGAGTCGTGCCTCATATAACTCAACCATATTATTTGTGCCTCGAGTCAGGTCTCGTTTAACTGAACATATCATTTGCGTAGCGAGTCAGGCCTAGTTTGACTCGACCATATCATTTGTGCCACGAGTCGGTCTTGTTTGACTCAACCATATCATTTGTGCCTTGAGTCAGGCCTTGTTCGACTCAACCACATCATTTGTGCCTCGAGTCAGGTCTCGTTTGACTCAAACCTATCATTTGTGCCTCGAGTCAGTCTTGCTTGACTCAACCATATCATTTGTGTCTCGAGTCAGGCCTCATTTGACTCAACCATATCATTTGTGCCTCGAGTCGGGCCTCGTTTAACTAAACCATATCATTTGTACCTCGAGTCAGGTCTTGTTTCACTCAACCATATCATTTGTGCCTCGAGTCAGGTCTTGTTTGACTCTGCCATATCACTTGTGCCTCGAGCCATGCCTCATATAACTCAACCATATTATTTGTGCCTCAAGTTAGGTCTCGTTTGACTCAACCATATCATTTGTGCCTCGAGCAGGTCTCATTTGACTCATCGATACCATTTGTGCCTCGAGTTGGGCCTCATTTCACTCAACCATATTATTTGTGACTCAGGTCAGGCCTCATTTGACTAAACTATATCATTTGCGCCTCGAGTTGGGCCACGTTTGACTCACTGATACTATTTGTGCCTCGAGTTGGCCCTTGTTTGACTTAACCATATCAGTTGCGCCTCGAGTCAGGGCTCGTTTGACTCAACCATATCATTTGCGCCTCGAGTCGGGCCTTGTTTGACTCAACCATATTATTTGTGCCTCGAGTTAGGTCTCGTTCGACTCAACCATATCATTTGTGCCTCGAGTCATGCCTCGTTTGACTCAACCATATCATTTGCGTCTCGAGTCGGGCCTCATTTGACTCATCGATGCCATTTGTGTCTTGACTTGTGGCTCATTTGACTCAGCCATATCATTTGCACCTCGAGTTGGGCCACGTTTAATTCAACCATATTATTTGCGCCTCGAATCAGGCCTCGTTTGACTCACTGATACCATTTGTTCCTTGAGTTGGGCCGCGTTTGACTCAACCATATCATTTGCGCCTCGAGTCGGGCCTTGTTTGATTCAACCATATTATTTGTGCCTCGAGTTAGGCCTCGTTTGACTTAACCATATCATTTGTGCCTCGAGTCATGCCTCGTTTGACTCAACCATATCATTTGCGTCTCGAGTCGGGCCTCATTTGACTCACCGATGCCATTTGTGCCTCGACTTCTAGCTCATTTGACTCAGCCATATCATTTGCACCTCGAGTTGGGCCACATTTGACTCAACCATATTATTTGCGCCTCGAGTCAGGCCTCGTTTGACTCACTGATACCATTTGTTCCTTGAGTTGGGCCGCGTTTGACTCAACCATATCATTTGTGACTCGAGTCAGGCGTCGTTTTAATCAACCATATCATTTGTGCTTTGCGTCAGGCCTCGTTTGACACAACGTATGATTTGCAGCTCGAGTTGGGTCTCATTTAACTCAACCATATCATTTATGCCTCGAGTCAGGTCTCGTTTGACTCAACCATATCATTTGTACCTCGAGTCCGGACTCGTTTGACTCAACCATATCATTTGTGCCTCGAGACAGGCCTCGTTTCACTCAAACATATCATTTGCGCCTCGAGTTGGGCCTCGTTTAACTTAACCATATCATTTGTACCTCGAGTCAGGTCTCGTTTGACTCAACCATATCATTTGCGCCATAGGTCGGGCCTCGTTTAACTCAACCATATCATTAGTGCCTCGAGTCAGGTCTTGTTTGACTCAACCATATCATTTGTGCCTCGAGACATGCCTTGTTTGACTCAACCATATCATTTGCGCCTCGAGTCGAGCCTCGTTTAACTCAACTATATCATTTGTGCCTCGAGTCAGGTCCGTTTGACTCAACCATATCATTTGCGCTTCGAGTCGGTCATCATTTGACTCAACAATATCTTTTGCGCCTCGAGTCGGGCTTCGTTTGACTCACTACAACTATTTGTGCCTCGAGCTGGGCCTCGTTTGACTCAACCATATGATTTGTGCCTCAAGACAGCCCTCGTTTGACTCAACCATATCATTTGCGCCTTGAGTCGGGCCTCGTTTAACTCAACCATATCATTTGTGCTGCGAGTCAAGTCATGTTTGACTCAACCATATCATTTGCGCCTCGAGTTGGGCCTCGTTTAACTCAACCAAATCATTAGTGCCTCGAGTCAGGACTCGTTTAACTCAACCACATCATTTATGCCTCGACACAGGCCTCATTTGACTTAACCATATCATTTGCGCCTCGAGTTGTGCCTTGTTTAAGTCAACCATATCATTTGTGCCTCGAGTCAGGTCTGTTTGACTCAACCATATCGTTTGCGCCTCGAGTCAATCATCATTTGACTCAACAATATCATTTGTGCCTCGCGTCGGGCTTCGTTTGACTCACTACAACTATTTGTGCCTCGAGTTGGGCCTCGTTTGACTCAACCATATCACTTGTGCCTCGAGTCAGGCCTCGTTTGACTTAACCATATCATTTGCGCCGCAAGTCGGGCCTCGTTTAAGTCAACCATATCATTTGTGCCTCAGGTCAGGTCTCGTTTGACTTAACCATATAATTTGTGCCTCGAGACAGGCCTCATTTGACTCAACCATATCTTTTACGCCTCGAGTCAGGCCTCATTTAACTCAACCATATCATTTGTGCCTCAAGCTAGATCTCGTTTGACTCAACCATATCATTTGTGCTTCGAGTCGGGCATAGTTTAACTCAACCATATCATTTGCGCCTCGAGTCGGTCCTTGTTTGACTCAACCATATCATTTGTGCCTCGAGTTAGGCCTCATTTGACTAAACCATGTCATTTGTGCCTCAAGTCAAGCCTCCTTTCACTCAACCATACCATTTGCATCTTGAGTCAGGCTTCATTTGACTCACTGATACAATTTGTGCCTCGACTTGCGCCTCGTTTGACTCAACCATATCATTTGTGACTCGAGTTCGGCTTTGTTTGACTCAACCGTATCATTTGTGCCTCGAGTCGAGACTCGTTTGACTCAACCATATCATTTGTGCCTCGAGTCGGGCCTCGTTTGACTCAACCATATCTTTTGTGCCTCGAGTCGTGCCTCATATAACTCAACCATATTATTTGTGCCTCGAGTCAGGTCTCGTTTAACTGAACCATATCATTTGCGCAGTGAGTCAGGCCTAGTTTGACTCGACCATATCATTTGTGCCACGAGTCGGTCTTGTTTGACTCAACCATATCATTTGTGCCTTGAGTCAGGCCTTGTTCGACTCAACCACATCATTTGTGCCTCGAGTCAGGTCTCGTTTGACTCAAACCTATCATTTGTGCCTCGACTCAGTCTTGCTTGACTCCACCATATCATTTGTGCCTCGAGTCAGGCCTCATTTGACTCAACCATATCATTTGCGCCTCGAGTCAGGCCTCGTTTAACTAAACCATATCATTTGTACCTCGAGTCAGGTCTCGTTTCACTCAACCATATCATTTGTGCCTCGAGTTAGGTCTTGTTTGACTCTGCCATATCATTTGTGCCTCGAGCCATGCCTCATATAACTCAACCATATTATTTGTGCCTCAAGTTAGGTCTTGTTTGACTCAACCATATCATTTGTGCCTCGAGCAGGTCTTATTTGACTCAACGATACCATTTGTGCCTCGAGTTGGGCCTCATTTCACTCAACCATATTATTTGTGACTCAGGTCAGGCCTCATTTGACTAAACCATATCATTTGCGCCTCGAGGCGGGCCACGTTTGACTCACTGATACTATTTGTGCCTCGAGTTGGCCCTTGTTTGACTTAACCATATCAGTTGCGCCTCGAGTTAGGGCTCGTTTGACTCAACCATATCATTTGCGCCTCGAGTCGGGCCTTGTTTGACTCAACCATATTATTTGTGCCTCGAGTTAGGCCTCGTTTGACTCAACCATATCATTTGTGCCTCGAGTCATGCCTCGTTTGACTCAACCATATCATTTGCGTCTCGAGTCGGGCCTCATTTGACTCACCGATGCCATTTGTGCCTCGACTTCTGGCTCATTTGACTCAGCCATATCATTTGCACCTCGAGTTGGCCCACGTTTGACTCAACCATATTCTTTGCGCCTCGAGTCAAGCCTCGTTTGACTCACTGATACCATTTGTTCCTTGAGTTGGGCCGCATTTGACTCAACCATATCATTTGCGACTCAAGTCAGGCGTCGTTTTAATCAACCATATCATTTGTGCTTTGCGTCAGGCCTCGTTTGACACAACCGTATGATTTGCAGCTCGAGTCGGGTCTCATTTAACTCAACCATATCATTTGTGCCTCGAGTCAGGTCTCGTTTGACTCAACCATATCATTTGTACCTCGAGTCAGGTCTCGTTTGACTCAACCATATCATTTGTGCCTCGAGTCAAGTGTCGTTAGACTCAACCATATCATTTGCGCCTCGAGGCGGGCCTCGTTTAACTCAACCATATCATTTGTGCCCCGAGTCAAGTCTCGTTTGGCTCAACCATATTATTTGTGCCTCAAGTCAGGCCTTGTTTGACTCAACCATATCATTTGCGCCTTGAGTCAGGCCTCGTTTAACTCAACCATATAATTTGTGCCTCGAGTCGGGCCTCGTTTGACTCAACCATATCATTTGTGCCTCAAGTTAGGCCTCGTTTGCTCAACCATATCATTTGCGCCTCGAGTTGGGCCTCGTTTAACTCAACCATATAATTTGAGCCTTGAGTCAGGTCTTGTTTGAGTCAACCATATCATTTGTGCCTCGAATCAGGCCTCATTTCACTCAACCATATCATTTGCGCCTCGAGTCGAGCCTCATCTAACTCAACAATATCATTTGTGCCCCGAGTCAGGTCTCGTTTCATCAACCATATCATTGGTGCCTTGAGTCATGCCTCATATAACTCAACCATATTATTTGTGCCTCGAGTCGTGCCTCATATAACTCAACCATATTATTTGTGCCTCGAGCTAGGTCTCGTTTGACTTAACCATATCATTTGTGCCTCGAGTCGGTTGTCGTTTGACTCAACCACATCATTTGCGCCTTGAGTCGGGCCTTGTTTGACTCAACCATATCATTTGTGCCTCGAGTCAGGCCTCGTTTGACTAAACCATATCATTTGTGCCTCGAGTCATGCCTCGTTTGACTCAACTGTATCATTTGCATCTCGAGTCGGGCTTCATTTAACTCACCGATATCATTTACACCTTGTTTGACTCACCGATACCATTTGTACCTCGACTTGGGCCTCGTTTGACTCAGCCATATCATTTGTGCCTCGAGTTGGGCCTCGTTTGACTCATTTGACTCAACCATATCATTTGCGCCTCGAGTCGGGCCTCGTTTGACTCAACCATATCATTTGTGCCTCGAGTCAGGTCTTCTTTGACTCAACCATATCATTTGCGCCTCGAGGAGGGCCTCATTTGACTCATGATACCATTTGTGCCTCGAGTTGGGCCTCATTTGGCTCAACCATCACATTTGCGCCTCGAGTCAGGCCTCATTTTAATCAACCATATCATTTGGGCCTCGAGTTAGACCTCGTTTGACACAACCGTATCATTTGCACGTCGAGTCAGGTCTCCATTAACTCAACCATATTGTTTGTGCCTCGAGTTGGGCCTTATTTGACTCACTGGTACCATTTGTGCCTCGAGTCGAGCCTCGTTTAACTCAACCACGTCATTTGTGCCTTGAGTCAGGTCTCGGTTGACTCTGCCCTATCATTTGCGCCTCTAGTCGGGCCTTATTTGACTCACCGATACCATTTGTGCCTCGAGTCGGGTCGCGTTTAACTCAACCACGTCATTTGTGCCTCGAGTCAGGTCTCGGTTGACTCTACCCTATCATTTGCGCCTCGTGTCAGGCCTCATTTTAATAAACCTTATCATTTGTGCCTCGAGTCAGGCCTAGTTTGACACAACCGTATCATTTGCACATCGAGTCAGGTCTCCATTAACTCAACCATATTGTTTGTGCCTCGAGTTGGGCCTTATTTGACTCACTGGTACCATTTGTGCCTCGAGTCGGGCCTCGTTTAACTCAACCACGTCATTTGTGCCTCGAATCAGGTCTCGGTTGACTCTACCCTATCATTTGCACCTTGAGTCAGGCCTTGTTTGACTCAACCATAACATTTCCACCTCGAGTCAGGCCTCGTTTGACACAACCAAATCATTTGTGCCTCAAGACATGCCTTGTTTGACTCAACCATATCATTTGCATCTCGAGTCAGGCCACGTGTGACTCAATCATATCATTTGCGCCTCGAGTCTGACCTCATTTGACTCACCGATACCATTTGTGCCCCGAGTTGGGGCTCGTTTAACTCAACCATATCATTTGCACCTCGAGTTGGGCCACGTTTGACTAAACCATATTCTTTGCGCCTCGAGTCAGGCCTCATTTGACTCACTGATACCATTTGTTCCTTGAGTTGGGCCGCATTTGACTCAACCATATCATTTGCGACTCAAGTCAGGCGTCATTTTAATCAACCATATCATTTGTGCTTTGCGTCAGGCCTCGTTTGACACAACCGTATGCTTTGCAGCTCGAGTTGGGTCTCATTTAACTCAACCATATCATTTGTGCCTCGAGTCAGGTCTCGTTTGACTCAACCATATCATTTGTACCTCGAGTCAGGTCTTGTTTGACTCAACCATATCATTTGTGCCTCGAGTCAAGTGTCGTTAGACTCAACCATATCATTTGCGCCTCGAGGCGGGACTCGTTTAACTCAACCATATCATTTGTGCCCCGAGTCAAGTCTCGTTTGGCTCAACCATATTATTTGTGCCTCAAGTCAGGCCTTGTTTGACTCAACCATATCATTTGCGCCTTGAGTCAGGCCTCGTTTAACTCAACCATATAATTTGCGCCTCGAGTCGGGCCTCGTTTGACTCAACCATATCATTTGTGCCTCAAGTTAGGCCTCGTTTGACTCAACCATATCATTTGCGCCTCGAGTTGGGCCTCGTTTAACTCAACCATATAATTTGAGCCTTGAGTCAGGTCTTGTTTGAGTCAACCATATCATTTGTGCCTCGAATCAGGCCTCATTTCACTCAACCATATCATTTGCGCCTCGAGTCGGGCCTCATCTAACTCAACAATATCATTTGTGCCCCGAGTCAGGTCTCGTTTCATCAACCATATCATTGGTGCCTTGAGTCATGCCTCATATAACTCAACCATATTATTTGTGCCTCGAGTCGTGCCTCATATAACTCAACCATATTATTTGTGCCTCGAGCTAGGTCTCGTTTGACTTAACCATATCATTTGTGCCTCGAGTCGGTTGTCGTTTGACTCAACCACATCATTTGCGCCTTGAGTCGGGCCTTGTTTGACTCAACCATATCATTTGTGCCTCGAGTCAGGCCTCGTTTGACTAAACCATATCATTTGTGCCTCGAGTCATGCCTCGTTTGACTCAACTGTATCATTTGCATCTCGAGTCGGGCTTCATTTAACTCACCGATATCATTTACACCTTGTTTGACTCACCGATACCATTTGTACCTCGACTTGGGCCTCGTTTGACTCAGCCATATCATTTGTGCCTCGAGTTGGGCCTCGTTTGACTCATTTGACTCAACCATATCATTTGCGCCTCGAGTCGGGCCTCGTTTGACTCAACCATATCATTTGTGCCTCGAGTCAGGTCTTCTTTGACTCAACCATATCATTTGCGCCTCGAGGAGGGCCTAATTTGACTCATGATACCATTTGTGCCTCGAGTTGGGCCTCATTTGGCTCAACCATCACATTTGCGCCTCGAGTCAGGCCTCATTTTAATCAACCATATCATTTGGGCCTCGAGTTAGGCCTCGTTTGACACAACCGTATCATTTGCACATCGAGTCGGGTCTCCATTAACTCAACCATATTGTTTGTGCCTCGAGTTGGGCCTTATTTGACTCACTGGTACCATTTGTGCCTCGAGTCGAGCCTCGTTTAACTCAACCACGTCATTTGTGCCTTGAGTCAGGTCTCGGTTGACTCTGCCCTATCATTTGCGCCTCTAGTCGGGCCTTATTTGACTCACCGATACCATTTGTGCCTCGAGTCGGGTCGCGTTTAACTCAACCACGTCATTTGTGCCTCGAGTCAGGTCTCGGTTGACTCAACCCTATCATTTGCGCCTCGTGTCAGGCCTCATTTTAATAAACCTTATCATTTGTGCCTCGAGTCAGGCCTCGCTTGACACAACCGTATCATTTGCACATCGAGTCAGGTCTCCATTAACTCAACCATATTGTTTGTGCCTCGAGTTGGGCCTTATTTGACTCACTGGTACCATTTGTGCCTCGAGTCGGGCCTCGTTTAACTCAACCACGTCATTTGTGCCTCGAATCAGGTCTCGGTTGACTCTACCCTATCATTTGCACCTTGAGTCAGGCCTTGTTTGACTCAACCATATCATTTCCACCTCGAGTCAGGCCTCGTTTGACACAACCAAATCATTTGTGCCTCAAGACATGCCTTGTTTGACTCAACCATATCATTTGCATCTCGAGTCAGGCCACGTGTGACTCAATCATATCATTTGCGCCTCGAGTCTGACCTCATTTGACTCACCGATACCATTTGTGCCCCGAGTTGGGGCTCGTTTAACTCAACCATATCATTTGTGCCTCAAGTCAGGCCTCGTTTGGCTCAACCATATCATTTGCGCCAAGAGTCGGGCCTCGTTTAACTCAACCATATCATTCATGCCTTGAGTCAGGTCTCGTTTGACTTAACCATATCATTTGTGCCTCGAGTCAGGTCTCGTTTGACTCAAGCATATCATTTGTGGCTCGATTCGGGCCTCGTTTAACTCAACCATATCATTTGTGCCTCGAGTCAGGTCTCATTTGACTTAACCATATGATTTGTGCCTCAAGTCAGACCTCGTTTGACTCAACCATATCTTTTGTGCTTCAAGTCAAATCTCGTTTGACACAACCATATCATTTGCGCCTCGAGTTGGGCCTCGTTTAACTCAACCATATCATTAGTCCGTCGAGTCAGGTCTCGTTTGACTCAATGATATCTTTTGTGCCTCGAGACAGGCCTCGTTTGACTCAACCATATCATTTGCGCCTCGAGTCGGGCCTCGTTTAACTCAACCATATCATTTGTTCTTTGAGTCAGGTCTCGTTTGACTCAATCATATCCTTTATGCCTCGAGTCAGACCTCGTTTCACTCAACCATATCATTTGTGCCTCACGTCAAGTCTTATTTGAGACAACGATATCATTTGCGCCTTGAGTCGGGCCTCGTTTAACACAACCATATCATTAGTCCCTTGAGTCAGGACTTGTTTGACTCAACCATATCATTTGTGCCTCGAGACAGGCCTCGTTTCACTCAAACATATCATTTGCGCCTCGAGTCAAGCCTCGTTTAACTTAACCATATCATTTGTGCCTCGAGTCAGGTCTCGTTTGACTCAACCATATCATTTGTGCCATAGGTCGGGCCTCGTTTAACTCAACCATATCATTAGTGCCTCGAGTCAGGTCTTGTTTGACTCAACCATATCATTTGTGCTTCGAGACATGCCTCCTTAGACTCAAGCATATCATTTGCGCCTCGAGTCGAGCCTCGTTTAACTCAACCATATCATTTGTGCCTCGAGTCAGGTCCGTTTGACTGAACCACATCATTTACGCTTCGAGTCGGTCATCATTTGACTCAACAATATCTTTTGCGCCTCGAGTCAGGCTTCGTTTGACTCACTACAACAATTTGTGCCTCGAGCTGGGCCTCATTTGACTCAACCATATGATTTGTGCTACGAGACAGGCCACGTTTTACTCAACTATATCATTTGCGCCTTGAGTTGGGCCTCGTTTAACTCAACCATATCATTTGTGCCGCAAGTCAAGTCTTGTTTGACTCAACCATATCATTTGCGCCTCGAGTGGGGCCTCGTTTAACTCAACCAAATCATTAGTGCCTCGAGTCGGGACTCGTTTAACTTAACCATATCATTTGTGCCTCGACACAGGCCTCATTTGACTTAACCATATCATTTGCGCCTCGAGTTGTGCCTTGTTTAAGTCAACCATATCATTTGTGCCTCGAGTCAGGTCCGTTTGACTCAACCATATCGTTTACGCCTCGAGTCAGTCATCATTTGACTCAACAATATCATTTGTGCCTCGCGTTGGGCATCGTTTGACTCACTACAACTATTTGTGCCTCGAGTTGGGCCTCGTTTGACTCAACCATATCACTTGTGCCTCGAGTCAGGCCTCGTTTGACTTAACCATATCATTTGCGCCGCAAGTCGGGCCTCGTTTAACTCAACCATATCATTTGTGTCTCAAGTCAGGTCTTGTTTGACTTAACCATATAATTTATGCCTCGAGACAGGCCTCATTTGACTCAACCATATCATTTACGCCTCGAGTCAGGCCTCGTTTAACTCAACCATATCATTTGTGCCTCGAGCTGCATCTTGTTTGACTCAACCATATCATTTGTGCTTCGAGTCGGGCATAGTTTAACTCAACCATATCATTTGCGCCTCGAGTCGGTCCTTGTTTGACTCAACCATATCATTTGTGCCTCGAGTCAGGCCTCACTTCACTAAACCATGTCATTTGTGCCTCAAGTCAAGCCTCCTTTCACTCAACCATACCATTTGCATCTCGAGTCGGGCTTCATTTGACTCACTGATACAATTTGTGCCTCGACTTGTGCCTCGTTTGACTCAACCATATCATTTGTGCCTCGAGTTCGGCTTTGTTTGACTCAACCGTATCATTTGCGCCTCGAGTCGGGCCTCGTTTGACTCAACCATATCTTTTGTACCTCGAGTCGTGCCTCATATAACTCAACCATATTATTTGTGCCTCGAGTCAGGTCTCGTTTAACTGAACCATATCATTTGCGCTGCGAGTCAGGCCTAGTTTGACTCGACCATATCATTTGTGCCACGAGTCGGGCTTGTTTGACTCAATCATATCATTTGTGCCTTGAGTCAGGCCTTGTTCGACTCAACCACATCATTTGTGCCTCGAGTCAGGTCTCGTTTGACTCAACCACATCATTTGTGCCTCGAGTCAGTCTTGCTTGACTCAACCATATCATTTGTGCCTCGAGTCAGTCCTCATTTGACTCAACCATATCATTTGTGCCTCGAGTCAAACCACGTGTGACTCAATCATATCATTTGCGCCTCGAGTCGAACCTCATTTGGCTCACCGATACCATTTGTGCCCCGAGTTGGGGCTCGTTTAACTCAACCATATCATTTGTGCCTCGAGTCAGGCCTCGTTTGGCTCAACCGTATCATTTGTGCCTCGAGTCAGGCCTCGTTTAACTAAACCATATCATTTGTACCTCGAGTCAAGTCTCGTTTCACTCAACCATATCATTTGTGCCTCGAGTCAGGTCTTGTTAACCATATCATTTGTGCCTCGAGTCAGGTCTTGTTTGACTCTGCCATATCATTTGTGCCTCGAGCCATGCCTTATATAACTCAACCATATTATTTGTGCCTCAAGTTAGGTCTCGTTTGACTCAACCATATCATTTGTGCCTCGAGCAGGTCTCATTTGACCCATCGATACCTTTTGTGCCCTGAGTTGGGCCTCATTTCACTCAACCATATTATTTGTGACTCAGGTCAGGCCTCATTTGACTAAACCATATCATTTGCGGCTCGAGTCGGGCCACGTTTGACTCACTGATACTATTTGTGCCTTGAGTTGGCCCTTGTTTGACTTAACCATATCAGTTGCGCCTCGAGTCAGGGCTCGTTTGACTCAACCATATCATTTGCGCCTCGAGTCGGGCCTTGTTTGATTCAACCATATTATTTGTGCCTCGAGTTAGGCCTCGTTTGACTTAACCATATCATTTGTGCCTCGAGTCATGCCTCGTTTGACTCAACCATATCATTTGCGTCTCGAGTCGGGCCTCATTTGACTCACCGATGCCATTTGTGCCTCGACTTCTAGCTCATTTGACTCAGCCATATCATTTGCACCTCGAGTTGGGCCACATTTGACTCAACCATATTATTTGCGCCTCGAGTCAGGCCTCGTTTGACTCACTGATACCATTTGTTCCTTGAGTTGGGCCGCGTTTGACTCAACCATATCATTTGTGACTCGAGTCAGGCGTCGTTTTAATCAACCATATCATTTGTGCTTTGCGTTAGGCCTCGTTTGACACAACCGTATGATTTACAGCTCTAGTTGGGTCTCATTTAACTCAACCATATCATTTATGCCTCGAGTCAGGTCTCGTTTGACTCAACCATATCATTTGTACCTCGAGTCAGGTCTCGTTTGACTCAACCATATCATTTGTGCCTCGAGTCAAGTGTCGTTTGACTAAACCATATCATTTGTGCCTCGAGGCGGGCCTCGTTTAACTTAACCATATCATTTGTGCCCTGAGTCAGGTCTCGTTTGGCTTAACCATATTATTTGTGCCTCGAGTCAGGCCTTGTTTGACTCAACCATATCATTTGCGCCTTGAGTCGGGCCTCGTTTAACTCAACCATATAATTTGCACCTCGAGTCGGGCCTCGTTTGACTCAACCATATCTTTTGTGCCTTGAGTCGTGCCTCATATAACTCAACCATATTATTTGTGCCTTGAGTCAGGTCTCGTTTAACTGAACCATATCATTTGCGCAGCGAGTCAGGCCTAGTTTGACTCGACCATATCATTTGTGCCACGAGTCGGTCTTGTTTGACTCAACCATATCATTTGTGCCTTGAGTCAGGCCTTGTTCGACTCAACCACATCATTTGTGCCTCGAGTCAGGTCTCGTTTGACTCAACCACATCATTTGTGCCTCGAGTCAGTCTTGCTTGACTCAACCATATCATTTGTGCCTTGAGTCAGTCCTCATTTGACTCAACCATATCATTTGTGCCTCGAGTCAAACCATGTGTGACTCAATCATATCATTTGCGCCTCGAGTCGAACCTCATTTGACTCACCGATACCATTTGTGCCCCGAGTTGGGGCTCGTTTAACTCAACCATATCATTTGTGCCTCGAGTCAGGCCTCGTTTGGCTCAACCATATCATTTGTGCCTCGAGTCAGGCCTCGTTTAACTAAACCATATCATTTGTACCTCGAGTAAGGTCTCGTTTCACTCAACCATATCATTTGTGCCTCGAGTCAGGTCTTGTTTGACTTTGCCATATCATTTGTGCCTCGAGCCATGCCTTATATAACTCAACCATATTATTTGTGCCTCAGGTTAGGTCTCGTTTGACTCAACCATATCATTTGTGCCTCGAGCAGGTCTCATTTGACTCATCGATACCTTTTGTGCCTCAAGTTGGGCCTCATTTCACTCAACCATATTATTTGTGACTCAGGTCAGGCCTCATTTGACTAAACCATATCATTTGCGGCTCGAGTCGGGCCACGTTTGACTCACTGATACTATTTGTGCCTCGAGTTGGCCCTTGTTTGACTTAACCATATCAGTTGCGCCTCGAGTCAGGGCTCGTTTGACTCAACCATATCATTTGCGCCTCGAGTCGGGCCTTGTTTGATTCAACCATATTATTTGTGCCTCGAGTTAGGCCTCGTTTGACTCAACCATATCATTTGTGCCTCGAGTCATGCCTCGTTTGACTCAACCATATCATTTGCGTCTCGAGTCGGGCCTCATTTGACTCACCGATGCCATTTGTGCCTCGACTTCTGGCTCATTTGACTCAGCCATATCATTTGCACCTCGAGTTGGGCCACGTTTGACTCAACCATATTATTTGCGCCTTGAGTCAGGCCTCGTTTAACACACTGATACCATTTGTTCCTTGAGTTGGGCCGTGTTTGACTCAACCATATCATTTGTGACTTGAGTCAGGCGTCGTTTTAATCAACCATATCATTTGTGCTTTGCGTCAGCCTCGTTTGACACAACCGTATGATTTACAGCTCGAGTTGGGTCTCATTTAACTCAACCATATCATTTATGCCTCGAGTCAGGTCTCGTTTGACTCAACCATATCATTTGTACCTCGAGTCAGGTCTCGTTTGACTCAACCATATCATTTGTGCCTCGAGTCAAGTGTCGTTTGACTCAACCATATCATTTGTGCCTCGAGGCGGGCCTCGTTTAACTCAACCATATCATTTGTGCCCCGAGTCAGGTCTCGTTTGGCTTAACCATATTATTTGTGCCTCGAGTCAGGCCTTGTTTGACTCAACCATATCATTTGCACCTTGAGTCGGGCCTCGTTTAACTCAACCATATAATTTACACCTCGAGTCGGGCCTCGTTTGACTCAACCATATCTTTTGTGCCTCGAGTCGTGCCTCATATAACTCAACCATATTATTTGTGCCTCGAGTCAGGTCTCGTTTAACTGAACCATATCATTTGCGCAGCGAGTCAGGCCTAGTTTGACTCAACCATATCATTTGTGCCTTGAGTCAGGCCTTGTTCGACTCAACCACATCATTTGTGCCTCGAGTCAGGTCTCGTTTGACTCAACCACATCATTTGTGCCTCGAGTCAGTCTTGCTTGACTCAACCATATCATTTGTGCCTTGAGTCAGTCCTCATTTGACTCAACCATATCATTTGTTCCTCGAGTCAAACCACGTGTGACTCAATCATATCATTTGCGCCTCGAGTCGAACCTCATTTGACTCACCGATACCATTTGTGCCCCGAGTTGGGGCTCGTTTAACTCAACCATATCATTTGTGCCTCGAGTCAGGCCTCGTTTGGCTCAACCATATCATTTGTGCCTCGAGTCAGGCCTCGTTTAACTAAACCATATCATTTGTACCTCGAGTCAGGTCTCGTTTCACTCAACCATATCATTTGTGCCTCGAGTCAGGTCTTGTTAACCATATCATTTGTGCCTCGAGTCAGGTCTTGTTTGACTCTCCATATCATTTGTGCCTCGAGCCATGCCTTATATAACTCAACCATATTATTTGTGCCTCAAGTTAGGTCTCGTTTGACTTAACCATATCATTTGTGCCTCGAGCAGGTCTCATTTGACTCATCGATACCTTTTGTGCCTCGAGTTGGGCCTCATTTCACTCAACCATATTATTTGTGACTCAGGTCAGGCCTCATTTGACTAAACCATATCATTTGTGGCTCGAGTCGGGCCACGTTTGACTCACTGATACTATTTGTGCCTCGAGTTGGCCCTTGTTTGACTTAACCATATCAGTTGCGCCTCGAGTCAGGGCCCGTTTGACTCAACCATATCATTTGCGCCTCGAGTCGGGCCTTGTTTGATTCAACTATATTATTTGTGCCTCGAGTTAGGCCTCGTTTGACTCAACCATATCATTTGTGCCTCGAGTCATGCCTCGTTTGACTCAACCATATCATTTACGTCTCGAGTCGGGCCTCATTTGACTCACCGATGCCATTTGTGCCTCGACTTCTGGCTCATTTGACTCAGCCATATCATTTGCACCTCGTGTTGGGCCACGTTTGACTCAACCATATTATTTGCGCCTCGAGTCCGGCCTCGTTTGACTCACTGATACCATTTGTTCCTTGAGTTGGGCCGCGTTTGACTCAACCATATCATTTGTGACTCGAGTCAGGCGTCGTTTTAATCAACCATATCATTTGTGCTTTGCGTCAGGCCTCGTTTGACACAACCGTATGATTTACAGCTCGAGTTGGGTCTCATTTAACTCAACCATATCATTTATGCCTCGAGTCAGGTCTCGTTTGACTCAACCATATCATTTGTACCTCGAGTCAGGTCTCGTTTGACTCAACCATATCATTTGTGCCTCGAGTCAAGTGTCGTTTGACTCAACCATATCATTTGTGCCTCGAGGCGGGCCTCGTTTAACTTAACCATATCATTTGTGCCCAGAGTCAGGTCTCGTTTGGCTTAACCATATTATTTGTGCCTCGAGTCAGGCCTTGTTTGACTCAACCATATCATTTGCGCCTTGAGTCGGGCCTCGTTTAACTCAACCATATAATTTGCGCCTCGAGTCGGGCCTCGTTTGACTCAACCATATCTTTTGTGCCTCGAGTCATGCCTCATATAACTCAACCATATTATTTGTGCCTCGAGTCAGGTCTCGTTTAACTGAACCATATCATTTGCGCAGCGAGTCAGGCCTAGTTTGACTCGACCATATCATTTGTACCACGAGTCGGTCTTGTTTGACTCAACCATATCATTTGTGCCTTGAGTCAGGCCTTGTTCGACTCAACCACATCATTTGTGCCTCAAGTCAGGTCTCGTTTGACTCAACCACATCATTTGTGCCTCGAGTCAGTCTTGCTTGACTCAACCATATCATTTGTGTCTCGAGTCATTCCTCATTTGACTCAACCATATCATTTGTGTCTCGAGTCAAGCCACGTGTGACTCAATCATATCATTTGCGCCTCGAGTCGAACCTCATTTGACTCACCGATACCATTTGTGCCCCGAGTTGGGGCTCGTTTAACTCAACCATATCATTTGTGCCTCGAGTCAGGCCTCGTTTGGCTCAACCATATCATTTGCGCCTCGAGTTGTGCCTTGTTTAAGTCAACCATATCATTTGTGCCTCGAGTCAGGTCCGTTTGACTCAACCATATCGTTTGCGCCTTGAGTCAGTCATCATTTGACTCAACAATATCATTTGTGCCTAACGCGGGCTTTGTTTGACTCACTACAAATATTTGTGCCTCGAGTTGGGCCTCGTTTGACTCAACCATATCACTTGTGCCTCAAGTTAGGCCTCGTTTAACTCAACCATATCATTTGCGCCTTGAGTCGGGCCTCGTTTAACTCAACCATATCATTTGCACCTCGTGTTGGGTCTCATTTGACTCAACCATATCATTTGTGCCTTGAGTTAGGCCTTCTTTGACTTGACCATATCGTTTGCGCCTCGAGTCGGGCCATGTTTAACTCAACCATATCATTTGTGCCTCGAGTCAAGTCTCGTTTTACTCAACCATATTATTTGTGCCTCGAGTCAGGTCTCGTTTAACTCAACCATATCATTTGTGCCTCGAGTCAAGCCTCGTTTGACTTATCCATATCATTTGTGCCTTGAGTCATGCCTCATTTGACTCAACCATATCATTTGCGTCTCGAGTCGGGCCTCATTTGACTCACCGATACCATTTGTGCCTCCAGTTTGGCCTCGTTTGACTCAACATATCATTTGTGCCTCGGGTCAGGCCTCGTTTGACTAAACCATATCATTTGCACCTTGTGTCAGGCCTCGTTTGACTCAACCATATCATTTGCGCCTCGAGTCGGGCCTCGTTTAACTCAACCATATCATTCATGCCTCGAGTTAGGTCTCGTTTGACTCAACCATATTCTTTGTGCCTCGAGTCAGGTCTCGTTTAACTCAACCATATTATTTGCACCTCGAGTCGTGCCTCGTGTGACTCAACCCTATTAGTTGCATCTTGAGTCAGGACTCATTTGACTCACTGATATCATTTGTGCCTCTAGTTAGGCCTCAATTGACTCATTGATACCATTTGCGCCTCGAGTCAGGCCTTGTTTGACTCAACCATATCATTTGCACCTCAAGTCAGGCCTCGTTTGACTCAACCATATCATTGTGCCTCGAATCATGTCTCATTTGACTCACAGATACCATTTGTGCCTCAAGTTAGGCCTCGTTTGGCTCAACCATATTATTTGTGCCTCGAGTCAGGTCGCGTTTCACTCAACCATATCATTTGTGCCTCGAGTCAGGCCTCGTTTGACTCAACCATATCATTTGCGCCTCGAGTTGGGTGTTGTTTGGCTCAACCATATCATTTGTGCCTCGAGTCAGGCCTCGTTTGACTTATCCATATCATTTGTGCCTCGAGTCATGCCTCGTTCGACTCAACCATATCATTTACATCTCGAGTCTAGCCTCATTTGACTCACCGATGCCATTTGTGCCTCCAGTTGGGCTTCATTTGACTACACCATATCATTTGCGCCTCGAGTCAGGCCTTGTTTCTCTCAACCATATCATTTGCACCTCGAGTCGGGTCTTGTTTAACTCAACCATATTGTTTGTGCCTCGAGCTAGATCTCGTTTGACTCAACCATATCATTTGCGCCTCGAGTCGGTCATCGTTTGGCTCAACCATATCATTTGCGCCTCGAGTTGTGCCTTGTTTAAGTCAACCATATCATTTGTGCCTCGAGTCAGGTCCGTTTGACTCAACCATATCGTTTGCGCCTCGAGTCAGTCATCATTTGACTCAACAATATCATTTGTGCCTCACGCGGGCTTTGTTTGACTCACTACAACTATTTGTGCCTCGAGTTGGGCCTCGTTTGACTCAACCATATCACTTGTGCCTCAAGTTAGGCCTCGTTTGACTTAACCATATCTTTTGCGCCGCAAGTCGGGCCTCGTTTAACTCAACCATATCATTTGTGCCTCAAGTTAGGTCTCGTTTGACTTAACCATATAATTTGTGCCTCGAGATAGGCCTCATTTGACTCAACCATATCATTTACGCCTCGAGTCAGGCCTCGTTTAACTCAACCATATCATTTGTGCCTCGAGCTAGATCTCGTTTGACTCAACCATATCATTTGCGCCTCGAGTCGGTCATCGTTTGGCTCAACCATATCATTTGCGCCTCGAGTTGTGCCTTGTTTAAGTCAACCATATCATTTGTGCCTCGAGTCAGGTCCGTTTGACTCAACCATATCGTTTGCGCCTCGAGTCAGTCATCATTTGACTCAACAATATCATTTGTGCCTCACGCGGGCTTTGTTTGACTCACTACAACTATTTGTGCCTCGAGTTGGGCCTCGTTTGACTCAACCATATCACTTGTGCCTTGAGTCAGGCCTCGTTTGACTTAACCATATCATTTGCTACGCAAGTCGGGCCTCGTTTAACTCAACCATATCATTTGTGCCTCAAGTCAGGTCTCGTTTGACTTAACCATATAATTTGTGCCTCGAGACAGGCCTCATTTTACTCAACCATATCATTTACGCCTCGAGTCAGGCCTCGTTTAACTCAACCATATCATTTGTGCCTCGAGCTAGATCTCGTTTGACTCAACCATATCATTTGCGCCTCGAGTCGGTCATCGTTTGACTCAACAATATCATTTGCGCCTCGAGTCGGTCCTCGTTTGACTCATAGATACCATTTGTGCCTCGAGTTGGGCCTCGTTTCACTCAACCATATCATTTGTGCCTATGGTCAGGCCTCGTTTGACAAAACCATATCATTTACGCCTCGAGTAGGGCCTCGTTTGACTTACTGAAACCATTTGTGCCTCAAGTTGAGGCTTAATTGACTCAACCATATCATTTGTGCCTCAAGTCAGGCCTCGTTTGACTCAATAATATCTTTTGCGCCTTAGGTCGGGCCTCGTGTTACTAAACCCTATCATTTATGCCTCGAGTAAGGCCTCGTTTGACACAACCGTATCATTTGTACCTCGAGTTCGGCCTCCATTGACTCAACCATATCATTTGCACCTCAAGTCGGGCCTCGTTTGACTCAACCATATCATTTGTGCCTCGAGTCAGGTATTCTTTGACTCAACCATATCATTTGCACCTCGAGTAGGGCGTCGTTTGATTCACTGAAATAAACCATATCATTTGCGCCTCGAGTTGGGCCTCGTTTGACTCACTGATACCATTTGTGCCTCGAGTTGGGCCTCGTTTGACTCAACCATATCATTTGCGCCTCGAGTCGGGCCTCGTGTGGCTCAACCATATCATTTGTGCCTCGAGTCGGGCCTAGTGTGACTCAACCCTATCATTTGCGCCTCGAGTCGGGCCTTATTTTACTCATCGTTACCATTTGTGCCTCGAGTTGGGCCTCAATTGACTCACTGATACCATTTGTGCCTTGAGTTAGGCCTTGTTTCACTCAACCATATCATTTGTGCCTCGTTTCAGGCATCGTTTGAATTAACCATATAATTTACGCCTCGAGTCGGGCTTCGTTTGACTCAACCCTATCATTTGCACCTCCAGTCGGGCCTTATTTGACTCTCCGGTACCATTTGTGCCTCGAGTTGGGCCTCGTTTGACTCAACCATATCATTTGTGCCTCGTGTCGGGCCTTGTTTGACTTAACCATGTCATTTGCGCCTCGAGTCAGGCCTCGTTTGACACAACCATATCATTTGTGCCTCGAGTCTGGCCTCGTTTGACTCAACCATATCGTTTGCGCCGCGAGTCGGTCATCGTTTGACTCAACCATACCATTTGCGCCTCGAGTCAGGACTTGTTTAACTCAACCATATCATTTGTGCCTCGAGTCGGGTCTTGTTTGACTCAACCATGTCATTTGCGCTTCGAGTCAGGCCTCATTTGACTCAACCATATCATTTGTGCCTCAAGTCTGGCCTCATTTGACTCAACCAAATCATTTGTGCCTCGAGTCGAGCCTTATTTGACTCACCCATATGTTTGCGCATCGAGTCGGACCTTATTTGACTCACCGGTACCATTTGTGCCTCGAGTTGGGCTTCATTTAACTCAACCACACCATTTGCGCCTCAAGTTAGGTCTCGTTTAACTTAACCATATTATTTGTTCCTCAAGTTAGGCCTTGTTTGACTCAACCATATCATTTGCGCATCGAGTCAGGCCTCGTGTGACTCAACCCTACCATTTGCGCCGCGAGTCGGGCCTCATTTGACTCAACGATACCATTTGTGCCTCGAGTTGGGCCTTAATTGACTCACCGATGCCATTTGCGCCTCGAGTCATACCTTGTTTGACTGAACCATATCATTTGTGCCTCGTTTCAGGCCTTGTTTGAATCAAGCATATAATTTATGCCTTGAGTCGGGCCTCGTTTGACTCAACCGTATCATTTGTGCCTCGAGTTAGGCCTCGTTTGACTCAACCATATCATTTGCACCTCGTGTTGGGTCTCATTTGACTCAACCATATCATTTGTGCCTTGAGTTAGGCCTTCTTTGACTTGACCATATCGTTTGCGCCTCGAGTCGGGCCATGTTTAACTCAACCATATCATTTGTGCCTCGAGTCAAGTCTCGTTTTACTCAACCATATTATTTGTGCCTCGAGTCAGGTCTCGTTTAACTCAACCATATCATTTGTGCCTCGAGTCAAGCCTCGTTTGACTTATCCATATCATTTGTGCCTTGAGTCATGCCTCATTTGACTCAACCATATCATTTGCGTCTCGAGTCGGGCCTCATTTGACTCACCGATACCATTTGTGCCTCCAGTTTGGCCTCGTTTGACTCAACATATCATTTGTGCCTCGGGTCAGGCCTCGTTTGACTAAACCATATCATTTGCACCTTGTGTCAGGCCTCGTTTGACTCAACCATATCATTTGCGCCTCGAGTCGGGCCTCGTTTAACTAAACCATATCATTCATGCCTCGAGTTAGGTCTCGTTTGACTCAACCATATTCTTTGTGCCTCGAGTCAGGTCTCGTTTAACTCAACCATATTATTTGCACCTCGAGTCGTGCCTCGTGTGACTCAACCCTATTAGTTGCATCTTGAGTCAGGACTCATTTGACTCACTGATATCATTTGTGCCTCTAGTTAGGCCTCAATTGACTCATTGATACCATTTGCGCCTCGAGTCAGGCCTTGTTTGACTCAACCATATCATTTGCACCTCAAGTCAGGCCTCGTTTGACTCAACCATATCATTGTGCCTCGAATCATGTCTCATTTGACTCACAGATACCATTTGTGCCTCAAGTTAGGCCTCGTTTGGCTCAACCATATTATTTGTGCCTCGAGTCAGGTCGCGTTTCACTCAACCATATCATTTGTGCCTCGAGTCAGGCCTCGTTTGACTCAACCATATCATTTGCGCCTCGAGTTGGGTGTTGTTTGGCTCAACCATATCATTTGTGCCTCGAGTCAGGCCTCGTTTGACTTATCCATATCATTTGTGCCTCGAGTCATGCCTCGTTCGACTCAACCATATCATTTACATCTCGAGTCTAGCCTTATTTGACTCACCGATGCCATTTGTGCCTCCAGTTGGGCTTCATTTGACTACACCATATCATTTGCGCCTCGAGTCAGGCCTTGTTTCTCTCAACCATATCATTTGCACCTCAAGTCGGGTCTTGTTTAACTCACCGATTCCATTTGTGCCTCGAGTTGGGCCTCGTTTGACTCTGCCATATCATTTGCGCCTCGAGTTGGTCCTTATTTGACTCACCGATACCATTTGTTCCTCGAGTGGGGCATTGTTTGACTCAGCCATATCATTTGCGCCATGATTCGGGCCTCGTTTGACTCAACCACATCTTTTGCGCCTTGAGTCGGGCCTCGTTTGACTCAACCATATTATTTACGTCTCGAGTCGGCCTCATTTGACTCACCGATGCCATTTGTACCTCCAGCTGGGCCTCGTTTGACTCAACCATATCATTTGTGCCTCGTGTCAGGCCTCATTTGACTAAACCATATCATTTGCGCCTCGAGTCGCGCCTCATTTGACTTAACCATATCATTTGTGCCTCGAGTTAGGCCTCGTTTGCGTCACCGATACCATTTGTGCCTCGAGTTAGGCCTCGTTTGACTCACTGATACCAGTTGTGCCTCGAGTTGGGTCTCGTTTGACTCAGCCATATCATTTGGGCCTCGAGTCAGGCTTCGTTTGACTCAACCATATCATTTGCACCACGAGTCAGGCCTCATTTGACTCACGATACCATTTGTGCGTCGAGTTGGCCACATTTGACTCAACCATATCGTTTGTGCCTCGAGTCAGGCCTCGTTTGACTCAACCATATCATTTGCACCTAGAGTCGGGCCTCATTTTACTCACCGATACCATTTGTGCCTCGAGTTGGGCCTCGTTTAACTCAGCCATATCATTTGTGCCTCGAGTCGGGCCTCGTTTGACTCACCTATACCATTTGTGCCTCGAGTTGGGCCTTGTTTGACTCAACCATATCATTTGTGCCTCGAGTCAGGTCTCGTTTGACTCAACCGTATCATTTGTGCCTCGAGACAGGCCTTATTTGACACAACCATATAATTTACGCCTCGAGTCGGGCCTTGTTTAACTCAACCATATCATTTGTTCCTCGAGCCAGGTCTCGTTTGACTCAACCATATCATTTGTGCCTCAAGTTGGTCATCGTTTGACTCAACAATATCATTTGTGCCTTGAGTCGGGCCTCATTTGACTCATCAATACTATTTGAGCCTCGAGTTGGGCCTCGTTTCACTCAACCATATCATTTGTGCCTAGGGTCAGGTCTCGTTTGACAAAACCATATCATTTGCGCCTCGAGTAGGGCCTCGTTTGACTCACTGAAACCATTTGTGCCTCAAATTGAGGCTCAATTGACTCAACCATATCATTTGTGCCTCAAGTCAGGCCTTGTTTGACTCAATAATATCATTTGTGCCTTAAGTTGGGCCTCGTGTGACTAAACCCTATCATTTATTCCTCGAGTAAGGCCTCGTTTGACACAACCGTATCATTTGTACCTCGAGTTGGGCCTCATTTGACTCAACCATATCATTTGCGCCTCGAGTCGGGCCTCGTTTCACTCAACCATATCATTTGTGCCTCGAGTCAGGCCTCGTTTGACTTAACCATATCATTTGTGCCTCGCGAGTCGGGCCTCGTTTAACTCAACCATATCATTTGTGCCTCGAGTTAGGTCTCGTTTGACTGAACCATATCATTTGTGCCTCGAGTCAGGACTCGTTTGACTCAATGATATCATTTGCGTCTCGAGTCGGGCCTCATTTAACTCAACTATATCATTTGTTCCTCGAGTCAGGTCTAGTTTGACTCAATCATATCATTTGCACCTCGAGTTATTCATCGTTTCACTCAACAATATCATTTGCGCCTCGAGTCGAGCCTCATTTGACTCATTGATACCATTTGTGGCTCGAGTTGGGCCTCGTCTCACTCAACCATATCATTTGTGCCTAGGGCCAGGCCTTGTTTGACTAAACCATTTCATTTGCGCCTCAAGTTGGGCCTCGTTTGACTCACTGAAACCATTTGGGCCTCGAGTTGAGGCTCATTTGACTCAACCATATCATTTGTGCCTCAAGTCAGGCCTCGTTTGACTCAACAATATCATTTGTGCCTCGAGTCGGGCCTCGTGTGACTAAACCCTATCATTTGTGCATCGAGTCGGGCCTCATTTGACTCATCGATACCATTTGTGCCTCGAGTTAAGCCTCAATTGACTCACCGATCCTATTTACTCCTCGAGTCAGGCCTTGTTTGACACAACCATATCATTTGCGCCTCATTTCAGGCCTCGTTTGAATCAACCATATCATTTGCTCCTCGAGCCAGGCCTCGTTTGACTCAACCCTATCAAATGTGCCTCTAGTCGGGCCTTATTTGACTCACCAATACCATTTGTGCCTCGAGTTGGGCCTCATTTTGACTCAACCATATCATTTGTGCCTCAAGTCAGGCCTCGTTTGACCTCGTTTCACTTAACCATATCATTTGTGCCTAGGGTTTGGCCTCGTTTGACAAAACCATATCATTTGCGCCTCGAGTAGGGCCTCGTTTGACTCACTGAAACCATTTGTGCCTCGAGTTGAGGCTCATTTGACTTAACCATATCATTTGTGCCTCAAGTCAGGCCTCGTTTGACTCAACAATATCATTTGTGCCACGAGTCGGGCCTCGTGTGACTAAACCCTATCATTTGTGCGTCAAGTCGGGCCTCATTTGACTCATCGATACCATTTGTGCCTCGAGTTGGGCCTCAATTGACTCACCGATCCTATTTACTCCTCGAGTCAGGCCTTGTTTGACACAACCATATCATTTGTGCCTTATTTCAAGCCTCGTTTGAATTAACCATATCATTTACTCCTCGAGCCAGGCCTCGTTTGACTCAACCCTATCAAATGCGTCTCCAGTCGGGCCTTATTGGACTCACCAATACCATTTGTGCCTCGAGTTGGGCCTCATTTTGACTCAACCATATCATTTGTGCCTCAAGTCAGGCGTCGTTTGACTCATCGATACCATTTGTGCCTCGAGTTGGGCCTCGTTTCACTCAACCATATCATTTGTGCCTAGGGTTAGGCCTCGTTTGACAAAACCATATCATTTGCGCCTCGAGTAAGGCCTCGTTTGACTCACTGAAACCATTTGTGCCTCGAGTTGAGGCTCAATTGACTCAACCATATCATTTGTGCCTTAAGTCAAGCCTCGTTTGACTCAATAATATCATTTGTGCCTCAAGTCGGGCCTCGTGTGACTAAACCCTATCATTTGTGCCTTGAGTAAGGCCTCGTTTGACACAACCGCATCATTTGTACCTCGAGTTAGGCCTCATTTGACTTAACCATATCATTTACACCTCGAGTCGGGCCTCGTTTGACTCAACCATATCATTTGTGCCTCGAGTCATGTATTCTTTGACTCAACCATATCATTTGCACCTCGAGTAGGGCGTCGTTTGATTCACTGAAACCATTTGTGCCTCGAGTTGAGGCTCATTTGACTCAACCATATCATTTGCGCCTTGAGTCATGCCTCATTTGACTCAACCATATTACATGTGCCTGTAGTCAGGCCTGATTTAGCACAACCGTATCATTTGCACCTCGAGTTAGGTCTCATTTAACTCACCATATCGTTTGTGCCTCGAGTCAGGTCTCGTTTGACTCAACCATATGATTTGTGCCTCAAGTCAGGTCTCATTTGACTCAACCATATAATTTGTGCCTCGAGTTAAGTCTTGTTTGACTCAACCATATCATTTGTGCCTCGAGTCGGGCCTCATTTGACTCAACCATATTATTTGTGCCTCGAGTTGGGCCTCGTTTGACTCAACCATATCATTTGTGCCTTGGGTCATGCCTTGTTTGACTCAACCATATCATTTGTGCCTCAAGTCGGGCCTCGTTTGACTCAACCATACCATTTGTGCCTTGAGTTAGACCTCATTTCACTTAACCATATCATTTGCCATGCCTCGTTTGACTCAACCATATCATTTGCGCCTCGAGTCGGGCCTCGTTGGACTCGCCGATACCATTTGTGCCTCGAGTTGGGCCTCATTTCACTCAACCATATCATTTGTGCCTAGGGTCAGGCCTCGTTTGACTAGACCATATCATTTGCGCCTCGAGTTGGGCCTCGTTTGACTCAGTGAAACCATTTGTGCCTCTAGTTCAAGCTCATTTGACTCAACCATATCATTTATGCCTCAAGTCAGGCCTTGTTTGACTCAAAAATATCATTTGTGCCTCGAGTCGGGCCTCGTGTGACTAAACCCAATCATTTGCGCCTCGAGTCGGGCCTCATTTGACTCAACTATACTATTTGTGCCTCGAGTTGGGCCCCAATTGACTCACCGATGCCATTTGCGCCTTGAGTCAGGCCTTGGTTGACACATCCATATCATTTGCGCCTCATTTCAGGCCTCCTTTGACTACATATCATTTGTGCCTCGAGTCATGCCTCGTTTGACTCAACCGTATCATTTGCATCTCGAGTCGGGCTTCATTTGACTCACCGATACCATTTGTGCCTTGAGTTAGGCCTCATTTGACACAACCATATCATTTGCACCTCGAGTCGGGCCTCGTTTGACTCACTGATACCATTTGGGCCTCGTTTGACATAGCCATATCATTTGCACCTCGAGTGGGGCCTCATTTGACTCAACCATATCATTTGCGCCTCGAGTCAAGCCTCGTTTGACTCAACCATATCATTTGTGCCTCGAGTCAGGTCTTCCTTGACTCAACCATATCATTTGCGCCTCGAGGCAGGCCTGATTTGACTCACCAATACCATTTGTGCTTCGAGTTGAGCCTCGTTTAACTCAACCATATCATTTGCGCCTTGAGTTAGGCCTCATTTTGCTTAACCATATCATTTGTGCCTCGAGTCTGGCCTCGTTTGACACAACCGTATCATTTGCACCTCAAGTCGGGTCTCATTTAACTCAACCATATCGTTTCTGCCTCGAGTCAGGTCTCGTTTCACTCAACCATATGATTTGTGCCTCGAGTTAGGTCTCGTTTGACTCAACCATTTCATTTGTGCCTCGAGTCAAGTCTCATTTGACTCAACCATATCATTTGCGCCTCGAGTCATGACTCGTTTAACTCAACCATATCAATAGTGCCACGAGTCAGGTCTCGTATGACTTAACCATATCATTTGTGCCCCGAGACAGGCCTCGTTTGACTCAACCATATCATTTGCGCCTCGAGTCAAGCCTCGTTCAACTCAACCATATAATTTGTGCCTTGAGCCAGGTCTGTTTGACGCAACCATATTATTTGCGCCTTGAGTCGATCATCGTTTGACTCAACAATATCATTTGCACCTCGAGTCGAGGCTCGTTTGAATCACTACAACTATTTGTGCCTCGAGTTGGGCCACGTTTGACTCAATCATATCTTTTGTGCCTTGAGTCAGACCTTGTTTGACTTAACCATATCATTTGCGCCTCGCGTCAGGCCTTGTTTAACTCAACCATATCATTTATTCCTCGAGTCAGGTCTCGTTTGACTCAACCATATAATTTGTGCCTCGAGACAGGCCTCATTTGACTCAACCATATCATTTGCGCCTCGAGTCGGGCCTCGTTTAACTCAACCATATCATTTGTGCCTCGAGTCAGGTCTCGTTTGACTCAACCATATAATTTGCGCCTCGAGTCAGTCATCGTTTGACTCAACAATATCATTTGCGCCTCAAGTCGAGTCTCGTTTGACTCATCGATACCATTTGTGCCTTGAGTTGGGCCTCGTTTCACTCAACCATATCATTTGTGCCTAGGGTCAGGCCTCGTTTGACAAAACCATATCATTTGCGCCTCGAGTAGGGCCTCGTTTGACTCACTGAAACCATTTGTGCCTCGAGTTGAGGCTCATTTGACTCAACCATATCATTTGTGCCTCAAGTCAGGCCTCGTTTGACTCAACAATATCATTTGTGCCTCAAGTCGAGACTCGTGTGACTAAACCCTTTCTTTTGTGCCTCGAGTCAGGCCTCGTTTGACACAACCATATCATTTGCACCTCGAGTTGGGCCTCGTTCGACTCAACCATATCATTTGTGCCTCAAGTCAGGTCTTCTTTGACTCAACGATATCATTTGCGCTTCGAGTAGGGCGTCGTTTGACTCACTGAAACCATTTGTGCCTCAAGTTGAGGCTCTTTTGACTCAATCATATCATTTGTGCCTCAAGTCAAGCCTCGTTTGACTCAACAATATCATTTGCGCCTCAAGTCGGGCCTCATTTGACTAAACCCTATCAATTGTGCCTCGAGTAAGGCCTCGTTTGACATAACCGTATCATTTGCACCTCGAGTCGTGTCTCATTTAACTCAACCATATCGTTTGTGCCTCGAGTCAGGTCTCATTTGACTCAACCATATCATTTGTGCCTCGAGTCGGGCCTCGTTTAACTCAACCATATCATTTGTGCCTCGAGTCGGGCCTCGTTTAATGCAACCATATCATTTGCGGCTCGAGTCAGGTCTCGTTTGACTCAATCATATCATTTGCGCCTCGAGTCAGGTCTCGTTTGGCTCAACAATATCATTTGTGCCTCGAGTCAGGCCTCGTTTAACTCAACCATAACATTTGTGCCTCAAGTCAGGTCTCGTTTGACTCAACCATATCATTTGTGCCTCGAGTCAGGTCTCGTTTGACTCAACCATATCATTTGCGCGTCGAGTCAGGCCTCGTTTCACTCAACCATATCATTTGTGCATCAAGTCAGGCCTCGTTTGACTCAACGATATCATTTGTGCCTCAAGTCGGGCCTTGTTTAACTCAACCATATCATTTGTGCCTCAAGTCCGGCCTCGTTTAACTCAACCATATCATTTGTGCCTTAAGTTAGGTCTTGTTTGACTCAACCATATCATTTGTGCTTCGAGTCAGGCCCCGTTTGACTCAACCATACCATTTGCGCCTCGAGTTGGGGCTCGTTTAACTCAACCATATAATTTGTGTCTCAAGTCAGGTCTCGTTTGACTCAACCATATCATTTGTGCCTCGAGTTGGTCATCGTTTGACTAAACAATATCATTTGTGTCTCGAGTCGGGCCTCATTTGACTCATTGATACCATTTGTGCCTCGAGTTGGGCCTCGTTTCACTCAACCATATCATTTGTGCCTAGGGTCAGGCCTCGTTTGACTAAACCATATCATTTGCGTCTCGAGTGGGGCCTCGTTTGACTCATTGAAACCATTTGTGCCTCAAGTTAAGGCTCGTTTGACTCAACAATATCATTTGTGACTCGAGTCAGGCCTCGTGTGACTAAACCCTATCATTTGTGCCTCGAGTCAGGCCTCATTTGACTCACCGATGCCATTTATGCCTCGAGTTGGGCCTCATTTGACTCAACCATATCATTTGTGCCTCAAGTCAGGCCTCGTTTGACTCAACCAAATCATTTGCGCCTCGAGTCAAGCCTCATTTGACACAACCATATCATTTGCGCCTCGAGTCAGGCCTTGTTTTACTCAACCATATCATTTGTGCCTCGACTCAGGTCTTCTTTGACTGAACCATATCATTTGCACCTCAAGGCAGGCCTCATTTGACTCACCAATACCATTTGTGCCTCGAGTTAGGCCTCGTTTGACTTAACCATATCGTTTGTGCCTCAAGTCAGGTCTCTTTTGACTCAACCATATCATTTGCGCCTCGAGTAAAGTCTCGTTTAAGTCAACCATATCATTTACGCCTGGAGTCAGGCCTCGTTTAACTCAACCATATCATTTGTGCCTCGAGTCAGGTCTCGTTTGACACAACCATATCATTTGTGCCTCGAGTCTGGCCTCATTTGACTCAACCATATCATTTGCGCCTCGAGTCGGGCCTCGTTTAACTCAACCATATCATTTGTGCCTCGAGTTAGGTCTCGTTTGACTTAACCATATCATTTACGCCTCGAGTCGATCATCATTTGACTCAACAATATCATTTGCACCTCGAGTCAGGCCTCGTTTGACTCATTGATACCATTTGTGCCTCGAGTTGGGCCTCGTTTCACTCAACCATATCATTTGTTCCTAGGGTCAGGCCTCATTTGACTAAACCACATCATTTGCGCCTCTAGTATGGCCTCGTTTGACTCACTGAAACCATTTGTGCCTCGAGTTGAGGCTCATTTGACTCAACCATATCATTTGTGCCTCAAGTTGAGGCTCATTTGACTCAACTATATCATTTGTGCCTTGAGTCAAGTCTTCTTTGACTCAACCATATCATTTGCGCCTCGAGGCGGGCCTCATTTGACTCACCGATACCATTTGTGCCACGAGTCAAGCCTCGTTTGACTCACTAATACCATTTGTCCCTCGAGTCAGGCCTCGTTTGACTCACTAATACCATTTATCCCTCGAGTTAGGCCTCGTTTCACTCAACCATATCATTTGCGCCCCAGGTCAGGCCTCGTTTGACTAAACCATATCATTTGCGCCTCAAGTCAGTCCTCGTTGGACGCACTAATACTATTTGTGCCTCGAGTTGGGCCTCGTTTGACTCAACCATATCATTTGTGCCTCAAGTCAGGCCTTCTTTGACTCAATCAAATAATTTGCACCTCGAGTTGGGCCTCATTTGACTCAATCATATCATTTGCGCCTCGAGTCGATACTTGTTTGACTCAACCATATCATTTGCGCTTCGAGTTGGGCCTCGTTTGACTCAACCATATCATTTGTGCCTCGAGTCATGCCTCGTTTGACTCAACCATATCATTTGCGCCTCGAGTTGGTCCTCGTTTGAATCAACCATGTCATTTGCGCCTCGAGTTAGTCCTTATTTGACTCAACCATGTGTTTGTTCCTCGAGTAAGGACTTGTTTGACTCACCCATATCATTTACGCCTCGAGTCGGGCCTCATTTGACTCACCGATACCATTTGTGCATCGAGTTGGGCCTTGTTTGACTAAACTATATGATTTCTGCCTTGAGTCAGGCCTCGTTTAGCTCAACCATATCATTTGTGCCACGAGTCAGGACTCGTTTGACTCAACCATATCATTTGTGCCTTGAGTCAGGCCTCGTTTGACTCAACCATATCATTTGCGCCTCGAGTTGGGCCTCGTTTCACTCAACCATATCTTTTGTGCCTCGGGTCAGGCCTCGTTTGACTAAACCATATAATTTGTGCCTTGAGTCAGGCCTCGTTGGACGCACTAATACTATTTGGGCCTCGAGTTGGGCCTCATTTGACTCAACCATATCATTTGTGCCTCAAGTCAGGCCTCGTTTGACTCAACCGAATAATTTACGCCTCGAGTCGGGCCTCATTTGACTCAACCATATCATTTGCGCCTCGAGTCGGGCCTTGTTTGAATCAACCATATCATTTGCGCCTCGAGTCGGGCCTCGTTTGACTCAATCATATCATTTGCTCCTAGAGTCGGGCCTCGTTTAACTCAACCATATCATTTGTGCCTTGAGTCAGGTCTTGTTTGACTCAACCATATCCTTTGCGCCTCGAGTCGGTGATCGTTTGACTCAACAATATCATTTGTGCCTTGAGTCGGGCCTCGTTTGACTCATCGATACAATTTGTGCCTCGAGTTGGGCCTCGTTTCACTCAACCATATCATTTGAGCCACGAGTCAAGTCTCGTTTGACTCAATCATATCATTTGTGCCTCGAGTCGGTCATCATTTGACTCAACCATATCGTTTGTGCCTTGAGTCGGGCCACGTTTGACTCATCGAAACCATTTGTGCCTCGAGTTGGGCCTCGTTTCACTTAACCATATCATTTGTGCCTCGGGTCAGGCCTCGTTTAACTAAACCATATCATTTGTGCCTCGAGTCAGGCCTTGTTTGACTTACCCATATGTTTGAACCTTGAGTCAGGCCTTGTTTGACTCACCCATATGTTTGCGCCTTGAGTCAATCTTTGGTTGACTCGCCCCTATCATTTGGACCTCTAGTCAAGCCTCATTTGACTCACCCATGTGTTTGTGCCTTGAGTCAGGCCTTGTTTGTCTCGCTTATATCATTTGGCCGCAATTCGAGCCTTGCTTGACTCAACCATATCATTTGTGCCTCGAGTCGGGCCTTGTTTGATTCACCGATACCATTTGTGCCTCGAGTTGGGCCTCGTTTGACTCACCCATGTCATTTGCGCCTCGAGTTAGGCCTTGTTTGACTCAACCATGTGTTTGCACCTTGAGTCAGGCCTTGTTTGACTCACCCATATCATTTGCGCCTCGAGTCGGGCCTCGTTTGACTCAACCATGTGTCTGCACCTCGAGTCAGGCCTTGTTTGACTCACCCATATCATTTGCGCCTCAAGTCGGGCCCCGTTTAACTCAACCATATCATTTGTGCCTCGAGTCAGGGCTCGTTTGACTCAACCATATCATTTGCGCCTCGAGTCGGGCCTCCCTTAACTCAACCATATCATTTGGGCCTCGAGTCAGCTCTCGTGTGACTCAACCTCATCATTTGCGCCTCGAGTCGGTCATTGTTTGAGTCAACCATATCATTTGTGCCTTGAGTTGGGCCTCGTTTGACTCACCGATACCATTTGTGCCTCAAGTTGGGCCTCGTTTCACTCAACCATATCAGTTGTGCCTCGGGTCAGGGCTTGTTGGACAAAACCATATCATTTACGCTTGGAGTCGGCCCTCGTTTGACTCATTTAAACTATTTGTGCCTCGAGTTGGTCCTAGTTTGACTTAACCATATCATTTGTGCCTCGAGTCAGGCCTCGTTTGACTCAACCATATCATTTGCACCTCGAAGCAGGCCTCGTGTGGCTCATCCCTATCACTTGCGCCTCGAGTCAGGCCTCATTTGACTCACCGATACCATTTGTGCCTCGAGTTGGGCCTCAATTGACTCAACGATACCATTTGCGCCTCGAGTCAGGCCTTGTTTCACTTAACCATATCATTTGCGCCTTGTTTGAATCAACCATATCATTTGTGCCATGAGTTCGGCCTCGTTTGACTCAACCCTATCATTTGCGCCTTGAGTCAGGCCTTATTTGACTCACCGATACCATTTGTGCCTCGAGTTGGGCCTCGTTTGACTCAACCATATCATTTGTGCCTCGAGTCAGGCCTAGTTTGACTTAACCATATCATTTGTGCCTCGAGTCAACCCTCGTTTAACTCAACCATATCATTTGCGCGTCGAGTCGAGCCTTATTTGACTCACCAATATGTTTGCGCATCAAGTCGGGCCTCATATGACTAAACCATATTGTTTGTGCGCCAAGTCATGCCTCATTTGACTTAACTATATCATCTACGCCTTGAGTTGGGCCTCATTTGAATCACCCATGTCATTTGTGCCTCGAGTTAGTCCTAATTTGACTCAACCATGTGTTTGTTACTCGAGTCAGGCCTTGTTTGACTCACCCATATCATTTGCGCCTCGAGTCAAGCCTCGTTTGACTCAACCATGTGTCTGCACCTCGAGTCAGGCCTTGTTTGACTCACCCATATCATTTGCGCCTCGAGTCAGGCCTCGTTTAACTCAACCATATCATTTGTGCCTCGAGTCAGGTCTCATTTCAACTAACCATATCATTTGTGCCTCGAGTCAGGGCTCGTTTAACTCAACCATATCATTTGCGCCTCGAGTCGGGCCTCCCTTAACTCAACCATATCATTTGGGCCTCGAGTCAGCTCTTGTGTGACTCAACCTTATCATTTGTGCCTTGAGTCGGTCATTGTTTGAGTCAACCATATCATTTGTGCCTTGAGTTGGGCCTCGTTTGACTCACCGATACCATTTGTGCCTCGAGTTGGGCCTCGTTTGACTCACCGATACCATTTGTGCCTCGAGTTGGGCCTCGTTTCACTCAACCATATCAATTGTGCCTCGAGTCAGGGCTTGTTTGACAAAACCATATCATTTACGCTTGGAGTTGGCCCTCGTTTGACTCACTTAAACTATTTGTGCCTCGAGTTGGTCCTAGTTTGACTCAACCATATCATTTGTGCCTCGAGTCAGGCCTCGTTTGACTTAACCATATCATTTGCACCTCGAAGCAGCCTCGTGTGGCTCATCCCTATCACTTGCGCCTCGAGTCAGGCCTCATTTGACTCACCAATACCATTTGTGCCTCGAGTTGGGCCTTAAATGACTCAACGATACCATTTGCGCCTCGAGTCAGGCCTTGTTTCACTTAACCATATCATTTGCGCCTCGTTTTAATCAACCATATCATTTGTGCCATGAGTTCGTCCTCGTTTGACTCAACCCTATCATTTGCGCCTTGAGTCAAGCCTTATTTGACTCACCGATACCATTTGTGCGTCGAGTTGGGCCTCGTTTGACTCAACCATATCATTTGTGCCTCGAGTCAGGCCTAGTTTGACTTAACCATATCATTTGCGCCTCGAGTCAACCCTCGTTTAACTCAACCATATCATTTGCCCGTCGAGTCGAGCCTTATTTGACTCACCAATATGTTTGCGCATCAAGTCGGGCCTCATGTGACTAAACGATATTGTTTGTGCGTCAAGTCATGCCTCGTTTGACTCAACTATATCATCTGCGCCTTGAGTTGGGCCTCGTTTGAATCACCCATGTCATTTGTGCCTCGAGTTAGTCCTAATTTGACTCAACCATGTGTTTGTTCCTCGAGTCAGGCCTTGTTTGACTCACCCATATCATTTGCGCCTCGAGTCAGGCCTCATTTGACTCAACCATATCATTTGTACCTCGAGTCAGGCCTCGTTTGACTTAACCATATCATTTGTGCCTCGAGGCGGGCCTCGTGTGACTCAATCCTTTCATTTGTGCCTCGAGTCAGGCCTCATTTGACTCACCGATACCATTTGTGCCTCGAGTTGGGCCTCAATTGACTCACCCATACCATTCATGCCTCGACTCATCCTTGTTTCACTCAACCATATCATTTGTGCCACGTTTCAGGCCTTGTTTGAATCAACCATATCATTTGTGCCTTGAGTTGGGCCTCGTTTGACTCAACCCTATAATTTACGCCTCGAGTCGGGCCTTATTTGACTTACCGATACCATTTGTGCCTCAAGTTAAGCCCCGTTTGACTCAACCATATCATTTGTGTTTCGAATCAGGTCTTGTTTGACTCAACCATATCATTTGCACCTCGAGTCGGGCCTCGCTTAACTCAACCATATCATTTATGCCTTGAATCAGCTCTCGTGTGACTCAACCGGATCATTTGTGGCTCCAGTCAGTCATCGTTTGACTCAACCATATCATTTGCACCTCGAGTCGGGCCTCCTTTGACGCACCAATACCATTTGTGCCTTGAGTTAGGCCTCGTTTCACTCAACCATATCATTTGTGCCTCGGGTCAAGCCTCGTTTGACTAAACCATATTATTTGCGCCTTGAGTCAGGCCTCATTTAACTCACTAAAACTATTTGTGCCTCGAGTTGGGCCTCGTTTGACTCAACCATATCATTTGCGCCTTGAGTGACTAATCCCTACACTTGTGCCTCGAGTCAGGCCTCATTTGACTCACCGATACCATTTGTGCCTCGAGTTGGTCCTCAATTGACTCCACGATACCATTTGTGCCTCGAGTCAGCCATTGTTTCAATCAACTATATCATTTGCGCCTCATTTCAAGCCTCGTTTGAATCAACCATATCATTTACGCCTTGAGTTAGGCCTCGTTTGACTCAACCCTATCATTTGCGCCTCGAGTTGGGCCTTATTTGACTCACCGATATCATTTGTGCCTCGAGTTGGGCCTCGTTTGAATCAACCATATCATTTGTGCCTTGAGTCAGGCCTTGTTTGACCCAACCATATCATTTGCGCCTCGAGTCAGGCCTCGTGTGACTCAACCCAATCACTTGCGGCTCGAGTCGGGCATCATTTGACTCACCGATACCATTTGGGCCTCAGTTGGACCTTGTTTGACTCAACCATATCATTTTTGCCTCGAGTCAGGCGTCAGTTGACTCAACCATTTCATTTACAACTCGAGTTGGGCCTTGTTTGACACAACCATATCATTTGCGTCTCGAGTCAGGCCTTGTTTGACTCACCCATATGTTTGAACCTCGAGTCATGCCTTGTTTGACCCACCCATATGTTTGCGCCTCAAGTCGATCTTCGATCGACTCACCCTTATCATTTGGACCTCGAGTCAAGCCTCGTTTGACTCACCCACGTGTTTGCACCTCGAGTCAGTCCTTGTTTGACTCACCCATATCATTTGCGCCACAAGTTGGGCCTAGTTTGACTCAACCATATCATTTATGCCTCAAGTCGGGCCTCGTTTGACTCACCGATACTATTTGTGCCTTGAGTTGGGCCACATTTGACTCAATGATATCATTTGTTCCTCGAGTCAGGCCTCGTTTGACTAAACCATATCATTTGCGCCTCGACTCGGGCCTCGTTTGACTCACTAATACTATTTGTACCTCGAGTTGGGCCTTGTTTGACTTAACCATATCATTTGTGCCACGAGTAAGGCCTCGTTTGACTCAACCATGTCATTTGCGCCTCGAGTCAGACCTCGTTTGACTCAACCGTATCAATTGCGCCTCGAGTCGGGTCTCATTTGACTCAACCATATCATTTGCGCCTCAAGGCGGGCCTCATTTGACTCACTGATACCATTTGTGCCTCGAGTTGGGCATCATTTGACTCAATCGTATCATTTGCGCCACGAATAAGGCCTTGTTTGACTCAACCATGTCATTTGTGCCTTGAGTCAGGCCTCGTTTGACTCAACTGTATCATTTCTGCCTCGAGTCAGGTCTCATTTAACTCAACCATATCATTTGTGCCTTGAGTCAGGTGTCGTTTGACTCTACCATATCATTTGCTCCTCAAGTCGGGCCTCGTTTAACTCCACCATATCATTTGTGCCTCGAGTCATGTCTCGTTTGACTCAACCATATCATTTGTGCCTTGAGTCAAGCCTTGTTTTACTCAACCATATCATTTGCACCTCGAGTCAGGCCTGGTTTGACTCAACCATATTATTTGCGCCTCGAGTCGAGCCTTGTTTGACTCAACCATATCATTTGCGCCTCGAGTCGGGCCTCGTTTGACTCAACCATATCATTTGCGCCTCGAGTTGAGCCTTATTTGACACACCCATATGTTTGCGCATCGAGTCGGGCCTCATTTGACTAAACCATATCGTTTCTCGAGTCATGCCTCGTTTGACTTAACCAAATCATTTGCGCCTCGAGTTGGGCCTCGTTTGACTCAACCGTATCATTTGCGCCACGAGTAAGGCCTCGTTTGACTCAACCATGTCATTTGTGCCATGAGTTAGACCTCGTTTGACTCAACCATATCATTTGCGCCTCGAGTCGGGTCTCATTTGACTCAACCATATCATTTGTGCTTTGAGTCAGGTATCGTTTGACTCAACCATATCATTTGCGCCTCGAGTTAGGCCTTGTTTAACTCAACCACATCATTTGTGCCTCGAGTTAGGTCTCGTTTGACTTAACCATATCATTTGCGCGTCGAGTCAGGTCTCGTTTGACTCAACCATATCATTTGCGCCTCAAGTCGGGCCTCGTTTAACTCCACCATATCATTTGTGCCTCGAGTCATGTCTCGTTTGACTCAACCATATCATTTGTGCCTTGAGTCAGGCCTTGTTTTACTAAACCATATCATTTGCACCTCGAGTTAGGCCTGGTTTTACTCAACCATATTATTTGCGCCTCGAGTCGAGCCTTGTTTGACTCAACCATATCATTTGCGCATCGAGTCGGGCCTCGTTTGACTCAACCATATGATTTGCGCCTCGAGTCGAGCCTTATTTGACTCACCCATATGTTTGCGCATCGAGTCGGGCCTCATTTGACTAAACCATATCGTTTGTGCCTTGAGTCATGCCTCGTTTGACCCAACCATATCATTTGTGCCTCGAGTTGGGCCTCATTTGACTCACCTATGTCATTTGCACCTCGAGTTAGGCCTCGTTTGACTCAACCATGTGTTTGCGCCTCGAGTCAGGCCTTGTTTGACTCAATCATATCATTTGCGTCTCAAGTCAAGTCTCGTTTGACCCATCGATACCATTTGTGCATCGAGTTGGGCCTCGTTTGACTAAACCATATGATTTGCGCCTCGAGTCAAGCCTCATTTGATTTAACCATATCATTTGTGCCTCAAGTCAGGCCTCGTTTGACTTAACCATATCATTTGCGCCTCGAGTCGGGCCTCATTTAACCCAACCATTTTGTTTGTGCCTCAAGTTAGGTGTCGTTTGACTCAACCATATCATTTGTGCATCGAGTCGGGCCTCGTTTGACTCATCGATACCATTTGTGCCTCGAGTTGGGCCATGTTTGACTTATCCATATCATTTGTGCCTCGGGTCAAGCCTCGTTTGACTAAACCATATCATTTGCGCCTCGGGTCAGGTCTCGTTTGACTCACTAATACTATTTGTGCCTCGAGTTGGGCGTCGTTTGACTCAACCATATCATTTGTGCCTCAAGTCAGGCCTCGTTTAACTTAACCATATCATTTGCGCCTCAAGTCGGGCGTCGTGTGACTCATCCCTATCACTTGCACCTCGAGTCAGGCCTTATTTGACTCACCGATATTATTTGTGCCTCGAGTTGGGCCTCAATTGACTCAATGATACCTTTTGCGCCTCTAGTCAGTCCTTGTTTCACTCAACCATATCATTTGCACCTCGTTTCAAGCCTCGTTTGAATCAACCATATCATTTGCGCCTTGAGTTGGGGCTCCTTTGTCTCAACCCTATCATTTGCGCCTTAAGTCGAGCCTTATTTGACTCACCGATACCATTTGTGCCCCGAGTTGGCCTCGTTTGACTCAAGTATATCATTTGTGCTTCGAGTCAGGCCTCGTTTGACTGAACCATATCATTTGCGCCTCAAGTCAGGCCTCGTTTGACTCAACCATATCATTTGTGCCTCGAGTCGAGCCTTGTTTGACTCAACCATATCATTTGTGCTTTGAGCCAGGCATCGTTTGGCTCATCCATATCATTTGTGCCACGAGCCTTGCCTCGTTAGACTCAACCATATCATTTGTGTCTCGAGTTGGGCCTCATTTGACTCACCGATACCATTTGTGCCTTGAGTTGGGCCACATTTGACCCAAGCATATTATTTGTGCCATGAGACTTGCCTCGTTTGACTCAACCATATCATTTACGTCTCGAGTCGGGCCTCATTTGACTCACTGATACCATTTGTGCCTTGAGTTGGGCCACGTTTGACCCAAGCATATTATTTGTGCCACGAGACTTGCCTCGTTTGACTCAACCATATCATTTGTGCCTCGAGCCAGGCCTCGTTTGACTCAACCATATCATTTGCGCCTCGGGTCGGGCCTTCTTTGACTCACCCATATGTTTGAACCTCGAGTCAGGCCTTGTTTGACTCACCCATATGTTTGCACCTCGAGTTGATCTTCGGTTGACTCACCCTTATCATTTGGATCTCGAGTCAAGCCTCGTTTGTCTCACCCATGTGTTTGCGCCTCGAGTTAGGCCTTGTTTAACTCACCCATATCATTTACGCCACAAGTCGGGCCTGGTTTGACTCAATCACATCATTTACGCCTTGAGTCGGGGCTTGTATGACTCAATCATATCATTTGTGCCTCAACTCAAGCCTTGTTTTACTCAACCATATCATTTGCACCTCGAGCTGGGCTTGGTTTGACTTAACCATATCATTTGTGCATCGAGTCGGGCCTCGTTTGACTCAACCATATCATTTGCGCCTCGAGTCGAGCCTTATTTGACTCACCCATATGTTTGCGCATCGAGTCAGGCCTCATTTGACTAAACCATATCGTTTATGCCTTGAGTCATGCCTCGTTTGACTCAACCATATCATTTGCGTCTCGAGTTAGGCCTCGTTTGACTCACCATGTCATCTACGCCTCGAGTTAGGCCTCGTTTGACTCAACCATGTGTTTCAACCTCGAGTTAGGCCTGGTTTCACTCAACCATATCATTTGTGCCTCGAGTCAGGCCTCGTTTGACTCAACCATATCATTTGCGCCTAGAGTCAGGCCTCGTTTAACTCAACCATATCACTTGTGCCTCAAGTCAGTTCTTGTTTGACTCAAACATATTATTTATGCCTCAAGTCAAGTCTCGTTTGACTCAACCATATATTTGCGCCTCGAGTCGGGCCTCGTTTGACTCACCGATACCATTTGTGCCTTGAGATGGGCCACGTTTGACTCAACGATATCATTTGTTCCTCGAGTTAGGCCTCGTTTGACTAAACCATATCATTTATGCCTCAAGTCGGGCCTCGTTTGACTCACTGATACTATTTGTGCCTCGAGTTGGACCTCGTATGACTCAACCATATCATTTGTGCCATGAGTCACGCCTCGTTTGACTGAACCATGTCATTTGCGCCTCAAGTCAGGCATCGTTTGACTCAATCGTATCATTTGCGCCTTGAGTCAGGTCTCATTTGACTCAACCATAGCATTTATGCCTTGAGTCAGGTGTCCTTTGACTCAACCATATCATTTGTGCCTCGAGTTAGGCCTCGTTTAACTCAACCACATCATTTGTGCCTCAAGTTAGGTCTCGTTTGACTCAACCATATCATTTGTGCCTCGAGTCAGGTCTCATTTGACTCAACCATATCATTTGCGCCTCAAGTCAGGCCTTGTTTAACTCAACCATATCATTTGTGCCTCGAGCCAGGTCTCGTTTGACACAACCATATCATTTATGCCTCGAGTCAAGACTCGTTTGACTTAACCATCTCATTTATGCCTCGAGTCAGGCCTTGTTTTACTTAACCATATCATTTGCACCTCGAGTCGGGACTGGTTTGACTCAACCATTTCATTTGCGCCTTGAGTCGGGCCTCGTTTGACTCAACCATCTCATTTGTGCCTCGAGTTAGGCCTCGTTTGACTCAACCATATAAGTTGTGCCTTGAGTCATGCCTTGTTTGACTCAACCATACCATTTGCGCCTCTAGTCGGGCATCGTGTGACTCAACCCTATCACTTGCGCATCGAGTCAGGCCTCATTTGACTCACCGATACCATTTGTACCTTGAGTTGCGCCTCAATTGACTCATCGATACCATTTTCGCCTCGAGCCAGGCCTTGTTTGACTCAACCATATCATTTGTGCCTCGTTTCAGGCCACGTTTGAATCAACCTTACCATTTGAGCCTCGAGTTGGGCCTTATTTGACACACTGATACCATTTGTGCCTTGAGTTGGGCCTCGTTTGACTCAACCATATCATTTGTGCCTCGAGTCAGACCACGTTTGACTCAACCATATCATTTGCGCCTCGAGCCGGGCCTCGTTTGACTCAACCATATCATTTGTGCCTCGAGTTAGTCCTCGTTTGACTTACCCATCTCATTTACGCCTCTAGTCGGGCCTCATTTGACTCAACCATATCATTTGTGCCCCGACTCGGGACTGGTTTGACTCAACCATATCATTTGCGCCTCGAGTCAGGCCTCGTTTGACTCAACCATATAAGTTGTGCCTCGAGTCATGGCTTGTTTGACTCAACCATATCATTTGTGCCTCAAGTTGGGCCTCATTTGACTCAACCCTATCATTTGTGCCTCGAGTCAGTCTTGTTTGACTCAACCATATCATTTTTGCCTCGAGTCAGTCCTCATTTGACTCAACCATATCATTTGCGCCTCGAGTCAGGTCTCGTTTGACTCAACCATATTATTTGCGCCTCGAGTCTGGCCTCGATTAACACAACCATATCATTTGTGCCTCGAGTCAGGCCTTGTCTGACTCAACCATATCATTTGCGCCTCGAGTCGGGCCTCGTTTAACTCAACCATATCATTTGTGCATAAAGTCGGGTCTCGTTTGACTCAACCATATCATTTGCGCCTCAAGTCAGTCATCGCTTGACTCAACCGTATTATTTGCGCCATGAGTCTGGCCTCGTTTGACTCACCGATACCATTTGTGCCTTGAGTTGGGCCTCGTTTCACACAACCATATCATTTGTGCCTTGGGTCAGGCCATGTTTGACTAAACCATATCATTTTCGCTTCGAGTAGGGCCTCGTTTGACTCACTGATACCATTTCTGCCACGAGTTGGGCCTCGTTTGACTCACTGATACCATTTCTGCCACGAGTTGGGCCTCGATTGACTCAACCATATAATTTGTGCCTCGAGTCAGGCCTCGTTTGACTCAACCATATCATTTGCGCCTTGAGTTGGGCCTCGTATGACTCAACCAAGTCATTTGCGCCTCGAGTCGGGCCTTGTTTGACTCAGCCATATCATTTGTGCCTCGAGTCTGGCCTTGTTTGACTCAACCATACAATTTGTGCCTCGAGTCGTGCCTTGTTTGACTTAACCATATCATTTGTGCCTCGAGTCGGGCCTTGTTTGACTCAACCCTATCATTTGTGCCTCGAGTCGGCCTCGTTTGACTCAACCATATCATTTGCGCCTCGAGTCAGGCCTCGTTTCACACAACCATATCAATTGTGCCTTGGGTCAGGCCATGTTTAGCTAAACCATATTATTTTTGCTTCGAGTAGGGCCTCGTTTGACTCACCGATACCATATCATTTGTGCCTCAAGTCAGTCCTCGTTTGACTCTACCATATCATTTGTGCCTCGAGTCAGGCCTCGTTTGACTCAACCATATCATTTGTGCCTCGAGTTGGGCCTCGTATGACTCAACCAAGTCATTTGTGCCTCGAGTCGAGCCTTTTTGACTCAGCCATATCATTTGTGCCTCGAGTCTGGCCTTGTTTGACTCAACGATATAATTTGTGCCTCGAGTCGTGCCTCGTTTGACTTAACCATATCATTTGTGCCTCGAGTCGGGCCTCGTTTGACTCAACCCTATCATTTGTGCCTCGAGCCGGCCTCGTTTGACTTAACCATATCATTTGTGCCTCGAGTTAGGCCTCGTTTGACTCAACCATATAAGTTGTGCCTCGGGTCATGCCTTGTTTGACTCAACCATATCATTTGCGCCTCAAGTCGGGCCTCATTTGACTCAACCCCATCATTTGTGCCTCGAGTTAGGCCTCGTTTGACTCAACCATATCATTTGCGCCTCGAGTCAGTCCTCGTTTGACTCAACCATATAAGTTATGCCTCGAGTCATGCCTTGTTTGACTCAACCGTATCATTTGTGCCTCAAGTTGGGCCTCATTTGACTCAACCTATCATTTCTGCCTCGAGTCGGTCTTGTTTGACTCAACCATATCATTTGTGCCTCGAGTCAGGCCTCGTTTGACTCAACCATATCATTTGCGTCTCGAGTCAGGTCTCGTTTGACTCAACCATATTATTTGCGACCTGAGTCGGGCCTCGTTTAACACAACCATATCATTTGTGCCTCGAGTCAGGCCTCGTCTGACTAAACCATATCGTTTGCGCCTCGAGTCGGGCCTTGTTTAACTCAACCATATCATTTGTGCCATAAGTCGGGTCTCGTTTGACTCAACCATATCATTTGCGCCTCAAGTCAGTCATTGTTTGACTCAACCATATCATTTACGCCACGAGTCTGGCCTCGTTTGACTCATTGATACCATTTATGCCTTGAGTTTGGCCTCGTTTCACTCAACCATATCATTTGTGCCTTGGGTCAGGCCATGTTTGACTAAACCATATCATTTTCGCTTTGAGTAGGGCCTCGTTTGACTCACTGATACCATTTCTGCCACAAGTTGGACCTCGATTGACTCAACCATATAATTTGTGCCTCGAGTCAGGCCTCGTTTGACTCAACCATATCATTTGCGCCTCGAGTTGGGCCTCGTATGACTCAACAAACTCATTTGCACCTCTAGTCGGGCCTTGTTTGACTCAGCCATATCATTTGTGCCTCGAGTCTGGCCTTGTTTGACTCAACCATATAATTTGTGCCTTGAGCCGTGCCTCGTTTGACTTAACCATATCATTTGTGCCTCGAGTTGGGCCTCGTTTGACTCAACCCTATCATTTGTACCTTGAGTTGGCCTCGTTTGACTCAACCATATCATTTGTGCCTCGAGTCAGGCCTCGTGTGACTCAACCATATCATTTGTGTCTCAAGTTAGGCCTCGTTTGACTTAACCGTATCAGTTGTGCCTCGGGTCATGCCTTGTTTGACTCAACCATATCATTTGCGCCTCAAGGTGGGCCTCATTTGACTCAACCCTATCATTTGTGCCTTGAGTCTGTCTTGTTTGACTCAGCCATATCATTTGTACCTCGAGTTAGGCCTCGTTTGACTCAACCATATCATTTGTGCCTCCAGTCAGGCCTTGTTTGACTAAACCATATCATTTGCGCCTCGAGTCAGGCCTCGTTTGACTCAACCATATCATTTGTGCCTTGAGTCAGTCCTCGTTTGACTTACCCATCTCATTTACGCCTCGAGTCGGGTCTCATTTGACTCAACCATATCATTTGTGCCCCGAGTCGGGACTGGTTTGACTCAACCATATCATTTGCGCCTCGAGTCAGGCCTCGTTTGACTCAACCATATAAGTTGTGCCTCGAGTCATGCCTTGTTTGACTCAACCATATCATTTGTGCCTCAAGTTGGGCCTCATTTGACTCAACCTATCATTTCTGCCTCGAGTCGGTCTTGTTTGACTCAACCATATCATTTATGCCTCGAGTCAGGCCTCGTTTGACTCAACCATATCATTTGCATCTCGAGTCAGGTCTCGTTTGACTCAACCATATTATTTGCGCCTCGAGTTGGGCCTCGTTTAACACAACCATATCATTTGTGCCTCGAGTCACGTCTGACTCAACCATATCATTTGTTCCTCGAGTCGAGCCTCGTTTAACTTAACCATATCATTTGTGCCTCAAGTCGGGTCTCGTTTGACTCAATCATATCATTTGCGCTTCAAGTCAGTCATTGTTTGACTCAACCATATCATTTGCGCCACAAGTCTGGCCTCGTTTGACTCACTGATACCATTTGTGCCTTGAGTTAGGCCTCGTTTCACTCAACCATATCATTTGTGCCTTGGGTCAGGCCATGTTTGACAAAACCATATCATTTTCGCTTTGAGTAGGGCCTCATTTGACTCACTGATACCATTTCTACCACGAGTTGGACCTCGATTGACTCAACCATATAATTTGTGCCTCGAGTCAGGCCTCGTTTGACTCAACCATATCATTTGCGCCTCGAGTTGGGCCTCGTATGACTCAACCAACTCATTTGCGCCTCTAGTCGGGCCTTGTTTGACATAGCCATATCATTTGTGCCTCGAGTCCGGCCTTGTTTGACTCAACCATATAATTTGTGCCTTGAGCCGTGCCTCGTTTGACTTAACCATATCATTTGTGCCTCGAGTCGGTCCTCGTTTGACTCAACCCTATCATTTGTACCTCAAGTCGGCCTCGTTTGACTCAACCATATCATTTGTGCCTCGAGTCAGGCCTCGTTTGACTCAACCATATCATTTGTGCCTCAAGTTAGGCCTCGTTTGACTCAACCGTATCAGATGTGCCTCGGGTCATGCCTTGTTTGACTCAACCATATCATTTGCGCCTCAAGGTGGGCCTCATTTGGCTCAACCCTATCATTTGTGCCTCGAGTCTGTCTTGTTTGACTCAGCCATATCATTTGTACCTCGAGTTAGGCCTCGTTTGACTCAACCATATCATTTGTGCCTCGAGTCAGGCCTCGTTTGACTCAACCATATCATTTGTGCCTCGAGTCAGGCCTCGTTTGACTCAACCATATCATTTGCGCCTTGAGTCCAGCCTCATTTGACTCAACCATATCATTTGCGCCTCAAGCCGGGCCTCGTTTAACTTAACCATATAAGTTGTGCCTCGAGTCATGCCTTGTTTGACTCAACCATATCATTTGCGCCTCGAGTTGGGCCTCGTTTGAATCAAACCTATCATTTGTGCCTCGAGTCAGTCTTGTTTGACTCAACCATATCATTTTTGCCTCGAGTCAGTCCTCATTTGACTCAACCATATCATTTGCGCCTCGAGTCAGGTCTCGTTTGACTCAACCATATTATTTGCGCCTCGAGTCTGGCCTCGATTAACACAACCATATCATTTGTGCCTCGAGTCAGGCCTTGTCTGACTCAACCATATCATTTGCGCCTCGAGTCGGGCCTCGTTTAACTCAACCATATCATTTGTGCAGAAAGTCGGGTCTCGTTTGACTCAACCATATCATTTGCGCCTCAAGTCAGTCATCGCTTGACTCAACCGTATTATTTGCGCCATGAGTCTGGCCTCGTTTGACTCACCGATACCATTTGTGCCTTGAGTTGGGCCTCGTTTCACACAACCATATCATTTGTGCCTTGGGTCAGGCCATGTTTGACTAAACCATATCATTTTCGCTTCGAGTAGGGCCTCGTTTGACTCACTGATACCATTTCTGCCACGAGTTGGGCCTCGTTTGACTCACTGATACCATTTCTGCCACGAGTTGGGCCTCGATTGACTCAACCATATAATTTGTGCCTCGAGTCAGGCCTCGTTTGACTCAACCATATCATTTGCGCCTTGAGTTGGGCCTCGTATGACTCAACCAAGTCATTTGCGCCTCGAGTCGGGCCTTGTTTGACTCAGCCATATCATTTGTGCCTCGAGTCTGGCCTTGTTTGACTCAACCATACAATTTGTGCCTCGAGTCGTGCCTTGTTTGACTTAACCATATCATTTGTGCCTCGAGTCGGGCCTTGTTTGACTCAACCCTATCATTTGTGCCTCGAGTCGGCCTCGTTTGACTCAACCATATCATTTGCGCCTCGAGTCAGGCCTCGTTTCACACAACCATATCAATTGTGCCTTGGGTCAGGCCATGTTTAGCTAAACCATATTATTTTTGCTTCGAGTAGGGCCTCGTTTGACTCACCGATACCATATCATTTGTGCCTCAAGTCAGTCCTCGTTTGACTCTACCATATCATTTGTGCCTCGAGTCAGGCCTCGTTTGACTCAACCATATCATTTGTGCCTCGAGTTGGGCCTCGTATGACTCAACCAAGTCATTTGTGCCTCGAGTCGAGCCTTTTTGACTCAGCCATATCATTTGTGCCTCGAGTCTGGCCCTGTTTGACTCAACGATATAATTTGTGCCTCGAGTCGTGCCTCGTTTGACTTAACCATATCATTTGTGCCTCGAGTCGGGCCTCGTTTGACTCAACCCTATCATTTGTGCCTCGAGCCGGCCTCGTTTGACTTAACCATATCATTTGTGCCTCGAGTTAGGCCTCGTTTGACTCAACCATATAAGTTGTGCCTCGGGTCATGCCTTGTTTGACTCAACCATATCATTTGCGCCTCAAGTCGGGCCTCATTTGACTCAACCCCTTCATTTGTGCCTCGAGTTAGGCCTCGTTTGACTCAACCATATCATTTGCGCCTCGAGTCAGTCCTCGTTTGACTCAACCATATAAGTTATGCCTCGAGTCATGCCTTGTTTGACTCAACCGTATCATTTGTGCCTCAAGTTGGGCCTCATTTGACTCAACCTATCATTTCTGCCTCGAGTCGGTCTTGTTTGACTCAACCATATCATTTGTGCCTCGAGTCAGGCCTCGTTTGACTCAACCATATCATTTGCGTCTCGAGTCAGGTCTCGTTTGACTCAACCATATTATTTGCGACCTGAGTCGGGCCTCGTTTAACACAACCATATCATTTGTGCCTCGAGTCAGGCCTCGTCTGACTAAACCATATCGTTTGCGCCTCGAGTCGGGCCTTGTTTAACTCAACCATATCATTTGTGCCATAAGTCGGGTCTCGTTTGACTCAACCATATCATTTGCGCCTCAAGTCAGTCATTGTTTGACTCAACCATATCATTTACGCCACGAGTCTGGCCTCGTTTGACTCATTGATACCATTTATGCCTTGAGTTTGGCCTCGTTTCACTCAACCATATCATTTGTGCCTTGGGTCAGGCCATGTTTGACTAAACCATATCATTTTCGCTTTGAGTAGGGCCTCGTTTGACTCACTGATACCATTTCTGCCACAAGTTGGACCTCGATTGACTCAACCATATAATTTGTGCCTCGAGTCAGGCCTCGTTTGACTCAACCATATCATTTGCGCCTCGAGTTGGGCCTCGTATGACTCAACAAACTCATTTGCACCTCTAGTCGGGCCTTGTTTGACTCAGCCATATCATTTGTGCCTCGAGTCTGGCCTTGTTTGACTCAACCATATAATTTGTGCCTTGAGCCGTGCCTCGTTTGACTTAACCATATCATTTGTGCCTCGAGTTGGGCCTCGTTTGACTCAACCCTATCATTTGTACCTTGAGTTGGCCTCGTTTGACTCAACCATATCATTTGTGCCTCGAGTCAGGCCTCGTGTGACTCAACCATATCATTTGTGTCTCAAGTTAGGCCTCGTTTGACTTAACCGTATCAGTTGTGCCTCGGGTCATGCCTTGTTTGACTCAACCATATCATTTGCGCCTCAAGGTGGGCCTCATTTGACTCAACCCTATCATTTGTGCCTTGAGTCTGTCTTGTTTGACTCAGCCATATCATTTGTACCTCGAGTTAGGCCTCGTTTGACTCAACCATATCATTTGTGCCTCCAGTCAGGCCTTGTTTGACTAAACCATATCATTTGCGCCTCGAGTCAGGCCTCGTTTGACTCAACCATATCATTTGTGCCTTGAGTCAGTCCTCGTTTGACTTACCCATCTCATTTACGCCTCGAGTCGGGTCTCATTTGACTCAACCATATCATTTGTGCCCCGAGTCGGGACTGGTTTGACTCAACCATATCATTTGCGCCTCGAGTCAGGCCTCGTTTGACTCAACCATATAAGTTGTGCCTCGAGTCATGCCTTGTTTGACTCAACCATATCATTTGTGCCTCAAGTTGGGCCTCATTTGACTCAACCTATCATTTCTGCCTCGAGTCGGTCTTGTTTGACTCAACCATATCATTTATGCCTCGAGTCAGGCCTCGTTTGACTCAACCATATCATTTGCATCTCGAGTCAGGTCTCGTTTGACTCAACCATATTATTTGCGCCTCGAGTTGGGCCTCGTTTAACACAACCATATCATTTGTGCCTCGAGTCACGTCTGACTCAACCATATCATTTGTTCCTCGAGTCGAGCCTCGTTTAACTTAACCATATCATTTGTGCCTCAAGTCGGGTCTCGTTTGACTCAATCATATCATTTGCGCTTCAAGTCAGTCATTGTTTGACTCAACCATATCATTTGCGCCACAAGTCTGGCCTCGTTTGACTCACTGATACCATTTGTGCCTTGAGTTAGGCCTCGTTTCACTCAACCATATCATTTGTGCCTTGGGTCAGGCCATGTTTGACAAAACCATATCATTTTCGCTTTGAGTAGGGCCTCATTTGACTCACTGATACCATTTCTACCACGAGTTGGACCTCGATTGACTCAACCATATAATTTGTGCCTCGAGTCAGGCCTCGTTTGACTCAACCATATCATTTGCGCCTCGAGTTGGGCCTCGTATGACTCAACCAACTCATTTGCGCCTCTAGTCGGGCCTTGTTTGACATAGCCATATCATTTGTGCCTCGAGTCCGGCCTTGTTTGACTCAACCATATAATTTGTGCCTTGAGCCGTGCCTCGTTTGACTTAACCATATCATTTGTGCCTCGAGTCGGTCCTCGTTTGACTCAACCCTATCATTTGTACCTCAAGTCGGCCTCGTTTGACTCAACCATATCATTTGTGCCTCGAGTCAGGCCTCGTTTGACTCAACCATATCATTTGTGCCTCAAGTTAGGCCTCGTTTGACTCAACCGTATCAGATGTGCCTCGGGTCATGCCTTGTTTGACTCAACCATATCATTTGCGCCTCAAGGTGGGCCTCATTTGGCTCAACCCTATCATTTGTGCCTCGAGTCTGTCTTGTTTGACTCAGCCATATCATTTGTACCTCGAGTTAGGCCTCGTTTGACTCAACCATATCATTTGTGCCTCGAGTCAGGCCTCGTTTGACTCAACCATATCATTTGTGCCTCGAGTCAGGCCTCGTTTGACTCAACCATATCATTTGCGCCTTGAGTCCAGCCTCATTTGACTCAACCATATCATTTGCGCCTCAAGCCGGGCCTCGTTTAACTTAACCATATAAGTTGTGCCTCGAGTCATGCCTTGTTTGACTCAACCATATCATTTGCGCCTCGAGTTGGGCCTCGTTTGAATCAAACCTATCATTTGTGCCTCGAGTCAGTCTTGTTTGACTCAACCATATCATTTTTGCCTCGAGTCAGTCCTCATTTGACTCAACCATATCATTTGCGCCTCGAGTCAGGTCTCGTTTGACTCAACCATATTATTTGCGCCTCGAGTCTGGCCTCGATTAACACAACCATATCATTTGTGCCTCGAGTCAGGCCTTGTCTGACTCAACCATATCATTTGCGCCTCGAGTCGGGCCTCGTTTAACTCAACCATATCATTTGTGCAGAAAGTCGGGTCTCGTTTGACTCAACCATATCATTTGCGCCTCAAGTCAGTCATCGCTTGACTCAACCGTATTATTTGCGCCATGAGTCTGGCCTCGTTTGACTCACCGATACCATTTGTGCCTTGAGTTGGGCCTCGTTTCACACAACCATATCATTTGTGCCTTGGGTCAGGCCATGTTTGACTAAACCATATCATTTTCGCTTCGAGTAGGGCCTCGTTTGACTCACTGATACCATTTCTGCCACGAGTTGGGCCTCGTTTGACTCACTGATACCATTTCTGCCACGAGTTGGGCCTCGATTGACTCAACCATATAATTTGTGCCTCGAGTCAGGCCTCGTTTGACTCAACCATATCATTTGCGCCTTGAGTTGGGCCTCGTATGACTCAACCAAGTCATTTGCGCCTCGAGTCGGGCCTTGTTTGACTCAGCCATATCATTTGTGCCTCGAGTCTGGCCTTGTTTGACTCAACCATACAATTTGTGCCTCGAGTCGTGCCTTGTTTGACTTAACCATATCATTTGTGCCTCGAGTCGGGCCTTGTTTGACTCAACCCTATCATTTGTGCCTCGAGTCGGCCTCGTTTGACTCAACCATATCATTTGCGCCTCGAGTCAGGCCTCGTTTCACACAACCATATCAATTGTGCCTTGGGTCAGGCCATGTTTAGCTAAACCATATTATTTTTGCTTCGAGTAGGGCCTCGTTTGACTCACCGATACCATATCATTTGTGCCTCAAGTCAGTCCTCGTTTGACTCTACCATATCATTTGTGCCTCGAGTCAGGCCTCGTTTGACTCAACCATATCATTTGTGCCTCGAGTTGGGCCTCGTATGACTCAACCAAGTCATTTGTGCCTCGAGTCGAGCCTTTTTGACTCAGCCATATCATTTGTGCCTCGAGTCTGGCCCTGTTTGACTCAACGATATAATTTGTGCCTCGAGTCGTGCCTCGTTTGACTTAACCATATCATTTGTGCCTCGAGTCGGGCCTCGTTTGACTCAACCCTATCATTTGTGCCTCGAGCCGGCCTCGTTTGACTTAACCATATCATTTGTGCCTCGAGTTAGGCCTCGTTTGACTCAACCATATAAGTTGTGCCTCGGGTCATGCCTTGTTTGACTCAACCATATCATTTGCGCCTCAAGTCGGGCCTCATTTGACTCAACCCCTTCATTTGTGCCTCGAGTTAGGCCTCGTTTGACTCAACCATATCATTTGCGCCTCGAGTCAGTCCTCGTTTGACTCAACCATATAAGTTATGCCTCGAGTCATGCCTTGTTTGACTCAACCGTATCATTTGTGCCTCAAGTTGGGCCTCATTTGACTCAACCTATCATTTCTGCCTCGAGTCGGTCTTGTTTGACTCAACCATATCATTTGTGCCTCGAGTCAGGCCTCGTTTGACTCAACCATATCATTTGCGTCTCGAGTCAGGTCTCGTTTGACTCAACCATATTATTTGCGACCTGAGTCGGGCCTCGTTTAACACAACCATATCATTTGTGCCTCGAGTCAGGCCTCGTCTGACTAAACCATATCGTTTGCGCCTCGAGTCGGGCCTTGTTTAACTCAACCATATCATTTGTGCCATAAGTCGGGTCTCGTTTGACTCAACCATATCATTTGCGCCTCAAGTCAGTCATTGTTTGACTCAACCATATCATTTACGCCACGAGTCTGGCCTCGTTTGACTCATTGATACCATTTATGCCTTGAGTTTGGCCTCGTTTCACTCAACCATATCATTTGTGCCTTGGGTCAGGCCATGTTTGACTAAACCATATCATTTTCGCTTTGAGTAGGGCCTCGTTTGACTCACTGATACCATTTCTGCCACAAGTTGGACCTCGATTGACTCAACCATATAATTTGTGCCTCGAGTCAGGCCTCGTTTGACTCAACCATATCATTTGCGCCTCGAGTTGGGCCTCGTATGACTCAACAAACTCATTTGCACCTCTAGTCGGGCCTTGTTTGACTCAGCCATATCATTTGTGCCTCGAGTCTGGCCTTGTTTGACTCAACCATATAATTTGTGCCTTGAGCCGTGCCTCGTTTGACTTAACCATATCATTTGTGCCTCGAGTTGGGCCTCGTTTGACTCAACCCTATCATTTGTACCTTGAGTTGGCCTCGTTTGACTCAACCATATCATTTGTGCCTCGAGTCAGGCCTCGTGTGACTCAACCATATCATTTGTGTCTCAAGTTAGGCCTCGTTTGACTTAACCGTATCAGTTGTGCCTCGGGTCATGCCTTGTTTGACTCAACCATATCATTTGCGCCTCAAGGTGGGCCTCATTTGACTCAACCCTATCATTTGTGCCTTGAGTCTGTCTTGTTTGACTCAGCCATATCATTTGTACCTCGAGTTAGGCCTCGTTTGACTCAACCATATCATTTGTGCCTCCAGTCAGGCCTTGTTTGACTAAACCATATCATTTGCGCCTCGAGTCAGGCCTCGTTTGACTCAACCATATCATTTGTGCCTTGAGTCAGTCCTCGTTTGACTTACCCATCTCATTTACGCCTCGAGTCGGGTCTCATTTGACTCAACCATATCATTTGTGCCCCGAGTCGGGACTGGTTTGACTCAACCATATCATTTGCGCCTCGAGTCAGGCCTCGTTTGACTCAACCATATAAGTTGTGCCTCGAGTCATGCCTTGTTTGACTCAACCATATCATTTGTGCCTCAAGTTGGGCCTCATTTGACTCAACCTATCATTTCTGCCTCGAGTCGGTCTTGTTTGACTCAACCATATCATTTATGCCTCGAGTCAGGCCTCGTTTGACTCAACCATATCATTTGCATCTCGAGTCAGGTCTCGTTTGACTCAACCATATTATTTGCGCCTCGAGTTGGGCCTCGTTTAACACAACCATATCATTTGTGCCTCGAGTCACGTCTGACTCAACCATATCATTTGTTCCTCGAGTCGAGCCTCGTTTAACTTAACCATATCATTTGTGCCTCAAGTCGGGTCTCGTTTGACTCAATCATATCATTTGCGCTTCAAGTCAGTCATTGTTTGACTCAACCATATCATTTGCGCCACAAGTCTGGCCTCGTTTGACTCACTGATACCATTTGTGCCTTGAGTTAGGCCTCGTTTCACTCAACCATATCATTTGTGCCTTGGGTCAGGCCATGTTTGACAAAACCATATCATTTTCGCTTTGAGTAGGGCCTCATTTGACTCACTGATACCATTTCTACCACGAGTTGGACCTCGATTGACTCAACCATATAATTTGTGCCTCGAGTCAGGCCTCGTTTGACTCAACCATATCATTTGCGCCTCGAGTTGGGCCTCGTATGACTCAACCAACTCATTTGCGCCTCTAGTCGGGCCTTGTTTGACATAGCCATATCATTTGTGCCTCGAGTCCGGCCTTGTTTGACTCAACCATATAATTTGTGCCTTGAGCCGTGCCTCGTTTGACTTAACCATATCATTTGTGCCTCGAGTCGGTCCTCGTTTGACTCAACCCTATCATTTGTACCTCAAGTCGGCCTCGTTTGACTCAACCATATCATTTGCGCCTCGAGTCAGGCCTCGTTTGACTCAACCATATCATTTGTGCCTCAAGTTAGGCCTCGTTTGACTCAACCGTATCAGATGTGCCTCGGGTCATGCCTTGTTTGACTCAACCATATCATTTGCGCCTCAAGGTGGGCCTCATTTGGCTCAACCCTATCATTTGTGCCTCGAGTCTGTCTTGTTTGACTCAGCCATATCATTTGTACCTCGAGTTAGGCCTCGTTTGACTCAACCATATCATTTGTGCCTCGAGTCAGGCCTCGTTTGACTCAACCATATCATTTGTGCCTCGAGTCAGGCCTCGTTTGACTCAACCATATCATTTGCGCCTTGAGTCCAGCCTCATTTGACTCAACCATATCATTTGCGCCTCAAGCCGGGCCTCGTTTAACTTAACCATATAAGTTGTGCCTCGAGTCATGCCTTGTTTGACTCAACCATATCATTTGCGCCTCGAGTTGGGCCTCGTTTGAATCAAACCTATCATTTGTGCCTCGAGTTAGTATTGTTTGACTCAGCCATATCATTTGTGCCTCAAATTAGGCCTCGTTTGACTCAACCATATCATTTGGGCCTCGAGTCGGGCCTTGTTTAACTCAACCATATCATTTGTGCCTCGAGTTAGGCCTTGTTTGACTCAACCATATCATTTGTGCCTCCAGTCAGGCCTCGTTTGACTCAACCATATCATTTGCGCCTCGAGTCGGGCCTCGTTTAAGTCAATCATATCATTTGTGCCTCGAGTCAGGGTCGTTTGACTCAACCATATAAGTTGTGCCTTGAGTCATGCCTTGTTTGACTCAACCATATCATTTGCGCCTCAAGTTGGGCCTCGTTTGACTCAACCCTATCATTTATGCCTCGAGTCAGTCTTGTTTGACTCAGCCATATCATTTGTGCCTCGAGTGAGGCCTTGTTTAACTCAACCATATCATTTGTGCCTCGAGTCAGGCCTCGTTTGACTCAACCATATCATTTGCGCCTTGAGTCAGGCCTCATTTGACTCAACCATATCATTTGCGCCTCGAGTTAGGCCTCATATGACTCAACCAAATTATTTGCACCTCGAGTCGGGTCTTGTTTGACTCAACCATATCATTTGTGCCTCGAGTCAGGCCTTGTTTGACTCAACCATATAATTTGTGCCTTGAGTCATCCCTCGTTTGACTTAACCTTATCATTTGCACCTCGAGTCGGGCCTCCTTTGACTCAACCCTATCATTTGTGTCTCGAGTCGGTCTTGTTTGACTCAGCCATATTATTTGTGCCTCGAGTTAGGCATCGTTTGGCTCAACCATATCATTTGAGCCAAAAGTCAATCATTGTTTGATTCAACCATATCATTTGCGCCACGAGTCTGGCCTCATTTGACTCACTGATACCATTTATGCCTCGAGTTGGGCCTCGTTTCACTAAACCATATCATTTGTGCCTTGGGTCAGGCCTCGTTTGACTAAACCATATCATTTTCGCTTCGAGTAGGGCCTTGTTTGACTCACTGATACCATTTGTGCCATGAGTTGGGCCTCGATTGACTCAACCATATCATTTGTGCCTCGAGTCACCCCTCGTTTGACTCAACCATATCATTTGCGCCTTGAGTAGGGCCTCGTACGACTCAACCAAATCATTTGCGCCTCGAGTCGGGCCTTGTTTGACTCAGCCATATCATTTGTGCCTCGAGTCTGGCCTTGTTTGACTCAACCATATAATTTGTGCCTCGAGTCATGCCTTGTTTGACTTAACCATATAATTTGTGCCTCGAGTCAGGCCTCGTTTGACTCAACCGTATCATTTGTGCCTCGAGTTAGGCCTCATATGACTCAACCAAATCATTTGTGCCTCGAGTCGGGCCTTGTTTGAATTAACCATGTCATTTGTGCCTCGAGTCAGGCCTTGTTTGACTCAACCATATAATTTGTGCCTCGAGTCATGGCTCGTTTGACTTAACCATATCATTTGTGCCTCGAGTCAGGCCTCATTTGACTCAACCATATCATTTGTGCCTCGAGTTGGGCCTCATATGACTCAACCAAATCATTTGCGCCTCGAGTCGGGCCTTGTTTAACTCAACCATATCATTTGTGCCTCGAGTCAGGCCTCGTTTGACTAAACCATATCATTTGTGCCTCGAGTCAGGCCTCGTTTGACTCAACCGTATCATTTGTGCCTCGAGTTAGGCCTCGTATGACTCAACCAAATCATTTGCGCCTCGAGTCGGGCCTTGTTTGACTTAACCATGTCATTTGAGCCTCAAGTCAGGCCTTGTTTGACTCAACCATATAATTTGTGCCTCGAGTCATGGCTCGTTTGACTTAACCATATCATTTGCGCCTCGAGTCAGGCCTCATTTGACTCAACCATATCATTTGTGCCTCGAGTTGGGCCTCATATGACTCAACCAAATCATTTGCGCCTCGAGTCGGGCCTTGTTTAACTCAACCATATCATTTGTGCCTCGAGTCAGGCCTCGTTTGACTAAACCATTTCATTTGTGCCTCGAGTCAGGCCTCGTTTGACTCAACCGTATCATTTATGCCTCGAGTTAGGCCTCGTATGACTCAACCAAATCATTTGCGCCTCGAGTCGGGCCTTGTTTGACTTAACCATGTCATTTGTGCCTCAAGTCAGGCCTTGTTTGACTCAACCATATAATTTGTGCCTCGAGTCATGGCTCGTTTGACTTAACCATATCATTTGCGCCTTGAGTCAGGCCTCGTTTGACTCAACCCCATCGTTTGTGCCTCGAGTCAGTCTTGTTTGAATCAGCCATATCATTTGTGCCTCGAGTTAGGCCTCGTTTGACTGAACCATATCATTTGCACCTCAGGTTAGTCATCGTTTGACTCAACCATATCATTTGCACCACGAGTCTGGCCTCGTTTGACTCACCGGTACCATTTGTGCCTCGAGTTGGGCCTCGTTTCACTCAACCATATCATTTGTGCCTAGGGTCAGGCCTCGTTTGGCTAAACCATATTATTTTCGCTTCGAGTAGGACCTCGTTTGACTCACCGATACTATATCATTTGTGCCTCAAGTCAGGCCTCGTTTGATTCAACCATATCATTTGTGCCTCGAGTCAAGCCTCATTTGACTCAACCATATCATTTGCGCCTCGAGTTGGGCCTCGTATGACTCAACCAAGTCATTTACGCCTCAAGTCGGGCCTTGTTTGACTCAGCCATATTATTTGTGCCTCGAGTCCTGCCTTGTTTGACTCAACCATATCATTTGCACCTCGAGTCGGGCCTCGTTTAACTTAACCATATAAGTTCTGCCTCAAGTCATGCCTTGTTTGACTCAACCATATCATTTGCGCCTCAAGTTGGGCCTCATTTGACTCAACCATATCATTTGCGCCTCGAGTTGGGCCTCGTTTAACTTAACCATATAAGTTGTGCCTCAAGTCATGCCTTGTTTGACTCAACCATATCATTTGTGCCTCAAGTTGGGCCTCATTTGACTCAACCCTATCATTTGTGCCTCGAGTCTGTCTTGTTTGACTCAGCCATATCATTTGTACCTCGAGTTAGGCCTCGTTTGACTCAACCATATCATTTGGACCTTGAGTTGGCCCTTGTTAAACTCAACCATATCATTTGTGCCTCTAGTCAGGTCTCGTTTGACTCAACCATATAATTTGTGCCTCGAGTCATGCCTCGTTTGACTTAACCATATCATTTGTGCCTCGAGTCGGGTCTCGTTTGACTCAACCCTATCATTTGTGCCTCGAGTCAGTCTTGTTTGACTCAGCCATATCATTTGTGCCTCGAGTTAGGCCTCGTTTGACTCAACCATATCATTTGGGCCTCGAGTCAAGCCTTGTTTAACTCAACCATATCATTTGGGCCTCGAGTTAGTCCTCGTTTGACTCAACCATATCATTTGTGCCTCAAGTCAGGCCTCGTTTGACTCAACCATATCATTTGTGCCTCGAGTCAGGCCTCGTTTAACACAACCATATCATTTGCGCCTCGAGTTGGGCCTCGTATGACACAACCATATCATTTGCGCCTCGAGTCAGGCCTCATTTGACTCAACCATATCATTTGCTCCTCGAGTCAGGCCTCGTTTGACTCAACCATATCATTTGTGCCTCGAGTCAAGCCTCGTTTGACTCAACCATATCATTTGCGCCTCGAGTCGTGCCTCGTTTAACTCAACCATATCATTTGTGCCTTGAGTCAGGGTCGTTTGACTCAACCATAGAAGTTGTGCTTCTAGTCATGCCTTGTTTCACTCAATGATATCATTTGCGCCTCAAGTTGGGCCTCGTTTGACTCAACCCTATCATTTGTGCCTTGAGTCGGTCTGGTTTGACTCAGCCATATCATTTGTGCCTCGACTTAGGCCTCGTTGCACTCAACCATATCATTTGGACCTCGAGTCGCTTGTTTAACTCAACCATATCATTTGTGTCTCGAGTCAGGGCTTGTTTGACTCAACCATATCATTTGCGCCTCGAGTCAGGCCTCGTTTGACACAACCATATCATTTGCGTCTCGATTCAGGCCTCGTTTGACTCAACCATATCATTTGCGCCTCGAGTCAAGCCTCGTTTGACTCAACCATATCATTTGCGCCTCGAGTCGTGCCTCGTTTAACTCAACCATATCATTTGCGCCTTGAGTCAGGGTCGTTTGACTCAACCATATAAGTTGTGCTTCGAGTCATGCCTTATTTCACTCAATGATATCATTTGCACCTCAAGTTGGGCCTCGTTTGACTCAACCCTATCATTTGTGCCTTGAGTCGGTCTGGTTTGACTCAGCCATATCATTTGAGCCTCGACTTAGGCCTCATTTCACTCAACCATATCATTTGGCCCTCAAGTCGCTTGTTTAACTCAACCATATCATTTGTGCCTCGAGTTAGGGCTTGTTTGACTCAACCATATCATTTGTGCCTCGAGCCAGGACTCGTTTGACTCAACCATATCATTTGTGCCTCGAGTCAGGCCTCGTTTGACTCAACCATATCATTTGTGCCTCGAGTTGGGCCTCGTATGACTCAACCAAATATTTGCGGCCCGAGTCGGGCCTTGTTTGACTCAACCATGTCATTTGTGCCTCGAGTCAGGCCTTGTTTGACTCAACCATATAATTTGTGCCTCGAGTCATGGCTCGTTTGACTTAACCATATCATTTGCGCCTCGAGTCGGGCCTTGTTTGACTCAACCCCATCATTTGTTCCTCGAGTCGGTCTTGTTTGACTCAGCCATATCATTTGTGCCTCGAGTTAGGCCTCGTTTGACTGAACCATATCATTTGCGCCTCAAGTCAGTCATCATTTGACTCAACCATATCATTTGCACCACGAGTCTGGCCTCGTTTGACTCATCGATACCATTTGTGCCTCGAGTTGGGCCTCGTTTCACTCAACCATATCATTTGTGCCTTGGGTCAGGCCTCGGTAGACTAAACCATATCATTTTTGCTTCGAGTAGGGCCTTGTTTGACTCACTGATACCATTTGTGCCACGAGTTGGGCCTCGATTGACTCAACCATATCATTTGTGCCTCGAGTCAGCCATCGTTTGACTCAACCATATCATTCGCACCTCGAGTAGGGCCTCGTACGACTCAACCAAATCATTTGCACCTCGAGTCGGGCCTTGTTTGACTCAGCCATATCATTTGTGCCTCAAGTCTGGCCTTGTTTGACTCAACCATATAATTTGTGCCTCAAGTCATGCCTTGTTTGACTTAACCATATAATTTGTGCCTCGAGTCATGCCTCGTTTGACTCATCCCTACCATTTGTGCCTCGAGTTAGGCCTCGTTTAACTCAACCATATCATTTGCGCCTCGAGTCAGGCCTTGTTTGACTCAACCATATCATTTGCGCCTCGAGTCAGGCCTTGTTTGACTCAACCATATCATTTGCGCCTCGAGTCAGGCCTCGTACCTTATCATTTGTGCCTCAAGTCAGGCCTCGTTTGACTCAACCATATCATTTGTGCATCTAGTTGGGCCTCGTATGACTCAACCAAATCATTTGCGCCTCGAGTCGGGCCTTGTTTGACTCAACCATGTCATTTGTTCCTCGAGTCAGGCCTTGTTTGACTCAACCATATAATTTGTGCCTCGAGTCATGCCTCGTTTGACTTAACCATATCATTTGTGCCTCGAGTCGGGTCTCGTTTGACTCAACCCTATCATTTGTGCCTCGAGTCGGTCTTGTTTGACTTAGCCATATCATTTGTTCCTCGAGTTAGGCCTCGTTTGACTAAACCATATCATTTGCACCTCAAGTCAGTCATCGTTTGACTCAACCATATCATTTGGACCACGAGTCTGGCCTCGTTTGACTCACCGATACCATTTGTGCCTTGAGTTGGGCCTCGTTTCCCTCAACCATATCATTTGTGCCTTGGGTCAGGCCTCGTTTGGCTAAACCATATTATTTTCGCTTCGAGTAGGGCCTCGTTTGACTCACTCATACCATATCATTTGTGCCTCAAGTCAGGCCTCGTTTGACTCAACCATATCATTTGTGCTTCGAGTCAGGCCTCGTTTGACTCAACCATATCATTTGTGCCTCGAGTCGGGCCTCGTATGACTCAACCAAGTCATTTGCGCCTCGAGTCGGGCCTTGTTTGACTCAGCCATATCATTTGTGCCTCGAGTCCAGCCTTGTTTGACTTAACCATATAATTTGTGCCTCGAGTCATGCCTCGTTTGACTTAACCATATCATTTGTGTCACGAGTCATGCCTCGTTTGACTTAACCAATCATTTGTTCCTCGAGTCGGGCCTCGTTTGACTCAACCCTATCATTTGTGCCTCGAGTCAGGCCTTGTTTGACTCAACCATATCATTTGCACCTCGAGTCATGCCTCGTTTCACTCAACCTTATCATTTGTGCCTCGAGTTAGGCCTCGTTTGACTTAACCATATAAGTTGTGCCTCGGGTCAGGCCTTGTTTGACTCAACCATATCATTTGCGCCTCAAGTTGGGCCTCATTTGACTCAACCCTATCATTTGTGCCTCGAGTCTGTCTTGTTTGACTCAGCCATATCATTTGTACCTTGAGTTAGGCCTCGTTTGACTCAACCATATCATTTGGACCTCGAGTTGGCCCTTGTTAAACTCAACCATATCATTTGTGCCTCGAGTCAGGTCTCGTTTGACTCAACCATATAATTTGTGCCTCGAGTCATGCCTCGTTTGACTTAACCATATCATTTGTGCCTCGAGTCGGGTCTCGTTTGACTCAACCCTATCATTTGTGCCTCGAGTCGGTCTTGTTTGACTCAACCATATCATTTGCGCCTCGAGTCAGGCCTCATTTAACTTAACCATATAAGTTATGCCTCGAGTCATGCCTTGCTTGACTCAACCATATCATTTGCGCCTCATGTTGGGCCTCGTTCGATTCACCCCTATCATTTGTGCCTCGAGTCAGTCTTGTTTGACTTAGCCATATCATTTGTGCTCGAGTTAGGCCTCGTTTGACTCAACCATATCATTTGGGCCTCGAGTCAGGCCTTGTTTAACTCAACCATATCATTTGTGCCTCGAGTCAGGCCTCGTTTGACTCAACCATATCATTTGTGCCTCGAGTCAGGCCTCGTTTGACTCAACTATATCATTTGCGCCTTGAGTTGGGCCTCGTATGACACAACCATATCATTTGTGCCTCAAGTCAGGCCTCGTTTGACTCAACCATATCATTTGCGCCTCGAGTCGGGCCTCGTTTAACTCAACCATATCATTTATGCCTCGAGTCAGGGTCGTTTGACTCAACCATATAAGTTGTGCCTTAAGTCATGCCTTGTTTGACTGAACCATATCATTTGCACCTCAAGTTGGGTCTCGTTTGACTCAACCCTATCATTTATCCCTCGAGTTAGTCTTGTTTGACTCAGCCATATCATCTGTGCCTCGAGTGAGGCCTTGTTTAACTCAACTGTAGCATTTGTGCCTCGAGCTAGGCCTTGTTTGACTCAACCATATCATTTGCGCCTCGAGTCAGGCCTCATTTGACTCAACCATATCATTTGTGCCTCGAGTTGGGCCTCATATGACTCAACCAAATCATTTGCGCCTCGAGTCGGGTCTTGTTTGACTCAACCATATAATTTGTGCCTCGAGTCAGGCCTTGTTTGACTCAACCATATAATTTGTGCCTCGAGTCATGCCTCGTTTGACTTAAGCTTATCATTTGTGCCTCGAGTCGGGTCTCGTTTGACTTAACCTTATCATTTGTGCCTTGAGTCGGTCTTGTTTGACTCAGCCATATCATTTGTGCCTCGAGTTAGGCCTCGTTTGACTCAACCATATCATTTGTGCCTAAAGTCAGTCATCGTTTGATTCAACCATATCATTTGCTCCACGAGTCTGACCTTGTTTGACTCACTAATACCATTTGTGCCTCGAGTTGGGCCTCGTTTCATTCAACCATATCAATTGTGCCTTGGGTCAGTCCTCATTTGACTAAACCATATCATTTTCGCTTCGAGTAGGGTCTTGTTTGACTCACTAATACCATTTGTGCCACGAGTTGGGCCTCGATTGACTCAACCATATCATTTGTGCCTCGAGTCTGCCCTCGTTTGACTAAACCATATCATTTGTGCCTCGAGTAGGGCCTCGTATAGCTCAACCAATTCATTTGCGCCTCGAGTCGGGCCTTGTTTGACTCAGCCATATCATTTGTGCCTCGAGTCCGTCCTTGTTTGACTCAACCATATAATTTGTGCCTCCAGCCATGCCTTGTTTGACTCAACCATATAATTTGTGCATCGAGTCAGGCCTCGTTTGACTCAACCATATAATTTGTGCATCGAGTCAGGCCTCGTTTGACTCAACCATATCATTTGCGCCTCGAGTCAGGCCTCGTTTGACTCAACCATATCATTTGTGCCTCGAGTCAGGCCTCGTTTGACTCAACCATATCATTTGTGCCTCGAGTTGGGCCTCGTATGACTCAACTAAATCATTTGCGCCTCGAGTCGGGCCTTCTTTGACTCAACCATGTCATTTGTGCCTCGAGTCATGGCTTGTTTGACTTAACCATATCATTTGCGCCTCGAGTCGGGCTTCGTTTGACTCAACCCCATCATTTGTGCCTCGAGTTGGTCTTGTTTGTCTCAGCCATATCATTTGTGCCTCGAGTTAGGCCTCGTTTGACTCAACCATATCATTTGCGCCTCAAGTCAGTCATCATTTGACTCAACCATATCATTTGTACCACGAGTCTGGCCTCGTGTGACTCACCGATACCATTTGTGCCTCGAGTTGGGCCTCGTTTCACTCAACCATATCATTTGTGCCTTGAGTCAGGCCTCGTTTGGCTAAACCATATTATTTTCGCTTTGAGTAGGGCCTAGTTTGACTCACTGATACCATTTGTGCCATGAGTTGGGCCTCGATTGACTCAACCATATCATTTGTGCCTCGAGTCACCCCTCGTTTGACTCAACCATATCATTTGCGCCTCGAGTTGGGCCTCGTATGACTCAACCAAATCATTTGCGCCTCGAGTCGGGCCTTGTTTGACTCAGCCATATCATTTGTGCCCCGAGTCTGGCCTTGTTGGACTCAACCATATAATTTGTGCCTTGAGTCATGCCTCCTTTGACTTAACCTTATCATTTGTGCCTCGAGTTGGGCCTCGTTTGACTCATCCCTATCATTTGTGCCTCGAGTCGGCCTTGTTTGACTCAACCATATCATTTGCACCGCGAGTCAGGCCTCGTTTGACTCAACCATATCATTTGCGCCTCGAGTCGGGCCTCATTTAACTAACCATATCATTTGTGCCTCGGGTCATGCCTCGTTTGACTCAACCATATATGTTGTGCCTCGGGTCATGCCTTGTTTGACTCAACCATATCATTTGCACCTCAAGTTGGGCCTCGTTTGACTCAACCCTATGATTTGTGCCTCGAGTCAGTCTTGTTTGACTTAGCCATATCATTTGTTCCTCGAGTAAGGCCTCGTTTGACTCAACCATATCATTTGGGCCTCGAGTCGGCTCTTGTTTAACTCAACCATATCAGTTGTGCCTTGGGTCAAGCCTTGTTTGACTTAATCATATCATTGGGGCCTTGAATCGGGCCTCATTTGACTCACCGATACCATTCGTGCCTCGAGTTGGGCCTCGTTTCACTCAACCATATCATTTGTCCCTCGAGTCAGGCCTCGTTTGACTCAACCATATCTTTTGCGCTTGGAGTCGAACCTCGTTTAACTCAACCATATCATTTGTGCCTCGAGTCATGCCTCGTTTGACTCCACCATATCATTTGTGTCTCGAGTCAGGCCTCATCTGACTCACCGATACCATTTGTGCCTTGAGTTGGGCCTCGTTGGACTCAACCATATCATTTGTGCCTCGGGTCAGGCCTCGTTTGTCTCAACCATATCATTTGCACCTCGAGTCAGGCCTCGTTTGACTCACCGATACCATTTGTTCCTCGAGTTGGGCCTCGTTTGACTTAACCATATCATTTGTCCCTCGAGTCAGGCCTCATTAGACTTAACCTATCGTTTGTGCCTTGAGTCAGGCCTTGTTTGACTCAACCATATCATTTGTGCCTCGAGTCGGGCCATGTTTGACTCACCCATATGTTTGAGCCTCCAGTCGGGCTTATTTGGCTCACCTATATGTTTGGGGCCCGAGTCGGTCTTTGTTTGACTCACCCTTATAATTTGCACCCCGAGTCAATCCTCATTTGTCTCAATTATATGTTTGCACCATGAGTCATGCCTCGTTTCACTCAACCATATCATTTGCGCCTCGAGTCGAGCCTCGTTTGACTCAACCATATCATTTGCCCCTCTAGTCGGGCCTCACTTGACTCACCGATACCATTTGTGCCTCGAGTTGGGCCTCGTTTGACTCAACCATATCATTTGTCCCTCAGGTCACGCCTCGTTTGACTCAACCATATTATTTGCGCCTCGAGTCAGGCCTCGTTTAACTCATTGATACCATTTGCGCCTCGAGTTTGGCCTCGTTTGACTCAACCGTATCATTTGTGCCTCGAGTCAGGCCTTGCTTGACTCAACCATATCATTTGTGCTTTGAGTCGGTCCTTTTTTGACTCACCCATACGTTTGAACCTCGAGTCGGGCCTTATTTGACTCAGCCATATGTTTGCGCCTTGAGTCGATCCTTGTTTGACTCACCCGTATCATTTGCACCTCGAGTCAAATCTCGTTTGGCTCAACCATGTGTTTGCGCCCCAAATCTGGCCTTGTTTGACTCACCCATATCATTTGCATCACAAGTCGGGCCTTGTTTGACCCAACCATATAATTTGCGCCTCGAGTCGGGCCTCATTTCACCCAACGATGCCATTTGTGCCTTGAGTTGCGCCTTATTTAACTCAACTATATCATTTGTGCCTCGAGTCAGGCCTTGTTTGACTAAACCATATCATTTGTGCCTCGAGTTGGGCCTCGTTTGACTCATCCATATTATTTGTGCTTTGAGTCGGGCCTTGTTTGACTCAACCATACCATTTGGGCCTCGAGTCGGGCCTTCTTTGACTCAACCATATCATTTGTGCCTTGAGTCATACCCCGTTTGACTCAACCATATCATTTGCATCTCAAGTCGGGCCTCATTTGACTCACCGATACCATTTGTGCCTCCAGTTGGGCCTCGTTTGACTCAACCATATCATTTGGGCCTCAGATCAAGCCTCGTTTGACTCAACCATATGTTTGTACCATGAGTCTTGTCTTGTTTCACTTAACCATATCATTTGCGCTTTGAGTCGGGCCTCATTTGACTCTCCGATACCATTTGCGCCTCGAGTTGGGCCTCGTTTGACTAAACCATATCATTTATCCCTCGGGTCACGCCTCGTTTGACACATCCATATCATTTGCGCCTCGAGTCGGGTCTTGTTTGACTCAACCATATCCTTTGCGCCTCGAGTCGAGCCTTATTTGACTGAGCCATATGTTTGCGCCTTGAGTCGATCCTCATTTGACTCACCTTTATCATTTGCACCTCGAGTCAAGTCTTGTTTGGCTCAACCATGTGTTTACGCCTCGAGTCTGGCCTTGTTTGACTCACCCATATCATTTGCACCACGAGTCGGGCCTTGTTTGACTTAACCATATCATTTGCGCCTCGAGTCAGGCCTCATTTGACTCACCGATGTCATTTGTGCCTCGTGTTGGGCCTCGTTTAACTCAACCATATCATTTGTGCCTCGAGTCAGGCCTTGTTTGACTCAACCATATCATTTGCGCCTCGAGTCGGGCCTGGTTTGACTCAACCATATCATTTGTGCTTTGAGTTAGGCCTTGTTTAACTCAACCATATCATTTGGGCCTCGATTTGGGCCTCGAATCGAGCCTCGTTTGACTCAACCATATCATTTGTGCCTTGTGTCAGGCCTCGTTTGACTCAACCATATCATTTGCGTCTCGAGTCGGGCCTTATTTGACTCATCGATACCATTTGTGCCTCTAGTTAGGCCTCGTTTGACTCAACCACAACATTTGTGCCGCGAGTCAAGCCTCATTTGACTCAACCATATCATTTATGCCTCGAGTCGGCCTCGTTTGACTCACCGATACCATTTGTGCCTTGAGTTGGTCCTCGTTTGACTTAACCATATCATTTGTGCCTCGAGTCAGGCCTCATTTCACTCAACCATATCATTTGTGCCTTGAGTCGGGCCTCGTTTGCTTCAACCATATTATTTGTGCCTCAAGTCAGGCCTTGTTTGACTCAACCATATCAATTTTGCCTTGAGTCGGACCTTGATTGACCCACCCATATGTTTGAGCCTCCAGTCGGACCTTATTTGGCTCACCTATATGTTTGCGCCCCGAGTCGGTCTTCGTTTGACTCACCCTTATCATTTGCACCCCGACTCAAGCCTCGTTTGACTCAACCATATGTTTGTACCATGAGTCATGCCTCGTTTGACTTAACCATATCATTTGTGCCTCGAGTCGGGTCTCGTTTAACTCAACCATATCATTTGCCACTCGAGTCGGGCCTCATTTGACTCACCGACACCATTTGTGCCTCAAGTTGGGCCTCGTTTGACTCAATCATATCATTTATCCCTCGGGTCACGCCTCATTTGACAAAACTATATCATTTGCGCCTCGAGTCAGATCTTGTTTGACTTAACCATATCATTTGTGCCTCGAAACGGGCCTCGTTTGACTCACCAATCCCTTTTGTGCCTCGAGTTGGGCCCTATTTGACTCAACCACATCATTTGTGCCTCGAGTCAAGCCTCGTTTGACTTAACCATATCATTTGTGCCTCGAGTCGGGCCTTGTTTGTCTCACTCATACGTTTGTACCTCGAGTCGGGACTTATTTGACTCAGCCATATGTTTCGCCTTGAGTCAATCCTCGTTTGACTCACCATTATCATTTGTACCTCGAGTCAAGTCTCGTTTGGCTTAACCATGTGTTTACGCCCCGAGTCTGGCTTTGTTTGACTCACCCTGATCATTTGCGCCATGAGTCGGGCCTTGTTTGACTAAACCATATCATTTGCACCTCGAGACAGGCCTCATGTGACTCACTGATACCATTTGTGCCTCGAGTTGGGCCTCGTTTAACTCAACCATATCATTTGTGCCTCGAGTGAGGCCTTGTTTGTCTCCACCATATCATTGGCGCCTCGAGTCGGGCCATGTTTGACTGAACCATATCATTTGCACTTTGAGTCGGGCCTCGTTTGACTCAACTCTATCATTTGTGCCTCGAGTCATGCCTCGTTTGACTCAACCATATGATTTGCGTCTCAAGTCAGGCCTCATTTGACTCACCAATACCATTTGTGCCTCCAGTTGGGCCTTGTTTGACTCAACCATATTATTTGTGCCTCGGGTCAAGCCTCGTTTGACTCAACCATATCATTTGTGCCTCGGGTCAAGCCTCGTTGGACTCACCGATACCATCGAGTTGGGCCTCGTTGGACTCAACCATATCATTTGCACCTCGAGTCAGGCCTCGTTTGACTCAACCATATCATTTGCGCTTTGAGTCGGTTTGACTCAACCATATCATTTACACCTCGAGTCAGGCCTCGTTTCACTCAACCATATAAATTGTGCCTCGAGTCATGCCTTATTTAAATCAACCATATCATTTGCGTCTCGAGTCAGGCCTCATTTGACTCACCGATTCCGTTTGTGCCTCCAGTTGACCTCGTTTGACTCAAGCATATCATTTGTGCCTCGAGTCAGCCCTTGTTTGACATAACCATATAATTTGCGCCTCGAGTTGGGCCTCGTTTGACTCAACCATATCATTTGCGCTTCGAGTCGGGCCTTGTTTGACTCAACCATACCATTTGGGCCTCGAGTCGGGCCTTTTTTGACTCAACCATATCATTTGTGCCTTGAGTCATACCTCGTTTGACTCAACCATATCATTTACGTCTGAAGTCAGGCCTCATTTTACTCACCGATACCATTTGTGCCTCCAGTTGGGCCTCGTTTGACTCAACCATATCATTTGTGCCTCAGATCAAGCCTCGTTTGACTCAACCATATGTTTGTACCATGAGTCTTGTCTCGTTTCACTTAACCATATCATTTGCCCCTCGAGTCGGGCCTCACTTGACTCACCGATACCATTTGTGTCTCGTTGGACTCAACCATATCATTTGTGCCTCGAGTCAGGCCTCGTTTGACTCAACCATATCATTTGCGCTTTGAGTTGGGCCTTGTTTGACTCAACCGTATCATTTACGCCTCGAGTCAGGCCTCGCTTCACTCAACCATATCAATTGTGCCTCGAGTCATGCCTCATTTAAATCAACCATATCATTTGCGTCTCGAGTCGGGCCTCATTTGACTCACCGATACCATTTGTGCCTCCAGTTGGGCCTCATTTGACTCAACCATATCATTTGTGCCTCGAGTCAGCCCTTGTTTGACATAACCATATCACCTGCACCTCGAGTCGGGCCATGTTTGACTCACCCATATGTTTAAACCTTGAGTCGGGCCTCATTTGACACACCGATACCATTTGTGCCTCCAGTTGGGCCTTGTTTGACTCAACCATAATATTTGTGCCTCGGGGCAAGCCTCGTTTGACTTAATCATATCATTTGCGCCTCAAGTCGGGCCTCATTTGACTCAACGATACCATTTGTGCCTCGAATTGGGCCTCATTTGACTCAACCATATCATTTGTGCCTCGAGTCAGGCCTCGTTTGACTTAACCATATCATTTGCGCCTCGAGTCGGGCCTCATTTGACTCAACCATATCATTTGCGCTTTGAGCCAGACCTTGTTTGACTCAACCATATCATTTGCGCCTCGAGTCAGGCCTCGTTTGACTCAACCATATAATTTGTGCCCCGAGTCATGCCTCGTTTGACTCAACTATATCATTTGCATCTTGAGTTGGGGCTCATCTGACTCACCGATACCATTTGTGCCTCGAGCTGGGCCTTGTTTGACTCAACCATATCATTTGCGCCATGAGTCGGGCCTTGTTTGACTCAACCATTTCATTTGTGCCTTGAGTTAGGCCTCATTTGACTCACCGGTACCATTTGTGCCTCGAGCTAGGCCTCGTTTGACTCAACCATATCATTTGTGCCTCGGGTCAGGCCTCATTTGACTCAACCATATTATTTGCACCTTGTGTCGGGCCTCATTTGACTCACCGATACCATTTGTGCCTCGAGTTGGGCCTCGTTTGACTTAACCATATCATTTGTGCCTCGAGTCAGGCCTCATTTTACTTAACCATATCATTTGTGCCTTGAGTCGGGCCTTGTTTGATTCAACCTTATCATTTGTGCCTCGAGTCGGGCCTCATTTGAGTCACCGATACCATTTGGGCCTCGAGTTGGGTCTCGTTTGACTTAACTATATCATTTTGTGTCCCATGTCAGGCCTTGTTTGACTCAACCATATCATTTTCGCCTTGCGTCGGGCCAAGTTTGTGTCACGCATATGTTTGAGCCTCTAGTCGGGCCTTATTTGGCTCACCTATATGTTTGGGCCCCGAGTCGGTCTTCGTTTAACTCACCCTTATCAGTTGAACCCCGAGTCAAGCCTCGTTTGACTCAACCATATGTTTGCACTATGAGTCATGCCTCATTTGACTCAATCATATCATTTGCGCCTCGAGCTGGGCCTCGTTTGACTCAACCATATCATTTGCCCCTTGAGTCGGGACTCACTTGACTCACCGATACCATTTGTGCCTCGAGTTGTGCCTCGTTTGACTCAACCATATTATTTTTCCCTTAGGTCATGCCTCGTTTGACTCAACCAAATCATTTGCCCCTCGAGTCGGACCTCGTTTGACTCACCGATGCCATTTGTGCCTCGAGTTTGGCCTCGTTTGACTCAACCATATCATTTGTGCCTCAATTCGGGCCTTGTTTGACTCACCCATATGTTTGAACCTTGAGTCGGGCCTTATTTGACTCAGCCATATGTTTGCGCCTCGAGTCGATCCTCATTTGACACACCCTTATCATTTGCATCTTGAGACAAGTCTCGTTTGGCTCAACCATGTGTTTGCTCCCTGAGTCTGGCCTTGTTTAACTCAACCATATCATTTGTACCTCGAGTCAGGCCTCGTTTAACTCAACCATATCATTTGCGTCTCGAGTCGGGCCTCATTTGATTCAACCATATCATTTGCGCTTTGAGTCAGGCCTTGTTTGACTCAACCATATCATTTGGGTCTCGAGTCAAGCCTCGTTGAACTCAACCACATAATTTGTGCCTCGATCCATCCTCGTTTGACTTAACCATATCATTTGCGTCTCAAGTCGGGCGTTATTTGACTCACTTATCCATATGTGCCTCCAATTGAGCCTCGTTTGACTCAACCATATCATTAGTGACTTGGGTGAAGCCTTGTTTGACTCAACCATATCATTTGCGCTTTGAGTCGAGCCTCGTTTGACTCACTGATACCATTTGTGCCACGAGTTGGGCCTCGTTTGACTCAACCATATCATTTGTGCCTCGAGTCGGGCCTCGTTTGTCTCAACCATATCATTTGCGCTTTGAGTCGGGCCTTGTTTGACTCAACCATATCATTTGCGCCTCGAGTCAGGCCTTGTTTCAATCAACCATATAATTTGTGCCTCGAGTCAGGCCTCGTTTGACTCAACCATATCATTTGCGTCTCGGGTCGGGCCTCATTTGACTCAACGATACCATTTGTGCCTCTAGTTGGGCCTCGTTGGACTCAACCATATCATTTGTGCCTCGGGTCAGGCCTCGTTTTACTCAACCATATCATTTGCGCCTGAAGTCGGGCATCGTTTGACTCACCGATACGATTTGTGCCTTGAGTTGGGCCTCGTTTGACTTAACCATATCATTTGTGCCTCGAGTCAGGCCTCATTTGACTCAACCATATCATTTGTGCCTTGAGTCGGGCCTCGTTTGATTCAACCATATCATTTGCGCCTCGAGTCGGGCATCATTTTACTCACCGATACTATTTGTGCCTCGAGTTGGGCCTCGTTTGACTCAACCATATTATTTCTGCCTCGAGTCAGGCCTTATTTGACTCAACCAAATCTTTTTCGCCTCGAATCGGGACATGTTTGACTCACCCATATGTTTGAGCCTCCAGTCGGGCCTTATTTGGCTCATTTATATGTTTGCGCCCCGAGTTGGTCTTCGTTTGACTCATCCTTATCATTTGCACCCCGAGTCAATCCTTGTTTGACTCAACCATATGTTTGTACCATGAGTCATGCCTCGTTTCACTCAACCATATCATTTGTGCCTCGTGTCGGGCCTCATTTGACTCATCGATACCATTTGGGCCTCGACTTGGGTCTCGTTTGACTCAACCATATCATTTATCCCTCGGGTCATGCCTCATTTGACTCAACCATATCATTTGCGCCATGAGTCAGGCCTTGTTTGACTCAACCATACCAATTACGCCTCGAGTCGGGCCTCTTTTGATGCACCGATACCATTTGTGCCTCCAGTTGGGCCTCGTTTAACTCAACCATATCATTTGTGCCTTGAGTCAGGCTTGGTTTGACTCAACCATATCATTTGCACCTCGAGTCGGGCCTCGTTTGACTCAACCATATCATTTGTGCTTCGAGTCGGGCATTGTTTGACTTAACCATACCTTTTGGGCCTCGAGTCGGGCCTCGTTTGACTCAACCATATCATTTGTGCCTCGAGTCATGCCTCGTTTGACCCAACCATATCATTTGCGTGTCAAGTTGGGCCTCATTTGACCCACGATACCATTTGTGCCTCCAGTTGGGCCTCGTTTGACTCAACCATATTATTTGTGCCTTAGGTCAAGCCTCGTTTGACTCACCGATACCATTTGTGCCTCGAGTTGAGTCTCGTTTGACTCAACCATATCATTTGTGCCTCATGTCAGCCTTGTTTGACTCAACCATATCATTTGCGCTTCAAATCGGGCCTCGTTTGACTCAACCATATAATTTGCACCTTCAGTCAGGCCTCGTTTGACTCAACCATATCAATTGTGCCTCGAGTAATGCCTCATTTGACTCAACCATATCATTTGCGTCTCGAGTCGGCCTCATTTAGCTCGCTGATGCCATTTGTGCCTCGAGTTGGGCCTCGTTTGACTCAACCATATAATTTGTGCCTCGAGTCAGGCTTCGTTTGACTCAACCATATCATTTGTGCCTCGAGTCGGGCCTCGTTTGACTCAACCATATCATTTGCGCTTTGAGTCAGACTTTTTTGACTCAACGATATCATTTGCGCCTCGAGTCAGGCCTCGTTTGACTCAACCATATCATTTGCGCCTCGAGTCAGGCCTCGTTTGACTCAACCATATCATTTGCGCTTCAAATCGGGCCTCGTTTGACTCAACCATATAATTTGCACCTTCAGTCAGGCCTCGTTTGACTCAACCATATCAATTGTGCCTCGAGTAATGCCTCATTTGACTCAACCATATCATTTGCGTCTCGAGTCGGCCTCATTTAGCTTGCTGATGCCAATTGTGCCTCGAGTTGGGCCTCGTTTGACTCAACCATATAATTTGTGCCTCGAGTCAGGCTTCGTTTGACTCAACCATATAATTTGTGCCTCGAGTCAGGCTTCGTTTGACTCAACCATATCATTTGCGCTTTGAGTCGGGCCTCGTTTGACTCAACCATATCATTTGCGCCTCGAGTCAGGCCTCGTTTGACTCAACCATATAATTTATGCCCCAAGTCAGGCTTCATTTGACTCAACCATATCATTTGTGCCTCGAGTCGGCCCTCGTTTGACTCAACCATATCATTTGCGCTTTTAGTTGGACCTTTTTGACTCAACCATATCATTTGCGCCTCGAGTCAGGCCTCGTTTGACTCAACCATATCATTTGTGGCTCGTGTCATGCCTCGTTTGACTCAACCATATCATTTGTGTGTCGATTCGGGCCTCATCTGACTCACCGATACTATTTGAGCCTCGAGTTGGGCCTCGTAGGACTCAACCATATCATTTGTGCCTCGGGTCAGGCCGCGTTAAATGCAACCATATCATTTGCACCTCCAGTCGGGCCTCATTTGACTCACCGATACCATTTGTGCCTCGAGTTGGGCCTCGTTTGACTTAACCATATCATTTGTGCCTCGAGTCAGGCCTCATTTGACTCAACCATATTATTTGTGCCTTGAGTCGGGCCTCGTTTGATTCAACCATATCATTTGTGCCTCGAGTCGGGCCTCATTTGACTCACCGATACCATTTGGGCCTCGAGTTGGGTCTCGTTTGACTTAACGATATCATTTGTTCCTCGTGTTGGGCCTTGGTTGACTCAACCATATCATTTTTGCTTCGAGTCGGGCCATGTTTGACTCACCCATTTGTTTGATCCTCTAGTCGGGCCTTATTTAGCTCACCTATATGTTTGGGCCCCGAGTCGGTCTTTGTTTGACTCAACCTTATCATTTGCACCCCGAGTCAAGCCTCGTTTGACTCAACCATATGTTTGCACCATGAGTCATGCCTCGTTTCACTCAACCATATCATTTGCGTCTCTACTCGGGCCTCGTTTGACTCAACCATATTATTTGCCCCTCGAGTCGAGCCTCACTTGACTCGCCGATAGCATTTGTGCCTCGAGTTGGGCCTCGTTTAACTCGACCATATCATTTGTGCCTCGAGTCAGGACTTGTTTGACTTAACCATATCATTTGTGCCTCGAGTCGGGTCTTGTTTGACTCACCCATCTGTTTGAACCTCGAGTCAGGCCTTATTTGACTCAGCCATATGTTTGCACCTCGAGTCGATCCTTGTTTGACTCACCCGTATCGTTTGCAGCTCGAGTCAAGTCTCTTTTTGGCTCAACCATGTGTTTGCGCCCCGCGTCTGACCTTGTTTGACTCACCCATATCATTTGCGTCACGAGTTGAGCCATGTTTGACTCAACCATATCATTTGCGCCTCGAGTCAGGCCTCATTTCACTCAATGAGGCCATTTGTGCCTCAAGTTGGGCCTCGTTTAACTCAACCATATCATTTGTGCCTCGAGTCAGGCCTTATTTGACTCAACCATATCATTTGCACCTTGAGTCGGGCCTCGTTTGACTCAACCATATCATTTGCACTTTGAGTCGGGGCTTGTTTGACTCAACCATACCATTTAGGCCTCAAGTCGGGCCACGTTTGACTCAACCATATCATTTGTGCCTTGAGTCATACCTCGTTTGACTCAACCATATCATTTGCGTCTTAAGTCGAGCCTCATTTGACTCACCGATACCATTTGTGCCTCCAGTTGGGCCTCGTTTGACTCAACCATATCATTTGTGCCACGCGTCAAGCCTCGTTTGACTCAACCATATTATTTGCGCCTTGAGTCGGGCCTCGTTTGACTCACTGATACCATTTGTGCCTTGAGTTAGGCCTCACTTGGCTCAACCATATCATTTGTGCCTCGAGTCAGGCCTAGTTTGACTCAACCATATCATTTGCGCCTCGAGTCGGGCCTCATTTGACTCAACCATATCATTTGCGCTTTGAGTCGGGCCTTGTTTGACTCAACCATATCATTTGCGCCTTGAGTCGGGCCTTGTTTGGCTCAACCATATCATTTGTACCTCAAGTCAGACCTAGTTTGACTCAACCATATCATTTGCGCCTCAAGTCGGGCCTCATTTGATTCAACCATATCATTTGCGCTTTGATTCGGGCCTTGTTTGACTCAACCATATCATTTGCGCCTTGAGTCGGGTCTCATTTGACTCAACCATGTCATTTGTGCCTCGAGACATGCCTCGTTTGACTCAACCATATCATTTGCGCCTCAAGTCGAGCCTCGTTTGACTCAACCATATCATTTGCGCCTTGAGTCAGGCCTCATTTGACTCACTGATACCATTTGTGCCTCGAGTTGGGCCTCGTTTGGCTCAACTATATCATTTGTGCCTCAGGTTAGGCCTTGTTTGACACAACCATATCATTTACACCTCGAGTCGGGCCTCGTTTGACTCAACCATATCATTTCTGCCTCGAGTCATGCCTCGTTTGACTCAACCATATCATTTGCGTCTCAAGTCGGGCCTCATTTGACCCACCATACCATTTGTGCCTCCAGTTGGGCCTCGTTTGACTCAACCATATTATTTGTGCCTTAGGTCAAGCCTTATTTGACTCAACCATATCATTTGCGCATCGAGTCAGGCCTCGTTTGACTCACCGATACCATTTGTGCCTCGAGTTGAGTCTCGTTTGACTTAACCATATCATTTGCGCCTCGAGTCGGGCCTCGTTTGACTCAACCATATCATTTGCACTTTGAATCGGGCCTTGTTTGACTCAACCATATAATTTGCACTATGAGTCAGGCCTCGTTTGACTCAACCATATCAATTGTGCCTCGAGTAATGCCTCATTTGACTCAACCATATCATTTGCATCTCGAGTCGGCCTCATTTAGCTCACTGATACCATTTGTGCCTCGAGTTGGGCCTTGTTTGACTCAACCATATAATTTGTGCCTCGAGTCAGGCTTCGTTTGACTCAACCATATCATTTGTGCCTCGAGTCGGGCCTCGTTTGACTCAACCATATCATTTGCGCTTTGAGTTGGACCTTTTTGACTCAACCATATCATTTGCGCCTCGAGTCAGGCCTCGTTTGACTCAACCATATAATTTGTGCCTCGAGTCAGGCTTCATTTGACTCAACCATATCATTTACGCCTCGAGTCGGCCCTCGTTTGACTCAACCATATCATTTGCGATTTGAGTCGGACCTTTTTGACTCAACCATATCATTTGCGCCTCGAGTCAGGCCTCGTTTGACTCAACCATATCATTTGTGGCTTGTGTCATGCCTCGTTTGACTCAACCATATCATTTGTGTCTCGATTCGGGCCTCAACTGACTCACCGATACTATTTGTGCCTCGAGTTGGGCCTCGTTGGACTCAACCATATCATTTGTGCCTCGGGTCAGGCTGCGTTAAATGCAACCATATCATTTGCACCTCCAGTCGGGCCTCATTTGACTCACCGATACCATTTGTGCCTCAAGTTTGGCCTCGTTTGACTTAACCATATCATTTGTGCCTCGAGTCAGGCCTCGTTTGACTCAACCATATTATTTGTGCCTTGAGTCGGGCCCCGTTTGATTCAACCATATCATTTGTGCCTCGAGTCGAGCCTCATTTGACTCACCGATACCATTTGGGCCTCGAGTTGGGTCTCGTTTGACTCAACGATATCATTTGTTCCTCGTGTCGGGCCTTGGTTGACTCAACCATATCATTTTCGCTTCGAGTCGGGCCATGTTTGACTCACCCATTTGTTTGATCCTCCAGTCGGGCCTTATGTAGCTCACCTATATGTTTGGGCACCGAGTCGGTCTTCGTTTGACTCAACCTTATCATTTGCACCCCGAGTTAAGCCTCGTTTGACTCAACCATATGTTTGCACCATGAGTCATGCCTCGTTTCACTCAACCATATCATTTGCGCCTCGAGTCGGGCCTCGTTTGACTCAACCATATTATTTGCCCCTCGAGTCGAGCCTCACTTGACTCACCGATAGCATTTGTACCGTAAGTTGGGCCTCGTTTAACTCAACCATATCATTTGTGCCTCGAGTTAGGACTTGTTTGACTTAACCATATCATTTGTGCCTCGAGTCGGGCCTTGTTTGACTCACCCATCTGTTTGAACCTCGAGTCGGGCCTTATTTGACTCAGCCATATGTTTGCACCTCGAGTCGATCCTCGTTTGACTCACTCGTATCATTTGCAGCTCGAGTCAAGTCTCTTTTTGGCTCAACCATGTGTTTGCGCCTCGCATCTGGCCTTGTTTGACTTACCCATATCATTTGCGTCACGAGTCGAGCCTTGTTTGACTCAACCATATCATTTGCGCCTCGAGTCAGGCCTCATTTCACTTAATGAGGCCATTTGTGCCTCGAGTTGGGCCTCATTTATCTCAACCATATCATTTGTGCCTCGAGTCAGGCCTTATTTGACTCAACCATATCATTTACACCTTGAGTCGGGCCTCATTTGACTCAACCATATCATTTGCACTTTGAGTCGGGCCTTGTTTGACTCAACCGTACCATTTAGGCCTCGAGTCGGGGCTCGTTTGACTCAACCATATCATTTGTGCCTTGATTCATACCTCGTTTGACTCAACCATATCATTTGCGTCTTAAGTCGAGCCTCATTTGACTCACCGATACCATTTGTGCCTTTAGTTGGGCCTCGTTTGACTCAACCATATCATTTGTGCCACACGTCAAGCCTTGTTTGACTCAACCATATCATTTGCGCCTCGAGTCGGGCCTCGTTTGACTCACTGATATCATTTGTGCCTCAAGTTAGGCCTCGTTTGGCTCAACCATATCATTTGTGCCTCGAGTCAAGCCTAGTTTGACTCAACCATATCATTTGCGCCTCGAGTCGGGCCTCATTTGACTCAACCATATCATTTGCGCTTTAATTCGGGCCTTGTTTGACTCAACCATATCATTTGCGCATTGAGTCGGGCCTTGTTTGACTCAACCATATCATTTGTGCCTTGAGTCGGGTCTCGTTTGACTCAACCATGTCATTTGTGCCTCGAGACATGCCTCGTTTGACTCAACCATATCATTTACGCCTCAGGTCGAGCCTCGTTTGACTCAACCATATCATTTGTGCCTTGAGTCGGGCCTCATTTGACTCACTGATACCATTTGTGCCTCAAGTTGGGCCTCGTTTGGCTCAACTATATCATTTGTGCCTCAGGTTAGGCCTCGTTTGACACAACCATATCATTTACGCCTCGAGTCGGGCCTCATTTGACTCAACCATATCATTTGCGCCTCGAGTCAGGCATCATTTGACTGATCGATACCATTTGTGCCTCGAGTTGGGCCTTGTTTGACTCAACCATATCATTTGTGCCTCGAGCCATGCCTTGTTTGACTCAACCATATCATTTGCACCTCGAGTCGGGCCTCGTTTGACTCACCGATACCATTTGTGCCTCGAGTTAGGCCTCGTTGGACTCAACCATATCATTTGCACCTCGAGTCAAGCCTCGTTTGACTCAACCATATCATTTGCGCTTTGAGTCAGGCCTTGTTTGACTCAACCATATCATTTACGCCTCGAGTCAGGCCTCGTTGCACTCAACCATATCAATTATGCCTCGAGTCATGCCTCATTTAAATCAACCATATCATTTGTGTCTCGAGTCGGGCCTCATTTGACTCACCGATACCATTTGTGCCTCGAGTTGGGCCTCATTTGACTCAACCATATCATTTGTGCCTCGAGCCATGCCTTGTTTGACTCAAGCATATAGTTTGTGCCTCGAGTCATGCCTAGTTTGACTCAATCATATCATTCGCGCCTCGAGTCGGGCCTAGTTTGACTCAACCATACCATTTGCGCCTTGAGTCAGGCCTCATTTAAGTAAACCATATCATTTGCGGCTCGAGTCAGTCCTCGTTTGACTCAACTATATCATTTGCGCCTCGAGTCAGGCCTCATTTGACTCACCGATACCATTTGTACCTCGAGTGGGCCTCATTTGGCTCAACCATACCTTTCGTGCCTCGAGTTGAGCCTCATTTGACTCAACCATATCATTTGTGCCTTGGGTCAGGCCTCATTTGACTAAACCATATCATTTGCGGCTCGAGTTGGGCCTCGTTTGACTCAGCTATATCATTTGCGCCTTAAGTCAGGCCTCATTTGACTCACCGATACCATTTGTGCCTCGAGTGGGCCTCATTTGACTCAACCATATCATTTGTGCCTTGGGTCAGGGCTCATTTGACTAACCGATACCATTTGTGCCTTGAATTGGGCCTTGTTTGACTAAACCATATAATTTACGCCTTGAATCGAGCCTCCTTTAACTCAACCATATCATTTGCACCTCGAGTCGGGCCTCATTTGACTAACCGATACCATTTGTGCCTCGAATTGGCCTCGTTTGACTCAACCATATCGTTTATGCCTCGAGTCATGCCTTGTTTGACTTAATCATATCATTTGTGCCTCGGGTCGGGTCACATTTGACTCAACCATATCATTTACGCCATGAGTAAGGCCTTGTTTAACTCAACCATATCATTTGCACGTCGAGTCAGGCCTCGTTTGACTCACGGATACCATTTGTGCCTCGAGTGGAGACTTATTTGATTCAACCATATAATTTGCGCCTCGAGTCGGGACTGGTTTGACTCAACCATATCATTTGCGCCTCGAGGCGGGCCTTATTTGACTTACCCATATGTTTATGCAACAATTCGGGCCTCGTTTGACTAAACCATATCGTTTATGCCTCGAGTCATGCCTCGTTTAACTCAACCATATCATTTGCGCCTCAAGTTGGGCCTTGTCTTACTCAACCATACCATTTCTGCCTCGAGTCATGCCTCATTTTACTCAACCATATCATTTGTGCCTCGAGTCGGGTCTTGTTTGACTAAACCATATTGTTTGTGCCTCGAGTCATGCCTCGTTTGACTCAATCATATCATTTGCACCAGAGTTGGGCCTTGTTTGACTCAACCATATCATTTCTGCCTCGAGTCAAGCCTCATTCGACTCACCCATATCATTTATGCCTCGAGTCAAGCCTCGTTTGACTCAACCATATCATTTGCACCTTAGTCAGGCCTCGTTTGACTCAACCATATCATTTGCGGCAAGAGTCAGGCCTTGTTTGACTCAACCATATCATTTGTCGCTCGAGTCAGGCCTCATTTGACTTAACCATATCATTTCTGCCTCGAGTCATGCCTCATTTGACTAAACCTTATCATTTGTGCCTCGAGTCGAACTTCGTTTAACTCACCCTTATCATTTGCACCACGAGTCAAGCCTCGTTTGACTCACCCATGTGTTTGTGTCTCGAGTCAGGCCTTGTTTGACTCACCCATATCATTTACGCCTCGAGTCGGGCCTCGTTTGACTCTTCGATACCATTTGTGCCTTGAGTTGGGCCTCGTTTGACTTAACCAAACCATTTGTGCCTCAAGTCAGGCCTTGTTTGACTCAACCATATCATTTGCACCATAAGTCGAGCCTGGTTTGACTCAACCATATCTTTTGTGCCTCAAGTTGGGCCTCGTTTGACTTAACCATATCATTTGCTCCTCGTGTCGGGCCTTGCTTGACTCAACCATATCATTTCTTCCTGAAGTCATGCCTCATTTGACTCAACTATATCATTTGCGCCTCGAAGTCGGGTCTCGTTTGACTCAACCATATCATTTGCACCTCGAGTCAGCCTCGTTTGACTCAATCATATAATTTGCGACTCGAGTCGGGCCTCGTTTGACTGAACCGTATTATTTGCGACTTGAGTCGGGCCTCATTTGACTCACCGATACCATTTGTGCCTCGAGTTGGGCCTCGTTTAACTCAACCATATCATTTGTGCCTTGAGTCGAGCTCCGTTTGACTTAACCATATCATTTGCGCCTCGATTCAGGCCTTGTTTGACTCAACCATAGCATTTGCGCCTCAAGTCGAGCCTTGTTTGACTCACTGATACCATTTGTGCATCAAGTCGGGCCTCATTTGACTCAATCATATCATTTGCAGTTCATGTCGGGCCTCATTTGACTTAACGATATCATTTGCGCCTCGAGTCAGACTCCATTTGACTCACCGATGCTAATTGTGCCTCGACTTGGGTCTCGTTTGGCTCAACCATATGATTTGTGCCTCGGGTCAGGTCTCGTTTGACTCAATCATATCATTTGTGCCACGAGTCGGGCCTTGTTTGACTCAACCATATCATTTATGCCTCGAGTCGGGCCTTGTTTGACTCAACCATATGTTTAAACCTCGAGTCAGCCTTGTTTGTCTCACCCAGATGCTTTCGCCCTGAGTCGGTCTTCGTTTGACTCACCCTTATCATTTGCACCTCGAGTCAAACCTTGTTTGACCCACCCATGTGTTTGCGCCTCGAGTCAGGCCTTGTTTGACTCACCCATATCATTTACGCCACGAGTTAGGCCTTGTTTGACTCAACCATATCATTTGCGCCTCGAGTTGGGCCTTGTTTGACTCACCCATGCATTTGCGCTGCGAGTCAGGCCTTGTTTGACTCACCCATAACATTTGCTCCTCAAGTCGGGGCTTGTTTGACTCACCGATACCATTTATGCATTGAGTCAGGCCTCATTTGACTCAACCATATCATTTTTATCTCAAGTCAGGACTCGTTTGACACAACCATATTATTTGCGCCTCGAGTCGAGCCTCGTTTAACTCAACCATATCAAATGTGCCTCGAGTCGAGCCTCATTTGACTTAACCATATCATTTTTGCCTCGAGTCAGTCCTCATTTGACTCAACCATATCATTTGCGGCTCAAGTCGGGCCACGTTTGACTCAACCATATCATTTACGCCTCTAGTCGGGATTGTTTGACTCAACCATATCATTTCTGCCTTGAATCAAGCCTCGTTTGACTCACCGATACCATTTGTGCCTCGAGTCATACCTCGTTTGACTCAACCATACCATTTGCGTCTCGAGACGGGCCTCGTTTGATTAAACCATATCATTTGGGCCTCGAGTTGGGTCTCATTTGACTCAATCATATCATTTGCGCCTCGAGTCAAGCCTCATTTGACTCACCGATACCATTTGTGCCTCGAGTTGGGCCTCGTTTGACTCAACCATATCATTTGTTCCTCGAGTCAGGCCCCGTTTGATTCAACCATATCGTTTGTGCCTCGAGTCATGCCTCGTTTGTCTCAACCATATCATTTGCGCCTTGAGTCGGGCGTCGTTTGACTCAACCTTATCATTTGTTCCTCGAGTCATGCCTCGTTTGACTAACCGATACCATTTGTGCCATGAATTGCGCCTCGTTTGACTCACCCATATCGTTTGTGCTTCGAGTCATGCCTTGTTTGACTCAATCATATAATTTGTGCCTCGAGTCGGGCCTTGTTTGACTTAACCATATCATTTGTGCCTCGAGACATGCCTCGTTTGACTCAACCATATCATTTGCGCCTCGAGTTGGGCCTCGTTTGACTCAACCATAACATTTGTGCCTTGAGTCATGCCTCATTTGACTTAACTATACCGTTTGTGCCTCGAGTCATGCCTCGTTTGACTCAATCATATCATTTGTACCTCGAGTCGGGCCTCGTTTGACTAACCGATACCATTTGTACCACAAATTGGGCCTCGTTTGACTCAACCATATCATTTGTGCCTCGAGTCATGCCTCGTTTGACTCAACCATATAATTTGTGCCTCGAGTCAGGCCTTGTTTGACTCAACCATATCATTTGTGCCTCGAGACATGCCTCATTTGACTCAACCATATCATTTGCGCCTTGAGTCGGGCCTCATTTGACTCACTGATACCATTTGTGCCTCGAGTTGGGCCTCGTTTGGCTCAACTATGTCATTTGTGTCTCGGGTAAGGCCTCCTTTGACTCAACCATATCATTTGCATCTTGAGTCAGGCCTCATTTGACTGATTGATACCATTTGTGCCTCGAGTTGGGCCTCGTTTGACTCAACCATATCGTTTGTGCCTCGAGTCATGCCTCGTTTGACTTAACTATACCGTTTGTGCCTCGAGTCATGCCTCGTTTGACTCAATCATATCATTTGTGCCTCAAGTCGGGCTTCGTTTGACTAACCGATACCATTTGTGCCATGAATTGGGCCTCGTTTGACTCAACCATATTGTTTGTGCCTCGAGTCACGCCTCGTTTGACTCAATCATATAATTTGTGCCTCGAGTCAGGCCTTGTTTGACTCATCCATATCATTTGTGCCTCGAGACATGCCTTGTTTGACTCAACCATATCATTTGCGCCTTGAGTCAGGCCTCATTTGACTCACTGATACCAATTGTGCCTCGAGTTGGGCCTCATTTGGCTCAACTACATCATTTGTGCCTCGGGTAAGGCCTCCTTTGACTCAACCATATCATTTACGGCTCGAGTCAGGCCTCATTTGACTGATCGATACCAATTATGCCTCGAGTTAGGCCTCGTTTGACTCAACCATATCGTTTATGCCTCGAGTCATGCCTCGTTTTACTCAACTATACCGTTTGTGCCTCGAGTCATGCCTCGTTTGACTCAATCAGATAATTTGTGCCTCGAGTCAGGCCTCGTTTGACTAACCAATACCAATTCTGCCACGAATTGGGCCTCGTTTTACTCAACCATATCGTTTGTGCCTCAAGTCATGCCTCGTTTGGCTCAATCATATAATTTGTGCCTCGAGTCAGGCCTCATTTGACTGATCGATACCATTTATGCCTCGAGTTGGGCCTCGTTTTACTCAACCATATCGTTTGTGCCTCGAGTCATGCCTCATTTGACTCAATCATATAATTTGTGCCTCGAGTCGGGCCTTGTTTGAGTCAACCATATCATTTGTGCCTTGAGACATGCCTCATTTGACTCAACCATATCATTTGTGCCTTGAGTCAGGCCTCATTTGACTCACTGATACCATTTGTGCCTCGAGTTGGGCCTCGTTTGGCTTAACGATATCGTTTGTGCCTCGGGTCAGGCCTCATTTGACTCAACCATATCATTTGCACCTCGAGTCAGGCCTCATTTGGTTGATCGATACCATTTGTGCCTCAAGTTGGGCCTCGTTTGACTCAACCATATCGTTTGTGCCTCGAGTTTAGCCTCGTTTGACTCAACCATATTATTTGCGCCTCGAGTCGGGCCTCGTTTGACTCAACCATACCATTTACGCCTTGAGTTGGGCCTTATTTGACTCACTGATACCATTTGTGCCTCGAGTTGGGCCTCGTTTGACTCAACCATATCATTGTGCCTTGGGTCAAGCCTCGTTTGACTCAACCATATCATTTACTCAACTATATCATTTGCGCCTCAGGTCAGGCCTCATTTGACTCACTGATACCATTTGTGCCTCAAGTTGGGCCTCGTTTGGGTCAACTATATCATTTGTGCCTTGGGTAAGGCCTCCTTTAACTCAACCATATCATTTGTGGCTCGAGTCAGGCCTAATTTGACTGATCGATACCATTTGTTCCTCGAGTTGGGCCTCGTTTGACTCAACCATATTGTTTGTGCCTCGAGTCATGCCTTGTTTGACTTAACTATATCGTTTGTGCCTCGAGTCATGCCTCGTTTGACTCAATCATATCATTTGTGCCTCGAGTCGGGCCTCGTTTGACTAACCGATACCATTTGTGCCACGAATTACGCCTTGTTTGACTCAACCATATCTTTGTACCTCGAGTCATGCCTCCTTTGACTCAATCATATAATTTGTGCCTCAAGTCGGGCCTTGTTTGACTCATCCATATCATTTGTGCCTCGAGACCTGCCTCGTTTGACTCAACCATATCATTTGCACCTTGAGTCAGGTCTCATTGACTCACTGATACCAATTGTGCCTCGAGTTCGGCCTCGTGTAGCTCAACTATATCATTTGTGCCTCGGGTAAGGCCTCCTTTGACTCAACCATATCATTTGCGCCTCGAGTCAGGCCACATTTGACTGATCGATACCAATTGTGCCTCGAGTTGGGCCTCGTTTGACTCAACCATATCGTTTGTGCCTCGAGTCATGCCTCATTTGACTTAACTATACTGTTTGTGCCTCGAGTCATGCCTCGTTTGACTCAATCATATCATTTGTGCCTCGAGTCAGGCCTCGTTTGACTAACCGATACCATTTGTGCCACGACTTGGGCCTCGTTTGACTCAACCATATCGTTTATGCCTCGAGTCAGGCCTCGTTTGACTCAATCATATATTTTGTGCCTCGAGTCGGGCCTTGTTTGACTCATCCATGTCATTTGTGCCTCGAGACATGCCTCGTTTGACTAAACCATATCATTTGCGCCTTGAGTCAGGCCTCATTTGACTCACTGATACCAATTGTGCCTCGAGTTGGGCCTCATTTGGCTCAACTATATCATTTATGCCTCGGGTAAGGCCTCCTTTGACTCATCCATATCATTTGCGCCACGAGTCAGGCCTCATTTTACTGATCGATACCAATTGCGCCTCGAGTTGGGCCTCGTTTGACTCAACCATATGTTTGTGCCTCGAGTCATGCCTCGTTTGACTTAACTATACCGTTTGTGCCTCGAGTCATGCCTCGTTTAACTCAATCATATCATTTGTGCTTGGAGTCGGCCCTCGTTTGACTAACCGATACCATTTGTACCACGAATTGGGACTCGTTTGACTCAACCATATCGTTTATGCCTTGAGTCATGCCTCGTTTTCATATAATTTGTGCCTCGAGTCAGGCCTTGTTTGACTCAACCATATCATTTGTGCCTTGAGACAAGCCTTGTTTGACTCAACCATATCATTTGCGCCATGAGTCGGGCCTCATTTGACTCACTGATACCATTTGTGCCTCAAGTTGGGCCTCGTTTGGCTCAACTATAAAGTTTGTGCCTCGGGTCAGGTCTCATTTGACTCAACCATATCATTTGCACCTCGAGCCTGGCCTCATTTGACTGATCGATACCATTTGTGCCTCGAGTTGGGCATCGTTCGACTCAACCATATCGTTTGTGCCTCCAGTTGGGCCTCGTTTGACTCAACCATATCGTTTGTGCCTCGAGTCATGCCTCGTTTGACTCAATCATTTTAGTTGTGCCTCGAGTCGGACCTCGTTTGACTCAAGCATACCATTTGCGCCTCGAGTCGGGCCTCATTTGACTCACTGATACCATTTGTGCCTCGAGTTGGGCCTCGTTTGACTCAACCATATCATTAGCGCCTTGGGTCATGCCTCGTTTGACTCAACCATATTATTTACTAAACCATATCATTTGCGCCTCAGGTCGGGCCTCATTTGACTCAACCATATCATTTGTGCCTCAAGACATGCCTCGTTTGACTCAACCATATCATTTGCGCCTCGGGTCGGGCCTCGTTTGACTCAACCATATCATTTGCGCCTCGAGACATGCCTCGTTTGACTCAACCATCTCATTTGCGCTTTGAGTCGGCCATATCATTTACACCTTGAGTTGGGCCTCATTTGACTCAACCATATCATTTGTGCCTCGAGACATGCCTTATTTGACTTAACCATATCATTTGTGCCTCAAGTCGGGCCTCGTTTGACTCAACCATATCATTTGCGCCTTGAGTCGGGGCTCATTTGACTCACTGATACCATTTGTGCCTCGAGTTGGGCCTTGTTTGGCTCAACTATATCATTTGTGCCTCGAGTCAGGCCTCGTTTGACTCATCCATATCATTTGCACCTCGAGTCGTACCTCGTTTGACTCAACCATAAAATTTGCGCCTTGAGTCGGGCCTCATTTGAGTCAACTATCATTTACGCCTCGAGTCGGGCCTTGTTTGACTCAACCATATCATTTGCGCCTCGAGTCAGGCCTCATTTGACTGATCGATACCATTTGTGCCTCGAGTTGGGCCCCGTTTGAGTCAACCATATCGTTTGTGCCTCGAGTCATGCCTCGTTTGACTTAACCATATCGTTTATGCCATGACTTATGCCTTGTTTGACTCAATCATATCATTTGCGCCTCGAGTCGGGCCTCGTTTGACTCAACCATACCATTTGCTCCTCGAGTCGGGCCTCATTTGACTCACTGATACTGTTTGTGCCTCGAGTTGGGCCTCGTTTGACTCAACCATATCCTTTGTGCCTTGGGTCAGGCCTCGTTTGACTAAACCATATCATTTGCGGCTCGAGTCGGGCGTCGTTTGACTCAACTATATCGTTTGCGCCTCGAGTCAGGCCTCGTTTGACTCAACCGTATCATTTGTGCCTCGAGTCGGGCATCATTTGACTAACTGATACCATTTGTGCCTCGAATTGGACCTTGTTTGACTAAACCATATAATTTGCGCCTTGAATCAGGCCTCGTTTAACTCAACCATAGTATTTGCTCCTCGAGTCGAGCCTCATTTGACTAACCGATAGCACTTGTGCCTCGAATTGGGCCTGGTTTGACTCAACCATGTCATTTGCGCCTCAAGGCGGGCCTTATTTGACTCACCCATATGTTTGTGCAACAATTCGGGCCTCGTTTGACTAAATCATATCGTTTGTGCCTCGAGTCTAGCCTCGTTTAACTCAACCATATCATTTGCGCCTCGAGTCGAGCCTTGTTTGACTCAACCATTCCATTTCTGCCTTGAGTCATGCCTCATTTAACTTAACCATATCATTTGTGCCTCGAGTCAGGCCTCGTTTGACTCAACCATATCATTTGCACCTCGAGTCAATCCTCGTTTGACTAAACCATATTGTTTGTGCCTCGAGTCATGCCTCGCTTGACTCAACCATATCATTTGCACTAGAGTTGGGCCTTGTTTGACTTAACCATATCATTTCTGCCTCGAGTCAAGCCTCATTTGACTCACCCATATCATTTGTGCCTCGAGTCAGGCCTCGTTTGACTCAACCATATCATTTACACGTCGAGTCGGTCTTCGTTTAAGTCAGCCTTATCATTTGCACCACGAGTCAATCCTTGTTTGACTCAGCCATGTGTTTGCATCTCGAGTCAGGCCTTGTTTTATGCCTCGAGTCGGGCCTCGTTTGACTCTTCGATACCATTTGTGCCTCGAGTCGGGCCTCATTTAACTCAACCGTATCATTTGCGCCTTGAGTCGAGCATTGTTTGACTCACCGATACCATTTGTGCCTCGAGTTGGGCCTCGTTTGACTCAACCATATCATTTGTGCCTTGAGTCGGGCCCCATTTGACTTAACCATATCATTTGCGCCTCGAGTCAGCCTTGTTTGACTCTACCATATCATTTGCGCCTCGAGTCGGGTCTTGTTTGACTCACTGATACCATTTATGCATCAAGTCGAGCCTTATTTGACTCAATCATATCATTTGCACTTCAAGTTGGGCCTCATTTGACTCAATCATATCATTTGCGCCTCAAGACGGGCCTCATTTGACTCACCGATGCCATTTGTGCCCCGAGTTGTGCCTCGTTTGACTCAACCATATCATTTGTGCCTCGGGCCAGGTCTCGTTTGACTCAACCATATCATTTGCGCCTTGAGTCGGGCCTCGTTTGACTCAACCATATCATTTGTGCCTCGAGTCGGGCATCATTTGACTCAACCATATCATTTGCGCCTCAAGTCAGGCCTCGTTTGACTCAACCATATCATTTGCACGTCGAGTTGGTCTTCGTTTAAGTCACCCTTATCATTTGCACCACGAGTCAATCCTTGTTTGACTCATCCATGTGTTTGCATCTCGAGTCAGGCCTTGTTTTACGCCTCGAGTCGGGCCTCGTTTGACTCTTCGATACCATTTGTGCCTCGAGTTGGGCCTCGTTTGACTTACCCAAACCATTTGTGCCTCGAGTTGGGCCTCGTTTGACTCAACCATATCATTTGTGTCTCGAGTCGGTCCTCGTTTGACTAAACCATATCGTTTGTGCCTCGAGTCGAGCCTCGTTTGACTCAACCATATCATTTGTGCCTCGAGTCAGGCCTCGTTTGACTTGATCATATCATTTGTGCCTCGAGTCATGCCTCGTTTGACTCCACCATATCATTTGCATCTCGATCCGGGCCTCGTTTAACTAAACCATATCATTTGTGCCTCGAGTCGGGCCTTGTTTGACTTAACCATATCATTTGCGTCTCGAGCTGGGCCTCGTTCAACTCAACCATATCATTTGCGCCTCGAGTCGTGCCTCGTTTGACTCAACCTTATTATTTGTGTCTCGAGTCTGGCCTCGTTTGACCCAATGTTATCATTTGCTCCTCGAGTCGGGCCTCGTTCGACTCAATCATATCATTTGCACCTTGAGTTGGCCCTCATTTGACTCAACCTTATTATTTGTGCCTTGAGTTGGGCGGTTTGACTTAACCTTATTGTTTGTGCCTCATGTTGCACCTCGTTCAACTCACCCTTACCATTTGCAGTTCGAGTTAGGCCTCGTTTTACTCGCCCATATCATTTGCGCCTTGAGTCGAGCCTCGTTTGACTCACCCATATCATTTGTGCCTCAACTCGGGCCTCGTTCGACTCAACCATATCATTTGTGCCTCGAGTCGTGCCTCGTTCGACTCAACCTTATCATTTACTCCTCGAGTCAGGCCTCGTTCGACTCAACCTTATCATTTGCGCCTCGAGTCGGGCCTCGTTCAACTCAACCATATCATTTGCGCCTTGAGTCGGCCCTTATTTGACTCAACCTTATTATTTGTGCCTTGAGTTGGGCTGGTTTGACTCAACCTTATTGTTTGTGCCTTGAGTTGGGCCTTGTTTGACTCAACCATATTGTTTGCACCTCGTGTCAGACCTCGTTTGACTCAACCTTATCATTTGCGGCTCGAGTTGGGCCTCATTCGACTCAACCTTATCATTTATGTCTCAAGTCAGGTCTCATGCGACTCAACCTTATCATTTGCGCCTCGAGTCAGGCCTCGTTCTATTCAAACTTATCATTTGCCCCTCGAGTCGGGCCTCGTTCAACTCAACCTTATCATTTGTGCCTCGAGTTTAGCCTCATTTGTTTCAACCTTATCATTTACAACTCGAGACGGGTTTTGTTTGACTCAACCTTATCATTTGCGGCTCGAGTCGGGCCTCGTTTGACTCAACTTTATCATTTGTGTCTCGAGTCGGGCCTCGTTCGACTCAACCTTACCATTTGCGCCTCAAGTTGGGCTTCATTCGACTCAACCTTATCATTTGCGCCTCGAGTCGGGCCTCGTTTTACTCAACCTTACCATTTGTGACACGAGTCGGGCTTCGTTTTACTCACCCTGACCATTTACATCTCGACTCGAGCCTCATTTGACTCAACCATATCATTTGCACCTCGAGGCGAGCCTCGTTTGACTCAACCTTATTATTTGTGCCTTGTGTCAGGCTGGTTTGACTCAACCTTATCATTTGCGCCTTGAGTCGGGCCTCGTTGGGCTCAACCTTATCATTTACGCCTTGAGTCGGGCCTTGTTGGACTCAACCATATCATTTGTGCCTCGAGTCGGGCCTCGTTTAACTCAACCATATCATTTGCACCTTGAGTCGGGCCTCATTTGACTCAACCTTATTATTTGTGCCTTGAGTCAGGCTGGTTTGACTCAACCTTATTGTTTGTGCCTTTAGTTGGGCCATGTTTAACTCAACCATATTGTTTGTGCCTCAAATCGAGCCCCCTTTGACTCAACCAAATCATTTGCGCCTCAAATCGGGCCCCGTTTAACTCAACCATATCATTTGCGCCTCGAGTCGGACCTTGTTTGACTAACTGATATCATTTGTGCCTCAAATTGGGCCTCATTTGACTAAACCATATCATTTGCGCCTTCAGTCGGTCCTCATTTGACTCAACCATATCATTTGCACCTTGAGTCAGGCCTCATTTATCTCAACCTTATTATTTGTTCCTTGAGTCGGGCTGGTTTGACTCAACCTTATTGTTTGTGCCTTGAGTTGGGCCTTGTTTGACTCAACCATATTGTTTGTGCCTCATCTCAGACCTCGTTTGACTCAACCTTATCATTTGCGGCTCGAGTTGGGCCTCGTTCGACTCAACCTTGTCATTTATGTCTCGAGTTGGGTCTCATTCGACTCAACCTTATCATTTATGCCTCGAGTCAGGCCTCGTTCTATTCAACCTTATCATTTGCCCCTCGAGTCGGGCCTTGTTCGACTCAACCGTATCATTTGTGCCGTGAGTCTGAACTCGTTCAATTCAACCTTATCATTTGCACCTCGAGACGGGTTTCATTTGACTCAACCTTATCATTTGCGGCTCGAGTCGGGCCTTGTTCGACTCAACTTTATCATTTGTGTCTCGAGTTAGGCCTCGTTCGACTCAACCTTATCATTTGCACCTCGAGTTGGGCTTCATTCGACTCAACCTTATGATTTGCGCCTCGAGTCGGGTCTCGTTTTACTCAACCATATCATTTGTGCCTCGAGTCGGGCCTAGTTTGACTAAACCATATTGTTTATGCCTCGAGTCATGCCTCGTTTGACTTAACCATATCATTTGCGCCTTGAGTCATGCCTCGTTTGACTCAACCATATCATTTGCGCTTCCAGTTGGGCCTCGTTTGACTCAACCATGTTGTGCCTCGAGTCGGGCCTCGTTTGACTCAACCATATCATTTGCGCCTTGAGTCGGGCCTCGTTTGATTGAACCATATCATTTACGCCTTGAGTCAAGCCCTGTTTAACTTAACCATATCATTTGCGCCTTGAGTCAGGCCTCGTTTGACTCAACCATATCATTTGTGCCTCGAGTGATACTACGTTTGACTCAACCATATCATTTACGCCTTGAGTCGGGCCCTGTTTAACTCAACCATATCATTCACGCCTCAAGTCGGACCTTGTTTGACTAACCGATACCATTTGTGCCTTAAATTGGGCCTCGTTTAACTCAACCTTATCATTTGTGTCTTGAGTAAGGCCTTGTTTGACTCAACCATATCAACTGTGCCTCGAGTCGAGCCCCCTTTGACTCAACCAAATCATTTGCACCTCAAATAGGTCCCTGTTTAACTCAACCATATCATTTGTGCCTCGAGTCGGACCTTGTTTGACTAACTGATATTATTTGTGCCTCGAATTGGGCCTCATTTGACTGAACCATATCATTTGCGCCTTCAGTCAGTCCTCGTTTAACTCAACCATATCATTTGTGCCTTGAGTCTAGCCTCGTTTGACTCAACCATATCAATTGTGCCTCGAGCCATGGCTCGTTTGGCTCAATCATATCATTTGCGCCTCGAGTCAAGCCGCGTTTGACTCACCCATATCATTTGTGCCTCGAGTCGGGCCTTATTTGACTAACCGATACAATTTGTGCCGTGAATTGGACCTCGTTTAACTCAACCATATCATATGTGTCTCGGGTCAGGCCTTGTTTGACACAACCATAGCAACTGCACCTCGACTCGGGCCTTGTTTGGCTCAACCATATCATTTGTGCCTAGAGTCAGGCCTCATTTGACTCAACCATATCAGTTGTGCCTTGAGTCATGCCTCATTTGACTCAACCATATCATTTGCGCCTCGAGTCGAGCCTTGTTTAACTCAACTATATGATTTGCGCATCGAGTCGGGCCGCATTTGACTAACCGATACCATTTGTGCCTCGAATTGTGCCTCGTTTGACTCAACCATATCATTTGTGCCTCAAGTTAGGCCTCATTTGACTAATCGATACCATTTGTGCCTCGAATTGGGCCTTGTTTGACTCAACCATATCATATGTGTCTCGAGTCAGGCCTTGTTTGACTGAACCATAGCAACTACGCCTCGAGTCGGGTCTCGTTTGACTCAACCATATCATTTGCGCCTCGAGTCAGGCCTCGTTTGACTCAACCATATTGTTTGTGCCTCGAGTCATGCCTTGTTTGACTTAATCATAACATTTGTGCCCCGAGCTGGGCCTCGTTTGAGTCAACCATATCATTTGTGCCTTGAGTCGGGCCTCATTTGACTCAACCATATCATTTGCGCCTCGAGTCGGGCCTCATTTGACTAACCGATACCATTTGTGCCTCGAATTGAGCTTTGTTTGACTCAACCATATCATATGTGTCTCGGGTCACGCCTTGTTTGACTGAACCATAGCAACTGCACCTCAGGTCGGTCCTCGTTTGATTCAATCATATCATTTGTGCCTTGAGTCGGTCCTCGTTTGGCTCAACCATATCATTTGTGCCTAGAGTCAGCCCTCGTTTGAGTCAACCATATCAGTTGTGCCTCTAGTCATGCCTCGTTTGACTAAATCATATCATTGGCGCCTCGAGTCGGGCCTCATTTGACTCAACCATATCATTTGTGCCACGAGTCATGCCTCATTTGACTCAACCATATCATTTTCGCCTCGAGTTGAGCCTCATTTCACTAACCGATACCATTTGTGCCACGAATTGTGCCTCGTTTGTCTCAACCATATCATTTGTGTCTTGAGTCAGGCCTTGTTTGACTCAACCATATCAACTGTGCCTTGAGTCGGGCCTAGTTTGACTCAACCATATCATTTGCGCCTCGAGTCGGGCCTCGTTTGACTAAGCGATACCATTTGTGCCTCGAGTCAGGCCTCGTTTGACTCAACCATATTGTTTGTGCCTCGAGTAATGCCTTGTTTGACTTAGTCATATCATTTGCGCCTCGAGCTAGGCCTCATTTGACTCATCCATATCATTTGTGCCTCGAGTCATGCCTCGTTTGACTCAACCATATCATTTGCGCCACGAGTCAGGCTTGGTTTAACTCAACCATATTATTTGTTCCACGAGTCGAGCCTCATTTGACTCACTGATACCATTTGTGCCTCGAGTTGGGCCTCGTTTGACTCAACCATATCATTTGTGCCTCGAGTCAGGCCTCGTTTGACTCAACCATATCATTTGTGCTCGTGTCGGGCCTCGTTTAACTCACTGATACCATTTGTGCCTCGAGTTGAGCCTCGTTTGACTCAACCATATCATTTGTGTCTTGAGTCAGCCCTCGTTTGACTCAACCATGTCATTTGCATCTCGAGTCGGGCCTTGTTTAACTTAACCATATCATTTACGCCTCGAGTCGGTCTTCCTTTGACTCACCCTTATCAGTTGGACCTCGAGTCAAGCCTTGTTTGACTCACCCATGTGTTTGCACCTCGAGTCAGGCCTTGTTTGACTCACCCATATCATTTGTGCCATGAGTCAAGCCTTAATTGACTCCACCATATCATTTGCACCTTGAGTTGGTCCTCGTTTGACTCACATATACCACTTGTGCCTCGAGTTGGGCCTCGTTTCACTCAACCATATCATTTGCACCTCGGGTCAGGCCTGGTTTGGCGAAACCATATCATTTGTGCCTCAAGTCATGCCTCATTTGACTCAACCATATCATTTGTTCCTCGAGTCGGGCCTGGTTTGACTCAACCATATCATTTGCGCCACGAGTCGGGCCTCGCTTGACCCAACCATATCATTTGCTCCTTGAGTCGGGCCTCATTTGACTGATCGATACCATTTGTACCTCGAGTTGGGCCTCGTTTGACTCAACCATATCATTTGTGCCTTGAGTTGGGCCTCGTTTGACTCAACCATATCGTTTGTGCCTCGAGTCATGCCTCGTTTGACTTAACCATATCATTTGCGCCTCGAGTTGGGCCTGGTTTGACTCAACCATATCATTTGTGCCATGAGTCAGGCCTCGCTTGACTGAACCATATCATTTGCGCCTTGAGTCGGGCCTCATTTGACTGATCGATCCCATTTGTGCCTCGAGTTGGGCCTCGTTTGACTCAACCATATCGTTTGTGCCTCGAGTCATGCCTCATTTGACTCAACCATATTTGTGCCTCGAGTCATGCCTCGTTTGACTCAACCATATCATTTGTGCCTCGAGTCGGGCCTGGTTTGACTCAACCATATCATTTGTGCCTCAAGTCGGGCCTCGCTTGACTCAACCATATCATTTGCGCCTTGAGTCAGGCTATGTTTGACTCATCCATTTCATTTATGTCTCGAGTCAGGCCCCGTTTGACTTAACCACATCATTTGCGCCTCGAGGTAGGCCTCATTTAACTAAACCATATAATTTGTGCCTCGAGTTAGGCCCCGTTTGACTCAACCATATCATTTGTGCCTCGAGTCATGCCTCCTTTGACTCAACCAAATCATTTGCTCCTCAAGTCGGTCCTCGTTTCACTCAACCATATCATTCGCGCCATGAGTCGGGCCCCGTTTGCCTAACCGATACCATTTGTGCCTCGAATTGGGACTCGTTTGACTCAACCATATCATTTGTGTCTTAAGTCAGGTCTTCTTTGACTCAACCAAATCAATTGCGCCTTGAGTCAGGCCTCGTTTGACTCAACCATATCATTTGCGCCTCGACTCGACCCTCGTTTGACTTAACCATATCATTTGTGCCTCGAGTCATGCCTCGTTTGACTCAACCGTATCATTTGCACCTCGAGTCTGGCCTCGTTTGACTCAACCATATCATTTGTGCCTCGAGTCGGGCCTCTTTGACTCACCGATACCATTGGTGCCTTGAGTTGTGCCTCGTTTGACTTAGCCATATCATTTGTGCCTCAGGTCAGGCCTCGTTTGACTAAACCATATCCTTTGCGCCTTGAGTCGGGCCTCGTTTGACTAAACCATATCAATTGTGCCTCGAGTCATGCCTCATTTGACTCAACCAAATCATTTGTGCCTCAACCCGGGCCTCGTTTAACTCAACCATATCATTCGCGCCACGAGTCGGGTCCCGCTTGACTAACCGATACCAATGGTGCCTCGAGTTCTGCCTCATTTGACTCAATCATATCATTTATGCCTCGAGTCAGGCCTCGTTTGACTGAACCATATCATTTGCACCTCTAGTTGAGCCTTGTTTGACTCAACCATATCATTTGCGCCTCAAGTCAGGCCTCATTTGACTCATCGATACCACTTGTGCCTCGAGTTGGTCCTTGTTTGACTCAACCATATCATTTGTGCCTCGAGTCATGCCTCGTTTGACTCAACCATATCATTTGCGCCTCAAGTCGGGCCTCGTTTGACTCACCGATACCATTTATGCCTCGAGTTAGGCCTCGTTTGACTTAACCATATCATTTGTGTCTCGAGTGAAGCCTCGTTTGACTCATCCATATCATTTGTGCATTGGGTCAGTCCTCGTTTGTCTCAACTAAATCATTTGTCCCTCGAGTTGGGCCTTGTTTGACTCAACCATATCATTTGTGCCTCAAGTCGGGCCTCATTTGACTCACTGATACCATTTGTGCCTCGAGTCGGGCCTCGTTTCACTCAACCATATCATTTGTGTCTCGAGTCAGGCCTCGTTTGACTGAACCATATCATTTGTGCCTTGAGTCGGTCCTTCTTTGTCTTAACCATATCATTTATGCCTCGAGTCGGGCCTTGTTTGACTCACCCAGATGTTTGTGCCTCGAGTCAGTCTTCGTTTGACTCACCCTTATCAGTTATAGCTCGAGTTAAGCCTCGTTTGACTCACCCATGTGTTTGCGCCTCGAGTCAGGCCTTGTTTGACTCACCCATATCATTTGTCTCACGAGTCAGGCCTTATTTGACTCAACCATATCATTTGCACCTCAAGTCGGGACTCGTTAGACTCACGGATACCATTCGTGCCTCAAGTTGGGCCTGGTTGGACTCAACCATATCATTTGCACCTTGAGTCGGGCCTAGTTTGACTAAACCATATCGTTTGTGCCTCGAGTCATGCCTCGTTTGACTCAACCATATCATTTATGCATCGAGTCGGGCCTTGTTTGACTAGCGCATTTATTTATGCCTTCAGTCGGACCTCGTTTGACTCAACCTTGTGTTTGCACCTCGTGTCGGGCCTCGTTTGACACACTGATACTATTTGTGCATCGAGTTGGGCCTCGTTTGACTCAACCATATCATTTGTGCCTTGGGTCATGCCTCGTTTGACTCAACCATATCATTTGCGGCTTGAGTCGAGCCTCGTTTGACTCAACCATATCATTTGTGCCTCGAGACTTGCCTCGTTTGACTCAACCATATAATTTGTGCCTTGAGTCGGGCCTCATTTGAGTCAACCATATCATTTACGCCTAAAGTGGAACCTCGTTTGACTCAACCATATCATTTGCGCCTTGAGGCGGGCCTCGTTTGACTCAACCATATCATTTGTGCCTTGAGAGATGCCTCGTTTGACTCAACCATATCTTTTGCTCCTCGGGTCGGGCCTCGATTGGCTCAACTATACCATTTGTGCCTCGAATTGAGCCTCGTTTTACTAAACCATATCATTTGCGCCTTGAATCGGGCCTCGTTTAACTCAACCATATCATTTACAGCTCGAGCCGGGCCTCATTTGACTAACTGATACCATTTGTGCCTCGAATTGGGCCTCGTTTAACTCAACCATATCAACTGCGCATCGAGTCGGGCCTCGTTTGACTCAACCATGTCATTTGTTCCTTGAGTTAGGCCTTGTTTGAGTAACCGATACCATTTGTGCCACAAATTAGGCCTAATTTGACTCAACCATATCATTTGTGGCTCGAGTCATTCCTTGTTTGTCTCAATCATAAAATTTGCGCCCCGAGTCGGGCCTCGTTTGACTCAACCATATCATTTGTGCCTCGAGACATGCCTCATTTGACTCAACCATATAATTTGTGCCTTAGGTCTGGCCTCGTTTGAGTTAACCATATCAATTGCGCCTTGAGTCGGGCTTCATTTGACTCACTGATACCATTTGTGCCTCGAGTTGGGCCTCATTTGGCTCAACTATATCATTTGTGCCTCAGGTCAGGCCTCGTTTGACTCAACCATATCATTTGCGCCTCGAGTTGTTTCTTGTTTGACTCAACCATATCATTTGTGCCTTGAGGCAGGCCTTATTTGAGTCAACCATATCATTTACGTCTCGAGTCGAGCCTCGTTTGATTCAACCATATCATTTGCGCCTCGAGTCAGGCCTCATTTGACTGATCGATACCATTTATGCCTCAAGTTAGGCCTCAATTGACTCAACCATATCATTTGTGCCTCGAGTCATGCCTCGTTTGACTCAATCATATCATTCGCGCCTCGAGTCGGGCCTTGTTTGACTCAACCATACCATTTGCGCCTCGAGTCGGGACTCATTTGACTCACCGATGCCATTTGTGCCTAGAGTTGGGCCTTATTTGACTCAACCATATCATTTGTGCCTTGGGTCAGGCCTCGTTTGACTAAACCATATAATTTGTGCCTCGAATCAGGCCTCATTTGACTGATCGATACTGTTTGTGCCTCGAGTTGGTCCTCGTTTGACTCAACCATATCATTTGTGCCTCGAGTTATGCCTCGTTTGACTCAATCAAATCATTTGTGGGTCGGGCCTCGTTTGACTCAACCATATCATTTGTGCCTTGAGACATGCCTCGTTTGACTCAACCATACCATTTGCGCCTCCAGTCGGGCCTCATTTGACTCACCGATACCTTTTGTTCCTCGAGTTGGGCCTCGTTTGACTCAACCATATCATTTGTGCCTCGAGTCATGCCTCGTTTACCTCAACCATACCATTTGTTCCTCGGGTCGGGCCTCGTTTGGGTTAACTATATCGTTTGTGCCCCGGTTCAGGCCTCATTTGACTCAACCATATCATTTGCACCTCGAGTCATACCTCGTTTGACTCAACCATATCATTTGTACCTTGAGTCGGGCCTCATTTGAGTCAACTATATCATTTATGGCTCGAGTCAGGCCTCGTTTGAATCAACCATACCATTTGTGCCTTGAGTCAGTCCTCATTTGGCTGATCGATACCATTTGTGCCTCGAGTTGGGCCTCATTTAACTCAACCATATTGTTTGTGCCTCAAGTCATGCCTCGTTTGACTCAACCATATCATTTGCGGCTCGAGTCGGGCCTCGTTTGACTCAACCATATCATTTGTACCTTGAGACATGCCTCGTTTGGCTCAACCATATCATTTGCGGCTTGAGGCGGGCCCCCTTTGTGTCATCCATATCATTTACGCCTCGAGTCGAGTCTCGTTTGACTCAACCATATCATTTGCGCCTCGAGTCAGGCCCCATTTGACAGATCGATACAATTTGTGCCTCGAGTTGGGCCTCATTTGACTCACCCATATCGTTTGTGCCTCGAGTCATGCCTTGTTTGACTCAATCAGATCATTTGCGCCTCGTGTCAGGCCCCGTTTGACTCAACCATACCATTTGCGCATCGAGTCGGGCCTCATTTGACTCACCGACACCATTTGTTCCTCGTGTTGGGCCTCGTTTGACTCAACCATATCATTTGTGCCTTGGGTCATGCCTCGTTTGACTCAACCATATCATTTGTGCCTCGAGACATGCCTCGTTTGACTCAACCATATCATTTACGCGTCGGGTCAGGGCTCGTTTGACTCAACCATATCATTTGCGCCTCGAGTCGGGCCTCGTTTGACTCAACCATATCATTTGTGCTTCGAGACATGCCTCGTTTGACTCAACCATATAATTTGCGCCTTGAGTCCGGCCTCATTTGAGTCAACCATATCATTTATGCCTCGAGTAGGACCTCATTTGACTCAACCATATCATTTGCGCCTTGAGTTGGGCCTCATTTGAGTCAACATTATCATTTACGCCTCGAGTCGGGCCTTGTTTGACTCAACCATATCATTTGCACCTCGAGTCAGGCCTCATTTGACTTATCGATACCATTTGTGCCTCGAGTTGGGCCTCGTTTGACTCAACCATATCATTTGGACCTCAAGTCATGCCTCGTTTGACTCAACCATATCGTTTGTGCCTCGAGTCATGCCTCGTTTGACTCAATGATAGCATTTGCTCCTCGAGTCGGGCCTCGTTTGACTCAACCATACCATTTGCGCCTCGAGTCGGGCCTCATTTGACTCAACGATGCCATTTGTGCCTCGAGTTGGGCGTCATTTGACTCAACTATATCATTTGTGCCTTGGGTCAGGCCTCGTTTGACTAAACCATATCATTTGTGCCTCGAGTCGGGCCTCGTTTGACTCAACCATATCTTTTGCTCCTCGGGTTAGGCCTCGATTGGCTCAACTATACCATTTGTGCCTCGAATTGAGCCTCGTTTTTCTAAGCCATATCATTTGTGCCTCGAATCGGGCCTCGTTTAACTCAACCATATCATCTACACCTCAAGTCGGGCCTCGTTTGACTAACCGATACCATTCACGCCTTGAAGCGGGCCTCATTTAACTCAACCATATCAACTGCGCGTCGAGTCGGGCCTCGTTTGACTCGACTATGTCATTTGTTCCTCGAGTCAGGCCTTATTTGAGTAACCGATACCGTTTGTGCCACGAATTGGGCCTCATTTGACTCAACCATATCATTTGTGGCTCGAGTCATTCCTAGTTTGACTCAATCATATAATTTGCGCCTCGAGTCGGGCCTCGTTTGACTCAACCATATAATTTGTGCCTTGAATCAGGCCTTATTTGAGTCATCCATATCATTTACGCCTCAAGTCGAGCCTCGTTTGACTAAACCATATCATTTGCGCCTCGAGTCAGGCCTCATTTGACTGATCGATACCATTTGTGCCTCGAGTTTGGCCTCAATTGACTCAACCATATCATTTGTGCCTCGAGTCATGCCTCGTTTGACTCAATCATATCATTTGCATTTGCGCCTCGAGTCAGGCCTTGTTTGACTCAACCATACCATTTACGCCTCGAGTCGGGCCTCATTTGACTCACCGATGCCATTTGTTCCTAGAGTTGGGCCTTGTTTGACTCAACCATATCATTTGTGCCTTGGGTCAGGTCCCGTTTGACTAAACCATATTATTTGCGCCTCAAGTTAGGCCTCATTTGACTGATCGATACCATTTGTGCTTCGAGTTGGGCCTCGTTTGACTCAACCATATCGTTTGTGCCTCGAGTCACGCCTCATTTGACTCAATCATATCATTTGTGGGTCGAGTCGGGCCTTGTTTGACTCAACCATATCATTTGTGCCTTGAGACATGCCTCGTTTGACTCAACCATACCATTTGCGCCTCCAGTCGGGCCTCATTTGACTCACCGATACTTTTTGTTTCTCGAGTTAGGCCTCGTTTGACTCAACCAAATCATTTGTGCCTTGAGTCATGCCTCGTTTGACTCAACCATATCATTTGTGGCTCGAGTCGGGCCTCGTTTGACTCAACCATATCATTTGTGCCTTGAGACATGCCTCGTTCGACTCAACCATATCATTTGCGCCTCGGGTTGGGCCTCGTTCGACTCAACCATATCATTTGCGCCTTGAGTCAGGCCTCATTTAACTCACTGATACCATTTGTGCCTCGAGTTGGGCCTCGTTTGGCTCAACTATATCATTTGTACCCCAGGTCAAGCCTCGTTTGACTCAACCATATCATTTGCGCCTCGAGTCGTACCTCGTTTGACTCAATCATATCATTTGCGCCTTGAGTCGGGCCTCATTAGAGTCAACCATACATTTACGCCTCGAGTCGGGCCTCGTTTGACTCAACCATATCATTTGCCCCTCGAGTCAGGCCTCATTTGACTGATCGATACCATTTGTGCCTTGAGTTGGGCCTCGTTTGACTCAACCATATCATTTGTGCCTCGAGTCATGCCTCGTTTGACTCAACCATATCATTTGCGGCTCGAGACATACCTTGTTTGACTCAACCGTATCATTTGCTCCTCGGGTCGGGCTTCGTTTGGCTCAACTATATCATTTGTGCCTCGGGTCAGGCCTCGTTTGACTCAACCATATCATTTGCACCTCGAGTTGTACCTCGTTTGACTCAACCATATCATTTGTGCCTTGAGTCGGGCCTCATTTGAGTCAACCATATCATTTACGCCTCGAGTCGGGCCTCGTTTGACTCAACCATATCATTTGCTCCTTGAGTCGGGCCTCGTTTGACTCAACCATATCATTTGTGCCTCGAGACATACCTTGTTTGACTCAACCGTATCATTTGCTCCTCGAGTTGGGCCTCGTTTGGCTCAACTATATCATTTGTGGCTCGGCTCAGGTCTCGTTTAACTCAACCATATCATTTGCACCTCGAGTCGTACCTCGTTTGAGTCAACTATATCATTTGCGGCTCGAGTCGGGCCTCATTTGAGTCAACTATATCATTTACGGCTCGAGTCGGGCCTCATTTGAATCAACCATATCATTTGTGCCTCGAGTCAGTCCTCATTTGACTGATCGATACCATTTGTGCCTCGAGTTGGGCCTCGTTTAACTCAACCATATCGTTTGTGCCTCAAGTCATGCTTCGTTTGACTCAACCATATCATTTGCGCCTCGAGTCAGGCCTCGTTTGACTCAACCATATCATTTGTGCCTTGAGACATGCGTCATTTGACTCAACCATATCATTTGCGCCTTGAGGCGGGCCTCATTTGTGTCATCCATATCATTTACGCCTCGAGTCGAGCCTCGTTTGACTCAACCATATCATTTGTGCCTCGAGTCAGGCCTCATTTGACAGATCGATACAATTTATGCCTCGAGTTGGGCCTCGTTTGACTCACCCATATCGTTTGTGCCTCGAGTCATGCCTCGTTTGACTCAATTAGATCATTTGGGCTCGTGTCGGGCCTCGTTTGACTCAACCATCCCTTTTGCGTGTCGAGTCGGGCCTAATTTGACTCACCGACACCATTTGTTCCTTGTGTTGGGCCTTGTTTAACTCAACCATATCATTTGTGCCTTAGGTCATGCCTCGTTTGACTCAACCATATCATTTGTGCCTTAGGTCATGCCTCGTTTGACTCAACCATATCATTTGCGGCTTGGGTCAGTCCTCGTTTGACTTAACCATATCATTTGTGCCTCGAGAAATGCCTCGTTTGACTCAACCATATCATTTGCGCCTTGGGTCAGGGCTCGTTTGACTCAACCAAATCATTTGCGCCTCGAGTCGGGCCTCGTTTGACTCAACCATATCATTTATGCCTCGAGACATGCCTCGTTTGACTTAACCATATAATTTGTGCCTTAAGTCGGGCCTCATTTGAGTCAACCATATCATTTATGCCTCGAGTGGGACATCGTTTGACTCAACCATATCATTCGCGCCTTGAGGTGGGCCTCGTTGGACTCAACCATATCTTTTGCTCCTCGGGTTGGGCCTCGATTGGCTCAACTATACTATTTATGCCTCGAATTGAGCCTCGTTTTACTAAACCATATCATTTGCGCCTCGAATCGGGCCTCGTTTAACTCAACCATATCATCTACACCTCGAGTCAGGCCTCGTTTGACTAACCGATATCATGTGTGCCTCGAAGTGTGCCTCGTCTAACTCAACCATATCAACTGCGCATCGAGTCGGTCCTTGTTTGACTCAACCATGTCATTTGTTCCTCGAGTCAGGCCTTGTTTGAGTAACTGATACCGTTTGTGCCACGAATTGGGCCTCATTTGACTCAACCATATCATTTGTGGCTCGAGTCATTCCTCGTTTGACTCAATCATATAATTTGCGCCTCGAGTCGGGCCTTGTTTGACTCAACCATATAATTTGTGCCTTGAGTCAGGCCTTATTTGAGTCAACCATATCATTTACGCTTCGAGTCAAGCCTCGTTTGACTCAACCATATCATGTGCGCCTCGAGTCAAGCCTCATTTGACTGATCGATGCCATTTGTGCCTCGAGTTGGGCCTCAATTGACTTAACCATATCGTTTGTGCCTCGAGTCATGCCTCGTTTGACTCAATCATATCATTTGCGCCTCGAGTCGGGCCTTGTTTGACTCAACCATACCATTTGCGCCTCAAGTTGGGCCTCATTTGACTCACCGATGCCATTTGTGCCTAGAGTTGGGCCTCGTTTGACTCAACCATATCATTTGTTCCTTGGGTTAGGCCCCGTTTGACTAAACCATATCCTTTGCGCCTCGAGTCAGGCCTCATTTGACTGATCGATACCATTTGTGCGTCGAGTTAGGCCTCGTTTGACTCAACCATATCGTTTGTGCCTCGAGTTATGCCTCGTTTGACTCAATCATATCATTTGTGGGTCGAGTCGGGCCTCGTTTGACTCAACCATATCATTTGTGCCTTGAGACATGCCTCGTTTGATTGAACCATACCATTTGTGCCTCCAGTCGGGCCTCATTTGACTCATCGATACCTTTTGTTCCTCGAGTTGGGCCCCGTTTGACTCAACCATATCATTTGTGCCTCGAGTCATGCCTCGTTTGACTCAACCATATCATTTGTGGCTCGAGTCGGGCCTCATTTGACTCAACCATATCATTTGTGCCTTGAGACATGCCTCGTTTGACTCAACCGTATCATTTGCACCTTGGGTCGGGCCTCGTTCGACTCAACCATATCATTTGCGCCTTGAGTTGGGACTCATTTGACTCACTGATACCTTTTGTGCCTCGAGTTGAGCCTCGTTTGGCTCAACTATATCATTTGTACCTCGGGTCAGGCCTCATTTCACTCAACCATATCATTTGCGCCTTGAGTCGTACCTCATTTGACTCAATCATATCATTTGCGCCTAGAGTCGGGCCTCGTTTGAGTCAGCCATATCATTTATGCCTCAAGTCAGGCCTCATTTGACTGATCGATACCATTTGTGCCTCGAGTTGGGCCTCATTTGACTCAACCATATCATTTGTGCCTAGAGTCATGCCTCGTTTGACTCAACCATATCATTTACGGCTCGAGTCGGGCCTCATTTAACTCAACCATATCATTTGTGCCTTGAGACATGCCTCGTTTGACTCAACCATATAATATCTGCCTTGAGTCGGGCCTCATTTGAGTCAACCATATCATTTATGCCTCGAGTGAGACCTCGTTTGACTCAACCATATCATTTGGCCTTGAGACGGGCCTCGTTTGACTCAACCATATCATTTGGGCCTTGAGAGATGCCTCGTTTGACTCAACCATATCTTTTGCTCCTCGAGTTGGGCCTTGATTGGCTCAACTATACCATTTGCGCCTCGAATCGGGCCTCCTTTAACTCAACCATATCATCTACACCTCGAGTCGGGCCTCGTTTGACTAACCAATACCATTTGCGCCTCGAAGCGGGCCTCGTTTAACTCAACCATATCAACTGCGCGTCAAGTTGAGCCTCGTTTGACTCAACCATGTCATTTGTTCTTCGAATCAGGCCTTGTTTGAGTAACTGATACCATTTGTGCCACGAATTAGGCCTCATTTGACTCAACCATATCATTTGTGGCTCGAGTCATTCCTCGTTTGACTTAATCATATAATTTGTACCCCAGTCGAGCCTCGTTTGACTCAACCATGTAATTTGTGCCTTGAGTCAGGCCTTATTTGAGTCAACCATATCATTTACGCCTCGAGTCGAGCCTCGTTTGACTCAACCATATCATTTGCGCCTCGAGTCAAGCCTCATTTGACTGATCGATGCCATTTGTGCCTCGAGTTGGGCCTCAATTGACTCAACCATATCGTTTGTGCCTCGAGTCATGCCTCGTTTGACTCAATCATATCATTTGCGCCTCGAATCGGGCCTTGTTTGACTCAAC